>JAZGTH010000098.1:1457873-2915746 GCA_036877525.1 Chromobotia macracanthus | reverse complement strand
ATGAGCTAGAGGCTAAACAAGTGAAAAATGGCACTTTTGGTCAAATGTGAAGTTTTACAAAAATGTGTTTATTAAGCCTTCATCCAGCGATCCTAATGCTATAAATAGCAGCTAAACATCTAAAATCATCTTTATTTGTGTGTTTTCTGAGAGGTGTATCTTCCTAAATCTTTCCGTTTTTTAATAATCCATGAAAAATTGCCATGTTTATCCTGCTCTTTTCTAAAAAACTGGTGGTACAGACAGGTATAGTTCATTCATTTTTTGTCAGATTCCAACAAATCACACATCATTTTTCTTTTTTTTACAGAGAATGTGAAAATAACAAGAACTTATTTTTTTAAAATTTTGCTTATTGTGACTCATTTTGACAGCACTAGTCACATATGATTTACAATTCATACGCTTATTTATAAACTTTACAAGTCTAATAAACTTTTAAAAGGCAACATTACCGTATCATTTGCTACTTTCTTATTTAATATTCATAACTGTAATTCAAAATGTTCGATTTGTGTAGTATTGCAATGAATTGAGCTGAGAGATAAACAAATAATTTTCATTGGAATTTACCTTGTAAAAATGCCAATCTGGACTACATGTATTCCAATCAGACATCCAGTAGATGGCAGCTTATGTTCTTCTTCATAAAAGCCATTTTTCTTGTCATCCTTAAACCATGTATAGCTGAATATTTGTATGCATAATGATCCAGTCAGAATAAACACAAGAGTAAGTGCAGCCCAGGTGATATGTCCAGCTCTAAAATACTGGACAGTTAACAGGAGATCAGATCCAATGTCTCCTAAATAAAAAATATACCCAATAATGGTGCATAGCCACCGGAATGTGGTAAAACCTCCTCCAGTAGAGATCATGATTGTGCTGTATGGAGTGTTGAAGGCGGATTTCCCATGTTATTGTGGAATATATGGAGAAACATCTGGTTTCTGTCAACGAGAACAGCTAATGGACTCATCCTGTCCATATCCTTATCAGATACTGATAACCTACATGGAATAAGCAAAATTAAAATGAATGCATTGTAGAATGTTATTCTGGCCCACTAAAATAGCATTATGCGTAAATTAATTACCTGAATTGTTGTATTCTACCTAAAATTTGTATTGATTGAGTTTCTTATATGTTCAGTACCTTTAAGTTATATGTATTTGCTGATACATTGTTGCTATATCTATGAACTTTGTCCAGTACAGGCCATTAATCACCACACTCTGTGATAGTCTGATAAATTCAGTGTGTCACAAACTGCTTTCCTCCAAGGGGATTATGTAATGTGAATACACTGTGTAACACAATCATAACTGGGATTTAATTTATAATTTAATTTAATAATTTAATTCTTCATTCTCTTTATTGTGCATTTGTAAAACACTTTGATTTAGCATCGCATCTTAAACATGCTTAAAAAAGAAAAACATAAAATTTGCAATTCCTGTCAGCTGGTAAGCGCTTAGTTTGTGTAAAATTTACCTATTAAATGCAACATGAGAGGTATGGTGCTCTAAGTAAACAAACTAAAAACATACTGAAATTACATACGCAAAGTACTAATTGTTAACTGCCATTTTGTAATACAGACCCATGACTTAAACATTGAAAGAAAGGTATTTTCCAAGCCTTACAGTACAGTGGTTACCAATCTCTAGGTTATAAATACTTTACAATATACCAAAGTGTAATATTAAGTCACTTACTATCAGTAGCTATAAGGAAACGTTTAATAAATCACATGCAGAACTTACCAAGGGCTTTCATTCTGCTGTTTATTCACTTCAGCAGTGAGGATCAGACTCTGGTTTCCACACCGTGTGGAATTATTTCCCATAATTCAGATGACACCGCAAACCACTCCCTTTCTGTACGTATTCTACAGTACTGTGTGATGTAATACACACCCAGATCGTTTTTTGTGTGTATTCTACAGTACTGTGTAATGTAATACACACCCAAATAGGTTTTTGTGCAGCTCAATGACAACAAGCATTGAATCTCTGCCAAGTTTTTGAATGCAGAAGAAGAAGGCTTTAACCTTCTCACTTTTCCACCCTCTACTTTTTTGTTCTTCTTAAACTAGGAAACAATTATTAAACATTCTGATCATTGTTCATATCCAGATCTTGGTCTGAAACAAATCTAACTGCTCATTGGCAGTCTGCTGTGTTTGTGTGGGTGTGGTTGTGAGCAATGGTATGCGGCTCTGCATGTTTTACAGTACATGTTCACATGTGATAACACAGATGCATTAGGTTTATTAGAACGAGGATGTAGGGCCTTCAAACCTTTATTGGTTCCTTTTAGGTACTTGAAACAACAAACACTGGTTTGACAAGTGGGAACATGTACCTCATGGTTTCATATATTATCTTAAAAAAGATGTTTTCTTTATTATTTTTTGTTAAATCGTGTAATTATTGCTTGTGATGATAGCTGTGCTACTGAGTGAAGTCAAATACAAATGCATTATAGTATGCTGACAGTGTTAAAGACTGTATTAAATCTGCCACAAATTTGATTTGTGAGCAGTATAATTACTTGTGTTTCTTACGTAGGATTGTGTGTGCATATTTATTACAATTGTCCTTGTTTTTATTAGTTAAGTGTGTTAAGTGTTAATGTTATCTGAATGATAATATAATAATAATAATTCAAAAACCTTAATTTTTGTGTTTTGTCATGAAGTGAATAGTTTTAGCTTTTATAATGCACCACTCCAGTCCAGCAGGTGGGGTTATTACACATTTGCTGCCGTACAAAGCGCCTTAAATTGAAACAGAGAGTGGAAGAAGAGAGACAGCAGTAGGCGTTAGGACAGACGTTCCTGCCAGAAAAACAATAGTGAAGACGTGTTCCTCACTTACACACTGAGTTTGGTCACCAAGTTAGCTCATCATTCAACAAAATGGGCATCCGAAAAAAGACTAATAAGAATCCTCCAGTGCTCAGCCATGAGTTTGTGATTCAGAACCATGCGGATATTGTGTCTTGTGTTGCTATGGTGTTCCTGCTTGGTCTAATGTTTGAGGTAAGAATCCTCTCTTATTTAATTCATTATTTCTTGCAAATGTTAAAAAAGCCGAGGGACGAAGCCGATCCGTGTTTTATTCTATAAGAAAACATGCAGATCCTTCATTTTCTGTCCTAGTTTAATGTGAAAGGTCTGATCCCTTTCACTTCCTTTAACTGCATAAGCTAAAGAATGTTATTTTTGTGTGTTAGACTTGAATGTACTGAATAAAACCATTTGCATATTTTTGATTTATAAAAATCAGCTTTATAGCGCAGGTTTTACTTGGTACATGTGCTGCTGGTTTATTTACTAGCTTCGTTGAACTAGTTGTGAATTTTGATTCATACAGACGTGATGAAGACTAGGGTTTCCTATGGAGCGATAAAAGCCATTTGAATAAAATTACACGTGCGGGTTTGTGACATTAATAGAAGTACGAAGCGGATGACAGAACTGATTTTGATCAAATTGCGCAACGTTGCTGCTGCATCGGTACTTTTACGCGCAAATGTAGTGTTACGTGGCAATCGGAGAACGATCGGAGAGGGAGCTGTCATCGGTGCATAACGGCGAGAGGAAAATCTTCACTTCAGTCCCCGATTTTTACAAACAAAACACATTTAATATTAACAGCTTAATGATTTTACACCATCAGCCCCAGTTGAGGAACTTGAGTGCGAACAACGGCTTAATTTTTACGATAGTTTGCTGAATACCAGCGCCGGTTCTGGTGCATTATGGGAATCGAAGTTTAAAGTACTGAACAGATCGCATGCTGTTAATGGGCATTGTTAAAGATCATGATAAAAGAATGAGTTCGTTTTATCTAAGAAAAAAAAAGTCTGTGTGTTGCTTTTAGCCATACCATTAATTGCAAGCGAAAGCAACTCTCGCATATAATGCTATGTTGTGTATACTGACTAACTGCTTTCCATGCAGATTACATCAAAAGTAGCGGTTTTGTTCATCACTGTGCAATACAACGTCACGATTCCAGCAAGTGGTAAGCATGTGAAAAATTACCACTTTCCTTTTATAATTATTCATTCTTAGGACAGTACTGCAAAAAATACGCTGCAGTTCTGTTTTGTCTATTTTTGATTCAACATTTTTGATTGCTGTGTGTATATCTGTCGTTCTGAAAAAGACTTGAATGTGTGCTACAGCCATGCAAATAACCTTTAACATTTAATGAAACGATATTGACATCATCTTAATGCTTGTATAATTTCAGGTGGTCCAGAGGAAACAGCTGTGAATTACTTTCACTATGGCCTGAAAGATGTGGCTACTGTGTTTTTCTATATGCTGGTGGCCATCATCATGCATGCCATCATTCAGGAATATGTACTGGATGTGAGTATCTGTAGCCACCAAGCGTCTTTCACTTATGATCTCCAAACAAAACTTATAGATGAAACAACTGACATTTGCAGTTAACATGGTTATAAACAACTAATGGCATTGAGTCAGTTGTAATGAGTTGACTGTGTAAATGGCAGTGTAAATATGAACTTTTTAGTACCTTTTTAGGTCATGCACTAATAAATATTTTTGTTTGTTTTCCTGTTTGCTGGACATAATTGTTTAGAAAATCAACAGGAAGATGCACTTCTCCAAAACCAAGCACAGCAAGTTTAATGAGTCTGGCCAGCTAAGTGCCTTCTACCTCTTTTCCTGTCTGTGGGGAGCCAGCATTCTTGTCTCTGTAAGAGCTTTGACAATTTGTTTCATATAAATAGGAGCTTGTGTGTAGGTCTGTGTTTAAAACAGTGTCTGAAAGATTAATTTGATTTATGCTGTTTCATATGTAGGAAAATCTCCTGTCCAACCCTGTCAGTCTGTGGGATGGCTACCCGCACACCCTTATGCCGTAAGTACCTCTGTCAGAGCTTCTGGGATAAACGGATGTATTCTGAGAAATGCATGCATTGGAATAGTTTGCCTATCCTAAAGTATCATTCAGCTTTTACTTGCAGGGTCCTACACTTTAACCTTTCAGTGTGTTTTCCACCGTCTGCACAGGAAGCTGACGTGGATACGCTATGCACACCGTTTAACCTGTTTCATTTGCTCATAGTTCTTTAAATTTAATAGCAAAATGAATGATGATAGCAAAAAAAGTTTATAAAAGTTTTTGGTTTTGGTTTTAATTAATCTCTAATAATTTAGGGATATGCTAATAAATAGGATTGGAACACTAGAATAAGACTGTGATGTGTGTGTGAGATTAAAGTGAAAGTTTTTTTTAAGTTTTAAAGTTTGGAGTTTGTCAAACATATTGAGTGTATTAAGATTAAAAGAAGGAAATATTTTGCACGCAGGGAAATGAATATCACCAATATGTTTGTCAGCTGTCAGGTGTGGTGTGGAGTAGTCTTGTTGAGAGGACAGTATATACATGTTCCATCCCTCTCTCCACTGTGAGCTCGCTGATGTGACTCCTGCCAATCCACTGCTTAAGCTGTCATTAGTCACATCATCGGTAAACTGATCTGCCAAGATCGTTCATGTCGAGAAGGTTATTGCAACGCCTCTGATCAAATTATCCTCCATTAGTCTACCACTAATTCTCTCTTATGATTCTCATAGACCCACTGTATGTAACACACAGCCTGTAAATGTGATTATCATTGATGTTTGATTTCTATAAGTCACGGAAATGCTAATGCAGTTCCTTGTCTGTTTCAGATTCCAGATGAAGTTCTTCTACATTTGTCAGCTCGGCTACTGGCTTCACGCAATTCCTGAGCTTTACTTCCAGAAGGCCAAGAAAGTGAGTCAACAGAGTGCTTTCGGTGGAATCTGTGTTGAGGATGATCGAAACGCACTGAAAGCAAGACTTTTTACATCCGGTCATTGTCATGAGAGATTTCCCACTCCTAAGGGGTTTCATGTTTAACTTTTTTTTATGGAAATTCAGAGAAAACTAGACAATAGACAATCACTGTGGCTGTTTGTGAATACAAACACAAATTGATGGTTTGGTTTTTGGTGATACCTTTGTTTATTTGGATATTTTAATTCCTTGTTTTATTTTTTAGGAAGACATTCCTCGTCAGCTTGTTTATATAAGTCTTTACCTGGTCCATATCACAGGAGCCTACGTTCTAAAGTAAGCTATTAACATTTTTATTAAGCAATACACATTTGGAATGGAAGGATATAGTCATGCATGTTAAACACTGTCTTAACAATGTGTGACGTGACTTTGTCTGTGATGTTTAAAAGCGCAAATTGATCACAGTGAAATCTAATTGGTCTGCTTTACACAAATCCCACCCACAGTGAAATTGAATTGGTCCTACACAAACCCTGCTTCACATATGGATATTAAACAATATTTTTCTAATTGGCTGTTCTTTATGTAATTAAGACACTGTGCAAGGATGTGTGGCTGCGATTGACAGATGAAAAAATTGTTAAAGCATGTATAATGAAAGAAACACTTTCTAATGGATATTCTGTCACGTTTAAACCATGTTGTGTTCCAGTCTGAACCGTTTGGGCCTGGTGTTGCTGGTTTTACATTACTTTGTTGAACTCCTCTTCCATGTATCCAGACTCATTTACTTCAGTAATGAAGACAGGCAGACTGGGTGAGTGCAAATCATGGGAAGGATCAAGTGCAGTTAATTAACGCCTCTTATAATTTGCACTGTGCATGGGCAGACATCAAATTGAATTTTGACTAAATACATTTTGAATATCAGATCACTTCAGCCTTTTAGGCTTAGGAAAGGATGTTTCACCATTATGAAGCTGCTTTTTGTGTATGTTTAACAGGTTTACAGTGTGGGCTGTTCTGTTTGTGCTGGGCCGCCTGTTGACTCTTTCGCTGTCTGTACTTACCGTGGGCTTCGGTCTGGCTGGAGCTGAGAAACAGGGTCTGAACCTTGCTGAGGGAAACTTTAATGTGCTGGTTGTTCGGTAAGCAGGGTCATTTAAATTTTGTAAAACCAGCAAGCAAATTCATGCTAGCCTAAATTTGAATATTGACTATTTATAATCTTTTTCCTACTACTGTGTCAAAACATTGGTAGAGGAACTGCAGTGTACAACATAATTAAGATTAAGTCTTTAAACATTTTGTTTTAAAACAAATTAGATGCTTTGGATTTGAACTTCTGAATGCTCTTTAGTGAAAGTTATTTTGTTTCAATTTTTCAAGAAGTAATGTTTTAGCACCTCATTATGAACAAAGCCCCCTGTCATTTGAGATGTTTGGCTTTTCATAGTGCTTTGAGAACTCTGTGTTGAAGTCAAATGGTTCGCATCGCATGTGTTTTGTGGTCTGCGCAGTGCTGAGCACAGTCTAAATCGGTCTGCAGTGCTCTGTTGCATAGCATATTTCATCACTTTCAGGAGAGTTTGGCTTCCAGTATAAAAAGCACACAATGGGAAATAATGGCACAATGTTGATAAAAATTGCATCAAAAGTTATTAAATTTGCTTTTGGTTCTGATAAAAAAGAATGTTACTGCATTGTTAAAGTTCTACTGGAAGTGAATAATCTTTTGGATGGACTGGATTCAGTTAAAGAGCAGAGGATAGTAAAGCAATGACAACCTTTTGCTTTATTATTGTTGGAGTTGTTTGTAATGGGCCTCTTTGTCTTTCAGTGTGACCGTCCTGGCTGCAATCTGCACTACTCAGGCTTTCATGATGTGGAAATTTATCAACTTCCAGCTGAGACGATGGAGAGAACAAGCACAGACTCAGGCTTTAAAGAAGAAATCGTCCTCTTCTAAAGGCAAATCAAAGAAAGGTTAGTGTTTCATTTGTTAGTGGTTAACTTGAAATACGACACTAATAAAGATGGAAAAGTTGAATTTATAACCCTGACCAGTGAGAGGGATTCTAGTGTTTCAATTTTATTTTTAAATCAGGGTGTTTGTTTAAAGTTCTAAGTGATTACAGATTCTAAATTTCCTTCTCGGCACATTTTCATATGAACATAACTTACTATGGAATTATGAAGTGTACATTTCAGGAAAATTTGATTGTAATTTGTCAAGCTGGCAGTCATAATACCTTAATTTCTAGGATGTGCTGCTGTCATGACATTCAGTGTGTACTTTCTGTCCACTTTGCACGAGAATCAGCAAGTGGTAGATAAATTGACCTGATTCATTGTTTATATATTATATATATTATAAGGTATATATTATAAGGTCTTTAGGAATATATTCAAATGCTCTGAAGCATTGTAGTGATTACATTTATTTGTGATTTCCTGTCTGGGTGGGACCAGGTCCAGATCTGAATCTAATTGGTGTATTTGTTTTTTTTGTGGGATCCTAGATCATGAAAAATAAATTGCTTGCTTACATCATTACGTCTCATTTTTGTTTATCACAGCCAATGGTGTGAATGGATCTGTAGGTGCCAGCGGAGCAGATTCCCCCAGATTGAGGAAGGAAAAGTCATCGTAAACCACACCCTGTCCAGCTTCTGTACTCTGCCCTGGCTGAAGTCAGCCTGATAATTCCTCTCTCACCCAGTTTGTCTAGCCTCTCTTCGCTTTCCCCTCTTGTTTATTGGAAGAAAACTTTACAATATGGCAAATTCCTCATCCTGCTCCTCTGTTTTTAAATATGTTGAGTGCTGTATTACTATTTATCCATTCAACTGTTTTTTTGCAAGAAGGGCTAAAGGAAATGTAGCTTTTGGTAATTGAGAGGGCACCCACCCCCCCCACACACACACAAACACACACATTCTTTAGCTAACTGTAATGGCTCAAACACTTTGCTTAAAGCTGCAGCCCACAATCCCTATGTCCAAACCATGATCCAGCCATACCTACAAAGAAAACATGGATGCTGTGGAAATAATTTACAAGTGCCTAATCATACATAATTATGCCAGGACCAAACCGAGAGGGATAATCCAGTATTTTAACTAAAGTTTGAAATCAGGGTTATATGTATTGGTTTGTGATGGCTCACAGTTTTTTGTTGATTTGATTCTATGCATTTGGGTTTAAAGTCTCTGCTTTGTTTTGTGGTAGAAAATCATTGTCACATTTTTGACACTAAAAAAAGAAAGAAATAATGAAGCATTTATTTGTTTTTTTTTACACAATATTAATTCCACCAAATGCACTGCCTAATTGGTCAAGCTAAGCAAATGGTGTATTGTTCCACAATAAAGTATATTTAGCAAAGGAACAACATAAAGAACAAAAGCAATGTGCTTTTGTTGTGTCAATAGATTCTGCCTTTAAATCTTGAACTTTGCACAGCTGATTTTGCTCTTCAGTGTAGATAACACGTTACAGATGACAAATCACTTGTCACTCCAGTGCGCTTGTGAGGCAATGGTGCGAGAATGCTACTGTATGTTCTTGGTGTAAAAACAGTTCATAAAGTAACATGATTTCTTTTAAATATTAAGGAAAACAATCAAACAAAAACATTATTGATATGAAGTTCAATAAAAAAGCATTCTTGTCTCACCTTTCCCCCAATAAAATCAATTAGCAAAATAAGCAGTGAACACATTAATAAAAAGAAATTCATAATCTGTCTGTTGCATTGATTCTGATTAAAATTGTACCCGTTTCTGAATTTGTGAACATCACACTGTAGAAAACAATGGTCAGGTATTTTTGTATGACCCGTCTTTATTGAAAAGTATTCATAAAAGAAATAACATAAAAACAGAATTTAATATTTGTTTGAAATTGTGCTTGCGATGTCGCTTGTTGACCATGTATCGGCGCTGTGTACCACGATTTTTCCTACACTGAACAGATAAGTATATTTATCGGTTTAATTCTTTGTGCATTTTGGATGTGTTTTATTCCTAATGTTCTTACAAGCCATAATAACATCAATACTTTCGTGAACCTATAGTGGTGTTCTTTCAGGACTTTTTCGTTGCGAAAACATTCTCTTGCCCTTTCACAATTGCCTTCAATCTGAAAGTGTGAACAGCAATATTGCAAAAGTCACTATGTTTGCAGATTTCTCTTAGAGAGAAGTTACATTCGATGCAGACCTTTGATCGCCTCGGTTGGAACTGCAAGATTCGTCTCAGTTTGGCCACGCTGAATCTCGGACCTTCACTGCTGGCTAACGTTCATGTGGATATTTATAATATGAGGAAATAAACCTTCACCGTGTGGATTTTGATCGGATATTTGACACATCTCGGTTTTATTGCTGCTGAGTAATCGCGGTAAGCGCTGGTTTTCTGCCAGGTCGTTCATGGTGGGTGGTGTCGGGATATTTAAGGCTTGGGATTCATGATTTTCCGTGGACATAGGGGGAAAAGTAAAAGAAAAATGAATGTGTGAAATTTTGATAATATATCTAATGGTGGCAGGTCCTAACTGTACATTACAAAACTATTACGCTTACAAACCCTTTTGATACTGGGGATTCACCCCATTATATTTCTGCATCGGTTATATTCTCTTTATTTATATACATACGCGTTAATGTAAGTCTACAATTTTCACGTTGAAGTAAAATTATAGAGCAGTTTCGTTTTAAGCTGTTCAGAAACACACCAACAGTTGAAACGTACGTCAGTTTAGTCAATTCCAATGAAATCAACTACACGACGTGAGACAGCAAGTGTTAACAGATCTGGTTATCCCAGTTACAATTCATTTCAGTATTACACAAACAAACTGTAATTGTCATTTCAGTAACCGTATGGCAGTCGTACAATTCCTCTAAAGCTGGCATGTACAACAACAATGCAAATATTTTTACTAACATTTTGGTCATTTTAATTTACTGTGACTTGATACACAACCTTTATCATCACTACTTGAGCGTGTTTTGAGACTTTAATGTCTGATTCTTAAACTCTAGATAATTCAATAATAGATCAGATGACATGACTTAAATTTGTTAAGTGCATAGTATTGTTTAAAACACTCTTGACGTTTTAATTTGTTTTCTTATGCTAACAAGGCCTTAAGGTAAAATACTGTAGTTTATCAGTACTAGTTGTATGGCGAAAGCGAAGTTTCTTTGGATTGGAAAATGTAGATAATTAAGTGTGTTACGTTATATACGGATTTATAATTAAGTCATATAACCTGCATAATGTGACGAAACAGTTTCATACAACTGTCATCTAATGTGCTATTTCATTGTGATGTTATGACTTTCATAACAGAGTGCAAATTGCTTTGGGTTTTGCAATAACAACAACACTAGGTTGTAACCTGACCACTTTGGCACGCTTTTTCTTACACACCACTACTTTAAAGGTAAAAGCTTTTGTCTTCTCATCAATGCTTTACATTTCTTTTGAAATTTTATAAAACATCCACTTGCTTTTCAATAATAAAAACAGACCCCCTCCTTGTGGTCGTGTTTTCTGGGGGGGAAAATGCAATCCAACTGGTGAGCAGTGTCCTTATGTTTGCTGTATCATCATTTTGCCTGGTTGCTCACTGCAAAGGTTGCTATGCAGGCTAGAGTAAACGAGTGCCCGTAGTATGTGGGGGAGGTTTTGCTGGTGAGATAAACAAGCAGCCAGCCATCGTTAGGCATAAGGCAGCAGGAACATGGCGGCGGCAGTTAACTATAATGCTGTTTCACCAACCCGAAGGTCAGATCTGGATATAACGTGCTGGAATTAAGAGGGAAGAAAACACTGTAAGTCATACATTATTACAAATGCTCTATGTTTGCCGGTGAATGGCGGTTTGGGATGGCTTTGTAACGCGATTTTTACACACTCCGTGCAGGATCCAATCACAGTTCCGCGGCAGCGGTCTCCTGCATTAGCTTGCTAAACCAGCTACACTCGCTGTTTCAGCCCGACCGCTTTGTAGAGTTGGAGAGTTGTGTTTTGCCGTTTGTCGCTTTGTAAACAGTTCGCTGTGAGAGACCTTGAAGCAGATGCACGACTGTTACTACGTAAAGACCGAGATCGGGCTGCTGATTTACTTCATTCCCCGCGTTGCTTGCATATGAGCGATTAAGTTGAGCCCGCGCCCCCCTGTTATTTGACTGGCTAGCTTTAGCCTGCGAGCCTCCGCTTGACTAGTCAGTCTGTGGAGTAATATTGACAGATCGATAAGCGTTTTAACTTTAGCTAGTCACAATATTGCGTTCAGATTGCTACAATGTAACGCTGAATTCCGCTGGAACGCTGTTGTCGGGGTTACATTGTAACGAGTTGGACGGAACGGAGGATCAATCGCGGGCGCATTGTATTAAAAGTAAACCCACGTTATTTGGCGATCGCCGTGTTTTGTTTTTAAGAGGGCTGAGATTGGTGAGTCGACTCTATGCTGAACTACTTCAAGGTGCAGGAGAGCAAGATTACAAAACCCGGATCGATTTTCGGGAGCTCGCTGATAAAGGAAAAGTTGGGGCGCCGGTGGCTGGGAATGCTGCTCATTAGCATTTACCTCGTGATTTGCTTAAACATCACTTTCCATATAAGCGCTGTAGAGAACGAGTTGTCTTTTTTTCCAGCGCCTGATAAGACTTTTAGTTTGGACGACAGACAGAGTTTGTACCAGTCGTGACGATGTTTTACGGTGCATGACGTCACGCCGCTCATAGGTCATCGGGTCTGGGTCATGTTATGATGCTCTTTAACATAAGTGGCAACTCGTCTTTAAAACGCTCGTTTGGCTTTGGTCTTAAATATGTATTTGTTTATTTGCTAATTCTTGATCAAATGAACGTCCAGCATTTTAACTTGAAGTTTGATTTACTCTTTATGGTTATAATTATATGGTTTGGATAGTGCACACTGACAGCTGGTGTTAGTCTCAGATTTGCAGCAGGGCTGCTAAGCACTACCGTAGCGCTCCTCAGCCTGTTGGACCAGTAGTTCAGTTCATGCTAGCTTTGTTACCAACATCTTACATCATACTGACACATTCCACAGTAGGGCTTGTGTTGTAAGTGCTCATACAGCCGAAAATAAGAATAAGATGCCCCTTTATTTTGATTACTTCATTGTTGTAACAGTGCAGACTATTGTAGAGTTAAAGATTTGGGGTTGAATAATATACATTTACGTTGCATTTATGCCTTTGGCAGACAAGTTTATCCAAGTGAATTACAGTGCCTTTGATGTATACATTTTATCATTCCATGCATTGTCTGTGAATCAAACCCATGGTCCTGGCAACACTAGCATGATACTGAACTAGTTAAACTACAGGAACACTATCATGTAAACATGGCTAATGAAAATAGGTTTTCAAAGCAAGTGTTGCTTTAAAAAACAACCTGGGATTAATAACGTAGCCACTATGTGGTATTTTAGCTGTTTTCTTTCACTCAAAATATTAGCAGCATCTTATCATATTTTTATCATAAAGTATTATGTACTTCCTTTGTGGTTTCCTTAACGTTCTGTAGAGGTAACCTGGTTATTCGAGAAATGCTTGCACTCATCTTAATTCTGAAGCTAGCCTGTTAAACTGCTATGATGTGCTAAGATATATTCCCATGCATGCAAACTGTGGTGGATGGGTGTGCATGTATGCGGTCAGGACTACTGTGTGCGCATGCGCGAGCATTGATGGTGTCTCCGGATATGTCTCTGTGGCCCAGCGGCATTCACGCGTGGGAATCTAAATATGGCTTATTCACCACTGGATGCCATGGTCACATGACCTGCCGCAGGTGGGTTAGAATGGGAAATGTTAGTTCACGCACAGCCAGCCAGCAGTCTAGAACAATGATTTCATTCTAGATCACCTGACCTTTGACTCACTTTATTGATTGAGGTATTCCATCACAATGAATCACGTTCTAATTGTTGAACTTTGATCTTCTTGCAGAAAAGCAGCAAAAATGCATTTGACATAGTCGTAGTTTAGCTGGGCAACCTGACCGTCACGCATGCACAACAGAAGGTTGAAAGGAAGAGAAATTTGTCATGAAGCTGTTTGATTTCACACCACAGTGACAAGATGTGGTGTGTCATTCAGAGGGATGATCATATGAGCCTCTATCAGATCAAATCAGTGTCAAATGAAATCAGATTGACACAAAGGGGAAACAAAAGCACAAGAAAGCAATGGCTAAAATTGTTGAAGGATGTGACAAACTTAAGAGCCCGTGTCTTATTACATTACGGAGCCCAATGCAATGGTGTTGTAAGTGTGTTTTTCTAGGAGACAGTAGCTCAGTCTGTCGTTTACTGTGAGGATTAGAGTAACTAAATTAAGCTGAATTAATCCTAATTAGAAGAAAGCTGGAAAATGATGACCTTGTCTGACTTGATTAGGTTAGACCAGAGCTGAATGTGAACATGCTTACTTTCTCTCTGTACCTTTCATTCAGTTGTGTATGCATTGGACCTTTTTGCAGTTGTCTCAAATTACACTGGAAGCAAAGAGCAGGGAGGAAACGAGGTCTGCCTCAATGACATTGCTGCTCACATTCAACTGTAATGTGCTTTACGGAACTGTTTATAATGCTGGAGCTATAGTTATAACTAATAAGCAGAGACGTAAATGATGAATAAAAGGGCTAGGTCACCAAAAAATTACATTTCTCACTCACTTATTGTTCCAAATCTGTATGACTTTCTATTAGGGAACATAGTAGGAGAAAGTTTGAAGAATATTGATGCTGTTTAATCCCCACACAATGCATACAGATGGGGACAGAGGCTGTCAGTCACTAACATTTTGCCTGTAGAACTACTTTTGTGTTCTACAAAAGAAAAAAAGACTTGGGTTATGAGGACGAGTAAACAACGTGATAAAAGTAAAGACAAAGAGTTCAAAGAGAAATTTTATTTCTCTTTGAACCATCTCTTTATGTTGGGAATTAGCTCTGTATTATGTTATTTGATATTCTTCAGCTTTCTATGATAGCTTTGAATCAATGATAAGACAATAATACCAGATGCCTTTTTTGCTCTTCTATAAACATGTTTTGTCCGACACACTTGGTATCCTCTGCTCTTCTCATCTCATAATTAAAACAATAATAATAAGTATTATTTCTCCTGAATGATACAGAATGTAAGTTTAGGAGTGTGTTGCCAGGGTAACAGCGGGTAGCTGGCCTGAGGCCTCACAGTGACGGATGAGCTGAGTTATAATGGCTGGGTTCATTCCACTCACTGCTTCCTCTCATAGACATACCGTCCTTGCACAGACTCTGACCCAGGATTGCTACACACATCTCTCTCCACTCCCCACTTTTGCCTAATGAGCCCGCTGTGTGTGTGTCCATGACTGTTCAAAATGGGCTCCTACATGTTTTCTTCATACAGAGGTTTGATGCATGATCTGAATTTTTAAAAATAACTGTGTATATATGATTAAGAGTGTTATATGACACACAAAATATCTAATCTAATTTTTTGGCCTTATTACATTTTAATGATGCTGATCGTCAAGAAGAGATGTGAAGATTCAAGATACGTGTGTCCCACTTGAGCACCACAGCCCAATGTGTCAGGCTTATGTTTGCTAATTGCAAGAATGTGGTGGAATGTTAAAGAGAAGTTTCCTGTTGAGGAAGGTTTAAGGGCAGACAGAAGGTGTGTTACAGATCAAGGTTCTCAATACATCGCTCTCCACATACAAGCAAGATTCTCTTTCTTCACTCAAGTACTTATTGATTTCCCTTCGGCTGGTGACATTATGTTATTGCCAGAGATATTTTCTCTGAAGGTGGCCTTACCCAGACTGGCTAAAGGTCAGATGGAAAGACAGACAAGTATTTTGTGGTCACAGGCATGGTTATGAACATAATGAATGATCTCATAATTTACAGCTAGCCAGTTACTTTTATACAAATTAAGTCCGTAAAGGAAGCCAACTTAATGCATCTTTCCAGTGGTGGCTCAATAGTCGTTAACCAGTTGGATTCTATTTATTTGGAATTTAATTGCAATTTAAGAAGTGTGGAAGGGTTATGTGCCATGGAAACAACCTGATCATGTCGAGGCTATCTACATGGAGTTTATCAGCTTTGTAGATGGTCAGCATGGTTTTACTTTGTGTTGACAGCCTATTCAATGCAAGCTTGTCTTGTGTGTTTAGTGTACATGTCTGTTTTGACCTTAATCTGAGATAAAGTTGATTATTTAAAATCTCATGCGAACATGCTTGTATGCTTTTTATAATGAGCTGCTTTGTCGTACATGTAAACGCAGTTCATCTCTGTGCAGGAATGCAGCATAGTTTTTATTGGCTTCTGGTTAAACACTATTGGCTTTTCTTAGCCCATTTATTGGACTTGACAAATTAACATTAGCAGAGAGATCAACGCCTTCTAACTAGCACTCTCAGCAAAGTCCAGCTCAAGTTCCCTGTGTTGCCAATGCACTGCCCGTTCAAACCTATTGACTCGCTTTGTGTGTGTGACTGCAGTGATGTGGCGGATGGTGTTTGTTTCACCGCTGTCTGGAGGACTCTGCACTCCAACCCAGCGTGTGCCTGGCAGCAGACCTAGAATGTAATCCTTGGCATTGAGTGTGGCCTGGCACCAGTTCAGAACACAACAGTCAGAGTGATGGGGGGTGGTAGCTACTTTAAGAAATGGCAAGTTGGAGGAAAGAAACAATGATCACTGGGCAGGTTAACCCAGGGTGGCCACAAGTTGAGTTTGAGGTTAACGAGAGGTGCAGCGCAGCTTTGCTTTCACTGTACAGAGAGATGTACATGAGGGTTTGATACTGGCTTTTCTGTCCTTTTTATAATATAGTAATACAGGGTCACACAGTGGGCAACTTCACATACTGTACTCACATACTGTTTCCTGTTTGAGGTTTACAAGAAGTTGTCAGCCTGCTTTACTACCTTACTCGTTGTGTCTGGTGCAGCTCTGTGATTATTAAAGAGACGGTTTAAAATGAATTTGTCATCTTAATGTCATCTCAAATATGTATGTTTTTTTCTCTTGTTTGTTTTAAAGAATGGTGATGTATCTTTTCTCACACACTGAAAGTAAATGGGTACCAAGGGCTGCCACAAAAAGTGGCTGAGGCTCCGCAAGGTCTTCTAGAGCCATTTCACACGTTTGTGTGAGGAAGAGATTGAAATTAAAATTGTTATACACTAAAGTCTTGCTTTGAAAATTTTTTGACAGCTGTGGTCAAAATTCACTCTGACTATAAGGAAGAGTTATAAATAACTCTCCCTTTGTGTTTCTCAGAAGAAAGTCAGTAATATGGGTTAGCAAAAGACAAGCATGTGATTAAAGGCTAACAGACTTTTCATTTTTGGATAAACTATTATTTTAAACTTTGATTTTTGATTGTCTTGTTATTGAAACACCTCAAAGCTCGAAAGGAGATAAGAACTTTTTTATTGCATCTGCACAGAGATGACTTTTTGAACTGTTTTGGATACCACTGACTCTTCAAAGGCTTGTTGTTGAATGATCAGGACTGTAATGCTGTCATCAACTAGTGACAGATAACTCAATAAACGCCTGCCGTTCTTGGTTCTAGTGCTGAGTCCCCAATGATGAAAGTGTTTTCTTGCTCTGGAGTATAGAAACCCTCAGGGTGAGCGTAGTGCTGGTATTTTTCTTTGTTGAAAGAAGGTTCCAGAAGATCCTTCAGATGGCATAGGCCTCCTTTCCCGCAGAGCCTTTCCTGCTGTAAATTGACTGGGTGTAGTATCTGTCGGCCAGCTCTGCAAACTGGGCCACAGATCTAATTGCTCTTTCATGCAGTGCAAATTCAGAGGGGAAAAGACTTCGGATGCTAGCCTACAGCACGCATAAGGCAACATAGATACAGCCTCTGCTAACAAATTGAATATGCAGCACTAGTAGAGGAACTCGTTTACAGAAAAAAACAAAATGCAAAATTTCCTTAATGCAATATGACTTTGATTATGATTACAAAACAACAAAATATGGACTGTGTGTGCATGTGCAGAAGCTTGACTGAACAGTGGGTTCCTACTCTGGACAATTGAGTTGTATTCTTTTGGGTTTTTTTGTACGTTGTGTTTATCTTCCCTGTAATTCATAGCCTGCAGTAAACTACAGAAGGGTTTTATGTTTAAACCAATACCATGTGATCTTATTAGTAAGCGCCCTTAACCAAATCAATTGCTGCTTCAAATTAGTGCATCAGAAGCAATAAAGTTATCCATAATTCTTTTCAACCACGACCGCACTGGCGTTAGACAGGAGGCTTGGCAGCTGCTCTCACTGAAGGTTGCTAAGCAGCTTGATTCGCTCAGCCAGCCAGCTCCTCTGTCGTCAAAATACATTGGATTGGCTGTCATTTGCCTGTTACAGAACATGCGCACCTTCATTCCTTGCTGTTATTTTTGAACCTGTACAGGTAAAGAATACAAAGACATTCTTAATCTGATTGAGCGTTGGCTCTCTTAAGAGGAAATTTTGATGGATGATTCAAAGAGATAATGCTTTTCAAAAAAACTGATGCAAAATGATGAAGTAGATGAGATTTTATTACAGCACGTTTACATTAGACACCTTTAGGTCATAGGTTAAATAAAGAGCCCTTAAAACCTCTGTAATCAGTCTGTCTGTCTGTTACGGATATCTGTGGCTTTGGCACCTGAAATTGTGGGCTGTCAAAACAAATCTTCTCATGTTACACCTGAGGAGACAATTACATATACACACCCACATAACACAGGCAGGGGAGGGGATGGTGCATTATCTTTGCATCTTAAACCGTTAGTGATTAATATTTGTTGATGTAATGTATGTCAAGCGTGTTTGGGAGTCCACTTGAAATTTAAATTGACCCTTTTGTTTTCCTAATGCATTCCTGATCTTATTGTGCATGATTCATCTAAGCACGTTATCACAAAGAAAAAATGTTTGCCTTTATAGTCTTTCAAAATGTGAACTTGCTCTGCCTCCGAACTGACTTTCCTTTTTGGCTGGTGTCATCAATTCTTTTTTTTTTTCCAACCCCTCCCCTCAACCGCCTCTCATATAGAGAGAGCTTTTCAGAATCCAGTCAGCTCTCCAGCAATACAATTAAGTCCTGCTCCACTTTTTTACAAGTGTATATTCAACAAGACTTGTACAAGTAGTCTTACAAAACACTAAGTAAATAAAATGGGTTATGAACACTGTTATGTTGAAAAATGTATAAAATGCTCAAGGTTAATGAAGGTGTGAGAGATTTGTAAAAGTTGGAGGCATTTTATGATTCCATTGAAATGTATCATAAGATCCGTAAGATATATTGGCCATAAAATAAATGGTAGCACATGTACTGCATTGAGTTGACAGATTAAAAGGTAGAATAGCCAGTTTGTGTGTTATAATGTTCTTAATGGTTTTTTTTTGGAAGCTGGTGCTCATGTTTCCTTTAACTCAAGCAGAAAATCTCCATCATAACTGTCTTCTGCAACAATGTGGACAGTCTTTACAGACCAGTAGCTGCTGTGTTTATTTTTGTTTCTAAAGTCATCTTACAGTAAATGGCCTGGAGTTACAATCATGGCATTATGGTTTATTTTGAAAGCCTTAAGTTTGAGTGGTCAAAGCACTAATTTTGGATAATCATGGTATTTGACAACCGGAAGCTGTAATGCTATTTTACAGCCTTGATGTCGACTGGCAGAGTGACGTGTGTCACTCCCTCTACAGCGAGAGCTCTGTCCAGAGAAACGTGTTTCCACTGCCGCCTTTTGCTTTTCCCTGTCTCATCCAATTATGTGTCCTCCTGGAGAATCAGCAGCATTCCTAATCAGGTAATGCAGGATTTGTAGTCCTCCCTCCCAACATGCTGGGCCTCACTGCAAGTGAGTGTGAATTTCTAAATGGGGCGGAAAAACCTTTTCCATAATAGTTGTGCTTGATTTAGAGTTCCAGTGCAATTCTGGAATTTGATTTTAATTTGAATTGAGGTATCAGATAGGGTGCAGAATTGTAATTTCAGTTTGAATTTAAGAAAGTAGAAATTTAACAATTCATAACAAGAGCATCAAACCCTGTCTCCGCCCCCTTCAGAGAATGTTAAATAAACCTGATAAATGTACAGCACTCACAGTTTAGAGGAACACAAAGCCTGCTTAGTGAGTCTGGCCATTGTTGAGATGGCAAATATCCAGAAAGGATAAGCGTGGGCTTCCAGCTGGAGAGAAGAAAAGAATGATAATTACATGTGGAATTGGATCTGACAACACATTTGCTAAACGGAAGTGAAACATTGATGTTTTTTACAAAGGAAGATCTGAAAACTACTGTATATCCAGAGGGGCTTTCATAGGGTCAGTATTGGGTCTCTGCAAAAGAGGGACCTGATGTCCTGATAATGACATGTGCCATTAAATAGGGAGGGTACTGTGTGTATAGTGGCAGATTAGTATATAAAGCATTATCATAGATATCATTATCATTGGATATTTCTGTTAATTATTTAAATATAAGCATCTTTATCCACATATAACATAATTCTGCATTTAGCTGATTCGTCAGAAGCAGCATTACTTTTTTTGACCTTGGTTAAAAAAAATGGGGATTGTAACTAATACTTTGTACTTTAAGCAAATGTTAAAAACTGCCATAAAATTAATTTATCCTTATTTATGAAACACGCTTTCTGTGTGAATTGTTCTTAAATGCATGTATACATAAAATGTGACAATTTACTTATCCAATTTACTTGTCACACTTACTTGTCATTTTACATACAGTTTACATAAAAGTAAATGCTTGTGTTTCATGAATGAGGGCCTGTTTTTCACAAATAAGGGGCCAGTGAGGATGTTTAGTTTGAGTCTATAGAAACTGAGGAAGGTGTGCTGCCTCATGGCATCACTGCTTATGTTGGGACATTGAACTGCTGTTAGTTCAGGAAATCAATATTTTAATGTTTTGTTGAAGTTTTCTTGCAGCCCCTTCTGTGCAAGAAATGAGTTATGTAAGGATTGCTTGTCTGATTATTCTTTTAGACTTTACACTGTTCCCAGAACAGCTGTGAATGCTTCCATTCAAAGTTGTTTCTGTTAGCATTCTATCATTAAGAGGTTTACCATAAGTTCACACGTGTGACTGTGGTTAGAAGGTGACTCATGCAGCATACAGAAGAGGGGATGCACAGGATTACAACCAGATTATTGAAATGAGGTGGTGGAGTTTCAGTTTGGTTTTAGGAAGAAGTGATTACCACAATGAAATCACTATGCTGTGAAATTTACTGTGTAATACCACAGTAACTTAGATCATTGACACCCAGATTGGTTCTACTGAATGTCTACTCATAAAACCAACAGAGAAAAAGCATTCTTGGTTGTGGATCACATATTTGGTAAGGTAAGTTATTGTACACAGATTTTTGTTTGGCAAACAGTAAAGCAGGCGAATAAAAAGATTTGATACTAAAAGAGAAACAGGAGCTATATCTAGGCATCAGAATAACTAGATAGAATAGAATTGAGTAGGGGCTTGGCCAATAAGCAACTACCCAAAGCATCCTAGCAACTAAATAGCAACATATTAAAATAATTCAGACCACACATCAAGTTGACAGATTGCCATTCAAAACATCAACATGGAAGGTTATATTTGGCCTCTGTTTCTGGCTTGTTGTGGTCAGTTTTGAGTGAGTAAAAGAATCTGCACGACCAATCTAATCTTTGGCCCTTGAGTGGTACGATTAGCTGGCTGCTTGCTCCTGACATAAGTCTTCAGTGACAGTCTCACTGAGACGACTCGAACCTGCTTCAGGACAAAATGAAACCGAGAGGATCATGGGAAAGAGAGCAGGATCACTTACCCTCAAACACAGGGTTTAGACAATCCCACTCGCATCTAATCACAAAGCCTCTCTGTTAACTTGACTGAATAACGTGAGCGCTGTCAAAAGTATGAGAAGCAGTCAGGTTTTAAAATAGCATCCCTTCTTTCTGAAGGGTGTTTTTAACTTGTCACTTTTGGAGGCTCACAGGGAATGCATGTACTGATAAAGCGTACTGATATAGATAAATGATAGCTTGAATGCGTTGTAAGTCTCTTTGGATAAGAGCATCTGCCAAATGCATAAATGTAAATGTGAGATGTCTCCTGTCTACTACTGACAGAAAGTGTGTTGCCTGAAACCCTGCTTATTGCCAATTGAAAACCACAACAGCAGTGTAATTAAAAATTCCAATGTTTAGAAAAAAGTTTGTATTAATTGGAATAATTAATCTTTCAAGCAGTATGGTTTATTTGCAGTACATCATGCTGTTGTAGCAACGTGACCTTTATAAAGGTCAATGTGCGGTCATGGGTGTGTGATTATTTGTATTTTACAATGCTTATAAACCAGTCAGTGAAAGTATATGTATTTGTAAATCTGACATTGTGCAAAAGTGTTATTATTGCTGTTGTTGAAGGTTTATGCACTATAGTTTCTGTTTGACAAGAGGATGTGAACATGATATATGGTGTTACACACAACTGTAACACTTAACATGAACTTTTGACCCAGAGTGCGCATGGAGAGGATGTGGATCTAATGGAAGGGAATGCAGCTTCTCCCCACTCTATCACATTATTTGGTTGGTTATTTGGCTTTAGGAGAAGGTTGGTGGTGTGTCGTCTACAGTGAGATCTTCCAGGCACTGTGGTGGGCAGTGCCTGTGGACTAATAATGAGCAGATACTACTTGAAGCTGCAATCTGTGACTTTAACTTTTCTATCTCCATCTCTATTTGAAACATAAAATTGCAGGTTACTTTATGTAAATGAAGGCAAACTCCAATTTCCCACAAAATCTGACCCACCAACTCAAATTATAAATCGTTATTATAAGCTTACTCTTGGGACTCAGGATAAGGTAAGGAGACAGTTTTGAACACTGTCATGTCCTAGCTCAATAACTGATTTACGTTTATTTTTAAGTAAAGTTACAGACAAACTTGAAGCCAGGTTACAGCTGAAATCTGTAAGCATGACCATTTGTTTTAACACTGGGTGTCTGAATATTAGATATTGTGGTCACAGAAGCTTGTGACTTTGACATTTCAAGATATTTCCACAAAAACAAAAGGCTTCCTTTTTTGAGTGAACGAAACTATCTGACGGTTGAATCAGCCGGGGACTGATTTACCATGGTTGAGAGACCCCATAACTACAGTGACCAATCAGGTTAAGATCTGCTGTGGGCAAGAACAGGCATGTGACAAAAATAAGGGAAATTCCTTTTGCCTCAGAAAAAACTTCTCTTTAACTTCCCTCTGACCAATGTAGACAAAGTCTTTCAGAATTTATCCACTCTGTACATATGACTGTCTACATATAACTCTTAATCATAGATTTAAATTTGTTATTTACATTTTTATAGTCTTTATATGCATGTTTACCCCATTTTAATTTCAAGCAGAGCTTTAGCCACATAACTGCTAAAGTCACAGTCCAGTGTAACTATATAGTAAAATTGCATATTTTTGGAAACATCTGCACAGAGCGGCATATTATTTAATGTACCAATCAAAAAAAAAAAGTGCAAGGTCTTTTGTTTTCTCTTTGTATCGCTCTTACTGGCTGAATAATGTTGTAGCAGGGCAGCTGGTTATAGAACAACATGTAGCAATATCTGCTTAGCACATGACATCATGTGACGGGCTGTGGAGTGCCCTCCCCTTAGGTATTTGTTCACAACATCCCAGGAGAGATTCTGCCTAAGTCAACAAAGCACTTTGACGGCATTTACTCACAATGGGAAAACTCTGGCTGTTTCTACATACACTTTTAACTTTGTTGAATGATACTTACTGCAGAATGTATTTTTTTCTTCTCTCAGGCTAATTCTGGGATCGTGGAGATGATTTAAACCCTTTTTTCCACTAATTACTTGCTGAACATAATTAAAAAGGCGTACTTCATGTTACTATCTAATAAGCTTGAAACGATTCCCTTGTGGAACCAAAGGCCCTGAAGACGCATGTAACACTATTAAATCTTTACTAACCTGATGATGATTGTCATTTTTCCCTTTTCTTCCTTTTTTTTTAATCTTCAATTTATCAAACTCCTAATGATGTTAAACTCATTTTCTGTCCCTTAATAGTCTTCAAAAAAAAGTTTATATGATGATTGCTTTATACCATTCATACGTGTGGGGATTCTGACTATAACACAGAACTCTGGCTATTTTGTTCTCTGAAAGTCTTCGAAATTCCTGTGCCGATTACAGTCGATTAGAGGACTTTTTTTGGAGTGGTGTGTCCTCATCAGATATCCTTTTACAAAATCCAAATGTTTGTATTTGTTTTTATAAACACCTCTGTAAACCAGACTGTTTTCATTCTTAGTTCTTGGTTCAGTTGTGTTGTCTGAACCTGAGTATAATTCTTCCCCCACAGATCTCATTTCACGTTATTTAGATTAGAATCACAATGTGTTTGTTGCCTATGTGAGTACCACTGTCATTACTCATCGCTGTGGCAACTGCTTTCCACTATAGTTGGGTCACGTGTTCAGAGGAAAATACACCAGTTGTACTATTATTAAACTATTTGAGTTAACCACTAAAACTGACTGACACAGAAATCAGACATCGTCATCAGTGGTTTATATCCATTAGTTGAGACGGATTCCTGTCAGAATAATTGCAGCACATGCAAAGGTCATCTTAACCCTAAGACCTTTCAAGACAAGTCAGTTCCTCTGTGGCCATCTTGGGCAACTATTTTCAGTCATCCAGGTGCAGCTTCTGTCCACTTGAATAGGAAAATTAAAGGTATATATCAAAAATTATGTATAGTTAGCTCATGGTCACACACAAATGTTATTTTTCAGGCTGCAGATAATGTGCATGTGCATTAAAAAGTAAACAAACAGGTGGCTGTGTCTTTAAATCTCCTTCTCTTAAAATGTCTCTGACTGGATGTCATACAGATTTGCATCCACAGAGTCTCTAGTGTGAAATTGTCCTAATAACACACTGAAATTCAGTTTTAGAGAAGGTAGACAAACAAATTTCCTCCAAGACCTGTTCTTCTCAGGAGTGTCTAATGATACATCTGTCTTGAACTGAATCAGCTGTCCTGTATCTCTCCACTTCATGTTCAACTGTCACAAGTTTTAATGTCTTACATAAACTCAAGAGTTTGGATTGTACTTTAGATTGTATAAACTTAAGATTCCATCTCTACACATTATCAAGAAGGCCAGGATTAAGATGAGTAATTTAAATGTATGTCCAACTCTATTCACCAAAGTTTTCTTTTTATTAAATATTTAAAAAAAACATTACCCCTCTGTTTGTTTTTGTGTTTTACTAAGTGTTGCAGGAAAGATGTACCTGCATCAGTTCCCAGTTATCATTAAAATACATGTTCATTTGGAATGTGCATATGTCAGACCAGTGCAGAACAACAAGAATATATTGATCTGGAGATGAAATACTTGTGTAGTATTTGAATGTACCTTCATTACCTGCTCTCTCGCTCTCAAAGCAAAAATTCCTCTTTAGACATTTGTAAACAAGTATACAAAGTATGATTTCTAGTTGGGTCCCAGTAACACTGACACTTGTTATCTGCCATGACCTTTTTGGGTCAGCTCAGTAACGCCAGAGTATCAGCAGACCTACAGTCGGTGCCGGTAAGGTGTTGTTATTAAGAATAGCCACACTCTGCTTGACAGGTCTGGAAATGCTCAGCTGTTTCTTTCCCTCTGTGATTGGCTGATAGCTCTCTGATAAAGGACAGCTGAAGTGCCCTGCTCATAGCTGACAAGATGGACAGGGAAGTAATGTCATATAAGCCAACATTTACTTCCATTGAGGCTGAATGAGGGCGGGGCCAAAAACATGAAGGTTATTTCCTGGAAAACCTAATTCAATTTTCAATGTATTTGCATAGCCCTTTTCACAATGCACAATGTTCCAAAATAGCTTTCCAAAGAATAGTGCCTTACAAATTCTACAGTGAACAAGCTAATCTAATAGAATTCTGATATTCTGTTCGTTTAGATATTGTACAGATGTTACTGTTGTGCATTAGTAGCTCTCCAATGCTGTGTGGCCATACAGAATCTATTTATCTAACCATCTATTTCCAAAAGATACATACTGCTAGAAATCAAGCTTTATTGCCATATTAAAGCAGTTGAAATCCTGCTGCTATTCACTGCTTATAGAAAATGTAAAAGAAAATACCCCTAGAGAACATGTTCAGGTGATAAGAAATGCAGTTCTGCATAAAGGAAGGGTTTTTTGTTTTGATTTTGGAATAATGTGTAAACAGCTGTTTCGGGTGTTCCGTTTAGAATTAGAAACTGGAATAAATTCCATGGAGCTTCATTCTGATTGGTGCAGCTGTTGTGTTCGTATACAGAACTGTTTATATTATATGTTCTGCCTTAATTACTAGGGGAAAAACAACATTAATGCAAAGCCTCATCAGCAACAAGCGTTATTATGAAGATTTTGCTTTAGAATATATTGCATTGCTTCCCAAAGTGTAAGTAAACATGTTATGTTTTAGTTGATATCCTAACAGGATGTCTGGTTCTGCTTTCCTCCACAGACTGAGAGAAGCAAATAATGCCCAAAGATTTCTTCTGGTCCTACTGCTGCAGAAATGCCCTGATGCTGAATCTGGACTAAAGCCAAGGTGAGCTTAGTAGCCTGTCATTTATACAGGGACTCTGTCTCTTCCTTATCAATCTGATGGAATAAAAAGGTCCAGTGTGTGTTTACAAAACACTTCTGTGATATACAGCGAAACAAATGAAAGTGAGTTGATGTGGTTGTGTGGGTGGTTGGACGTCATTTCCTTGGTGTTTGTTTTGAACAGCAAATAAAGGAACCTTGTTTTCTCTAGTTTGCATCCTAGATATGATCTCCAGTTTTTCCTTGTTTCCTTCAATGCATTGCTCTAGAATTCTGCAAACTGCGGTTGCGCAGTTTTTGCGCATTTTATTGTGCATAAATTATTAGCAAACATCTGACTCTACAACTTCTCTTATTGCCACTCAGAGTGAAAGCAGCATGCAAGCATGTGTTTAGCTACATGTTGGTGCCACAGTCACCACCTGCTCTGCCCGTACCATTGCTCCAATGTCATGTGACCCAGGAGCAGCCTATTGTGTCAGTTATAAAGACAAGCACTCGCTCAGAGGAATTTCTGAGCGCGGCTCATGTCCAGCATGTGTGATGGGATGGGAGGGGGGAGGTGTCGGGGGCTGGATTTTCCTATACAGGGATCGCAGGGGAAGGTTGGGGGTGGGGCATCTGAAGCTTTTCAGATGGGATTTGCATTAGTGGTTTGTCAGCTGTCATTAGGAGCTGATGACGGTGAGGATAAGCCCCTTTTTGCACACGGTGCTCTCTCCTCCTCTCATGCATGGACTGACCAATGCATGCACCTTTAAAAAACCGAGTTGGTGTTTTGTTTTGATGCAAATGAAATGTGTTTTTGTGTGTGGCTAGAGGATAGCCCATCCATGTGTCACTCTGGTTATGCTGAGTGTTGCCGGTGTATGCGGTGTCAACTTCTCAGCACCACCCTTACGCACTTCTGGCACGTCCACGTCCGCACGTCATTTGCTGTAGTTCTTAAAGGGCCATGTCCTGAATTTAGAAATCGGTGCTTCGAACAGTTAACTATGTGTCATCTAAACATAACTGCTTGCGTAGTAGCTACGTAATGTCCCTTTAATTTAATATGCGCACCCTTTTGGGTACTGTTTGCTGTTCGACCCAACCCTGATCATAGATAAGCAACAGTTTGATGATAATCATGCAGCACAGTAGTTGACCCAAAACGTAGATAACCGTAGAAGGTGTTTATGGTAATGTCTATTTTGAAATGAACATTTTGAATTGGCTTTACTGAGACAATAAACATGATTAGGATTATGGATGGTTTTAGGAGCATACAATTAGATTTTTTTTTTACTTTAAATTTATGTGGTAACTTACAGGGCTATCTTTGATAATAACATCTAATGCTAGTAATAATCTAATTTATCAATTATTTTATATAATTGATAAAACTAAATATGTCAGATGCAGAAGGCTTTTAGTAAAGCAGGAAGCTAGTCAGTGTTCTGGACATTATGGATTATGTTTGATATTATTTAAAGTAGGTTAAGTTGTTACATTAAGCTGTTGATATGAAGTATCTTTTTAATATACCTCCATTCCATAAACTCTTGGTTCAAATAATTGAGAGAGGTTTGTACATATGTTAAGAATATTTCTAGAAAGTGGGAGGTGGTATTTAAGCTGGGATGTGGGATGTAATTTTCTGAGGTCTGTTTGTCAGCTGCAGATTGAGGACACTCCCACTGAGCGTGCACTGGAGATGTTTATTGATTTTTTTTTTTTTTTTTTTTTGCGCTGCATCTGTGCCTCTTGCAACCTAAAACCCATCAATACACATCAGACGGTTAACCCCCTCTCTGTTACACTCTCAGTTATGGGAACACAGTTAACCCTGCCTTTAAAAATCCACAGACAGGCTGCCTTTAGTTGATGCTGGGGTAAAGACTGTGCTTCTGATGGGTAGATGAGGGAAATCTATTCATCTTTCTTTAGTTTCCAGCTGCTGGTGTCCTATGCTTGCAAGCTTGTCCTGAATCTGACGTTCATTGCCTAATGTGTTTATTATACAGTGCTGTCCTATACAGTGGCAGCTTGAAGTGACTGTCAGTTTAAAAGATTCATGAATGTGATTGGCTCTGGTAAATGGACGTTGACTTTTTGGTCCTGTCTGATGCTGACACTTTAAGACCATTACGTTGTTGGTAATTGTATAGCTTATGAGCGGAGAGGACATCTCCCTCTCGTTCTGTCTCTCTGTACTGAGCAATCAAGCCATCTGGGACAGTGGCTGGAGACCAGGCCTGCGGCTCTGGGGAGGAGAGAATGTCGATCTCCCCTCCTCCTCCCTCCTCTCTCTCTCTCTCTCTCTCTCTCTCTCTCTCTCAGTCTCAGTCATAAGCTTGCCTGCCCGCTATTCCCTCAACCCTTCTCTTCCTCTGCTGCTTGTTTTTGTGTTTCCGTGGTAGGCCAAGTAGATCTTTATTTTCTAGCAACTCTAAGACATACAGTGCGTTTCTACCCCTCGCTCTGTATCGCCATCATTCATTGCTCTGATTGGTGTAATTTCCTTCAGTTCCTGTCTCTGCCATTTTCATTAGCTGACGTTTTGTCTTCGGTCTCATTATCGTCAGCTGAAGAGGCAGTAAACACTGAATCTCCTGCAAATCTCTCTCAGACACTCGCTGCTAATAAAGGCCCATCTGTTCTGCATAACCACAATCCCCATTGGCCTTAGGGATCTCTCCGCACTGTAATCAGTAACGTTGGGTAATAGCTGTGGGTTGCTTGCAACAACTCAACACACTCTTGTATATTTTGGCTCCACAAGCGACCTCCCCCCACCTCAATATTTAACTTTTTCACCCTTTAGCTGGATTTGGGCTCTGTGCCATGAGATGAGCAGGGAGGTCGGATTTGCATGGCAAGGTTTAATGTATGATTATGATGCAATGCTTTTTGGCTTGAATTGTGAGCAAGACCATATACTATAGACAGATACATTGAGGGTCAAGGCAGGATGCTGTTCTTGATTGAAAGGCTAGTCATTATACAAACCCTTCAAAGACCCCCGAACCTCACAAAGCTGGGGTGAACCCATGCAGAAGGGGGGCCCATGCAGTACAAGTGCCTACGAGAACAGGGTGTGTCACCAGCCATGGTTCCTTTGAGCTTTTCAAGCCACAAGATTACAGGGATGGTGCTTGGAGCTTTGGTTCAAGCTGCCTCTTTGTCTGCTCCAAGAGAATGATGGATTGAGCCTCCCTCCTCTTCTTCTGCCCTCTTCTTCTCCTCTGATGAGGCATCTGCTGTGCTGGGCGAGTTTGACTCTGCCTTTGGTAAAAGCCTTTCTGATAGAAGCTGCTTCAATGGCATCCATCCTGCAGTAGGAGTTGTAGAATTTGAGCTCAGAATTATTGTTTTATCTTCTGCATGTTGACATCAAAACTTCAAGGTTGACCCCTGTAATTCAGATCTTCAGGATAGTTCACCTAAACATAATGTTTTCATTATTTACTCACCCTCATGTCATTCCAAACCTATATTACTTTTTATCTGTGGAACACAAAAAAGATGGTATTTTGAGAAATGTCTCAGTGGTTTTGTGCCCATATAATGGAAGTGAGTGGGTGCCACTGTTGTTTGGTTACCAATATACTTCAAAATATCATCTTTTGTGTCCTCAGAAGCAAAAAAAAGTCATACAGAATGACACGAGAGTGAGGAAATGATGGCAGAATTTTCATTTTTGGTTAAACTATCCCTTTAAATTCCATTAAAGAATCATCAGTCCTTGTCCTTCAGCACTGTGGCTGCTTCTTGCTACAACTGTTAGCTGTAGAGATGTTTTTATTCATCTTTTCTATTGCAGGCAAACCTAAAGTTGTAGTCTGCATTTTGAAGAGCCCAGACTGTCAGTCTCCTGTCAGGCAGGAGTTGTCTCTTACTTTGATATCCAACCCATCAGCGGATGTGCTCTGCACACCAAGGGCTTCTCTGACAGCTTCATCATTGAGACAAAGTCAGCTCGTTCTTTAAATTGTTACTTTGTGTAGGCGTGTCAGTATGCGTCATAGCTCCTGAAAGGTAGTTTTGCACAGGTTTGTTTTGTTGTGTCTATAAGAGGTTTATTGCTCCACATAAATTAATTGGTAGTTGACAAATGGATTGTCATAGTATGGACATTTTTAGATGTTATAACTGGTTACCATTTCTTGAAAGTTTTTGCCATTTTTACTCAACTTTCACGTCACAGTTTAGACTACGCTGACACTCTTAAAAATGAGCATTTGAGTCATGTGATGTAGTTGTAGTAGTAGTAGTAGTAATAATAATTTGTATTATCTTCAATTGTTTTATTCATTTTATTTAAACAAATTTAATGTATAACCCCTATAAAATACATTGACAATAACAGATATTATTTGCTTATATTTTGATCTTAAGTAAATGATTGATCTAACACTGAGGTTATACTAGGGAAAGCTATACTTACATATTCATCTTTGAATTGAATGATGAATTCGAGACCTATTAAAAAATTTTATTATAAAGTGTGATTATTTGTTATCCTTTTGTTTATGCGGAAACAGTAAAAACATTTCGCCAATTTACCTATGCAAGAATATATCTATATTTATCATACATTCACTGTCCTGTGATCCAGTCCTGTTTCTAGTGGCTTCCACTGTAGTCTTTGCCATTCTCCGCTCCTGATGTGCTGTCTAATAAGGCATCCTATCTAATAAAGAAACACAGGACATTGATGAATCATTTGCCAGACTCATCTGTTCCTACTCTGCCTACATTCTTCTCACATGGGTGAGAAGAATGAAGCAGTCTCCATGAGTTACCCCAGAGAGACTTATGCACAGATATTGTGGGTTCTGGATGACACAAGTGTCTGTTGATTAAGGGACATCATGAGAAGATCAAGCCCCATCGATTCTCCATATCACTCGAATGTGCTTTGTGTAGGTGTAGGAAATCATCTTTTGAACTTTAGATAGTTGGATGCCAACAAAGCAATGAATCCATCCTGCTACCTGAGAAACCTACCTGCTACCCTTTTTTTAAACTGGTGAAGGTGCAGTCATGAGTTACGTTGTCTAGTTGGGACACTCGTAAACAACTGGTGTTTTTGGAAATGTCCTAGACTGGTTTTAGCTTTATGGGAGTCCTTGGTGACCATGTGCAGCCATTGATGTCCATCAATTACTAGCTTTGCTGTTTCAGCCATGACTGGATAATCCCGCACAACAAATAGCCATGGTTATCAAGACAATAAGTCTTCAGCTAGAATGCGTCTCTATGATTTTGGCATATTATGTGACATTTGGTGCACAAAATGTAAAATCAAATGGTTACCTCAACTGTCATGCAATGATAGGTTCCGAGTCTAATGATAGGTTAACAAACAGTGAATGCCTGTGCTGACACTGTGAGGGATTGTATAAGTGTGTGTGGCCACAATTGTGTGGTTAAGAATTATTATTCTTTCAGTGAACTAAACTTAAATAGGTGCAGAATAGCTTAGGCATTATTTGCCATCACACCTGTTGTTCAACATTACTGTTTGATGCATCACATACAGTAATTTCAGATGCCCAATTTTGAGGTTCTTTTTTTACATCAATTTCTTTTCAGGCTGTGTAATGTTCATCTAATGATCTTAATTTCATAGCTGCGCATTTGCTACTCTTTGTCTGAAATGTGTTTTCTTTATCTTATCTGTGCATTTCTGGATTGTTTTCAACATTATGTCATTATAAAACATGTTGATTCATTTTGTTATGTTAGTTCTTCTAACTTTGTTATCTGATTGCTGATTTGGAGGATGTATAGCAGGATGTCCATTGTGTAAGCAGACACCACTCTCTGGCTGGCTGATGACGACACTGCCACCCAAGGAGACAACATCTGACTCTTTATATTCTTGCTAAAAATAGAGCTTTAGACAGATTTACCCATGTTTCTCTAAAAATTCAATTTTCACACATACTATTTTAACAAATATAGGCTGAAGTTTTTAGTAGACTATTCTAATGTTGTTGCCATAATGCCCAGCTTTAAACTCCATATGTTTGTTAATATTTAAGCTGTATGATAGCATTATGAGTGCATAATGTATTTCCTGGCTTTTATTCTTAAAGGTGCAATCGTCACTTTAGCCTCTCCATCTACATCTCAATTTGAAACATACACAATTGCAAGATACTTTTCATTACTATGTTGAAGTCAAATGAAGCCAAACTGCCATTTCCTGGAAAATGAGACCTGAGAGCTTAAATTATAAATCATTATTATAAGCTTACTGTTGAATATCAGAGTAAAGTAAAGAGATTGTGTTGAACACTGATCTGTCATATATCTAAAACTCCCTTTATTGTTGTAGCTTTCCTGTACCACTAGCAATGACAAGGTCTTGGGTTCGAATCCCAGGGAATGTACGTAGTCATTGCACTGTATGTCATTTTGGATAAAAGCATCTACCAAATACAGAGATATAAATGCTGCTGTCAAGGACTGCAATGATTTATTTCTGTTTGGACAAGTAAACCCTTCCAAACCTGAGCTGCTTTAGATGTTCATTTGGTGTCGGTGATCAAACATGGTATTTTTAGTTCTGTTGAATCACAAGCAAACAAAACTCCCCATAACTCTGCAGCTGTCCCAGATAGAGAGTCTCTGCTCAGTTGTGTTGATGGCAGCAGTGGGGAGTCATCCCTGTGGACTTTAAATGGTTCCTGTGGAGGAGAGAACAAGAAGCTGTCAGCACTCTGGATGCTGAAGTTCTCTGTGCTGTTTATTACTCTCTCGCTCTCTCTCCCTTTTCCTTATGGAGTGTTGCAGGCTGTAACTGGCTGGCACATCTGCTTACAGCACTAAACAATAGACAGAAGACAGAATACAGAGAAGAGTCTCAAACGACGAACTACATACTATAAACTGTGTACTATGCACTCGGACACCAGTCTGAATATTCCTTTAATTTGACATGAACCAAAATGAGACAATCAGGCAAAAATGAGAGAAAACATTTTTTTTTAATTTAATTGGCTGAATAATCAACAATCCTGTTTTTGTTTGCTTTTGATTAAGTAGGCGGTCTGCCTTGACTTAGCGCAGTGCACAGAAACAGGATTAGGTTGGGGCATCAGAACCACCTTGACCAGGTTTCACCCATCAGAAAAGGCACCTGATTGGTCAACTGCTCTTTCACTTATCATCTGCATCTTTAACAAACTGTAGATCAGCTAATGGGAGTAAATGATTGAGAAATGTGTCAGTGCTTCTCATTATCTCTCTCTGTCTCCGCAGTGCTGTTGATTAGTGGAGCTCTGACATGGGCTCACGTTGAGCATAGTGTGGCAGCAGGCTGTTCAGAGTCTGCCTGGCCCCTCTTCTTCCCTACTGCTGTAAATAATTAATGCTCCATATCACTGCCTCTCTGGCCCTGTCTCGGGCTGTGCCGAGTTCACCCTGCCAGCTGCGACCTGCTTTAAGCACAGGGGCTTCCAGAAGCTGGTTATGCTACATTCATGTCGAGCTGTTTGTATGACTGTAATTAACAAGACTTAACTAAGATAAAAGAATTGATTGTGATCCACCTTTATGAGTTATTCATTAATATTAAACAAGGCAAACCTGTTTCATGGTCTTGATCCAGGTTTGCATAGCAACACATGGTTTTTAATTGGAGTCTATATCTTTTGTTTATTTAAAACATAAGGTGTCTAAGCAAGGTCCTGTATGGTGCAGTATTAATGATTCCAGCTTGTTAGACCGGCTGTTTTGCATTTTCCCTATGTAAGCTGTTCTCATGCCTATGACATTTTATGTTTGTTGTCACATCAATAGATATGCAGCCTGTTTAGAAACCAGTTGTTTTTTTTAAAACCTCAGAGATGTAAAAATCATGTTACATCTTGTGTTAGTGCTGCTTGCTGGGGCTACTACATAGAAACACCCTGGCAACCACATGGCAACACCTTGGCAATCACCCAGAACATTGAGGCCATTTTTGGGCAAGTGTAATGAGTACAGACTGCATTGTGTTTTTAAATGATGGTATACAAGACTGGTAAAAAGATGTCTGCGGATGGGTCATTTATTTACTGATTAAAAAAATAACTTATGAGCTGTGGTCGCTGTCTATAAACAGCTTTTCCTCATTAGGAGTACCAAAGGGAAGAGGTGGAGCTAACACAGGAAATTAACACAGGCAAAGAAATGAGGTCAGACAATTAAAAGGGGAGACACACATACAGTAGACTCACAATAATTATATTTTGTGTACTTCTTTCTAGTCTGTCTATTCTTTAAGTCTTTAATTGCAACTTTTCATAGCCGTTATCTGTTAATTTTATCGCAATTAATTGTGTTGTGATCTTCAGGACAGATCCGATGTGTGTGTTTGTGTATGTGTTTTGAGTAGTCTGGTTCATTTGCCTCTTACCCGGAGTTTCCAACCCAAGCTGGTCATCAATCCACCAGTCATCATCATAAACATTTGCGGGGGTGTATCTAAATATCAGACGCCTTTGACTGTCCCCCCCTCCCAGCCTTAGGGGAGACAAACATCTCTGACTCATTCTTCTTCAGCGTATGTGGGTGAAACACACAGCTTGCAGGACATCTGCTTACTGTAAACCTGTCAAAAGCAGCCTGGCACTGGTATAAAGACCACTGTATTTTAACTCCGTCTTATATTCTTTTCACTTGCACTATCAAAGAGAATTTTGTCAGCAATCCATTAAGAAAATGTAATTGCTTCTTTAAAAAAAGAAAGGGAACAAAGCGCCTGTTTCCTTTTCAAGAACGCCCACTCAGTGGAGATCTTATCAGTCTCCTCAAGCCTGTGGTTTCATATGTGTCCTCTCAGACTGACGCATCTGTTTAAGAACTCCAGTCAGATGACTCTTAAACAATAGTGTGGCAGCACCTCTTAATATATACTCTTGATGTATCTCGAGCAACAGTTATCTGCAGCAGCATTAAGAGAGAATTCGTTTTCATAATCTAGAATGATTTAGGACAGTGGATCTCGACAGAAGGGCTGTGTTGTGGAGTCAGGTCGCAGGTTTGTGCTGACAGGGCTGCAGGAAAAGCAATGCTAAATGCAAATAGTAAATTACAAGTGACCATGAGGTAGGAGTATACAAATTAAGTATAAATAGTGTTATGAATGCTAAATGCTTCTCATATATTTTTTGTTGCTGATGTACTGTGTGTCCATACAAACTGTGGGGTCTTTTTTTAAATGGTATCACTTGATACCATAAAACTGAGTATTATGACTTGTTTTCCATGGCAAAAAGAAAGCCACACATGTTTGAAATCTTATGAGGATGAGTAGGTGATGACAGAACCATTGAATACATTTGCATATTGGGCTGTTGTAGTTAATAGTAGAATGAATTATTTGTAATGTTTGATAGGACATTTCTGTTTATATTTACACAATAAATGGCTGATTGGTACGGCACTTCTGCTGCTTCTGGTCCAATGTTAAATTAGTGTTGTCCATTAATGCCAGTGGAGATCCAATGATGTACGAACTTGATTTACTGATCTTCCCCCAGTACATCTATCAAAAAGCTGTTTTATATTCTGCCTATTGTATCAGATATTTGGTATTCTTAATCTTTTGCACTTTGGTCCAGTCCATCTGTGTTAGATCCTCTTCAGCCAATCGGATTGCACTGGTCAGTGGGGAAAGCTGTTAGTATTTCAAAGCCGTCTGTAACCCTCTTGGCTTCTGTGATCATTAGCTATTATGTCTTAATAGTCTAAACTCTCATTACGGTGATTGTCCAAACTGGTGGTTTTAGAACAAAACTTGTACCTTCCTACAGTCCCTGCAGCCACTGAGAAGCTGTTATTACTGCTAATTAAATTTTGTCGTGATAGAGAGAGCTAGCTATAAATAGTAAGAGGCTGTGTTGTTTAGTATATAAAGATGGATTGTTCACCCAACAGCTGGATGCTTGTTTACTTAATGTACGTGCTATGTACCAGAGATCTGTTGTGTTGAATCCAGCTGTTTATAAATGCAAGAACCTGCCTTGGGCACCCATCCTATAAAGAAACATAGCTAATCAGACATGACTCCAAAAAAAGTTGAATTATACACTGGTTTTAAGACTTACTAGTTAACTAGACATCCCACCAACTAGACGATTATAAAAATATGTGGTTTTGTACTTTCCTGCCAGCATGGTTTAGTGGTTATTGGATTGCGTTGAGACTTAGAGGCAGGCGAGCGATAACCTTGCTTAATTACGTTCACAAACCCAGCAGTGTCCTCTGTCTAAGGGGACACGGAAAATCGTCTAGGCTGTGTCACAGGAAGCCGGTCGTCACCAAGATGGACAGAAGGGGCCCCATGATTGACAGAAGGTCTTGCATAATGTTACCATTCACATGTCCTGCTGATGAATGTCTCTCGGGCTAGGATATTAACATAGCCGTGAAGAAACGTTCTCACTTTTTTTGTCTAGCTTACTGGTGTCCAGTGTCCGTCCACCATAGAGCAGCATTGGTCTCAGCCCCCAGAGACGTTGCTGTCTTTGGCCCTCCATCATTAGGTTTAAGTAGGGCACTGCAATCCAGCAGAGATTCAGTACCAATTCTTCATTCACTCCAGCTCTGACTCCCCCAGCAGGCCTACAGTGAAGCTGCAAAGCCTTACGTAATGCAACGTGTGCGTGCCTCAGCCTGGCTTGAATGCAGCCCAATGTTCTGGCCTTATGTGTTGGCCTGGGTGTCTTTCCTCCTACTCCTCAAACAGTGTGGATTAAACCCTGAGATTGAAGAAGAGATGGATGGTGTTTTCATTAACCTTCACTGTTTTAAATTAGCATGGAATTCTAACTCACAACAGATCACGTTTACTGTTGGCGTAAAATGTTGGTTTCATACTTTGTGATTTCTTTTTCCCCTCTCACCTGTGTTTGGCTTTAAAAGAGGAAATCTAGTAAATGATGCAAAAACTTCTAAATAGGATAGACCATTATCGTAATTCCAGCTTTTTAAAATAGGCCTTCCATTTTCATGTGACAATTAGCCCACATGTTCTATTCATAAAATGTTTATTATTGGAACGTTAAATACAGTTTTCTCTGAAGAATACAAATTTACATTAGAGGCTGCAAATGTTTTAATGTTTAGTCTTCTGCACCTTTAACAATTAATTAAATCAATTAAACACTTTTTAATGTGCAAATTTCCTAAAGAGTTGTAATGCTAAAGTAACGTAGCCTGTAACAATAGTGGTTAAACAATATAGGTTAAAATATGTTATTTAATTATTATACACACTTACTTTACACATTAAATGTTCAGAATTCAAATAATTTAAAACTTAATAACTGAAAAAGTTTCGCATCCATTCACAAGCATCTTGGTGGATTTTAGGACTGATTTTTGGAACTGGGTAAACCAAATGGTGTTTGGCCCATAATGGCACAATCTCAGAAAGGTCAAATGTTAGCTGATTAATTAACTTATCGGTCTAAATAAGTTTTTATTACCTCCCACAGTGAGGTAATAAAGATTTCCAGTGGCTGTTTTTAATGTCTTTCCAAGTATGCACAGTAGATCTTGTCTTCTCAGTTAATTACGTGACCTATTTGCTGTCCATCCTTGCAAAGGTCTCCTCAGTTTATTTTGGGACTGAAAACACAGGAGAGAATGTTTCCCTGTCTCTCTATCTCCTGCAACAACATAGTTTTTGACTCCATTATGGTCACATGGGCCGCTTTAATGTTGTGCACTATTATTAAAGAGTGTTTTCTTTCAATAATTGATATTGGTTCATTTTCCCCTGGTGATGGGACTTCTCTCTCATCGTAATGAGAACAGTACAAGATGATGAAATGTACTACTTTTCTTACTCTTCTCTGTCTTGTGGGAATTTTCAGTTTCAAATCAAACCAAGTTTGATGAGACACAAAAGTGAGTGAGAGTGAGACTACATATCGTACTACGTGTTGGAATGAGGCACAGCTGCTCTTGTTGTGTCCACATTTGTTGGGTCTTGTTAAATAACTTGCATACTCATCAGTCCTTTTGTACTGTACTGTATACTGCCCAAAGTGATGCTGTGAGAGAGGGACATTGTGTTCTCTCACTCTCTCTTTCTCACATTCTCTCGTTCTCTCTCACCCTCTATCTGAACGCTCTCCTCTCTCTTGTTCTCTCTCGCTCTCTGAACACTCTCTCTCTGAGCTCTCTTTTTTCTTTCACTTTCTCACTCTCTCTGAACCCTCCTCTCTCTCTCTCTCTCCTCAAATTCATGCTCTCTTTATTTCTCTCCCTCACTCTCCATCTCCCTTACTTTCGTGTTACTTCCACTGTCTTTCATTCCTTTGCCCTTTCTTATTCTCACACATTGTCTCAGGGGACCCTCGTTGTCGCACAATATAATTGAATCTCTTTTTCGTTCCATTTTCTTCCATTTTCATTTTACAAACCTCCTTACGCCTCCCAGCACCAACCCACATCCTCAGTATATGACCTCGGAACACCAACCTTAAGCCTTCTCGCTTTTAATTATCTCTAATTAGTAATTAAATATTTCAGGCAGTTGTAAAGAGCCTTATAAGATGGTATTATTGGATAAGAAATGCATTTTGGGGATTTTTGGACTGTTCCGCAAGCTGCCAAGGCAAGCATTTTCTGGCACTCACGGCCCAACTAGTGAATAATAGAGTTCCTCCAAATTTATAGTGTTTTATAAGAGTTGTTTTTTTTAACCATAAGTACCTAAATGACTAATTGATTTTACAAGCATCTCTCCCTGAAGAGCTGTTTGGCTTGTTTGCAAATAATCAGGCATGTATTGCTGTGCGTTTACCTAAATTTATTTGACCTTTAGGATGCTGAGCGGTAGAGATATTTAACTGTTAAACAGTCCCAGATCTAATGGCTACACAGTTTAAAACTAATCTTTGGAAAGTGGGAGCAATAGATCGACACATCCAAGTGAAATTGTCAGCTGCAAGCGTTCCTAAAGCTCAAAAAGTGAAAAGCTGGGTAGAAATGTTGTAATTTAACCTGTTTGGTAGATCATTTGATATAATGACATTTCCACCCCTTTAGGCATGAAGCATAAGCCAAGATTGTTAATTTATTAACTCTAAATACTTTTGATTTCTCTTTTGAGCATTTTCTAAAGGTCTATGTTGAATTTTGTCTCCAATAGGTGATATGTATTGAGGATGAGTGCTGTTGGGGAAAACTCGTCTGATCCTGCCAGGTCAGAGGCACAGAAGCGCAAGGAATGTCCATCAGACCTTCTGGGCCCAAGGTACCTCACCTTGACACATGGTGCAGAAAGTCATTCAGATAAACCAACCCTCAAGTACAGTTGAACTTAGAATTCATGTAAACGATGTCCTTTCTATTAATGTGGTGCACTTGTGGTGCACTTGTTTACATATAATATATATACTGTAGTGTTTTGCGTTTACCCTGTGACATTGAATTGCAGTAATCTTGAATGGTCTCCCATTGGTGGAGCTTAGCCTAGTTATTATGTGTTTTTATATAAAGCCCTTTCCCACTGAGTCAGGAAACATCAGTCTATATAATTCATTCCTAGGAAAGAGTAATGCATGGCTTCTTTATTAATTAAACTTTCAGTGCATGCATCAGAATAAACTGCTGAGGATGCACAGTGGCAGATTGAATGCAACCTGTTAATGCTTCCATGGACTGGGAGATATTTTCAAGGTTATGCACAAGGGGGAAACAGAGTTTTGACCTGAATTACATAAAGTATTTTATTCCACATTTTTCCATATTATAATCTGTATATTGACATATTTAGACATCTAGCTATGGCATTTTCCCAGTGCGCATTTTTTGCTGTTATATTTTTGGCCCGTTGTCCAGACCATAATCACGGTTCAAGTCCAACTTCATATTATGTAGTCTGTTTGGTTTTCCTGCAGTCACATATTGTATGTTAAACTTTTCATCATCATCTCTCTCCTCAGTCCCAAACGCAGCGCCGAGAAGCGCAACCGGGAACATGAGAATAAATACATAGAGGAGCTTGCAGAGCTGATCTTCGCAAACTTTAACGACATAGACAACTTCAATGTCAAGCCTGACAAGTGTGCCATCCTGAAGGAAACCGTGAAACAGATTCGACAAATTAAAGAGCAAGGTAAGAAGATATAACTCAAATTCAATAATCACTCATCCAAACTAGTTTATCACACCTTTCTGATAAATCTACAACTGAAACTAATGTCTAATTTCCATGGCAGTTGAACATTACCAGCATTTTTCTTCTGCAAATAGTCACTAAAGAATAACCATATGATCAAGCCATTTAATTGGCTGATATTTGGTATTTTGAGATTATCGTCCATTGATAAACAAATATCAATCAATAACTCCACTGAAGTTAGTCATGTCCAATCACACTACAGTCAGCACAAGTATAAAGTCTGAGGCATGAGATGAGATACCGTCACAGAGCTTTAGCACCCACCACAGACCTTCACATCAGGCTACAGTTATTTAATGAAATTTAAAGGGTGTTTGTAAATTTGTTAGGCGTGCCATGAGGTCTTGAGAAAGCACTTTGGCATCCGATCAATGACCTTAAATTTCAAAAGAGCTTTCTGATCAGTGGCCACTGTTTTTGTATTATGGATCATCCTCTGGTTGCTCCACTTTAGTCGATACTGGGCAGGACTGAAGTAGCTGGGTGTCAAACTTTTCACTTGTTGCTGCATTGTAAAAACTGCAGTGTTTTGTTGGTTTATTTGGAGGTATTTGTGTGTTGCTGTTGCTAATAGCCACATGATCTGTTATCAGATGCCTTTTAGTCCATGTTGTGCTTTTAGTTACCTAGAAAGTCAATATATCAGATTGCTTTTACCATATTTTTTCCATCCATTAATGAAAGAAATGACTTTTGAATGTATTTTCTTTCATATTTTTTTGAAATAATGAAACAAATGTTTGAATTTAGTAGATAATAAACCAAATGAAGCAAATGTGATGTTTCAATATATTATAAATAAATATGCATTATATAACGTTGTTATATAACCCTTTGTTCACTTTCATTTGATCAGTTTGTTGCATTTGGAGGGTTAAGTGTAATTGTTGGAATTCTCATTCTGTCTTTTAAATGGTACATCAGAGCATGAGGCATCTTCTGTACTGAGTTGCATGTTATGACGGAAAAGACTTTGTCTAATAGAAAGACTAGGACAAAGACTTTCCTAGAACAGTTTGTAATGTATTACAGTGTATTTGAGTGTATGAACCTGTATAATATTGAAAGGATAAGAGTAGGTGCTAGTTTACTGTGTGTGATCATTGAGTGGCCTGTGATGGAGATTGTTTGTGATGTACAGTTCTGGGTTATGTAATACTGAGCAATGTGATGCAAAGCTAACAGGGCGATGATCACTGTGGGCCTGCTTTGCTTGTAAACAAGTCCTCAAATGTTGAGTGAAACATTCACTTTTTCTTTTAAAAGAAACAGGAAGCATTTTAAAACAGAAACTGCTCTTTCCTGAAAATACAGATTTAAAGGTTTCTAATTCTGTATTCCTTATGTTTTATTCGGACCTGTAGTAACTCGTCTCTTTGAAGAGATTATCCCCAGTTCCTATGCTTAAATGTGAATGATTTAAATAGACATGTTCATTTAAAGACAGTCTTAAGTGTGTGTCAAACAGGTAAAATATCTTTGGTATGACTAGAATGAGTCAAAGCCACACAGCCTTCACAAAAGAAATTTCACCAGTGCTTTTCCAATACCCAGTGTGGAACGTACAGTGAGGATTATGAATGCACACAATTTATTTTAAAAGTATAATTAAACCTTCATTTCCAAAATTCTGTAATAACACACACTCAATTGAAATAACATTTTAAAAGGAGATTTTCTCCTTTTGTAAAGGAAATGTGAGAGGTGCTTTTCTGTTATGCTCTGGGTGGTTGCCAGGCCATTGCTAATTGGTTGCTAAAGTGTTCTGATTGGTTTGAACTGAATTGCGCTGTAGTTACTGATGAGTCCTGGGTGGTTTCCGGGGCATTTCTGTGGTTCCTATAGCATTTTGGGTGTTTTCTTACTGGCATATGTATCTCTTTGTGATATTCTGGTCCGTAGATTTAATAATAATACTAATGATAATGACCCTTGCTATCAGTTCATTTCAGTTTCCATCATATTGATGTTTAGTTTTTAGTGAATTTCTATGCATGTCGTCGTGTTGTACAGTTACATGTTAGCCAACTGTTAGCCATCAGCTAAGCAGAACTTCAAATTTGTTCTCAATGATACCAGAATAAATGACTGCTCAAAAATTCAAGTCTTACACACCCCAAAGGTGACATAATGCAGAATGATCCCATGCAGTGTCATGACCTAGTGTCTGTGTTTGACTGTTGAGAGCAGGACTGTGATTGGTTGAGAGCAGGGTAGTGGGTGGGGCTTTGAATTGTGACAGATAGGGCAGATTAAAAAAATATTGTGTGAATTACAGCCTTCCAGGAGCTATGATAACTCTTACACTTTGTTTTGTCCTCTTTTGGATGAGGATTGGCTGACAGAAAGGAAACCATTTTGGAGCCGAGTTAGAAATAAGAGAGAGAATGAAGGATCACAGTGCCTTCAGTGCAGCTGTGCTGGTTTACCAGCCCCTGCTGAGTACTGCAAAGACCTGCTGACACACAACACGCTTGCATCCACCCATCATCAGTGCACACATGCATATCTTTGGTATTCTGTCTTACACACACACACACACAAACATACAGGAAGAGGACTGTTTGGAGCAACCCAGAATGGACTGAGAGATAATCTGATGGATGGGCTTTTCTTTTGGCCATATGGCTACCCATTATGTTGGCACAGTGTGCCTCTCTTTCATGTTCCCCGTAAGCCCCAATGCACCCATTGATGATCATGAGGACTGCTACCCTTAATGGATGGGTACAGACAGGAAGTGAGACTTGCCTAGGGAATTGTGGGATTGAGGATGTTCCACTGACGGCAGGAAGCATTTGGCTCATCTTTATAACACTAAATACTAACATAACATGTGGTTTATTACAGCCATTTGAGAAGATACATCTTTACATCTCATATCCTACTGTAAATGTTTAGTTTGAGGCTGAGCCAGTTTGGGTTTTTCTCAGCAGTATTTTTCAGTGATTAGGGGAATTTCACAAAGCCTATCAAAAACATATTTATGATTTATTTGAACCAATTACAATTTAGTAAAATATACTAAAATTATATGAACCATTTAAAAAGTGAAACATTTTCCTGTCAAGATGATTTAGCACCATTTTGACTGCTTTGTTCTGTAGCCTACAAACACGTGTTGTTTATAGATCATGTCACTTTGTTGGGCAGAATGAAGTTCCCCATCATTTATATAATGGTTTGTTTGGTATGTGTAATGGCTGTTCCATTCACGTCCGGACTGCTGGCTGCATGGATGCTGTGTGAAGCTTCACATGCATCCATTTAGCCTGACAGCTTCTGCTTCAGTTCTGGTGTGACATAACGTGCCTCAACAAGCGTGCAATGGTCTGAAACCGTGAGAAAGATGCATGTGCAATATAATATTAAATGCTTTAATGAGCAGAGAAGAAAGGCCGGCCTTTCAAATAAATGCTTATACCCACATCTAAGCAGGACCACATAGAATGCCTAATGTAATTTGAAAAGAAAACAAATACTTAGACTTCATAGGGTCTAACGAAGGGTTTTAGTTTCCTGTCATGGAAATGTTGATGATTCCCAAACAGACAGAGTTTTAGCCCAAATAGACCACCATATTCCCTTAATATTTTGTATTTTTATAATATTTTGTTAATATACAATAGCATAATTATTCCAGATGGTGGTGTATTACTTTTTTGAATGGACTTTCATTCTTTCTCATTGCACTCTTTAATCTGTGTGTATCTCTCCCACTGCAGAAAAAGCTGCCGCAGCCAATGAGGATGAGGTGCAGAAGGCTGATGTGTCATCGACAGGCCAAAGTGTTATTGACAAAGATGCCCTTGGACCAATGATGCTGGAGGTGGGTCTGTTGAGCTGTGTGTTTACTGGGTTACACTGTCTCTACAGAGCATGCAGGCATACACGCATTAGGAAGCATGCAGCATGTATGAGGAACAGAAGAGAATTTTTATGCATCCAAGAGTCATTCAGATTGCAGAGTCGTGCAGCATTTTTTTATGCATGCTAAAAATATTGTGTTAAAATATTGTGTTACACTCAACAGCTAACATTTCTTGATAATTTGGGAAGAATTTTTCTACCTCCATTTTCCTTCCTTCACCCTGTTACTTAATAATGCTTAATAATGGGTTTTTCATCTACTAATTCTTTAACTTTTAAAGTCAGTTCCCCCAGTCTTGGTATTGAGTTCTTGCAATACCAACATTTTTGTCACTTATACCAGTAAAATTTTAGGTTTTTTGAAACAAAACAAATATTTAGTTGAATATGTGCCTTTAGTAAAAAGTTAAGCGTTCATATAAATATTAACAGCTAAATTAGAAATAGTAAATAAATAAACATTACTTAAAGTTTTTTTTAAAGTTATTATTTTAGTCAATTAAGCTGTCAGTTTATATCAAGAACAGTGAGTGGTATTTTTACTTGCCCATATTGTTTGTTTAATATGAGTGACAAAATAGATAATGACTAGTAAATTGGGCTACATTTACAAGTTCCAAGACTAATGTTCAAAACCAATGTTTTGACACACATCTGATTCTTTTCTCCTCCCTGTTCACATTCACAGGAGGCATAACCAATTATCCCTTTAAAGCAGGAGCCTGTCAATCATAAATTTAAGTGATGAAAATAATCTGTAGTCACTGCTACCATTACTCTTTAAGCAAAAACTAGTTTTGTTACTTTGTTTTTCCCTACTGTTGACTTGGTACCAAAATGTTGGTACTAACATCCTTAGTCTTGAATATTTTGTTACATCCATGTGAACATTTTTGAACGTCCTGTGAAAAGTTTTCATTGCAAAAAAATGCAAACATTTTGCTTTCGTTCTGATTAGTCACAGAACTTGCTGTTAATGAGGTTTAAATCACGACTCGGTACCCTGTGACTCTTCAGTGCAGCTCTCTAGTGCAAACCAGGAGCCTACTGTTGGCCAAGCGGGCAGGTCGCCCAGTTCTGAAAAAATCCACCCATCCAAGTCCCCTCATCTTCCTCACACCCACTATCTCTCTCTCTCTTTCTCCCACACTCTCCTCTTTGGGGTATTTATAGCCTCTGAGGTTCACCACCACTGAATCAACATGAGGCGGATGCCAAATATAGCCACTTTGCTTGTGTGCTTGATCTCCCATCTGTTTGAATCGGCCGAAGGAAGAGACGGTTCACACTCACATGCAATAATGCACCTAATTAAAAACCACTTGTGACAAGGGGCCAGAGAAGGGAAACTCACCCAGTTGCCCTTTTTCACCCGACGCCCACAAAAGCCCTTACAGTGCCGCCTGGCCACACGCTCTGAGAAACATGCACACACACTTAAGCGTACAAACAGGCCTTGTGTGAAGCTTTTTGCAGTGTTAAACACATCCCCCCACTCCTGTGAAAAACTCCATTGTTTGATAATGGAAGCTGAAGTGTGAGCAGCCCATAGGATCTGCTAAAGCAGCTTTGTGTTCTTAGAAGCTCTGTGTGGGGATTTATGGTGTTTGTATGTGTGTGCAATGCCACTGGGTGTGTGTGTATGTAACTCTGTGTGACTGCCTTTATCGACCCAGCCATTTTCACTGTCCGCACCTCGGTCTGTGACTGCAGTCAGCTTGGAGACTGACCCACACTTCCCTTTGTATAGGAAGTTATGCAACCTCCCACACTGGGATGTTCGCAACAGATCGCAGTAAAGCCACGCCCACCCAACCCAATTCCTGTTGCAATACACGTCCATCAGCACGTTTACAGAGTTGCATAAGTTTGGCTAAATAAAGGTGGTTTGGGCATTCCCGTGTGTTTATTTTTTGATGTTTACTGAATATCCCCACCAGATGGCCACATCTAGAGTAATGGAGAAACATGCACTTTCTCTCGCTTGCTCTTTCTCTCTCGCTTGCTCATTCTCACCCGTTTCCCTCCTGTGCCTTATCTACTTTCTGTAGCATGTATGTTTGTTATTAGTCATCTTGAGTGTTTTTTGTGACTGTGAAATAATTCTTTCTGATAGGAAGAGAGGCTGTGTTTGTTTTGCTGATAAAAAGATTTAGAGCTTATTATGCTTCACCACAGATTAAAGAATAACTTTAGAGCTACTGCTCCACATTCTAAAACAAACAGCAGCTTTTTCAGAGATTGCTGGAGGGCCTCAGGGACCCGACTGCATTCAGAGACCTCATTGACACCATCTTGATAGGTAATGCTCGACTTAAGGCTGTGTTCTTTCAATTAAGACTCATCAGTATCATTCTTGTCACACACACCAAGCTTTGAGATTTTTCCCAAAGAAGAGCAACGTACGCAGGCAAGAAAGTTCTTGTTCGCACATGCACAATAGGGTCCAGAATTAACACTCATCAGACTTCAAGTAAAATTGGCTTTGGTGTGTAAATGAAATCGATGTAATCTCTGGTTGGGTGATGACTTTATAAGGAAATGCAACACAGTTGTCTGAGTTATAGTGTAAGAATTATAGTCTAATCCTTGTGATTTAGTTGCACAATTTATATTAAACCGTATAGTCCTAGTAATCTTCAAATGGTTTTTACCTTTAAAAACATATAAAACCTGACAGATGGAATATTTCTCGCATTAAACTGTCAATACAGAAATGTTGTGTATTGAAACAAAATCACATTGTTGTATCAGATGCAGTTTTACAGTTACTCTGAATTTGACTCTCTCTAATACGCAATAGTGACTAATAGTGACTAATACGCAAGAAAAACTGCAAATTAAATCCATTGTCCTAGAAACAAAACAGTCATATAGGTCTGAAAGAACATAAGGTTCAGTAAAAGATGGCAGTATTAAAATTAATAGGTGATCTATCCCTTTAAACAACACAAGGTCTCGCCACAACACGCTTGCAACCCAAACTCTAAACATGCAACTTAAAACACCGTTGCTTTACAAGTCAATGCAACAAATGCTTAGCATATGTGGCACAAGCATGCACTCACACTCTAATAGAGCCGTAGTTTACAATCTGCATTTAAAATGAGGAAAAGCTCTTAGTTCCCGTCTGTTTGCCTCAGATCATCATTCAGGTTCTGAGAGGAATAATGTTAAAATAACCTCCTACTTTTTACTTATGTGACTTATCTTGTTTTTCCTGCAGCTAATTACTTCATTACAGTGTTCCTGAATTGAGGAACGCACACTGTCGGATCATTGCGTTCTGTGTTGTTGATCAAACCGCTTATCCTAAGGCCGTGATTTTAGACACTTACCTTGTCTACAATTCCCTTGACATCGCTTGATCTGTTGTTTAGAATCTGCAAGGTCTTTTTGTTTTGTTTATGCTCGTTATCGCATCTTCCCAACTGAACGGTTAAGCTTTTAGATGGAGTGCTCTGGGCCAGGATGTGTGTATGCTAACTTCTGTGTCTGCTTGTCTTCTTATAATAGTATTTGTGTTTTCGCTGAGCATCAGTGCTAATAGGCTGTGTTTTTCTCCTCTGTCTCCCCTCTAGGCCTTAGACGGGTTTTTCTTTGTGGTGAACATGGAGGGGAACATCGTATTTGTGTCAGAGAATGTGACACAGTACCTGCGGTATAATCAGGAAGAGCTGATGAACACCAGTGTGTACAGTATTCTTCATGTGGGAGACCACACTGAATTCATCAAAAACCTCCTGCCCAAGTCACATGGTGAGATGATCTTTGAGTTTCTTTCTTATTTGCTCTCTTTCTTTTTAGCTCTCTTTCTCTTCCTTCCTTCCTTCCTTTCTATTACCTGTATTTTCTTTATTTCCTCCCACCATTCTTCCAGTTTCCTCCTTAGCCAGGAGTCTTCTCATTTGCACTTCTTTCAATCACCTTATTCTTTATAAGGAAAGCCTCATGTCAGCTACATTCCTCAAAACTCAAGTGTATCATTTCCATGTTATTATATTAATCAAATTGTGTAGTAGGATTTGGGATTTAGAGTGGAATAACAGAATATCCTCTGCTCCCGGTGGCAGTAGAGCAAGGTCACTTGTAGAGGGGAATGTAAGGAAGGGCTCAGAGCTGGAAAGTAGTTTTTGTCTGTAATCCCTGTTCCCCTTCAAAACAAGGAATCCTACTGAACGGCCTGCAATAACACTTCTGATTCTGCTACTTTAAACCAAATCTGATTCAGGTCTATTAGTATGAGCAGACCCACATAATTTGGATTCTACATGCTGTGCACTATTTCATTCAAGTTAAAAGTAAAATTAGTTTCCCACATAGAGTTCCCACATAGTGTGTGGGGGAAAAACACTAACCTTGTGTTTTAACCGGACGTGTCTTAAATCACATTTTTTCCATGTTAATATGTTTGGAACAAAGTAGCCACGACTGCATCTTGTTTTGATGTCCCACCCACAGGAATCTCTCATTGCTAAAGGTTCACACCGGCAGTAAATATGTTGTTGGAGGTCTGTAAGTTGCTGTATTGTCTGTCATTAGCTAACATGGTTAGCTAACTTATATTATGCACATTTGTTATCAGCAATCAACAGTTTCTATTGTTTATGGCCTCAGATCTTCAATCCTGATTAAAACTTTCAGTCCGTTTCCCATTGCAATCCAGTATCAGTGTGAACGCCCCTTTATTCAGTAAGGATGAACTATGGGATGCTGGTTAAAATGAGTGACGGCAAGTGATGTGTCTTCACCTTTATCTCACAGTGAACGGAGTGCCGTGGTCCAGTGAAAACCCTCGGCGGAACAGCCACACCTTTAACTGCCGCATGCTGGTGAACCCTCACAGTGAGGCTGAAGAGACACAGGATCACGAGGCGCAGCAGAAATATGAGACCATGCAGTGTTTCGCTGTGTCTGAACCAAAGTCCATCAAAGAGGAGGGAGAGGGTGAGCCACAGCTTCTTAAAACACACTTAAGCCACATGAACCACGCTTAAACTCCAGACTTAATGCATCAAAGCAGAGCAGGAGGTTTCAGCCAAGCAAAGTTGCTACTCCCATTTTTATTAAGTTGGAGACTTAATAAACAGATTTTATCCCAAAGATCTGAATATGGAATTTACATGACATTACATTTATGTATGCATTCATATGCATTTACATAAGCATATTTGCACATGTGACAGACACTTATCCAAAGCAACTTGCAGTGCATGCAAGGTCTACAATTTATCAGTATGCATGTTCCCTGAGAATTGTTGTGACCTTTATGCTTTAAACGCAACACTGTACAAATGGCACTACAGAAACACTAAATTGCACAGTGGAAGAAAGTTTCTGTGTTTATCTTCAAATGTAGGTGTTAGTTGTTGTCGTTTTAACTTATTACTGAAAGGGCAGCAGTGACTCAACATATTTAGTTAACTCAACAAATGAAGGGTGATGAGATCAAAATGTAATGAAACATCTTCTATCAACTTTTTACACACACACACACACACATACATTTACACGTGTGTGTGTGTATGTGTGTAGATAGATGGATAGATTACATATTTTTATTTAATTCATTTTGATGAATCCCAATTAATTAAACAGATTAATAATAATTGCAGTATCAGTATTTACTGAGAAACCAGTACAAAAGCAACAACATTCATAAAGACTGCTTTAAATATTCTCTTTGTCTAAATTCCTGTGCCTCTTAAACTCATTTTGAAGCATAATTAAGTGTTGACAGTTGTTCCTGACATTGGTAAGAGAAGTGAGTGTTCCAGTTGCTAAAAACTGAGGGAAGAGGCGATAGCAGCACTCGTGAAACACTCATCTGTGTCCCGCCCAGAAAAATGTTTCAGTCTGGGATTCATTTGCACTCTTTCTGCTTCTGCTCTTCTACCTCACGGAGTCACTCAGAGTTCAGGGTGCATTTGAGACCCAGTTCTCCACTGGATCGTTTTGGCTTTGGTTTCGGTCCTGGCTGGGGTTTAAGTGTGTGTGTGACAGTGACTGTTAAGGAACTTGAGATGTTAAAGTGTTTGCTGTTGGTCTTCCTCACTGTTCTCACACTCATGCTCTCTCTGTCTCTCTTGTACACACACAATGTTTAATTTTTCCTGGGTACTATTGGTGTGTTGAGTGATAGAGTGTCTCTTTTCATGGCCTGTCAGTGTTTGCTGTGTGCCAGCTGCATTTTCAGCCAGACAGTTCAGCCTGGCACAGAAGAGAGAGAAAGAGAGAGAGAGAGAGAGAGAGAGAGAGAGGAGCAGGAGTGTGTATAAGGAGAGGGGGAATCATCAACCCTGTGTATGTGTGAAAGAGACAGAGTTTATTACAGAGAGAGGCAGAGTAAAGCTGGGTCTTCATACAGTTCCATGTTGAGACCACCCAAGGGACTCTGTGTGTGGTGTGTTTGTGCATGTAAAGACCCGTTTACATGCACCCAACAACTATTAAAAATTCACAGGCATGTTCAATATTGAATGCATGTCTTTCACTGAAAAATGTTTGTATGTCTTCAGATATATCTTAAATTGTTGAAGATGAGATTGTACGCAATAAGGCTCATAATTTTTGCCTGCCAAAACTATCTGATATCTGACTAATCTCATACACCTGTACTGAAGAAGGACTCTGGTCATATATGGGGACCAAAATATCGTAGAGATTTGGGGGTGGTCACTCTTTTAACCTGCATAGCTTTGCCCTGGCAACCATCTGCAGCACCCTAGAATTGTAGCATCTATTTCACAGTTCACATTTTTCACAGTCCAGCCCCACACACATTTTCAGACAATGTAAAAATCTAGCTTTCTGTTCTTCAATACCTGAACTTGTGTCAGTGAGGCTGTACTTAAATGATACGCAGTCTCAAAAACAAAGTGTTACTCAAAATCAGGTGTCTGCAAGTCTGTTTATTATATCTGACCATTTATGTGTCTAATGTGTCCGAAATTTGCAGAGATGATTTTATGTTATGATATTAATTCTCATGCATGATCATCTGCTGGGTGGGTGAGGAATGACTTCTCTGACTCCATGGGAGCAGCACAGCAGGGTCAGCCTCCACAATGACACACAACCAAAAGGTCACATTCCATCATATCACCCCACACTCCTCTCTGCTCCGCCCACGCAACACACATGCACAGAACAAATGCATCACCAGTCATATGTGTACCTAATAATCTGTTTTCACTGAAAATGAAGCAGCACTTGTTGGTATACTAAGTTCTGTAAAGTGTTATTTGTTCATTGCATCTCGATTTGAGAATAAAGTCAAAGCAGATGTTTCAGTGGTGTCTTTGATTTAAACCGAAGTAGCAAAAATACCAATCAAGTTATACATGTTCAATAAATTTCAGCGATTGTTTGGTTGAAACCATGGTTCTGCTCAGTGCAAAAAAACACCCTTTTTAAAAGTCATTTCAAACCAAATAAATAAATTACGACAGATATATTGAATATTGAAGGCTCGGAACTATCAAAAGGCTTGTGACATCATTTTTAACTATGTCCTCAGGTCGTAACTGTGTTCTCATTTTCTCTCTGATTGTAGATTTCCAGTCGTGTCTGATTTGTGTAGCGCGGAGAGTACCCATGAAAGAGAGACCCATGCTCCCCCCACATGAGAGCTTCAGCACCCGCCAAGACCTCCAAGGTAACCATGCCAACGCCTCCCCTCTCCGCTTATACCCTTCAAACAGCGTTTACATCAGTAAAGTGTTATCTGAATGCACAGCCCCTCATTTTAAACACCAGAGGCTTGAACCCCAAAAGACAGCTTTTGATGACATGAACAGTTTAAACTTTTAAAAGGTTTTGTCATGGTTTTATTCAATCAGTAAGTGTTCTCCCAGTACGAGTCTAGATCTCTCTGGGTATTAAACACTAGGTATTATGATTTGGGGTCTCTGTTTGGGTTTAGAATATAAGTGTGTTTTTCTTGCTAGCATGCTGATATATGCTTGAAAACGCACTAAAGGCATTGTGATGACAGTGGACAGTGATATCACACACTGGGCTGAGCGAGATAGGTGGGGCTGGTATGACAGAAAAGCTCTGTCACATTCTTGAGTAGCCAGTTAATGGAAACCCCCTAGTTTAATTTTTATTCTAATTCATGGTGATTGTAAAGCTGATACACATCCTCATCGATTGTAAATACATGACACACTACAAAAAAAAAAAATATATATATATATATATATATATATTTTTTTTTTTTTTTTTTTTAAGTCTGTATTAATTGTTCTTTGAACATTCTGATTAGGGCTTGTTTCAAACCTGGGTGTAAACCTCTGCAGTGTATGTATGTTATGACCAGGCTATATTTCTGTGTGCGTACGTGTGTGCAGGTAAGATCACCTCACTGGACACCAGCCAGTTACGAGCGTCTATGAAGCCAGGCTGGGAAGACTTGGTGAGGAGGTGCATTCAGCGCTTTCACCTCCAGAATGATGGTGAAATGTCATTCGCCAAACGGCATCAGCAAGAAGGTATCGCCCACATTTCCCATCAGTCCACTTTAAAAACAATAGTATTCATCAGGTGCTTTCACAAATACAGCCTCTGCTGGTAATGTAATGCCATTTACCCATGTTAAAATACTTGTAAATAGTTTCTGTTGGTATAAGGAATTTTGTCATTAGCAGAAAGGCAAAAAAAATTTCGATCGAATATATAAATGTAGATGACTAGGATACTCTGGCATAATATGCTTCTTGTTATAAAGCTGACAAAATCACTATGTATTATGTTGTTTATAAAAAAACAAAAATTACAAAATAAAAGCAAAAAGCTCTTATTTCCCCTAAATTGATTTCTGTCCATTTTGAATAATTACATAATTATTACATGCCAATGTTTGAACTTGCATTAATATTTCACTTTATAAAAGTACATTTTATGTATATAACTTAAAAATGAGCTTTTGCTAAATTATTATTATACTTTGCTAAGTATAATAAAATTTCACTGATATTTATCTTAGCTACTGACATTTTGGTATCAGGACAACCCTGAAAGACATAAAATATGGAAAGATGTGGTATATTTGGGACTTTTACTGGAAAATCCAGCAATAAAACAGGAATTTATAGGGGTGCATGTGTGACAGTGTATTGTCAAAAAAAAGAATGGTTGAGGGGAAATTTGGCCAAGAACCTTAGCATGGATTTTGGATTTGTGATTTAGATATGTTGCAGTGCTTCTTAATGTATGTGCACATTTTCAGTTTGCATTTTTCAAAATGATTTTTTGATATTTAAACTGTGTGTTTCAGTGCTAAGGCACGGGCATGCATTCAGTCCCGTCTACCGGTTTTCCCTGTCCGACGGGACTATCGTCTCAGCTCACACCAAGAGCAAACTGGTTCGCTCACCCGCCAATGAGCCGCAGCTCTACATGTCCCTGCACATCTTACAGAGGTACCCACTACCCCACTGCACAGCTCACTGTGTGTGTGAATCTGTGCCTGAATCTGTTTAATTCTGTGCGTGCATGCGTGTGTGTTTACTAGACCATATATTGGGGACAAAATTTTAACAAAGTCAGCAACTCAACAGACAAATCTGAACAAAATCTCCTTTTGGGGACGTCTTCATTTTTCTTAAGTTACACTGTTTATAAGTAGCGTATAAAGAAAAGTAGGAGTCCATGCAATGTCCCTATTTAGATAGATAACTAAGTCTCTGTGTGTGTCTCTTTGTGTGTTTACCTGGCTGAGTGTGTGTTGTCATTTTATTTCTGACCCTCTCACTGTTTCCACTGTAATTCTGCTCTGTGTGTGCGAGCAATCGGACAACACATACATTTTCTAGTTCTGACAAGCCCAGTTAATGGCCACACGCTGAAATCTCACCGTCATGTGAGAACATTCAACCGTGTTTTCCCAGAGGCCGACGCTGGTCTCCAAACATTCCATCACAACCAAGAATAACACTGAGTCCCTCAAGTAACAGCTACACACTGGCAAACAGCTTCATTTCACCCTTGGTATTTCTGATTTAATTAAGAATAGAGAAAACTGAAAACAGACAACCGTTTTTAAAGGGACTGTTCAGCTATAACAAAAATATTATCATTTACTCCCCTTCATGTCGTTCCAAATAGTATTACTTTAATCTTCTGTGGAAATTTTGAAAATTGTACAGGTCGTGCATTTCCATGCCATTTCAATAAATCCATTGATCTGAATCATTTACAAATTTATCTATTAGTAAGATGTGTGTTTTTAAAACTAAGATTGTACGGCTTTAATAGATTAGGACTAGGCACATGGCTTCTTTTATGGCTTCTTGAAAGCTCCAGTCCCCATTAACTGCAACAGATGCAGGGAAAAAGGTGACCAGTAATTGCTTTTGCTTAAAATTTCCTATGGAGCCAAATAAAGTGGGGTGTATTGACCTTCAGTTGCCCAAGGAATGCCTGGATCCACAGCAGGCAGTTGTGAACACAGTTTTATATGTAAGTTGCAGAGTGACTGTCTCTCACAGTGTGCGAGGGAGGAACACAGCCCTGCTTTCTGAGACAATAGCAGCAGTGTTAGATCGGGGTGTCGAGCACAGATAAACATTAAACCCAGGGTGAGCTCACAGAAGGGGAGTGGTTGTCTTAAAGCACATCTCTAACATCTCTAACACAATAACACACAGTATATCCAGACCATTAATTCATTCGGCGCATAACAAAAACATTTCTCTGCATTTACCAGGGAAAGCCTCTCTGAGTTTTTTTTTTAAGTGTGTAGCTTGCTAAAAGTTTTATACCCTGAGGTGTTTTTTAACATTAGAGAGCGATACAACAGCACGGTGTTATGTTTTCTCTTTCCCATGATTTGTTTTGAAGGGTGTTAGGAAGCAATGTTATGTCTTTGATAACAATTCCTTGCTTTCGTTTACTGTTCTGTGCTGAAACATATTTAAATTAAGGTAAATTAAGACATTTCTGAAATTCCGCTTAAGCTTATTTTTTCTGACTCCTTGTTCGTCGCTCGGGAAGAGCCGTTTCCTGTCTGTGAAATTAATTTACCAAATGATTGCACTGGATTAATATAATGAAATTGTTTCAATGGAATTTACTCCGCTTTGCTTAGAAATCAATTTTAATTACTTGAATCACAATTAAACACCATTGTCGTGTCAACCTGGTGAGACTGTCATGCCCTGACTTGAAGCATCATTTTCTGCTTTGATTTTTATTGTTTTCTGTCACTACATTTCTCCACCTCTTTCTTTTATTTTTTTATTTTACAACAATTAAAGCTAGGTCTCACATTTTATAAGATATTGTGAGTGGTGTTTGGTGTTTTATGAAAATACATACACCAAAGTTTTATGTTTGAATTGTGTGTGTGGCGAGTATGTTGTGGTTCAGCCATGACGTTCAAAGAACTTAATTTTATCCTTACAATAATCTCTTGGCGCTTGTAATTGCTATACTATTATGTATTGTATGTTTTTTGCAGGGAGCAGCCCGTCTGTGGTATGACCCAGGACCTTGGAACAAATCAGCCAATGGGCAAATCCATGATCCCCATGAGCTCCCCCAACACAGCTGGCTCCTCTGGCACCCCCCAGGGGCAGGATGCCACCATTAGCAGTAACACGTCCACCTTCCCCTCCCCCGGTGGTCAGAAGGAGCCTGGCGCCATTGGCCCTGTGCAGGGCCACCGTTTTGGCTGTCCAGGGACTATGAGCCATTCAGCAACCATGCAAGCCGCCACCCCCCAGGGCACTGGCTATTCAGTGAAGCTGAGCAGCCCATCTCAGGGCAGCCCAGGCATGCTGTCTCCCCGCCACCGAGCCAGTCCTGGAGTGGCTGGTTCTCCGCGCTTGCCCCCACCGCAGTTTTCACCAGCAGGCAGTCTGCATTCACCTGCAAGCATGTGCACTAGCAGTACAAGTGGCAACAGTGGGGCAGGTGGTAACCACGGTTACACAAGCAGTTCTCTTAACGCACTGCAGGCGCTTAGTGAGTGCCATGGTGTGAGCCTTGGCCAATCGCTGGGCTCACCTGACAGGAAGTTGGGATCTCCAGCTGCGGTGGCTGTCAATCCTCACCTAATAAACAAAATGGGTGCCTCGGATTCATTTGAGGGGCAGAACCAGTCAGAACATGGCAGTACAGGTCAGGACGATGGCATCGAACAGCCAAGGGATGAAAAGGCTAACATCAGCCAATTTAGCAACCCAGACGGTGGTGACCCGCAAAACCGGTTACGTGACAACAAAGGCCATACTAAACTCCTACAGCTTCTCACCACTAAAACCGAGCCCATTGAATCCGCCTCGCCACCTCCAATGGCCAGTGGAGAGCCTGGCTGTAAGGATCCCACTGGTGGTTTAGGGAATGGAGGCATGGGCCCTCAGAGCGGAGCAGGGGTGGTGTCACATGCTACATCCCTCAAGGAGAAACACAAGATCCTTCACAGACTTCTACAGAACAGCTCATCGCCTGTTGACCTAGCCAAACTCACAGCTGAGGCCACGGGGAAGGAGCTATGCCAGGATCCTGCAGGTGGGGGTACCAACGTGGGCGAATTAGCCATTAAACAAGAACCCATTAGCCCCAAAAAGAAAGACAATGCTCTGCTGCGCTACCTACTGGATAAAGACGATAATGTTCTCAAGGACAAGGGCATCAAGATGGAGCCTGGGGAAATAAAGGTGGAGGGGGGTAAGATGCCCGGAATCAAAACAGAGAAGAATGACGGCGGGTATGACAGAGTGGAACCGGTGAGTGATGTCATCAGTCTTATTTAGGCCACACAGGCAGCATCTGTGTGATTACAATTTCAATTTTAGTACATCAGTTTTGTTTTCCAGTACAAATATTGTAAACAACATCCATAAAACAAGATAATTTACTTTAAAAAGCTTGCATAAAATGTTAAGACTTGTTTTTAAAAGTATATATCTTTTAAATAGTTTTTTTTTATACCCCAGTAGCAAATACCATCTGTTATGTTTTAAGCATAAATTTAACAAAAATTCATGCACTCTAAATTTAAAACAAGAAAATAACAATTTGGCAGTAGGGTTAGAAAGCTAAACTTAATTGAGAATGTTTTTAGTTGTTTGTCACTGAATTTTCCATCAGTGGTTGTTTCAAGGAATAGAGAGATAATTCAGATTTACAAGATTCAGCTCACTCAGAAGTAACACACAGAAGTAACAGATATGACTGATAGCACCACATTGAAACACCCTTATCACCTGCTTGTGTGTTTGTTTCTGTGCTGCATGCATTTTCTCTCTATTTGGGCGTGAAAGTGGAGCAAACAACAGATTTATAAACTGGCCAATGAAGCCCCAGATCGAGGCAGTATGGTAACAGCAGGGATATAAATGACTCAACCAGCTGGAGAGAGAGAGAGAGAAAGCAAGAGTGAGCAACTTCTGCTCTTCCTCTCTCTCTCAGCTCTTCTGACACAGGAAGTTGATTCTGTGGGAAACTGGCAGGACTTTCTCAGAAGCAGCTCTGTGACATTTGAACGAAAAGCATCTTGGTTATGCTCATCGCATCTCATCTGGCACAGCGGTTGGCACATGCCCTGCAGAGCTGGCACCAACCAGGCCTGGCACAGAAGTGGTAAAGTGAGAGAAATGTCTCGGGCCAGGCAACAGAATAGAGAGATTATCCTCTATGTGTTTGTGTGTTTGTGTTCATTGGGTCTCCTGGGTCTCTTTAAAAAGCTGTTGATTGAGCCGCAAATTGAGTCATAGTTGTCAAATCAAAGCAGCGGTCTCGGGTAGCTGCTGTTGTTAGCCTGTTAGCATAATGATCCCACCGCCCCTCGGTTACCAAGAAAACACTCAGAGTTCCGCTGCAGAGGAACCCCTGACCTCACTGTCTCCACGACAACGCCATTGAGAACAAGTATAGTGATGTACACATCAGGACAAAACCAGCAGGACAGGAAGACTGATGCAGGAGATGCTCTAGCGTGAATGCAGAGACAAACTGAGCACTCTGAGAATCAGGGAGAAGGAAATGAGTAGGATTAAATGTGGAGAGGTAATGAGAAAGAGGCTCATTTCCAAACCGTACTTTGCTGCCCACCTAGACAGCATTTTTGGGTGTAGTAGACTTTTAGAAGAGTGTTTCAAATGGTGGGCGGCAAATTATGGTGCCTTTAAGATTTCTTGTTTTGGCTGAAATTAAAGGCTGTGTTATTCAATATTCATATTTATTCTTTGTAGATGAGGCAATTCCAAAATACATTACGAAAGACACTGTAAAAGGCTACATTTAGAATGGAATACTAGTGTAGTGCCTTCCATACTGTTTAAACTTTTTTAATAATTTTTTTAAACTGCATGCATTATGTGATGCCTGTTTAGGCAGCTATAGATAGTAGACAGTAATTTAGCTCACTAGGCTGTTGAACAGAACCAGAGAGAGAAAGATCTAGACAGACCCAAACCCACTGTGACCTCTCATCACTCATTTGATGAGTGGCAGGCTGGTGTGATAGAAGCACAGCTGAGGATGCAGAGAAACAGGAAACTGTATTAAAGGTCACAACAGAGAGCAGTGCTGAAGGATTCTTCATTGACACTGTTGCTATGAGTTTGAGAAGCAGGTCCATTCCTGACTCGTTACATTTACACTTCTGCATTTTTTCACAGTGATGTACAATACCCTCATGCTTTTTGTTTAGCAGTGCATGCATTACCTAGGAATCAAACCTATGCCCTTGCCGTTGCTAGCGCTGTGCTCTACCTGCATCAACAGGACTCCTATCAGCATTATTCAATGCACAGGGTTATTTTTATGTTTCGCAGTCAGCTTGTAATTTACTGGCTTCGGACAGCGTGACTTTCAGTAATGCAGTTTTTATGGCAGGCGGTAGAAATGACCCAGATGCACATATCTTTGTCACCCAGGACCTGTATTTTCCAGTCTGTGTCTCTAGAGCTCTAGTAAGCTGTCTACCTAAACATCATTTTAAGGCATTATTAGCATGCTTACGTAGCCAAGGCTGTTCCAAGGTAGGCAGCAGCCTTAAAAGCTTAAAAGCGTGTCTTTCGGGCCAAATTCTAGCACTTACCCTTTGATAAATCAATCCCACAGTGCATTGTAACAGGTTCAGAACATGAACTGGTAATGAGTGCAGTGCAGAGATGCTAGCCATGTACAGCGTACCAAATCAGCCACTTTCATTTCAGCTTGAATGCTGCCTTAGTAGGCAGCTCCCTTAGTAGGCACTAGACCGGAAGGTAGTTCTCTAGGTTTTGGATCAGCGCTCTCTGAGAATTACACCCAAATTAGTACACAGGGAAGGTGTTTCCATCGGTGGTCACACTGGTTTGCCTTACGCTGAGTTTAGCTTCTGTATATTTGCTCGGTGTGTGTGCCCGCGCGCACACACGTACAGTCTGACTCCAGCAGTTTCTGTATGTGCTTGTGAGGGCACGTGTGTCTTAGCAGCAGGAAGTCTATACTGTGACTCAGTATAGAATGTCACTCTTCTGCCCTTCCAAAACCCCTCATAGAACTTTAATCAGCACCCTTACACCATTCCTCAGTAACACACACACAGTGCAGACAGCTGTCCCCACTCTGACAGTGTCACTTCATTGGTAGTTCCTCAATGTATTAATTAACCCCCTAACCCTTCTTACCCTGTAGTCATGCTCCTGTCTACACAGTTAACAAACCCCCCCGGCCCATCAAACCAGCTTTAGGATATCTCATTTCCTCTTTGGAATAACAAATATTTAGCGTTCATGGCTCGTTTATGTGTTAATTATAGAGTAAAGGATTACAATGCATCACAATTTTGAATAACTACATATACTAACTGTAAAGAATACCTATAATACTGTATTGCTAGAATGGGTGGAGTTAGCAAGGGTCTGTGATATTGTGATACTGTATATTACTGTAGTTCTTGAAAATTAGAATCATTTATTTCCCTATAATCTGCATTGGGCTTCAGCAATTTTTTTTATGCTTGGATAATTATTATGCTTGCATTTTTTATTACATGGCCCACATGGAATATTTGTACTTGTACTGTAAAAATTAATTTGTCACAGCTCAGGACTAACAGCAAATAAAGCTAAAAGTGTGTGTGTGTGTGTGTGTGTGTGTGTGTGTGTGTGTGTGTGTGTGTGTGTGTGTGTGTGTGTGTGTGTGTGTGTCTATATGATATATGATATATATATATATATGTATATATATATATATATCACCTACCAACTTCCAAATTAACCATCCAGAAGTGTTGATTATATATGAAATATATATACAGTATGTTTTACAGTAAGGGTTCCAGTAGCTGAAGATGAGAAACACAAGTCTCATAGATCTCCATGCATGGAGGTTTTCCACGATTGACTTGACATGCTGCTGATGTCTGCTCTACCACCGAGCAACGAGCAAGTGATCCATAGAGGTGCAGCTCAGGGCAATTTAACAATCCATGCTAATGCATGACCACTTTCCGGTCTGGACTGAGTGAGCTTACATGGAGAATACACAGGAGAGAAGAGAGGGAGGGTGATAATTGGAGAGAGGAGCAGAAGTAGATGGATAAAACAAACAGCATGTGAGATAGAAAGGAACAAAGATGGTGAAATAATCAACAGCAGGTTTTCTCTGACAAAAGGGCAGCCAGGGACAGGTGGTGCTAATACAAGCGTGAGTTTGTGTGTGTGGTTACGTGCATGGCTGTATGTATAAGATAAGATGTGTGTAAGAGAAAGTGGGAGCTTACAAGCACTACACAAGGAGACTGACCTCATTAAGTAGTTCCTACTCTCCACTCACTTCCTGTTTGTGTAACACTTTTCCTCCATGCTGCAGTCGCAAATCAATGGCAGGGGAGGCCAACAGCTTCATTAGGCTACAGAGTTTTCCGTCTACATGATAATGTGCAGCAGTTGAACTTTGACCCTTAATGTCAGCTAACTTTCACAGCAGACCCCTAAACGCTCACACACACAAAAACTTGCGGCTATTTTTGCAGGCTGCCACAGTCATTTACATTAATATAGATAAAAGAATCACTTTTTTGAAATCTTTGTTAACTAAGAAAAACGATTTTCAATCATTTCAAATGATTTCAAAACAGTCATTGTCTGATATAAAACTTATGAATGTATGTTTGGTTATTGTGATCTTGCCTGTAATTGAGATTGTACCCTTCTAGAATATTCTAAATGATTTATCAATCAGTGTTATTGCACTGTTCAATTGTGTTGCTATAGACCTGTTGCATGTGCTGCCCCCTTGTGGTGGAGTGAAGAAATTAAGACCTGTTTTTTAAAAGTTCCAGAGCTGGCTTTCACAGGAGATCTGTATATTAACCAGCATAAATGTTTAACTGCTGATCTGGAGAGTGCTTGTGTACAGTGCAGAGTTGATTTAGCTTTTATTTAGTGTAGTTGTTTAGAACAGTAATATGCATGTTTAAGTCTTTTCTGATAAATGACAACAGCTCAGTATAAACAAACGTTATATGATTCTGAAACTGAGTCAACGGTATTTATCTGCAGTGCAGCACCACAAGGTAGTTTCTTAATGGAAGGGCTGTTTTGTTTTTACTTATGCTAAAGTCTAGTCCAGCCTGTTGAGATAAAGCTGTGATGCATCAGGGCAGATATATCTAATGCCAAGTACATAATAGCTATGGTGCACTATAGCTGAGTGTATGTTTAGATTTCTAAGGTAATAAATATGTTTAAAGGCATACAAAAGCATTTGTAATCAGTGATGTATTTAAAGGCAATCGGCATTCTGAACCACACAGTGTGTGTGTTTGCCTGCATGCATTTTAGAAGATCTTTCTCTGATAGAGAAGTAATCTAGGATTTACAGATGGTAACTGAATCATGGCAAATGGAGTAGTGATCAGCTAGCCTCCTTTAACTCAATGTGAAATGTGTCCTAGATTCCAGACAGCTGTGTGTGTGTGTACATGAGAGAGAGAGAGAAGGGTGTGTTCAGCAAGCAGATTGTGTTCTCCGCAGCGTTTCTAAACCCACAAGACTTCTGAATCAATTTAAGATTTATTTTTGTTTTTTTCATTAACAATACAGCTTGTACTGATTCACAGAAATGAATCAAACTTATTGTCAGAGATGCAGATGGTGTAAAATCATCTCTGTCTTTATTCTCTTATACTCGTTTATACTCATACTTGCTCTCATATTCATTCTTAGACGAGTAGTGAGGCATGGAAGGATTATGAAGCTAGTGTAATAACATGATCTTTAGGAAAATTTATGGAAATTTAAAGCTCAGTTCATATGACAATATTGAATATATTCATTTTATATTACCAGTAAAGTCATTACAAATATGTTATAAATACATTAAAAAATAAATATTTTTACAATTGTGACTATACCAGTTTGCATAATGCACTATAAATGTTAATATATATAAAAGGATGTGTCTTAAATACAAGAAGATAAAGTAAATATTTTTGCCGTTATTTTAGACCACCGCCAAAGAAGGTTCTTGGTGTTTATAAATAAGTCTTGCAGTAAAAGGAAATTTGACCTTGGCAAACAAATTCTTCAATATATTTTGTTACATTACAGACAGATGACATGCACTTCTTTATTTACACAAAAATTGCAATATTTATATATGGCAGATAAATGAAATGCTCTCCCTTTGTGTGTGTGTGTGTGTGTGTGTGTGTGTGTGTGTGTGTGTAGTCGAGTGAATTGGATGATATCCTGGATGATCTACAGAACAGTCAGCCAGGTCTGTTCACTGAGCCTCGGCCTGTGTCTCTGCCTGCTGCTGTAGACAAGCAGTCAATCATCAATGACATCTTGCAGATGACTGGAGAGGGCGGAGCCAGTATGAGCCCCCAGCAACAGAGAGCACTACAGGCTGTGGCCCAACAGAGTGAGTAACACATACACACACTTAGACCAGCAGCAGAGGATGCTACAATTCATGCAAAAGTAAAATAAATGACACACACTCTGACTGTGTTTGTAATAGAAGCTTGTTACTTTGCAACTTTTATAGAACTATATAGTATGTATGTTATACACAATGTGTGTTCATGGAATAACCAGATGGCCTACTACATTTTGCTAAAGTGTGCAGTTCAGAGCTGTGTCGTATGCATGGAACACTGCATCCCACAATGCAATGCACACGATTTAATATCAGCAGCTTTAAACATCTCTTGCCAAATGTTAAGATGGGATCAATGCTAAGATGTTTTTGCACAAAATTGAACAGAAATAACGTGCATAAATTATTACATTGAATATGAAAAGTGATGAGGTCAAACGGTGGTCATGTGACAACAGTGCAGTGTACTACTGTAAAAAATGTTTATCTGTTCAGAATTGTTACTGTTTCACTTACTGTTGCAAACATAATGCAAACATAATCATGGTCTCCTACAGCATTTGTCCATGGAACAAAAAAACTAAATGTTCCAATAATTGTGCAAATACAGTAGGGCTACTGTAAATCCTGTTAACACTTTCTTAAGCTCAAAACACAAAAAACCCTGAAATGTGGAATCTTTCTCACATCGGGTGTAACTCCAGCTTGTGTACAAATAGTTTTATATCTGTTACATATACGCACACACATATGCCATTCTGCATGTATAAGAAGGTTATACATGATGTAACACACATGTAACACACATAATGTGTATGTGTTATCTAATCAGCTACCTTTGGAACAACTGCACGTCATGTTAAGCTGTGACATCATAATCCTACATGATCGCATATGATAACTGAGTGAAAGTATTTGTTTTTTGAAAGTATATGCATTTGTTTTTTTATGGTACTTACAATAAACAACCTAAATGTTTCATTCAGATGGAGAAAATGGTATTGCCGTACTTTAAAATAGGGACCCCAGCTAAACATATGGATCGGAATATCAGAGGCTTATTTGACTTTTGTTTATATGGGCTAATAATCGGCTCCCTAGCAGCCACTCGAAACACCCCAGCATAGCAATGTGCAAAAAACACCTATCAGCACACCTTAGCAACCACATAGCAACACCCTGGCATTTTGCTATGTGTCAGAACCCAGAAATATTATTCAAAAGGCTGATGGTAAACTTCTGCTGTATCTGGTTATGTCTCTTTTGCATTCCCTATAAATTCCCACTAAAATTCTTTTAGTGGGAATTTTGTACTTTACTGGATATTTATAGTGTTTGTGTGCACACAGCTTTCGTTGGTCCAAGGCCTGGTCAGCCTGGCAGAGCTCCTCCTGTCAGAAGTGTTTCTTTGGATATGAACATGCCTGCTAAAGGTGCTCAGGGTCAGTATCCTCTGATGAGAAACAACAGCCCGTACACACTCATGCAGCAGCAAGGCATGATGGGAAACCATGGTGTCATGCCTAATCAGCCCAATATGGCCAATGCAGGTGAGTTTAAGGGCAGTGTTAAAATAATAAATCTGAATTTGCAATAACACAAAATATGGGATAAAAATATAGTTTGTCCATTAGCGTTTGACTGCCTGCCAGGGCTGGTTTAGACAGCTTTCAAATTATATAACTGATATCTCATTACAGTTTCATGGTGAAATAAGTTAGCTAAATTTACATTAGCCATAGCCATTAAAGTGATTTATTCACCTCAAGTGCAGCATTAAGTCATGCTTGTGCTATCCTCCCAAAGACAGGGTGTCCAAACACACGAACACCTAATTTAGTGTCCGTTTGAGATAGGCGGTCCTGCCAACTGATATTTTAAGAGAACGAGATGACTGCAGTATTTTTTTGGTTGTTTGTGCAAGTATTGTTCAGAGCTTCCCCAACACCAATTCTAAACCACCGTTTCGGTCTGATCAGTAATACGCAGTCAGGCCTGATGGTGTTAGCCAAAAGGAGGACAAATGTGTAGAAGAGCATGGACATAGACAAATGTTGAATCAAAAGCGAACCCCCCTCTGCATGCATTTTAAACAAGCTTGTTTGTGAGTGGTGGATTGCACTTGTTTGCGTGCTGTCACTTGCATGCAACTTGCATAAAATGAAACACTTATGCAGGTATAAATGACTCATAACCTTGGGAAAATGTTGCTGTGGCTCTGGTCTGGCATTTACATGTGGTTTAAAAGATGGCATCCTTTTAACTGTCATAGTTTTTCAAATTAAATGATGGTCATTGCGGAATATGTCAATTATTCTGTCAATTTGTCAGCGGGGTCTATAAGAAGCGCATTATAGTGTTGCAAGATAACCTACTGTAGACAACATCATCTGAAAATTGAAAATTTCCATTTTTAATAATTGTCCCTGGTGTTATTGTGCACATTATTAAGAAATCATTCATTTCTTATTCATTTTTTGTTTAAAAAAAAAAGCTTTTCTGCCAGTTTTTTTGTTGTTGTTGATAAGACCAAGGGTGTATGGGGGAAATATTGTTAGCCAATGGTATCCTAGCCCACATTTCACCATCCAGTTAGATCCTGATGGATAAAATAAATCTCCATTATTTCTTGCTAGAATATTATGTTTCACATTACAAAATCCATCAATAAGTAACCTTACACAGTCTTTCTGTTGCATTGTGTTTCATCATCTTACAGGTGTTATGGGTAATAACGGTCCTCGTGTAGGTATGCAGCAGGACAGTTGGGGTACACAGGGACCAGGCCCTGTAAGTAGTGCAGCCTCGCCTGCCACAGTCGCTCCCCCCGTCCAGCACTCTCTCCAGCAGGGGGCGATTCACACTCGCATGGTGCCCAACTCTGGAGCTGGCATGCCTATGAGACCCAACAGCCAACCGGGACCCAGACAGATGCTTCAGTCCCAGATGATGTCCAATGGTACACAGACACTTTCTGTGAAAATAAAGCAGATGTCAAGTCTAAAATAAAAAACTGTTTTCATGCTTCCAAAACCTCTGTAACTTGCATTAAATATGAGAAATCAAATGATATCAGTTAATGCATTAACTTTGGAAGCCCTTAAATACCAGAACAAAAATAAACAGCCAAACCTACTAAAATTAGCCCTTGAAAATAAAATGTATATATAAAAAATAACTAAAATTGAAATTAAAAACTATAATAACCCTGATGAGAGGGACATTAGTGATTTTTGTGTTTTAATATTTTTTGATCAAACTCGCAGTATACACAGATAAACCTCAACAAAAACTGTCTGACTGCTGTTTTCTGCAGTTTTAATAGTGATTTATTATGTGCTATCCCTTCCTCAGCCCAATCAAACATGGATATGGGTATGGCTGGCCACCAGTTTCCCCAGCAACAGGCACCACCCAATCAGACAGCTCCATGGCCAGACAGCGTGATGCCTATAGAGCCAGTGCCATTTGGGAACCAGAACAGGTAAACAAACATTTATTATTCTCACTATTAAGCTTTATTGGTACACAAACTAGGCATGTATTGTGTGCATGTGTAGATTCATCCTTTCATAACACAGCAGCAGTAAATAGCCACACACACAAAGACACACTCGGATGTGTGATCATGAGATGGATGTCCCATGATTCATTTGTCAGTTTGACACACTTAATCAGTCTCTATTCTCTGTCAGTTCCATGTACAGCAGTTCTCAGGAGGATGTGTTGGTAACTGCTGCCACCGAGGGTCCAGCTGATGAGGGGGCTTTGCTCAGTCAGCTCTACACTGCTCTCAAAGATTTCGACGGCTTGGAGGAAATTGATCGTGCACTTGGTATCCCTGCATTAGTGGGACAGGTAGAGTACATTTTCTTTCCTGGCGTAGCCTGTTTACTTGGCAAGTGGAAGGTATTTTGTTTCCTGGTTCGGATCTATATTTATGTTTATTCATTTGGCAGTCGCTTTTTACCTAAAGTGACTAACAGTCACTATAAATTTGCTATAAATTTATACATTTTATCAGAATGTGTGTTCCTTGGAAATCAAACCTTTGACCTTTGCGCTGCTAATGCAATGTGTTAGCCAGTTGAGTTACATGATCTGCCTGTAATATTGCCTGGTTTGTCTTACACGGGGCCTGTCCATTTAGTTAGTAGCTACAATCAGCACTGGGGGGTAGTTAACAAAAAATAGCAGCACAAAGGCATGACAAACCAACTTAATATAGTAAGATTTACAAATCGCTTTACATTAGTTCATCCAATAATACGTCATGTACAAATGTGAAGGTAAATTACATGTGTAGTCTTGTTTTTTAGTGTTAAAGGGTGTGTGTTCACCTGTGTGCTTAGGCGCAGACAGTAGAACAGGATCAGTTTCCCGGTCAGGACCCAGGCTTGATGATGGATCAGAAACCACCCATGTACGGACAGCAGCAGTACACCGCATCCCCAGCCCATATGCAGCAGGGTGGATATGCGCCCATGCAGGACCCCAGCTTCCACGGCATGGCGGGACAAATGGGACAGAGGCCCAGTTACCCCATGCTCCGTATGCAGGCCAGGCCGGGACTCAGGCCCACAGGGGTCGTCCCCAACCAGCCCAATACCCTCAGACTGCAGCTTCAACACAGGCTACAAGCACAGCAGGTACATTCTACCTAAGTATTTAAATTGGATCATAATTCCTCCTTTTTTTCTTATTCTTCTTATTTAATTTATTCTTATTCCAAAGACTTACTGTATCAATTGGTAATTATACTGGAATGTACAGTATAATTCCACTGAAGTTATACTGTCTGTGGTTAGCTGCCTCCTGCTGGACATTTGAGGAATTGTTTCTTGACCTCATTTTGGGTTTATCTAGAGGTCAACCTCTGCTGCTGTTTAGATTCTGATCATTTGATATTGTAATCAGTGTTTTTTTTATGAAATAAACTTTTTTAAATAAAACTTCATTTTTTTCTTAATTAAATAATAGTATAACAGTAATTTTGTTTATTTATATAATGGTTTATGTGAATACAACTGTTTGTTCTAATTCACTAGTTTTATTGGACAAGCTTTCCAAAATTGCTGATATTTTAAACTAGAAACAGCTAGTACAGAATGTTCTGCAGTTCATACCACCTGTATCTTATTTTGGTTCACTACATAGAATTCCAGTTGTCGGCATTCTGAGTTAGTCAATCTTTATGTCTGTTTGTGCCCCCAGAATCGACAGCCTATGATGAATCAGATGACTGGAGTGTCAAATATGAACCTACCTCTAAGAACCAACGCTCCGAATCAGGTATAACAAACTACACCTCACTTTCATCCTGCTTTATTGTGTGTTAATGTTGACCAAAGTCTGTCTCAAACACCTGTAAACTGATCTTTGTCTCACAGGGGACAATCAATGCTCAGATGCTAGCCCAGCGGCATAGAGAGTTGCTGAGTAACCAGTTACGCCAGCGCCAACAACAACAACAGCAGCAGCAGCGCAGCATGGCCATGCGGGCGCAGGGTCTCAACATGCCTCCCAACATGGCCGCCGCCGCAGCTGCGGGCATGCCCGGAGCCATGAACAACCCACGGATCCCCCAGGCCAACCCCCAGCAGTTCCCCTATCCGCCCAACTACGGTACAGGACTGGCCTCGCCGCCTCCTTCCACCAGCCCTTTCTCCCCCGGTTCCCCCAACCTCCCCGCCCCTCAGCTCCTCTCTCACAGCGCCATGCATGGCTCTCAGATGAGTCTAGCTAACCAGGGGATGCTGGGCAGTCTGAGCGGACAGTTTGGGGCTGTTATGAGCCCTCAAATGCAGCACAGTGCCTTTCAGTTCCCCAGCTCAGGTACTGCCTGCTCTTTCTCTCTGTCTGTGTGTCATGCGCTTTTACACACATGCGCACAAACACCTGCAAACACACTACAAGCCTAACTTGTGTGGTCTGACCATGCAGGGAAGAATGAGTCGTGTCCAGAGCCAATAGCAAGGATCTATTATTAATGCAATAGTTTAGACATGTCAGGTGTGTTGTGTAACATAGTAGCCAATATTCTAGTAATCTACTATCTTAATCATATTTTAAGGAAATTGGTATAGGTAATTAATGAGATTTGAGAGATTTTATATTGTTGTAAATACTGTATTCATAGTGTTACAGTGTATTAGTTAAAATTAGTAAAACTAAAAGGGCAAAAATATTTATTTTAATTCATTTTAACACTTGTAATAAGCAACAGTGTAAGTCAATATCTGGGCCTTTTCATTATCTTTTCTTAGCTGCTTAGTTAAGTATTGTGTTATAATAGATAATTTAGCACTTTATAGGATTTAAGTAACGTTATAGTTTCAATAATGTTAGAGTAGAATTTGCCACTAGAGGGCAGAAGAGAGCTTGAACGCTTCACCACGGTAAATTAATTGAAAATTAAGAATATTCTGGGTTATTGTCAACACTTAATGTCTATGTGCAGCACCTGTGACATGCTGCTGTTTGCCACAGGCAATTATTTTGACTCCCCCCACAGTCTGTACAAAGAAAAATGAAATTAAATTTATTACATATTTATTAGCAATGTAATCTGCTTTCCAGCAAAGTTTCTGTTGTAAATGTGTCACTTTGAACATGTTTTCTGAGGAGGGCCAGTCAAAATATTTTCTGACTCTGTGGTGACAACGTTCAGCAGATCTTGTGAAGAGAAGTTGAATTTAATCCAGAATGTTATATAAAAACTTTTTTATATTTAAAACAAATAAATTACTGATGCTCATCATTAATGCAGAGCTCATCATTAATGCAAGGCTTAAGTTTTGCTTAATTGTTGATAACTGTGCTGTGTCTATGCCTGTGCTGTGTCATGTGTCAGTGTCTGTGTCATAGACTAATTGGCTGATGGTGATCAGTGGAAGCGGAGCAGTTGATTTTAAAACCAATTATGCGGTGATCCAAACCCAAGCCCTCCACCCCGAATCCCACCCATTTCCCTACCCACATTTTCTCTCTGGTCGCTGAAGCTGCTTACACTAACCTGCATGTGTAACTCTGCCCTACTGCCTGCTTGTAACACCTCTGTACCCCTCTATTATCACTCTGGGCATCCATCCCTCCTGATTCCTCACTTTGATTATGGAGATGAGCTGAAGTTCTTCTCAATATGATTTCAGTATGAATATGATTTCTGCTTTGGAATTTATGGAAATAATGATTTAGCTAATTAGGAAACTGAAATATTTTTATTAATTGTACTGCTGAAACGTGTGTTTGTGTGAATTTGATATTTTTTTTTTTTTGCTATTTGTTGCATTTAATTTTTGATTGTTACATTTAATTAGGGCTGTCAGTCAGTGTTACTGAATTCATTACATGGTAATTCCATATAATTTAACTTGTCACTATGCATTTTGTATAGTGTCTTAATATTTGATAAGAACGGTCCTTAAATGAAGGCATTTTAAAAAAGTCAGATTAAATTTCAGATTCAAATTAAAATTAAGTTCATTCATTTGAATGAACATTACAAAAAGTGGCTTTGAAGTCAGTCATAATCCATATCAACATAACTGTCATTGGCCTACAGTTCACAGTAATCCATTTTGCTTCTTTTAATTGTACGTTTTTGTGCAGAAGGACATCTTTTGGTCGGGGACATGATTAATTGCATTAATTTTCCCATGTTATTTTTGTTATAATAAATGACACTAAATGATCATGTTAAATTGACAGCCTTAATTTAAAATAATGAAAACTGTCATACGGTTATAGATTTAGAAATAATCTCTTGATGCAAGAGGATGTTAAATGTGGGTTTTGTCTGAAAGAGAGTGTGTCAATGTGTAGTGTAAAGGAATAGTGTTCATAAATGTTGAAGTATTCTGCGATTAATGCTTGTTACAAGTCAAGATCAGCCCACTTACACCTATGTGTGTGTATGTGTATATCAGGTATGAGTCAGCAGTCGGATGGTGGGTTCGGTGGGGCTGCCACCCCTCAGAGCCCCCTCATGTCTCCCAGGATGGGCCATGCCCAAAGTCCCATGATGCAACAGACGCAGGGTAACACCTCTTTCCAGTCCTCCCCTGACATGAATGGCTGGACACAGGGCAACATGAATGCCAACAGGTGCTCTTTCTTTCACATCAAACAAAATACAAAATCATCTCTGTCTTTGTTTAACTCTGTTTCTCAACCAAGGGACTGTGGCCCACTAGGGGGCCCTAACATACTTCCTGCCTCTAGACAACTTAAAATTATATAACATACAACAAAACTAGCATTTAAATAAGCTTAATCAGCTAAAAATAAGATTTTTTTAGTGTTTGGTTATTATAATGAATAAACATCTTGCTACATTATGAGTATATGACTATATAAGTGTAGTTATGCTCTGAAATATTTTATTGGGTATAAATTGAAAGTGGGGGCCTTCAGATTGTGTTGTAGACAATGGTGGTCATTGTAAAAAAAAAAAAGTCAAAGGTTGAGAATCGTTGGTTTAACTCATCCTGTAATAACTTTTTGCCTTGACAAGTTATATGTTGACACGTTTGCACTACTTATTATTTACTTATTACTTTTTTATGCAATTTTTGAAAGACTTTGGTTTATTACAGAATGAAAATTGTGATTGTAATGTAATGATTTATAATCAGAGACAAAGCATTTTATTTATGATAATACACATCTTAAGACCTCCTTGTTTTTCCAGAATGAATAATCCAGTATGAAATGACTTATACCACCTAGAAGTGTCTCTTAACTTTACCTTCGTTTCTCTGCAGTATGTTCACTCAGCAGTCACCACCTCAGTTTGCCCAGCAGGCCAATAACAGCATGTACAATGGTAACAGTATGAATCTCAATGTGTCCATGGCCACCAACTCGAGCAACATGGGTCAAATGGCCAACCAGATGAGCATGAACTCTATGACCTCTGGACCTGCAGGGGGTATGGCCAACATGGGCCCTGAACAGGTAAGACTGATACACGCACACCATTCTGTGTGTAGCCCCTTTAAATGAATGTTTTTTAAATTCTGTTTTTCTGTAGTTTTCATGGCTAGGTGCAATGCAGGCTTGTTTAACACCTGAAATGCTTTAATGTGAGTCTGAAAACATTTTCCTGACAGTTTACTTGGTCCCTGCTTGTAAACAGCTTTGTATTCCAAGCTTAAGACTGAAATTCCAAGAGTAAGATTCCAAGATTCTATCCACTTGTGCATGAACCTGACTTTTACATCATTTTCAGAGTCATGTGACACCTTAGCTATAACAGAATACTGACTTCATTCTGTGTAATGTGTGAATGTTTATTGCCTTTTGGGGAAAACATACAAACTTCATCATTCCAAACACACTCAGCTGAATTTGATGGTTTTTAAAGCTCAGATTAGTTTTTAAGACATCTTTAAAATTGCTTTGTATTTGACTACTTTGCAGCACTCGTCAAAACCAAACTCTTTGGGACTAATGCAGCACATTTAAACTCCTCATTATTCCACACAGGAATTTAGTGAAAGCGATACTCTGTAGATTTACTGGATGCATTTATTTACTTAAACCATTAGATTGTCTAATGGTCAGAACTTAAGTGTCTGAGGTCACCAAATAGCATAGTCAACTGCAACTAGCTCGTTAATAATTTACTCTAATTAGCCCGGGTAACAGCCAATGAGAGATGCGAAGATGCAAAGCTAGACATAACAGGTCAGTGATATAATTAGTCACTGACAATTAGTGACCGCTTGAGGTAGATAAGCAGCTCATATCTGCAGACATGACAGACTTTAAGTGATAATATCAGTATGGCTTGTGCATCAGTGTAGGTTTCAATAATACTGTCACATACACTCACAGGACCTCCAGCCAGGACTTGAACTCAAATCACCCATGATGCAATGCACCATGTCAGAGTGCTGTCCACTATGCTATGGCTCCATCAGATGTTTCATTATTTATTATTTAAAGAAATATTCTGAGATAAATACAAGTTAAACTTGCTGTCGAATGAACACAATTTGAATTTAGACTCATGCCTTAGTTTTTTAAAAAAAAATGCATTGACAGTTGTACATGTACAGTACGAAGCCACTTTAGTTTACATGTAAACTGTACATGCAATTGTACACATGCATGGCTGCTTGTTTTTCAAGCAGCAGTCTGTACCAATATTCTTTAAATATATGTTCCTTAAAGTATTTTTTAATACATATCCTTAACTGATGTTCTCTCTCGCTAGTTGCGTAGTAAAGAGTTTTACACAGACCTTTGCAGCTTTTAAGATTCATTAAATAGTATGAATATTTAACCAAGTTGCATTGGTTTGATTGTGTGCACTTTATGTTGCTATAACGCTATAGGCTCTTGAAATCTTAGTCCACTGATTTATTCCCAGGCTGTGTGTATAGTCACTAGTCTTTAAATAATTTAGCGTTTGCCATTAGCTAAGGCTTAACAAATTATTGCTTTCTGTTTCTTAGCTGTAATTATCGCTTCATGGCAACATAAAGTTTGGCTTTACAACACATTTTAGTGAGGGGTGCATGAAACTGGGTTATAAGAGCTTGTAAAAAGTAGTTGATTTATTGCAGCGTTTGGATGTCTGTAGGTTTTGGCCTACGGGTACCATCCGCCTGTACCAGACGTGTGGTTTATTTTGACAAAACTAGAAAGCAATGAAAACAAAGCAGATTTGTAATCTGGTTTGATATTATGGATGCATTGATGAATTAAATTATGAAATTCATGTTCACTTTATATCAGCCTAATGCTAGATTTGTTCTCTCTCTCTCTCTCTCTCTCTCTCTCAGCAGAAGTATTGTTGACCCGGGGCAGACAACATCCTAATGCAGTAAACAGAGTGTTATGAAGACATTTTATGAGTGAATTTCAGCTGCAGCGTTATCAAGGAGATTTTGGAGTGATGCTGTGCTATTTAAGCTGCTATTGGGGGCCAGATGGGTGTTAAGAGATCCTGTTTACTGCCCCCTACTGGACATCTCGTAAGGATGCATCAGGGCTACTGGATCTCAGAGGGATTGCACTCTCTCACACACACACACACACTGACACTTTGATCTTCTGGACCTAGAGCTCACCCCTCGAGCGAGCACGGCCTTTTCTCTCGTACACACACTGCAAGCCCTTTTCTGCTCTGTTGCATTCACCGTAGTGTGACTTAGGTCTCCCCTGAAAACAGACTCGGCAACTGTTGAATCAGAATCCTTGTCTCCCATGAATGTATTCCTCCCTCCTGTTTTCTTCTTTTTTCTTCTGGTCTTCAGGCTCTTCTTAAAAGACAGTCTTTTATGCCCCCTATCTTTTTCTCCTCCTGTGTGATGTTCCAGAACGGGCAAGAAGACTGCATTTGAAACCCATGTTCAAAATTCAGCCGTTTTGCCTTTTATTTTCTTTTTTTTAGAGTGCAAATAAAGTTAGAATGATGTTAAAATGGCTTCTACATAGAATTTAGATGATGGTTTGTAAAATTAGAAATAATTTAGAGATTTATTGTGTATTAAATTAAGTTCTATTCTAATGTATAGTTTTTTTTAAACTGTGTAGATTTCATTATGAACCATCATTTAGAGAGAAAAATCACGGCGGCAATGAGAATGTCTGTGAATGCCTCTTCGTAAGAAATTATTCAACATACATGGATTTTATTTTCTTTGGTCCAGTAGTTTCAGATGAAAACATGACTTAAAGTTAATTGTGGTTAGTAAAAGGAAATTCTGGCAGATTGTAAATACCAATAATGGGGGAAAATCTGTTTCGTATATATTTATTTTTTAATTTTCAATATATTTTCCTCCTCCTCCCCCTAAATTTCTGTCTTAACTGTTTCTTGAGAATGAGTGCGACGTCTCGCATGTTCATTGGACTAGGAAGTTAAAGGCAGGTTTGCTCTTTCTTATGGTACCAAGGAGGGAAAGCTGGGATGCGGTGGTCTTTCCTTTCTGGGTTGGGTGTGGGAGGGTGCTGTGTGTACAGTGTACAGATACTCGCTTGCTTCTAAGCCTTTAGCTGGGAGCCCCGCCAGAGGAACCCAACACAGCCATAGACTCAACACTGAAGCGTGCTTTCTTTGTTGTGTGGAGTGATGTCCTAATGCCAGATACTATTTACAACCAGAATCTGGTGTGTGTAAGAAAAGACAACAAGCAATAAATTTACTTGAGATTTTTTCTTTGGTTTTGTTTTGTAATTTTTGTACAGAACTTTTCAGGAGATACATTGATACATGGTCCCCGGTTCAGACTCAGTATTAAAGACATACTTTTTTATTGTGGTTTATATTTTGAGAAAAACGAAAAACAAAAGATGTCCAAATCTACGTGTTTCTCAGTGAAAGCAAGTTTTAGTTGTGGTGTAGCCAAAATGAAAGCAGCGCTGATGTTTTGTGTGGCTGTTCCTAAACTTACACACTCACTTTTCTCTGGGTTGAAAACTCCGCTCTTCGGACAGATTTGGCAAAACTCGGAATCTACAGTCAGACTGTTTGCTTTGACCTTCAGTTCACATGAATCAACAGAGACATTGCAAATGTATGGCCTATGTTTGGAAATTCATCACTACAAGATGTGAACTTCACACACTTAAAGCTGTAGCTTACGCAATACAGTTCCTCATGTTTTATATTAGATGAAGCCAAACTTCCTTGCCTTTGAATTGATCGATAGACTTACACATACCACTTTCGTTTGGTTATCGTCTCATGTTTGCGCACAGGTTTTGTCGGGGTAAGATCCTCAGCCTTTCGCAAACTTTCGCTGCAAATATCGCCATGTCATCTCTGTGTTTAAGCTGGTGTATTAAAAAAAACTACATGTTTTAGGTATATACTGTATTTACCAGCAGCAATTGAAGTTCGCAATGTCCCAGCTCTGTCATTACTCGCTAAAGGTGCCGTGGTTGTGTACGAATATACCTGGTGTTTTGGTATAGCTTCAGCTTTCCTTTTGAACACTGTAAATACAAGTTTGATTTCACATTGTTGGGGTGAAATGCTCACTCTGCCCACCACTTAAAAGTGTCTGTTGAGAAACACCTGCAAAAATAGATAAAATTGATTTGATGATCATTCTCAATAAATCTGCTAACCTTTGTCATCTGTTTGAGAAGGGAAAAAAAATCTGTTTGGCATTCATTTACTCCACAAGCTTTTTTGATCACAATTGTAATGAATGTTGGATGCCTTGAACAAGGACTGACATCCTGAAACCATATTGGAGAATAGCCAGTTTTGAGGTCGCACATGTACAACTACCCTCTGCAAAGTCCAAAGATTGTCAAGATTTTGAAATCAATATAAGCCATGATGTGAAGGTGGTGCAGAGTTTTTTTAGTGTTTTTATCAAAACTAGTGCAAAAGAGCCATTTGTCCTAAAACATACAGAAATAAATTGAATTGTAACGGCTAAGATTGAATTTCCTAAAGTGATTTGTCTTTACCTTTGATTTTTCTGAGACTCTAAATGTCCTTTTGTATAGTCTGCCAATTTCTTAGAGCTAAATGCAAGAACCTTGAAATGCTAAAACTTAGCATATTGCCTTAGATCTGTTTTACTGTCCTGTAATATTACAAAAGTCGTCTGTATTATATTTGTATAGTGAATCATTGACAGGATAACCCAGTTCATTACTGCTCATCTTTGCTGGACATTAACATAGCTGTCTGTCTGTCTCTTTCTCTCTCTTCCCTCACACACCTGCAGCCTCTCCTCCTCATCTCTATATTGCTCATTTTTCATGTTTTGTTTGTGATCAGTTGTGGGTTTTACTATTTGTACAGTCCTGATTTTACCCTCTGTTATTTGTGAGAATGAAGATGATGCAATGGGAAATCAAAGCAATATGTAATTTATAAGGACTTTTCGGAGAAAGCTTACAGTGTTGCGCGCTCCTGAGATGTATTTTTTCCGGTTGGTCACATGAAACATCTGTTCATCCGCATCGATGTGTGTAATCTTAGTGTGAGCCTTTTATGCAAAGTTAGATATACCGAGAGAAATTTAAATACAGTTATGCAAGTTGTCAACTAATATGGCTTTGCTGATGCTATTTGATGTTGAATCAAACTGAATTGTAAATAAAGAATTCTGTTATTGCAACATTTAAAATGGCTGATGTTTTCCATCCTCTGCTTGCAAATAACATTTTACACTGTGTGATTCACTTTAAATGACAAAAAGCTAACAAATACAAATTCCCAATTCTCCGATTTGGGACAGTTCAAAGAATTATTTAAAATTAAATTAATTCAGACGTTCCTGCCAAATTTAATTTAATTTTAATTTAAATTAATTTAATTTCCGACGAGTGCAAGGAGGAAGCGCCACAAAACGCATTTATTCAGCTGAATGTTAAAAATAGGATACGAAATTACAAAACAATTTAAACCATTAAAACTACATGTTGCAGAGGAACACAAAGAACTGAAACATTTAATCGAGAATTAAAGAAAAGGCATAAGAAAAACTGACCCCTCTTGTTTCATTTATGGTTGGTGTTTGATTTTATCCTCATTGTTATTATTATAAATGTTTACATAACGTAATGCAATTCCAGACAACTCCTGACGTCAGGAATAATGAGGAGGAGGAATAACGCAACCTGCAGTTCCGTTTGTTCCTCGGGATGTTTACATAACACCTACTACTAATAATGATAGCCTGATAACAATAATAATTTGAACATCAAATTAACATATCTAATAATCGTTGATACATGATCCTGTTTGTTCTTTGTTTTCATTTGTAACAAAATGTATAAATATGGTCTTAAATACACAACAAAAACAGTTTTACTTTGTTCAAATTATTTTAATAATAAAATTATATATATGCGCTTATAACCTGCATCAAGCCGTGACTTCTCTTTACAGATTCAATTTATCACCGCAGTAATAAAATTTAAGGCGTCGTTTTAGTGAGATGCAACCGCCTGTGAATGATAAGGCAAAGAAATGTCCATATTTTAACATTTTAGTTTTCTCAATGCAAGCAAGTTTGGTCCCACTTTATATTGGGTGTCTTTAGATACTGCGTATATACATAAGGAAAACCATACGTTGTCTTTATTGTGTATATATAGGTGCTGTTCTGGGTAGGTTCAGGGTTAGAGATGAGTTTGAGGTTAGGGACACGGTCAACAGAGTAGTTACAAGCAGATACTGAAAAGTGCGACATTGTACAAGCAAATTACATTTTTCTTATGTAAGTAGCTACGTAATAGTTAAAGATTGGGATTGGGACCACGAGTTTAATTTCTGGGTTTTAATATTTCGGTTTTATATACTCAACATTGTCATTATTTAATGCACGCTGTTAACTTTCATTTTCAGAAACAGCCTCTCGACTGTGCTCTCGTATTCTTCACGTAGGTCCCGTTAATAGTCCACATCTAGTTAACACATTAGAGAACTTGGTGGTGCATATGAAAAGGAGGTATGAGTGGAGGGTCGGGTGGTGCTAAGAAAGTGTTAAAGTGCAATTCCCTGAGGATGAACCAAGGGCTGACCAATGACAGCACAGATCCGGGAAAAGCATCCCATCTCTCCTAGCATTTGTACGCTCAACCATAAGTCTTCAGACCTATCTCAAGCTTCACCCAAACGACACCGCGTTTCATCGTCCCCGAGTCGCCAAGTGCTTGTGAGACGAAGTCCAAATTTTTCCAAACAAGAGGACAGATCTCAGGATTGACGGAAGTCGATATATGGTGATTTTTTTATATATAATATAATTAGCACATTTTATAGTTTGTTTTTTGTCAGCAACAACAGATTTATTTCTGTTGCGTTATAAACTCTGTAATTAGAGTTAAATGATCTTTATGTGCAATAACCAGCTGAGGTAGCCTGATCTATGGCCCGTAACACCCATAATGCTTGTTAAAACAGTTGGAAAGGCTTCATTAATGGTGACCTTTCTTGCTGACCCTCTGTTCTTGAATTGTAGAGTCAAGACCCTCATTAGTCTCTCTTAGTGTCTGCTGGAGTGCGCTCTCGCCTCTGTTTATCTTACTGAATCGGGAATATCGCGGTTTAAAAATGGCAAAATGTGTAAGGGACGGCACTGGAAACTTTTAATGAGTGATCACCAAAGTGTGTGAAATATATGCATTTAGAAAGACATAGTTTGGGTTTCCTGAGTAAATGCATGTGTTCCATTTTACAGTTGTATATGAACGGGACAATATACAGGACTGAATAGCAAAAGACTCCTGAAGAGACTACTGAAACTTTCCTCAGATCACAACATTTTCCGCCGTGATGTCGGTTTCTTTGTCAACTCACCCCGCGGTGAGAGACGGGAGTCTCTCGCTCTTCCCGTCCATCCCGGGCGCTCACTACACGGACGTCCTCAAAAGCGCGCACGGCATCTTCCATCCGCTCAAGTCTCTGGGTCGCATGGTGACCGACACACAGACAATAATGCCCTTTAACTTAACGGGAACCCCGTCTTTATTCAGCCACAACAGCTACCAGACTGCGGCTTTCCATGGACAAATCCTCAACGTGTCCAACATGCCGTATTTCCAGCATGTTCAGCCCTCACAATCCATGTTCTCCAAGCACGAGGAGCGGAGCACCGGTTCACTGTCGGAGTTCAGCAGTCCATCCAGTGAAAAGTCCTTATCGGCTTCATCCTCTCCGTTCAAGGACAGTTTAATGTACCTGCAGGCCACAGATCTGGTACCCGAACAGCCTCGTACCTACAGCTTTACAGAGGAAGATCTCTTCACGGTCCTGTACGGATATTCCAAAAAACAGGGTCAAAGTGTTGGGCATGCCCTCTCTGGATTATCTTTTCCTCCCAGTGCAGGTATGTCTAACAAAATATGCAGCTTTACTTTTTTTGATTATATTTCATCGATAGTCTAAATGAAAGTGTACGTTGTCGCATTACCAGAGCTTAACCTGTACTACCTGTAAGCACGTTTTCTCTAATTCAAAATTCACAATCTTAGTTTCATATTCATATTATCGTTGTGTTTGTAATTCATATTTTTTTATTGTTTATCAGCTGATAGACATCCTCTCCCCATTGATACTGAAGCGCTTGAGGTCCCAGCAGGTATTTGTTATTCTTTCTTTCTTTCACAGTCTATATTTTAAATCTCACGGCTGGCAAATTCATAAAGTTTCTTGAATTTTTCAGGATTATCGATTCTACAAACTAATTGTGGAAGCCTTTCACATCATGGTGTTTTTGCTGATAAAAGCACAATTTCAAAAAGCACAAGGTTTGGACCATTTCAGGGGAAACTAGTCAACACGAGTGAGATCAAAACCTATGATGACAACACCCTCATGTGGGAGGTAAATGGCAACTCGATTTCTTTTTAATATGAAACCTGTGTCTGGAACACGAGATTGTTTAATGAGATAATGCAAGCGGCTTTGATTTATATTAAACATTTATATATGATTATGTTTCTTCTAATATTAAGATTTTTGAGAACGGGCGCCTGAGTCACTTTGTGGACGGAAGAGGCGCTCCGGGGAATTGGATGTCCTTGGTGAAGTGTGCGCGCTTTCCAGAGGAGCAAAACCTGATTGCTGTGCAATGTGAAGGACAGATATACTACGAGGCCTGCAAAGAGATCCAGCCGGGCCAGGAATTGTTGGTCTGGTATGGAGACTGTTATGTGCAGTTTCTGGGCATTCCTCTCACCCTCAAAGACTTCACTGACGACACTGAGCAGCTCTCAACTGAAGGTATGTGTGCATTGCAAACATGCCGAAAGTTATACAGTATATTTCGTAAGGTGATCTATAGCTACGTTCATGATTGAGGCTTGTGTGATACACTAACAGCTTATTCTAAAGTCCAAAAAGTTTGAAAGCATTTTGAGCTGCCATTTGCAATACAAATGTTTAATGCTGCGTCCAAATGTATTCGCAATTTGCTGACGTCCCCAATTTTATTTCTTGTTACAGATTCCGGAGAGGGATTCAAGTGTGATCGCTGCGGGAAAGTCTTCGCCTATAAGTACTACAGAGACAAACACTTGAAATACACTCGCTGTGTAGATCAGGGCGACAGGAAGTTCCCCTGTCATCTCTGCAACAGGTCATTTGAGAAGAGAGACCGACTCCGCATTCACATCCTCCATGTGCATGAAAAACACAGACCACATAAGGTACGAAATATTGCAATCCTCCATAATTCCTCCATAGAAGAAATGTAAACGACAGTGGTGCTGAATAGAAAAAATCGACACATCGCTTTTGACACTCAGTTACTTTTTTATGTATTGTAAATACCAATCAGTGTAAATGAATAGTTGTGCTATAAGGAATATCTTTTCTGACTATTCTCTCTAGTGCTCCGTGTGCGGCAAAAGTTTCTCCCAGTCCTCCAGTCTGAACAAACACATGCGTGTGCACTCTGGAGAGCGGCCTTACAAATGTGTGTACTGTAACAAGGTGAGTGATGCTCAGTGCTTTATACAGGTGCGAAGTGAAGTTTAGCTGTAAGGATTTGACTCATTTAATTAAATTAGCCTGCGTCCAAGCTCTGGTCTCATGCCAAATGCAACTTTATTCTATTGTGCACGGGGATTTGCTTTAATTTATAATAAATTATATCTGAGGAGAAAAGTTCGCCTTTATCGGTGGTCATGTCACTCCCTCTGCGCTGTTGAGGACAAATTTGTACACTGCAACAAAACCTGACAAATCTGAGCAAAAACTCCTTTTATATACGCCCTCATTTGTAAACATGCTATAAAAATATAGTAAAAATAGTTTTGGTTTTTGTAAATTGTAAAATTGCACAAAGTTTTCTGTTAGGGTTGGGGTTAGAGTGCAACACTTTACAACAAGGTCGCATTCATTAACATTAGCTAGTTTTGCTTAAAATTATTTAGTTAATGTTGAATTTTTTACGTTAACTTCTTGTATAAGTATTGTTCGTTATTAGTTCATACTAACTAATGAAATGTGGTTAACTCTAACAAATGAAACCTTATTATACGTACCATAAAAGTAAAAAAAACAAATACAGTAAAATTATATTTTGTTTTAATTATTTCTTGTTTTTTTGTTTATTTTAATGTATGGAATTGTATTGCATTTTAATTAGCGCTGTTAGGCTATTATTTTAATGAACTTTCTTTAGTAAATATTGTGGAGGACAATGGGAAGTTCGCAGTTAGATATGAAGGTAAACGTGTGTGTAGCCGTCCCAGGAATCATCAGGTATTGTAGTCTTGCATGTGAACATTTCTTTTTCATTTCATTTCTTTTATTTATTTTTTTTACAGGCTTTCACGGCGTCCAGCATTCTCCGCACGCACATCAGGCAGCACTCCGGTGAGCGGCCGTTCAAGTGCAAACACTGCGGGAAAGCGTTCGCCTCTCACGCCGCCCACGACAGCCACGTCCGGCGAACACATACCAAAAGACAAACCCTTGTCCTGTGATGTGTGTGGCATCACTTTCAAGAGGCCCAAGAGTTAAAATATCACATGAAGACTCATAAAAGTAAGTGTAAAACATTTTGGGGTCTCCTGCTTCCCCAATTCAATCATTTATTTTAAGCATTTAATTCTATAGGTATCAAGTAGCCTAATGCATGCCCCGTATAAAACAAAACTCCCATTGTTCAAGGTAATACATGTGGAGAGGATGGGGTCTTATAATGTGTTATTTATTAAATGATTCTGTATTTATTGTGCAATATGTGGCATTTATTGTTTTCTTTAAGTGTAGAAAATAAAATATAACTCTTTCCTTTTAGAGCGGTCACTTCTGGAAAACACTGTTCTTCTTCCTGGGGACGAGAACAAGCTCTTCTCCACGATCAAAGATTCTTTACGCTCACAGAAACAGCTGGGAGAAAATTTCTCTTTTTCCGGGCTGACCACCATCACCTCCGAGTACAGACCCTGGAACTAATAACGTGAAACATTTGAAGCCTTTTCCAACCAGAGACGACTTGCTCAATGTCGTGTATTGTGTGTTTTATTTATGTAGTCCCCTAAAATATTTTGCTTTAATTATAAATATTTTTATGTTGTTATTTATTAAAGTCTGTTTGGCTAGAGAAATAAACGTTTTTGTACTTTAAAGTTAGCTCCAAGCAATTGTCAACGAGTAGCCTGCACAACCAAAACCAGTTAATACCAACGACTAATCTATGATATTATTATTATTATTATTACTATTATTATTACGTCGCTACCTGACAGGTCACCTATCGTCACAACCTTTACATTTGCACATAGTTTGTCATGAGCCGTAAACTGCTGTTATATCTGTCTGTGTATTGCATTGTTTGTAAACTAAAAAATTAAAACTATTGATACGAGATACGTGTAATTGTATCATGCATGCGTGAAAGAATTAAAAAGAATTGACGTTACTTATATCCTTAAACGTGTTCTACAAATGAATTATTAGTGCAATAGTCTAAATATATATAAAAGTAGAAAGCTTTAACATACATATTTTTAAATGTAAAACACATTTACATAAATCTTTGGCTTGAAATTATCGGAGAATGTTCGACTATGCAAAAACACTATTTTTCGCAAAGATTACGACTTTTAAACTAAAACTGATTTATCTTTTAACGAAGACATAACAGATATGAAACAGCAATTCACATTTTTAATAGTCTTAAACTCTCTCTCTCTCTCTCTCTCTCTTCTCTCTCTTTGTTTTACACACACACAAAAACCAGCAAACAGTAAATCGACAGAAAATTAACAAGTTCACTATGTTTATAGCATTCACTGTGATTACTGAATAAACACTAGATCACACATCTGAATTGTGTGTATGGTGAGGGTTAAAAGTAAAACCTTAGGCTTAAAAAATCCTGATAAAATCTTGTTCAGGATGGATATAGAAAGACAACCATCATAGTTTGTTTATCAAGAACTTAAAGTGGGAATTTAAGCAGAGCCAACAGAAATACAAAAGAGGGCCAATACAGCCCCTCCCCAAGCAGACAGAGACTTAAGTGTGTTTGCATTTACAGTGTTTTACTAAATGATGGCGGAGGACAGCAGAGGAGGAGTGTGAACATCCCCCAACAGCAAATTAATGACAATGGACTACTGCAATGAGGTGGTCCAGTGTGGAGAGAATGGGCTGACCTGGAAACAAAGGCGGTCTCTCTGACATCTGCTGCCCCCTGAGTGTGTCTTCATGCTACCAACTGTCTGTGATGGAGAGGAAAGAGCAAAAAAGGCTTTCTGACAGATTACTCCTTCCACAATCTCCATGAGAATTCCCTTTTCAAAACAAAACAACAACAACAAGAGGTCAAAGGGCACAGTTAAATGGTACAGTCTTATATGTCATGCTTCTTGTTATTACCTTATTTGTCAAAACTTTTGACAACCTACAGAAGCCTATAAGTATGTCATATGTAATTCAGTTCAGGTTTATTTATGTCTACACTGTATGATGTCACTTTTTGTGGTCAATGTAGCTAAAAAAACTAAAAAAAAAAAAGCATCTGGGATTGATTCTCAGCAGTCATGATTTTCCCAGTATGTAAGAAGACATAAAGCTCATTTTAAAATGCTGATCTCATATCTGTAGTCTTTGATATGAGGGATTCCATGGATAGCTCTGTTAATTGACTGGATTAGCTCCAGAGCCACAATGGTCCACCACCATTGGATTCATATCAGGTTTACCCAGGCACGGGGCCCTGCCATAGGCTCCTATTATTAATTTCACTCTCACTGGTTACAAACAAAACTGGCCAGGTCATAGGTCAAGCTTCAGAAGACAATTCAATTACCCTCTTATACTTCTGCTGGGGGAGATGCAGGGAAATCAACCCTCACAGGGCTTTGCCATTCTGTCTCCAGCTTTTGAAGTTCCCCAGGGTTTCTGGTAGTACATATGTACATCAGAGCTCATGGTGAGTTAACACAGGCACAATAAATTCACAAAGGAGCCCTCAGGGTCCATGTTAAAAAGTCTAGTCCTTGTACACAATGCATACTCTTGTAGTCTAGATGATATCATCACTGGCACCATTCTTCTCCATGCAGGGAGTATGTTGAGCGATGTTACAATGTGGTTCATAAATGCAATTCCATCAGAGCCCATAATGAGCTGGTAAAAGTTGCCTTGTTGATGCGCTACGGAAAAGCTCTATGGCTTTAAGAGCACTTCACAATCATGATTTGTGGGAAACTGATTTAAAGGCAGCTCTGTCTCTCTCCCATTTTGCAGTCCATCCCTCTTTTCACTCTCTTGAATTTGTATATAGTCATTTATAGAAATTGATTCCACACTTAACCTTTGGAACTTTTAAATGCTGCCCAGTCCACTGTGGATATCCATAATTTAGTTTGATCTCTTTATTAATGTGAGATTAATGATATGCCCCTTGTGGCATTTGGATGCGTGTGTATGATGCTGTTACCTTGAGGTCAACAACTCATAATGGCTCTGTAGTAATTCATTTTAAATGAGGGATATAATGCAAAACTCCACCAAAAGCCTTGAAATCAAAAGTGGTGGGTCACTTTTATTATATAGTATATTTTCATGTCACTATCATTTATGTCATTAAATGAATACACACCACTATAGCAAGGTGTTTTCTTAGGTGTTTTCTTAACTTTTTCTTCTTTTCTAATCACACTATTTAAACATGTTTTCTTGTAATATTGTTTAACTTGATCTTTTTTTAGAGGATGGATTTATCCTCCATCTCATTTCCCCTACTGTTAGTCATTTGTGAAATCTCTAACCTAAAAGTCTTCGATGATGTAATTCTCCAGGAAGTGACATCATTGTTGTTGAAAAACAACAGCAAAAACATTAATAAATATTAGCAACAGATTGTATCATTTTTGTAATGTTTTGTGTTATTAGTTTGTCTTAGTTGGTTTAAAAATTCATTGCATTAGATACAATTACAGAAATGTATATTAGCACATTTTTAAAAGATGGTTGAAAAATAGTAGAATGAATTTAAATATGAACTTCATATTTACACCCTCATAATTTGCAATCCCTGACTATACAAAGGATAACTTTGGCTCCAAATCTACATCAAATTAAGCATCCTGCAATTTTAATATTTCAAGTGCCTTAGATTGACGAGTGAATATTCTAAAAATCTGATATGCTCTTTAATAGTGACTTCCTTAAATTGCATTCATTTTTCAGAAGTTACAGAGACCCAAAGATCATGCATTAAAAATGACCTAGCTGTACTTTATGTGAGAAAATTCACATGTATGTGTTGTATTTATATGTTGTATTCACATGTATATTTGTTTCAATGAAAAGGGAAAACAATTATATAACGGTGATGCTAAGACTAGCATCACTTCTAGTCTAAACACACACGTTCCTTATGTTTAGCTCACACTGCCTCTCTTTAAGTGGTTACCTGTCAGTTCCTATTTCAGCTCTTCCTCTAGTCACCACCAGCAGTTGAGCTAAACCACAATCTGATCAATTAGCTCTATTGATTCCATAACAGCAGTCCACACACATCACTAGACTTGTCTAAAACTAGCCCTGGGCTCTTTGCTGAGTGAAACCATAAACTCTGATTTAAAGTGACCTCTCATCTCTCTTCCAACCCATTTGATCTCATGTCAAATAATAAAATACTGTTAATATACTTGAGGACTTGAGAAACTGATCCCTGGTCAGGTTCTTGAGGCTCTTGAGCAGCTTGGTAGCAGAAGGTTTCAGGCTGGGGTATGTTGTCATTGTGCTGGAAGGTTCCTCTGGGACAGTAGGTAATCCTCAGCAAAGTCCAGCTAAAGGCTCTGCATGCTGCTTACTGGATAAATGACAGATCAAACACAGTAAAGCTGCTCCATATTTGTAGAAAGAGAATACAGTGAGATACAGAGGATGAAAGACGAAAGAGAGAGAGAGTCCAGATGACAGTAGTGGTGGGGCAGATGGCTCTGGTTGCTTGGCTGAAGCTTCAGTGAGCCTTCAGTGATGATCAGTCTCATGGGACAACACACACACATATACACACACCACTCTGTACTATAGATATCTTTGTGAATACTGTGCCTCTGTTAGACAATTGAGAAACTGGTAAAAAAAAATCATGCATAATTAGACTAATGAGCAAGAATAACTATACCAAACAGCAGCAGCACTCTTGAAATACTGCTTGTCTAATCAAATCAGTGACATAACTGTCCCTTGTTGTGAATATTACTTGATTTATTAATATTTACTTGTAAAGAATTCTTTAGTACAGTAAGTTTGTTTTGGTTATTATATATACAAAATTAACTGTGAGAAAAAAGAAGAATACAACAATTGTCTAGGAGCAGACAAAAATAATATTTCTTATTTGAATAAATGAATCTTCAAATAAATGTAATATTGTTTGACAGATCTTGTGACTTACAGTGCAGGCCTGAATCAGACATTGTCATTTACATCTGAGAGTGTTGAACGTCTCTCACAATGCGTCATGTTAAACAATAGCCCAAGAGCAGTGTGTGTATACATATGCGTGTGTTTGATGAGCTTTTGTCTTTTTTTCGCAGTTATTTCTCATGACTCTAACTAAGCAGCAGGAGGGCAAAGAGAGAAAAAGAGAGCCAGTTGATGACTGAATGACTGAAAGAGAAAGAGAGAGTGAAAGAGTTAGAGACAGATTTGAGGTGCTCCTGCGGTGCTGACACTTCGTAATGGGAGATGACCTTACAGCCTTTATATGAACATACATGCACCTTATCACACCACAAGTGTGTGTGTGTGTGTGTTTTTCTACCATTTCTACCAAATATCCCCACACGGATCGTAAAAGTCACATAAACAGCAGTCCCTATGAGGAAGATTTATTATTAAACATACTAAATTATGCTTATTTGAAAATGTAAAAATGCAAAAAGGTTTCTGTGAGGGTTAGGTTTAGAGGTAGGGTCAGGATTAGGGGATAGAATATACAGCTTGTACAGTTTAAAAAGTCAGTGTGTGTCAATGGAAAGTCCCCAAAAAGCATAGAACCCGAATGTGTGTGTGTTTGTGTGCACGCATTTGGCTATACTTGTGAGGGACACATTTTTGTCCTTATAGTAAAACATTTCAAAAACTGACTTATGCGCACATCTTTGGTGGTCCTTACTAGGAAAGAATAAAGGCCCATAAAACAATAAAAATTGTATACATTTTTAATATTTGTTCATATAAAAAGTTTTTTTAAGGATACAACAACAGATGTATAGCACATGCCCTCATTTAAACAGCTGAGTTATTGCGTGTGAATGAGGATGACTAAAATGGAATGAATTCTAACATTTTAAAATCTCTGCACTTCTGCACTGTTTTTAAATTTGCAGTTTTATTTATTGTGGCTGAATAGATAACAATTAGAGTCTTTTATTTATTATTACTGTTTCTAATTAACTTTATTTTTAAAGGTCTTTACATTATTGAACTAAATTGGACTAAATTTAAACGAAAACTCATCGAAGAACAAAGAATCATCATTTAGTCATCATTTACAAAGATGAGTAATATTTTAAAAAGTCAATTGCTGATGATTTTCACCTTCTGGAGTTTTCTGAGCTGGGAATATGTTTACCCAAAGGATTTGCGTGATGGAAACAGTGTATGGTGATGCATGTGCATGTCCTGCATCTTTGCCTCTGTTAGTCCTGTGCCTCTGTGTTTACAGTTGTTCTTTCTAATCCCCTTTGACTCACTAGAACACTAACATTCATCAGGAAACTGGCTGTGCATATGTGTGAGTGTGTGTGTGTGTAATGTGGCCGGGAGTTCAGTGCGTTAACACATGAGTGCTTAGGTTTTCTCATACTGCAAGTTTACCGTCACTGATCGATAAACCTCACTTTGCAATATGTTGTCAGACACAGACTGACGGCTTGTGATATATTCTTAAAAAAACTCCGTAAACATCACCATACAACTTTTTGGTTTGCATAAACTTTTTCCATTTAATACCAGTTTGTTCCCTGGCTATCAAGAAACGTTCTCAGGACATTGGTTAACGTTCTCTAAATGTTCCCTCAAAGTTATCGAAAAACATTATTGCGGCAATGTTAGAATGTGTTTTAAAGTTATATATCATATATATCAATAAAGTTATTCTTAAGTTGTTAGTGGAACATTCTTAAAACTACAGAATTATAAAAATGCTTCAATAGCATTCTTATAACCAAGTAAAAATGTTAATACAATGTCTAAAGAACTGGATGTTTGAATGCTCCAAGAACTTTTAAAATAAAATTTTTAACATTTTTGTTTTCTGTTACATGGAAATGTAACAGAAATGTTCTTAGAACCTAAAATTTTTAGTTGGGTCACTTCACAAACCTACATGGTCATATTTTTAAAGAGCACATTTGTATCATAGTCATGCACACAATATTTCACACACACGTTTTTGTATTTTTACATTAAGTTTGGCTGTAGGGGATTTACACAAACGCGCACACACACTCACATACACACACATCCTGTTGGACAATTATATGGCAAGTCAGCAACCCATGCTGTCAATATCTGCTTTTACATTTAACAGAGCTAACATAACAGCACAGGAGCTCTGAATGTGTAGTACAGCACCTATGATAGTTTCTTTGCTTAAATAGATTCTCTAAACCATTACATGCTTTACATATGCATATCACATTACATTTGTGTGTTTGTTTTTATATGTAACTGTGTATGAATAATGATGACCTTGTCCTTCCCAGGATAGCCTATTAATCTGTATGATGAACAAATCTGTGACACTTGCTTTCTCTCAAAAGCAATTTTCTGCCCTCTCTTTTGTGGATAGGACAATTGGCAGTGACCCCTTCCAGCTCCCAAAGGTACTTAAAGGTCAGGAGGAGTAACAGCAAGGATAAATACACACTCAAATACTCACACACTTAACTACCGGCTGGGGTGGGATGTGATGGCTGGCCAAGGGCTGTTTAAATGCTGTCCTGTAACAGAATGAGAGATAATAGAGAATGCATTCTTCATTCCCCTTTCATTGTACTTGCATGAAAAAGAACAACCAAATTTTTGTGTGTATGTTCCATTGAAGAAAGGAGCATAAACAGCCATGGTAGATCAGTTCCATCACACCATTTGATACAGATACTAAAGCCATTCATAGCTGACACACAGCAAAATTTTGCTTTCTGTGTGTTACTCAGGAACACACATGCAAACACACTCTTATTCTTTGGAGACAGTGACTGTTTGTAAAAAAGCCACAGTTCTCTCCCATAGAAAGTAGCCACAGGACATAGTCCCTGAGTATCTCTGAAACATTTATGAAGCCTTATAATCCCCTCTCTGCCTAATGTACCCTAACAAGCCTTTACTGCCTCTCTAGCATGCTATAGTGTTCCCGGCATCTAACCCCTTTAACACCCTAGTTTCAGTGCTTTTACATGGTTTATATATATATATATATATATATATATATATATATATATATATATATATATATATATATATATATATATATATATATATATATATATATATATATATATATTGCTTCTTTAGTTTATTTATTTTGTTTATTTGATTTATTTTTCTCTTATTTATAATTAGAAATACTGAGCATGGAAATGTAACTCTAGAATGGGTATTTTTATAAACATTAATTTTATTTATATAAATATGAATAGTCTGAAGTATTGATAAATCCAAATGTGAAACGAAATACAGTTCAAACATTTGAAACAACATTCTGAACATCTGAAAATCTGGGAATTACATGGAAATAAAGTTTAAGGATTATGAAGGATATAAAGTAACATTGAAGAATGAAGAACAAATAGATGAGATTTTACACTTTTCTAGGTCACTAATGAAATGTAAGCTAATTTGTAACATTGATCATGTTACAACTCCTGTACAAAAGGTCAGACTTAGGTTTGTTATTGAAGCACACAAAATGCCTGTCCAAGTACATGCTGCCAGCTAAAATGAGACATAATTTTGAAATGCATTTTTTATTTCAACCTTTCCTTTAGATTCTTATACAATATGTTTAATTTGTAATGTGTAAGTAGTGTAGTATTTTTATGGTGCTCTCAGACTTTTGGAACTCAAAGGGAATAACAGAGAAACATAAAAATAGAGAGAGAGATCCTTTTGGCTTGAGTGAGGTGACCTCGGATTGTCATTGTGCTTATAAGGGCTGGACACTGGGAAACCTCCATTGCAGTGTGTATATGAGTGTGTGTTAAAAATGGGCTCTTTGGGGACCTGATCCCAAGAGACTGTTTTACTGCAGCCTCTGCCCTGTGCCTGTGTTTACATGTTGAAAATGCCATATGCTAAATGGCTAGCATTACTACTCAGATTTCCCTTAGCTGTGCTTCTACACTCACAGCTAAATGAGGAGTTATCAGAGAGTGGTCACAACTTAAAGCAAAGTGATATTGAGCTGCTGGTGTTATTGATAAAGAACTTTACACCTGCGAGTTCTCATGAGCATTTGTTTGAACTGACATTGTAAAGTCAAAACCCATTATCGTCACTTTTTCTCCCTAATGTCATTTCAAGACCCTGATTATTGTGGAATACAAGAGGAGAAATTCAGAAGATTGTTGGGGCTAATTTTTTATGAAATTGGAAGTAAATGGGGACTGAGTTTCTGTGTTCCAGTAAAGACAAAAAGTCACGTTTGAAATGACATGAGGGTAAATTATGTGTACTGTATTATGAGAGTAAATTATGTCATTTATGGGTTTTGAGGTAAACTATCCCTTTAAAGACATTACAAATTCATCTTAAAATGAATTAATTAATCTTAAATTTGATCCAAAATGTTTGTGAAACTCTTGGTTTGTAACTGTAATCAACAAATCTGAAAATTGCTATTTATAACATACATTACTGTTAATTGGTAAATTTACATTGATGTATTTTTCGTACATTTATTTATTTACATTTATGTATTTGACGCTTTTATCCAAAGCAACATACAGTGCATTCAAGGTATTCATTTTATCCATATCAGTATTGTTTCAAGGGATTTGAACCCATGACCTTTGTGCTGCTAACACAATGCTCTACCAATTCAGCTACAGGCATAAACTTCCTGTAGCTCAGTTCCTGTAGCAGCATAAAGGTTGTGGGTTTGATTCCCAGGGAACATACATACTGATAACGTATACCTTTAATGCACGTAAGTCACTTTGGATAAAAGCATCTGTCAAATGCATAAATGTAAATAAAGTTATATCAATCACTTTAAAATGGGATAAATGTTAAAAAAGTTAAAGTAAGGTCTTCAGACAGCATGTTGGCATGAGCGTCTTCTCTGGATCAATGCAGCTGCAATGGAGAATGCTTTATATTCACTGTAGTCAAGCTAATGGTTCAGAACATCATCCTAAGACATCCCATCAACTACTGCACAGTCATAACCTGCACACACACACATGCGGGGGGAAGGAGACACAGAGGTCAATACGGCCAGTCGTGAGAAAGCTGTGGTGTCCATTACACACAATCTTCATTAGCAGCATGTTGAATACAAGAGCACAGTAAACCTTCACTGAAAGTGGCCTCATATGATACAGCGTCTGGTCCAGAAAGCAGCTTTTTACGTAAATATACACCCCATAATATCCTTCAAAATCCCCTGTGTAAGATAACTGGGCTTTTCCTACATCCGTGTTGCCACTTCCTGACACAAAATATCCTGTTGAGTTGATATCAGCATAGTGTTAGTAATCAATGTGGAAAAACATATTTAATCCACAAAAACACATGTTCTTTTCTGGGTTGCTGGCTTTTGTGGTTACAAGAAGGTTAGAAGAATAATTTCTTGTTTTTTTGAAGGACCAGAAAAAGGTGATGAATGACATTTGGTCAAGCTGAGCTCATATAAGCTTCAGAGAATTCTCTCCTGGGACATTAGATGTTTCACACAGGGAGGTCATACATGGACATACCATTCCAAGCCCACCCACATGCAGTGTGTGGGTGTTTGTGTGTGGCTTTACTTAATATTTAATATACTACTAATTTGTACCCAATAGTGAGCAAAATCTGACCAATCTGAGCAAAGCCTCCTTTTAGGGCCATCCTTAATTGTAAAAATATAGTAAAAAAAGTTTTTTTTTAATTGTAAAAATGCAGAGTGTGGGTTAAGGTTAGGTTATAGTGTTTATAACTAGCTGTTAGAATAAAAACAATAGAAGTCTAAAATCTATATAGTCCATTGAGATAGATAAGTAAAAGATATAAAGATATGTGTGTGTTTGTTTGTTTATATGTGTGTGTTCTTGATTTTATTAGTACATTTTTTGTGAGATATCGGAGCAAAAGTCAAATATTTAAACATAATTCTTGGAAACTTTTAATTCTAAAAATTTTAACCACTTCATTGACATTCTGTTGCATTCCACCAATGAAAAATCAGGCAATCAATACCTCCTCATAAGGTTTGTGCTCAGTTAGCCTAATAATTGTGTTGGTTTGATTACCTTTTCCAGTGTGTAGTAGAAAGCATTTTTTTCTTTTGTTCTTGCCATGTTCAGCACTGGTGATTTATTGATTAGAATAAGTCAGTTAATAAGCTTGTGACCAATTCATCACAGAGCTAGAGACTGGAACAGCAAAGCCTAGCTTAATCAACTCATCAAAGCTCTCCACGCATGAAGACAGTAATTAAGGGCAGAGCGCAATGCGTGTTAGATAGATAGTTACAGGGGTCTAGGCCCAGGCAAGACTAAGATAGAGAACTTTCATTCTCTGTCGTCTTCTTTGGCCTGTTCTCTGTGTAAATCGGCTTTGGCCCACTGAACACAGGCCAGACAAGGTCTTTTGGATGACTATAAACTCTCTTAATGGATAACAGAGAAATGGCAGAACAGGACAGCCTCATATACAACAAATAAAGTGTGGAATTGATCTGTATGAAATAATAAGGTACGCTGTAAAAAGTTAAAATGTGCAGGTGTTACTTTATTTCTAATTCCCATTGCTTTTTCTACTTGATTTACCTTTGATTGTAAAACTGGTGACTCCCAACCGCTGATGCTGAAAACCTGATATATGTTAAAATGGGCACATTTTTGGTTTGGGTATTTGAGGTATTTCAGTTTTACTGATGGGGCTGTGATGGCACTTTTGACAAAAATATTGAGAAACACTCTTGTAACTTAATGTAGTCAAACCAAGGAACTTTCTTAAATTAATACTACCAGATAATTTAGATCTTACCATATAGATCATGTTTTTAAGATATCTGAAAAAACAATTCAAGCAACATTTTCTATGTGAATGCCAGATATGTATAAAATAAAAAAATACTTTTGCACAATTACTTTCATTGATACATGAAATGTAAATTCATCTTTTCTGACTCATATTCAAAAAGTTTAGAAAGTCAATCTGACCAATTATCAGCACACTGCTTCTAAGGACAGAGTATACTTGTCTTCTACGGATAGATGACGCACTACCCAATGACAGATAGGGTCTGGGAAAATCACCAATAATTACCACCATCATCATCCTCAATATTTCACTCTACCCTGCAGAGCAGCTATTGAGAGCTGCATGCACAGAGAGCGATGACCTCATTTCCACAGGAACACAAATAGTTTGTGAAATCTAGATTTACAGCATGACACAAAGTAATGGCCTCCCAGTACAATAACTTCTCTCCTAACAGGGGAGTAGAGGAGAAGCAAATTAATGAGTTTTGGGCCTGTTTTAGAACATTTTAAGTAATATTTTTATTAGTTTGTCAGAAAAGGGCTGTGTAGTAGGAAAGTGCTAATAAATCATAATAAAGCATATAGCTGGTGAAACAGAACAAAAAGACTTCATGTCTTTTTAACTTCAGGTTATGAATTATGAAGGTTATGAATTAACATAATTTTATTTATATGTATAAAAGGTCTTTTGTAACATTAGTCTTTTGGACTGACTTACTAAAGGTCACTCTATACTGTGCTGTGTGAAGTTGTTTTGAGGATATAAACTTACATAGTCTGTTTGCTCTCTAAAACTTTGGGCCTTTTTCCTCCTTCTGTTTCACTTGCACTAACTACAGTTTGTGCATTCATCAGCTCTTGTCATAATTGCATTGAATCCGTCTCCAATTTATGTCCTTTAACCACAATAATAAGCTCCCCAGATGGGTCCATGTCCACCAAAAGATGGTACAGACATTATTAAGATCTTTCTGTGTTGCTGTTGAACCTCTGTGACCATTGGGTTCCATGTGAAATGTCCATGATGGCCATCCTCTCACGCAGGTGATATACCCCAGTGACCTATTAAATGATGTACTGTCCACTGAAGTACCTGTTCACAATGCCCACCTCAATAACACCCTAATGACTGAAGCCTGATAGGTAATTAGTTCTGTTGTTGCGCTTGAAGCTTTTCTCCAGGTGTGACACAAGTAGCCAAATGAGGTTGCAGGTCAGGGTTAGTTAGCGCTGCTGTGAGGCTTTAGCCCTCAGTGGTGGGGGACACTGACAGGGTACATTATCATCAGCAGTGGTCAGTAGGTGTGAAAGAGCTGACCTTAGGACAGCCCATCACAACTGTGATCTTACATGCATACAGACCAATCGACATAAAATTTATACAGTTCCTTCAGTGTTAATTTATATGTGCACATTCCAGAGCCTCACATTTGGTGAATTTTCAAAATAAATCTCATAAACTGACAGCTGTGTATGTTTGTTGGCCAAAACTTTCTTTTATTGTGGCATTATTATTATTAGCTTTAGTGCTATAAATGATTACAGAGGATCAGAGGAAATCATTATACTAAATATATACAGTAATATTTATCTTTAGCATTCATAATATATATATTTTTTAAAATCTTCAAAGCTATTTTATTTATAACATCTAAGCAAATATGGAGAGTTACTGAGGTAGTTAACCATCTGTAATAGAATATTCTCTATAATATTTGTATTGTCCTCATTAGAGAGATTTTTGACATCTTTGTCAGCATGTCTTGGTTTTACAACATTGTGGCCCTGGTGATGATCAGCTATTGATTAGAATGAGGATTAAATCTAAACTGTACCCGCCCACTAATCATGAGCTGACCCAGTGGATTCCAATCCCTTCTCCCCCGAGAACTCACCAAGGTCCTGCAATCCTGCCATTCTGACCAATCCACGTCATTAAGGCATGAAGCATAGATGGATCAGGTTTATCTAATACATGTTTATTTACTGTATTGGATGAATCTCATCTCACATATTCTTCAGGTGAACTTTTTATTCCTAACTCAGCAATAGGGCTTCTAAAGGGTCTGTTTGTATTAAGAAACAGTACAACTAGAAATGTGTCAGTGACTAAAATAGAAAATTACACATTTTTAATCACTCTCATGTTCTCATTCCAATCCTTTATGACAAAGTTTTGTCTATGGGCTGTGAAAGAAATATTAATTAACTTAAAAATCTCCAAAAATGATGTCCATGTAATTTGTACATCATTTCCATTTCTTGTCAGAATAAAGCAATATGGGTTTTGGAACATCATGAAGCTAAATAAAAAATGACAAAATAGTCACAAATTTACACTATATTGCAACATCTCCACTTACACCTGTAGACCCAGAACAATGCCTGATAGTTTCTCTGACGTAGTCAAGATTAACCTTAATCTGTGCCAGAATAACAAATCCTGCATTATATATGCATACAATGAATGTAAAAGGCAAATGAGACCATGTGGATGTTCATGCATAATCCGAGACTGATCAGATGTCAGGTATACACTCAGAGCAGAGCTCAATCCATTACCTCTGATAGATCTGTTAGTCTGTCTGATGGCCTGATCACTCAATCAATACCCACATAAACTCTGAGGCTTTACTTATGTATCCCATTCGGGTATTAGCAATATAAACACAGGATAAAAGAAACCTGTTGATTTGTTTTATTACAGATCAGGAACAAATGCAGGGGGAGCTAATCATCAGGCCATCGGGCCACCATGGATTATCCCCACATGGATCTTGTACACAGTCAAACCCAGACATCCAATCAGATCAATTAAATGCTTGGCAGTGCTTACCCTGCCTTCTCTCTCTCTCTCTCTCTCTCTCTCTCTCTCTTTCTCTCTCTCTCTCAGACACACAACTAGTGTTCATTGAATTCTTCCACTTTTTGGAAAACAGATACTACAGTGTTGTAAATATAGCCTTATACATAATGAGATATCAATAACACATTGAGTTCAGTTGTCACACTGATAAGATGAATGAGACAATTAGAATCTGTTAATAGTGTGTGGACCTGAAAAACAAAATGCAAACTGAGCTTCATGCTCGAGTCAAACCTAGATTCTATTACATTGGAAAATGTAGCTACAATGCCAGCAGTTTAGATTTTAAATTGCATATTACATTCACAGGTTGTATTTAAGATATTTTATTTTTAGTGTTTTTGTGCTGTGTTAATCAGAAACATAGAGAAAATTCTTTAAATCTTTTGATTTAGTAGTTTATAGCTGGACTTTGGGGGTTGTGTATTTAATCTGTGTGTCACATAAATTTGATCATTTTTAGTAGTTCTAAATGGCTTATTCTAAGCAGACCTAGGAACTAATACATTTGTCTCTGGGCATGTTATAGCAACTTAAATTGATTTATAAGACGAAGTTAAAACTGAATAAAACTGAATTCAGCCTCAAACTCATTTTTCCCAAACACAAAACTTCTGCTTTCAGAGAATTGACTAATTCAGTCAAACCTTTTGTGTTGTTTCTTTGTGGTTTATTTTGTTTTTGTTTGAAGGATTTGTCCTGTGAGGATACAGTTTTATTTGTTGGTCTAACTCTGGTGCGGCCCGCCATTCATTTGTCTGCCAACTGTGTCTTTACATTGATTCTCATACAATCATTGACAGAGATCGTTGAGTGTTCAGTCAGGACCGGCAGCCCAATAACAGTTTAACTTCTCTACACCCATTTGTTAAGCAGCATTTCCAGCTAATAACACTTGTGCCACTCACATGATTGGAAAAGTGTGCTCTTCAACACCCAAATCACAATAGCCAGTTGTCACAATAGCTGTGAATGAGAGTGGATGTGTCTTCCAGGCGGCACATGGCTGTGGGTTTTTAGAGTGTCGTATAGGAGTCGAACCCATTATGCTGTGGTTTCTCCCCACACTGGCTGTCAGCCTGCTAATTGTGTCTCTTTCAGCTCTTTGTAGACCAGCACACTTTTGGACAAGAGTGTGAAAGGAGAAAGGGGTTGGGTGGGGGTGAGGAGAGACTGGGGTCGGGTGGTTCGGGCACGTGTGTTCAACAATGCAGCCTCTAGACTAAGGTCCTGACAAAGGCAGAAGTGAACTGTAATTACACAGCAAACAGGTCTGAGGATGAATAGGAGACTGACACTGCTCCATTGGCAGCTGTGTTTTAAGCAGCCACTTACTGTAAGCAGAGGAGGAGAGGAGGTGGAGTGGACACACTCCAATGAGAACTGCTGCCCCATATGCCTTCCCTCCCCCTGCACAAACACACACGCTTGTGCGCAAACACACTCAGATACAGAAACATATAGGGGTCCAAAGGTCTGGGGCCACTTGAGAAAATCCTGCTTCTGTTTTGCATTCTTTATTTAATTCCATTTTTTGTTTACAAATTTTTATCCATAGCTATGTGGGCACACAAACTCATAAATTAGTTTTTGGTATTTGTTACTCTGTTTCTTAAATGACATAATGCGCTTGAGCTGGCAGAACCTTAATATTCCATGTTATCCCAGAACAATCTGAGAATGTACAAAGATCATCGTGATTCAAAAAAACTTCTCAAATCTGAACCGAGCTATGTTTTTACATTTCATCAGTGACCTTGAAATTATAACGATTTTTTCTTATTTTTACATAATTTTGTGTGTTTTCTGGTTAAAACATTTCTGTTTTTTCCCCAGTTTAAAAAAAAAAACATCCCAAGTTTGCAATGCAGTCTTAGACACTTGGATCTCATTGTATACTTCTAGATTAAAAAACACGGAACCGTAGAATGCAAAGTTGCATAATTACATACTGCAATATGCATAAATTGCTGCAGGTTTACACAGTTTTCTCTGCATTACAAACCTGAAGGTGATCTTTTCTTTGGAGCATTAAATTTATAAATGGTAGTTTGTGTATTAACATGCTTAAACATAACATGCTCAGTGACAGCTTTCAGAGTGTAAGCCTTAGTTTTAATAGGCGTGACTAATGATGGCCTGATATTTCCTGCTCAGCGCTAATTTGTGAAGAGGTCTTAAGCAGCAATAGAATCTGCTTGAGCTGGTGAAACGGGATAAAGTTGCAAAGAGGTTAAAGACTAGAGATGAGGCAGCATGTTGGTTAGACTGCACAGAAGCACACCGGGGGAGCTATTGAAATGCAGCAGGGCTGGCCAAGACTAATTAACAGTAGGGTCCAATTTACAGTACAGGTGGAGCAATTAGAAAGATGGGGCCTGTAAGCAGAAATACAGTGGCTTTAGGGTCTACAATAAGTCAGTGTTGGGCAAATAAAAAGACAGTGTCATTGGTTATGCTGGCTTCTCTACAGGGACTGTAAACACCATAAACCAAATGAGCAGCCAATAGCTGAAGTGATTTCAGGGGAAAATCGGGGGTCAAAATAAAAGCAAAAGCTGTTAAGAGGATTTTAGAAAGTGGAAGCTTAAAAGTAATATATTTAATTGAACATCTGCTTAGATGTTGACACACACTGAACTCAGATGCGTATGGCACTTAGCATTATTTGGTTTAATTCCACCTTTTAAACAATAGATAAGATTTCCTGTTACATAAATAGTTTAGGGATGGCAGGGTCTAAATGTTTATGACCACATTGAAAATCTGGGATTTTTACATTTTAACTTAGAAATGTAAAAATTCTGAAGTTTCCGAAAGAAACATTTTGAAGTTAATTGAATAAGAAATTATTATATACAGTATACAGATTGTATAGAGATACTACACTATATATTAAGATTATATTTCCTTGTTTTCATTGAATCACACAAGATGTTCTTTAGAACATAGATCATGTTGGGATAAGATCATCAGGTTTTGTACAAGAGTCCAAGGCAGCTCAAGTGCATGGTATCAACAAAGTGTAGACGACTCTGAAATTTAGTTTAATTTTTCTCAATAAATTAATAGGCTGATAATATATTTTGTAACAAAACATGCATTCAATCACAAAAGATATCCATAGTGAATTAAAGGTACATTATTTAATAAGTTTGTTTGTTCCCTGCAAATTAATTATGATGATGGATTTAGGAACATCAGATTTAATGGATTTAATTATGTTTAACACATAATTAATGGATGGATCATCTAAGCCGTTATCAGCATTTTTGTTTGGTCATGTTAAACTTACTGTTATTTCCTAACAGTGACAAGGGAAGTCCCTCATTCACTTACATTAAGCTCAGCTTTGGGTTTGATGATCAGATCAACACACACCCTCTTCCACATTGTCCAGAGTTATTCAGGAGATGAACTTAAAGCCCAGCCTTCCCTACCTGATCCTGATCACCACGGCCTGAAGGCTTCATTGAAATAACTGAGCCTTCAAAACTCACTACTTTAAGCTCCTCTGGAGCAATTATGCATTCATGTGCAAGTAATTGGCATCCACGAATATGAAATGTTTGGTGGGCCCTTAAACACTGTTAGCATCTTTGGATGTCACCCTTGCTCGACAAAGCCTGGAGGTGTTACCCCATTTCCATCTATTGAAAATGCTGGGAAGAGATTGAAACAGTCCTGTGTTTACAGTAAACTTTAGGGGGAAAATGCTGAGTGCTACTGAATTGCTCTTTACCCATTTATTAGTATCTATATCCCCCCATCCCCACAAGCAACCATCAATAGCTGCAGTCTTAATTAAACAAGCAGATGCAGGCGTGTCGATCATACACAGAGACAAGATTGTAGCAGCATAATATATAATGTTCTGATAGGTATTTTGTTCCCCTGACATTACTGTCAGCTCTGGAAATCACGTGAAAGAAATGCAGGCAGAACAAACCCTTAAGTTAATCCACAAAGTAAAAGAAAATACACAAACAATCACAGATTTCCACTGTTTCCCAGCAATGTCTTTTCTATGTACTTTATTTTTTTTTTTAGCTTTTATGACATACTGCAGTCACAGCACGTTTTACTATACTTGTATAATGTCAGTAAGAGATTAAGAGAATTCTCACATTCATGAAATGTGGTTTGGGAAATGTTATAGTTAACAACTATAGGATTAAAATCATGAAATCATTGGGGTTAGTTGTGGCCTACTGCTTAATGAGTTGGGCTTGTAATCAAAAGGTTGCTGGTTTGATTCCAGCACTGACTGGTAGCAACCGAAGTGCGCTTGAGCAAGGCACCTAACCCCCAATTGCTCAGTAGTGTTCTGCCCACTGCTTCAGGTGTGTGTTTACTCCTCACCAGTGATGGGTTAAATGCAGAGGTCACATTTCGGGTGTGGGTTACCATATCTGACACATATGTCACTTTCACTTCAAAAATTAAATATAATTACAAAAATGTAAAAAACAACAATTTGCTTACATTTGACAAAAAACCAAACAAATATTAACTCTCAGTTCTTTATCATTGATATGGGAAAGTGTTTAAAATCACCAGAATTATGCATGAATTTCAGCCCTAAATCAAAAGCCTCTTGTGAAATGAAGAGGGTTGAATTGTCACGTCTCCACAGGATTTGCTTTGTCTGTGTGGTGTCTTTGTCAAAAACAGTTGTATGTTATCTGAGAAACAGAAACAACCCTGTAATCCTTTATGTGGTGGGATGCATAACTGTTAAAACTCCCCTGATAGCCAGTGTGGGGGTGTTCTGCGCACCATTGTCATTGAGTAGGAGCTCACATGGTGTTACTATTGGGTTCTTTGTAATGTGGCCCTAGTTTTTGTTTGCATGAGCATGAGGCCAATCTGCTTGGATTGCTGCGCTTGGTAAGGGGTCTATAGGTTTTCAATGAGGTCTGTATTTCACTCACTTTCAACTGTTATGTCCCTGCTTATATCTTTGTACCCAGTGTTAGTGTGTCGAGGAAAGCTAAAGGTGTCATGTTATTTAATAACAGCATCTCACAGAGGAAAAGAGTTTCCCCCGGCCAAAAAAACTGAAAGTGGAAAAGTGGAAGCTCTTCCATGAACACCAGTGATCATCCACCAATCAGAGAACAGAGAAGCTCTTAAAATGGTCAATTACTGATGAAAGAGGGAAGCAGTATAGACAAACCATCCAAGTTTAGCACAATTTAGAGACAACAATAATTACGTTTTTATTAAATGTATGCAGATGAAAGGGGGATTATAATCTCAGCACCCACAAACACAGACAGAAAACATTTCCTCCATGTCTATAATAAGAAAGAGTGTGTGTTCGGGAAAGCCTTGTCAAAAGCATGTATATGATTCCTTTAATAGATACAGGGCCTCAGACACATTCATTAGTGATTCCTGTAAGGGCCAATATGTCAGAGGGTTAACAGGAAGACCGTCAGCTCTTAGGTACAGCAGTGACTGTCCAAGGCCACACAGAAAGCTTTACCTCACACTGTCTTAGTCTGTCTTTGTCTATATGTTCTTATTCTCTAATTTGTTCTACTTGATTTTCTTTCTCTTTAACTCTTTTGGTCTTTTCACACTCTTATATCATCAGTACTTCATATTACTCCGTAAATGTTTATGGCTGGTGCAAAAATAACAACACTGAGCTGGTCCACCAACTAAACCAGCACAAGCCATTTTAAACCAGCCTAGACCAGCATGAAAACAGGGGTGCAATTGTAGCTGGTTCTCTTTCATAACTTACAGACTCTTATAACTAAACCTAATATCTTCTGTCATCAATAATATATGAATATGTTTACATTAGGAAAGGCTTGATCATAATATTGAATTTAATAAAACAAAGTCACAGTGCTACAGATGTCATCGGTTTTCTCAGATAAGAGCACAAAATAATGCAATTAATATTGTTTTAATAAATAAAAATGACATTGATTTGTTTCTACCTTTAGTTTAATTTTTTTGTTTAGTTTTTTTGTAAATTTAACCAATGGGTTAAAAGCAAAAGTATGACATATTAATATGAATAATCTTCAACTGAATAGGCTGTAAAATAAGGAAATTAGCACTTTTTTGGGCAGGGAAAGAAGATGGTGCAGACGTGAGTTTCCGATGCTGATCTGAGTTGATGTAATATGGAGTCATACGCCATCTTCTGGCGAAATTCAGAGCTGCAGAACCTTTACAACAATTAAGCCTAGCTTTCTTCAAAATGAGTAATTGTTTCTACTGTAAAACCGCAATAATAAATTCATTTTGTGACCCCTTTTTGACATTGTATAAGGGGTAATGTAGTTTTATGTCTTTCTGGTGGCCAAATAAAACAAATGGAAATAATTGGGAATATAACAATATATAATATATCATATAATAGTTACAATTATAAAATGAATATAAAACATTGAGCGTTCTGCACATTAAATGAAACGACCCTGATGCCTACTAGGCATACGGGGCATTTTTGTGAAGAGTCACTTCGACTTTTGTCCCTGCTTGCTATTCGTAGTATCTTTTCGAATTCAAGATGGCGGCCACCACAGATGGAATCGTGAGTTGGTTTTTGCCTTTTACTTTAATTATCTAAAGATCAGATGTAGATGTGTCGAAATACGAGTGGTTGATGTTTTGTTGAACTGTCTGTGTTTTGGCAGGAAATAAATAGCAAAACAGTCACCGTTGCATATTGACTAATCTGTAAATTTCACTGTCATGTTAGTGTACATTCTCTGCCAAATATTTAACCGGTATTTGTCTTTCATAGGATCTTATTGACAGTGACCTTCCTGCTGCAGTGCGTCTACTGAACAGTCTCACAGAACAGGTTTGTAGATTCACACAACCTGGACGTTTTGCTTTGGCTGGGTGGAAGGGTCTGCGCTTCAATATTGTACAATGATAAAGACTAAGGAATGGGGGAGAGATGTGTGATTATTGTGGTCGTGATTATGATCATATTTTCAGGTAGCATCAGTAACTAGCCATGTCCGGGATCTATTAAGGAAAGTCCGAGAGAAGGCGTTTCATACATCTAAGGTATATTTACTTTAATATTAAAATACATTAACAGCTGCATAAAACCTTCAAGCGACCATTTGCATGTTTGCTTTGCTTTGCTCTAGGGGTTGTCTTTTCTGGACCTGCGATATCATCTATTATTGTTTTACCTGCAAGATTTGACTTATTTGATCAGTTTAAAAACAGAGGGAGTTAGTCTAAAAGACAACAGCGCCATCCAGAGGCTGGTCACCATTAGGACGGTAAGACACGTTACATGAATTAATTACATTTGCATTAAACGTTGTGATTTTAGATTAGAATGCTATGTCTGACAAATGACTAAATTAGTATTTTTTCCACTTACTTTCTCTCTCCTTTTGTTGTAAAGGTTCTGGAGAAAATGCGACCCCTGGATCAAAAGCTGAAATATCAGATTGATAAATTAGTACGAACAGCAGTAACGGGCAGCCTCTGTAAGTGTTTTTATTTGTAGACTGCAGAACTGGACACACTTAGGTTTTCTTCATAGCCTAGATGTGTTAAGATTAAGAATATTGATTCACAATCTTACTGACGTGATTGTGACTGTGTTTTGCAGCTGAAAATGACCCTCTACACTTTCGTCCTAATCCTCAGAATATGGCCAGCAAGGTAAAGCTTAGTCCTATTAAACCTATTAAACTGCTGAAGTGAAATTAATGGAGGAATATGTACTGTATTGTTTCACCAGATAAGTGAATCTGAGGAATCAGATGATGAGGATGAAGAAACAAAGGATTCTGGGAAAAAAAAATCTTTATCTAGCAAGAAATATGTTCCACCTCGGATTGCTCCAATGCATTATGGTGTGTTATTTCGGTACTAGTTCACTTTAACGTAGTTACACTTTGGCTTTGTTCCGATTGCACACAAATCCAGTTTGGTTTTTAAATCCCTTAAACCTGCCTATCCACACTGTCATTTTCCAAGTGATACAAGATCAGATCAGATTGTTTGGACAGCTAAAATTTGGTACATACATATTAGTTGGTAAAATACTTCTGTAATTATGATGATTATGATAACAAAAGACTTTATAATAATATTGAAAGCTCCCAGATTTTAGGCTTGTTTACTTATGTAAAGACATAAAATGGTTTATTGATGGTTAATGTTACTTTTAAATCCTTCCCTCTGTATAATTAGATGGGGACATGACAGAAGCAGACAGGCAAAAGGATTTGGTTGATAAACAGAGGAAAGCGGCACTCCGCAGTTCTGTGATCCAGGAGCTGCGGCAGCAATACAGTGACACTCCAGAGGAGATCAGAGATCGCAGTGACTTCCAGACAGAGCGGCAGAGCAGAGAGGAGCAACACAGGTACAGCCTGTAGAGGTTTATGAAAAGCAGACTGAAAATAATTAATTGCATGTTTTGTATGGCTGCATGATTCTGAAAACTTCAGAATGTGAACAGCCATGTTTAACTGTTACAGTGACATTTGTATGCCAGTCTCTTTATTATCTGTGTCCACCTAAACCTTTGATTATTCAACTTTTTGAAGCATATAATTTAGTTTTTGTAAACCATTGCAATATGCATATTAGTAATAGTTTTCTAATTTCAAGAAAGCTTGAATGTGGTAATTGCTTTTGGCATATTTTTCATAAGGAAAAACTATGAGGAGTCCATGTTGATCCGTTTGAATATGACACGTGAGGAGAGGCACAGGAAAAGAGCAGTGGTGGGAATGACATCACAACTGAGAAACATCGCACAGTTTGGTGACATCACCGCTCTGACTGGTGGAGAAGCACAGGTGAGCTGGACTGGCAATATTGGAAGTTTGCATACCTTCTGAGAATTCTAGTTGCTGTAGTGACATTGTACCTGCATGTGTTTGTGTCAGATGGAATTCATTTATTTGATGTGAAAACAGAAATACACTGTTCCTTAAGGGCGGTTAGCCTCTGATAAAGAGTAAGTGAGACATGTATGTTTTGCATGAATGTGAAATGTATTTTCTCTCATTTAGAATATTGGTCATCCAAAACCCAAGAAAAATAAGAAAATGGTTAAGAAATCTAAAAAGAGAGGTAGGTTGTGTGTATTTAGAAGTGTTTTCAAATATACAAGAATGTAGTTTTGCATAATACTGATTTTTTTTAAAATCTTTTCAGTTTTCAGAAAGCACAAGTAGAACATCGGCTGCTATGAAAAACATCTCAGATGAAGTGATTTGTTGCTTTGGGGAATTGAGTTATTCTTCAGTTGTTCTCATTTAATTGAAATATGTTAACATTTTCTTCTTGGTTTATCCAGTTAAATCTCTATACTAATCAGAAAAAGCATTGATTAGCATGTTTATGGTTTGTAATAAACTGAGTCCATATTTATTCCAGTGTCAAGTGTCAGTTTAATTTTATGTTCTAAAGGTTTTATCTTTTACATAAGTTAACATGCAGTAAACAAATTATATTGATTAGCTCTGTCCAACAAGTCAGCCATTTTGAATGAGGATTTTATGAGGCTCTGAATTTTACTCCTACACAATTTATAGGATTGTCACCAAACTTGGCAAATATTGTCAAAATGCTGAAGATGCTATATTGCGACTTAAAAATCTGGAACGGTGTTGCCATTACGAGTGCATTGAGTGATTGACAGTGTTCCTGTGATGAAGCAGTTTAATGGCAAAACAGGAAGTGCTTTATATCTTCTGCATGCATTAAATGATTTACATCTTGAGCTGTATGTTAGGTCATGGGGCCTAATCACGTTGATGTGACTGTTGTAACAGTCAAAACGCCACCAAATTGCAACAGTATTATTTGATAAAAAAAAGCTGGTTAACAAAGGTAGTTAATAGAACCTTAAAGTGTTCACTTTTTAGGTACTTTCACCCCCTCAAAATGTTTGTTTTAACAGTCTAATCAACTCTCGCGAGACCAATGTCCAAATTCATAGACCTAACTGTGTTTGTTAATTTTAGCAACTCTGGTGCTACAATTAGTACAGAAATGACCCACCACAGCTTTAAATTTTAAAGGCTCACAACCCCAAGTACAACAACTCAGATACTTTTTACACAATGTCTTTTATTTTTTTCTAATTACAGACTCATGGGTTAAAAATAAAATAAAAAAGGAAAACATCTTTTCCACACCCACTTTCCCCATCTGAAAAAAGGAAAACAAGAAACAAACAACAAAACCTCTCCTAACAAACTCCCTCCTTCCCCCCGAAATAAAAGCTCTGATCCCCTCCGTAAGTAACCGATACCTGCAGCTCACGTATTAGCGCTCTGTCCGGCCCTAACTGCACTGTGCACTGAAAACGACAAGGCCCTAGAGGAACCCTCCCTTTTAACTTTCTGGTCCTGCCAACTCAATTTCAGCAGCCATTGCTCTATTATGGCTCTGCCTTTATGATATAAATTTGTGTGGTGGATGTGTGTGGTGTATGTGCTGTGTGTTTGTGTTAACATGGGCCTGGTGCATCTCAGTATATTCATGTTAAAGCTCAGCGCTTATTATTGTAATAAATGCCTCCGGTGGTGGGCCTGTGGTCGCCCTGTCCCCCACCCCCACCCCCCCACACAGAGAGGATTGGGTGAGTGTGCATAGTGGGAGCAGATAGAGAAAGAGACGCCGCCGAGACAGTAGGGGGTGCTGCGGCCACGGGAGGAGGGGTAGTCAGCCTCCACTGGTCTTGAAACCTGAAACGACAAGAATTGGTCTAATATACAAAGAGAGAGCAAAGAGAGAGGGGGGAGGGGAGCATTAGGAACAGATGAAGATAAAGATGGTCGGGAATGGCGTATGGCAGCAATGAGACAGGAAAAAAAAAAATTGTAAAAGAACAAAAACTAACAGATCCTAAGAGCTCAGGCCATGCCATTGTACAACAGTCGTATGATGTGAAAGATGGTTCCAGAACAGTAAAACTTAAAAACAATGCAGAACTGTAAACCACTGTCAGAATACCGCAGGTGGAGAAGGTAATCCGAGAGAGGGGTGAAGAGGAAAGAAACCAGTGCTGGGGGGCAGGGAATCCAGAGAACACAGACAAATAATAGAATATGACTCTCAAATAGCACAACTTTGTGAAAACAACAACAACATTCTTACTACTTGAATTTTCACATATTCACGGTACAATAATTAAAAAAAAGTTAACATTTTTCTGTTTGCCTTGAGTGCAAACTTGAAGAGAGCTGTTTGGTGAGAAAAATCACAGCCAGACAAAAGGACACACATCTGCAGCCTGAGATAACATCATCATCATCTCAAATTTAAACAAATGCCACCAATCTCCCAGACGGCCATATTGTACCTTACCAGGGTGACCGCAACACCTCCTCACACGCACGCGCACACACAATCGCACACTGCGGCCAGTCAGTCTGTCTTTCCAGAAGATGCTTTTTTCTTTTTTTGTCTTTTTCTTCTTTTTTCCTTCCTTTTTTGAGAGGGGTCTTTATTCTTTTCTATAGGGACATGGGGTGATAGTAAAGGGGGGTTCATAGAGGGTAGGGAGGTATTAGTAAGGGGAGTACCACGATGTTGTTCGCCCTCGGCCCCTGGAAAAGAGAGAGAAAAAGAGGGTGAGTTTTTTTTGTGGATGGTTTAAGACGACGGACACCAATTTTTGGGTGTGATGTTTGTGTTTCCAACTGGACATGCATAATATGCATTTGGATGTACTTAGTGGGCCTTAAAATACAGGGTAAAGATTTTTGCAAAGAATTTGCACTCACATTTCAGGTATACACATTTTCAAGATATGAAATGCAATGTATACCCTTATTCCTCTGATAAAAATAACGAATAATGCAACCACATGTATTGAAATTCAGTAAACGCACAACTTAATGTAAATATAAAGGGAAGCTGAGGAAGATTATCCAACAGCAAAATATGTGTGTGAGAATTATATTCAAGCTTTAAATGGTCTAGTGTCCAGTGTAGGGGGTAGTGAAAGCAGTCTCTCCCTCTTTCTCTCTTTCTCAGTAAGGGCGGCCCCTGAAGTCTCTGTAAGGGAGAGATTGTGGGGACATGAAACCTCAAATACATACAATACAATTACAGTCAACATCGCACACCTCTACAGTCTCTAGAAATGAACTGGGCCAGAGCGCAGACACACACACATATATATATATATATATATATATATACACATCAATAAATTCACAGGCATCCATTCAGTCGGTCAGCAATGCTCCATCACTCAACATCATTCACACAAAACTCAGCAACAGTATGGGACCAAATCTTCTGCATGTTACTGGTTGGATAATAAAATGGTCATATCAGGCTGCAGGAATGAACCCTCCATTCTGGAAGTGAATACATTGTTATTCATGCAAGGGACGTGAAAAAGAGCCAAATGGCTTTTTTGGAAACAAGCACACACACACACTTGCCTTTTTCCAGTGACTCAGAGATTTAATCAGTTGCATAAATTACAGATACCATGTTTTCGAACTGGTTTTCTGACTAAAACATGACACTAACCCAAGCTCCAATCAGACAAAAGAAATAAAGGTGTGACAGTTTCCAAACAAACTGATGTACAAGATTCTGATTCATAAAATGTTCCCCTTCACGATTTATAAGATCACTGTTTTAAAAAAATGCAGATCAGATATTAACATGGTGATGTTCAAATAATTGTCTCTTCAGCTACAACAGTATACTGATCATGATATTATGAAGGTCATGGCAATAATCTAGCAAAAAACGTCTGTGTCCCAGAACCATGTAAGCTACCTATCTATTAGAAACCCAGCAGGGACTTGAAGGCATGATATTGATATCTGGATCATGATGACATTTACATGCTTAGTGCAGGGGTTTATTAATCTTATTCTGGGGACCTACAGTGCATTTTTAAGTCTTATTTAGCACATCCAATAGTAAACCTCTGATAACAGAACTCTACTAACAGAACTGGGTGTGACAGATTTGTGACTATGACACATACTAGGTAGAAAGCATGCTTTGTTTTGAGACCCAACCCACACATCTTAACATTAGGAAGCAGGTATGTCACTTCCAAACCTACGGTGGGTTGAAAGGATCATTCCATGCTCGGAATCTTACACTGCAGGAGGAACAACAGACATGATGGCAATGACTGACTGTGACATCATGTATTTAATGGTTTTGGTAATTCTTCCTCAGTTTACCTTGTACCACACGACACAAAGGAGTTTGTATAGAGAGTGCACACTATGAAGAGAGTGGCAAAACTCTTCACACCCAGAGGCATTAAATAGGGGCATATGGGGGGCAGATCTTTAAACACTTTTAAACTAATACAGAGGACCACAAAATGATTTGAAGGCAATAAGCAAAACAAGAAAATGCAAAAAAAACAAGAACCAAACAATATAAAAAGGTTTTAGACAAAAACAATGGATTTTAAACCATCAGCTGTTGTAAAACTATCCTCAAGTTAAATATACAAGATGATCCAAACAAAACACTGAAAAATTAACATTTATAAATAAAATAATTAAGTGTATCACCCTTAAAGGCAAAACATTAAGTCATTTAAATGCCACCAACTCTTAATGATTCGGTTTTGAATATTGTTACACCCCTATTGTGCAGAGAATCTCATTTGCACTTCTAACACTTCAAACTTCTGGAAGCATCTGAAAGTGTTTAACCAATCAATCTTGTCTTCACTTAACTACCACACAATATATTCTAGTTTTACACATGCATTTCAGCCAAATTTTCCACACTGTTTACATATTCTGTTGGTCACAATTCCTGTCAGTCCTACTGTGAAATTGAGTACTTCAGTTCTTTCGACTCTGTCACATCCATGTCAAAATTGAATGCCAAATGTAACAGACAATTTAGCCATCACACACTTTTACATCAGCACTCTCTGTCCAAATGAAACCTGTGTTAGTGTCAAATGTGCAGGTTGCCGTGGTGCTCACCTGAAGGCCCGCCCTCTGCCTCTGGGGGGTGTGTAGCCACTGTAGTAGCGCGCTCGAGACGAGAAGCTTCCTCCCCGTGAACGGAACCGGGCTCGTGGGAAACCACGGTCTGTGGTGCTGATGCCAGGACGATTCGTTCTCTTAGCGCCAACCTGTGCAAACCACCAGGAAATTTAACACAAATGTTACAAATCTTTCCTAATATTTCACAATATGATAAACTACTGAAATGTGTTGGCAGTACTGGGACAACCATGTGCTAAAGTGATGAGAAATACGTCTCTCTTTTCAAAAACAGATTCACTTTAATACTATTAGCTAATAAGCATGTAATGTGTCACCTCACCTTAATCTGCCTTCCTCTGAATAAGGACTCATCCAGTGCCATTGCTGTCCTAACAGATTCCTTGTCTGCAAACTCTATATATGCAAACCTGAAACGTGAAAAAGTGGTCACATGAGGAGTCAAATTAACCAAATGGTCCAGAAAAGCTGAAATAGCTGTTTATTACTGATCTGCAGAGACTGATTAATATTAAGTAAATATATAAAATTTTGATTCATAGCTTTAAGTACCCACAGTTAAGATCATAATGTAAAATATTTATGAAAAGAACACCATTCTATGAACAGAACACTGTGTTCCAAGAGACTGTGATTAAGACATTATGTCAAGCGTTATCCCGTGCAATGAAAATGCTGGCAAATTATCATTTGGGAACAGCTTGAAAATTCTGTGCAACTGAACCGCGCAGAGCCGCAGAACAATCTAACACCTCAAATGTATATGCATGGTTTAGGACCTCCACATATCCAAGTGTAAAACCAGTACCAACAGTGCTCAATCAAATTTCTGTTCATTATTTCAACTGCAGTTTAGTCTGTGGGCACAGGTGATGCATTACTGCCTTCACTAAATCTGCTGTGCCTATTCTGAGCAGACACAGCTCTGCTGAACAGAAAGAGAGAGCATATAAATGAGAAACTCAGTGTTATAAGGGGGAATTATATGACTATGTTGTAACAGTTACCCTTTGGGGTGTCCTGTAAATTTGTCACATAAAATAGTGACTCTGTTGACAGAACCACAGCCATGGAAGTGTGCCTCCAACTCTTCTGCTGTCGCACCATAATCCACCTGCAAGAGAAGGTCTCAGTGTAAACCCAATGCATTACCATCATCCTGAACAGTCATTAATACAGAGGCAGACATAATAAAGCACTACATGAATATGTATAAAGAGTAAATATGAGTAACAAATGCTAAACACCCATACATTTCCGACATAAATAGACCTCCCATCAGCTTCCATCTTTTCTTCAATGGACATTATGACAGGGCCAGCTGCAAACAGAGAGAAATCATCCAACAATGTAGGATTTCCATTGCATGTTTGCAACTATAAACACACACCCACATTATCTGCATGGCTGCTGCATAGCTTAATGGCTGAAATCTAGGTTACACTCCTTTTCCTAGACAAAATATCTCTGTTGCCCTCATATGATCCAGTGCTTGTGGTTACTCTTCTCCCTCTAATGCAGTCCCTATTTATCAGAACTGTCAGTTCGGCAATGCTCTCCTTTAATACTCCTGTGCACAATCTTCCCCCAGACTTGCTTGTTCTCCTTGCCTCCCTCCTTCATTCATTCATTCAGCCACACTTACTAGGTGGAGGACTGAGGTTCATCTGTTTTTCCACCTCGTTCTGTAGCTCCTTCAGTTTCTCTGCCTCCTCCTCCATCTCTCTCACCCTGGCTTTAATTGCCTCCAGCTCCTGAGAAGACAACACAAAAACATGCATGCAATTCATACACATCCCGCAATAACACTTCATAATAACCACGTAATGCCAGCCACGTAATAAATTACTTAACACAAAAAAAAAAATCGACAGCCCAATTAAATGCACTGACATCAATCTGAAAATTTCTGATTTACAACAAACATACATGCATGCTGCTCAGAAATGTCAGAATGCACAAGTGTGCATTATTCTCAGCAGCGATCATGGACCGAGCATGCACATGCACACTTACACACGTGATTAACCATTGAGCTCTTTCAAACTGCCCTTTATTCCCATTCCAAACAGCCTGTCCAGTCAGCAAGACGCCCTTGCAGAACAGTTTTAGGTGTCGAAGGCAGAGCCACCCCCAAAGCATGATGCCATGCATGTACACGACTGTGTCTGAGCAAACACTTTCTGTGTGTGTGTGTGTGTGTGTGTGTGTGTGTGTGTGTGTGTGTGTGACAATAGTTACGACAGTGCTGCATTGCAGGGCAGTGAGCGGAGTCGATCCCTTCTAAAGTAACACTGCACGCATGTGATACCCCTTTTACGCAGTTAAAACCAGCTCGTCTAAACACCATTCTGCGTGATAACTTTTAATCATCGTTATTCATTCGGATATATAACCAGTTACATGCAACCAAACTGACGGTGAAACACTTCCCAATAAATCGTCAAATAAAGCATAATGCACGCATGCAGCATGTAAATGCAAGACCTCCTCTGGCTCCAGTAATACCAGTGTATATTGGAAAAAAACTGCACGAGCCCAGCCCCAACGCACCGCACCCCTGGAAACCAATACACCATCTCCGTCCTAAAATCACCAAATTATACATTGCATCGACGTCCGTCTATCGCTTTAAACTTATCAAAAAAAATATGATCACAGCGAGGCGTACACGCGTAATGTTAATGCATAAACATCTGCGAGGTCAAACTACAGCAGATCTCGCACACGAATAACTTAGCGCATTACCTCTGTTAATCGCTCGATACCATTCCAGATCTGATCATTAACCCACTTTTATAATAAAGGTTTATTCCATTTCAAAGGCCAACAACAACCTGCCTCTGTTCACACGCTGTTATCAACACGACTTACAAATAAGGCAGATGCTGTCAACATCTAATATCGCTGATAAAAGAGGCGTGTTTACCGTCAGCAGTCTGCTTTTCTGCGGATGGAGCCACACTGCTGCGGCTACTGGCCTGTCCTACCCTCGCCCCTGTCTCTAACATCTCCCGTGTCGCATTTTTGCAATGAAGATTTTCCCCCCGTTTAGTCGACAAATCTGGCGCAGAGGAACCCAAAGTGATGTTGCGCCAACATGGCGGCCAGTACCACGCATGTCACTCACTGATTCTACTGCACTGCGTGAGCCACAATGGCGGACAAATCAACCTGGCAAAATTAGTTTCACATGCACATGATCGTTAGGTTTTCTGTTCGGTATTTACATATGTCTTTAAAATGATGGCTTTTGGGAAAACGTATGACAAAACGTTGCGTTTGAACTCGGCGCCAGACACTGAAACCTAAACTGGATCTATAACAGAGCATAATGCGTCCTTCACTTACCGGATCTTCAATAGCGGCCTCACCCTCGTCTAATCCTGGTTCTTCGTCGCCGACGCCTGGGTCTTCAAGTTCTGAGTGACCCGGGTCTGAGTCCAGCAGAGATTCCTCTGCCAGTCCATTACCGAACTCCGCCATCGCCTTATTCCCGGTGGTCCGATGCGCCTCGTGGCTGTACTACAGGCCGCGACTCACTCAAGGGGAGCGCGGAAGAGGGGCAGGGGAGGGAATATAAACGGCGGAAAACGCCGCTCGCTGAAGTTAAAATGGGGAGTAAAAAGCCCGCCTCGTTTTCTGGGGTGCTCCTACGTGTCCTCCGGCGAGTTACAAAAGCAGTCCCTTCCCAAATGTAAACAGGTTTGGGGTCAGTCAATAGCTCGCAACAGTCTTACAACTCTATTTACATTTGAAAATAATTTCGAAAAAAAAAGCAAACGCGTAATTCTTCACGAGGTCTCGTGTGTTCCAGAACAGAAATGGAAGCCGTAGGCGGGGATTCAGAGCAATGCAGGCGCACTATCGATAGGTGATTGGATAATCCCGTAGTTTGGACACGCCCTCTTGACATATCGAGATCTGCTATTGGAAGTTTATCATGACGTTTCCCTGCCCTCGCCGCTTAAACCTTACAGAAGTAACCCGATTTGACGAAAACAACGTCACTCACGGACCGCTTTAGGATTTCACGGCATGGAGCTACTATGCGTGCACGGTGGAATTAAGAGATTTGTGAAAGGAAAACGGCAACGAAAATCGTACATATTTGTAGCCATTATGTGACTTTCTATGAAGAGCATTTTATTACTTTCAGCTGCATACCTCATTATGCAACACAAAGTATTTAGAAGTAGGTGACAGCAAGCTATATAGATTGTAAAATAGATGGCACAGTGTTTATCAGTTGGAGCTCCAAATACACAACGTCCATGGCGTATATATTTATATAATTATATATACACACACACACATACAAATGATCCAATAAAATCATAAGGTTATGTATACAAGTAATGGAAACATAAATACATGAACTTAAGTTTATTTGTTTTCTGCATAAGCAAAAAGAGAACCAACACAAAATGAAGGTACAAATGAGGGGAAAACAAGCTTATCAATATTCTAATTTTCATAAGACCATTATCGTTCAATATTCATATCAATAACATCTCCAAGGTTGAGATACGATTAAAAATCGTTATGAATCAATAATAATCAAAACAGTGAGAGTACTGAAAAAAATAGTAAGTAGTACAGTTATAACAAGTGATAATCAAGTGTCAATGAAAAAGTGAAAAGATAATATAAAAGCATTTCTCTGTATTCTACCTTTATACTGAACAGTGCAACACCGTGTGATCCCACATCCTGCACTGCACTACAGCCCAGTCCATGTTCATTTAATGAGCTACAACTTGACACAAAATTTAACAAAAACAACTTGCATTTTCTGGAATATACTAGAACAAAAACTTCAAGTGTCTCAAGCCGAGTTGTCTGAAATGCAATTACATGTAGCTCATGCTTAAACCCTGGACTAGTTCAAAGTGGCAAGGCATGGTAGTTCCTTTACAGTTTGCATTATGAACACTTCCAATCAAGATTGCTTTTTTGGTTTCTTTAATGAGACAAAGCGAGAGAAAGAACAACTTTGGAATATCATTTTCTTAATATAGTTCATTAAAAAAATCTTTTTTAGTTTAGCATTTTGTTAAAGTATTAATAGTATCAATAATAATATACAAAATAAAAACAAAAAGGAAAAAAAATCTTTAGTATTTCATGTCTTTCAAATCACACCTCCTGCTGCCCAGATGAGTAGTTTTCAGGTCCACTAAAGAACCTGTCCTTCTCTCCTGGTGGGTTTTAAGAAAAATACTTTCATCTACTCAGTATGAGCACTTGGTTTGCAACAAAAAATGCTTAATGAAAGAACAAGAAAAAATGACAACTCTCTCCCATATTTCTAAACTGGTTTTTGCTTTTACCATAAATGAACAGTGTTTTGGTTTGTTTTAATGAATTTAAACAAACCAAAATGGTTTTGATCAGAGAATATAAAGCATAGAATTTCAATGTTCCACAAATTCATATAAAGTTGGGAAAGTACAGACTTGACTTTGGCTTCATGCACAGCAGCTGGGTCTGATTCATTTTTATCCATGTTTAACTATGTGCAATGCAAATCCTTAAAAAATAACATTAAACGCTTAATTATAATTTGATGGAGTAAAATTTCAGAATACAATAAAATTGTTTTTAGTGGAACATTAAAACTTTAAACACACGTTTGAGACTTTGAAAGGGTCAAAGTGCTGTATACTGACCATCTGACATCTTTAACTTTCAACTAGAGCTCTGCTGATGAACATAGGATTGTCATGATGGTCGTTTAAAAAATAGTTTTCATATTGTAACAATTTTCAACAAATTTGAAACAAAACACTTTCAACAAAAGTGACAAATTTCTTGTTTTGTATGTCTTAATTCAGAACACTCTCCCAAATTCTCTACAATCCACGAACATTCTCTGCCATATTTGTCATCTCTAGTATTGTATTACCATCAGCTGTTAGTTCAGTCTAGACATATATTTCAATTGAACCTGAATGTTTAATGGAAAAACGTTTACAGAATAAATTTCTTTGATTTAAAAAGATGACTGAGGATAAATCAGCTTAGAAATGACTCTTCTATACAAGCTTTAAAACATGTTAAAGACCACCCTGTCTCAAGTAAAAGCAGTACCACATACTTAACAACCTGGAGCACTTTGGTTGAGTTTTTGGGTGCTTCATTAGTACAGAGTCTCCCAGTCAAATAAAGTGTTTTGTGTAAATACAAGTAGATTATTACCCAACATAATAGGAGTTTAAAATGAGATGAAGTTGTGAAAGACGGACCATAATTACATAAGCATTAGCATGTCCATGATTACCATTTCAGTAGATTATTTATAGTAAAATTATGCTGTGGCAATAGGTCATTAAAAGGAGCCCTGTATGCAAAGACTCTTTATAATAATGTCTTGCTGATCCAAGAAGAGAGACAGCGAAGACGGCCAGAGTCATCTGGGCCCACTTCAATCTTAGAGCCTCAAAAGAATATTAGCTTAAAAGAGCAGCACCCATCTTGTCTATTGAAAGCCAGCAAGTCTGGTGGGTCCGCACTGTGCCAGCTTTAATTCTTTAGCTGGAGTTGCTAGCTGGTGATGTGGAAGAGGACTGGCTAGCAAGACCAGTAGACCTAGTACCAGATCCATTGCTGACCAGCGATGCTAGCTGACCAAAGTTAGTGGTTTTCAGTGTGGCAAGATGCCGATGCGAGAAGACATGGTCACGTGCTGCAGCCCTGGATTCAAATTCAACCCCACAGGCCTCGCACTTGCCTTTCAAAGTCTCACGGCCTGTTGACTGGCTGACAGAATATGATGAAGAAGGTTCCACAACTGTCAGTTGTACAGGTTTGGGTAGGATGGGACGATTGGCTCGGAGGGCACTGTACTGTAGGTAGCTACCCGAGCTGACGTCTATCTTCTTAGATGGGTCACTGAGATTAGGAGACTGTGTAAAGAGATAACCAAATCAATGTTCATTTCATTTTCTTACAGAACAACTAACAACATGTAATCATTATTATTAGTACTTTTTTACATGTTTATTTTCTAAAGAACACTAACATTTTCAAAACAACAAGACACCACATTGGGTGCTACAACGTCTAAAGCCATGCTTCCATTCTTCAATAAATGTTTTACAAACATTCATAAAACTGCAGTCTTACCATAAGTTACAAAATTAAAGTATTATTGACAATAATAAAGGTTGTTCTTTAATCTTTTATACTATTGTACCTAACATGTATGACAAGATTCTAAATGTGGTTATGACATAACAAATGAAGAGTAGGAACACCATGGTAAAAGTAGTTGTTTTGCTGTACAAGACAAAATGTTCTCACCATCTTCTCTTGTTGCAGTCTCCAGCGTTTCTCCTTGGCACGTGTATTTTGGAACCAGATTTGCACGACCTTTAGTGGAAGCCCAAGCTCTGAACCCACTGCCTCACACTCCAGTGCATTAGGATGAGCGCATGTCTCATAGCATGACTGCAGGATGGACAGCTGAAGACCATTCAGGTGAGTTCTAGGTCGTCTTGGAGTGGAGTTCTGCTGCAGGTAACTTGTTTCTTTTTGGCTTTGACCAGAGGATGTTGTAACCGTCACAGGGGATGGTGTGGTGGTGGTAGGGGTAGGTGTAGGCCGCAGGGAGCTTAGGCCTAATTGCTCTCTTGAAAGAGTGTTTATCTTAAATGGACCTTTTTGAGACCAGTATTTGAGTCCGTTGTGTTTCTGGGATGCCAAGGCAGAAGATTTGTTAATTGGCGTAGTAGACAATTTTGGCACCATGCGATTGGTAGCTCCAGACTTAACTCCTTCTTGATAATCGCCATCCTCTTCATCTGTATGGTCTGACTCAACCTTCCTTTTCTGAGTAGATCGCGATGCAGGAGTCCCACTGACTAAAAGAGGAACTGCAACTGGCATTGCCACTGCTTTGGGAGCTATTTTAACCATTGTAATGGGAGCTGCTTCTGTTTTGGTCTTCTGTGCTATTGACAGACTGGTAGACACAATAGTGAAGGAGGGCTCATTTGATCTACTTGAACCTTGAGTGGGGGTTTTCAGGGGCTCCTTGACCTCCTTTACCTTATCTGTCTTTGGAGGTGTATTTCCAGTTTGGGGTTTGGAAGAGGCCCAGACAGTAGAGCTAGGGCTAGGGTTAGGTTTAGGTGATGAGAATATGGGTTTAGAAAGTGGCCAGGTGAATTTAATAAGTGGTTTCCCAACAGCTGCCAAAGTGCCATCACTGATAAAACGAACCTCCCCCTTTCGTTCCCTAGCCCTCATATTCTGAAACCAGATCTGAACCACTTTCTTTGGAAGGTTAACCCACTCTGATATTTGTTCAAATTCATGTTTTCCTGGATTTGGATCTTTAAAATAACATCCATAGAGAATATCAAGTTGGTCAGCATGGATGATAGTCCTGGACCGTCTCATGTCCCTAAATCGGCGTACTTTTGGCCTCTTTTGATCTCGCTCTTTTTCTTGTTCCTTCTCTTTTTCACTTTCAAAGTTGCTAACTTTCTCTGCTGCCCTCATGTACACAGTACTAGTCTTAGACAAATTATTGCGATTAGTTATAGTACTGTTATGGGAAGATGGGATTGCAATGGCAGAATCTGGCTTCACCTGAACAACAATAAGGCTGCCATCTCCAGGAACACCAACAGTTGCTGGTCTCAGTCCCAGACCATCAAGCAAATGCCTTTTCTGTACACAGGGCTTGTTGGCTGCAGATATAGATGATATTGTAGAGCTGGGGTTTTTCCCAATGCTTAGGTCCAAAGCAGACTCACAATCATTACCATTAGATAGGAAGGAGTGTATAAGAGAGCTGGTGGCAGATGCATTAAGAGGGTCAGAAAGTGCTGCTGGACTAGCTGTTTGAGTGTTTGAAAAGGCTGTCAGTTTACCCCTATCTCCTTCTGAAACACCAACCCCAATAACAGATGAAGGAAGTGAGAGTACATATGGACTGTATAACTGGGTAGAAAGAGGTGCCAATGAGAGGGAAAGGGGCAGTGGCTGCAAGATCCCAGTTGGAACTCCCTGATGATCAACTGCAACTGAAAGAGGAGTTGGTGGGTCTGCTTGTGCCTCCAACTGAAGATCAAGATCTATATCTTGTTTCTCTCGCTTGATCTCAACCTCTTCTTTGTCAATCTCACTCTTTCTCTTTTTACTTTTTGCACTCGGTTCATCATCATACTCATCTTCTGCATCTGAGAGAAAAACTGTGGTAGAGCGAAGAACCTTTCCACCACCACTGGATCTCTCACTTGTTGTCTCCACCTGTGAAGACTGTTTGATTGGGCTACATGACTCCTCCTTCACAGAGCTACTTTGACTCTCTTCATCAGTCACAATAACGGAGGTGTAGACCTCTTCGTTTTCAGAGTCAGATGTCAACAGCAACTCTCTTGGGCTTCCCTTACCAGTCCTTTCCCTGTGTCTTTCTGCACTACTGGATAAGTCAATTGCATGACTGCCTGTAGCTGAAGGACTATGTCCATCTTCACTCTCATCTATCATTAAATTACCTTCTTCATCCTCCAGACTTCTGTCTCTCTCATCATGAAGGCTATCTGATCTCTCCCTATCTTTGGCATGACAGGCATCTAAGAACCATCTGCGTACTGCCTCCCCAGTTAGACCCACTTCCCTGCCGAGGGCTTCACAATCCTCCCATTGCGGACTAGTTGCATCAGCATCATCTCGTGACTCTAGAAAGGCCCACAGAACCTGAGATTGGAACTCTGTGAGCAAAGGACGTCCTGAAGATATAAGTGGATGAGCTTTAGCACTCCTATGGCCTGAAGATCTTAAGGCAAGGTTAGTATTATGAAAGGTGCAGTTAACAGTACTAGGGCTGTTAACAGTCTGCTTATGGCTGGGATCATGGTTTGGATAAGGACTATCATGTTGAAGAACTGGAGATGCAGAGGTTTTATTTGCTATGAAGTTTGCATCTTCCTCCTCACTCCCCTTTTCACCTGTTGCCCCAAATTCCATTTCACTTTCCTCATTTTCACTTTCCTCCTCATCAGCCATTTTGTCACCCTTGTTGTCACCCTTATTACAAAACTCCTTTTTTATGCAATCAATTTTCCAGTCCTCCTCAGATTTCAGTGACACCTGTTTTTCACAAGGTTCAACTTTTACCTCACTTGTTACTCTCATGTCTGTACCTATGTTGGCATCTTCCAAATGCATCCGAGTGGTGGCAGGCATTCCAAATGCAGCCCACTGACTTTGTAAGCCACTGAGTCTTTGGGCCAAGAGAGCCTGTTGAGCAGCACTAAGACCCAGAACTGGCACAGCCTGCTGCAAAAGTTGGTTTGGAGAGTCTGGATTCTGGCCCTGGATTTGGGTTTGCAGTCCATTCAACACTAGGGGCATGAGCATCTGAGGCTGGGGTATAAGCTGTGGGGCTGCAGCCCCTGGTGTTGCAGATGCCCCAGTTGTTAAGACAGAAGGAAGAATGGAGTGTGGCACAGAATTTGAGCTGGAAGTCAAGAGAGTGAGAATAGCAGACATAGCTTGTGCAGAGGCCACTGGAGAAGAAAGTAATGATTGCGCTAACTGAGGCTGCACCTGCTCTCCATCTTTGGTCGTTACTGCTGATGTAGTCAGGTTTGCTTGGGTGACACAATTGCTGGTGGAGGTGTTAACTAACTGTGTGGTACTTCCAACAGTAGCCGCAGCCAAGTTTGTAACCATGGTTCCATTTCCTGTATTTGCAGTGGAAATAGGAGTCATATTCCCAGCACTCCTGCTGCGACTCTGGTGCAACACAGATTTTAAATGACTTTCCAGAGTGATGGCATGATTGTAAGAGACACGACAGACAGCACACTGGTATGGTTTGTTGGAGACATAAGGTCGAGGGAGGAAAGGGGTTGAGTCATTTTCTTTCACTGTCCCTGTCCTCATTCTCTGAATATGGGTGGTTGAATTATAATGAACACTCAGAGCTGTTCTAGTGGGAAATGACTCCAAACATGCATTACACTTGAATGGACGGTTATCACCTTCAGAGGCGACACTGTTTGTATTAGTGGATCTGCCACTGGCTACAGAAGCCTCTGATGTTTTTACAGATTGCTCCGCATTGTCCTGACCGGACTCCAGGCCCCCTACATCACATTCCGCATTTTTGATGCCTTCCAACTCTTCATCCAGCTCCTTGTCCTGAGAAGAACCACTCTTGTCACCAGCATCTGTAGATTCACTCTCGTTTAGGGCTGCCATTGATGGGGACTTTGTGTTCTCTAACTGCTGGGATGTGTCATCTGATAAAAGTAATAAGTCCATTAGTAAGCATTATAGTGTACAAGTTGAAAGTGAAAAGTAAATTTTTAATGAACTTGCAAAAACAGCATTATAAAGTATGTAAATACACTGTGTTGTAAAATACAACTACATAATATTGTACCATACACATTGTTACAGGCCAGGTATAAAACGCAAGACTAAGTCTTATACAAAATATAGCAAATCACTTAATTTTAGATTTAAATTCACATTTAAAAACCATGGAAATACTAATTCACAAAATAAACCAGGGGCCTCTTTTCATCAACTCTTTTTCATCCATCACTTTTAGGAGTCAGTAGAAAACTTAATACTTGTAGGGGGTCCACAGTCTTTCCCACAGTACACTACGACCTACAGGTGGTTCACTGCCATGGAAACTACTGAAGTGGTTACCAACACAACCAATTGTGTGTCTGGTGGTGCATAACCTAAACCTGGTATCAATGACATTGGAACCCTGGATCTCAATACTGGGATGCAGTGTTAAACCATTATGGCACAATAGCAAACAATTTGGGGGGATTAACTTTATGGATCAAACTCACCTGCATAAATTTCACCTTTGGGTTCTTCCTCTTCTGCAACAGAACGGTGCTTAGGAGCAGCCTGGGGAGCATAACAGGCAAGTAATTACTAAGTACATCAACAAAAACATGCTTGTGTATACTCCTTGTTTTACTGACGACTTGACAACCAATCAAATAATCAAAAAAAATGTTTTTTGAGCCTGTGTCATTAAATCTGATAACTGTGTTGTCAAAGTTAACATGTTGACACATGCAATTAAAAGCGTTTAATGCCAGTAAAAACTTTTCAACTTGACATTATAACAATTTCATTCAGTTCTGTGTTATTTATTGAAACTAATCAGAGCCAATCCTGTAGCAGAGAACACATTTACAGATTTATTTTCAGATAACTTAGATAAATCAGATACAGACAACTGTTAAACTCATTTAAAAACATTTCCTTTAATATGCTGTCTTTGTATAATGAAGTTAATGAAGCTCAACAAGTGAAATATAATGATAAATAACAATATTGAAATCCTGTCACAGAAATGCAGTCATAAAAACGCAAACACCAGCAAAGGACCGCATCTTTACATCTTTTTACACAAATAATATCCACACAGTGTTTATCTTTAAATTACTTCAGATTTGCATGTTCATGTTTGCATTAAGTTCTGATGCAATATGAGAAACATAGAATATATAAAAATCTGCCTCTGTACAGGGTCATTACATATATGCACATATTCCAACATAAGTGTCATACACACAAATCACCAAACCCAATAACAAGTTGTCTTTACTTTAATGTTGCATTTGTGACTACAAAAACAGCCATGGGAGTAATTGATAAAATATTAAAAATCACTTTACATCCCCAATAATATTCTTAAAAAGATTACTATAGATTAACAATCTTCCCTTGTAAATATACTCACAATATCCAGTAATTTATGAAGACAAGAAGGAAGGACACTGTGTTTGTCCGTAAGGTGAAATGAGAGATTCTCTCGGTCTGGTTGACCTTCCTGACACAGAGGACATAACCACATGGACCCCTTGTTGCTGCCACCAACCAGTGTTTCTCCTGACTCCTCCTGAAACCAAATGCAAAGTGATACTATTATGTAAAATATTATTTTATATATGCTATGATGAACATACCGTATATTTTATATTTAAAACATAATTTTGACATGCAAATGCATGAAATAAGTGCACCATTTCACAAAGTTAACCCGACAAAACGGGGAATATTTTACTGGGGTTACACTCAAAAAATTTTTTTTAAAAAAAAATAAGATTTAAAGATTTATATAAGCCTTTATATTTAGATATAGATTTATAGATCTAGATCACATATTCTTTGTGACATGCCACTAATAAATATATATTATATATATATAAAAAATTTACACTGGGACTTATTTATATAGGCCATGCAATCTGCGGTAAGCACTTATAACTGTACTACTGCTCACTGATGCAGTTCTGTTCTCTCTGCCTTAAGGAAGAACCAGCCAGACACAACAAATCTGGACCACTGTTAACGTGGCCTGGTTATAATTTCCTGCTTTTGAATGTACCTCACAGTACTGGAGGTATCCCATGTTAATCAAACCTGAGAACACCCAGGGGAACACAAGAGTTCATTTATTTATCAGTTCTGCAATAACTGGGCTATTTAACGTCAGAGGAGGCCTATATATGTTGACCTTGACTGCTTTAAAAATATGCTGGCGTGTGTAAAACAATAATGTGCTTTTTGTCAACATACTGTTGCCCCTTGTGAATAAAATGACATGAGCTGCAAATAACAGATCATGGGTGCAAATCTCCTGGGAGATCATGGAAGTAATGTCTCTTTAAAACAATAACCCATATAAACAAAATACATTTTTCGACAGCACGTTATTAACCATGTTTATTTATAACAATACGTGTTGATCTTCCTAAAGCATGCAAAAGAATGACAATAATACAGTTTTCCGCATCGTGTTTTGGAATTGCACTGTCAAGCAATGCACGCACATTAAATACCAACAGTGCTACAATGCCACGCCAATTAGCTTGCCTGCTAGACAGAAACATGCACTGAATTCCCAACACAAGTACTATTAACTTCTCCTAAGAAGTCAAATACAGACAAACCCACACGCCGCGGGACACTGTCCTCCGACTACCAGCGAATTCGCGTTCATATAGCCGCCGTAACTCTTGATTATTTCGTTAATTAATCCACAGCCTAATTAGCAAGACCCGTGTGCAGTTTTATCAATTGGAAACGAGAGCGCTTTAGCCAGGCTGCCTCGCTAACACACACAGACACTCCAGTATAATCATGACAAATCCCCTATTCAAGTGTGTAGTACCGCAGTCTGCTGCCCTAATTACCCCCGATCCAACTTTGATTTTTACCAAGACAGTGATTTTACTGATCTTACTGTTGAAACAAAAGAGCACATTTCCCCCGATAAACAATCGTGGCACTTCACATGGCTAACCAAGCTAACAACACTCAACAAATTGGTCAACTAATTATGCATCGCGTTTCATGCCGTAAATCGCCCACAAACTTCTCAAAACATGCCATTAGATCCGCAAAGGATAACTTACAAGGTAAAACAAGCGAACCGTTCGAGATGCTGCAGCCCAGGTCCGGTTTAACACACTAATTGAATTGTGTAAATAGGCTTTTAACCCTCGGATGGAAAACCTCGGTCTTGATTAGTGCCTCGCCCCCTGGATTGTGGCCTGTTGGTCGGACATTGAAACGTTCGCCGCCCGCTGTCCGCTTCACGGCGAAAGTTGAGGCCTACATCGACTAAGCAATTTAATTAATGAATTTGGGTTGCTTCATACAGATGTGTAAAAAAAGGAAGCGGTTCACAGTCGATACTCATCTAACCCGATTCCTTGCGCTTCCCGATCTAGACGAAGTTAATTCAGTATAAAATGTAGTTATTGAGCATCATAAGTGTGTTTTAATAATTGCTGAGCGCAGTAATTAACGATGGATGAAGCGCATTGCTGCCTGAAAAGAGCGACGTGCAACACAACGAGGGGGTGGTGGGGCCAAAAGGAGACCGAGGCAGAAAAGTTTGGAAAATAACACTCGAAATTCACACGAATATTCACAGCAAAATGCCATGCATCAGATTATCTGCCGTGTTTCGAGAGGTGATGAGGTCCGCATCGCCCCCTCGAACACAACTTCTTGATCAATTCAGCGTCATCGTCGTTTAATTAACACTAAAGCAATTATCTAATGCTTTTACCTGCATGGTTGGGACTCCAGCACACGCTTCCTCTCGCTCTTTAAAACTGAAAAGTTTTCTCCCTCCCTTCCTCCCTCACTCCCTCACTTGTCCATCTCTCTCTCTCTCTCTCTCTCTCTCTCTCTCATTGCTCTTCTCTAGTAAACACACGACAGCTCCCCCAAAAGCTGACTGCTCACTCACTCCAAGAATGTTCCCTGTAACGTTTAGTAGATGATTCAACACACCTAAAAAAAGCATGTTGCAGCAATGTTGTTTTGTTATTAATTATTAAACATCCGCAGCATTAACCTATTCGCCTTTAAGAGGCCAAATATTTGAGCAAACTCGAAAAAGTCAGTTTATGTGTAGAATTAAAACAAAATTATATAAATGACCAGGATATACATTTTTTAGTTGCTCGTATATTAATTTTATTATTCGTTAATGATTTCATTATTGCAAATAAAACAGGCTTATAAATACAATAGGCCCAAGATATTAAACTAAATGTAAAATTTGGTCTCATGCAAATCATAACATAGTCTCTGTCCGCGTATGCTAATTAAAACATTTACACACGGACATAGAAACCATTGTCTATTACTGTGTGGTATTTGCAACGCTACACAAATGCTATAAGATTCGTTAGGCAACCTAGATATTTAGCCACATAAATAAATAAATACTTAAAATTATTTTGTTGCGTAGGCAGTGCGCTTAATGACGTGAGCAAACCAAGGTGTCCGTAAATACGCCTGAATGAAAGAAAGGACACGTAGGACCCTGGGTTTAGCGTCTGTCCTCATTACAATGAATTGTCGGTTAGTTTATTTGTTCACTGTTTCTGTTATGTTGCTTTTTCCGTCCTCGGTGGATTTTAACTGCAGCAGTGATTGTAATATAATTATCAGTGTACTGACGAATTTCCATTAACCTGCTAATCAGGTTCAGTCCGATATTTGATATGGGCGGTGTCTTAAAACCTAATGAACTGGCTGGATAGACAGCTCTTTTGGGCATCAAAGAAGCGTTTCGAAAGCGCAAAAAAGCGGTTTAGGTAGACAGTTCAGTTGGCATAGGCGTAGCTGTATGTCTTCCGCTGATCTATTGATTTAGCAGTTTGCTGTTTAGGCATTACCCATTTCGCCCATTACTGTTAGAAGTTGTGAGTTAATAGGACGTTTAACTGTCTTGTTTCGGTTTTATTGAGTCTGATAGGGCAGAATGACTGTAGAGGTGGAGAGAAAATTTGTGTGTGACGGAGAAGTCTTGGGAAAACTAAAGGATATTGGAGGTGTGTTTTTAACTCAATTCATACGTGTATTATGGTTGGACTTGTTTCAGGGATGTGAGCAGGTCCAAGCAGTTTATTATAAGCGTTGGACATTATTATATTTCAAATGATTCTTCCTTAATTACATGTTTACAACAATATAATGTTTGATTTTGGACTTTTCTGACTAACTGGGGAATGCTTTTTAACATGATCCATTTTTCATTTCCTTATCTTTATGCAGCTAAATGCATCGGTCAGCGCCAGTTTCAAGACCAGTATTTTGACTCTCCAGATTTCATCCTTACACTAAAAGATTTCTGGTTGAGATGTCGAGATGGATTGTGGGAGCTAAAATGCCCTGCAGTTTCAGGGAGTAAACCAACTGAGACCTTGTGCACACGATACAAGGAAATAACCAGTCTCCCTCTGGTTCAGTCGGAGGTCAGGAGGATAATCAGAGAACACGCTGCAAAGGGGAGTGAATCAGATTCCTCAGAAAGTGAACAAATTGACAAAGTCAAAGAAAATGAGGACACAGACAGCTGTCCAGCAGATGACAAAAAGTGGCTGACTGACCTGAATCTAGTGTGTTTTGCTGATTTCAAGACTGAGCGCTGCTCTTACATACTAGAGAGAGAGGAAGGTGCAGTGCGGGTGGATCTAGACCAGGCCGATTTTGAATATTGTGTGGGGGAGATTGAAGTTTTGGTTCCTGAAGAAAGTGATGTTAATTCAGCCTTGCAAAGAATCACAAACATAGCTGCTGAACTGGGTAAGCTGATATGTGTGTGGAGACTGTCATCTCACATGTTTCTGAGACATCAAACAGTCTGACAAAACTAAAGACACTTATGAATGATGTCAGTTTTGTATATTAATATTCCACCTTTTTATAACAATTAGCATTCTAGCTATTTTTTGTTAATAATCTGATAATATAGAAAAAAATATTTTACCTCTTTATATTGTATTACGTACTTATGTCTCCACAGGTTTAAGTTGTAAGAAGAAAGTAAAGGGGAAAATGGATGTCTACCTTCAAAGATATCGACCTGATCACTATGCAAAACTCCTTAGTGTTCATATTTTATGAGAAAATCACTAGTAACATAATTGTAACATTTAATTCATAAAAAGATTAACACAAAAAATTACTTTTATTACACAAAAGTATTCTAGGTTCCCTAGGTTCTAATGAGGAAAACCACCGGCAACATATTATATTGCGTATACTGTATAATTGTAATTTAATTGTGATCATTATAAAAAAAACTTAGTAGTAATAGATATTCATGTCTAATTAAAAATCATTATAAATAATCATAAGTCTTCGTGATTTTTGTTTAAAAATGTGTGCATGTTTACGCTTTCATATATGTAGTTTTGTTATTTTGTGCCTTGACCTAAATGGTTGTGGTCAGTAGAGGACGCTGTTACCAATGTTATAAACTACACACAGCTGCCAGCAGTTGGCGCAATGTTTCTTAAAAACTCTTGACCAAATCATTTACATCTGTTTTCACATAAGGTCCACAGTAAACTGTCAATACTCATACATCTTTAATCTTGGGTCTCATGTTTCAGCACGCAACATATGCAATGCAATTATCATATGAACATTACTATGACGTGAGTCTATTGCCCTCTATCGGTGCGGTCGTGTATGTTTTCTGTTCAACGTAATTGAAAAGTCAACAGAACGTAAAAATAACACACAAATACATGTGCGAATTATGAAGTGACTCAATAACGTTGTTTTTTATATTACAGCTCCGGCCACTCATCTAACTTCATGGGGTACTGTTTGAGATTTGTCCCCTTGTATGCTGTACACTGCTGGCAGCTTATCCATCCACTGTATTTAACTCAGTTAAAACATTTCAGGTTTCTAAGTTAATGGTTATTTAGACACAATATATATTCAGCCAAGCGTGTACACACATACATATATGCACATGAGGACCAGCTCATGTGCAAAGCTCAAATAAAGGAGAGCTAGTATGGTGAAAGGATGCCGGAGTATTTCAGTCAGAGAATTTAGCCTGAGATCAGAGAGAAGGCTTTTATAAGGGAAATATAAGGAGAGCTGAAATATGAGGTTTAGGTACTCAGAATTCATTTTAAACTGCCAGTATCTCTTGCTTTCTTTTCTCCAATTCAAGGCCTTTACAATCAGATTTTTGTTATTTTATACAGAAATGCTCAGGAAATGATTCCTCTAGATAAATGGTCACACCAACTCCAGTCCATCTGTTTTTAATTTGTATTGTAATGAAGGAAGGCCATTGTGCAGAGTTTGAAACGGAGACAAGCTACAATTAAAGTGTCATTATTGTAGAGGAAGGTTCATATGGGAACTGTTTGATAGAGCGAGTGAGTGTCCTTTTTACATCAAAACAATTAGATGAAAAAACAAAACAAATTTTACATCAAAACCTTGTAATTTTGCTAATTAAAGCTTTAGGTAAGCTGTTAGTTATGCATTCATGTACTTTCTCACAGTGATGAAAACCTCTCTAGTTATTGTTCCCTTCACTCAGACAGTCTCTCTCTCTTTTCTCTGACCTTCCTGTCATCTATATAACACTTACACAGGTGATCAAATGAAGCCACATGGTGTTGTTGCTTTGAAAGTTCTCACATTTGACTCTCACAGCAGCTGCATTACACTATTTTGGTTTGGCTTTGGCAGGGTCTGTGACCAGAGCCCTATTCACACACACACATACAACATCCTCAAAGACTAATGAACCCTGCTAAACATACATCTGCACTGTGCATTTGAAAAATAAAAATAAAATATGCACACAGAGTCTAATAAAAACTACTAATAAAAAAACTTCCAGGATTAGTGATCATACTAAATACCTAATCAAAACACCGATAATATTGAACAAGTGAACAAAGTAGGTTTGAATTTTTTAAATAAAAATTATTATGCATTATAATAATATTGTTACTGTTTGGGGTTAATTTGAGAAAAATGCAACAAATAAGTCAAAACAAATTTAAAAAAATTCAGGAATGTACTGCCATGCTGTGTATCTTAATAAACACCAATCTCAATAAATTAGAATGCTAAAATTCATCGGGTTTATTTAAAGTTTACCTGTGGATGACCTCACTCATGTAACATTGTTTTATTCATTTAAAAATATTTATTCATTCATGTTCACTTAAAATATTTTATCTAGATGAAATAATGTTCATAATCTGTTATCATAAGATTAGGAAATGTCAAGCTGTTTTTGAACTATTAAGCTATTAAGGGCCTCAGGGTCTTTTAGACCCCAAAAAGAATAGAGGGTTAAACTTATGACATTGACATGTCACTCATTGTGCAACAGTTTTGTTAGAGTGAATTACTGTCACAGAAATAGCTCATGCATTTGATGATGTTACCAAGCATGATAAATCATGTTAGGATAATGTGTGCTAGTGTTGTGGCTCAGTCCATAAAAATACATAAACTAAAATAATAATCATAAACATTACAAGAAAAACTGAAAGCAGTTAAGAATCATTTTAAAGCAGCTGGTTTATGGTATGTGGTATTTGGGTTTGTAAGAACTTCAACTATAGATATCTTTTTTATGTCTGGAATAAGGAGAACAACTTGTCATATTCGATTTATCATACTCTTCTCAGCCTAAAGAAAGATCTGAGCTCCTGTAACAGTTCTGTCATTTCTCATTTAATATATGGGTGCATATCTAAAGAAACCAGTGACCCAAGGTTTAAAATGAATTAATCCTATGTATCAACATTGAAGGTTAAGCCATAATTAATTTGCATGAAATGTAAGTATTCGTCTCCTTTTCTCTTAACTATAAAGCTCATATGTACCCATTATATAAATATGAACTTTCATATATTTATAAAATAAGGTAATGTTTCACTGCATATGTTTGGCAATATTAATACTAAACAAACCAAACAATATTTGATTTTAAAGAAATTTGTGTTTATTTTTGTATAATAAACTATTTTGATTCTGTGCTTTGTTAGTACTTGATGTCCAGTGTAAAATCTGGGCCCTGAAACTAATCCATTGACAACCCCTGGAACAAAACACGCTTCATTCAGCTGCCATTACTAAATAAACACCAGTCTGGAATTCATAAAGAAGAAATTCTTTGGTCTTTAATGAATTTGCAGTGGGGAGAAGCTAAACCCAGAATGTTATTCATTGTAATAAAACAATCTAGATATACTAGATTCTAGATTTTATATTCTGACAGTTGTTTATGTCAGGAAAGCTGAGATCAGGTTTGTTTAGACTTGCAGTACATTGCCAAGAATTCTGCATTCAGACTTTGGTTATCTGAGGCACAGTGCTTACAAGGGCACAAGACTTTCTGTGTGTAACACAGTACATTATAATTAAAAGGACATACCATTTAATTGTTTGGGATATGCATGTGCACAAATATTGGCTGTACTTCAAACCAGTGTTTTCAAATACCAAGTGATCTATTGGTGCGGATGATGCTAAGCTAAACAGGCAAAGATAATTTTGATTATACTACAGTCTTATCAACTCTGTTTTAAGACACCTCATATCTGTTCACTGCTTACTAACCATAATTTAATCTCAGTATGTTCGGTTTTTAGAAAGTGGTTGGCATCGGCTTCTGAAGACGTTTAAGATTACACATGTGAAACTGATTCTTCAGCATGGAGCTGGTGGTCACGCCATGCGTGGCTACATTTAGTCATGCAAAACTGAAACGCTGAAAGTATTTTAAATAGCCAGAGTGCACTGTACTACAGTAGTACATTCTAGAACAGATTGATTGACCAAAATAAATAAATGCATGGGGATACCCTCATGATGGGGGGGAAGCATGGCTTTAAGAGATGATACACTTTGGATCCTAAACCAAGCAGCAAATGTCAGGTTAAAAAATTTACTTTACAGGATAATACAGTGAGATTGTTAGTAAGAAATATAATCGTAAACAGTATCTGCACCCATCTTCATATCAAAGCTAAGACAGTGTTGCACTACTGAAGTGACTGGTCAAAAACACAATGTGCACAAATGAAGGAACACACCCCAAAACACAAACAAGTTTAACAATGATGACAAGTACCCACGGAATGACAAATGTTCCTGTTTCTGTACACTTTGAAATAACCACACATATCTACTAAGAACTAGACTACAGACAGAAGAAAACAAACACATCTTAATCATCCCAACTAACTGCCTAAACCTAACAATAACCCAGTTCAAATAATTACCCTAAACCAAGTCTTAACCCTCAAACAGCCATTTTAAAGGGGGTCAGAAAGTGAGGACTGTCCTCACTTTTGCAAAATGTTCTCACTTTGTCCTGTATAACAGGTCACATTGGGTCTCACAAAGATAGATGTACACATACACGCACACACAGAGGACACTTACAAGTAATAACCTTTTTATTGTACAGATAAATACCAGAACATTTCAAATTACAGAAAAATGTGGGGCTTTATGAGCTTAGCATAAAAGGGTTAAAAAAATTAATTCCTGTATCCTGTTGATCCTTCATATTTCAAATGACACTGAATCAAAAGTATTAATTGATGATGTATGAGATACAATGCTTGATATAAAGGATTTATTCTGCTTCTGACAAAATACAGTCGTGCATTTCTATAGAAAAATATCAAGAGTTCATTATTGTAATGGCTGTTCTCTGTAAAAATGCTTATAAATACAATAAACATTTAATATTATATAAATGCTTTTTTGCAACATTTGTTTTAGAAAAATACTCGTTCTGCACTGATAGCATACAGTTTACAACTCTCCATCAGAAAATATATAAAAGAGGCCATACACATTGCGCTGCAAAGATTTTTTTTTTGATGAATGTCCAATTTTCATAAACTACAGGGAAAAATGCATTAATCAGCGTTTTAAAGTCTCTGTATGTGAAACCACAGATGCCTGAAGATGCCAAACGTTCATTGTTGAAAGAATTTAAAGAAACGTTTAAATAAACCATTTTCTTTCAGATTAATTGAATGCTCCTACACATATCTGACCTCAGAACAGTTGTGTTGAACTTTAATTGATAGGTGTTATGACATTTCACCCAAAATGCCATGCAAAAAAAACTAAAAGCAAATGAGTTTGATGAGTTTTCTGAAGCCCTTGTACACTCACCAAACACTAGAAACAATATCTATCATTCTATATGTAATAAATAGATCTTCTTTAAGAAATCTTCAGAGGAGGGACAATACACATAAATATGAACAAATTAAAGTGAAATCATTAGGAAAAAACACAATACAGTGGCACATTTAAAATCAATCCCCAATGATTCCATCAGTTAGAATTTGCATAATACAGATTTAAGACAGACTTCATTTCTAATGAGGCTTTTTCTTTTTTCATCTTTTTTTGAGGTAAACAGTAGCACTGGTAAAGACGTTTTTAAAGGCAACATCCTACTTCCTCAAGCACCACCCTAAATGTGACACTTCCTAAATGCATTCAGACTGATATCCAAAGTTTCCAAGGTCACAAACATGCAAGCAAGCCCTCATTCCGCATTAATTCTCACCTGCTATCACATGTCATACACTGACATTTGAAGCAACATTGCATGCACAACGGCATTTGCTTAATATACACGACAAGAGTCACTTCCCAGATTTCAATAAATAACACACTTCATAAGACTTTTTCAGTTTTGCCAAAATCAGGGTGGGCATGTACATGGCATTGTGGGAAATCGCATATTCTATCATAACAGTTACTTCTCATTTTTATTCTGTTTCTGTTTGTCTTCTTTTGATACCAGAATAAGTGGGACAGAAATCCAAAGCCCCTGACTGGTGAAATATTAAGTTTTGTAATGGTAAAAAATAAACCATATTGCACATTATAAACAAATATAGTGTTTCGCCCTCCCGTGATACCAAAAGCTCACAAATAGTGGGACTCATGAAAGGTATTTTGATTTGAATTCAAACATGATTTTGATTGGCTTTAACAAACATTAAAGGAAAGAACAGTAAAAGAAACATGACCAATACTGTACGGTGAGGATCAACTCAAGAACTTCCATCGGGAACGCAGTATCTGCTAGAACAAACTGCAGTGGGTTGGGAAAGGGTGCGAGTCGGATGAGAGACGCTGTGTGCGCGTTTGGTTTTCTCTAGCCGAGAGCAGCAGGACTGCTGAAACTTACGCCCACCCACTGCAACTAAGTCCCCTGAATGCATTCCGCTGGCACTGCAAGTGCATTTCCCAGTTACACGTCGGATGGTAAATGAGTACAGCAGCTGTTCTTGCCCATCATGCAAAAGTGCATCATCAAACATTTCCAATAAAGTCTCTGCCAGAAGCCAGAGACCTATGGAGTGGCTACACACATCAGATATCAAGGCTTTCCATCAGCAGATATGTCACGTTTCAAAGCTTTATCTTTTCCCTTTTTAATGGTAATTTTTCCTCTGATATATTTTTCCCCTTTTTTAAGCTTTTGTCAGCCACTTGACATTTCACTAGGTTATTTTCAAGGATGATGCTGTGTGTTTCAGTCTCCTTCAGCTGTTTCTGCTCTTCTGGAGATTCCCTGGTGCCATTTGGATTTCACAAAGGTCTGAGTCGCTAGCCATCCCACATCACTGAAATAGTAAATGTAATACAGGGTTAAATTGTAAGGTATAAATACATAAAACGCGTACAGTTTATAGAAAACTAAATCGTTACAAAATCTGGACAATTTGATCTCACTCACAGTGTTTATTTTTCCAAACGTACACAAGAACATTTGAGCACTGTAGTGTGTATTAGTGTTGTTTTAATATACAGTATAGATATACAGAATAAATATATTTTCAAATATGGAACAAAACTTCCTCAGTGCATTATGGCACACAATCTTCTGACAGATGGCACACGTAAATATAAGAGCCGGCTAAAACCAATTGGCTAATTTCTTTAGTGTTGTTAATATAAACTTTGAAAAATGTTAAAAAAAAACTTACCTGAGATACTACTCTTTCATGTCAGGAAATGGACAAAAATGATTGCCAATCCAATATTCAACAGCATTACCATAGCGACCAAAATAGAGTTAGAACCCTGGGTAAAAAGGCAAAAAGTGTTAGGAACCTCTGTATATAATATATATATATTTATATTTATGTATACCCATATATATATTTATGACAGGCACTTACAGTTTCTCCTGATCTCTCGTTGGCAACATCTATGCTGGCTTTCTTAGTTTCCGCTAGGTTCTTTGGTTTAATAGACTCTTGTTTCCTGATCTTGGGCTCGGCTTTGGGAGTGGGCGTCCTGATCATTTTAGGAGGTGGAGGCATCCTGGCCAAGATAGATTGTGTCATCTCAGGCTCTTCATCTTCTGGCTCCTCTGGTGGAGGGATCTGTACCACTGGCTTTACATAGTAACTGTGATAAGCAGCATGTAACTGTCCATTACCTGTGTTCACAGGTTTGGACATGGTCTCAGGTGCCTTGGGGGGCTTTGGTGGGGGCACTTCCTGCAGTTTGATGGCTGTTACAGGAGGGGTGGTGACTTTGGTGATCTCTGCCACAATTGAAGCTCTCTCTTCTTTGCTTAACTTGCGAGCTACACTACTACTTTCTTTGCTTATCTTTCTTGTGACGCTGCTGTTGTCTTTGCTTATCTTCCGTGTGAAACTGGAGTTGGCTGGTTGGCTCTTCTGTGGGGAGGAAGGAGGTGATGGGGTTGGGCTCCGGGCTGGAGTGTGAGAGGGAGTTGTGCCGCGCCGATAGAAGGGGCTGCCAGAAGGTTTCTTCTCCTCTTCCTCCTTTGGTGGTTCCTCTTGAATCTCCTCTACTGGCTCACTGAACTTTTGTTTGATATAGTCAAGACCTGTATAGAAAGATGTAGAGAAAAGATTTGATTAGTATGTGTGTTCCTGGGGAATCAAACCCATGACCTTTGCGTTTCTAGGGGGCCACTTAGTAAAAAATTAAGGCAGACCAGAACTTATGTCTTACAATGGATCATGATAACACAAAAACTTGAAATGGAGTTTCCAAATGAATCTTTGGCAATTTGCCTTTTTCACGCTTTGTAATGTGTGAAATAATAAAAAAGAAATTTGTAAGAGTTGTAAGCAATTTCAACAAAAATCTTCTCACTCTGTCACCCTGTCAACTCACTGTTCAAATCTTCGGCTCAACGAACTTGTGAATCTGTCAAGTTATAAAAGTAACATCAAAACTATGAATGATGCAATCCTGACTTTGCAAATCTTTCTGAGAAATCATCCATCCAGTTGAAGCCCAAACAATTTAACTGCCGTTTTCATAATTCACCTGACATCTCTGGTATCCATGATGGCCGACTTCAAAAGGCAGAACACATTCTTAATGTTTATAGGCTTAAATATCTTTTGAACATAATTTCTGGCAATAACCTGATAAGAGCTTTATGGAGATTTTATTACATCTGAATGGGACTGTCACAAAATCCTCTCATTGTCACAGGATTAGTGTTCTCTGAAGAGACCATAGTAAGTTCACTGTATGATTAATTCACTGTCCAACAGCCAAGCCTGCTGTTTAAACATGTACAAACAAATCTCTACCCTGATCTACTCAATTTTCTAGCGATTAACCAACATTTTGAAGGTAGTTTTAATTATTTTAGCAAAATAAACCAATGTAAGAAAGCATGCTTGTGTCATGCTACAAGCCTTTGTGAGTATTACCTAACCAACACCATGAACTGTTAATCCTTAAACAAAGATATATTTACTTGTGGAAACTAAATTGGGTATAAAAAAAGACCTAGAGGGGTTTATTTTTTAATCCATTTTTTGGCAAATTGTTTTTCATTTTCTTTTAAGCATTAATTTAAACTAACTACATTTAGCAAGGTTTATGCTTAAAACAAAACAACACAAAATAAATTTAATTCAAGATATATTCTTTTGAAAAATTTGCTTCTTGAATAAATAGATTCATAGATTTTTATAGTTAAATATTTTTAAACTCTAAAACTGAATTTTATAGTTTTTTCTGCTGTATTGTAATTTTAAATAGAAATACAAAATTAGAATGTTTATATTATTTTATTTCTTGCAGTGCAAATACTTACTAACCCAAGCAGAACTACAAAATCATCAGAAAAAACACAGTATGGCAATATACCAAACTGTTTATCACAGCTTCATGAAGCAACGGCTATAGGATTATGGACGTAACAAATTAAATTACTACAAATGCACCATGAGCACAGCTAACACTCAGCCTAGAATAATAAAGGATTATCTTAAAATTGTATTACAATGAACAACTCCTTCCCTCCTGCCCTTCTTCCCCAAGATGTTTCTTTGTTTATCCACAGATGCTGGCCCTGTTTAGGATAATCCTGGGCATATTTCAGCACTATTAGACTGGGGGGTTGGGGGTCATGGTGAACTGTCTGCTTAAATCCTTCAGAGCGCTGCACTGTTGTCGACCTTGAATTAGAGCAAGCGTCAATAACGAGAGGTGTTCATTTGATAGTCGAGGGAAGAGAATCCCTTCATCTTTAGAGGTTGTGCTGAATGATGCAATCCTATTCGTGCACCTGTGCAATGCAGTTATGACTGATACATTTCAAAATCCTTTTTTAATCAGAATTTTTCTCTTGTTTTCCAGTAAAAATATATCAAAACATCTTAATATCTCAAAATATGATAAATTTACTTATTTACATAAAATTGTGTTAAACAGCAAAATGCAACCTAAGATAAACACATTTATTTATCCTACCACTGCCAAATGGCATTAACCACCCAAATTATGTAATATATTTATGCTTAAAACAAGATAAAACAACGGGTAAGATACATTCTTTTAATTTAAGATTTTCTGAAAACATAATTAATTTTAAGAAAATGTAACATGCAATGTTTTAAGGATGCTAAGATATTTTTTCCTAATAAAACAAGACAAAAAAAAACATTCTGAGAGAGACAATGATTTGCACATGGTAATAACATGTAAATCTACACGACTACTAATTAAATAACAAGATCCTGGGCCATACTTGTTACCTTATAAGAGCACATGATGAGACTTCAAAATGTATAATGAGAACTGCCATGTTGTCATGAAATTCAACTCCATAAATAAGTGGCGGCAATAGAACCTCATGGGTTCAAAATTGGCACAGGGCATTTGACAAAGATCCAGAGGCCTCTCTTATGACATGAGACAGATTATGAAATCTTTTCACCTGCAGTTAAGAGACACAACTCAATTACCTATGACATAAGGACAGTTGTACTAAAGCTGCACCATTGTTTGTATGTGTAACAGATCGAATTCAGAGATGCTATGAATCAGTGTAAACAAACCAGCCTGGGGCATGCTTAACATATAGAGTATTAAATCTGTGCAATCAACCAAAATGCTTTCTTTATTGTTTGATTTGTCAGGAATATTAACGGGCTCTATAAACAAATACAAATGATACAGTATGATACAGTGGGTTCTTGAATTTATTAAGCACATTTTAAAAACACACCAGTGGCGTCTTGAGTGTATTTAAGAGACATGCCAGGACATAATTTATTTCATTATGACAGACATCTGATGGTATTATATACTACTGACAAGCAGTTGTTGTATGTTTCTGTATTTAATGTACCATATTTACTTTTCAAAAATATGTCCCTGCATGATTCATTAGTCAAGCTTGGTCTGTGTATTCTTTAATAAAAACATAATAATTTGCTCCACTTCTAAAATGAATCATCAGTCTTTTTTGTCAACCTCTCCACTCCAACCACCTGACACCATTTTGCTATACAACACCTACTTGTCATGATCCATTCAATTCCCAATGGATAAAACCAAGTGCTGCCTTACATATTTTTTCACTCTGAAATATATGAAATAAAGAAAGTAAGATGAAATGCTGATTCACAATGGTTTTAATAGAATACAACCTAGCATGAATTGGTCTAAATAGGCCTGTGTGTGAAAAATCATACACATCTAAAGCATGTTCTTATTTTCTTGTGGAAACTTTCCAAATTCAGACCAACCTTTTCAAGTGCTACCAAATGTAAAATACATTTATGCATTTGGCAGATGCTTTTATCCAAAGCGACTTACAGTGCATTTAACATATACATACATCAGTATATGTATTTCCTGGTAATCAAACCCAAAACCTTTGCATTGCTGACATGATGTTCAACCAGTTAAGCTTTAGGAACACCTAAACTTAATCACCTGAGGCATCAAGTTCGCACTGATGTGGCATATGAGGAAGCGAGGGAGAGAGCGAAACTTTGGATGGTTGGAGGTCAAGGAGTCAGGGCAGTACCTGGCCTCTGTGCACCTTGCATTGAGGAGAAGTGCACTGATGGAATGATTTAGAGGAAGGTGTTGCAAGTCAGGGTTGAAACGGCTAACTGAAGGAATGGACAGCTGCAGTTGGACCATTTCAGTCATGCCTCCATTAACTCCACGTAAAGGACACACTTGCTCCAAATATAGCGCAATTAATGTCACTCTATAAATCTCATTTGGGTGGGCGATTTCAAACAGGGCCCAAAGATGACCATGGTGCAGCATGTCTTCCTGATGTGTTACAATGGCATACTTAACCTCTGCTCTAATCTGCCACAAGCCAGAAATATTATTTATGAGTGCTAGTGTTTGGTCTTCTGAGTGAGATGTTTGACAGGTAGTGGGAGAACAAGGCAAACCAGAGATCAGGCACATTACGCAAGATCACATCAGAAAGACACTTTGTTTTCATATGACCCTTTGAATTTGAGCAAGTTTGCAAAAAGGATGTGAAAGAACTTCTGTGACAAGTTGCCACTTTGCTTGGCAACCTTAAACAGCTAACCGTTAGGCTAATAAACTACATTATCTGGCAGATGAATTTCTCGTCTTGGTAAAACCACTGTAATACACTGCAGGAAATTGTGCAAGCGCCAAACCTGGAATGTCCTCTGATGCCAAGAACAAAGTAACATATAAAAAAATTAATATAAGGGTGTGTATTTTGTGATGGTGTTTGATGTTGCATTAAAAATGTTGTGCAACTGGTTGCACTTTTGGTTCAAGATTTATACAGTAGTCTACTGTACATGTGCCAAGTGATTATTTGGAAGGAGTATGAGCTAAATGAAATTGGGGCTATTGCTTATATTAAACATTACATTAAAATGTGAGGTTCAAATACAAACAGGGTTACCTAACAAACAGTTCAAATGACCAGGAATTACTAATAAACAATGAGACATAAGTGCAGTTTATTGCATAATACACCTTTAAAATGGGACCTCACCTATGTCAAACATTCGTAAATGCATACAAGGATGCCAACAGACTTTATGCAAACATAACTGGTCTGCAGTTGTAGTGGGCAGGGCATCTACTGACAACTTATTAGCCGAAATAAACATGATAGTTCTGAGCTCAACAAGTGTGTTAGACATTAAATCCAGTGGCACTTATTACAGGCTCATTAACAAATTATATCCTTCCCTGGATTAATCTGAACCTTCAGATGTGCTGTTATCAAAATACATGCAGGAAAATAAACCGGTCTATTTAAATTCTAGACTGATACACCATGCTTGAAGTTCAGTGAACAGAAATTCCTCATTAAATGTATTTTTAATGCACCTTTTGTTCATCAATAACATATAGTGCTTTATATAATGCATAGGAAAAGCCATCAATAGACAGTCTTATGTTACAAATTCTAGCGAAACCAGTTTTGATTCACTTCTGAACAAGCTGAAATACGGTAGTGTGCTTGAACACAATATGGTATTGTGATTTCACAAACAACAGATTGCAGTTTAATGATAGACGTGGCAGATCAAATCGCTAAGAGAGAATATAAAATATAAATATAATATAGAATATAAAAAAATAAATAAAGGGTACAACACAAAGGTTTTCAATAAAACGTGGGAGCAGGTCTGAGCAACTGCAGTTGAAAGACAGTGATGTACACACGGAGGTGTAATTCTCCTGAAATAGCTTATTTGGATTTTGGAAGATAATAATCTTCCTTGTTGACACTTATAGATCTTACAGGTAGCGCTCTTCAAAAAATGACTCATTTGCACAGTCACATCCTGTCTTATCTTGTCTCTCTCTTTTCTAGAATGTGAAATCCAGTTATAGATTCAGAAGGCTATGTACCAGACCCTTGCGAGTTTGACCTTTCTCCTCTGACCTCCCTCTGTTCAGCTGGCAGGAGTTTGTGCTGGATTGGGTGGGCCTTGCTTATGAAAACTGAGAAGTGTTTCTGGGACCCTTTTCATAAGAGGTGACGCGTACAATAGAGCTGTAACTTGACATGCCCTCTTCATATCTGAAAGCACTTACTGATAACTGCTGTGCTGTATGCATGAAACACTTGACAAGTCTTACTTCTTATCATCAGTACATTCTCTCATTGATATGGATGACGGCACTCAGACATTCTTTGGCTGCTGTCTGAAATATTTTCAAAGGGAACTAGATAAACTACCGAAAAACTGTTGATGAGTATATGACTGCCTGAAAATGATTATGACACTAGTGTTCTGTAATGTTATGTTATATTTTATTTGACATCAGAGTCATTATTTCCAGAGAGGAAACAAAACCATGTGAAAAAGCATTTAAGTGATTTGCTTTTGGTGGATCCAAAGCAACTTTGTGTGTTTGAGATATAGATTTTATCAGTAAGTACAGTCCCCGGGAATCGAACCTATGACCTTGGGGTTGCTAGTGCCATGTGCTAGCAACTGAGCTAAATGAACAGTGTTTACAGAGTAAAGTTTAGAGAGGACATATTGTGGAAAACAGGATTTTGCTTTATATTATATAGAGATATATTATGTAGACATAGTCCTAGCATTGACATCACAATGCTTCATTCCTAATTGTACTAGACCATTAAATTTAATTATGGGTTATTCAGAAATGATCACAATATTAACGGCACAATCAAAAGTGCAATAACATATATGATGCCCATGTTTCCTATGTATTAGTATTTAGTAACAAGAAGGTCAATCAATCATAACCGAAGTAATTTACATACAGAAGTCTTGAAGGTACAGTAGTACAAAAACCTGCCTTTTCTATTCTGCCTAAAGCTCTACTGTACTAGTGTTATGTGGAGAAATGTCTATTAAGAGGATTGTAAATAAAGATGTCTGGCTGTAAACCAGAGACTTTAATCTTGGTGTAATCAAAGTTGTTTTCTGGTATTGAGCCTTATTTTGAGTGTGTTTGTGTAGAGTTTGTTGAACTGTACCTGGTTGATAGAAGCTGGGAGATAATTCCCGGGCCACAGCTCTCGCTATGTCTGATTCTTGACAGGATGCAAATGCGGCTTGGTCTGCTGCTTCACTCTTAGTTCTAGCATGGGCGGTCCTGCACACACACAGTGAAAGTTTATGTCATTTTTACAGTATGCTAATATGTTGAGACATATGGAGTGGCCCTCAAAGTTATTTGGACACTTTTAATTTACCCTTAAAATGTATTTCATAGTATTAGACAACAAAATATCAAACCAAATAGCATCTTCTAACAAGTGATTTTACACTTTAACCCGAAATAACTCTCCTGAGCCATTTTTGGCATGACTTTTAGCCACCTGGTCTCATGGTCATTTTCAGTGGAGGTATGAGGCCAGTTGACCTCAAGTTCACACAAGTGCTAAGGACAGGTGTAATTCATCAGAATAACTATGGACCTGTCTTTAAAGTTTGGATTAATATTGATTCGTTTAAATACAATAAATGCTAAGTGTAATTTTTTGGACACGAATTCTCTAATTCTAAACAAATATAAAGTGAATTCGGAAATAAACAATACATAATATTACATACACATTTTATATATTTACATCCATGTTGTGTAGAGTCTGTGTGTGTGTGTAGGCATTTATTTTAATGAGTGATTTACTGAATGCTTGTGTTTGTGATTGGTTCATTGAAAGGAGGGTGCATTAACGGTTGTATTGATGTGGCTTGCGTTTAGCTATGTAGAGAGGGAGACAGAGGGTGCTATGTGTATATGTGCATGTGTGCTTGTATGCTTGTGTGTGTGTGTGTGTGATGGGGGATTCCACTGTGTGTATAGCACTAAAGGGGCATGCTGACCCCCCTGGTTTGTCAAATCTAAATCCTGCTTTTACAAATAGATGTGGGACAAAGCGCTTAATCCAGTGAGAGGGTACAGAGCACAGGAACACTCCAGACAACGTGCACGGAACTCATTTTGTTTTGCATTACTTTCTATTACAGCAGCCAATATGAGAGTCAATTTTAATGGTGATTTGTAAACACTGTGGTGCTATTAAAAATTTGCTGTTTGTTTGAGCATCCCAACCAACTCCATGCAGAAATCAATGCTTTTGATTATGTGAACAGCATATCTTAGTTTTGTCTGCAATAAATCGAATAAAAAATATTTGAGCGTATAATGATATCTTTGACTTTTGATCACAGCATTTGATTTCTGGCATATTGCAACTTTGTTGTTAAGAGCTTTTCTAAAATTCTACCGAAGATTACTAAAATCTTTTTTCAGGAAGTCTGTTCTTTGAAAAAAATCTGAAAAACAAGCAACTTCTAAGAAGAAAGAAGTCTTCATAAGCCCATTAAATCTATTTTACATTGGATTATCTAATCTATAATTAAACCATGCGTTTAATTAAAGAGGTGTCATTTTTGTGTTATGGGTACTGACAAACCAAGTATTACAATACTTTAACTATTAACATAAACCAGTCATCATGAAGTGTAACACATCAAGCTGACAGATCACAAAATGAAATAAAAAAATCAACAGTCTATGGTGTTTGTTTTGGGATCATGATAGCCTTTGACCTTGGGTGGCTTTAACAAAGCACGCATCATGCTGAAACACAAGCTTATGGGTGGAAATCAAGAGGTGACCTGCTTCTCAAATCCCCTCATAACCCCTGATCTTCGGCAACACACACTGTTTTCATCTCACAGAATGGCCAGATTGGGCTTGTCCAGTGTGTGCATACAGCATCAGGATTTTTTTTTACTTGTTCCAAAACTATTGCTTTAACTATTACACAACCCAGCATCAAAAGCACAAGATAAATGCTCTAAATGCAGGGGATTACCGAAACCTGCTGCATCTGGCAGATCTGCCTCCAAAAATAAGTCAAAAGAGGCATGAGGCCTAATAGGGTGCCTAAAGTGATCCCTAACCCCTTTGCACAGAAACATGACTTATAGCCCTATATAGTACTGATGCATTGTTTCCTGTGACCATGATAGATTGAGATCTTTATAGCTTCCTTACACCCTTCATGGACAAAGTAGAAGCCTGTTTTAATCATTAACCATGATCTCAAAATATTTAAAATGCAAGAGGCCAGATGCTTTGGGTCTGGCCGCTGGTTCAAAAATAGTGTATCATTGGGGAGACAAAGTGGAGCATTCTGCCGAGCCTCAGATTCTGACAAACGTGCACAATATTTCAAATGGCAACATAATAAAGTTTATTGTGTTTTCCTCTTGTAGACAGTGAGAAAATATGTGAGGGAAATGATGAAATGTCATGAGGTTCTAGACAACTCAATCCAGTGATTACAGAGGCAAGTCTTTGAGCTCCATGGGTAGAACGTATAACAACAATATCTGTAAGATTCAATAAGCAAATCCACCATGCATTGATGCAATAAATATAAAGTATATAAAGCATAAATATAAAGACTGGTCAAATCTGTTTTTAATGTTTTTTACAGTTAAACCTAAATATGATACACATATGGTCTATATGGGCTTCAATAGTCAGAGATCACTAACAGATTTTCTTATTATATCTATGTTAATTTACTTAACTTTAAATTAAATGCATATTATTAGCATTAAATGCAAAGTTTTTTTTAAATCCTAAACTTTGATTATTTCTAAGTTTAAATTTATTTTCAAATTTATTTATTTAAATTTATTTATTTTATTGATGGTATTTTTCACCCCACTGTACATGTACAAGACCATGTCAGGTATTATAAGAAAACATAAATCATTATTGCAATACATAAAGTGAATACAAGTAACAAGCGTGAATACAGTAACATGATTCTCTGAACAATTAAATATTCTCTCTACTTCTTCAAAATGTATCCATTTCTGTGTTTACCTACTACAAGACCCCTAGTTATTTAAAACCATGGCATGCATCTCTGCACCCCTCTAATTCTGTAGTGCACTTGAATTTCATCCCCTCTTCTTGACCTCCTTTCAGGCCACGGCCGGCACAAATGAGCGTCTTTCTGCCCTGAGGATTGGCTGGTCCCCCTCAGGCCATTGGCCCAGTTTAAGAAGGGCTGACATACACTATTGATCTGCGATCAGTTTTGTAAGTTTGTATATAGCGGTTAGGATAAGGATTGTGAAACCCCAGGCTGATTCCAGATCAAGGCATAAAGTCGATTTCAACCCCAAACTATTTTGCAGTTTCTGTAACACTGCAGTTTTTGCTGTGAGACAGTACAGGAAATTCTCTCTGTTTCTCTCTCTCTGACCTTCTCTGACTCACATATCCTGAGTTTTAAAGGAGATATTTAAATTTGATTCATCAGGCCAAATTCTGCCTCCTAGGATACTACAACAGAAACCTAGAAAGTACAGACATAAATCTAACTCTGCCTCTTAGTCATTGTGTTGGTAAGCCTATCTGAATACAGTATCTAATAAAATGGAACGTTTTGGTTGTATCACTTGTTTTGAATAGAAAATCCCTATTTAAAGCAAAACTATTGTGGCATTTAAACATGTCTTTTTAAACTCTTACTGCTTTCCTTTAGTCATTACATAGATACACATTTCAAATAATCAGTCAGGTGTAGTGTTCAGCATACCTAAAATTGTTTGCCGTTAGCACAATGCTTCATTTATGAATGTACAATGTGTGATGCTGAACTGCCAGCAGGTGAGAATGTCAAATTATGCTGACATTATTAACGGCTTGTTAAAAAAACACACAAACATGAACAAAAACATGAATTTATCTCAGCTTTGTTGATTTGCAAGTGAGTTTAAAGCAAATTGTATGAGGACACATAGACGCACCAACCTACATAAACAACGATGAGAGAAATGTAGTCAGCCATTGTAAGCATGAACATGTTGATACAGTGGTATTCCATTAACATATCCAACTACACTGTACAGATTAAAATGTATCAGTGATTATTAGAGATCACCAAGTTAACTTTAAAGCTTACCAGTTAACTTATTAGCAAGACCTTGCAACATTTGCATTGTGTCCGTATAATTTGCTTCCTGTGCTTTATCTTGTGATCAGTGTACAGTAATCACATTGCCCCCTTTCTAATTTTTGCTCTTCATTAAATAAAATAAATCAACAAACAGGAAGTATAAGCAAACCATCTGCCCGGCTCACAGTAACACATCTACTGTGGAAAAGCAGAGCGTGGCTGATAGGATGACTTGATGTGATCGCCATGGCAACACTACAGCACTCTGACAGGTGCTTCTACACATCATCTGGCCCTGTGTTAACAAATAGCGAGACCATTTACAAACCAAGCAGAATAAAAGACTTTGCATCTACAGTTTGCTATCGCAATCACATTTACTTACTTAACACACATACACAAACGCAAACACACATCTCCCAGCAGCATCAGATGTTTCATATTGTGCCTCCAAGCATGCGGTACTAAGCGTGTACACACATGCTCACGTATGTTGTTGAGGAACTGGATGTCTCTTGTACGATATTCATGGCACCCTGTTAGAGGAAAGGTCAGACTGCCTGGCAACACATCTAGCTCCATTTTAATTAGGGCAGGACCATTTCCTGCTCTTTGAAACTATGTTTCTTCTCCTTCCATTCACAAGCCTGCATTCAATTCAGACAGGTGAAGTGGGCATGTCTTCCATCTCGCTGGCTTCAATCACGAGCAAACAAATCCATATGGTCTTAACACACTTCTTTGTTAAAGGCGCACTTTGTTCGGTTAAAGGCGAACAGGAGACAGTTTATGTATTAATCCTTATACATTATTCTGTTACCCGCTTATGCAACATCAAAGCAATGTTTTATTAATCTGTGTCTCTGGAATGATTCATATATTCATATCTTCTAAAGCTCTATAAGCACTAAAATAACAAAATAGGACTTAAACCCAAATGAATAATCTAATAAGCTTAGAAAATAGGTGGGGCATAAACTAAGACCAGAAATATAGTGTTAGTAAGTGATACCGTGTAATTAAAAGCGTAGTTCATTTAAAAATAAAAATTCTGACATCATTTACTAACCTTCATCTTCTGTTTGACGGAGGAATGTTAAAAAAAATTGTACCAACCACTCTTTTCAATATACTGAAAATGAAAAGGGACACGTCACATGCAAAGCTGACACGTTTTCAGTAAATATTGCCTTAAATTACAGTTCCTCACACGTAGGTAATGCACTGCATCTGCAGACTTATATTTAAGTCTACAACACATATATACATAGCATGTGAGTCGTACTGACTAATTTTATTATATATTCTTAGCGCTTTTTTGGAGCTTGACAGACCGAGTTCCCATGTACTGTCATTTTATGGAAGAACTGAAGAAAGTCATAAGAATGAGTAAATAATGACAGAACCTTGGATAAACTGTACCTTTAATAGTGACCAGGTAGAAAATGTGAAGATTCATGGGAACTAACAAAAGTGGAATGGAGGTCTTTGAAATAGATATGCTATATTGTGGTATGCCAGGCTAGCCATACTACACGATCAATCTGTTACTAATGCTATGATATTTTCCAGAAGGGAGGGTAAGATGGGAAGGTCACATGTCAAAGCTGGCAGGTGAAGAGGCCTGACAGTGATATTCACAATCTTGGCTTTAAACATGATTGCTAAAAGGATGTGGATTATTACATATTAACAAATTATGTAAATGTTTCAATACATTCATCTGCATTTAAATTCTTTGCCTACATTATAACACAGCTGACATTTTAATTACTCAGCAACAGACTCTGTGACTGTACAAACTAATTATGGCTGTGGCAACATTCTGAGTGTAATTGAAATGTGATCAAGCATGCTTAGCAATTTCGCCACTGTTTTAATTTATGTGTCCTAATTCCGAGACACATTAATTAAAAACATGATGGCTGCAGTCTTTTTACGTGTTGCTCATATTAAGCTCTAGTCAGGGGACACAGGAAGAGTTCGGCATCAGCACGTTTAATTTTAGTGGTCGGGCTGTGCTGGAGGGTACTGTGGCTCTCACGTGGGCCTGCGTTGAGATGGATGTAGACAGGCTACTCACTCATAACCTGTCAGCATGAAGTAATCCCTCACTGCATTTCAGCCACAGCAATAAACAGATGCACCAAATTGGCCATCTCAGGTGACGAGCAGCTTCTTGAACCAGTCAGAGTGCTCTCTTTTCGGTACACTGAAATTCACATATAATTTATAACAGTGTAAGGCTTATCATTTAACTACTTCTCATGATTCTTTTTAGTATTGTTTGTAGAGAATGCCTGATAATTTTATACAATCAATTCAGATACAGACTGTATTAACAAAGTGAAATTAAAATTTATTTAAAAAATTAAAAAAATATATCTTTATTGTTTAAAAATAGACAATAATTTAAATTTACACTAATTTCAGTTGTATTTTTTTTTACATAATAATGATAATATTTAAATTGTCATGCATTTATTTCTTGGTGAAGTGGCTCATGTGTGTGTTTTTTTTGTCTGTGTGCTCATGTGAGTACGGAACAAAGGCAGATGAAGTCACTGTTGCAATTGATGATAAACACTAGTGAACTCAGAGCAGATGACAGGCAGGCAGTGATGGGCTACTGTATGAACTGCTGCTGGCTTATGTATTTCTGTCCAGAGCTGATAAGTTGACTCCATCCTTGCCTTATTTAGGCAGTTAGATTTCTGTGCTGCTGACACAACATTGCATGAGAGAGAGAGAGAGAGAGAGAGAGAGAGAGAGAAAGAGAGAGAGAGAGAGAGAGAGACTGGCTGCACAGGGCTGTATGTTGATTAAGCATTCAAATGCTTCTCTGCTCCCTCCAGTTTTTGGTGAATGACTATATCAACTGTAGCTGAGTGTGATGGAAGATGAGGGTGTGAATAAGGATTACATGAAGGGCTCTTCTAATGTAGCTCTCTCTGCCTCTTATTCATACCCACTAGCATATCCAGGGATGCTATTACATCCATGCCTTAATGTCATCCCACTCTTTAAGTCTTTCCTGTATCAATCACACATAACCTGTCAAAAACATGTCAGGGTCATTTTTCACCCCAAATGCATGGAAAAAATTAGAAATTATTTTGTTTTAGAAAATAAAGCCTATTTTAGGAAATTTTGCTTTATTTTTATGGCAGTCAAGCACATATTCTCTCTATTCTCAGTACTGTAATGTAAAAAACAATAACAGGAATGTAATTAAACTGATCATATTACTGTTTTTAGCTTTTAAGCTCATGTGCTTTATCACAGGATGATGTAGGTGCATCTCTTCATTACCGCCATGATAAAAGCTTAATTAAACACAGGAGTAGGTCCTAGCGCAGTTTTGTTTACACTGGCTAACCCCGCCAATGTGTACACCCAATAAATTGCCAACACCCTGTTTTTAGCTAACAGAGTCTTATCCTAGCGTGAACCTGTAATATTCTGTAGCCACTCTGATATTGAATCTATCACAATTCGCAGTGAACTCCAGCATGCTGGTTAACCTTTAACGCTAACCCCTTAAATAGTGAATTCTGTTGGCTGCAGCAAGAGCCCTGCCCATGAGGAAGGGGGGTGGGGGGGATAGGAGGTCTGTGGGGATTATATTTACCTGGGGGACATACTGATGTAAAAGATAGTGTGGACACCATATTTATAAGAGTACTACTGTATGAATCTTTAAAGCCACGCTAGCCAGCCAAGGGCGTAACTACTAGCCTACAGACAAACTCTTGCTCAGCTGAAACTGAATGCAAGTAATGCATAGTAAAATGGCTTTACTTTAATGTCATGGCACTGGTAATGACCCTGGTATATGAATCCTCTAACCCCGAGCCCCTGCTCACTGAGGGAGGGGTGTAACCACAGAAAATAAGCCACACTGAGAGGAACAAATGCCAAAAACAGTACTCTGTTCAGACCACCCGGTACATGCACACAAGCACTTTGCTCTGAGTGCTTAGCATTACTTTATGGGTCAGGGGTGCCCAACCCAACCCAACACACCTGAACCAGCTAATCAAGGTCTTACTACCCCGCTAACAATTTTAGGTTAAAAAAATGTTTTCATAACATTTTCATTAAGTAACAAAAATGTTAAAAACATTATTTTAAAAGTTCTAGGAATGTTCAAAACGTTCATTTTTTTAGATGTTACATTTAACATTACTGTTTGGTTATAAGAATGTTATTCAAACTCTTTTAAAACCCACACTTTCTGTGTGGGTTTTAAACATTCTATTAACAATATATGTTTTACAGAAAAAATGTTTGATATATACAATATATAATATTAATAAGTTCTACTAATGTTACTGCAAGGATGTTTTTTGAACTCTTAGAAAACATTAGCCAACTTTCTGAGAACGTTCCTTGTTAGCTGGGTTTGCAAATTAGTGACTTCCAGGAAATTGTGTTGAGGCAAATTGGAGCTAAACTCTGCAGGACACTGTCCCTCCAGGAGCAGGATTGTGCACCCATTATTTATGTGCAATAGCTTACAATAGCCTAGAGTTTACAAGAATCACGGAAGCTGTAAGTAATTTGATTGTTCCACTCAATCCTGCTAAAAAGAGCAGGTGCTGCATTTTGTAGGATGCTATATTGTGCTACTAGAACAGCACTAAGCAGCTGGGCTAGAATAGAGATTTATGCTGGTCAAAGATGGTGTTTCACAGGGAAATCAACTAGCCTCAGACAGACTATTATGGGCCGTTTGAACACTGGGAGCACAAACACTGCATATATTCTGCATAATGTTCTTTATTTATCGATTGGCTGGTTGCTAACATGATGTTAGAATGTCAGGGTCATTAAGCGGCACAAACATATACATGAAAGCGCACATATACCAGCATTCACAGCTGCGCTTAGTGGTCTCTCTCTTTAAATCAATTACTGAAAAACTCACATCTATTAAAACCTTAGCTAATATTTTGATAGAACTAGTTTGGAGGGGCAGGATTAGGCAAAGTAAAGATTCAGATTAAGTCCAAAGTTGGTGACCCAAGCTGTAAGAATTTCTGTGATTATGATCCTACTTCCTGTCTCTTGCGTTTTTGAATATTTGGGCAAAAATGATCATGCTTTCCGCTACCAATAAGACTGTAGTCCTCCCAACTGCATATTTTTTTAACATTAGAGAGACAGCTTTAACCATATTATTCCAGATATGGATAATCCTTTCCATTGACTCACTAATGGAACATGGCTGCAGGTAACCTCTAATGGTTATGTGCATGTATAGTATGTTTGTGTTTGTATAGTGTCAATTGAAGACAAAAGGATGCTATTTGAAGATGTCTGGAAAAAGTGTCAGTCAGTCAAGGAACATGATAATGTGTGTTCCCTAAGACCTGTACAGGATGCTAAGAATTTGTGCCTTGAATAAATGGTTTACCCAATACAGCCATTAATATGTCTGTCTAGTACACCTCTTGGCAGAAGAACAAACATCATAGCAGTCTAGATGAGATACATGATCCCATGACTTTTCCCTGTGCATCTCAGCTATGGACAAATAATAGAAACCAATCCTCTTTAAAGGTTGCTTGCACAACTTATAAACTCTGCAGTGGACTTCCAGACAAACACTTGAGAAGATGAATTGAATGATATCTGTTCTGAAAACACTGATCTTGTGTGAAACTATATTTAAAAATAGGACTATGGCATTTGGTCAATGAATTATGAATTTCCCCTGATGCAGCCCTACATCTAAACCATGCAGACATCACAGCTTAACATTACAAGTAATAACAATCTTAGCAATGTGATGGAGGCCTAGATAGGGCTGGTGCACTTGTTCACTGTAGCCTGAGACCCAAAATGTCATGATGCAAATGATATACTCTGACAAATTCTTGGTCTTAATGTGCAGCCAAAACCAAAAGTTACAGCGAAGTGTGCCACTGCAAAAGTAATGATTGTTTTCACAGAGGTTTCCCAAACATTTCCATGCATCTGTGATTGGTTGAAAAAACAAATAGGTCTGCCCCAATGTCATGCCATTGGTTGAACCAGGATGCTTAAACAAACAGAGCAAACAGAGTTTTGATACCACAGATAAAGAAATAACACATTTCAACTTTAATTGACACCAAACACTGTCCCATTGGGCTTATAAACAGAAGCGTTTATCGGCAAAAGGAGGTACCCTACCTTGAAACTGCTATTTCCACTTTACTCCTGGCGATAGCTGCTGCCCTCCGAGCACCCTCCATGGCTCTGTCCACTTTCTCTTTTGTTTTGTGGTTTTTAAGAGGAATAAGCTGCTTCCTTATCCCCCGCACCAATATGTTATTTTTATACTTCCCCTCCTCTTTGGTTCCATCTGGGAATATTGTGCATCCATATCCATGCCTCTTGTTGTTAAACCATTCCCCTTCATACTTCAATCCATTAGATCGCTCGCTGACTCCAAAACCATTACGTTTGTCATTCTTCCACTCGCCCATGTAGGACTCAGTGGTGGTGGCATCCACATGGTCCTCCATGGGCGTGTACTCATCTGGCACCTCTCCGTCTCCATAGCTGATGGTGGAGTTGGCGTCGCTGGAGCTGATGCGGCTCATGTTGGCGTCGCTACGGGCAGAGCTCCGTTTGCTGGAGATGGATGTTTTGGAGTCAGATTTTCTGAGCTGACGTAGGCTGCCGAAGAGGGACCCGCGACGGAACAGACCCTTCTTCTTGCCTGTGACGACTTCGGTATCACTGTGAAAATTCAATACAAAACCACCTCGGCTTCCGACTGGGGTGTCCGGTACTGCGTCCTGCAGGATGGTGCCATTGCTCTGCACACTTCTCAGGGAGGCCAGGGAGGTGCGAAGCGGAGAACGGATAATTGTTGCCATTCCGTAAGGCACGCTCTGACGCACACCATAGCCGTGCCTCATGCCCCCCATCCACTGGCCCTGATAAGTGCCTAATGAAACAGAAAAAAAACACTGAACTCCTGTAGTGTGCATAATAATAATAATAATAATAACAACTAATAGAAAATCATTTATGTTAAAAATCAATTAATGGTAATCAATGATCAGCAGATATTAGTACGGTGAATACAGGTGGCAATATAAGACGATACTTATTCTGACACTTCATTTGTGTTCGGTGTTGTCCTGTATAATTAAATGATCTGTACAGCTTTTTCAATGTCACTATTTTAGGATGAACTTAGTGCTTAGTAATGGAAAACATACTCCTACTGTAATGATAGATGATTAAGCGCTAGTGTACCACTGTAATAGTTATCTTTATTGTATACAGCCCACAATAAATTATGGAATAATTATTAAAAAGGTATTGTGGAAGTTAAAATGCAGTAAAATTAACTTCAAATTCATTTTTTTTTGGTCATGACTAACTTTAGTTTCGAAGTGTACATCTGATATCAGTATTTGTCTGAGTAATTTCTAATGGGTGTTACATTCTTGAACCTCTCCACAGATAGATGTTAGCACCTCCATTCACAAGTTTAACACTGACAGGCAGAAAGACACAATTAAGACAACTATGTTTGAACTCTAAATGCTTTACAAAAGGGCCATAAGACTAGTGTCCTTAATTCATATAGATGAATGCTGATTTATACACTTAAACAGGTCACAACAGCACATAAATAAGTGGAACATCAGATTAGACAACAGCGTTATTAAAACATTCAATCACTCTAAAACCAAAGTCACAAAGACAGCTGACACAGGTTAAAACAGTGTGGACCTTTGGAAACCTGTGGCTCCAAGATGCAAAATTTAGGTAAATGCTGGATGACATTGCAATGGAATGCCAGAGTTCAAGTTTGTTAGACATACTGCTTACATAAACGATGTGCAACCCCACAAAAGACAATTCTTTAATTATTTTTATATAATATCATTTCAGTATATTTTCATTTTTTAGCAATGGCCACTGACCTGACAGCTGGTCCAAGCGTAAACATGTGTAAACAACATTGGTACTTACCACCATCCCCATAGGTTTCGACCCCATATCCATCCTGCAGTCCATTGCTCCACGTCCCATCGTATCTGGCAGGTGTATTGGTGCTCTGACGAACTCCATAGCGGCCCTTGAACCCGTGGCTCCACTCCCCACGATACACCCATTTCCCCTTCGTCTCAACACCCAGACCGTGCCGTTTGCCCTGCGACCAGTAGCCCTGGTACGTATTCCCGCTGGGCCAGGTGTAAACCCCGACTACCTCAAAGCCATGAGACCAGGAGCCGGCGTACTCGCCTTGAGCCTTGGGTCCCGTGCAGATGCCGTGTCCGTGGGCTTTCCCGTCCTCCCATCCGCCGCAGTAAGTGCCACCATCGTCGAAGTCGAACCGTCCGCCCGTCATTCAGAATGGGATCAAAATAAAAGCAGCTGCAACGTTGCTGTGCGGTTCTTCTTTTGTTTTTCTTTCATTAAACCTTTTTCCAGCGGAGTTGCCGGCTAGGGGAGAATAACTCAAGACGGGGATGTTGATCGGGTTGTGAGAGTATGAATGAGGAGGCAGGCTTAATACATCGTTCCCGAAGCCGCACACGCTGAAGCAGCCGCTGTTTCACCGACTCCCTCCGCTCGCAGGCGCTGCGCAGAGCAGACACAGCCGCACGGCAGCGCAGCTGCGAGAGACGCAGCCAGTCCTTTTGCGTCATTACCGTGGCCCCGCCCACCTCAACCCTAAACTATTTTTTGGAAGGATTTAGAAATCCATATTGATAGTAAACTGGGGTATATGATTGAATTTATGCGTATTTATGATACGCTTGTTTTAGTTTTTAGAATGATCATTTGAAAAGTAAAGAACAATAATATATTATACAGTTATTTATTTTATTAGAAAAAACATATACATACAAATGTATATGGGCTCTTTGCAAAATAGGTTTATCGCGATTTATAAATGACCAATAGTTAAACATAGCTCCTTTGAATGAAACTAATAACAAAAAGCGCTGAAATGTTATGTAATGTTTTAAAAGCACTGAACGTTGTCTATTTTTTTATTTATGTCTTTATTTTTGGCAGCAAGTGTTACGTAATGCCGCTTGGTGTTGTGGCATTGAATAAAAACCCTGCTGAGCTCATTGAGAAGGCACAGGTTCCAAACCCTTTAAAATATGTACTGCTAGCGGAAACATGGCATAGTTTAAATGGCAGTGCAACTTGATTCAGAAAGCGCCCCCTGTGTCGTGGACAGGTGGATTTCTTTGGCAGGTGTCGAAAACGCTGCATTATCTAGGATAAAGGTTTCATGTTCAGAAGTATATTCATGCATCGACATGACTCTTTTTAACAATTCAACAATTAACCATTTACAACAGAATTTTTATCAAGATATGGACTACCATAAAGTTACAATATACAACTTCCAGGTTTCTCCAAGGTATGAGTACATTAATTGCGTTTTAATGAAATATACTAATCTAAAAACTCATACCTTCAATGCATGTTAATAATAAGATATACGTACTATCAGGTTAAAACGTGATAACGTCATATTTTGAAGCAGTAAGCCTATATACTTTATATATTTTGCTGTATAGTCTCCATTGTGTGGAACAGATGACAAATATTTATTTCTGTTATTAGTTTATACTGCAGTTGCAGTACTGAAGTATCATGAACTATAAAACGACATATAATAGCAAATAATCTCAACAGATTGCATTTGTTTGTAATTAGTAAAAGGTGTCTATGTAAATTTACTGAGAAAGTGTCTACAGAGACATCTATTGGTTTGTTTGAAAAGTGCAACAGCCTGACGGCAGTTCATGATGAGCGATTCGGTATTTGAAAGTGTGTATCCAAAAGCCTTATTAATATTACTGCGTACAAATATGTATCAAAACTTTCGTAGACAAACAAGTAAATATGTTATGTATTTAATCTAAAATATTTTTTTTAAATCAATGCAATATAATCATTTTGGCGAGACCATTTCTATATTTGCACAATGAATAATTTCACAATAACTGCGAAATGGGGTTGTGTGTCCTTTAAGAAGTTGGGTACCACAACTTCGAGGCTGGGCCGTTTAACATCCAAGCTGCGTCTCAATACCTAACATGCTTTCTACCTAGACATTATTAAGTCAGCAGCAGTTTTGAGCATCATAGCTGCCACAGAATAACCGGCAATGCGCCTGTGAGACAACCAAATTTTACCGACACTGAACGCCCCGTGATGCCCAAAAATGCTGCAAACGCGTCGATTCCCGAACATTCTGTCATAGGCATTTAGGTTTTGACACACAGCCACTTATGGATAAAATGGCGGTGGAAAGCATCGGTGAATCAGAAGAAACCCTTATAAAAAACGACGCGGTGTTAGAAGACAGCGGCGAGGTGATTGATAGCGTAAAAAATAAAGAGTCCAAGCTGATATTATACCACTGGACACAATCGTTCAGCTCCCAGAAGGTAGGTGATCGGATATCGAAAAGAAATCAGGGTGGGTGCATGATCGCTTTTATCCTGACATTGATATCCGCGTTAAAAATATGATCTTTACCTGAATGAATACAGCGATGCATATGGCCGGTTAAATAAAACAATTGCCGCTCATTTCTGATTGACAGCCCGTGTGTTTATTATTCACAATGTCACATTACTTAAGATGCACAATGTTCAGAGTGTGCGATGTTGATATTTACCAGATTCAAATATTCCCAGAACCAAAATATTTTTGTACTTTTGTAGGCGCGAAACCTTGGAGCGTGGCATTTGGTTGTTGTGAGATGCGTGTTGTTATTTGTTGTTATTATTGGTTGTTGTAAGATAAGTGCAAGCCTACTGCATTAAACGCAAACGACGTGTTTCTGTTATAGGTGAGACTGGCGATAGCTGAGAAAGGGCTTCAGTGTGAGGAGTATGATGTGAGTCTGCCTCTGAGCGAACATAACGAGCCCTGGTTCATGCGTCTGAACCCCGCTGGAGAAGTTCCTGTGCTGGTTTACAATGACATCGTCGTCTGTGATCCCACACAAATTATGGACTATTTGGAGCAGAACTTCTGTGATGGTAAACTCCTACATTTACCAATGTACAGTATTTACAGCATTTTCGTTGTAGATTGCATGAATAAGACCATACATCAGATCCAGTAAGGACGTATGAGAAAACAAATGAATTGCTGCACCTAAATAAATGAATGCATCAAAAGCACTACGTTAAGAATGACTGTATTGTTCTATAATGTATTGTGAATTACATGCATTTGTTTTTTAGTTAAATCTAAATACTTTCAGTCGACTGCATTTATACTGCAATATTTCAAGTTCAGCATGCCTGTGCATAAATTTGAATAACATGAGACATGGGATACAAGGATGAGTTAATGTATTTACCCTAAAGCGCATAAGTTCATTCACATTCATCCATGGTCATTTATATTTCATGCATAAGTTCGAAAATTTTAAGTTAGAAATAAATCCCTTATTTCTGACACCTTTGAAAGGCACGATGTTTTGTGCTCTGTGCATTTCTCTAATAGAGAACACTCCAAAACTAATTCCAGAGGAGGGGAGCATATATTACCATAGAGTGCAACATTACAGAGAGCTGCTGGATTCCCTGCAGATGGATGCCTACACCCATGGCTGCATCCTCCACCCAGAGATCACAGTAGACTCCCACATACCGGCTTATGCCACCACCCACATTCGCAGTAAGGCACAAGGGCAGAGCATAATCACTGCTCAAACACTGTAAACATTGTGTAAGCTGTATGTGTACACCCAAAAGAGATAACTGTACTGTTTTTTCACTGTTGCAGTTTTTAATGTGTCCTGAATTAGGAGTGTAAAGTCCTGTCTCTTATAGCACAGATCGGTAACACAGAATCTGAACTGAAGAAACTAGCAGCAGAGAATCCTGATCTTAAAGACGCTTACATTGCAAAACAGAGACGCTTGAAGGTAAATACACCTTAATGCGATGATGTGCTTTAAATTATTTACATGATTACTCGCTCTGGGCATCTGGGCAGCAGAGTACAGGAGTTGCTGCCAAAGTCTTCAGATGGTCTCAATGATTTTTTCCTTTGAGCATGTGTCTTTAATTTACATTACAATTTTCTTTATTTACTGTGCCTAAAACTGATTGCTACATTTCATGAAAAGAGTCATATGAATGAAACACACTCATTTTGCATTTCTCTAGAGTAAACTGTTTGACCATGATAATATGAAATATCTGAAGAAACTCTTGGATGAACTAGAGAATGTTTTGGATCAAGTAGAAACAGAGCTGCAGAGGAGAGTTGAAGAGACACCAGGTGAGAAGTAGAGAACAGAAACAATCTCAGATTGTTGGCTAATATTCTCTAAAAGTACTCTTAAAGTTATCAAAAAACGTTCTTGTAGTAACATTAGTATAACGTTTTGTTAATAATGTTATAAGAATGCAATAACGGTTAAACAGCGGGAAATATTCTTACAACCCAAATATGTTAGCTAGGGTATCACTTGTCATCCTTCTCCTACACTTTTCTTTCTCTCCATCTAGAAGAGGGGAATCAGCAGGCTTGGCTCTGTGGGGAGTTCTTCAGTATTGCTGATGTCTCTCTCGCTGTGACTCTTCACCGACTCAAGTTCCTGGGCTTGTCCCGCCGTTACTGGGGCAATGGGATCCGGGTCAACCTTGAGACTTATTACGAGCGTGTCCTGAACAGGCCCGCCTTCCGCAGAGTGCTTGGACAAGTCAACAACATCCTCATATCTGCTGTGCTACCCACCGCATTCAGGATTGCAAAGAAGAAAGCTCCAACATTTGTTGGTGCCACTTTATTGATTGGATTGCTAGGGGGCGCCACTTACTTGGCTTTCCAATACTTTAAAAAAAGACTTTATGTATCTTGAACTTGTTATTGGGACCATTCCACATTGCTCCATCTTGACCTGTGTACATTCATTTGGATTATACATAACATTTGCATAATTGTTGTACAAGAAGCACTTTTGGGTCAAAGTAAAATACAAACAAAACACATTTTCAGTCATTATGTCAAAATGTGGGTAAGATATAACATAGTTATAAATGGCTTCACATTATCCTGTGGGATTCTATATTCCAAATAAATTAATTGTGCTAGCTGGACTATACATATATTTCTAAGTCAATATAGGAAAAGTTAAGAAATTACTGATTACAAAAAACCTAATTTTCATTTTTCCTTAATGCAACATTTTCTATACCTATGATGTCATGTAAATCTGTTTGTTCTTCACTCATGCATCTATATAATGCTAATAACTGTAATATTTTATGCAACAGCCCTTTCTCTGTACAAAACAAATGGAGTGTGTATGCAGATAAAATATGGATTTCTTAGTTGTTAATGTCTGGTTTACAAATATTCCAGTGATTTTTTTTAAATCAATAGGGCTGCTGCAAGCAAATTTTGGAAGCAAATATCAAACAAGTGCTTGCTTATCATTTGTTTACAGTTTGCTTATAAGTTTTAGTACTATATTTTGAGACAAGGAACCTTGCATCACATGGCAATTGTGACCAGATGAAATATGTAATTTGGCAATGCTTTAAAGGGAAATGATCTTGATTATACAAGTCTAATTACGTAAATTACAAAGAAAGGCATACCAAGAAAAACTTATTATTTATGAATAACTCATAAATTGTTGCGTAAACCACAGTGACCGTAAGGTGGCAGTATTGTCCTGTTACTTTATAAGATATGCGCGTTAAACGCAGCACTTCTGATTCGTGTGGACTAAGATAATCCGCAAGAAATCCTGCGTCCAATAACCGACCCTGCAGCTGACTAAATAAATCACGTTGCAACTCTGAACAGTTGCACATTTCTCAGCCGATTGGACTTGACATCTTGTTATTCAGTTTTTTTTAAATCTCTGCACGTGTTTTTAAAGAATTGGATGAAATTCTCCTCATCTTGCAAAATGTAACAGACATGATATCTTGTTGCAGTCCATCAGATATCCAAATTCTGGTGTCTGGCGTGGAGAGCAAATTTTGCAACGGCATACTAGTTTTCTTGCCAAATTTGAGATACGTCTGTATGATTCGCACCTCATGGAGTTCACATTTACACTAAGGCCCATATTAGGCTGTCATAAGATAAACAGAAACAGAAAACCTGAGTCTCCTCTATAAATACAAAATGTCTCAGGTAGTATTTTATAAGCTGCAAGCTTTTTCCACACCTCTTTTGTTGACATGGTCGGCTTGTTTGAACCAATTCCCATTTTTAGTGTATATTCTTAGACTGGTTTAATCTCAACAAAAAGAAAACACTAAAGTTCAATATCGCTTCATTAATGTCACAACAGATTTGACTTGTGTGACCATAATTTGTATGAGCTATTGCGTTGCTTACACACCAGTTGTTCAGCTTAGCTTAGCTTTAAAGCAAAACTGCTGATTTAACAGGGGTAAACCAGGTTACATTTAAATCCCTTGAAAGAAAAGACAAAAATCAGATCACTTACATGGAGCCATTTGTATTGTTTATATTCACATCAGCCTAATAAACTCACAATCAAGGGCCCGATGGATGAATTTTGGTAAATAAATCTGAATGTGATTAAAATCTGGCAAGCTAAAAAACCTGAACAGTCCAGGACCCATTGATACAGCTTACATCTGGCAGGACATGCTTGAAACATCTGTCCTGCTTACCTTTAGGGAGGAGCTAAAGCAACACTCTGCCCTTAAAAAGAGAAGACAGTAAAACACTAAAAATTCTGACAGGACTAAGTAAAAATACGAAATGTGAACAGGGAAGAAGAATAAAATGAGCAAGGGAGGATTTTGGCCTGAAGAATAAGGTAAATATCGTCCCACACAGCTCAATGTGGAGTGGCAGTGGTCCCGGTCTTGGAGCGGGTGAGGTGCATGGAAACTTCCAGGGTGCTTTTTTGCGCCAGTCCATCTTTGCAGCCCGAGCGGCTTACAGGAGACAAAGACAGACGGTAGGAGTGGGCAGAGAATCCAGTTTCCATGGACACGCGTGATATACACTCCTGAGTGCTTCGCAAGATCCCCAGAAATATTGCTTCATGTGGCTCTGTCTGTTGTCTGTCATTGGCACACAAATATATGCTTGATGCTTTTACCATAGACTCATCATTCATTGCTATTTTCAGGAGATGATGTCAACTGTTTAAGTTATGGCTTTCATACCTTAACTGTGAAAGCTGTCAGTATGCCAAACCACTACACTGACACCCAAGCAGCCCTGCAAATGTACCAAGACCAAGGGGTGATTAGCATCACTTGCCACGCAAAGTAACACTGATGTCATTCGGCTGACCTTACCACCACTTGGCTCTCACACAGGCATCCCTTTCTCGTAATTCTCGCTTTGTTGCCGGCTATCAGCGCCATGGTTACCGCAACCGTAATGTCCACTAAGCACTGTTGCGTAAGACCCTGCAATACTGTAATGGGTGACGTCAAACCAGTTTGAGGTACCAAAAAAAAACAAAAAGATGTTTTTCAAATTGTCACATTTGGCATAATCTCCCTGGACTCAAGGCAAAAGAAGATTTCTCTTAAATGTGTTGGCCCATCTAAAGGAAACAATCGCCTGGCTTCCAGAAACATCTTCCAGCTTTACGGTATTTACCGATCAGGCTGCTTGGATTCTGGCTTGTTGACACGAGTGTTAAAATGGCCCCCCTGCAAGTTTGAACATCGTAACTTTTTGATGAAACCTGCTGCTATCATTCATTTGTACATGTGCTCCTCAAATGTTTAAACAAGCGCTGCATAAACACAAGCATGCAGGCACGAGAGAAGGGCCAAGTTTTTAGGCCTGTGCACTTTAAAGCCACGCTTGATGGGATAGTCTCGGCCAAGCTAAGCATACCAACTCGTTTTACATTCTTAATTAATTTTCTGAATGTGCAGAAATGAACTTGGTGCCTCAAATCACAAAGAAGCCCCGCTGCATTTTTGGAACGTGTGATGCCACCCGATCGTTTTAAAATACCACATCTTTTTCATTGAAATGCATTGTGTGTTATATAAATTCAGCTTTGGCTTTTGAAACCGCACATTGCTTGTGGTGAAAATTCAGGCTTTTGTCCTACATAACTACAGCTAGGAATGGATAGTCTTGGTCCAAAATGACACAGTCAATAAAACATTACATATATTTAGGAGTGTAATACTCATATTTATATATACATTAATGTATTATTGTAATATATGTATATTATGTTATAAACCAAAATGTAAACATTTTATCACCATTGATGGTTGCAACTACAGATTGTCTTTTTTGAGATTTAGCAGTGATCTCCTCTGTTGGATTGATGGACATGTTTTCACCCATCTCCTCAAATGCTTGTCTTTGTATTTTAATGCTGCTTCAAGCTAAGCCAGTGTTTTTGGTCTCAAGCTCTGGTTGGGTCTCTGTGTCTCCTATCACCCACCTGTGAATACGCATGTGTTTGCTGCACAAATATGCCAAGACCATCAGTGTCATTTTTCACAGCTTTGATCTATAGGGCCTCAGGCCATCTCAGGCTCTGAGCAGATACTTAAACATGCAAATGTGAACTCTTGCATTTTGAATGTACAAGCTAAGAATATTTTTTGTTTTGTTTTTTAATACAATTTGGGAAGAATGCAAGTTACAACTGCACAGATGCACTGTCAGCTTCAACACAGTTCTACTCCCTGTTCTGTCCCATGTTCTCTCATGACCTTAGTGTTCACACACTGACCTTTAAACGTGTACACTATGAGTAGCAACCAAAAAACAAGACCCTCAGAAGACCCTCCAAATCCACAACACAGTAAAAGGCCTATATTGATACATTTTAGATTATTTACTTTTTGCAAGTCTAATGTAGGACAATGACAGATGGAAGAAAGAGGCAATGAAACGTTGTTCCTGTAGCTCAGTTGGTAGGGCATTGTGTTAGCAGTGTAAAAGAATGTGGGTTCGATTCCCAAGGAGCATGTGCATTAACAAAAAGTATAACTTGAATGTACTGTAAGTTGCTTTGGATAAAAGCAAATGTATGAATTGTAAAGCATTTGTGGGTGGAAATAACCCAGTAATACTGTCTGTCAGTGTAATACTACAGTATCTCTTCCACAAATGTCTAGAGAATAATTCTCTTGCAGGCAGCAATGCCATGCTCCTAAACGTGCAGGTATTCTGAAGTACACATGGTTCGCAGCCATATACTGCTGTGAGCCCTGGCACAGCTGGAATCAATTGTAAACAACTATACATTCCTCTCACAAGGGTCCACTTTTTATGCAAAGCTCAATGTGTCATAAATGGACTGTGTATGAGCTAATATAACAGTATGGCATATCCTGGTACAAATGTCTGGCATCCACGGGTTATTTCAAATATGTGTGCACATTTAACAGACATATTACTCTATAACTATAAGTAATCTATAACAATGCAGACAAAACATCTTTGAAAGATTAAGTCCAAACATTGTTGTTGTCTGAAAACGTTGAAAAATGAGTGTGCTTGGATGTATGCAGTCCACTGGAATAATTCCTAGAAAAGTGAGCCTCCTGCCAGAATCTTTCAAGAAACACATTTTAATTGCTAAATACTAAAAAGCCAAATTACTCTTCTTTTTGCTAATTGCTGATTTTGATCCCCATAAGGAGCTCTTGGTCTAAGAAGACAGTTATAGTTTGATCGGACCACAGCCAAAGATAACAGCAGCCATGGTTTCTTGGCTAACTTGTGTACGTGAGTTTGGCTCACCCCTGCATTTGGCAGGGGGACTCTGGTTTTAGAGGCCTATTAATCTGATCTTTATCAACCACTAATAATGCTAATGACTATGAGGGGACCTGCATCAAATCAGCATCACACACTCATGTAAACAGCCCAGGAGGGAAGCTTTTGAACAGGCCGAGCTATGAACAGCATCCCTGTATGTGATTATGGTAATAGTTTTGCTGAGCCTGCAGTATATGCGTTTAAATACAGAATATTTGCCTAACATATGAAATATCCCTGGTTTAAAACCGGGTGGAAACAACTTTATTTGCAGTGTGTGCGATGGACAAATGGGTCACCATACTTGGCCAGCATGTCCTTCATGTGGTACTAGTAGTGATAAAAAAATGTTATATATTATAAAATTTGGTGTATTATCTTTTAAAGTCCAATTAAATGTACTATTAAACAGTTTGATATGTCCCATTGCGGTTATGTTTAGCAAACATTAACAATTATTATTTGTAATACACATGCTTTGAATGAGATGGCAGTAGTTTATTGACGCAACATATTCACTAAGGATCTCTATTTTCATAGTAAGGCCAAAACCACTGCTTTGGCAAACTTAAAACCAGCTTTTTTCCACTGTTTATTTCTAGTGTTTAATTCTCAAACTAAACCCCAATAAGCTCCAAATATACTCAACACAAACTCATGACACACTGTCATTGTTCCTCTCACTTTAAAAAGTGTTTAATTTATTTTCATGGCAGGCTCTTTCTCTCGAGAAAGTTTATATTTTTTAGCATTACTTCTGTAACTTGCAATATATACAAATCAAGCACAAATTCTACACAAAGCACAAACTATAATGGCCTACAGTACTACAAAATTGCAACAGCTATCTTTTCACTTCTAGCTGAGACTGATTTCATGTCTCATTAAATTGGTTTCTTCTTTGCAAATCGCCAAAGTGGGCCCTCCCATGGCCGAAGCTGAAAATTCACATCAAAGGCTACAATAAGGTCTTGAAAATCTTCGAGTATTTTTCTGTATTTGCAAGACACAAAACACAGAAATAGCTTTAAACTTTTTTGCTATTTTTGGAGGCTGATACTGATTTTGAGGTCATGATAGGCCTGTTTTTCAGGGCAAAAATTTCAGAACGAGCATGCCCATATTTCCAGCGGAATGTGTATTTTACTATGGTAATACGATAAGTTACATTAATGCATTTAAAAGACATAAGACAAAATGACAACATAACTGGATGCATAGCAATTGGTCTTCCCAGCTAAATTTGTTTAAGAAAAATTGTCTTTTTTAAGATTTTAAGATCACATTGTAAATCTGATGATGATATAGTGCTGCAGATATCTCAGTTGTGCATGTGTTAAATCACGCTGACAAGATTTAAAAGAACTCTCTGAAAAGAAATACGGTTTAGCATCTCAAATTCACTCCAGATATATTAGTTTATGGGTCACTCTAGAAAATGGAAATTTAACAAAGGTGAATAGACATTTGGTTGGCAGTGGTTTGTGCTAGTGCTCATTTGATAATGCAGGTGAGTGGAATTCTGGCACTGTTGTTGATCGCGCTCACCCTTCACAGCTCAAGGGTTTACGTAATAAGAATAAACTTCTGGGCAAAAGTTAATGTGAACGGTCACTGTGGTTGTGAAAACCCAGTTTTATGTTATATTACTGGCTCTGAACACAGATGTTTATCGTGTCTAGTTCAGAAATCTGATAAGCTACATGATTCATTTTGGTTTCTTCATAATGAAATGTCCAGAATGGTAACCTTTTACCAGAAAATCTTGGAAATGCTTTAGTATTTCATAATTTATGTTACCTTGGTAAAAATTGAGTTTTTCTACTAATTTATTTTGTATTCTGAAGTGTCCATGTAATTTCTTCTCTCACCCTTCTTCTACTGTTCCAGCTGAAATCTCCTGAAAATAATATTTCAGAATGGATACTGTCTCCACTCTCCGTTCTGGAATCGAGTGGTTTGGAACTAAGGGATTCTTAAGCAAATAAAATGACAAGACACAACGGATTGAATGGTTTTAGACTCTCTGGTTATGCATTCTTTCAGACACACTGTGGTTATGTGGTCTGACCGTCTCTAATAAACTGCCCCCATATACCATAAAACCAGCACATTTTACACCATAATAAGCATCATCAGCCAATCCGGTGAGATATGGGGTATGGAATTTGCCTCAGTCTGTGTTAACAGTGGGATATTTTCGGTTTTCGTGTTCTTGAAACATTGCCATTAAAATTGAATTTGTGGCTAGCAAGTTTTAAACTCCTGGTATACACATACAGCCTTTTGTCCATGGTAATCAGTGATAATTGTGAATAGTATATAAATTAATATATTGCAAAAATCAATTTAATTATCTAATGAAAAACATAGGAAATGCAAAGTTATATTTTTTATACAATTTATTCCTTCAAATAATGAATATATTGAAGGTGGAGTAAGTGATTTCTGAGAAACGTCAGAAATATTTGCAAGGTGTCTATTCTGTGTGGGTTGACATAAAAATATTGTGTTCGCACATAAGATAAAACAAAGTGGACTGGACCCCCACAACACTATGACATCCTCTAGCCAATCAGAAAGGGGTATGCCTGTGTTGCATAGCATGTTGGTTGTGAAGTTGTTTGTTAGGGTGTTGATTTCAAATATCAACAGCTTTTGTCAGAAATTGCTTAATGCACCTTTAGTTATTTACTGTAATAATTGACAGCATCAGTATGTTCTTATATTTATTTGTTTCAGTATTTATTTTATTTTACACTTACATTATATTATACAATAATTTTAGCCAGAGCCCAGACATACCTTTAGTCATTATACACACTTTGCTTGGCATTACACACATTCATTCAGAATCATCAGACAAAGTACTAAAAATGCGATCTGACCATTCAGACTGAAAAGCGTTCCAAACAATCAGATTTTAATTGAATTTGGAACTACAAATGGATTTGGTTTGGATTTATAAACACAGGGTTGCATGTGATTTCTTGCCACTCAGAATACAAATATCCTAATGGATTTGAGTCCAAAAGGCTAAGCCAAAAAATATCAAATTTTTCTATCTATCTGATCCTAAATCTGCGGTTAAAATCACAATAAATGATGATAAGCTCCTTCAGTACAAAAGTAAATTGAAGTCGGGACAGTTCAGTTCTGTTTGGGGTTAACACAAAGCAGATTCCTGTCAAATGGCATGTGTTCACATATCCTGAGTAATTTCTACAGATGCACCACTGAAAGCATTCTGGCTGTATCTGTGGTTTGTGTGGGAGCTGCAGATAGTTCAGCAAAACCCAGGTGGTGAAAATAGCTCATCAGTGACTGTATTACCAAACGCAGAAGGTAGAAAGCCAGGTGTGTTCTCAAGAACCGCAGTCACCCAAACCCAAAACACATTTTCTGCTCTTTCATCTGAAAAACTACATGAAACAAATACCAACATATGCTTTTTCCAGAGTGATTCTTTTCAAGCAATAATAAGCTAGCAAAGCATTGTAGCCTAAGCGCACAACAACTTCCCAGGCAAACAACCCAAACATTATATCTTTGCATTTAGGTTATTTTTATCCATTTATTTTAAGTCAAATCTCACCAAGAATGTATACATTCTGCCAGTTTCCATAAACTGGCATTGGATTGGACAGAATTTTAAAGCCACGCCTCTTCTTTATCATATAGGATAATGGAAATACATAAAGAAATATGGCAACAAATGAATAAACGATAACTAAATAAATAAATAAGGAAGTTAAAATAATAAGGCTAACATAAAACAATATAGAAGTGAAATTTGGTCATATATTTTTTAATATGTAATTGCTTGACTACTATGAAGTCTGAATGAAATTAAACAGCTTGCCAAGGTTATCTGCTGATTTAAAGCACAGTGTTTCAATTAGTGGAGAGAACACAGATGGTGCAATTTTTAAAGGCTACAGGCCGTCTGGTCACTCTATACTCCCCTCTCATATCTCCTATGAAATCAGTTCTAAATCATTCAAAATCAACCTTTGGTCTAGAATGACCAAATCCATTCAATCTTATTTCCCATGGCTAAATTAAACCACACACACACACACACACACACACACACACACAGATTGCCAAACACTCTCACAATAGAGCCCTGTGACACTTGGACGGAAAATATTATTGTGTTAATTTAATTCACAGTGGGAAAATACATGAACTCAATACCCTCTAGTTTATTTACTGCTTTACGACTTCAGTGTTTACACTTCCCTGCACTAATAAACAAGAGAGATCACTGCCATGTTGCCATGCTTTTGGCACAAGACCTCCCAACCAAAGCCAAAAATGAGCTTTGAGTTTGTGAATAGCCTCTTCATTCTCTTCACTCTGCCTGGTAGTGGTTTTCATTAAAGTATGATCATCTCTGAAAAGGGTAATGCAACTTAAACTTCCATCATGCAGTGTTAGTAGTAATATGGCAAACTTTCTAATTATACAGTTTATCAAAACTAACAGAGAAAAATTGCTTTACAAGTGTCCAGTTGAGGCACACTCAGGACAAAACCAACATTATCATTTTCTTTGTCTATTATAATAAATTTTATATACAGTAGAATTGTGCCAGGTCACATCACAGGAAGCTTGTTACTCATCCTTTTCAGATGTCCAGGTGTTTATTTGGTGACCACCAAATCATAACCAGCAGAATTCATCCTTGAAAAAAGACAAAATATGGATGATAAAATAAACTTTTCTTCCACAAAGGAACAGCTCACAAGTAATAATATCCACTGAAAAAATTATGTTACGGTCCATATGACTTAAGGTTACTAGACTGTGAGTGTCTGCATGGAGGACTGTAGGCTATTAAAACTATGAACTGAAATTATATGCCATATTCTTTATTACTGATGTTTCATGGTACTAAAAGCTTGCAAATTTTTATACTAAATGTAATACTACAAAAATAATCTGAATAAAGTTTCTGTTTTGTTATTTCAGTAAAAATAATTAATATAAACTAATAATGCATCCTCAAACCTAATATCTGGTTGAATAACACTGAAATGCCACGATAACTGTATACTACATGCTATAACAATATACCATCTTTTTTTGATAGCCTCACTTATCTCTGTGGAGGGCCCATTCTGTGCAGAATTTCTATGCTTTTTTAATGGGCCAATATGGGTATTTAGTGACCCTTACGTTACCTTTCATGTTTTCTAAGGCCCTTGTCTAATATGACATTTCATTTAATGATATCCATTCAGATAGAGAAATGTGTAAAAAAAATCACAGTACTATATTTTCCTGAACAGTAGAGAGAAATAATGAAACATTGGTTTTAAAAGATTAAGTGATGTCTGCGGGGCCTGTTAAAGATGGTATTCCATCCATGAAGTAACATAAATTAAGTTTATTTATGTTACTGTCATTAATAGATCCAACAGAACCATGTTTTAAATACTAAATGAAGCCCTTGAGACACTTGAAACACATTCAAATGATAGTGGGAATTAATTTTTTGACCACGCTCGAGTTTCAGTGACTAGTATTCAGGTCAAGTTATCCTCATCCATTTAACAAGTTATAAAAATACTGACATTATCCAGACAACAGAGGCTTATTTATTGCAGCTGTGTACAGATGTTATCATTTGATTTAAGAGATTTTATCTTAGATAGAAGCCAGATTAAATAGTCATCCAAGGTTTATTATTCAATGTCACACCCCCTTTACCCCAGAACATTATTAACACTGAATAATAAGTCTTGGATGACCATTGTATTAAGCTTCTTCTTAATCAAACCACACCATCCATATATCATTGAAACCCACTTGCATTTGCAAGCAGGAAGTGATGTCATTGTGACCTAATTTATTTAAACCGAACATTTTAACTGGGTTTTAGAATCATAGAGATTTCTTTTGCTATGTATGTATAGAAAACATGTATTTCATACATTTTATCCCTTGAATAAGCTGTATAAAGCACTCCATGCTGTGAGTGTGTGTATTTGTGTATCTGCATGATTGAAATCTAAATTTTATGCTTCAGCCATATTAGAGCATGTCTTTGTGGCAGATTACGTCACTGTGTGACTGGTTCCCCTACAATAACAGATCTGTTGCGTTCTGGGATTGATGTCAATCAGTACCATTGAGAACTTTTGCTAAAGGTTTTCCTCATGAACAGATCTAGGAACAACTTCATCTCTCACAAGCCTGTCCATAACCATTAACAGTTATGGTTGGTAACAGACCACATTCTATGCCTTTTGGACCTTATGTATCTATGGACTTCTCTTCCAGATGCCACTCGCTTTGATTGTACCCAGTGCAATAACATTCAGACATTTTTAGTTGTACCTTAAGGGTAACCTCTTAAATTCAATAAAGGAGACTGTATTTGGGTGATGTTGATTAAATCTAAATTTGCTGATTATACTGGTCAATATCAGTTTTCTACTGGTCAATGTCAATATATTAAGGAATGTACCTGCTACACATAATGACTGCTCAGATCCACAGCTACATTATGTTAATGTGGGATTAGCTTCTCCTTTAGGAAAACAACTGGTTTTCTCATCATCTGTAACTACAGCAGCTCCACATGGGGTGAGAAGAAGCCTTAGGCAGTCTTGGAGGAAACAGCCTCCAACCAATGACTTTACCACAGAAAAATGCCCATTCTGAAGGAAAATAAGTTAAATAGCATTCATAATTTCACATAAATGTTGTCATAATGACACACTTTATCAAACAATTACAGATAAAATATTGGCCATACAGCTGTTGTCAGTAATGGTCATTCATGCTAAGCTGAAACTGTGATGCTGTGGTGGAATAAGAGATCAGTTTTAGAATGAATGGAATGTTTTTTTGGGAGGCTAATAGAACAGTCTTTCAGTGTGTTTTACGTCACTACCACCCACAGTTTTCCTCAACATATGGACGGGGAATAGAGTGTGTTGCCCTCACCGTCTCATGATGACAAGGGTCAATTCATTGACACTCACTTCTTGAAAAGCACATGACCAGACTTTCGACAATAGCGAAAATGTGCAATAACAATACTGGACAAAAACAGCATGGCTGTTGAATTAATGCTAGTAAAATGCCATTAAATTGAATTTGACCTGGCAGGTGAAGTTTGACTTGGCAAGCAAGGAAATTAATTGTACGTTTGGAAGGATGCCGATAGTGTATTACACACAGTAGATATCGTTGACTTCATTTCAAATTGGCTCAAAACAGACAGCAACCACATTGTTATTTTACTACAGCAAAATTCTGACCCTTCTATTTTGCAGATGGGGCCTAAAATTATTTCCATGCTCCTTTCAATGAAAGTAGACTAATGGATGTGAGTTGTATGCACGATAGAAATGCAAGCCAAATACTGGATGCGATATACGAAAGATTGGAGGCCGCATAAATCCTCCCCTACAACTTAATTTCAGTTGTTAATTGTGGGAACAGAAAAGTCAGCTTTACTGGATAATCTGTTGTACATATGATATCCTTTGCTGTTAGAAGTACAGCAGTCCAGCTGAGCAGACCTTCAAACAAACACCTAATTCTTCATCACCAAGTGCCAGTAAAAATAAAGACTCATCAGGCGATATTCTCTGGGTGAAATGCCATTGGACTGTAGAAGCCAGAGAGATTCCTGTGCATTTAATGTGTTTTAGAGCTAAACTGAAATAAGTATGTGAGTACGTAGGCCTATATGGCCCATGACTGTTTAGTTTCACTGTATAATGTTTTTCTGAAAAAAAAAACAAAGAAAAGGGTTTACTGCATGTGTTGCCCCAATCCAAAAATTTTAGAAACGATTTATATGCCCTGCAGCAGTCATTTTTAAAATGGCAAGTCATCAGAACAAAGCAGCAAGAAAATCACTATTGTAAATTCAAATGATTTAAGCAGTTATTTTTTTAAGAGGAAATTCTTCATGAAAAACCTATGCACCAGATTGGAGTTTTCCAGCCTACAGTACATGCCAATGTCACATGCCATTTTCAACAAATGTTTTATAGAGGAATCATTGGTATATCTGATATATTGCACACTATACTAAAGCCCCACTAAAATTGTCTCTTGATGAATTTATATGTGTTGGTTACAACCTAGAAAAGCATATCTGCAAAGGAAAATATCAAAGGTGCCATTACTATGCAGTGTTAATTTATTAATATCCTGTGCATGGTTTTTCAAATAATTTCAAGTGTATCAAGTAATTTGCTCTACTCTAAATAAAACTAAATATGGTTTATAATTTCTGAATAACCCGTTTAAGAATTTGAATAATGGAATTAAGACTCCATGATATAAATCAAATGAATCCATTTAGCACATACACTACAGTAAGACTACAACAGCCACACTTGCTGATGCAAGAATTGTAGTCTTACTGGTGATGAAACACACTGTTTGTTCTCTCATGGGGAAATCTTTGCTGTTTCAGTAGTACAGCCATTACCCACGATTGTTTGTATAATGACTAAGGATGTCAGAGAACAACTCTGTTCGTCATTCAGGTCAAAGGTCACAACTAAATGTCTGCTAAACACGGATACAGCTTATCAAAGGCCAGAATCTGTGATGTCACAGTACAGGTTTCCCAAACTGTGACGGGGTTCTCTTATCTTTTTTAACTGATGAAATGTTTTGGTTTACTACTATTTTTTACCATGTTTGGAGCTTTGGAGACTGCTTATACTGGCTCTGAGTCCAAGTTACTAGAGAAAGAGCAGTTTATTTGATGATGGGAAAGAGTTCAGAGAGATTTCCTTCTACACTGCTCCCACTCTGCTAATGTCATTGATGGAAATGGGTTCTCCAGTGCTTTTAAAATGATATTATTTTCTCTTCGATGCCCTTTTTAACCCAAGTCCTTATTGTGCATGTGTTAGGATTCAAATACAGAAGGGTGGATTAGAATTTCTATAACATGTCCATCACAAAAGCTCTACCACTAAACAAAACATTAGACATTAATAAACAAAAACAAGATGTTAACTGTGACTTACTATGTGTATTTAGTGTGAATCCATCTGGATTTACTCTTGTGATGTGTGATGTCCAAGGTCATAGGTCAGCTAAAGGTTTGTCATTCTAACAGCACAAAGGAATACCTCAAGATCCTGAACTGCTCTTTCATGATCTTGGAGAAGAAAACAAACAACATGTAAGGGTAAAAGGTGACCTAATGGAGAAAGCCTGAGACTGTTCAACCATTGAAATTAATTTGTCATTAATTATTATAGTGTGACACTAATAGTTGGACTAAAAGGATGCTGTTACAGTACAGGTATCGGTCTAATCTAGTCTTTTTTTTGGTTTATTAGCTCATTGGGATGCATTAAGGGATGCAGCCCTTGAATTTGAATTTTTTTCTTTTGTATGCTGTTTAATTATCTACCTTCTGGAACAGTTTTGTATCTTGTTCTCTCCTGTGATGCCAAACCATGATTTGGAATAAGCATCATGCATCTAAGCAATTTTAATGATGTACTGAAATATGACATATGTAGACTACTGTAATATGGTTTGAATAGTTTATACCATTATATAATATGTTAATTTTTGTACTGTAAACCAATGCCATTGTAGTGAATGACAGTGATGGAATTACTATCTGCGATATGACTGCATGATATGACGGTTAGAGCCATGCTGCTGATATGTGGGAGAAATATAATGTGAGGTTTGCACAGTGGCCACATGGATATTGTTAGTGGAAAACCACATGAAGTGAAAAGTTGCAAAGATGAGCCAAGCCAGTCATTGAAAGCTGGCTGGCAGAGTGACATGTTTTTTAGCAGAGTGACGCACTATCGATTTTCAGTCAAATGTAATGACAGATAATTCTTCTGCTAAAGTGCTTCTGCATGACCGAAACACTGTGCAGATGTTGTATAACATGATGTCATGCTTTTATTCTGTGGGATGCTGGAAGCCAAAAGTTATCTGGGACTGTAACCGCCAGACACACCTCAAAATACACGTGAGTAAATTTATAAACAGAGCTAAAATTAATTTACATTTTCCACCCACTTTATTTCCAAGAAATGAGCTTATGTTGCGTAGACGTTTTTGGGCATATTGGCCCGCTGTGGGAATTATAGCCAAAGGTAAGATGGAGGGTGAAACTGACCAACAGTAGAGCTGCAGTCAAAACAAAGACTGAGGTGATGCAGATTTGTGTGTCTGATGGTCTGAAAACTTAGTCCAAACACCAAAATGCTGGATCACTAGAGCACTGTGTCTAACCAATAATACGTTAGGGAGCCTGGTGACGTATTTTGCACCTGGAGTGGCTAAGTTTGTTTGGTCTGCTCAACGCAGTCTCCCTGAAATAGCAGAGTAGAAAATAAATTAATAAATGAATCCAGCCACATCAAAGCATGATTCTCATACATTAAACAGAAATGCTAATATTGTATTTGGAATGGTAATTGCAATAAATCAGATAGTGTTTTTAAAGCATGCATGACTGTTTAAATTCAGATTTAGGATGAAAGTGCAACCGGTGATTTATGAGCTCATTCGATAAGAAGAGACATGATTAAATGGATAATAGCATAGATAGATACACAATCATTTTTTCTCATCAAGACTAAACTCGAAGCACTTGTGTGAGTAAATTTCTTTTCATCATCATGTGAGGTCACTGTTTTATACATGCAGATGGGAATAAATCCAAGGCAGACAGAAGAACTTGCCTTCTACAGGACCCTATGAGGCAAATCTACAACAACATTCTCATGGTCATCTCTGGATGAGGGCCAGCTAGCAGGGTTTCTATGCCAAGTTTTCCTTGTTTTTATTAAACAAGAAAGTATCATGGATTACTATAAGTTTGTTTGAAATTGGAAAAAGACCTCAAAGTGAACCGCCTTATTTGATATTTGAAAAAAGAAGATATTCCTTCACACAAAATGTTATTGAGTCAGAATAGTGTAGTAGGCGTCTGGTCCAAGTGGTGTAGTAATATAAAGAAAAACTGGAACCGTGATGCTCTTTGTTTTTGGAGACAATGAGGTCATACAGCCCAGTTTCATTTAGACTGATTGATGACAGATTTAAAGGCAGAAATCATGACATTATAGTGAATTCATTGTTGAACAAGCCAAACAAAAACACAGAGGTTATGATGGATGATTAGTCATCATTAACACTGGCAACATGATTTTAAAGCCTATGAGTAGAAAAGGCCAAAATGGTCAATTAAGGGGACACAGTGCAACACTGGAAATCTTTCTTATGACTGCTGTATGCTGCTCCTGCTGTAGTCTTGGATAGCTAGACCTTCAGACTGACTGCAGAAGGTCTGGACTCTATAGAAGCTTTTATTAGCCAAGGAGAGCCCAAGAGGCCATCTGACTGACACGTAAAGCAACTTCGTTTTGTGTGCCTAATGCATCAGACTTTCAGCCAATGGTCTGTGGGCATAAGACTAACCCTGCTCTAAGTCCAGCTACACCATTTTCCCAGCTAACACTTTCCTCCCAGGAAATGTTCTTAAAACGCTATTCTTAAGTAGTTAGTGGAACATTTTAAAAATGTTACAGAATTCAAAAAAATTGAATAACGTTTTTCTAACCAAGCAATAATGTTAATACAACATCTAAAAAAAATATTGAACGTTCCTCTAACTTTTAAACTAAAAATTTTAACGTTTTATTTCTTAATGGAAACATTACAGAAACATTCCTACAACCTAAAATTGTTAGCTGGGTTGTTTTACAACAGCTTCTAACTTGTCAAAGTGGGACCAAAGTGGATTAGGCCATCAGATGGGCCACCAGTTGATGAGGCTGATGTGGACCTGGTTGGCAGGGGGCAAATAAGTGCAGACAAAATTCTAGTTATATAACACCATACCATGTCACTGTCAGTTTTAGGCTTATCCAATGAAAAACTACAGAAACCTTGTAGTTCAGTCCAGATTAACCATGGCACACCATATAATATAATATTGTGACAGACTCCCACATTTATAATCCTGATGATGTAAAACAGACAATGAACTCATAAAGCACATGTGGAAAGTATATATAGTGAATCAAAATAACATTTTACTGTAACCTACGTTTTGAGGTTAATCTGGGCTAATTTGCATTGTTTAAATTAAGATGTAATTTTTTGATGACCAAATTTCTGCCTTATCTCCAAGAATGAATATAATTAAAGCAGGTGGTAAATCATTTTACATCTGCAAGGATTGAGTGTATACACACTACATACACACTAAATGAGAGGCATATATACAATATCATTTAACATAATTTTACATAAGTGGAAAGACTTTACTTACAGACCACAAACACAAATTATCTTAATTACCAACTTGATTCTTTCTGTGTGGCACCAACATCAGCACATGAATCATCTAAAAATAGAAGGAGAAGAAGAATAATAGTTTTAATCATTTTAATTGGAAACTTATATATATATATATATATATATATATATATATATATATATATATATATATATATATATATATGACAGAATATCAATCATAGTCAGTTAGAAAAGAAATTGGAATAGGAATTATAATTATTGCAATCATAATCATTTTATTCAATTAGGATATTCTGTTTGAGCAATTACACGTCTGTATAGACAGAAGAGCATATGAAAAGCTTTCAAAATTCTGCTGGCTCAACTTTGCATCCTAAATTTTGAATGTACCTGTACCAAACATCCAACCCCTAAATTCAGTTTTTTATGAAGGCACATTCATAGACAGCAGTCAGCCATTTCTCATTCATCCTCATCTAACAAGTACAAGCCAAACCAGCAACTTAAAAGGAAACTGCTAATGTCCTGTACACTTGACCATTTTTGCAGAAGCTACATGATGAAAAATACAGCAGAGACATAAATCTCCAACAACATTTTGATTATAGGAAACGGATTTATGGTGTATTTTGAAGACCAGGGTTGAGCAAGAGAATGTCTCCATGTATCTGCTCTCCCGCTCAGAACATCCTGTGATTTCCAGCTGTGTTGTTTACAACATGACATATTTACATACATAAACTCAAACGGTTGTCACATCAAGTTGTTCTACAAGCAACGAATGTAGTTTAAATCCCAGTACATGCACATGCTCGTAAAATGTAAAAAGTTTAACCCTTTGTCTCTTGTCCAAAAATTCTCTCTCACTTAACAATTGTTTTGCCTTTTGTATTCTTTGTATATTTAGTAAACGATGATATATAACATATATAACACACTATTTCATCATGCGCATTATACAAACAATGTTTTCTGAAGTTAGTTCTAAGAGTTTAGCCTCATGAACCAAAACTTAACAAATAACAAACACGTCACATGTCAATGGGGTGTAAATCTGACATATAGCATTAAGGTAAAATTAAGCAAATATAATGTGATTTGGAGACATGCTGTTGATGAAGCTGCTGTACGACAGGTAAAGAACCTTTGCTAGGAACATGGCCAAAACAGCCAGCTGCCAAAGCTGCAAGTCATCTTTCATCTGCTGTCTAGACAGCCTCTGGCCCTCTGTAGCCACAGCCAATCAACTTGCTCATTTTTAGAACCAAGGGAGATCTGCAAGACCAAGAAACAGATTCCACTGACCCACACTGTACACATTTACTCTCACCAAAGTCAGACTGGAGATGTGCTTCATACTTCATGCACTAATAACAAGTAAAATGCTCAAGAGTGTTCTTTCTCCAACCTGCACTTACACTAATATAGAGTAAAGTACAGCACTTTGGGTTTGTTATCAAAGTTTGGTTAGGTGTTTCCAGTACAATACAGTACAGATTTACTGAAAACACCTAACCAAACTTTTCTGCAGAACCATTCCTTTGTGATGTTGTACTGATGTTTAGTTTATCTTCAAAATGTTTATTTTATATTCAGTTTATGTTCAAAAAATACCCACCTGCCAAGTTTAGACCCGGGAAGCATTTCAAGTTGAGTTTACAGTAAAAACAGAAATAGAATTACAGTAAAACAACAAAAGACTTCCAGTTAAATAAAGTAAATTTGATAAGGTAAGGCCTGCCTTTGTGTACTTGTATTTGATGTCATACTGATGTTCATAAAATGCTCACTGGCCAAATTTAGACCCGGAGAGCATTTCATGTTTACTTGTCTGCGGCATTTACATCAGAACATCTTGTGAAATTTCTTAGTATGGCCACTAAGCCAACTGCCCCCATACTTATAAGGTCCAGGCATCAAAGATGGCCATAAATGTCTTATATATGAGTGAGAATATTTTGGCTGCAAAGGAATGTGGCATGTTAAAAATAGGTATAGTGCTGTAGCATGGAGAACCTATACCTGAGGTGAACTCTGTTTGGTACCATGATAATGTTCCCATACCTTGGCCTTATTTACTTTGGTGGGATAGACACACAAGACAAGAATCACCCTCCCAATGTGTGCAGGTGTTGTTTCTATACAGTATGTGTAAAACATACATTAATCTGTGGCTCAATCTAGCATCTAGATTACAGGAATTACAAGGATTCCTGTCAGTGCACCAGGGCTGCAGACGTGACCTGGCTTTGTGCAACACTGTTTGCACTTGATCTTGGTTTAAGAGCTCACTGTTTTTTTGTGCACTTGTCAAACCTGACAATAAGATCGTTGAACACTGAAGAGTGTGCTCTCTAACCCAGAAAAGACCCTGCCTGTGAAAGCATGTATCCAGACAACAAGGTGGGAAAACATCCAGACCAAGCACTCAGCTAACAGGAAACATTCTCAGAACACTGGCTAGCATCCTCTAAAAGTTCTCTCAGAGTTATCAAAAATATTCTTGCAGTAATGTTAGTGAAACTTTTTTTAATGTTATATTTCATACATCATAAATGCTATTCTTAAGAAGTTAGTAGAACATTTTAAAAACTTTACAGAATAAAACTTAGTTTGAATAACTTTCAACCATTCTACCTTTGTCTCTTTTCTATAACTAAGCAATAACGTTAATATAATGTATAAAACTGAACGTTTTGAATGTTCCTAGAACTTTAAAAATAACATTTTAAATGTTTTTGTTACTTAATGGAAACGTTCTTATAAAATTGTTAGCTGGGCTGACACTGCACAATATCCGTCAGTAGCTACCACTGTATGACAACTTGAAGTAGAAGTTTTATAAACTGTGAAATAGTTTAAATAAGGTTGGCATATTGATATTAATTGCATCAATTTTATGCAGCAGCAACTAATTAAAGGTTTAGCAGAAAATGATACACATCTGGACATTTTATGACTTTCAGTGAATTCTGCCTCTTATGACGTTCTTTGTCAGGTAAAGACAAATAATCAGATAAGCCACAAAACGTTTCAAAACCCTTCCTTATGTTTTGTCTGTTTGAATATCATTGCAATAGGAACTGGAAGTGCCAGCTTTTAAAAATTAACAAGACTTTTGAGCAAAAAACGCAAAAACGATTTCCACACTGGAAAAGATCCCTGCGGTAAATCTTCCCTGTGGAAAAGTCTGGCCTTTTCATTGACTACAAATAAAAACAAATTATTGGTTACTGCTTAAATCAAATCAAAGCTCCTGCGTAGCTCTCAATCCCAAGCCCTGAAGACAAACACTGGTTCTGCTAGTCTCAAAGCAATGGTGTTTTAGTTTTTATTCACACACTGATGACCGCTAAGTGATTTTCCTAGACATACTGTTCTCTGCCAGAGGAGAACCTGAAGCCTACGGGTGGAGTTCACAGCTGTGAGCTTGTGTCTGAATGGACAGGCTGAAGGCACTGATGAACTCCGTGATGTGTAGCCTCTTTTGTGTCTAACACTGTTGGCATCAGCAGGGCTTCCGCGAGGCCACTGAGAGGGAGTGTGAAGGGAAACTTGGAACAAGGCAATAAGTAAATAAATGTTCTGTCTGAAAAAAGTGGTCTTCTTTGTAACAGTCCTTTACTTGCAGCCTATCCCTTACAAACGAGAACTGATTATTTGTTTGACTGTGTGATAATGAAACATGATCTAATTACCTGTGGCTGAAGTGACTGTTGATGTTATAGATTAACTATATCTATAACTGATGTTATAGATTAACATCTGGATTTGACACATGGCTGGGTATTTACAAAAAATGTGAGTCAAAGGGCCACAGTGATTTTTAATGCTCAAATTTAGACCATTTGAGTTATTTCTCAAATGTTGCTCCTTCATGGTTTAAGAGAAGTACTGTTTATTTACATTAATTATTTACACTAAAGTATCAACTTTGTCTCAGGTGTTTCTACTAAAGTTTCTTATAGACAAGAATGCGGTAATAATATTGAAAGACAACAAGGTTGTAGAGGTAAAGCTAAAAACTGGTCTTGGAAGACCAAAAAATTTTGAGCTCATATTTAAAGTCTCAGACTTTTGATTACAGACTTTTGTGACTGAGCAAATCTGAGCACATTTTGAGACATTGTTCAGATGTCTGCTGAAACTTTACTCTGCTGAAACTCCTGTTTCTCAGGAGACAAATCAGAGAAGCAGAAGACAAAGGACTCCAGTTGTCTTTTTACGAGGGAAACTTTAATAATGACGAACCTCTCCAAACAAGAAACATCTTTTTGTGTACTCCCTCTCCTTGGACCTATTAATGAGAAGGGTGTGCACCAGGTGCATCTCTCAAAACGTTGCAACTTTGCAAACGTTTGATTATATTGTGGAGAGTTTGAGTCTTTTTTACTCACTAGTCTAGTTTTTACTCACTACTTCATACTAGTAAGTGCCAAGAACTGACTTTCACAAAGGTGTGTATAGTTGAAAAAGGCAGTAATGTCTTGACAGTGTGATTTGCAAGGATAATCAGCATACAATTTTTAAAGAGCCACTTCTAGAAATTTCAGTAACCATAAGTTACTCAGTTAAGCGCAGAGGGGGGTGAGCATTTCCAGTCAGTTTCTATAGAAGACGTCCATCATGTTCTTGAGGTGAATTGTGGGACTGGTGTCAGTGCTCTGGCATTGTAAGTGGCATTGGGACAATTTCTGCCACTGCAGTGGTAAAATTCGGATATTTGTAAAGGGAGCATGTTGACCACAAATGATATATTTATTGGCTAATTTGTTTGGACAATTTATTTGACTCAAGCATTGCTCAGTTTAGTTTTTTCTTGCCTGCAAGGATACTCTGTCAAGCAGTCATAACAGTTAAGCAGACCTCTATTCTGTTAAATGAGTTGACAGAAACACATGTGATGTGTTAAGACAAAGGGACATCAGTCCAGGTGTGTGCATCAGTAAAATCAGAACAGGTGCAGTGAGGTCATAGTAAAATCTTTATTTGAAATGGCCCACTGAAGGAGCCAGATAGTTTAATGGCAAGAAAGGAAAATCTATTTTGACTGTGCATGCTACTTGACTTGTGACTTAAAGACATAATTGACATGTATCTCAAAATGGGTGAGAAAGAATGTGGTTTGCAAAATGCAAATGTTTTGTTATCATTCAGTTTGCCATCATTTATTCCTTTACAGAATGAATACAAACATACTGCCTCATCAAAACTGTACACATTTCACAATGTAGTTGTATGACTGCTTCATCTTCTCCCAGTTCTAGCTCTTCCATCACTTCCAAGAAAATTTGGAAACCACCAGCTTTTGTGCAGAGGGGAGGGTGGGGTTGGGGGCTGCTTCTGCGTCACATTGTTTTAATTTGTGTGTCAGGTGCCAAAGAAAATGATTCAACTGCTGAGGGGGTTTTGACCTTGGCTCACGGACTGCTATGGCACACTGGATTGGCTGGATTCATGTCAATGCTCAAATAATTGTAACCTGTATAGGCTAATAAATTATCATAAACAAGACAAAGAAACTAAAGTGGAGAGTACCTGGTACTCAGCCCTAGCATTTAAAAATGCTGGACTTTTTTCCAATTACTCCTGAATGTCATTATTACTTGAACATTTAAGCCACTGTAAGACTATTGCTGTATTTCATTTGCATGCTTTGTTTATTTGTCAGTTTGTTTAAACAAAGCCAATAAGCACAAGCTGGATACTTCTCTTGCATGGCATAAAAGGTGATTAAGGCAAAATATAAGGCTAATAAGATAGACGGTGCTTCCTATTTAACAATTTTTCAATGCATGTTGGATTATCTATCCTACAGTTTGCATTTATATTTGGCTCAAATGGGTCATTGCAGTGAACGATCCTGCGTTTTGGGGTCACTGGATTATTCACTCGCTTATCTTATGTTTTCTTTTCTACTCCTGCCAGCTGTGCAAACTAAAAGCAGATGTTTTGATTAAGCCTGCTTGGATCTGCCAGGAAATGGATACAAGAAACTGAGTATTACGTCTCCGATGATGTCGAGTTTAAGGTGACGACGGGGCGGGACCCCGCGCACCTTCAAAGCCGGATCAACTTCCTGAACCGGCAACTCAGCCGCATATAAACCGGCAGCGCCTCAGCAAGGACAGCGAGTTCTTGAAGGTTCTCAAAGGGTTCTCAAAGAAAACATTGAAAGCTGCTATTGTTTAGATCCAGGCAAAGAAGAGACGTGTTTATATGCTCTGGCATTTTCAGAAGGTATGAATATTTGTATTTTTTAAACTGCCTATCAATTTGCGATTTTTGAATTAGATTGTGTGCTGGTAAGTGGTTGTGTAGAGAAATATCAGCAGGCTTAGTGTTAAATAAATATCAAACTTGGAATTAAAACATTAAAATATTGATATTGAACATTGCATAGTTTTCACTAAAATCAATGCATTAATACATCGATGCACTAATGTATTACCATGACATCTCTTTCAGTGTTTGAAGCCTTCAGAGTCGTTTCATTATTTGTATTTTTTTTCTTTTTATTACACTGCCGACTCCTGCCAGTTACCACGGAATAAACAAATTTAGTGTATTAGGGAAATCTATGCAAGTTAGATGGCAGAATAGGGTTTATACGCCACATTGTCTAATAAATAAAACTAAATTGCATCTTACAGGCAGATTCTGCGAAAGGAATAAGCGTTAACCGCATCTCAGACGTCAGTCATGAATTCAAACCGCTTGGCTATCGACATTCTGCTATTGTGCATATCCTGTGGAGCAAGTGCACTGGCAGCCTTCAATCCCAGTCTGTCCTCATCTCTGCCAGCGACCAATTTCACCGATATTGGCTCTGCGCCTTCAAAATATCTTACTGAGGCTGCGAACCAAGCCAAAACCCGAAGGAAGCGTTATATTTCCCAGAACGATATGATTGCCATACTTGATTATCATAATAAAGTCAGAGGAAAGGTTTTCCCTCCAGCCTCAAATATGGAATATATGGTAAGTCTCTTATGGTAATTACTGTTTTGGAAACAAGCTCTACATAACTAAATTCTTAAGAAGTTCTGTTTGGTTGAACTTTTGCTCTGCATACTCTTGTCAGTGCACTGGGTTCAGTTGTTTTTATATATATATTTATTTGCGTAATTGTTTGGCACTTTGCCTGGAGAGCGCGTTGGAGACCACTGCTGTTGTAGGTAAACCTTGCGCATGTGTAACTGGGCTCAGAAATGACACATGTCTCCGTGTCCATTTGGCACCAGCAGCTGTTGAGCAGATTTAATTGCCATTGGCCACCAGAGTAGATCGTCTACAGCAGAGATCATTGCACTAATACTAAAGCCAAGCTCTGAAATATTTCCAAAAGTGCACAGTCATGGAAAAGCAATGTGTTAGTGTAACCGAATCTTGGATTATTCTGGTGCAATCTCATGCTTGTTAAATGTTATAGTAATGCACTGACTTTATCATGAAAAACAGTGAATGGTCTGTTGTGGTGAATCGTTTAGAAAACAATTGCTGACACAGAATTCATTTTGCCAATACATTACAATGGTTTAGGACTCCTTCCAGCTTCCTTTATTATTATAGACATATCTGTGAGTGTTTAGGAGCCCAACACTTTCTCCTAATAAAATGAGAAATGAGACAAATGTTTATTGCACAGGAATTTGTTTAAATTACTGATAGCAGTGTATTTTACATCTTAGGTTTGGGATGACACTCTTGCAAAGACAGCAGAGCAGTGGGCTTCCACATGTATTTGGGATCACGGTCCTCAAAGTCTTCTTCGATTTCTGGGTCAGAACCTTTCAGTTCGAACAGGAAGGTGTGTATCTTTACACTTATTTATAGTCTGTGAGCAGTGATGTTTCTTATGATTGTGTTCTATTTAATTGGCAAGCCAGACAAACACTCAAGCCATTATATGACATCAAGATTTATGTATTGCCATGTCTGGATTGTTTGCAGGTATAGGTCCATTTTACAGCTTGTGAAGCCTTGGCATGATGAAGTAAAGGACTACTCTTTTCCCTACCCCCAAGACTGCAATCCCAGATGCCCCCTTAAGTGCTATGGGCCTATGTGCACCCATTATACTCAAGTGAGTTGATTATCTTGGTGCTATAACTCTATACCATTATATATTATAATAATTGAGCTTTTCAGGTATGCCATCCACATTTGACCATATTTTGTTGTTGCTACCAGATGGTGTGGGCAACCTCAAATAAAATAGGATGTGCCGTCAACACATGTCATAATATGAATGTCTGGGGCTCCGTATGGAAGAGAGCAACATATTTGGTGTGCAACTATTCTCCGAAGTAAGTATATGCTGTTGAGTAAAGCTCTAAAGTAACATAATTAGGAATACAGATGCACAAACAGACCTGAGAGTAGCAACTTGACACTTTGTTAAAAGCATTTTTGGCGTGGACGTGCATGGTGCCTTCTGGTTCAAAGACCTAGATGACCTCTCGCATTCCTGTAGCCTCTGCTGCATGTGGAATTTTAGTGGAATTCTGCCTCTAATTCTGGAATCAAAGAACCATAATCTTGTCTAGAAAGTGACTGACTTGTGACCTCCTTATTTTAATCTTATTGGGCACCTGTGAAAATTAGGCTACTGTTGAGTATGATATTTTTGAGCTGTAGACTATAGACCTGACTTGCTGAGATCTAGTTACAGTAGACCCAGATTAATTTAAAGCTTGCTGTCCATAACATGTCACTGACTCAATATGTACTTAGAAACATTGTCATCAATTAAACAATTTTAACATATTGCACAATTTAAAGTAACAGTTATCAAAACAAGTAGGCATTAGTCTAGAGATAAGTGGTATGGTCAATAAAGTATGTGATCTATGCATATTATGTCTAACAAAATGATGCTGTTGTTGTTTACAGGGGGAACTGGATTGGTGAGGCCCCATATAAAGTAGGTGTTCCTTGTTCCATGTGCCCTCCAAGCTATGGAGGATCATGCAGTAACAACATGTGCTTTCCTGCTGTGAACTCAAATTACCTGCACTGGTTTAAATAAACGGACAAAATACACATGCCCCATCACAGAGACACTCTCCCTCCTGGGAATTTGCACAACATTCCGGCATCCCCCTGTTTTGTACATACAGACCATATTGGACCATGAGTTGTAAGGCAGCATGTTTTTTTTAAGAAGTATGTTCATAAATTATTTTTCAATGTTTGTACAATGTATTAATATTAATATTTTGTTTATGATTCATTTAATGGAAGTATAGGTTTTTAACTGAGAGGGACTCTACTGTGATCTGTAAAGACATAACTGGTGCTTATAGTATTCAGAGTAACTGTACTAAGCCATAGCCTTAATCGTCAAGATTCCATTAAGTCTAGTCTAAGTCTGTACTCACAGACTAGATTTATTGGGTGTCCAGAACACTAGCCCTCAAGATCCAGGGGCCAGTTGCATAAACATAGCTGCTAAGTTAAGACTTAAGAACTAATCTGACCAACAAGCAATTAGTTAGGACTAATCGGTCTATCTTTTCAGTTTAAAATTAAAACAATCTATCTTGAAGAAAAACAATAGATGAGAATTTAGTAGATGTAAAAAAGTAGATGATAAGTCTAAGCAGTTTATGCAACTGTATTTTGATGAATTAATTGCTGAGGTCTAGGTCTAATCATCAGTAGTGATGACTTTGGGTCAAGCAGCCTATTTTGTTTGATGTTGTATATAATAACCCTGAGGGTTGATTTTAGGTGCTTCATATAAGATAAGTTCTTAAATAGGGGTGCAGCAAAGCAGTACATCATTAGTATGTCTGTTCTTATCACAATTTTCTTTTAAAAATTTTTTTTTCTTTTTTTTTGGAATGTGTAGAGGTTCTAAAATAATTTAATTTTTTACAGTAAGTTGTATCCTTTTCAGTAATGGGTTTTTAAAGAGTCTCTTTTGTTGGAACATCCAACCAGTGTAGTAATGTGGTTCCATAGTGGGCTGTGTAAGTTGTTTAAGAAACACTGAGATGTAAGTTAAATTAATTTAAGCTTTGCAATTTTGTAACTCCACATACTATATTATATTGTAAGACAAAGCATTTACAGTAACAAGATGGCTAATTGTGCTGTACTCTCATTGAATGTTGAGGCAGATTATAATGAAAACATGTTTAATATGTAAGTGCACCTTAAATTGTTGTATTTTTAATTATAATGTTTATTATTGGTGATTTTTACCTGTTGTATATACATTTATCATAAATTCAGCAGTACATTGTCTGTGCAATGCATTCATAACAGTGGCACTCAGTTTTAGGAAAATGTGTATTGCATTGGTACAATGTGCTGATGTTACTCTTGTCTTGTTGAACTGCATCACACAAGCACTTAGGGAGTCTACCAGCCACTGCTCTGAAATAATGTGGACAAGGTGGAGATTTAAAAGGCCATTGTTCTCTTTTTCTTGTGCAGATTTAGGGTCAGTGTCACATATCTAACAAATTCAGTTAATGAGAATGTCTGTAAAGATGTTGTTAATGTTGTCATAAAATACTTTATCCCTAAAACATGTAATGTCTTTGTAGACCTAAAAACATGATTTTGTTGTTATGGTGCTGGAGTTAATGAGCATTACTAATGTCAATTTGTGGTTTTTAATCTCTATATTCCTAAATGACAATTGTCTTTCATTAACAAGGTATTTATCATCTGAAATGAGCTGTACTGTACATACCTGTTTTATACAAATTATTTTAAATATCTATTTTAATATAAAGCAAGTGTTTATTATTTATGCCTGTCATTTTGTGCATCATTGCAAAGATCAGACCATCACAGCTTTCAAATAGTCCATTACCAAGTCCAGTACCAAGATATTTTTGAGACTTTGTGCTGAGACTTTCTCGAATTAATAAATAAATAAGAGAGGAGTTCTGGATTAAGGTGTGGAAATAGACAGCACCAGTGAGGGTTGTAACCAGTTTGTCCAGACCTGGACTTTGGCATATAAGCTAAGCCAAATACATTCAAACCAGACACTATTAAAAACATTATTATTATTTGAAATACATGTGTTTTTTTTATAATTTTTAACCAGTTGCGGATGTATTTGTATTATTGAATAAAGATGAAAATCATTTTGCTTTAAACTTTGTTTCCTTAAGTCAGTGCTAATCAGAAATGTTAATAAGTCCCACATTTCTCCTCCCTTTGTCTCTCTCTGTTATTCTCTCTTCACAGAAACACAGATCTGATAGTAATTATGGGATTTTCTGAGAAACGTCCTCATCCCTGCTGCTTTTGAAGCTATGTTTTTATTTTCACTTATGCATTGTAATTGTAAGACCACTTCTTTGATATGAGAACTGGTTACAATTAAACCTGTCTACAAAAATGTTGACTTTGGCCCAGTTCTTCTACACAAACAATATGTATGTGATCTTATGAGAGGCGGATGAAACCGATGAACCCAGTAAAAGCTACAGGCCCTGCCTCATGCACTCTGTTTGGTAGAGGGCGGGGCAGGCGGTCAGAAACACTCACCGCTACCAAATTCTGCAGACTTGGGAGAAGTATGCAAAAATCACAGGGAAATATGATGCCATAAATGTTTTGATCTATTAGACAGACGCAGCCATTTCTCTGCAGGTTTCCAGCTGTGAGAGGGAACCGCAATCCGGCCAATGGCATACAAAGACTAGCAGGCCACTGTACCTTTTTGTAAACCTCATGGAATGCAGCAGTTGTGATTAATGCGCAAAAGAAAGGTAGTGTTTCACAGGAAGGCTGCACTGGGTGAAGTAAAGTACATCTAAATGAATAGACTGAGGACTAAAACATATCATACAATACAATCTTGTTTTGATTTAAGCTCCTGGGTCAAAATGATAAATGGTATGCATTGTAAAAACCACACAAAGTCCAGTTTAGAAATATGTTTCAGGTCTAAATAGACAATTGATCTTTCTAAACCATGACTCAAAATTCTTGATTGCACAGGTGCAAGAAGCACCTGCATGAATTTCAAGATTCAAACACTAAAATATGCACTTGCCAGAGCAAGCTTTATAGGTTGAATGGCTGCAAAACTGCAACAACAAATTAATCCACTGTTAAACAAAACCTGTTGTTATTTGTTATTCAGTTATTATATCATGAAATGCAGGCTGTAGATTTATTATAAAATGGCTTTAACTTGCAAATGGAGAACAGGTGATTAATTGACAATGGGAGAATGTGAGCTTTTCCTAAGATCTTTCAGCTAAGCATCAGGTGAAGATGGCTGATAAACAGGAGAACGATCAAGTGTGTCTTTGGCTTGAGGCTGGACATGGCAGACCAGCAACCTGCTGATGAAAACTTGGCTCCCAAGATTTTGCTTTCATGTCTCCTGGGAGCCACTGCAGATAGCATTCTTCATTTCTTTGTGTGTTTTTTCTCCTTTCCTCTCTCCGTTCCACTGCAGGAACCCACAACAAATCTGTTCATTCCACAATGACCCCTCCCCCTCCTTCCTCTCCACTGAGGTGGCTAAGTTCAGACTGGCCTCTGCTGGCCCCTGAATACTGTCCCCATTTTCCATGATACATTAGAATAGGTTAACTGTTCATCATCATGCCATTTAGTTGACTAATGTTCCTGTATCTTAAAATGTATACCTCAAATGCACTGTATTTTGCTTTGGATACAAGGGTCTGCCAAATGCATTAATATAAATGTACTCGCATTTTAATTCCTGGAAGTCATAAAAAAACAGCAGTTGGTGTAACGAAGGGTGACCAGAAGCATGACATCTGGTGCTTTGCACAGACACTAGATCTGGTCTGCTGCAAAAGCAACAGAACAGACTATAAACTTCCTCTGTGCAATGCCAAACTGCCTCTGTCTCCTGCTAAAGCCCCATCAACAGGCCCTGAGTACCCTCCATTGACACTAAACCACAAATGTTTTTTTTAACTCCTACTATACTGTGTATCATTTAGCATTATCTTTAAAATTATTACATTGGCAAATATGGCATTTCATTCAATTGGCTGATGTTGTGCGTTACAGCACACAGTAACTATCCTGAGATATGCATCAAAGGCAGCAGGCATCTACTAAAATATAATGAAAAACTGATAGTTGCAAAACTTTTATCAGAATACATGGCTATTTTTGATTGGCCATCAATAGCAAAAGATGGTTTCAAGAATCACATGGTGTCGTTACAACATCTACCATCAGGGGCTAACAAAGGCATGCTAAACAGCATTTTTAACAGATTATAGTGCAGTTACTGAACTTTGGACCAATGATATTTTACTGTGGGTGGAGCTATCCACAGAGCAATTGACAAAACTGACATACCAAGCAACTGACAAAAATGTCATGGCAGTTATGACAAAATATGACCCTGTCTGTGAAATCCAGGCCAAAGTCTTATATTCTAATTATGGGATTAGGAGCAACAAAGTTTGATTTTACTCATTAATTTCACTATTATTTCAATCTCTGACATGGCCTTAGTTAATATTAAAGATATCATGGTTGCATTTTCAATTAATGTTCTTTACATTATGTAGAATGATTTTATGTAGAAAACAGTAAACCACAAAAACTGACTTTAGCTAGGTTTTCACAGACAGGGTCACAAATGTTACCCAGATGATCCCCTTAACTTCAAATCACATCTTCTTGATAAAGGTTTGAAGAGAGCTGTTGAAATTATAAAATTGTGCTTTAGTGGTTTAAGATGGCTAAAGAAGTGAGAATTTACACATCTGTTTGACAGAAAGCAAGGGCTCCAGCTATAAAACATGTTAGGAGATCCTCACAGATGTTGGCGCACGGACGTTAAAACCTTCTCTGCAGTAAATCTTGTTGAGTTTGGTGGGCTACCACTCAGAGTCTGACTTCTGAGGATGCAACAAGTGAGCTGTGTCCCTGCTTCTCAAGAAAAATAAACAGTGTCCAGTTTGACCATACATGGTGACATGGCATCGATTTAGTCCCCTTGATGTTGTTTGTATAGGCCTGCTCCCTTAAAAAACGAAAGCCAGTCTCCCTGCAGCTCTGTTCTTTGGTTGAAACTGCCCATGACATCCTCCCATGGGATTTGTGATGTGATAACATGAAATCTTGCAGGCCTGATGTAATATCTTAGCCATTATGATGTAACATGGTGCTTTGGTGTGACATACTGACCCTGTGGTGGCACCTCTAGGAGGCTGACAATAATAATTAAGGCCACGTCTTTCTCATGCACTCACAAATAAACTGAACAGACTCAGTTTAGACTGGTCTAGATCAGGTCTTAAAGTTTACTCTTTGTTTTTTTTTCTTCACGTGGATATTACAACTGCATCTTTGTGTGAGTGTGTGTTTGCATGCCCAGCTGACTCAGCATAATAAAGGCAACCACTGTGTGCTTTTTGCTGTTTATGGTGAATTATAAAAACACACTGCAAATAACTTCAATGGTTGAAATGATGACATTGATGTATCTAGCAAATATATACTTGTTTCTGATTGGTTAATCGGCAGGCATTGAAGGTTCAAATACTTCTGTGTGTACTTGCCAAAGTGTATCCCTCAGCACTTTCTTTCATGCAAAGGCAAGTTTAAATAGCTCGTTGTCGCCATCTTGAGACTGTTATTGGATTGTAGTACAATTGCATTGAGATGCTTTTTAATGGTAAGCTTCTGATGGTTTGCTAGAACCTCACAAGTACCCAGACGTACCCAAAAAGACTGAAATAATAAAATGCGTTGAGAAACAGTCTAAAATAAAGACATTATTATGATGATGTTGTTAATTCTGTAGCCGACAGACCCCTTGCAACTTCAACAGAGTTTTGCTCTGATAAAATTCCACTGCAAACATACAACACAGCAGATGGAGACATTGAGCAGCATTTGGGCGTTGAATATCCGGGTTCATTCAGTTTATTGGGCAGTAAATATACACAAGACATTATCGTGAATACTTCAGTGTCTGGAGTGTTTTAAAGCATGTGTACACTTGGTAAGAAAGGGGGGGATTTGGTTGCCCAACAGAGGGAGCCAAATAAGAATAATGGACAAACGTCATGTGAAAAAATTAGGATGTAAAAGTCAAGTGAAAAGAAAAGTATTTTATCCCCAACAACGAGTAAATATTTTTTAATCTACAGTTTAAAGAAGAGTTTTTACATAAATCATTTCATGTATGCTTATTATATTTTGAGTTGGCAGCCCATATATTTTAGTAATATATACAGAAAAGTTAAATGTGGCATATGAATTAGTGTTTGTGGCAAGCTCCTGCTGGCACAGGCAGCATCATAGCTTTCTTATTTCAGTTGTGGAGAGTCCTGCACAGGCTCTGCATTCTGATGACTGTGGCCAAGGCCCAGAGCCAGTGACCTGAACAACTACCCACAAACTCTGTTTGAAATGTGGTAGGTCATGCTGTAGAAATCCATTAAAGCATTAAGTGAAACGTAAAGTTTTATTTCTAAATAAAAAAAGCTAAAATAAGTTACTGCAATAACATGCAAGTTACAACATGAAAACCATTTAAATGATGCAACATACGAATGCAAAAAAGCATGCAAAATGATGACATTTTACAGTGCTGTACAGAAGAGCATTTCTGAAGTGTTTGGGCTACAACAGCAGACTGAGACTGTATGTCTAGAGAGCACTGAATGCATATTGGTGGGAATGGAAATTGTAGTGGATAACAATTTATTAGTTATTTGTTATATCAAATTTGTTATAATTTGATATTTAGCCTCTCTGTGTCTTTGTCTGTCACACACAACACAGGTTCCACAGTTTGTAAATATTATTTCTTTTTTTGGTCCAGGTTAAACTGGAGGGTTGGCTAGGAGGTGTGGTTTGCAAAGACATTCGATACTGTAAAATAAGTTCGGTGTGGATTTAAAGAGACGCCTCATTCTGTGGCACATAGTGGGAACCCACTTTTCTGGCACATTTAACGCCATTAAACTGCTTTAATGCGCCCGGTTTCATACGCTTTAGGACCAATGGATAAGAAGTTGGTGCTCTCTCAACGCTTGCAGTGCCTGCAGAACTCCGGCATTAAAACTTATGAGTGAAGACTCCTTTTTTTGGCTTTTTGGCTATTCGCTGCATATCTGAGGTAATGTTTCAACATTCAAAACTCTCACTAGGATTAAAATAGTCACGAAAGTGTTTTGGAGCTGTTAAACATGCATGATCGTGATGGGTCTGTTGTTTTACATGTGCCCAGAGGCTGGTGGCTTTGAATGAAACGCTTGATTCAAAGTTTAATAACTGATGCATCTGGTATACAGTCCGCAAACAAAGGCTTATCAGAGAATGTTTCTCCTATCATATACATAACTTTGTCATATCGTGTGTTATTTTCTGTTATGCGCACTGCAAACGCAATGCATGTTAAATAGTTTGTGCTTGAAACATCAGTGCATATTTTTCCAATATTTTGAAACGAATAATGTTCAGATCTGATTGTAACAACATGACTTAATAAGGTTACACCATCAAAACAAACGTTTTGTTAGATGAACTACAAATAAATTCAATATTTTATAAAACTCGATCTACAATTTCACAACACCATTTTTTACAGTGTGTCTTATTTTTGCTCCTTTCCTCCACCAGCTTTATAACAGCTCTTCAGAGTTGCCAAACTTCCCTTCTCAACAGACCCTCAAACGTCATTGTCTAAGATCACTTCTCCAAATCCAGAGTTCACTCACTATGAGTCATTTAACTTCTGCATTGCTGGGAGGGATTTTTCTGGTGCTGGTGACTCCGAGTGTGCTTGCAATGGTGCTGTTTAATACTACAGATCTGGGCATTCTTCTGGAGAAGTACCTGGATGATGATGGGGACTGGGCGGTGGAGAGACAACGAAGCAAGAGGGCCATCACTGCCAGTGACATGCAGGCCATTCTGGACCTTCACAACAAACTCAGGGGACAGGTCTACCCACCAGCTTCAAATATGGAATACATGGTAAGACAGATCTACTAACAAATGAGTGCCACAAGGAACAGAATGTGATGTTTGCACTGCAGGTATGCTTATTAAGGGTGTACCACAAATACATTCTTTCAGCATTTATAATCTCCTAAAGCATGTGGGCTGAAGATCAAAATACCCCTGTGGTTCTGCCGGTCTGTCTCTGAAAATAATGCTTAGCTAGCAGAACCATTTCTGAAGTGCTTAGGTATGTGATCTTTGCAAATAGAATGGTGAGAATTAAAAAAAGTAAAGAGAGGTGAGAAGACAAGTACATCCAAAGGAGAGAGAAAATAAATGATAAGAAAGGTTTGCAGAAAAGGGGTCATTACATTAGAATACTGTAGAAAGAAGCTGGACAAACTTGCTTGTCTGATTTTTGTCTAAATGTAAAATGCACTGGCCACTGAGATAACACTACACAGAGCTTATAACACATATTGATGATCTGTAAAAGATCTTCTGTCAATATGATATTCTGCTGACAAAGAGCGAAACAATGTATATTAAACAGCACAATATCAGAAAGAGTAGGACAAATACAGTTAATTAGTGCTTCAGAGGAAGTCACTCATATGCTTAGTGAGACTGGCTCAGAACCAAACATTACACAGCCTTTGGCTTCTAAGAAGAACATTTAAACACAGCAACATTTAGTAATAGTAACATTTAAAATAGCTTAATACCCATAGTAAATACCCATTTACTCATGTTTTATCTTGCCTAGGGCACCAGGTGAGGCACCCCCTAAAAACGGTTCATAATGCCCCTGTCACCAGAAGTCTAATCATCACTAAGACCCTGTTAATATCACAACTTTTCACAAAAGCAAGAGCAATGGAATGAAGGCTGTTGTGAATTGGATGTCAGGGGTGAAGTCTGTGCAGCTCAGCAGAGTAAGAGTAATAGGAAATGTGTGATGGATGTAGAGACATGGAATGTGATGCTGCACAACCTCTTACAATAACCAATGCTGAATTCCAAGGTGAGACAAAACCAGCAGAATTCCGGACTGCAGTGGGGAAAGAGAGAGTGTGCATCAGACCTTCATTTCAACAGCCACCCACTTATTTATATCCACTTACACATACGTTTTAAGTCATAGACATAGAGACAGACTTGCTTATACATAGACATAGACTTGCTTTTTATATGCTTTCTCCCTGGCTCTTTCACCACCCAACAGAAAAACAATCTCCTGAGAGACGTTTGGAATTTTTTCGCTTTTTTGGAATGTGACCAAATGACAAAAAAACTTTCAGCTAATGAGGTGTCAAATGAAGTAAACAATGGTGTGTGAACAAGTATATGCACTGACAAGGCATGTTTTCCTTTTCACAGCCTGTATATGTATGGTCGAATAATTTGGGGCCTGCGTGCTAAGAACCTTGTGTAAACCGAATTAGTTTACTTTTTCAGTTTACAGATGTTGCAGGAAAATCCATTCAATGTTAAAAATGTGCAATGTAACCTGTAGAAGGAATACCAGTAAATATTTCACTTTTCTGTGTGGTTTTTGCCAATTTATTTGCCTTTTTCCAGATTTTCTGTTTCTGTACATAGAATTCACAAAATAATTTTAATTTTAGAGGGTTTTGAAATGCATTCTTAGGTCCAACATTTAAAACCACTGCTAGATAAGTAAGCATTTATGGCATTAGAGAAGTGTGACAACTAGCCCCAAATCTAGCCCCAAATCTTCTGTGGAATCTCTCCACTAGTTTCATTTGGGTGTTTTGATACCCCTTTCCTAATGGTAACTCTATGGTAACAGTATAAAGGCTCACTTTGATGGGTGACTTAGCAGAGCAGCCAGGCATACTTTTGGCAGGTGCACACTTCAAGGATTAATGTCTCAGGCAATTGTTTCTGGAAGCATGGCAGCTATTTTGGGGGCCTTATTGGAGCAGATTTACCACTGGACTGTGCTTTGGGACTTCCCAGGGAAAAAGTGTCAAATGTATGGGTAGTGACAGGGCAGACAACTCCCCCACCACCCCCCTCACTGTTCTGGCTCAGATTTCTCCCCAACCTTGAGTTCTGTGTACTTTCCATTCAAGGTGAAAGAGACATTTGCTTTCAAGTAAGCAATTCCCAAAATAATTAGGGCCCCATTTTATGGTTTTCATTAAAAAGCACAATGTGGGTCAGATGGACGGGGGGTCGCATGCATTTGTAAATGGCCTTGAATAGATTCAAATGACTTACTCTTCAAGTCAAAACCAGAAACATAGAACAGGAACTGCAGAAGACTGAGCTGCAGAAACAAAGACATATGGAGAACATTACAGAATCCAAATACATTGTGCCTTTTGAATCAATGCGCAAGCAAAAATAAGCCACGTTATGGACCAGAGAGAAGCATGTCTGTTCTTTCTGCAGCCTTACTGACTACCACAGCCCATTGACCTAACAGCCATTGTTATCTTAACAGTATTTCACTGGACCAAATCCTGGCTATGATCTACAAACGCAGAAGATTTAGGATTGAAAAGTCCATTTGAACCTCAGGCCAATCTCTTCATTTCTTTAAGGTGTGGGACACTGAACTGGAACAGAGTGCTGAAGAATGGGCTGAGACGTGTCTGTGGGAACATGGCCCAGCTGGCCTGCTGCCTCAGATTGGTCAGAATCTGGGGGTCCACTGGGGAAGGTCTGAATATGCTTTGTTTTCATAGCAGTGTGAACTTGCTAATCAACATATTATGAAAAGTGAACAGCTACAGTATATAGGTAGAATTCAGCAGTATTAAAACACATTTATTTGAAATAGTAACTGCTTTAGTTAGTGTAAGCCTCAGATGGCACATCCGTAGACTGCCCATTAAAGTGTCCATTGGGAAAGCGCCAACCCCATTCAAAAATTTGTTATCAAACAAACCCCTAAATGGCATGTTCAAACAAAACAAACTGTGGTTGGTTTACATATTAATCAAATGGTCTCTTCCTATGTAAATGGTCAGTTCTTGGCCAGAGCAAGCTGCATTGTGGACCAGACCATATGCTGTTTAGTCAAAGTTCTGACAGTGTGAGATGTTTTCATTGACTGCAGTAATTAGGCTGTTGGCTTTATTCTACATCAGAAAATGCTTTAAAAGTTGAATTTTAAACAGTGTTAATAATGATTCTCTTGAACTGTTCACCCCAGGTACCGGCCACCTACTTCTCATGTACAAGTCTGGTATGATGAGGTCAAAGACTACTCGTTCCCGTATCCGCAGGAATGTAACCCATACTGCCCTTTTAAGTGCAGTGGACCAGTCTGTACCCACTACACTCAGGTAGATGAAATGACTGTATGTGTGAAAGATACCTAATAAGAGCATTACATATATAGAGCATTTAGCTGAAAAACTAGGTCTCAACATAGACCGTCAAAGGAGAACGTTTTAGCTGAGCAGTGACCCCAAATGCCAGGAAAACATTTTTACTGAACAGATTCTTTTATGTGCCTATGAGTCCAAGCCACTTGTTTAGTCTGTTAGTCTGGATGTTGTGGCCAACTACGTCAAAGGTCGCACTACATCAAAAATTACTGGGATAGGAAGCTGTTTGTCATCCATGTTCAGTCTAAGGGAATCTGTGAAGGAAAGTGTTTACAATTAGGTTAAGGAGAAAATAAAGAGACATTTATAATAGAGAAAACTTTCTTTCCTAGACAATTAATGACTAATTAAATGCAATAGGAAGTAAATCAAGGCCGAATTGGTGTATATAAGTTCTTGAGTTCTTACAGCATTTTCCATGTGCCTGAGGGCTCATAGCCAATATCACTATAGAGTTACATACAGATTTCTATTATGGTTAATTGGTGAACTATCCAATGGCTGTTGTGCATCCTAATTTCAGCTTGTTTGGGCAACTAGTAGTCGAATTGGCTGTGCGATCAACGTGTGCTACAATATGAATGTTTGGGGTCAGATCTGGGCAAAGGCTGTTTATCTCGTGTGCAACTATTCACCAAAGTGAGTTATTTATCATTCATTTTTCATATTCTTACTTTACTTTGTCAGTTGCACTGTAAATAGTGACAAGTGCTTTCATGTTGTCTCTTGCTCGTGATCTGGCCTGTGCAGGGGTAACTGGTGGGGTTATGCTCCATATAAACATGGCACCCCTTGTTCTGCCTGCCCACCCAGCTATGGAGGAGTCTGCAGAGAAAACCTCTGTTATAAAGGTTTGTTTTTATAAGCCGCATAACGTAACTTAATTTTACAAGGTAATGTAATCGCTTCCAACATAGTCCGTACATTTACTGTGTTTAATCAATCATGTACTGTAAAGATTACTTGGTGTATAACATCAATTTATGCAGGGTACAATCTAAACTTGGTACAGAATAAATTGAATAAACATTATATGGGAAGATGAATGATTTTCATCAGTGACAGAACTGCTCAGGTTCTTGTTTCACTTTCAGGTGATGGAACAAATAGACAAAGCCCACATGAGGAAACAGAGCAAAGAAATTCTATAGAACCGGAGGCCCCACACAGCCCTGGGCCCCGTTTACGGTCCCCAAGTCCAACCAGACACCCAAATGCAGTAGTGAGCAAAGAACAGATGTGTAAGCTGTGGTTTTCTGATTATATTTTCTAACTTGATGGAGGCACCACTTTCTGCAAAAATGTCTTTTAAATAATGTTTTTAGAAAAACAATTTCTATTTTATCTGTTCATTTTCTGAAAGTGCCTTCACCCTTTTGCATTTGTGTTGTGGATAAAAGTGCTAGCTAAAAAAACAAAAATGGATTTCTGTTTGTTTCAGATTGTTTTGATGTTCAGCAGGCATGGTTCTGTCATTTCCAATACACTGTGGAGTTTTAATGTTGCATTAATGTTGCATGTTGGAATATTTAATGTTGCAGTCATTTTGTGAAGTGGGGAGTTTTTGGTTCTCATAATGGTGATAGCTCTGCTGAGTGTGTTTGCTTTGGGGACAATGCATACTTGTGGGTTTTAAATTGCTTCCTTTGCTGAAAGGGGGTTGGACTGAACGTTGAGATCTCTTGCTGTTGGCCACCATTAGCTCCTGCTGGAATTCCTCAGCTTGCTTTCACAGAACTGCAGGGGCAGAGCAGTGTAACACCAGCCTGATCCTTTCCATAGCTATAGCTATAGCTTCTATAGCTAAACTATTCAGCATGTATAAACACTGTAACAAATGACCATGCTAACTTACCACCTGTGTGTCTTTTGTGGTTTGTTTTACAGCCCAGATTGTGACATGTGACACAAAACTTAGAGACCAGTGTAAAGGTACCACATGTAATAGGTGAGGTAAACTTTCATTTTAAAAAAGTACAAATTGTATGTAGTCTGTATATGAATTTACAGGGACATCACAGGGACATTTACATTTCTATGTTTATTTGTATCACTTATTTGCATTTGCTGTGTTCCATGCCAATACCAATTCTCTCCAGTAAAACTGAGAATTAGCAATGCCACTAAACCACAAAAACGGCATTTTCTTTGCTTCTATAAAGGTACGAATGTCCTGCTGGTTGTTTAGACAGCACCGTAAAAGTGGTTGGAACAGTGTATTATGACATGGTAAGAGGCTGCCTTGAATACCTTGCAATTTAGTGTTTGTGTAGCTCAATAGGTAGAGCATTGTGTTAGCAGACACTTATCCAAAGCAACTTACAGTGCATTCATGGTATACATTGGTATGCAATGCATTAGCAGTGCACTGGTAATGCTACAAGTGAGGCTACAGGAAGACAACAGAGGTTCCACAGAGATCACAGTTATTAAAATCATGCTGCAAATATCTTTGTCTTTAGCAATCTAGTATTTGCCGGGCAGGCATTCATTATGGTGTCATTAACAACAATGGAGGTTGGATGGATGTCACAAGACAAGGCAGAAATGAGTTCTTCATCAAATCATACAAAAATGGAGTTCAGTCTCTCGGGTAAGGAACCTATTACCTGCAGAGTGACATTCGTGTACATTATCGACAGCTCTATCTAACGTAATAAAAATGTTACAGGAAGTACCAGAGTGCTAATGCTTTCACGGTGTCTGAAGTGACAGGTAATTTTTAATGCAAGTTTTCCTATTTGAATTTACACATACAGTATACTTGTTTTGGTAATATTATTGTTTTTTCTTGCAGTAAAAGTTGTCACATGTGCAACTACAGTTTCTATGCTGTGCCCTTACCAAAAACCTGTAAGACACTGTCCAAGGTAAATATTAATCCAATTATGCTGTGATAGAATAATTATAGACTTTTAAGTCAAAATTTTATACCTGGTCACCAAGCAACAAGGTTGTGATTTTCCATATTTTTTCCAAGTTTTCCACAAGATTTCCATAGCACCCACTTGAAATGTCCTTGTAACCTTTTGTTCCTATCTGTTTATGAAACTTGGCAATAGTATTTGGAACTCTTATAATACCATTTTTACAATGTCAAAGATATAATGAAATCTGTCTGACCTGTATTGTATTCTACCAAGGATTTACTGTCCTCAGAACTGCATGGAAGAAAATGCCCACCTTTCTCGAGTCATTGGCACCAGAATTTATTCTGATGTAAGATTTTTTTTCATTGGTGGTACAGCAAATCTTTTTGCTTTAAAGTCAAAGACTGTAACTTTTTTTTTTTCAGAAATCCAGTATATGTATGTCAGGAATTCACTCTGGTGTCATAAGCAACGAGTTGGGAGGGTATGTGGATGTGATGCCCTTAGACAGCAGGCAGCTGTACATTTCCTCCTATCAGAATGGCATATCCTCAGAAAGGTAGGCTCAGTTACATTTATTTGATAGGATAAGTGCTAATTCAATGGTACTGCAGGCGTGTATGGCTCTCATCTGGATTTATCCCCAAACTGCTCCATGTAAACCTGGTGTGAGGCAGGGAATGGGGTAGCCTGTTGCTCCATAAGCTTCTAAAATCACAGGCCTTTACTGAGAAATCTGATTAGAATAAGGCTGTACCAGTACAAGTGTTGTTCCACTCCAAGTGTGCTAAAGGAAAGCCAAATAATGAAAGTCAATTTGTTTGTGTGTTAATGTAAAATACAACTGCAGAGTTGTCCAGTGAATGGACGAAGGCTACGATTATGCAAATTTACAATGGCATCTACAGTAATAACAAAGTCAGCCTGCACATCCCATCAAATCATCACAAAAGATTCTTCATAATATCATAAAATGTCCTCTTACGCTAAATAAGCTTTCAAGAAAGTGCAGGTTACTTTGAGCGCAGTAATGCTTGAGGGTTGGAAACGTTGCTTATTTAACTTCTGTGTTTTTTTGCAGCCTGCAAAACCCAGCTGGAGGCAAAGCATTCAGAGTATTTGCAGTTATTTGAGTATGTGCTGAAATTGTGGTCACTCATCAACTCAGTCTTCTCAGTCTGTTGATTAGGCTGTAATTGGGCCCATCATGAGGGCCTCACTGCTCTAAACCAGCATATATTTCCTGTCACACAAATGTTAAATGTATTTGCTCTATATGGAATGTTTCTGCAATGCACCAAGTTGGGATTAGCTATTGTCTCTTTTCTATAAAGCTTGTAATTAGATGGATGTTGGAGAAATATGGTGTCTGTTTCACAGGGAAAAGTACTAGTATCAGAGAGTTTTGTTGCTTGCCTTTGATGTCTTCTAGTTTAATTTCATGTTGTTTTTTTTACATATTTATTTTATAATTTTGTGCTTTAGGGCAACAAAAGGACTGCTGATAAAGTTTTGATAATGTTTGAGTTTTTGGGTTTTTGAAAATTATTAAGTGATAATGAAGAGTGTGGATATAATCCTGCAGGGCAGGAAATGACATCAGAAGTCCAACACAGGATTGTAGAAGACATCAGCAACATTGTGTATATAGCTTGTTGTAAATACCATGTTCATAGTAACTGTATGTGGTGCTTCATTGTACTGTAATTTTTATAAATATAACTGTATTATCATTAGTTGGCACAAACAAACAAAATTTTGCTTTTGAATTGTTTAATTTTTTTTACCATATGCATATGATTGTACATATTTTTCCTACCTCACACTGTCTAATAAACATTTTACAATAAATATAAGTAGTCAGTCCCAATGTGTCCTGTGCATTTTCAACTAAAAATATAGTGTTATGAGGCCACAAATGTGAAAATTAGGTTTTTTGGAAATATGCTCAAAAAATGAGAGTGGGACTGGAGAAATCATTGAGGCCATCTGTCTGTAATGAAAACCAGCTGGAATAATTTCCACTGTTTACTGTTCCCTCACCCTCAGGGTAACAGCTAAAACAACGCATTATAGAATCATTTCATTGAGAAACACACCTCAACTTTATTTGCATTTAAGTAGTAACACTGTATGCTGTAGCTTTAACTTGCAGTTTGGTACAAGCAGTGGATGTCTTCTAATTAAGAAGAATCAGCAAATAAGACAGTCCTATTTATATAAAACCAGAGAGACAGAAAACATTGTTAAAACACCTGGAGTTTTTAGCATCTTCTTTTAAATAGCTTCTTAATTAGCTGAAAGTTTTATCAGTGCTGTTTGACCATAGATATAGATGTCAGATCCTTTCAAATATATTGGATATTTTCTGCCCCAATCTCTCATTCTGCTGTGCCCTAGAAAGCAATGTTTAATGTAAAAAACATCACACTCCATTCAGGTTCTGGATGGATGCCTGCAGCCCAGAAACAAAACTCCAGTGTAATTAGAAACCAGCAAACTGACATTATAACAAAACATTTGCTTTGACAGAATAATGCAGGGTGACTACAGCTGCCATACTGACATATGTTTATAATATAAAGTGCTAAAGTATAACGACATGATTGCTTGATAAATAACTTTGCCTGTTTATTGCAGTTAGGTGTGAAGTAAATTGCTCAACAAAGCAAAAAAAAGTAAGACAAAGAAATATTAATGTTACAGCTGTTTAACACGCTAACAATAACAGAAACTCTGTAAAAATACAGAAACTCTTATGTATCCTTAACTTTTTTTTAAACACACAAAGAATTACATTGTGGCCTGTAGTAACAGTACTGGCCTCTAGTGCTGCAGATGGACCTGATGGATCTCAGATCTCACATTGAATGGGAAGGTCTCTGTATTCCTTGTCAACTGTATAATTTTGCTTCGGAAACTAAATGCATGAATTTAGTTAAAATCCTATTAAAACAGTCGTAAAAGTGATGAAAACAATTAATTTACTTTCTGCATGTATATTTGGTGCAGCTAAAATGTATATTTATGTCATGAATGTGCACTGATAAAATAAACAGCATCAATTTTCATTATACTGCTTGATTACTGTTGACTTTCTTCCCTATTTGGCAGCTAAGCCTTGCTATGAAAAGACTTGCTTATACTCAATCTCTAAACTGCCAATCTACTTCCAAGTTCATTTTGGTGCTGTGACAAATGTCCTGCCCTAAGTGAGGGGGATTCAGGAACCTGAGCTTTCTTTGTGCAGTGACCTTTCAGATTACAATATGGTGAGCAAACCTCACCGGGCTGTTGCCCTTTTAGGAGCTAGTTTGGAACATTGCTTGCCCTGTTCAACTAAAGGTCTTCTTTCGTGAGCACTATGGTATAGGTTTTGGCTCACACCAAACTCATACTTTTTCTTATATGAGCAATAAGAGCAAAAAAAAAGCTGTGTGAAATACAAGGCAGTTCATGTGTACAGGTTGTCTGAAAATAGCATCAGAAAGGACTAAGTGTCTGTCATCACCAGCAGCAGTTGGGAGTTGCCACAACTTTCCATACACGTGTGCAGCGGTTGGAAGCAGAGGTTTGAAAACTGAAGATGTTTGTGTGTGTGTGTTTGTGCATTCGATGAGACAGACTGAAGTTCCACATGGTGCCACTTATGTTGTTTGGGAGCCATTTGAAATAACAGTCAACATTAATTACATTCTTAATTGCAGAAAAATATTCACCGCCTGGCACACTTTGTCAATGAAGCCAAGAAAATGTTGGACCTTCTCTTTCACCCCTTTGGGATGCTGCAGCAGTCTTATTCATTCATGTGTATTTCTGTGTTAGCATGCTGCATTTGCCACAAGCTTTGAAAGTGATTCAGTCGATCTGGCAACCACAAAGCTGTTGACGTTAAATTGAATTATTATGGTGACCAGAGGTAATGGCTGATTTTCTGCTCACACCTTTTCCTTGGCATTAAAACTGAACCTTCAGATTAAAGGAAATGCTAAAAATATGACACACAAATTCAATGTACTTTGAGTGGAAAAAGCTCTTGGACTTCAGATGATTTTCCAAATGAGTCCTTATATTGGAGCCACTTCAGTTCTCTAGACAGAAATACAAATATGAGATTTTAAATATCCCTTAATTTCTATCTGGCTTTCACTCTAGGGCTCTGAAACACTGCCTGCTTGTTTTCATGATTAACAACATTGCTTTGGATTAATGTAAACGTGATCCACACGTGTATGTGCCTTTAATTGAATGTTGTGATTTATTACATCTGACACATTAACTGGACTAATGCATCACTTTTACCATAGTCAGCATCCCATGTGTCATATAAAACTTATTCCCCTATTCCCTGTAATTTACAACAAATAACAAGTTTTAAAAGTACCAGTCAGTCATCAAGATATTAAAATAGCAAAAATATTAAAATGCAAAAAGCGGTGGTGACAGACAAAACCATTCTGTAGTGGGTATAGAACATGTGCTCAAATACAGACAGACTGAGTAAATAAAGCTATTCTCCCATTGTAATACTTTTGTGCCAAGTGGAATTTTTCCTTTAAATATGTATTCTGCGAGAAATGTGCCGTATTTAATTGTTGGATGACATTTCACTCAAACATACTGGTCAAAATAACAAGATAGGTATTGTTATTCTTCTGTCTCTGATGCATTTTTGCTTAAAATGCACTATACTGTCCCTACAGAAAAATGTAATTGTTGCCATTCACTGTACAACATGACATGCCAAAACCCTGCCAACAAAAGCCTACACTAAAAAAAATGCCCTAATTTTTAAGTTTAATCAACTTGGCTTTACAATTTATTTCAACTTAATATTTAAAATCCTGAGTGGTGTAACTTGTAAACATAAGTTTTTCAACTATTTTGTTAAAAATTCAAAATATTAAAAACAGTAAGTTAAAATGACTTGTGCAGCCTGTTGTTCATTCAACTTAAAAATTTAAGGCAGCAAAGTTTTTCCTACAGAGTAAGAAAACTGCAAGACTTTGCTTCAGGTGTGAACCATATGTAAAAAAAAACTTCTTAAAACAAGCAGTCTTAATGTTAACAAGCCACTTACAAGCCACAAACTACACAATGAGTATGAAACACATCCAATTTCCAGAGATTCCTCAGTGGAATTCCAGTCATTGGAAAGGTTACAGTAAGATTTATATACCCAACTAAAATGGCACGTCAGTGTTTATGCTTTTAAAATCAAATTCATGAAAATATTTATGATCAATGATTTATGATCAGCGATCAAAGATGTATGCACTCTTTTCTCCTGTGTGTAGAATTATGACCCTGCAGGCTTAACAATTAATCTTAAGGAGAAACTTCTTCTAAAACGAGAGCCCAATGAAGTCCATTGAAATTAAGAAACTCAGGTCAAATACCACAAAATCGTGAAGCGTAAAATGTCTGCAAAAATGTACTGCTGCACTGTGTACACCAGTCAAAAACCGAGCATTTGCACTTTACAGTTTTGGGTAACCAAAATATGCTCTCAATGTGATATTTTTTTAATAAAATAGAAATTCCATGTTAAGAATGACCTGTGCTACTAATCTTGATTTACCGCACATTACTGTCAGTTTACACAGTATGACTCACAGATTCACAGAGGATTAAATACAGTTGTGGGCACTATGAGAACTCACACTCATCCACGTCACAACTGACCTTTTTCTGTTTATACAACGGTTTTATTTCTCTTCTTTTTCCACGTTCACACATGAGCTGTTGTCCGTGGGGAGGTAAAAGAGTAGCTTTGTCTTTAAATGCAGCACTGGCCACATGTGTTTCTGCCAAATCTTCCCCACAAACTTCACCTGTTTTATATTAAACCTGTCAGATTAAAACTGTGCCGCTGTCATCCAGGATTCTGTACGGGTGACTTGCAATGACAGCTTGTAAAATGGAAAATGGTCCCTTGTAGACATCGTTTATTAATAATTTCCCATGATATATTTTTTTACTTCAAAACTCATAAACAATACTGGACGATCAGCATGTATTCCTTGTTGCTCTTGTCAGGCAATAAAATGAATAAATTACTGCAATAAATCAAATGATAAAAATAATCTAAAAGAACAAATTGTAAACATGGTATTTGTAAAGAACACAGAATTAACATTCAAAAATTTAATTTCAACCACATAAAAAGGGGTATTACCACAGAAATACACAATGGTTCAACATGACTTGTCAAGGACACAGAGGGAGAATCCAGTTGCAAACAGTTAACAAAAATTAACTTTATTTAAACAAAACTCCCACAAGGGGTAAAACCAAAATCAAAACAAGACCAGATTTTACATATACATATATACACTATACATACATACATACATATATTGACATTGAGCTTAAAAGCTAGACAACATGCAGACTTTTAACATTCCTGGTAACATGAAACAAGAAACAGATCAGGAACGAGAAACAATACACCAGCACAAGACAGCAAACACAAGGGCATTAAATAGGAAAGGAAAACAAGGCAGGTAACAAGGGCAGGCAGGTGAGGGGAATGAACTAATGAAAGAATTATTAACAAGGAAACAAGAGGGTGGGGTCAAGACATGAGACAGGGGAGCACATGGCACAACGTAAACAAACAATAGCCATATGCTTCCATAGGTCACAAAGACACAGAGCATGAGTCTACATCCTGACTCTAAAACATAAAAACCAATACTAGAATAGGGAATAGAGTCAGGACCGAAACATCATGCTCTGACACAAAACACAAGGAATGTCAGGATCCTGGCAAGATAACTAGGAAAAACTCAAGACAAGAAGCCAGGACCCTGACAGACATGCCTTTGGCATGAACAATTCTTTGCTTTATTTTTGACAACTTACAACCCAACTCTCTGCTAATATGACCAACAGAACAGATTAGTTCAGTTTATCATTTTAGTTTAATACAATTTCATTCAGGGTCATCCTCAGGGTGTGTTGGAATTCTCAGCAGAATAAACTTTTCATGCTTTGTTTTTCATCTCATTCATCCATAAAATCAGAAAAGCATTGAAAGTGTAAACTGAAATGAAATTTAGTTTACACTTCTGCAAATACATACAAAACTGTCACAGCAACCACCAGTTTTGTTTCGGTTTCATTAATTTCCATATCACTGATAAAACAGCTTGCATTGAGAAAGAAATAAAATCTGTGTCACTGAGTTATAGCAGTTACCCACATCTCACCACCTGCAAACATTTGTCTTCATGGTGACATCAGGTACTGAAACTGAGAACAGCAGAAGGTTTGTGTAAAGCAGTAAGACTAGAGGATGCTGCTGAAAACTGTGCCATAACTAGCACAAACCTTTGCCTTGCAGCAGTAATACCAACATGGTATTTTTGCATGACTTGTTTGGATGACTTGATTTCTCTCTGTCTTCAGTTGTGAAGCCTCTTTGTTTTAATCCATAATTGATTCCAGTATTCAAACAATTCATTAAGCAGAACATTGTTAATTGCATATTAATATTTATGATCCAAAAGCCAACAAATTGTGTCCTTGGAGGGGGTTCTTTTATTGAAATGTAATGTCAGTCTGTGTGCATTCTCTCAATGCTCTCAGTTGCACTATTTTCTAAATGATGCTCTCTTTAATAAAGGTTAGATTGGTGATTTAAGGTTAAACATTTCTTTTTGGGTTCATTTTCAAAAGGAAACAGATGTTATAGTTTGTTCAAAGGATCTTATGATTATAGGATCATAAGACATAGGATGTCTATCTTATGAATAGCATATAAACAAAATTGGGTGCAATGCACCACTCAGACTGATATTTTTAGATTTATGTTAAGAATAAATGAATATATATAAACCTAGGAAGTGATGGAGATGTAGGTGGACTACTGACATGTGTGTGGAAGTAATGTTTAATTCAGCACTTAGTTTATACAAGCAACAGGAAACAAAATAATAAAAAAAGGAATGGCTCAAGAATGGTCTTTAAAATGCAAAATCTTGTATTATTTTGTTTTTTTTTTCATTAGTAAAAGAATTTGTGCCAATCAAAACGTGTGCATATCAAGTACATAATGTGAGTCAACAAATTATATTAAGTTAGTATTAAAATTGTGATCTAAGGGAAGGACCATGTAAGTTTGAAAATATTAGTCATGACCTGTCTGATACTTTAGGTCTCTTATGCATCAAATGTTACATTGCCATCTAATGGACGATGGTTGTTGTGACAGGCGAACGGTGTAGCTGTTTGTTATTTCTGAAACGCAACAGAGAAATTCATACAAAATGTTTTATGAGACGGTTTTGCAACAGCACTGGTTTAAGCTCGTTTTAGCTACTGTATAATGTAGCCATTAAAAGCCAAATGCAGCAGATGGCGTTGTGTCACAGATATTTACTTTATCTCTAAAGTTCATTTAAGAAAACGTTTTAATGGCCGTCATATGCAGTACGAAATTAACCCATTACATTATTTAAATAAAAAAAATCCTAAATGTTTTATGGGTAACATAATGCTTAGCTGATTTATTAACTATGCACATGCAGTGGCTACGAAAGCGTTTCAAAATGTCACATGCACACCATGTGTGAATAAAAGTGACAGTGCAAAAAGTGTGACAAGGTACACAATAAATTTGACTAAATAAATCCTAATACAGTACAGCCAGTCTGTGATTAATAGTTAACACCTCTCCCTAACACCCACACTCTCTCTCTCCTCCCTCTGTTCTGGTGGAAGGCTTTTAAAGTGAAGCCTTTATTGTCACCTTCAGTAAGCGCTCTCAGTTTCCTTACACATTGAGGGTTGTATTTTGTAAAACTCTCTTTCATTGTTGAGTTACAGTACCTGTGTCCTCCGCAAAGGTAAATTGCTTCAAAGGCAGTGATAGCCTGCTAAAGTATATTACTCCTAAAAAGTGAAGGTCACAAAATGCCCTTAAACCAATTTATGTTCTAACTGGTATGAATAAATCATAAATATGACACCAAAGTCCTCGGGGTGGACAGTGGAGATTTCATTTTCATGCATTATAGTAAGTGGAAGGCTTGTAAATAAAGTTGGTATTAAATTTACTACATCTAAGGGTTGTGTGTCTGTTTTCAAGAAGAATTCATAAACAATTGGTTGTGAGACTAGAATTTAAAATGACTTGGCCTTCCATGAGAAGTGTAAGTAACCTTTCATTTTTTTTGACTGAAGTTGATAGAGGTTTCCGTTAGGTTACTGTTTCCAAAATGTTTGTTATGATTTTGCTGCTTATGGTACATAACAAACAGTCAGTTAGTCATATTGCCAGTTAGTCAATGGACAACTTTCATGAAAGAAACAATGATTCATTTTCTTTATACAGAATTTCTTTGTATATAATATGGTATTGTTCTTTTACTTATATTTGCTGAATATTTAAATTATACTTGTATGTTTTATGTCTCAACAAATAGAGTTGTCATGGTTTTACTTTACAAAGTTAGAGAATTTAAGATTCTTGCATACTTGTGATGAGAAATTGTTGACAGGTTCAAACTTAGAATACATCCCTGGAGAGGAATGATAAATAACTATTAAAGTTAGGCTGTTTGTGAGAAGAAGCATTGCGCGTGGCCAACCGAAAAAGTTTGAAATAGTGTTGTGGCCCAAAGCACAACAAATAAATGACAGCTTTCACAGTTACCCTCTACAAACGACCTTCTTTTCCTACTCTCAAAAATAGAAAATACTTTATTCCTTAAGGAAAATGAGAGGATATTGGGTTGTTAGTGGGACAACCACGAAAATTGTCCAATGTCCTGTTTTAAGGGAAGCACATAAGGACCTCTGGTGTATAGTCTGGTCACTGGACAAAATGTTTTCAAGCACCTTGAATCTATCACAAAATGATCAGATCAGACAGAATAACAAATCACTTATTTGCATACTGCTTTTCTGAAAAGTCATATTGCACCATTCGGTATGTGACTTATATAACTTAATATATAACTTTAGTTAGCAAAAGGATCATCAATATAAACATCTGTCATTGTCATGAGAGATGCAGACAAAACTCTATCATGCGTGCAACTGTGTCATCAGCTACATCTAATGCCCTAGATTTAAAAATTTGTTGCACAGGCAATGGACATCTCTTTTGCAGCCATACAACATGCTGTAAATTTAAAATATGACTATAACATCCCAGTTTTAGTTTATTTCATTACTTTTGATCCGCTTTGATCTGTAAAACCCAAGGATCCAGTCAATGAAACAAAACTCCCTTCCAGTTATCACTGCCCTTTGATTTTAGTAATGGAAGCTCATATGAAAGAAAAGCTCTTTTCTAATTAATACGTCTCAAAAGATATTAAAGGATTAAAGATATCACATAGCATATATGCAAATTGTTGCTATGAATCAGTATCAGAATTCCTATGTCTTGTAAGATGATTAAGTTTGTGTTTGGTGTTATCTTGATAAATAACATGCAATTGTTAATTGACAAATCAAATGCACAAATAACATGCAATTGTTTTAACTTTTATTTATTTATTTATTTATTTTCGTTCTTACACAATTCACCCCTTATCTGCAATGACGATATTATCATAATGTCAGGTAGACATTATGACATTATCAAATTTGCGAATAAAGAAACAGGCTATCCTGCGTGAAATCAAACCCTTGCATTCCCAGACCATTCCAGATATCACTTTATCAGGAGAGTCCACAAACCGAGCACACTCATAAAGAATGAAATAAATGAAAACGCATTACAGCTCTCACTCCAAGCGTTTTATTCATCCAATTCATTTCAAATGGTCTGCGTCCACCCCTCTGACATCCCTCTCATGGTGCATTCCAGGAAGCTGCGCTCATTACTGAATTAAATCATCCGACGATCACCGTCTCCCCGTTTTCAGATGGACTGAGCCGCTGGAGCCGGTTGCCCCAGCAGCAGCAGCAGCAGCAGCGGCGGCGGCGGCGGCACTGAAGCAGCTTGGTGAGGACCCGAATGTCGTGCTGACTTCTAAGGGGACTCGCAGCCAAAACGTGGTGACGCGGACACGCAGGCTGTCAGGATGGCTTCAAACTTCAACGATATAGTGAAGCAGGGATATGTGAGGATCCGGAGTAAGAAATTGGGGGTGAGTGTAGTCGCAACCTGCTGGATGTTAGTGTGTGGTCTGTAATATTGGGCTTCAGCATCTGTATTATAAGGGCTTTAGGCAGCACGCGCTGATCGATAAGAACGTGCAACGTGCGCGAGCCACTCATCCCGCTTCTGACGATGGTCCTAATGACCAACTCATGTTAAACTTCTTTCAATATGTGTACGTAAAAACTAAACAATAGCTTACATTGAGTCATTAAAGAATTACCTTTCCATTTATAATGTTGATTTGGCTTATTACGCGTGCTGTCATTAATGCGGGCTGTTTAGAAAGAAATCACTTCTGATCTGCCACTTAACAGAATACTGGCGAAAGTTATATTTATTGCGTTAAATGCGTTACAAATGCTGAATTTTATGTATGCAAAATAGGTTAAAGTTAATCACGAATCTGCTGTGTTCAGTTGTTTCTGTGCATACTGAGAAGATTAATCGAGTATAGATAAAGTATTAAGCAGCAGCATATGTTTACTGTCCTCCTGATTCTGCAGCTGAGACTGAGTGGGTCATTAGCTCACTGTAATACAACAGGTCATCGCTATGCTTCACTATGCAACCCCATGCAGCCAGTATTTAAGAGTGCTTTATTTATACAGTCTGTCCGTACAACATCACCAATGTCACTGAAGAGAGGTTACTGATGAAAGTTCACTAATATACCTAATATGACTCGTACAGCAATATTGATTATACTTTAATAGGCAGCATAGAAGTTTGAAGCAATTTATCTTGAGTTTAGCATGAATGCAAGTGAGTGTAAGAATTTACAGAAGTTTATTGGCCAAAATTTGTTTGGGTGAATTGCTTTTAATATGAACGCATTAATCTGAAAAATTCTGCTGTCATTTACCTTCCTGATGTTTCAAATATGTAAGATTTTATTTCTAATGTGGCACTCAAAATGAAAAGTGTTTAAGTATGTTCAAGGCTTTTTGTTCTGTAGTGTACAATGAAAATGAACAAGGAAATAAACATGATTAAATGATAACAGAAGTTTCAATTTTGGTGAGCTATCCCTTTAACAATATACATTACAATATACATTACAACATTATACCAAAAAATATAAAAGCAGAATAACTAGTTGTACAAAAAAACTGAATGAACAGTATGCGTCTATATTTGCTTCACTTTGAGAGGGGCCTCTTTCACTATATAATGTGACACACAACAAAAAGCTTAGATCAATACTTGCTGCCTCTCTCAGATTATTTCAAGGATGTTTGACCAAGATGGTTTGTTTTTGCCCCTAGACACGGGTTATGAGTCGCAAGATAAAGTGCATTGCCACAGATATTGCTTCCCTAGAAGTGCAGCTTCATATTGCTTGTTGATTTTTATTGGTTATATAAAGTTAGCAGCTGCATCACAGAGACACATTAGCCTGTAAATTTACAGAAGACGTCTCATCTCATTGGAACACAGATAAAGACTGCACATTAATGGCACATTTACAGCATTTGTCCTAGCGTACAGAACATAGAATTATTATCTTATAAGAGTTCTGTGAAAGAATAGAACTGCTTTCATTATTTTTCCATTATGTGCAGTACATTCCCATGGTTGCATTTGCCATTAAAAAAAACTAATACAAAAATGTGTAAAACTATGTAAAGTAAGGTAGCTGAAATCAATGTAAAACTCTGAAATATAAATTTACAGTTCAGTGCACCTGACATTAACTGACGTTTTCACACACAAAATGGCCTTTGAACTCACAGACTTGTGCACTCTTGGCATTTTCCCATTTCACACATATATGTGCATAAATACAATCAGATCTTTGGATGTTACTATATTAGTGTAAATGTTGTTGATAACCACCCTAACAAAACTGTAACGGATATTTCAAATGCCTCTATTACTGGTTTTAGTTGCCCATTTGAATCTATTTAAGTATAATCTGTTCATCTGATAAAATATGCTGATGAGTCTGCTTTGAAGGTCTGGTTTAAAGGGGAAAGCTACTTGTCTCCAGTGCTGGCACAGTGTTTTTTGTAGGAGTATGTTTTAAACAGCAGGATCAGCTTTGGTTTTTCCTCTGATCTCTGTCTTTGCTCTTTCACCATTGTTTCACTCTTTTTCCGAGCCTTCTGAGACCCCATCTAATGCAAAGTCCAACCAAATAAGAAAAAACACAGATGCTAATAAAATCAGTTCTTTTTATCCTAAACTAACTCATTCAGACTGATGCATCTCCTTTGTCAGCTTAATCTATGTTTACCCAGCATGTTTACCCAGGATGGTATTACTTTACAGATAGCCATGGACTTTGTACATGGTGTAAACCCTTTCCATACTCCATACTGAAATGTCCTTTAACCTTGGATAATTGAACATAATTTCTGTTTATGTCACCTTTGTTATCCCAGACAGTCACAGTTTATGACACTTACATATATCATCCCGAAGCCTTGTAATGCATTGCGAATCCATAGAGAATTATTTAGGCTTACCCTGGAGCAGTCGTCTTGATCCCGCCTTTTCTTTTAACAGTTCCAGTGGAAGTGTAATCCTATTTAAGCTGCTGTTGCAAGCCAGTGCTTGACCCATATTTGAGATCTGTGGATTGTCATCTGTCTTTAAATGTTCAAGCAGTTTAGTAATGCTAGAGATTAATGTATGACAGAGATCATCCTAACATGACATTCTGGACAGTGAAACGGTCACAAATGTCTAGCAGAAAAGCCTATCTGATAGGTGTGCATTGTCTGGCCATGTGGCAAAGCGACATTGCATTAAGCAGCCTGCCTTGACTGTTTGCTGCTTGTAGGGGAATTTCTCTGCTCAGTGGGGGTTTTGTTTCCTGTTGTCATTCTAAAACATACTTAGAGAATCTTCTGCAAAGTTTGTGATTTGATGACCTCAGACAGGTGGAATAGCTTGAAGGATCCAATGTCCCTTAGAAATCTTTAAAAGTTGATGTTATGTTGTTCAAAAGAAATAGGCTTTATAAAAACACAGAAGACAAAATAATAAGTTTTTTAAGTTATACATGAAAATGTTTTGCCATTACTGTTCTCAGTCCATGCAAATTGAAAGGATAATTTCTCAAGTATATTTTAGCTATTTTAAGTATATGCAGACTGAACACAGGGTGCACCACAGTTTCCGATCATTCTTATGTAAGTATTGATGTATAGTTATTGATTACCAGACAGCAGTTTTAGATGATTCTTTTAAGTGTGTGTCACTGTGTACTAAGCTATCAGATCTGCACAATTCAGAATTTAAGAACTGGCTCCATTTCAGTTCATAATTTGGAATTTGATTTAAATTAAATTGGTCACATTTCACAGTTGAATTGGAATGTCAGGATTTAAAGATTATGATTCAAAGGAATTCAACACAGTAACACAGCAGAAGATTTACAATTCTTATAACTTATAATCCAGCACAGCAACAAAATGGGAAAGAACAGCAATTTTCTGATAAATTTTCTGCTTAATGTTGTCTGGCTTAAGTATTAAGACTTTGGGACGATTAGAGCATTCTTTGAATATTAATTTTACATCCCATTTGCTGCCTCAATTTAAATTCAATTCTAATTCAGAATCCAAATTGAAATAAAAATGCATTCACAATTCAAGTCTGAATAAAGCACAAACTTGACAACTACACCTGTATCATATTCATACAGAATCATTGTCTCATGTTCATGCTAACAGTGTTTATCCAGCTTTCATCAAATTGATTCAAACAAAGAGCGGAAGACAAATTATAGCCTCTTATTAGTGCTGATGAATTGCCCCCCACAGTAGCCCAAGCAGCCAATGTTACTCAGAGTGAATAATGCTGCACTGTTGTGCCATTTCTCACACAGATAAATCTCCTCTCAGTCTTCACTTCAACATTTCACATTATCCATTCCTGCTGTTTCTAATTATAAAACACACTTTTGTTTTAAACGGAAGCAAACATTACTATTAGATCTCACTGACGTGTGAGACATTATTGATTGTGTTGATTCTTTAAAGAGAGTGGAAGGACCCACTGCTCATATGAGATGATATTGAGTGAATCAGTGAATCAGTTTATGTCACATTGAGCTCAAAGTTTGAGTTCTCATACAATAATACTCATTGTGTCATGGCAGCACTCTTTATGAGTGTCTGGTTTCATAGTCTGTATTTAAGTGAAATAATTTTGAGAGAGAGAGAGAGAGAACACAAAAATGAGAGATGAATGACTGATGACAATCAAAGGGGCCTTTAATTCAAGGTCATTTGAGGACTGCCATTTAGCCAATCATCAGACTGAAACGTGAAATTAAAAGTTTGAATATATAAACTGTGCAAGGCAACAAGTTATGATTCTGTTATTTGTAAAAATCTGATATTTCTCTCTCTTTCTCTGTCTCTGTCTTTCTCTGTCTCTGTCTTTCTCTCTCTCTCTCTCTCTCTCTCTCTCTCTCTCTCATTTCATTTTGTAGGTAACAATCTATCTAATGACTCGGATTTCAAAGGATATTGCAGTGGTAACATCATAAAATGATGTCAAACAATGACTTGCATGGTTAGAAAGAAATATGCCCTTGTTAAGGTAAAATGCCCCTTATCACGGGAAGATGTTGTAATGTATTTTTTATTCTTAACCCCCATCCAGCTCTAAGTATTATGATATTGGTTAATCAGAGTGCTTTGTTAAATATTTTTATATTTGCAGAGGGAATATTTCAGAATATGATAAGAAGATGAAATTGCCTAATTTTACTTACTGTGTAAGCATATCCTGTAAAATACAGTTATGTGATTCTATGGAGACTTTTACAATCTGTATGGAAAAATTCCAACTTGGAATGAATGTACCATAGGTCCATTTACCCAGCCTCGCTCTCTTCTCTAATCATTTGGCACACATTAATCATAGCTGTGTCTCCTGGGTCTTACTCGTCTTTCTGCTTTCTAATGTCTCCGAGCACAGTACAGTATGTGCTTTGGGCAAAAGCAACAGCACCCAATCTGGCCAGCCCAGTTTCAGCCATGCTAGCATGGCCCATTGAGCACACTTTTGGGGTTTTAGTTTTCCACAAGGCATTTATATTTCGCTGTAATATCACCATTTACCCTTTTTTCTCTCTCTGTCATGCTGAGAACGTTTCTAATGCTTTAGGACTGTAAAAATTCGCTGTGTGGAGCTATCTGCTTTTCTTTGCCAGGAGCTAGAATGTGCTTAATGCTGTTTTGTGCCATCAGATAACCGCAAGCAATACTATAGCTTAGACTTTATTCTCTTCCTCATAATTTCATAGACAGTGTACAGTTATGTGCAGTTGTATGACCCAGTATGAGGGTACTGTGTGACACTGTTTGGTTTGTCTATTTCATTACGTGTTTTTTACGTAAATCTGACGTAATGCAAAAAGCTGATACTTGTATATTTGCTCAAAGGGCAAAATAGACTCAACAAAGTGTTGATTATCTGACTGAGTGCGAGTGTAGGAGTTTTCATGCTGTGTTTTAATTCACTAAGCACCTGGTCTCTGCAGTAAGTTATTCAAACACAGTTCCACAAATCCATAATGTTGTCAGTGTTTGATTTGAAAATTTAAAGAAAGATAATCTTATAGAAGTCCAAATCTGTGAAGTGTAAATTTGACCATTTAAAATGGGTTATTTACAAGCAGGAATGGGTTTTATTATTTTTGTTCCTCTTTTAGGGAGGTTCTTGATCACAAACTTGTTTTGGAGATTTGCTGCTAACTCTACCAGAAACCCATCAAACTTAAAATAAAATCCAGTGTTTACTTAATAGTTGCCCATTCTGCTTTGTCATATCTGCCAGAATAAAAAACAGTCCCTCAGGTATATATGAGTGACCACAGGCAATCTGTTTGGAAATAGCTGTCGCCCACATGTAAGTGCTATAATGACCAAAATGATCAATTTTTTAAAGAAATCTAAAACATTTTGTTATCATGAGTTATTGTGCAGTAGAAAGAAATCTGCATTTTATTAGGCACTATTTTGGCAAAACCAATTTTTCCAAGAAAAATGATCAGTAATGGTAGTAGATGCAGGGAAGACAAATGGCTCAGACAGTAACAACAACATGTAATTTATGGGAACTTTGCCAGGAACAAAATTATGTGTCATGAATATGATGAAATATATTCCCTGGAACGGAGATTCATCTGAGATTGTGGATTTGTAGGCCACTGTGGTTCTTCATAAAAGCTTCCTACGTGAGCATTTGAATGGTCCAGCTTTCAAGTCTACCTGACCTTTTTGTTCCATTAAGGTTTTTTAAGCCACAAATTTCTGCTCACAATTCTCCATTTATACAATTGAATGATTGCAGTGAATTGCCTCCTTTTGTCATCCACTGTTTAGTGGTATGGTCTGCAGACTGTTTGTGTAGACTTTAGCCTTTGATTTCTGTTTGAAACTACACTGTTATGCATGGATCATCAAATTGAGTCTTTTTATAGAGAAAAAGGGATTTTAAAAAATTACCACGTAATGATATAGAATAGCTGTTTTTGCGCACTGGTGCATTTCAGTGCTTGAAGTCATCAATAATCTGTCACAAAGGCTTTATGATAGATTTAAAATCTTTCACTAAATGAATATCTATAGAGAGAGAGAGAGAGAGAGAGAGAGAGAGAGAAGAGATCAGCACCTGAATCTTGAAAGGGCCACAGTGATTTTCCAGAACACAATTAAAACAATATCTGTGTGTTCATCCTGGTTGTTTACCATAGCAGGTGCATAAGTGCACGTGCTTAGCCTTGGTGATTAGTCCAAAAATAGCAAAACAACAGTGTCCCCAAACTGCACTTCATTATTCACCACTGATCGTGTTGTCATGTGGGAGATGGTTGTCACGGCTGCGTGAAGGTAAACAAGTTTAAAGTGACAGAAAATCAAAGCATCCCCGAGTTTCTCAACCATGTGCCTAAATAAGAGAGAGCGTATAGAGCCTTTGAAAATACATCAGCCCTCAAACCAATTCTCTCAATTTGTTTAATTACAAACCTTCATTAAAATTCTATTTTATTTTAATAGTTTGATTATTTTGAAACACTGAAGCTCAACATTAATTATTTTATGTGACATGGTTTTATATTAAGAGTGATATGTTTAGAAAATACACCCGCCTAAACTACAATAAACATATGAAATATGTACACATATGTATTCAAGTTCAGTTCCCACGTTCATATTAATATTTTTTTAACAACTGGTCATTATTATACCCTTTCACAACTCTCAGACAGGTTCCACGTATTTCATTTAATTATAAGTAATTGTTTCATTTTTGTCCACCCTCATATATCCAGTATAGTATTCTGGTGAGCTCTTAATATGGTTCACTGCTCTACCTCAACTTTCTTCTGTACTTTTCAACTCTTTAGCTCCTTCAAAGTGATTGTTGGCCTGTCTGTGGCTTCTCTCATAAATCTCCCCCCCGTTTGTTTGGAAGGCTTTGACAGATGACCTTTTGTAGACAGTTTTCAAGTGTTTTGCTGTATCATCTACTTGATAATTGACAATTCAACCAACAGCGCCTGCTGGAGCTGGCCAAATGCTGTATATGTCCCACCCTTAGCTTGGTCATGCATGGATAATGGTGTTATACCTGCTGTGGCTTTACTAATAAACTGAAGTGGTATTTGCTTCCCTAAACCCTTGAATTGAAGTGCCATGTTTGTTTGTCTGTTTACTTTCTTGTTTATATGTTATTATGCCATATAGATCATCCAGCTTGCCAGTTTTGTGCACGTTTTTTGTCTGCTTTTTTCCCATGGGCAGCCTTATGGATTACACTGTTTGGAGCACTTTATAATGGAAGCAATAGATATAAAAGAAAATGTTCCATAAGCAAACAGTCATACATACAATGATTTAAAAATGAAATCCCCCATTAGAGAGATGGGATGAGGGTATTGTAGTTATCCGGCTTAGAGTCTTAGCCTCAGATGGCTCACCCACAAACTGTTCATGGACTGTCTAATACATCCTGCACTCAAGCTTAACAGGAGCTGCCTGAATTCACCAGTTCCAATCGGATTGGTTGGCTTCTGCTCAACATTGCATGAACAAAATGGAAACAGTGGCATCTACAAGTTCCCAACTAAATAATAAGGCAATTGTTGGCTAATTCATCAAAAAGTGCAAACACTGTGTCCCTGTGGTGCTTTATAAATATTGAGGCACAGTTGTTATGAAACATAGCTATTTCTTTTGCAATTCCATTTGGTGACGCTGGTGGCACAAAAAACAGCTTTAAGGAAATACAGTATGACTTTGTTGTTGTTTAGCGTTAGATATACAAAACTTGCTGGTATTTAGGGACTGAAAACAACTAAAGACTTATAAATGAACAGAAAACTTTCTACGTTCCAACCTTAATATTTAATAAGTTGTATAGGTTTTGACGTTTGCTTAAGAAACTTTTTAGCATCAATATATTCCCTGCTGCCAGTGCTTTACTTTATGATGAGAAAACTTGACCTACATGTTGTTTCAACATTATTTTGCAGCTATTTTGGTAATGTACTAGTATGAGCTGAGCACAGGCAGGCAGTTAGACCTGCCTCAAACCTGACATTTTAACTAATGTTCTTCACAAAAGGTTAGAGTGTCCTACATGCTCCATGTGGAGCTTTTTCACTCGCTCCCTCTTTCTCTCTTTCTCTCTTTCTCTCTCTCTCTCTCTCTTTTTGCACCTAAAGTGAAAGCTGCCTTAAGTGTTACAATGCACAAGAAGAGTTAATTATTTGAAGTTTAAATTAAACGATTGACGATAACATGATGTTGATAAAGACAACATTTAATCCTTTTAAAAGAATATCAGCTCTTCTCCAATAATCAATCAAACAGTGATGCAGAATGATACACGGAATGCACATACCAAATAACTTTGGAAAATAGGTATTATTAATAATAGCTAATAATAACTTTTGAATATTTTTTTGAAAAAATAATCTATAGTGTTTTAAAGCATTGTCTATGGCAAAAATCAGTATGTGAAGAAGTTTACATTTTAAACTACTTTCAAATGGATTTTTTTTAAGTTAAGTTTTTTATTTTTCCAGTTTTTTAACTAGATTAAAAGAGAATTAATATTACTGTCTATGTAATATAGCTATTTATATTAAAATAAATAACTAGAGCTATTTAGATTTAGGGTTAGATACTTCAGTCCCACTATAAATTTTTTTAATTGAATATTGCGTTTCCCTCAAAAAGATTACCAGCTAAAATGGGTTGGCAAATAAATATTGCAAATGTGCAGTGCCAACAGGCAGTCTATGTTAACTTTAAGTTTTTTTTTTTTCATTTATCTGTTACTTTACATGTATTACATTACATTTTCAATATGTAGTAGATCTAAGCAATGTTTATTTTGTGTAATAGATTTACTTTAAATACAATCCCTTCAGTCCATAACATTAACTGCATCTGTTTTATATCTGTTACAATAACACTACAGAAAATACTTTAAAAGGCATGTTTAGCTGCATAGCTGGTTCTGACTCTCTCACCTGACGTTCTGTTCCTGATATCAAACAGGGATGTGCTACCTCCAGTGTGAGTCATCAGCACCTGCTGAATGTCACCTGAATTCCATTTCCTCCCACAGCTCTCAGATCTGTAGGTTGCAGTAACAGAGAAGACAGCATGTGGGGCCATGTTATTACAGTTTACATGAGAAATACGTTAAAATACAGTGTTATGGTAATGCTGCAAGCAGAGAATGTTCATCACGAGCCTTATCTCTGCCTCTGAAAACCCCTCCCCCTCTCTCCTCCAGCCGACAGTGGCTGTTGCTGGCAGTGTTATCACTCATGCAGATCTTAGGCAGGGCTTTGGATTAGTCCTTTGCTGACACAGCTTGACCTTGTTGGTGTGTGTGTGTGTGTGTGTGTGTCTCATGATATGTCAAAGTGTGTGTCAGTGTCCTCTTAAATTTAAATTTGAATGAGAAATTTTCTAAACCTATTTTCTAAACTAAAAAAGAAAGAATAGTCTGAAAAGAAAGTGGCTATTACTAATTATAGCTGAACAACATTAACCATATTAGTAACAATTAAGTAGCAAAACATATGCTTGTTACTGCATCATTGTAGTTTTTTTATTGCAGTGTATGTAAAACAGCAATGTACAAATGTTTTAAAAATGTAAACATATATAATATTATAGGAGTGGCTGGTGGTTGCTAGCATAAGTGTGTCCTTTAAACTTAGAAACGGTTGTTTCTAAGTTTGAACGAATGAATGAATGATGAACGAATCATCATCAGTGGAACATACATTTACACTGAATGTAAAAATAAAACTCAGAATTGAAAAGTTTGCCTCCTCGTTTCAGAAGCCACCACATGCCACTGGTCTCTGTGTGTCACATTTACTCATACCATTAACTCTATGGAACATTTCTGAACTTGGGTGGGAGCCAATGGATATTTTATTAAAGACTATCCATGCATGGGAAATATGCTCTAGCTATACTGTGATTACTTGCTACTGGGGCAGCCGTGTGTTTGGAATGGCCCAGATAGAGAAATCTATGATTAACTAGGAAGAAGTTTCACTTTCCTCGGAACAGTTGTTGTCACAGAGCAATTTAATAAATTAGGTGATGTCTAAACCTGAGACATCAGCCTGCAGTGACACGGCAGCCGGTGGCATTGGAATTTAATCCTGGGCTTGAGTTCAACTTTTGGACTAGTAAGCCATCAGTTTAGTGTCTGGAAAAATTCACTTATGCCAAATATAACAACAATATAGCTTCAGTACATTAAAATGATCAAAATGGGACATCATAAATATATGATGGAACATCAATCATACAGTCATGCAGAATTATACACAGATTGCACTCACTAAAAAACCTTGTACCATCACTACTATATACATATACAAGACATAATACAATATATACTATACTGTATTATATGTATACCGTATGCTACCGTGCTCATATTTATTAAGTATTAAGAGCTATATATATATAGATGGATGGATGGAACTATATAAATTCTATTGTGATGTATGTTATTACCTTAGTATAAGAAGACATACAGCCCACCCCTAGGTTGCAGACCCAGACAAGAGAACAACCTTCAAGCCCAGTAATCTAATCTGTTGCCAGTCTGAATGGGAAAAGTCAGACAAAAGCTTCATCAGAATGCAAACAGAAGTGTAGATATGATTGCAGTAATGATAGCCTTAGCAACCAGCCGTCCAGATAACAAATCAAATCATGGCATCCTTCACAGCGCTGTCCCAAAACAGCTCGGCAATCATGTCGAGAGGGGCCCATTTTCTTGTTTGGAAACGGGAACAGACGGTGTCAGGGTATTCCCAAACAACATCACTTCTCATCAGTCTTTTTGCTTCAGTCCTCACCGTTTCTTACAATCAGCAGAAAATTGCTTTGTTTGTGTGTTTGTGTGTTCAAAGTTCTTAACTGTATGTGCCAAAGCTCTGCAGCTGAAGTGTTAAATGACTCATCTTAGCTGATAGGTGCACGACATTGAAATATATGATTGTTTTTAATTGGTACATGTAATGTTATTTCTAGATAAACAAAAAATACTTTTATTAATGTCATGATGGAAACTGTAACGCAACATCGAAGCACAACTAGCTCAGCGGTAAAACATAATAATGGCAAATTAAAACAACCATGAAATAATGTGTGCAGTACAGTGGGGTCCACACATCTAAGACAGCTTAACATTTCTGCACAAACTGATTCTGAATAACTGTATGTTATTCCAGCATGATCTGAGAAGGGCATCTTGTATGCTTCAGTGGAGACTAGGGTTTTGTACAAGGGAGTTTACATGATCAGTTTCTATGGTTGATAAATTAATCCACAAATATTTCATTAAATAAGTACTTTAATTCATTTGTTGGTCAAAAGTGTATCAGTATACAAGTATAAGTCAGCCCTACCATGTGCTTGCTCTCTCTCTCTCTCTCTCTCTCTCTCTCTCTTTTCTGTCTGTCTCTCTCTCTCTGTCTGTCTCTCTCTTTCTCTCGCTCTCGCTTGCACTCTCTAGATGAGTTTAGTGAGTTGCACATCAGAAGCTCATTCTCACGTCTAAACTTGGACTGCTGCGTGAAGCTGTAAAAGTGTTAATTTGACCAAATTAACATTTTACACGCAAATGGCATTACAACACATGTCTGCACTTTAGGCAAAGTGTAACAAAATGCATGTAATTACAATTGTTGTAAGATTAATATTTTAAACGTTAGCAAAATCAAATCAAATTACAGTCATGAGACACGCAAGAACCAATTAGATTTAAAGTTATCAACATATTTAATTTGAGTGGCAATCTGTTTTGGTTATATTTTAAATAAAATTTGACTCCTTACAGCTATCATTTTACTTTGGAAGACGTTTATTACGCCACAAGGAAGTCATAAACATCTGGGATGAGTAAATGACAATATGTATTGTAGAAAGCACTAAACAAACACAATGAATTCATGGAATTAATTTCACTTTACTAAATTTGAAATAGTTAAATAAAATTTATAATCCCCATCCTTAGTTAATTATTCCCCCCATATGATTCATCAAAGACTCATATTTCTGGAAAATCTGATTAGTAACCTAGTGCAGAACCCAAATATTATTTTATATCCTAACTTTTCTTCATTTAAAAATGTTCAAAGTCTTAAAACTTTGTTTATTTGTCGTTTAAAATTACATTTTGGTCTCAGACTTTGCTCCCCAATGTATAAACAAATGTACTAAATTTTGATTTGCACACATATTGAATATTCCAAAAGCACTCAAAATAAATCTACCAAGTCTATAGATGTACTGTCTCTGTCAACGATTTCTCTTCATCTAGATGAATTATATTATTGGTATTCAAGTCTCACGGTATCTGACTATATTCAGACTCTGTTTTGGCAGGGCTATGAGCTGTTTGGGAAGAACCTCTGGGTTTACAGTTAGGAATCATGAATGTTGGTATGGTCATAACCTCAGTGGTCTGAGAGACAGGTTGCAGTCTATATTCTCTCTTTGTCCCTCCTCTCTGGGTGTAGTGAATATGATTGCAGTGTGTTATGAGTAATCAGATAACCTGCTCCTCTAGCAGCTGGTGGTTGGTGGATCACAACAGACACAGATTTTATTAGAGAGGTGAAATGTCAGTCTGTGGAGCCTCCAAGGTGCCTCACATCATCTGGCTGGCACATGAAAAGGTCAGTCATCTCTCTGACTGAGCTGCATTGTCTTTTGATCGGCTAATATCATAAACAGACATTCCTGCTTACTGGGTCATGGTAGGATTCATTCGCTTTGGGGCTCATAGCAGAATTAACTGCCCCTAGACAAAGACTTATTTCAATTCGGTTTGTCATACTCGTTTTCAAGACATATTTGGGTATTTTTACAGTTTTGTTAATGAATAGTCTCCTGTTTCACAATTTAGCCATAACAAGGCAGCATTTTTACTTGTAAAAACCTTGAATGCAGTTTTTTCTTGAAGAACCCCATACAAGAATCGGTTGTGTTTAAAGTGCTTTATAAATGGTTGTTTATTCAACTTTTGATGTGTGTGTGTTGTGGTTGATTTGGCATGTTTATGATGGTTCAGGCAAAAGCTTTAGAAACACAAAGCTTTAAAAACAAGAAAAGCTTTAAAACACAAAGTCCCTATAAGAGTTTGTGTTTGTGTGAGTTCAATTTAGTAAAGCACACAGGTTCAAAAGTGCCCAAAGTTAAGAAAACATCCGTATAATCCTTGTTTAAAATGCTGTAGAAAGTTTATGGTTTATGGTTTAAAATGCTGTTTGTAAGTTTATGGTCTGTTCTTCATGAAGTGGCTGTATTTACCTGGCATTGTTTACAGTGAAGGGTCCTCATGTATGTGCGTGTAATGTTGACCATTCAGGAGGGGTACACTGTGTCATAGTTCATAATGAAACAATCCACTCCAGAGACAAAGGTTTGTTCATTAATCAGCCTTTGAAATTTCGGTTTGCAATCAGGGAGCTGGGAGAAATACTGGCTGTCCGTAACTCCCGCTGCCAATTGAGCTACACTAAGTGATAGGGAAAGTGGGTGGCTGATTGCAAATTCATTTAACGTCAGTCATTGTTAAACTTGATGACTTTGGCCACGGTTGCGCTAAAGTGAAGATTGGGTAAAGGTAGTGTGTGTTTGTGTTTATTTGAGGATAATAGCATGAAAAGAACTGAATTCTGTGGTCAGAATTAACATTTATAAGGAATTACACACTCCACACATTGCATTTACTAGCCTGTTTCATTCATTTAAAAGTTCTAGGCTTCTGTTTTAGTTCAGTGTTTTCGTGCAGGCTCAGATCAGCAAAATAAATAAATAATGCATTTTAAGAGATAAAATAAGTTGTTGTTTAGACAACATTCATGAAGCTTTTAGAATCTGCTATTGCTTAAAGGATTTAAAGGAGTTTTAAAGGAGTAAGTATAAATGAAAATGAAAGCAATTTTTATTTTTCCATTTTATTTTTGTGTGACTGTTGACACACAAGGATTGTTGTGCTGCAAAATTATCATTTAGAGAGAGAGAGCTGTAAACTGATAGTATAGTTAATTGGTCACAATAATTTGATCTAGAAAGAGTTTTATGAGAAAAGACTGACTTTTGATTGATAACATCTGTATCTTGGCAGATTTGAGCACAGTGTTGAGATCTCATCTATGGGAGACATTCAAGGTTGCTGCAGTGTTGTCAGGAGAAAAATATGAGAAGCAGGAGAGCAAAAGTCTCAATTTGCTCTTCGTTTTTATTTCATTGCTGTCTAGGAGAAGCATTTGAGAAATAAGATCTCATTTGTAGTTCTTTCCTATGGGAATGTGTGCTCTGTTTCATAATGTGTTTATCATGCTTACTTGCATCTGTTGTCAAGTTTAAATAGCATGTGATGAGACTTGCTGTTCTCATTTGGTCTTTGAGGCGCCAAATTACTGGTAAATAAAAAATGATGTAGGTCATGTATATTTGTCAACACTTTGCTGCTATCTAGGGCTCAACTAAAACTCTTTCATTAAAACAAAGTGGATGTGTGGGAGGGGTGAAGACTTTTTCTCAAGACTGTGAAAGTTTGCTTCTCTAGTTGAAGGTCAAGAGCCAGCTATATGTCAGTGTCGAAACAATTTATTTGAAATGGTTTCTTGCTGGCTTTGCTTGACCTAAATAAAATTGAATTCCTTGACCAAAATCAATGGAAAGAGATTATAGATAGCTTATGCTATGGCAAAGCATAAATAAGAATGAAAAGTATGGACCTGGTTTATCCATGTCAGAGGCGCATGTTTGAATAAGCACCCTTGCTTATCACAACAGCTGGAGGCACAAGATCTCCAGATTCCAGTTCAGATTTCAGATGCACAAAACCACATTTCACATGTAATTATTTCCGGGGTTCGCACTTCCATAAATGTGGAGCATTAAGCATTTATTTGTTTGTTTATTCATTTTTATTTATTTGTTTGTTCATTTATTTGTTTAATATGTTTGTTGGATTCTTTTGTTTGTTTGGTTTTGTGTTTTTTGCTTGTTTATAAGGTATTTGGTATCAGAAGCACCAGGCATGCATACAGGAATACACCCAGGTCAATTATGTTGAGTGCCAAATTAAGCATTGTTTTTTGCCATGCACTGCATCAACGGAGTAAACAAATTAATCTCACCCATGGATATGAATCCCGCTGGAAAGCGACAGTAATACACATACATCAACAAATGAATATTGGCTGCCTGCAGTAAGTTATGGAGTATCCCTTCTGCAGATTAATCCTGCCAACCTCAATAGCATGTTGGGTCATAAGTTTTAAAGTGCACTCTGGTGGCATCTCTCTGCTTGGCCCAACAACGCATGTAGGTGAGCAGAATTTCTTCTTAAAAGCCAGGCTTTGAGGTACCATTAAGTATTATAATAAGATAATTAACCATGGCACTGATCCAGGCGTACTCTTAACACAGTAAATATCCATCATAAAATGTTACACTATATTAGAAGAGTTGTCTGGCATTCTTTAATGCATGACGTTTTATTATGCAAATAAATCAGAGACATTAAACAGCTGTGGAAGGTCCCACTGAAAAAAAAGCCATTCAGACCTCATTTAATTATGGAACTGCTGGGTTATTGATTGGCCAAAATGATCTTCCACACAGTGTGACTGTGTGAGGCTTTTGTGAGAACTTAGACGTGTGTATCTGTTTGGGGTATTATATGATGGGGTATTATAAGCACAAACATCAAGAGTAATGCAGTGAAATAAGTGCATGTGTGTTGTCATGTTCTCATGCTTTTTTAATAGAGAATAGAGATACACTTTCTCTCACATTCTTTCTTCTCTCTTGACCTTGAAATGCTGTCTGGGGAACAGGAGTGTTTAATCTGTGAAAGTTTCAGACGTTGCTTGAAGGGATCTTCCAGAGAGAATATCAGGCCTTCATTTCTTTAAATGCTGTGCAGGCTCACACAAATGGACACTGAAATGAAAAATCTAGAGGTCTGTCCATGGTTTTTAATGGTACATTTTGTTTTCCCAAATGTTTGTCTGGAAAACATACAAAATGCCCATAAAATATTTTATATTATACGTAAGCTGTTGGTTGTTGCATTAACCATTCTAGTTTTACTTAAAGCAATACTCACCTGCTTTTACTCACCTTCTTTTCGTTCTGAACTCACGTGCAGGTATTTTTTTCAGTGGAACACAAAAGTTGAGTTTTAAAGAATTGGTGAACAGCTCTTGTTTTACAACAACAGATCATGTAACCACAGTGAAATTCCAAAACAGCAAAAGCAACAAATTAGTCCATATGACATGCACACTGTACATCAAGTCTACTAAAGCCATACAACAGCTTTGTATTAGGGAATTAGGAACACCTAAGTCATTATTCACCATGTATTGCCAGTTTTACTTTAGGGTACAGTATTCTTTTGATTAAATATAAAATGATAAATTGTTCTGTTTTGTGGAATGTGTTTAACATTGCTTTTAAAATATGGTTCTGTAACAGATCTTCAGAAGATGCTGGCTTGTGTTCAAGAAGGCATCCAGCAAAGGACCACGACGGCTGGAGAAGTATCCAGATGAAAAAGCCGCCTACTTCCGAACCTTTCATAAGGTAATTGCAACTTTCAAGATGCAGTCTCAATTTTGTGTTCAGGCATGTATGTAAAACATATTCATGAAATAATTCATTAGAAACAGCATTGGAGCTTTTTCTGTTTAACATGCACCCTGGGTTGATTCCAGGCTCAAGGATAACTCTATTCAGTGCCTGCATGATTTATTTAAGCAGCAGCCCTCTTGAGAAGTTCCTTTGACAGCGGAGGGTCTGGCTCAAGGGTCCAAGTCGTGAAAGAAACTCAGAGTCTAATTATTAAGTTAGCAGGGGTCATAGGCATTCCACAGCGATCTCTGGGTGGGACATTTGGAGCTGGCAGCAGCTCAGTTTAAGGGTGTGAGTGTGAGCGCATGCTTGAGTATTCGTGTTGTGACAGATGTGATGGCAGATGAAGTTATGATGTGCTCTCTCTCGAGTGGTCCAAGCAGACCTGTATCTGCACTGACTTTGGCATCATTCCATTGACTTTGAATATCATTGAGATAAATAATTAGATTTGATTGTGGTGCAGAATGTGGGGAATTTAAATAATGGATATTTTACAACAGGGCTATTCAGCTCTGGTCCTGGAGGGCCACTGTCCAACCTTAATCAAACACACCTGAACAAGCTAATGGAGGTCTTCTGGATCGCGATTTGATTAGGGTTGGAAATGAAGCTCAGCAGGACAGTGGCCCTCCAGGGTTAAAGCTGAATGACTCTGTTTTACAACAATAAATAGGCATTACCACTACATATAGTAAAATGTTGTTAAATATAAAGTGAAGCATGAGTTTTTCAGATACTGACTCTCTTCACTGCTTGTTAAATACAGTGTGACAGTGGCTGTACAAAAAGTTTAAAGAAGAACCAACCTTACAAATTTGGCAATTAAACCCAATTTTCACAAAATGATGTTGAATACATGAACGGGTCACAGAAGTTTGAGTTTTCTTAGCTGGTTGGCACTTTAAATAATAAAAAAGTTAGTTTTTGTGTTTCTTAACAAAAAAAGGGTAGAAGTTAATGCTAACATTTTTTGATCACTTTTACCAGATATAGATTCCTGATTGCATAAATCTCTTCCCTTTCAAGTGTTTTGCAAATGAGATCAGATGATGAGATTCTCCTGAAATATGTAGATTAAAGGTTCATAATTTATACTGCAGTGTAAAATTCCATCTAATTGGCATTTTCCATTTGCACCGCCCAGGAGCCAGTCCCTCCTTTAATGTGAATAATTCCAAGTATTGCATCCATTTCCTGTCCTTAAGCCCTTTGAAAATATTCCAATTAGGGCTCATCATCAGGGCGATGGCTGATGATCTTACGCGACAAATGCGGAGAACATTCTAGAATCATGAACACAGATTCGGCTGTAGATTAGGGCCATGACACTGCGGTTTGATGTTGCTGCATTGTGGGAGCGTGCCTTTATCTGCACTAACAAGCCTTCCAATAAGCGTACTCATTAGATGTGAGGGAGATGATTGAATGCAGTACAAAGAAACAGTCGGCTTATCAGTATTTGTGATGAAGATGCTGTACTAGGGACACTGTATTACATGTCGGTCTGTGGGGCAGTCAGTCTCTGTCGGCGCTCCGATGGCTTAATGCGGGTTCTGATTTGTTTAGCTTTTGAACTTCGGTTTGAAAGGACGTTAGATGGGCTGATTTTCACATTATATTTTAGTCTTGAGGTCTGATTTTTATCTTTTCCTATATTCTATTCTATGTATTCTATGTCTGTCCTCCTTTTAGCACGTTGTCAGTATTTGATGTTCATGGTATTCAAAGAGGAGCTCTTCCATTATGTACATCATGAGCTCAACCAGATCAAAGCAGAATCATTAACATCTAATATCTCCTACTTTAGTCCAATTTATAGTATCACTTATAATATATACATTTGCTCTATACATAACTCTGAAGCATAGTGTCTACTACAGAGGACAGATCTATAGAACCATTAAAGGTGTGATGTTGTCCAAGCCACCATGGGTCCACCCGGCTACCCTTGACCCTACTCATAATTCTATGATTTTTTTTTTATATGGACATTTAAATATGGTAACTGTATATAATTCTATCACATAGTTACACTTAAAATGTTTTTGTATGTGCACATTTCTGATAGTCAGTAGGGTTTTTTTTAACATTTTGATATGGAAACTGTTAATTCTGTATATCTTTATGATAAGTACATGATCATTACATAGTTGTTATATAGGTATACGTAATTTTTATATATGCACATTTCCTGTATATGCACATTGCTGACAGTCAAATCATTTTGAAAGATGCTCTGACACATTCTGCAATGAATCATTCATTTGCCGTGACAAATTAGAGAAGTACTTCCAAAACCCTGAGCAAACCCTTCCACAGATTCATAATCCGTGAACCCACACTCAACACCATATACTGGCACACAGATACATACAAATGCAGACATTTCCTCCATGTTGCCACAAGCAAAACATATACCCACAAACCAAGACATGCCTCTAGCCAAACTGAGAGGTGAGGTACACTGTCTGCTTGTTGTCCAGACTGCAAATATATACAACTTTAACACAGTGTCTGAAGTAGTGTTGGTAAACTTTTGGGTTTTCGAGGAGTGTGACACAAGTTGAATTAAATTGAAACTGACAAGCTCCCCTCACAGATAGCCTGCATACAGTAGCTGCTTGTTTTCTTGCCATCAGTGGAGGTTGTTTTTCTATTTATTGTTTTAAATCATGAATAATAACATCTGGTTATTTTCATTCTTGTCCCAGGCTCTGTTGTTTATTAAAGCTGATAATCTCTTCCCTCAACCACAATTAAACAGCAGCCATTGCAAAATAATTCCAGCGTTCATTCATTTGAATTGCAGTGTGCTGTTTTTGTATGATGACAGCTTAGTAATATCCCTAATTATCTCATTATCATTGTTATTTTTGCTTTGGCTACAGGATGAAACTGATTTGTAAGAAAACCGGAAACATATTTTTGTTCCAATTTTCTTCAGAGCTGTGTCTATCTGCATTAGCAGATCTCATTACAGGGCTAATATTGTTCATCATGTTCAACAGCAGTGCATCTCAATCTGTGGGATGTAAATGGGTCTCAGGTCTGTCCTTATAGGTCTGTCCTTATGAGATATAAGTATGGACTAGTATGGACTATATATGACACAATGTATGATGTATTAGCTGACACCAACATAGACAGATTGCACAGCATGGCATCATCTTCAAAAACCTTAAAAATGAACAAAACTAGGCAAGGTTAGCTCACATATTGGCTGTTTATTAATACTTATAAAGCACATATATTTAATATATATAATACCTATAAAGCCTCATTCTGCATGACCATATTATATGTCACTTACATTTGCATTTACGCACTTGGCAGACGCTGTTCTCCAAAGCGACATACAGTACATTAAACATGTACATTTTATAAGTATGTGTGTTCTCTGGGAATCAAACCCACAACCTTTGCGCTGCGAACGCAAAGCGCTACCAAATTGAGCTATAGGAACACTTAATCCTACTCCATACCTGCACGTAAACACTACAACAGCTATCATACTAAGTATAAATAAGCAGTAAATTAGAGTTTATGGAGGCAAAATTCATAGTTAATGATGAATATGTGTTTCATGTTATAACGGTATATTATTAAATTGTTTGTTTTTAAGAACTTTAATGTTGAGTGTTTTGGATCACTTGGTAAGCCAATCATAATCTAAAATAAAAGTGAATCCTAATGCTAAACTAGGTAGAAACCACTATTCCAAAACATGTTAGAATGTTCCAAAATAAAGGTGCAAAACATCTCTGTTGTCATCTGTTGTAACAGTGAATACTTTAACTTTGTTGCGAGTTTCTGGATGGTCTGTGCTAATAAATCCCAAATGTCATTTGCATGATAAAAGCTAAGAGAGAAGTCTGGCCTTCTTCCTAAACTCAGGCGCGGCAGTAATTTCAAATCATTTTGTTTTCAGATAACAGTAACCACATTACCTTAATTTCATCCTTCTTATGTTGTTTCCTGCATCTCTTGAGTTCGTTAATTTCGGTAATGAGTTTTGTCTTTTACCTGCGCAGATAACTGAACTCCACAACATCAAGAACATTACACGAATGCCCCGAGAGACTAGGAAACACGCAGTGGCAATTATTTTCTGCGACGAGACATCCAAGACATTTGCCTGTGAGTCAGGTAAGTCAATGTCTTCAACTCTGAGAATGAGTTGTAGTTTCACCACAGAGAAAAGACTGGATTGTATCCAAAATGGCTTTATTAATTCTATATTTCGATATGCTTCAGTATTGATTTTCACATGTCAGGGTACTTGGAAATTAGTTTACTCTTGGAGTTACATCATTTGCTCCTTAAAACTTGAGAATATGCTGCAAAACATACAGGCTATGTTGTAAGAAAATGTTGGAAGAGCCAGTGGGAATAAAAGAGTGATTTGAGTTGGTTTGTGTCATATGTCATAAGATAAAAATAGTAAACGGCCGAAAGCAAAAGGCAGAGCAGCAGTTAGAAAACAAAACAACAAGAGAAATACTTCACGCACACCACACGTTTGAAATGTGAATGAGATGCTTTACTTACTATTGTCTTGGCGGCAGAAACGATCTCCTGTCCCCTGTGTCTCCTCTCACACTGAGAATCTTGTAGTGAAAAGATGTCAAAGGTGTCAAAACTTGATCAAAGCTTTTTGCCAGACAAAAATACATAACCGAAGTACTAACTTCGAAGTTAATTAATATTGCATATTTAATAAAGGTATTTTTGTATTAGCGTTTTACTCAGCACTTTACTGGGCCAAATAAAGCATGATTAACCCTAATTCAGTTGTGTTTGTTTATAAAAATATTAATACAAAATAATTTGTTTATTCGTGACTTAATTGCTCCAGGCAAACAGCACTAGGTTTGGTCAATATAGTGCAATTGAAGCTTAATTTACACAGAAAGATGTGTTTGCACAATGAATGATTTAATTTAACCTGGCACAACTGTGAATTTGCCTGACAAAAAAGTTAGTGCAAAAGCTTTGTGTTACTGAACTCTGTAGACTCTGTAGATCAAAATATCTCAGGGAACAAACAAAAATTGTCTTTTTGTACCACTGAATTCGTCCTTTGCCTTTAAATTTCCTGTCAAGCGAATTCCCAGGTAGGCCACTGATCAGCCGGGCAGCCCGGGGTGGAAAGGAGAGAGGAAGGAGGAAGTACAAGGGAGGGCAGTGGAGTGTGTGAACACGGGGAGCAGTGCGGTGGACCCGCTGGGATACCATTAGCACCTCCGGGGTCTTCCGCACTGCCAAGAGGAGCTGAGGAATGTTCTAAATCCTTTTACCTCCCCAACCCAGCTCTGCCTCAATTCTCCCCCTCCCTTCTGAAACAGGATGTTAATGGGAAACGAGCTGAGGGGCACAGGGTGTAAATGAAGAGCTCTGAAAGATATGGGCGTGTACCAGGGGTTTAAAAGCATGTAAATGTGCCTTAAGGCTGTTTGAATAAAAATGTCTTTAGTCCCAAGTGTTTTTATGCATTTATCTGTGACACATTCAAAGACTTTTCTACAGTATATTGTTTTGCTGTTAATAAGACCTGCTGTTAATGTGTCCTGTTGTATTAGATCACCTCAGTGTCCTTGTTGTAGTAATTCAACTTTGCATTAGCGGGGAGAGAGGTTTGTGTGTGTGGCGTGTTAAACTCTGCATGTGGCTCTTTTAATTTTGGCACAGGTACATGTCCACGAGTTGAACTTCCCCGTTCCCGCAAACACCTGCCATATGGAACGTGTGCCCCTCACATAACTGCCTCATGTAGGAACCTGACCTCCCATGATCCTTCACTTCCACTTCCTCACCTCCCTCTGAGTCTGTCAGGTTATGCCTGCGCAGCTTTGACCTGTACTATCTGTTTCTTTCCTCTCACTTTTTTGTCTCTGTTTATCTCTCCCTCTCTGTGTCCTAGAATGTGACTGTCTGTCTGTATTTCTATATATCTATCTTACTGTCTTAATATCTATCTGTCTGTCTTTGTCTCTGTCTTATCTATCTGTCTTTATATCTGTCTCTGCCTAAATTTCTCATTGCTTGTCTGTCTTTTCTGTCTCTGTCTCTATAGATATCTGTCTTTCTGTATATCTGTGTCGGTCTTATATATCTAACCTATCTATCTGTTCGCTCTCTCTTAACCCAGTTTTTTTCTCTTGACTATTAATCCTGTTTTTCACTTCCTGTGTTCTATGTGGGCTATTAACCATGTAAATATGTGACGCTGTAAAGTTCTGTGGTTCCTCTGGGCATCTTTGTGTTTGTGCACATAGCTGCCTGAGCACTTGAGGGTCTGCCATGCTGATGAAGTATTTGTTTATCCAATTTTCCACTCAGTGGTCCCAAAAGTGTGCGTGAATTTAGACACACTTAAAGGTCACCGTCTCAGGAGAGAGGCCATGCAAAAAATCCAGAGAAAAGCTAGCACAAAAAAAGAGTGAAAAGAGTGGAGCGATTTGTTTTTGTTTCAGGGGTTTAGTGCATTGTGGGGTTTATTCCAGATATTGAATCTGGAAATAATTGATTTTAATTTATTATTAATCTTAATTTATCATTTTGAATGTAATTATTAAGATTATGATGTACTATACAAGAATTTAATGTTCAGCCTAAAAATTATACTAAGGCTCTTAATTTATTTCTTGTATTAAAGCTGCAATATATAACTTTTTGGTTAAAAATGAACATAAATGAGTTATTGGGCAAGTACATAAAACATTGGTATTCAAAACGGTGTCCTTAACTTACCTCGATTCGCAATGGTAAGCTTATATTAATGATTTATAACTTGAGCTGTTGAGTTCGATTTCATGGAAAATGTCAGTTTGATGTCAATCACCTGTGTAAACAGAAAGAAGATTAGATGCTGATTATGGTGGAGGGTTTGTAGCTTGTTTTTACAGCACTTTCTGAGATTTTAAACTTGTCACCCGTCAGTATTGTCACTTGTCAGTATTCACATGGTATACTAATTAAATCAAATTGATTTCAATTATTAACATAAAGTCACTGTTTGCTGAGAAAAGGCCCTAAATTAATGTATATAAAGATCTATATCTATATAAAATATATTTATTGTTTGCCATTTTTTTAATGCCTACCCACATCCCACAAGCGGGCAGATTGAAACAAACACATTAATTTTAGGCTTCAATTACTGCTGCTGAAATGTACTTAGGGCAACAAATCAAGCATACTCTTTGTTATTCAAACAAGCTGCAAAGAAAAACTAACTTGACGAGGTCACAAATCTGTTAACAACTGCTTACCATGTAATTAGATGAATCTAATCTCATAATGTTGAGTTTCATACCCATGTCACAAGCACAATCAGTGTGGATGGAGTGATTTGGCATTGTTGTAATTTGTGCTTCTTTTACTTTGTGTCACATTGCTAAACTGCATTAGGCTCTTTTGAATGGATGTTGATTTGTGGGGTTTTACTCATTAGAATGCTGATGTTAAGTGGCTCATGTAGATTAACCTGGAGCTTTAGAAGAAAGGGGATTTTTTAAAAAATAAAGTCAAGTGGCACATGCAAGTGGCTTTTTTAAGAAGTAAAATTCCTGCAGCATGATACTTGTGTTTTTTTGTTTCCTGGAAATAAACAAAGCTTTAAGAATCTGAAAAATGTAAAACAAAGTAGAGTTGTGTAAATGGGTAAAATAGGTAATGTTTTGCAGTCTCCAAGCATGTTTCATCTCCTAAAAGGAGACCATACTAAATACTAAATACTAAAATATACTAAATAACTCTGTAAGATTGCACTTAAAATTATGCTTCATTTTAAAAAAATTTCATTTTCTTCTGAAAACTTTTTCAGTGTATTACACACACACACACACACACACACACACACACACAAACACACACATATATCTTGTTTTTTACCTTTATGATTTTCTGATGATTTTATTTTTTACTGAAGTAAACAGTGTCAGAAGCTAAGCTTGGTATTTTTAATGGGCCTTTAGATTTGATTCACCACTGGGCTTATGTAAAATTATGCTGTAAATAGTATACAGTAGGTTAGCTAAAAACTTTGAAGTTTTAAAACTGTTACTGCTAAGTAACTGCTTTCTTCCCCTCATTTAACACTTGAAAAGTGTTGATTTGGACCACACTAACGAACTTGGTCCTTTGCATTAGTGCCAAATCTGTAAATGTGTTTTCCTCCTGCTCTCATTTCCTGTTTACTGCTCTCTCTTCACCAGCTGCTCTCTGCAGCCTGACTGTATGTTTGTATGTAAACATGATGATATGGATGTTTGTGTCTGCAGAGCTGGAGGCTGAGGAGTGGTGGAAGTTATTGTGTATGGAGTGTCTGGGTAGCCGACTTAATGACATCAGCCTGGGAGAACCGGACTTGTTAGCAGCAGGGGTGCAGAGGGAACAGAACGGTCAGTATCCAATTAGGGCCCAGCTTTCTGGGTAATTTTTCCTCTTGTACTCCCTAAATGATTCTATTACAGGGACCAAATGTGTTTGTTAAACACAGACCCTCCAGGTCTGGTCTCATGTTTATAAATGATCTGCTCGGGCCAAGGTTCTTTGCTATGCGCTAATGGCCACTGCCGTGCATCAGGGCATCAACTCATAATGAAGCTTGTCATAGAGATAAATGAGATTATGGCACAGAAGGAAAATGGAATGAATGTACGTGGCATGTTTGTGAGAAACAGTTGAGAGAATAAGTTAGTCCTTAGTGAATGCAGTTAGTTTTCTTCTAGAATAAATGAAACGTTGCTAAATGGTAAAGCAGTGCTTCTCAACGGGTGTTACTTCCGTACCCAGATTTTACATTGGATGTGGCAAGATAAACAAAGGATCAGAATTGTTTATTGTAAACAAAGTAAACAAAAATGTTTTCAAAGACATTAATATTTACAGTGTTAATTTAATGCTTTCACGATCTCAGCAGTCAATAATTAATTTGATAGCTTCATGCCCTAGGCCACTTTATCCTCATTGCATATTTATTGTAGTCTGGCAATTTTTCTTACATTGTGTTGATTGTGGTTTTCAAGGACATGGGCATACAGCATCTTCCTAATTTATCTAGCTACTACCAATTTATTTTTGCCACCTATTCTACCATTGAATGACAACATTTTATTATTTGCATTTAGCAGGCCTATTTCCTGCTGTCTGTGACCCAATCAGATCAGATCTGTAGGAATCACTGCTGCAAACCGGCTGTGATTCTGTCCTTGTGTCTGTCAGGGATTGTTTTTTTTAAACATAATTTAGAAAATCAATACCAGTTTATCTCCTAGTGGTGCTGAGGCATTCAAGCCTTAAGCTACAGCAGACGTTATACAGAGCAATCATAAATTTTTTTAAATCAAATGACAGACGATGATCGATTTGTTTTCATAAGGAGATGACAATGTGTATGCGATTATATCAGCTGGAGGTCAGCAGAACGATCATTCTGCAGTTTGACGGCTGAGGAATAACGAGCAGAGTTTGCCATTTGCGTTTCAATTAGACCCCTCTAACGACGCGCTTCGATAATTAAATCAGAGTTAATTTTCACAATCCCTAAAATAGCCCCCACATTACATCGCCTCTGCCTCTAGAGAGACACATAGCTTATTTTGAAGCATTAGGTATAATTAGGCACTATTCATTTGGATTATGAAGTGCACCCTTGTCTTTTTGGAGCTAATTGAGATGGTGTGGTTACTTCAGTCATGGTTGGCTCAAGAAACGCTCGCCATCATTTTGTTCACTTCTCTGGCACTATGGCAACAATCTCTTGACCTTTATGCACTGCAAGAGCCACATCTGTGAGAAAGAAAAACAGTCAAGCAGAGAAATAATATTCATGTTAGATGAGTGTGTTGAGATGTTCTCTAAAACTTTAGCCCTAACCTTTAATTTTCATGTTTAGGCATGTTTGTGTTGCCAAAATAAAGGATACATTTATTCAAGTGGTTTTTATATCTGTATGCAGTAAATATGACAGTTAAGAGGACCTTTAGCATATTTTGTTGGCAACCTTTTCAGTCCTGTTAAAGAAACTGTTTACTCTGTTATGAAAAAACGAATTGCTTTCACACCAGATGTCAGTACAATTCCTCTCGATTCAGTTGCTTTGGCAATTGGTTTGTTTTGATCTACAGCAAGGGTTTCCAATCTTTTAAAGTTATTTACTTCAAGTACATCCTTGGATTTTGAAAATGAAGACAAAATTGACCCTATTTACTTTCTTAATGCACATTCCTTGTTTTTTGTTCATGATTCACTGGTGCATGTTTTTCCAAATATAATGAAACCAAATCACAAGTAATGTAATAAATTGCTTCATTTTTTTATACTGAGGATGTTAATTATTCATTTTTATGTAATTTAATTCAGCATTGACATTTCAGTCTCAGTCTCACAAACCCACAGTTGGGAAACCCTGTTCTACAGCACACACAACTTATTCAATTCATGCATTGCAGAGAGATTTAACGTTTATTTGATGCCGACTCCAAACCTGGACATCTACGGCGAGTGCACAATGCAGATCACTCATGAGAACATCTATCTATGGGACATTCATAACGCCAGAGTCAAGCTGGTTATGTGGCCACTCAACTCCCTAAGAAGATATGGCAGAGACTCCACTTGGTTCACATTCGAATCTGGGAGGTATGCAAACTTCACTTGTGCCTTTGTCCAGTCATATGCTTTCATTCATTCCTGAGTCCTGATTGTGCTGCTCTAGCTATTGATTAGCTGAGTCAGGTGCTGAACATTTAACATATGCTTTTGCTTTCACTGCAGGCCGCCCATAAAGTATTCCATTATTGTTCAGCCTATTACAACAAGAGCATGAGTATGCTGAGAACAAAAGGAAGCAATAATTACTTAATGGAAATATGTGTGTGTGTTGTGCTCTCAAAGGATGTGCGATACAGGAGAGGGCTTATTCACATTTCAGACCAGAGAAGGTGAGATGATCTACCAGAGGGTTCATTCTGCTACGCTGTCCATCGCTGAGCAGCACGAACGTATGATGATGGAGATGAAGAAAAGCTCACAGGTATCATTAATCCACATATCCCATAATTCCATAGTATGGTACATTGGAACTGAAGACATTTCATGTTATAAAAATTTCTGTATTCTGTATTCTCTTTATTTCACAAACAAATCTTTATTGTGATTGGGGTGGTCAGTTTGGGCCGCAGCAAATCCTTAGCAACAAATTAATTACCTCCTTATAGAAAAAAAAATCCATTCAATGTGAGCATTCTACATCATTTCCCTCTTCCAGCCTAAAGGTGTTATAAGAGACCTTTTTGTCTTTTTAAAGGTTCTTTATATACCATTCTTTCATTTATTCAACATTTATTAAGAAAAATGTTTATTTAACCTGTAAATATGTTAAACAAATGTGAATATCACTTTTCAGGAAATTATTTTTGCTAAATAAATTCGCAACATTTTTAAAAACATCATGTTAGTTAGGATCAGGAAAACGTTTCAGTGCATGGTGACAAACAGGTGTTTAGGAAAACGCCGTGATGTTTGTTGTTATTTTGTTTGATGGGAAGGGAAATGAAATCAAACAGGCCTTTTACTCCAGGGGACCTTTAGATCTGTTGTACTCCGCTTGCATCTTCCTCTTTAAAATTCATGTGGATTTTGAATGTTTTTCACACACACTGGCTTGCACAATTTGTGATGTTTTACAAATCCCAATAAAAGAAAACTGAAACCACTGAACAGTGTGCTGTCAGCTAATTATAAATCCCCCATGTATTGGTCGAGCAAATATTATGCACTAGATTCAAACAAACATAGTTAACTTGTTTATTACAAAAAATCATTGCCATTCATATTATCAAAACATTGACATTTATATTATCAATAAATTACTAAAAATAAATTAGGGCTTCTAGGTCTTTTCTGAACTATTTTAGGTGCTCTCTGGCTGTGAATCTTGCTAAGGCCTTCAGTCTGATGAGACTTGACCATATGGCCCTTTGCTCAGATCATGCCATAGGACACCTGCCAAAATGCTACTTGCACTGAAATCTAGCTAGAGTCTCATTAATAGTCTTGCAGGAGTCTTATTTGTTAAAATTTACAAAATACTGTGATTAACAGTACCTCCAGGCTTCTTTTAAAGGCTCTAATGACATCATTCTCCATCTGTCAAGTATAATGATCAAACAGCCTAATGCAGGGCTGCTGTTTATTACTGTGGGACCCAGTCTTTTAAACTCACTTGGTTCAAAGCCCCATATGAATGATTTGACTGGAAATATAACCAATGTAACTCAATGATTTTCTGCTCTGCCTCTCAGACTCTTTCGAACGAGAGCACATTACCAAAGTCGATATCTCTCCCGCGAAGTGCTTACTGGCACCACATCATGCGTCAGAACAGTGTGGGAGACATCTGCAATTACCAAGGTGAGACAGAGCTTCTTCCCACTACACGAAAACACCATTTTTAAATGTCCATGGTACTTAAAAGTCTGATAATTTCATCTCGGCCTCTATTGAGTACATTTATAAATTGGCAAGCAGCTCACCCTCTTTGCCTGGATTTAGCAGTGATGTCTAGTAAATCAATGCAGTGCTCCACATCAAGTGAAGCATTAATATAGCCACACATTTGTTGTGCATATACCAGCATTATATGATCATTTACATCCTGCTGGCATTGAGTGGAAAGTGTTCTTTGAATGTGGTGCTGCATTAGGTTGACGAGAAATTAGACTGGTGGATTTAATTCTGTACTTAAAGTGAACGTGAATTAGACAATGAAGGTTTCCATAGTGATTCTGAATTAACAGTAATGCTGTGTTCTGCATAGGGAGCTAATTTGCATAAAGTAGCTGATGGGTGCATATTAATCTAATTAAAACAATTGTGTCAGGAAAATCTTACTGTATTTATGGTTTATTTTCTATTTGCCAACAAATAATTTGTGCTGCATATTATATCAGTTATAACTCTTAAAGGGACAGTTCACCTAAACATGAAATTTCTGTCAGCTTTTACCCGCTCTTGTGACATAGCAAATCTGTTTGACTTTCCTTATTTCAAAGAACACAATAGAGATGTTTAGCAAAGTGTCCACATTTGACTTTTCCTTGGGTTTCCTTGAAGAATAGAGGTCTCAGATACACACGTGGCATTGCCATGTTAGAAAATACATTTTCCATCTACTTTGCTTGCTTTTTATGTGTCCTTGATTTTTCATGGTTCCTTTTAAGCGAATGGTTCTGAGCATCGGATTGGAAGAGTGTATTAACTCAAAAGGTCTTATGTCCATGTGATCATGTAGCATTAGAGAAATGATGTGTCCATCTGCTGGGAAAGACGAGTTAATCTGCCTGGTGAGCAATAATTGAATGCCACGTGGGGATTGTGTGTTATCAAGCTGTCAAAATAGACTTTTGTCATATGTGAACAACCTGTAGGTTTTTATTTTTAAAGTAATAGTGCACCCAAAAAAAATCTAGCCACATTGTTCTGAATCCATGACTTTCTTTTGTGGAAAAGACAATTAACATTCTCAGTCACCATTCACTTTCATTCCTAACTATAAAATGTTCTGTTCCAAGAAAGAAAGAAAGTCAGTTTGGAGCACCATGAAGATGATTAAGTGACAACTGAATTTTTTTTAGTGTGGGCAACCTCTTTAAAGGCAGGAAATGTACTGTATGTGCACATCACTGTATGCCCCCAAAAATGGTTATTGTCTGATATGACACAATACTTGCATCACTAATCATTGCAGGCATGTTTGGAGGCAGCCCCAGCTGTTGATGTAGCTGCCTCTGAGGCAGCTGGCCTTAAAACCTGCTTCTCATTCGTCATTGTGGCATTCCCATTGTTGAGATGTTAACCTGATATAGTGAATGTTCCCGCCCTCATCAGCTTGCCTCAGAAATACAAATTCAGCAGAATGCTGCTTTTTCAGTGAATAAATTGAGTGCATCACCGTGTTGAAGGAAAGCGTGTTTGGGTTTTGTAGAGTCATTGAGCGTGTGTGCTTTCAGTGGGAGGAAAATGGAAAATATACAAAGATCTTTGCTGTGCAGTAGCACAATTCTACCATTTGTGCTGAATAGAGAACTTTGCCACCTGCTGTAAATACAGTACAGCATAAGATGCTTTTCTGCATCTGAGGGATTTGTTTATCAATCAGCATACATATGAGCAGCCTACTGTTCTTCTCTGTACAGTAATGTACAGTTCATGTCGTAAATCTAAACCTTCAAGCCTAAAGCAAGAATATTTCCAGTGTCCAATTATTGATAAATCAGAAGTGTTATAATTTATAACTTTAATTTAATTTAACTTAATGACTTTCCTTTAAATTTTGCATAGCTTGTGTGATATTGTTAAAATAATGTTTTGTATTATTAATAAGAGTTAAAGAGATGTGCACCCAAAATGAAAAATCTTCCATCATTTTCTCCCCCCCACCCCTATATGGATATATAAACACCTTTGTATTATTGCAACACCATATAAAAATATATATCTAAATCTCTACTTAATAGATTGTGGTAAATTCAATTGCTGTTCATTTTTTCCAGCTAATACACACACCTGGCAGGAAACAACATGACTTCCTGTCCTTTTATAAATGAAAACTAATATCTGGAAAATGTTTTGCTGATGTTCATTTAATCAGCTTAGGTAACAGATAAAACACAGAAACCAAACTGACAGCCTACATTTGGTCACAAGATAAATTTGTAGTCAGAAGGTGTGGATTTGCTGACTCATATAATATGAGTCACATTCATGATAAAAATGGATCACTTCCATTACACCTCCTTCCTCTTCTAACACGGGAAACACAATTAATAAATACTTCCTGTTATACCAGCTACCTCAGGCTGGGGCCAGTCCATCACAGTATTAACTTAAATTGTAGTTGAAAAATCAAGGTTACACTTCGTTAAAAAACATGGTATATGATGATTGTCCATGAAACTGCGTTTTTTTAATCATACTACATTACTAAGCTGTGTAGCTTTCAATTACATCAATAGAAAAGCTCCCCATGTATCGTAATTATTTATAGCATAATTACTCAGACAATTTACACATGTAACAATGAGCTGTAGAATGGCAAAGAGGGGGAGAGAGAGAGAGCGCACACACATTTATACTGTATGATGCACTGACACACACAGTTTCCTTTTTAATTACACACTTTCTCCAAGACACCTGCGCTCAGCACAAGGTGTTTTTTGTTCGAGCTGAGCCAATGAATGCTCAGTCCATATACAGACTCAGAAATGTCTGTCTGCACGTACCCGTCTGTCATCTCGCTGAACTGAAAACAAAACACAGCAGACTCGATCTGCATGCCTCTCTACAGACAGCACAATCCAACTCACTCCAGCCCACCAATGATGATATAAAGAAGCTTTACTGGAGAAATCGAACAAGGTTGAAAGAGAGAGTTCTTTTTTTATAATATAGACACACTCACATACTGCTGTCTCAGGTCTTGGGAACACTCTGGAGTGCTTTGATAAGCCCGATTGGTCCCACGTGTGTCCTTTTGACCAGCTGCACCTAACTTTCTACTGATTGAGCCACTTCTGTTTGCTGCTAAAGATTGTGTCGTGTGTGTGTGTGTGTGTGTGTGTGTGTGTGTGTGTGTTCACTAAATCGTTCCTTTAGCAGAAACATGAGTAGGTGGAGGCTACTTTGCAGAAATGTGTTTTTGTGTTTTTACAGGTCACGTATTGCTGATAACAGCTGCGGCTTTGCATTATAAGTTTTTAACCGGCCAGTTACTTATTCTTGGGCTTATAATAGGTTGAATTATTTCTGTTTCGCCATAGGTCGACTGATAATTCATGTAAACGATATATAAAAGTGTGTAATGGAAAACAAGTGTACACTTGGTGGCACTTTCCACAAATAGGCTACTAACAAGGGGCCAGAAATGTTTACAATTCATTGTCAAATTCATTGTCTTCATAGATAATAGTTTATCAAAAACATCAAGTAGGTCTCAAAACTGCAGGATTGTTTATGTAAACTGTACAAAAAAATGAAAAAGGGATTCATCCCTTTCATCCCCTTCATTTCAATTCATCGACATGTTGTTAGTTAATTACCCAATTATGGAAATTTTTATTGGAAATTAAATTATTGGAAAATTATTGGAAAATTAGGTTCTTTACTTAACACCTTTACTTAAATTAGCTTAGCTTCATTTATTAGTCTCATTGACTGTGGCCTTTAGATTTGTAAGCAGCTTGCGGTGAGCGGCTGCAGGTGATGACAGCTTGTGTGTGAGCTGATCAGACTTAATGTTATGTAAATTAACTTTCAGAGAGGAAAATGCCCTCTGAGTGTTGTTTAGATGTGAATTTATTGCAAAGAAATAAACATTATTTTTCCCAGGTGATGAAAAGTCAAGTCCGAAAAGAATAAATTTCAGTCATTTAAATTGAAATGGAAAAGTCAGGCCTTTATGAGGTAGTTTATCTGAGTGATATCTTCAACATTTTCTGTTAAAATAGAATAAGATATAAGTAATCTGTTTTATTTGGTCATAATATTATAATTAACAGAATTAAAGATTGACTGTTTGCACCTTAATAGACAAATTGCAAATTATAGTGGATGCAGATATGGACTAGCACATGAGCACATGTATTAATATTTTTGTACAGATTAGACCTCTTTGTATCTGTCTTTCCATATTTAACATACCCACAATACTTAACTGTTAACTTGCATTGTTTTCTGTCTTTATACATATGTATGTGTATACACACGCACGCACGCACGCACACACACAGACTTTTTTATATGAAAAGAAAAGAATACATTTCAAAACTGAACATAATTATCTTATACAGTATGCATTTATTATTATGTACTATTTTATCACTCACTCATATTGGTACACAATATGCAAATATTGTTAGTATTCACACTGGGGTAAAAACAATATCTGCCACTATTTACACTTGATGCTGTGATGCAGATTACGATAAGGAAAACTGCATTGAATACTAACATCTGTTCACCTAACATAACTGCCACTGATAAGTGTGCCAGTTATAAGTGTGCCATGCATCCCCAGAGCAATACAACTGCATATGAACAATCTGTCAAGATTTTAATACTGTCAGAGCATTCGAATAATTACATCGTCCAGGTGTATGAAATAAAACTCTTACTCGCACTTTCTCTGTGTCCCTCTCCCCTCTGTTTCTCTTGTTCTAGATCTGCAGTGTAAGTTACACTGGTCAGACCATCTCGCTTTAATTTCAAGGCAATGACATATCATCAATGTCCCACCAGGTTAGATCAGACCACTGAAGCCTTGCGTGGGCATGCATGTACATACGTGTGTGTGTGCTTGTGTGACAGCTGTGCTCTAACCTGGAGCCCAAGCACTGCAGGAGCTGCCTTGCACACAACAAATAAGCTTGTTTTCCAGATTATTCCTTTTTTGTCCTACCCTGAAATCAGGCCACTTGCAACAACAGATCTGTAGTACAATGGTGTTTTTTTAAACACTGGCTTGTTTCGAGTAAGTTACAGTGAAATGACTTGTTTGGCCTCTGCCGTTTCACAGAAACTAATGAAGAAGAATCGAGAGATTGTCACTTTTCTTCTTCAGTTGTTGTTTGTTTGTGCCCCTGTGCTGGAAACTGATGGTGTTGGCCAATTGGCTGTTTGCAGTTAAAAATGGTGAGTCGAGTCAAACAGAGCAAATTCTGTCAATGTTATTAGTTACAATAAATGTTGTAAGTTACCTGAGTTTCAAAACAAATCAATACACATTTTGTGTGTACCCCTCAAAAGACCAAAGCAAAAAAGGAGTCTTATCTCTTAAGAGCCTCACATTTTATGTTTACCGTTTTGAAACTTTACAAATTATAACTATTTGAGAGATAAAGTTGAATTGAAATATTCCATAATATCAGTTTGCTTTAATGGTAGCATGCACTAGGATGGGGTGGGATGGACTCTACTCTCAAGTCAAAACTCAGACTACAAAGTCACACTAAAAGTCAAAAAAGTCCACACTCTTCAAAATCCTTAAAGGGTTTAAAAAATGCAGTCCACACATTTGGACATCGCTGTATGTTAATTACTGTTGTAATAATTTACTTGTTAGAGGTTTGCTTTAAAACAGTACTTTACTTCTATATTTGCCTTAAGTATATTTCATCACAAGATTTATGATGCTGTTTACTGATCTTTATATGTGTCTGATTTGTGATTAATTTTCTGTACAGTCCTTTGATAACAAAAGAAGTACATATGTACTGTACATAAAGCTTTAGTATTGTGTTTTGTGTAGCTGTCATATTGTATTTTGATGACATAAATAATGGATTCTCACTCTAGGCTACAGTCACAGTCTGATATTTCATCATGGCTTGTCTCTCAGTATTTAATACAGAGACAGTTTGTTGATTGCTCAAGTAACTGTATTGCCTTTGTTCTAAGGAAGTGATAGAGCATGTGGAGGCTGTAGGCTTGAGGCATTGGAAACATTGAGGTTTGGTGTGTGCGCAGGCAAGTTTGTGTCAATGTGTATTGTTATTCAAGTGCTGCTTATCTGGCTTCATTTTCTCCATCCTGTTGGGCCAACTGCCATCTCAGATCATGTGTGGCATGAGACACACACACACAGTGGCCTGACTGCAGTTTCCAAAGGTGATGGAAACACACTCACACATGTGGATGGTGTCTCTGTTGGTGGGTCTCAGGGGCCACAGAGGCATAACATGTTTACCAGGCATGCAGGACAAGTGGTGCTCTGAGTCGACTGCCTTTGGATTCATGGTGCTTTCCACAAATCCTCTTACATCAGAACAGTGGCATCCAGATGACAGGACACTGTGCTTTAGTATCATGTCCTCCAGAACCATCCTGCAGAGGTTACTTCCCAGTCTTCAACACCCCTGCTTATAATTTTCAGAAAATCCTGACAGCATTGATTAGATTATTCAGATGAGCAGGGTTGGGACTAAATTCAGCTGGAAGGTAGATTGCTGATACTGCATACCAATTCACATATCTAAAGGTGAACTCGGTACACTATAAGAAATGAGCTTCTGTCTGGTAACTTCAGAAAATGTGCTTCATATGGCAATATTTGAAATGTTAGTATTGAATAAACCTGAATTCATTGTGTTACACAAAGTTCTAAACGTTTTTTAAAGGTTAGATCAGGTAGAAAAAGCACCGTAAGGTAACTTCATTTTCTAAACAATCATTTTTTGTGTAAGGTTTACGTTTAATAAAAACTGAATAGTGCTTTTTAGAAAAAGGATTAAAATGATTTAATGCTTATTATGAACAGTGTGGTTCTGTGGTACTTTCTGGACCTTTAAAAAATAATCTACAGGGTCCAGGAATGTTTTCATAATAGTGCAGTGACAGAAATCTGACCAATCACATTTCTTTATTTGCACTGTGGGGATTGGCCTCCAGGGTTTCACACCTTCACAGCAGAGCAAGGAAGAGATTAAACAATAAACATAGAACAAAATCACCATATACTGTACAGACCTGTGCAAGTTAATTAAATCATGGCAGTTATACACACAAAACACCTCAGCACAAGTGAGGCTGTCATCACTGACCCTCATCGTAATTAAAAGAATCTAATTACGGACAAGAAAAGAGAGAGCAAATGTACAATTAAGTAATCCAACCTTGCATGCTTTTGAGGACAGACAGTATTTGAATTGGGACACAGCACTGGGACTAAAACAGTTCCAAACAAAATTGGGACTGTATTGTTTTAACAATAGCCCACGATGCTTAAAAACCTGCTTATGAACAGGTCATTATTTTTGCATTTGTATTTCCACCACAGAAATTACACTCTGTAATACTTTGCAGTACTTTGCGTCTCATTCAGTAACATTAGTTAATGCAATAAGTAGCATGAAGTAACAATGAAAAACACATTTTGCAGCATTTATTAATCTTTGTTAGCATTAATGCAAATGCAATTGTTCATTGTTTGTTCATGTTAGTTCACTGTGCCCTAACTAATGTTAATAGTTAGAAAATGTATTAGTCAATGTTAAAATTAACATTAACTAAGATTACTACATTCTGTGGAGCATTTGTAATTGCTAGATCATGTTAACTAGGGTAATTAACTAATGTTAACAATTGGAACCTTATTGTAAAGTGATTTTACCTAATTGAAGTTAAAAACTTTAAGGCAAAGTATCTGACTTAATTTCTAAATAAATGTGTCCTGTGCTATTTGTCTTAGTTTAAATCAGTCCTTTATATGTGGGCTTTGGATTGTTAAGAAGTTTTGTGAGGTGTTCTCATCTCAGCCTGGATATTCTGTTCTCTCTCATCCATAATTGATCACACAATCACCTCTAGAAAATCAAGTTAAGTCGTATTCCTGTTCCCCAAGTGTGCCAAACACCAAAACATGGACAGAATCCTTTAGTCTTGTTTTAGGAACAGTGTGATATTAATGCACATAAGTAATCAACACTGCTCCCAAAAACACAAGTTCATCAATGCATGGGGATGGTTTGCAATACAATTCTGACTGCATTCAATGCCTTTTTTGTACCAGTAACATGAATATGAATCTCTCTCACTCTGTTAAGGTACAAGCTTGACTATGACGCTCATCCCGAGGGCACAGACGTTTCAAAGCTTCCTCTCCGAGAAGACAGAGGAGGAGCAGAACCAAGAGCAAGCAACGTCGACCTCTGGTGGCTACGATAGGAATTGCAGCACATCACCTCCCCGTTGACATGCACTATCATGGCTTGCCATAAGCCGCAACTCCTGGACATTCCACAGCTTTAGAAGCTCACAAAAACATGTACATTATGAACTGTGTATATATATATATATATATATATATATACTTCTGTATTTATTAATATATATATATATATATATATATATATATATGTATGTATGTATGTATGGCCTATAATTATAATTATTTGTAGGACAGTGTGTATATTAAGAATTCTAGAAGCCTTTTTGTACATTGAAAGAAAAAGACAAATGCCAAAAAATTGTACCATAAACTTTATTTTTCCCTGTGTAGTTTAAAACAAATGGACTTACTGCAGTTATTTTTCAGATGTACAGAACACACAAAAAGTGCTATAGCGCTTCACTAAATGCCGTTCTTTGTAATTTGTCTGGCGTCTTAATGGAACACCGATAAGCAAAGGATTGCTCCATCAGCTTCTGTAAAAAAAAAAGATAAATGTTGTGTTGTTTTTGCACCGGCACTTTCAAATTAGAGCTTGCGTTGCACTTTGGTTTGATTTGTGTTTCGTGTCTGTAAGATGCCTGCAGTGTGGCATTTTGGGGGAAATGGAAAATTTGTTTTTTCCGTTAATGATTTCCACCAAACCAACCTTACTTTAAATTGAGCTAATTTCTGAAATCCATCTACACACTGCATTGGAGGTTTGGGTGATCTGACCCAAGCTTCCTTTCACACTGCAAAAAAGTGCCTTCAGACTCCGCTAGACTTTGGCTCGAAAGTCAGTTAAATTAGCATCCCTCCAGCCATTCACCGTGTGTGTAACTAAGTTAAGTTCATACATTGAAACCCTATTTGTCTAAAAGCAGAACAAGATGTGTATTCTCTCCCTGCACAGGCAAATGCTGTTCTGAACTGTACTAGATGGCTTTTTTGCAGTGGTCTTATATAGATAATGGATGACAAACATGTACACAAACATTCAATGCAGACAATCAAAACACATTCACAGACCCAATGGTTTTAACACATAGACTGTAACATACCTTTCAATTACCGCTTATCTGTTGTGTAATTGTGCTAGGAAAACCAGAACAAAAACTAATAATTATGATGTCAAAATACAGATCTCAAGGTTTTAGAAGCACATGAAAAGTACTAAGAAATAACTATAATTTCCCCTTTTCTACAAGATTTAAAAATTATTGTGTAATTTGTGTATTAATTTGCCAACACTCAGAATGTTTAGTCAGAGTTTTGTAGCGCTTGAATGTAAATTAGACAAGCACTATTTTATTAAAGTTTACATCATTTACAAAGGTAAGGCCCATTTCTAAGGGGGTTTCTAAGGGACATTTGGTCTAACACTGTATTTATTTCCCTGATACATTTGTTGAGCTATGAATGGATTACCTGGAAATTCTCTTTCAGAAGAGGGGATTTTTCAGAAGTTGTAAAGTTTGTTGTAAAGATGGTTATAACATTTTCATCTGCCTTGTGTGTTTAACCATCGTTCTGTGTGTGTTTATGTTTATTTGTAATCGTATGTGTTTTTCACTCATGCTTTGTTCCATAGAAATAGAATTTTGTCCTGTGTGGATGTCAATGTTTACAAAGTGAAATAAACTAAGTAGACTTTACAGAAAGCCCTGATGTTTCTATGATTATAATTGAGAGTCTTTCATATTACTGCAATGAGGAAGTAAAAAATAAGTCACAAGTAAAAAAAAAAGTAAAAAAAATCCACAGTAAATTAATATTTTTTTAATAAATTGTTAATTCATTTATAATAATCTTATGGAGTGTACATTTAACAAGTCATGTGGACATGATAGTCTATGTCACCCCGACAGACACTAAGACTTTTAGGGCAGCAGCAAGCCTTATGTTTCATTCATGATCAAATAAAGATTTGTGAGACCAAGAAAGAAACATGGATGCCTTAAAATGTGGTTCATTTAATTCTGCTAAATGTATTCAGAACTGAATCTGAACATATACTGAATGGTTCTAATAATGTAAAGTCTGGTTTTACCTGAGATCACACAAAGCAAATCACAACAAAATATATTCTGCCAGGAATGCTGTAAGATTGAGTATAATATGAGAACTGAGGTATTGCCTGTTTTCTTATCAGATCCGTCTTATTCTCTGTACTTCATTTCTGTGAAGAAAGCATGCTTGCTTTCTGAGACAATACAAACTCAAAGATGCAAAGATGTCATTTTTAGAGGATTCATCCACTCAAAAACCCTCTTCGGTCCAATCATTTGATAATTAGAGTCACTCAGACTAAAGTGTTACTTTGGTTGCTCAGAATGGACCATGCTTGACGTATATCATCCAGAAATGTTCTTAAACAGATTACCTGTCAACCAACTCCACAGGACAGAAATAAATTTTTTTTTTCTCCCAATGTGCTCACGAGCAGTCAAAATCCAGTGTTATTATGCAATGAAATGCATGTTATAAGTGTTTTGGGCCTGTCTTGAAGCTTTAGAATGGTTAATGCAATGAAGTTAGTGGTTAATAAATTACATGTATTCTCCATCACTCCTCTGCTCTATTATGAATTTATGAATTATATCCTTGCCCCCTCTTATACATCCATTAACATTCAGGTACCAAAGCATTGATGTTTGATTTGTACTGAGATACAGTTAGTTCCATTGCGTAGACAGTGTGTCTTTCAAAGACTACATAATGTTGATCTCTCATCTCTTCTCTTTTCTTCTCTTCTGTTTCTTGTGTGCTCTCACTATCTGAAAATTTGCATATATCTCTTTATCTCTTTCCCCAGTTCTGGTCCCCTTTATCATCCTGTCATAGACACGGCCATGTTCATAGAGGTTACGCTGTTATAAAAAGGAAAACATTCAATGTAAGTTTGTTACATACAGTAAAACTCAAAGGAAGCATTAGATAATCTGCATTAAGGTTTGTTAATTGTCAATTGTTAAGGACAATGTGAGACTAAAAAGCAAAAACACATTGTGGCATGTCACCACTTATCAGTGTCAGCCATTTGTCAATATCATGTCAATAATGATACAAATTATAAAATGTATCTTTGGTCCTGGATGCTGATTGGTCAATACAGAGTTCCAGCCGTAGAACAGCTATGGCAGTCTATATCTACTGGTGAAAGGATGGCACTGAATTTGCTTTAAGTAATAACATTGTAATGAAAATGTGTGTCTTGTATCAATTTATAAAATCAATAATGCACTTTAGGTTGTGAATATACTATAGACATAGCTGATGGGTTCTTTTACACCCACCAGTTTTAGCTAACCTGTCATGCCTTATTAATTAGGTACAGAATTTCTCTAACCTATATTTTGATAAGCAATAACAAATTCAGGGGAGCTATTTGTTACTGATATAGATACAGAAAAAGAAATTTTTGAAGAAAGAAAATTTGCTATTTCTTTATATGCTTATAGAGTCAGTGTGGATGTATGATAATGCTGGATAATTATACTGAACTGACACTGAAAAATAGCCCCCCCTTAATAGCGGCCATATTTTAATGAGCTGCTGTCTCCAGAAAGCAAAAACTAATTATAGCAATAATCCACACTCAGCAGTGTGAAGCAAAATTGTTTTGACATATTTACCTGTCTTTTGTCAGGGTTCAGTTTTTTTCTGTATTCCTCTCTCTTTCTTTTCCTCCTGTAGAAACAGTGTAAAAGCTGAGGGACAGTTTACCCTAATTGACAAAAATTAAGGGCTACTTAATCATTTACGAGGAGTCCTGCAAGGCAAAGGAAAGCAAACGCTGCAGTATGCAGATAACCTTCACAGGAAATATACACAACACAAACTGCACACTCAGTATAAAACCATGAGGGGCTGGCAGCCAGTATGTCGGACATAGCAGGGCAGGAAGACGATTTCACAGCCTCTTACAGATAGGCTTTAAGGTTATAACTTCATATATAAACAAAGCTACCTCAACGTATAAGTCGCATAATTTTGTCCTGGGCCTTCTGGCTGCAGAATGGTTTGAACATAAAGTGTTAAAACTGCTCAGTGTCTTACTGAGAAAATACAGTTAGACAGCATACCTGTTCACCCAGATAACCAATAAAATGAGACCCAACAGAAGAGCGCCACCAACCACCCCTGCTCCAATATAAACGTAGAGCATATACCAAAAACTTCTGCTATCTGAAATGAGAGTAAAACACAAGCATTAATAAGTTTTATATAAGTAAAGCTTTGATGCACGTCATGGGTATGGTAGTTATAGCTCTCAAAATGAATCACAGGTTTTGACTTTAATTCCCAGAAGCTCTAATTATTTCATATAAAAAGTGGAGTATAAAATGGATACAGTAGAACAAACAGATAGTCCTGCCCAAAACTCATGCCACTGGCTCAGCTATTGTTGCTATGTTCTACATATTAAAGGGAGGGCAGACCTTTAACAAAAAAATTGTTATGCTAGTTAAATGTCTCTTCACATCCTGATAAAAATCACTAAGTGGTCTAAATATATATATTTATGTATGTTCTGTATCTTTGCGGAATGTGCAGTTGATTAATTATTTGTCCAATCATTGCAATTGGTCCAAATGCAATGATACATGGTCTTACTTGCCTGTCAGATATACAATTGTATACAATTATGTGTGGGAGGGGGCGTGGCTTTGGAGAGCATTCTGAGGGAAGGGTGGGATCTTATGTTTTTAATGTTAGGTTGCTATAGCTATTCACTCCGAAATTGCCTATCCTACCTATAAACTGGAACAGGTGAAGTATTTCAACATCAAAATATTTCAACAGTTCCCACTGATCTTTAAAACGAGTCCTACCATGGGCAGATAAAGTGGTCAGCCGGATTGTGGTGGATTGGACCCAAGCATCTGTACTGACGTTGCAACGATAGAATCCTCTGTCATCTTCAATGATGTTAGTCAGGTGTAGGCTGAGCTCCATATCGTCACTGCAGTTCAGTCTGCCTCTGCTGTTAAACTTGCTCAGCTCCACGCCATCCTCCAGCATCTGGCATGTTGCTATGATACTGCTACTGCCATCCTCAGCGCTCAGTTTTTCTAAGCTTACATGGTAAACTTCAGCACTATGGATATGGTCACATTTAATGGTCAGGTTATCATTCTCTGCGACAACCAACTCAGTGTCAGTTTGAATAGAGGTGGTAGTGATTGCTAGAAAAATAAAGCAAATATGTGTTTTGTTACACAAGATGACAATGTACACTACTGACTGACTGACTTGTGCAGGCTTTTAACACTTTCCCTGAGTTGTCTTAATAATACAATAACCCGCGGTATGAATAATCAAAATTTACATTATTCATCATCCTTCCCTGTGAATTAGTAATTCAATATATTTACAATAACACAGCAAAAGTGGCTTTGTGGCGCATGATTAAAAAAGACGTTAAATCATGGTTTAAAGCTAATTGGATTACACAAACATATTACACAATCATATAATACTCCTCAAAAAATATGTTACGTTGTACATCATCATATATAGTTTCTTTATTCACCTGTTTTTTGGACAAGCGTGTCTTTGGTCCATGAACCCTGAGGATAGGTCTGCAGAGTGCAATGGTAGTGACCAATGTCACTCTGACTGACGTTCATTATGGAAATACTGCCGTCCATGGTTGTGTTTTTCAGAAACACAACTCTACCATCATGAGAGGGGGCAAAGTTGGTGCCAAACTGAGGGTGATAAACAGCTATAGGTTGTGAAAGAGACTTTTTAGTCCAAGAGACCATAATGAGCTGGCCGCTCCATGGGCACAGGCAGTCCAAAACCATACCCTCCTGCAGCGTGATTGTGGATTCTGGGGCTCTCATCTGAACTGAACCTAGAAGACCATTGTGTAAGCATGTGAAGTCAGCCACGGCCATTAACATACACCAGGGGTCTTCAACAGGGTGACTGCCAGTTATTGTTTGATCTTAAATGATTGAAATGTACATAATACTCGTTTTCAAAGTTCTTCAACAAAGCTGGTTGTTGGCTGTGCTTCATCTGCCTGTGGTTTCTGCTTCATGCACCTTGTTTACCAAAGTTGCACCAGAATTCATTCTTAAAGCTTGATGGTAATCAACCTTTCATTTCAGACTCTATTATCAACACTTCCCACTAATTTAATAATTATAACCTGGAGTCTACTAGACAAGTAAAATGTCACCACATTTCCAAGTTTTTAAACAATTATAAAAAGTAACTGAGATAAAAAAAAGTCCCTATAAATTTTTTTATATGTTTATAGTATTAATATCATTCTAAATATTACTTAACCATTGTAGAAAGGAATTACCAGTATAAGTACATTAATTTGTATACAGTTAAACTATTTATCATTATATAATATTTATAAGAATACCTACTTGATTTTGACCTCTAGAACATACAGTACACATACTGTATCCACAAAGAATAAACAAATTATCATGACAAACCAAACATTTACAATTCTTCCAAAAGTTTCCACCTTTGTGCCAAAAACATTACCTTTAAAAAAACAGAGCGACATCATGAGTACCATGAAGTACCAGTAATCCTTTTGTACTGCCACCATCTTGCTTCTCTGAGACAGAATGAATACAGCATTGACGGAGGGTTGCATTAACCACACATACTAGAATCTGCAGTCAGCCCCTCAACTAGTGGCTGAACACTTACTAAGGCGTTAACTTTACTAAACTTTAAGGGTCTAAATCCTACCCCTCACAGTTTTTTCCTCAATTGAAATTGAAAGTAAGATACTGAAGCCAGTGTCTGAAACCCCCTATGATGAGAATAAAAAAATTTATAATGAAATGGATGGAACATTATGACCTCATATTATTCATACTTAAAGGGATAGTTCACGTCAACACAATGAACTCATTTTTTTTATACACATTTTGTTTCAAACTTGTATAGAATAAAGATTTAAGAGTAGAAAAGAGATTTAGAAAGAGTCCACACATTTCTTTGGTGGACTATCCTTTAAAGGGCATGTACTTAGTAATATTCAAGTTTTCAGTATCCAGTCATACTGATCTGACCATTGAAATGAGAATGGCAAGGCGACTACTGTAAAAATAATTTAAAACTAAAACTAATTTATTTACTGATTAAAAACACAATATCATTGACAAATCATCAGTTATATCAGTCTGTTCAAAACATGATATCAAAACAGAAAAAGTCATTCAAAAACAATCACATTCTTGGGTGACTTCCATGATCTCCTAAGTGAGGCACTCAGGAGCTCAAGAGTTGAGTGAGATTTCTAAGACACTTTAGAAGATAGATGTTCAAGGGTTTGTCACTGTTCTCCTCTGCATCTAGAAGAACAAACAGAGAGTCACCTGAAAATTACCCAGATCCATTCCTGATGAATCTACATCTGTAGAACTATCTGAGAGGCAAAAATGAGAGGCTGCCTAATGATCAAACCGAATATATTCGCACCTTTCCTGACAGACATGAACACCTCTTCAACTTTCAGTCTGATGGAAGGACACTTCAAAGTGGCCTTTGCCTTCACAAAGGAGTTATGCAAAATGAGAAGATAAAGGGTGAGGCAGATTTCCATGTTATGTGTGTAAGATGACAGACTCACAGTTAATTTGGCTTTTGAAAATTATCATGCATTTGATATTTGTTTACATTTTGTTGCGACAATAAAGAGTACTGCCCCATTTTTTTCCGAGTCCTAAAACTGGCTGTCATGTTTGGAATTTCTAATGACAGAATTCTGTTGGATGATTAAGGATACCTTCTGATTATTGTGCAACAGAGCCCAGAGGGCAGACGCTCCCATGGTACATAAGTCTAATGATGTACTGTTCAAACTAGAGACCAGCAGATAAACAGCTTTATTTGAAATACAGATTTACCAATATTGTCAGTTTTATTAGTATGTGTTTAGCAGTTATTAGTATGTGTATTTTCAAGATCTTTAAAACGTTTAGTATAAACATTAATATATTATATTATAATATTCATATATTAATATATTAATAATAATATTATATTAATATAAACATTTATGCTAGGATAAGTCAATGATTTATCGTCTGAACAGCATTTTGGCGGAAATGTTGGTTTAATGTGTAAAATTATTATCATTCCACTGCGGTTGTTGTGATACATCCGAATTTGTTGTGCCACATCCGTAGTCTGTGTGTAAATGTGTGTGGTTGAACATGTAACACATGGCGTTAAAGGGATAGTTCACCCAAAAATGAAAATTCTTTCATCATTTACTCATCTTCATGTTATTCCAAACCTGTATGACTCTTTTTGTTCTGAGGAACACTGAAGAAGATATTTTGAAGTACGCTGGTAACCACACAGCAATGGCACCCTTTGACTTTCATTGCATGGACACAAAACCACTGAGACATTTCTTAAAATACCTTCTTTTGTGTTCCGCAGAAGAGAAAAAAATCATATAGCTTCAGAATGACATAAGGTTTAGTAAATGTTGAAAAAATTTCATTTTTGGGTGAACTATCCCTTTAAATTCACTGAACCACAACAAGCATGAACATCACAAGCTCTAAAATAGATAATGACAAACCGATATATCGGCCAGGCCAATTAATTGGCCAGTATTTTAAATATTATGCCAGCTTGCACTATTAACATTGGCATCTGCCAAAAAATAACCCATATCAGTCAGGAATTAATGTCAAAAACCTTAATCCCAGCAGCCATTGGCCAGGACTTTGGGCTTGTTAGCTGAGCAGAAGAAGATGTTGTGAAGAATGAGCAGAATGGTACCTTTACAGCTGAAGTGTTTGGACTGGGCCAGTTCGACCAACAGCTCTACAGCTCCTCCGAGTCTGAGGATCATCTGCTGTCCATCGTCCCTGAACAACATGTTCAGGAGCAGCATAAGCCAGAGGGACAGAGGGTTGCTGCTGCGGACCGCTGCAACATCCCACTTTAGGCATGGCGAGGGACAGGAAGTGATGCAGGAAGTCTCTCTACGAGAGACTCTGAACTCAATCATGTGTTTTCCTGTTGTTCTCTCTATAAATTAATTATATTTAGCTTTAATCATTCGCTGTTTTTTACCTTCTGCTTCTTTACCCTTTGTAGTCTTTTGAGATGGCCAGGTTGGACAGCAATGAGAAAGCCAGATCGTGGATGCTGCTGTTGTCAGGGGCAACCTGGGAGGCCAGTTTCATCAGAGCATGCACCAGTGAATTTGTGACTGCAGTCTTAGGCAGAACAGCCTGAACTGGGGCACAGCTTTCACTGATGCTCTTGCTACACAGAGAACTGCATGCTAAAAGAAAGCAGGGGAGAGAACCAGAGTTACAGTATGAGAAACATAACTAACCATAACTGACCTATAACTGATACATTTTTACAGGGAAACATACTTGTCTCATAAATGTACATATATAACTATAACATAACCTAAGAAAATTTTGAGACAAGTTTATGTCAGACTGCCAATATCAGAGCATTAAGAAAACAAAAAAAAAACTTTGGTCTCGAACAACTTGCGAAACATTTTTTTGTCCAACATATACTTTAAAAAAAATTGTGTTTTCTGACCAATTCAGTAAAATAAACTGAAATTAAAAATTCAACTGGACTGATGAATTCTGTGTTTGAGTCACTCATCAGGGCAGTGATTCATTAAAAAGAAGCACATTTGTTTTGTTCGTGAACTAGGACTTTGCATGTTTACTTTTAAATACAGTCAGGAGGACAATGCAACAAAATCCAAGTCTCATTACATACCCAAAGCTCACTCAGGAAACAACACTTCTGATGTAAAACCACACCACTCACGTTTTTAAACGTCTGCATCTTCACTCTCTCAAACTAACACTGCACTGATTGTATAATAGTGAGATTGGAGACTCTACAGGAAACAGCATTTTATACTGTGTTATAATTCATGAAACAAAAACAAACATTTTCTTTTGTTCTAATGATGCTGCATGACAAAAGTGTAAAAACCACTGAATGTCTCATCACTGGGTATGAAAATAGGTTTTGAAGAGCAGCCCAATGGAGGACAAATCATTTAACATTATCCTGGGAAACATGGATTGTTTAAAGTCCCCAGCAGGGTTTTTCGTGCTGAATAATTCCAATATTAATCAGACAGATGAAGGGAACTGGCTTGTCTGTTTCAGGTTAATGAATTCTGTAATAAAAGTTCCACAAGGCAGAATAGGATGGTGGGTAAATGTGTTGTTTTGCTGGAGGGTTGATTCCATAATTGAAGACGCAACCTTGTGAACATCACCTGCTGTTCGCACTGACCTTGAAATCCACCACATTTGACATCACACTATTGTAGTGTTGTGCTGTTAAACCATATTGACAGCCAAAACACACACACACACAAATACAGTGGCATATAGAGGTAAAATACTCAGGGGTGATATGCACATGCCTATGCGTTCCCACACACAGAGGAATGTGTATAGATTTAAACACACCCATGCCCTGCTGACTGCTTACAGGTGTGAAGCCACATCCTGTCCCACAGCACAGCTCTCCATGACCTCAGATATGCAACATTCTGTAGAGCAAACGCTGCGTTCAGATGAACACATGCAGGCATAAACATGGGCTTTCATGTTAAACTGTCTCTCTCTCTCTCCCTACACACAAACACGTGCAAATGCAAGAATCTACAAATGTCTTTCACACATACACACACATGCATGTTTTTTTGACTATGTTAGCGAGGTCATTCCATAGACTTATATTAATTTTATATCAGCCTAATGATTTTTTCTATCCCCCAACCCTAAACCTAAGCCACACACAAACATGCACACGACTTTAGATCGAAGGAAAAACATGATTTGGTCAATGTATAACCCTTTTTATTTAGTGAGGACCAGTAAAATGTCCTCACAAGTTGGTTGTCATATTTCACTATGTTAATGAGGAAATTTGGCCCACGAATATAGCTAAACCTGTACACACACACAAGGATTTTACAAATATTTTTGTTCAGATTTATTATTCACTGCCCAAATGTCAAATGTCATCCAAGCTTTTTCTAGGTTCCCCACATTATATATGTTTATAGAGTTGCTCTTTAAAGGGGTGGTATTACAGGTGAATAAACTAAAAAAATCCTTAAGCTTAAATACAAGTTTAAAAACAAAAACAAGATTAGTGTTTTTGACTTTATACATTTAAATTCTGCATTGCTGTAATAAGTATGCACAGACTAAGAACTTTTGTAATGTAACGTAATCATCAGCAACAAATTATAAAATATGAACATGTCCACATTTATTGTGATGATCTACTTCTGTGGTTACCCTTCCCAGATGTGTGAACTTAAGGGGAGCTGACACACTGAACAAACTAAAACCCATCCTTTTTGCAGATGCCTTGGTTTGATATTTTATGTAATAACATTTATATTCAAACCCAGACTGTCAGGGATGCAGGGAAAGAGAACCGAAACGCAAGCCAGCTTAACTCAAAAAATAAACTTTAACAGAAACTCTCTCAAGGGGGAAAACAGAAATAAACCAAGAAACATAATATAAACAAGAACTCCCTCGAGGGAGTGAAACAAAAACCCAGCGCCTTGGACAAAACTCAAATAACTTGACAGGAGACAGGCCAGCACAACGGACCAGCACAAGACAGCAAACACAAGGGTATTAAATAGACAAAAACCAAGGCAGGTAACGAGGACAGACAGGTGGGAGGAATTTATTAATGAAGGGAGACTTATGAGGGAACGAGAGGGCAGGGTCAAGAATGTGACAGGAGAGCACATGGCACAAAGTAAACAAACAATGGCCATGTGCTTCCACACATAACAAAGACACAGAGCATGAGTCTACATCCTGACTCCAAGAAACAAGAACCAAGACTAGGATTGAGTCAGGATCCAAACAACATGCTCTGACACAAAACACAGGGATATCAGGATCCTGGCAAGAGAATCTAGGAGACACTCAAGACATGCAGCCAGGACCCTGACACAAACATTGTGGGTTCGATTCCCAGGCAACACACATACTGATAAAATGTATAACTTTTATACTGAATATACTGTCGCTTTGGATAAAAGCGTCTGACAAATGCATAAATGTAAATATATTTTTATGGGTGGCTAACCTGTCCAAACACCTTTTTGAGTCTCTGTATGTATTAAATAACAATGTATTTAGTAAACAATATAGACATGCTTCTCTAGCCTCTTTAAAGAAAAAAAATCTTAAAGGGGTCTGTACCTATTAAGAAACACAAAATATGGCGTTTGCTATAACATTGTTTACCTAGTAAAGATCAGAAAAATTAAAAAAAGGTTTATCAATTTCTGCCTATTTATGAGGTTTGGATGTTTGCTGGTTTTGATTCCAGAAATCCAACAGTCAAAATGTTTGATTCCTATCAAATTATTTATGTATACCTGAACGGAAGCACCTTCCTTTACACAGATTTTCCCTCCTAAACACACAGTAATCTGACAGCAAACTTAGACTTCTACACAATCCCTTTACTAGCTGTCAGGCTCATGTTAGCCTTGTATTTGGCATACAATGGCCCTTACTGTACTGCCACATGACTCATAGAGTGGAAACAGTAAGCACAGAGAAAACGTTTATTTATTATCTCTCCATCTCGCTTTCTAATCCTTTCTCTCCTGCTCTCATTTTTCCTTTCACCCGGACTGACCCACTGTGCAGTTATTACTGTAAACACACAACAGTTCCAGGAACTGGAACCCAGGGCCACAGGGCCAAGAGCAAAGCAGCCAGATGGAACTCTGTGGACACAACCTATGAAGAAACAGTTTTATTAACCAGTTTAATCTCCACAGTATTAGCTGAAGCTGAAAAAGTAACATATCTTGAATCTTCATGGAAACAAGGGTAGGTTGTTTTATTAGTGAGAATATTCAGGCAAGAACTTGAGGTTGATTGATTTCCTTAATGCTTCACAGAAATGATCACATGACTCATCTCACACACACAGACACACAACTTTTTGTAAAGGCTGTGGTTGTCTGCATCATACCCACAAGACCCCCATGAGTGCATCTGCACTTCTCAAATACTTCTGAATATAACTTCTCAAATAATCAGCACAGAGAAGATCATTTGCCGTACTTTGCATTCATTATGTTGATAGAGGCAACTTCGCAATATCTCTAGAGTCATCTTAAGTTCTCTCGTGCTGTTCTCCACCTGCTGGAATTGAACAGATAGCCATTATAAGAAGAGATCAAGCTGATTGTGAAAGTGTTTATGCCATTATGAATGTCTGATTCATATTCACATATATTTGTGCTTTATTTCCTTGTGTTTATTACAAATATGACAACACATTATAACATCATTAATTAGTCATTAGAAAACATTATACAATGCTTCCCAGATCAGAAATTGATGTGGCACAACATGATTTAATCAAAACATGTTCCTGAATCAACATCCTTTGCTGCACGTATGACAACATTCCCATCAACCAATCACAGTCCTATCCCTTAAATTAAAGGGCACTGATAGGTTGATGGTAATGTTACTTCAGAACAAACAAAAGATGTAAAAAAAAAACCTGCATAAATTATTTAGAGGTTTAAATATTTTGAAATAGAAATATAAAACTGTTAATAACTATTAATTGTATGTACTAGGCCCTATATTTATTAATTAAAATTTGCCCAAATAATCTGTTAAGTTTTAAACTACAAGTCAGTTCTGACTTTGTTGTTAAATCTGTAGCAACAGTGTATGTTGCTGTCATCTGGCTTGACCTCCTCCTCATCCATCAGGATCTCGAGTTTTTTGTTTCTGCTGTTAAATCTGTCTGTCATGTTGCAGGAAGCCTCCATACCTTCCTCCTGTGAGTGTTCTTGCCTGCTTTCACAGACTCCAGGTGAAGCTCAGCATAAATGTGATTCATGCGTTTCACACAGCTGTCAATCATACCAGCTGAGGAGGAAGTAAGAGACAAGTATTCATCTGTGTTCTCAACCATCAGCCATGAGACACAAGTGTGATGCCATATGGGGCTAAATATCATCTGTTTCTCTATATAATCCTTCCAGTTTTGTTAGTAACACCTGTTTATGAGGTACCTATTAAAGGGTCATGTTTCTCTAAGAAATTTAGAGATAATCTAGTTTATGATATGTCCCCTTTAATAAATACACCATGTTTTTCTTTTTTGAGTAACTAGCTTTTCACGTGCTTTATCCCCTCACTGTTTAATTATGTCGAATTTTTGCCATTTTGTTTACCGTTATGTTTACCGTTACAGGCACAACTCTGAGCACTGGGGCTACAGGGTAACAGTGAGCAGAATCTTCTCATACTGCTGTATATTAAACAAAAGAACAAAAAGCAACCAATCAGATTGAGCTTGCTATTTTGCTGTTTATTATTATTTTCATATACAATATGTATCACAAATTTTGCAAATGGTCCACGGGCATGTTGCCTAAGGATTTGATTGACTACAGTCTACACTCCTGTTACCTCCAGCAAAAGTTCACTCATAAGCTCTCCAGGCTCAGAGGACAAGACTTCAGTTAAAGAAGAACTGGGGCTCCTGCTAGCTGGATCCTCTCCGTGGCTTCCCGCTCTCCGCTTAGCTTCCTCCATGAACAAGACACACAGAAACTGCAGGGCCATAGTAAAGAGGGAAGACTTGGCTCCCCGTTGCTCCCAACAAATTCGTAGGGCGTCTGAGGACGGACAAATAAGAGTAAAGCCAAATGCAAATATTTAGTTTTTGGGGCTTTTCTCAAACTCCAAGACATGAAGAAGAAGATGCAAGAGATGCAAAACTTCACAACAAACAATCATCACCAAGGGGAAACATCTGACAAACAGCCTCTCAAACTCACAGCCTTTCAAAACCACTTCCAAAGCCTGGATACCTGCAGGCAAGTCAGCGAGACTACTGCCCACCCACCTGTTCTAGCATTTCCTACCACATCCATCACATCTAAAGCAGGCTGATTGTTCTCCTTGTCTCTGGCCCGGGTCTGTCATATGCAGCAGGGACACGATCCACACATACAGACATAATGAGATGGCCTCCCACTGCATCGTCTCCATCTCCTCAGCTGTCTCCAGATTTATCTAGGACTCCCTCTCTCCTATACCCTTCAATCTTTCTTTCCAAAACATCTCTCATTCAACCCTCCTTCCCTTTCATCATGTTTGCCATCATTTTCTCTTTGTACTTTCACTCCCGTACCTCCGCGTTTACCTGTCTCCACCTTTTGGTGTGTGCGTGTCACCTGAAAATTGCTGCCAGTGTTTCCAGAGTGCGACGCTGACAGATGGGCCGACCACAGCTTGGTTCCTGCGCAGCAAAGTAGCCAGGAGCATCAACATATCCACCCAAGTGTGGAGCACTGCACCCTGGGCCTGGGCATCTGAGGACAAGCAAAACATGCAGTCGCTCATGAAACACCCTTTCAAATTTCTTGTCTTTCATTTGAAGGTCTTGTTTGAAGGATTTTGGGGGGCTGCGAGACAATGAATTAAAGTTGTTCTGGGCTGTCAGTGTGCGTCTCGATCGATACCTAAGTTGGTGACAGACAGTCTTAGGAAGGAAATGAGGTTCTTCAGCAGGGGTTTGAAGATCTCTCGCTTGAGCGGCAGATCCTCACTGTGTATTGTTGCTGACTGCAGAAGCTTACAGAAACTTTGCACATAATACGCACTGCTCAGCACCTAAGGGGAAAAACAGGGTGAGGTGAGTGAAAGAGAGAGAGCGTTAATTAGTGCTGAAATTACCAGTCACACAAACACGCATTCAGCACCTGTTTCACAAGCATAAACGACAACAAAAAGCACACCAACTGCCAGTGTGAGGGGAAGATGCTTTGTTAAGAGTGGTAGAAAATGGCAACTCCCATAATGCACCTGGCTCCGGGCATCTTCCAAAGCAGCAGGGAGGACAGGTGTCCTTAACTCATTCACGCACTGAGCTATGACTCCTACGTCCACCACACTAAAACAGACAGAATAAAACCAACACGAAGTTGAGGGTGAGTAAATAACGTAAGAATTCTCATTTTTGTGTGAAATATCCCTTTTAGTTCCTCTCTCCTATCCTAGTGCATAGACAACCAATCTTAGGCTAACTTTCTGAAAACTGTAAAATGCTTCTATGGTGCTTTCATTATTCCTATATTTTTGCAATTCCATTTAGTGATGCTAGTCATGCAGACATTACACTTTTCACCTTTAAAGTTCAAATGTGACAGAAAATGTGACAAACTGTGCTCAAAATAAAATAATCATAACATAATACAATCATAAGGTTAAAAAATGAATTTCAAGTGAATCTTCAAATTGGTCAAAGAGGTAAGACCACAGTGTGGTATTTAGAATGAGTGGGACAATGGCAGCCAGGATGTGGTTGTCAAGTAAACCAAGAGAATATTTATATTTGTATGTGTGAGAAAGAGTACACAGGTCTGCAGCATGTAAAATACAAACACATGCAATGATCTGACTCACCCTCATGTTATTTTAAACCAACATGACTGTCTTTCTTTCACAGAGAAAAGCAGGACTTGAAAAATTGAACTGATCCGTTATTTGTACACAATTACAATAAAAGAGGACATCAAGCTTCCAAAAATAGCGCAAAAGCATCATTAAAGTGGTAAACAGATCACTAGAGGGGGAGATTATAAGTGAATAATGACTTGTTTTGGTCTGTTCCTCAAACAAAGCTATCATTCAACTTCAGAAGATGAACATAGTGCACAAGTCACACAGAATACTGCTTTTCTTGAGGCCTGAAAGGCCTCAGTTCCTACTCTAATTGTGTGCAAATGAGTGGCCAGTATAATTCTTTACAATTTCTCCATTTATGTTCCACAAAATAAAGGCAAACAGCTTTGGATAACATGAGTCTGTTTTATAAGACAAAATGACAAATGTCATTTGTAGGTGAACTACTCCTTTAAGTTTTTTTTTCATTTTAATAATTTTCCAAAATATCAATCTAATGCCACAAGCAGAATATAAACAATGCCAAATTGTTGAAGGAACATTCCACCACTGTGTGAGTTTTAACCTGGCCATTCCCTGAAGTATGTGGTTCTGTTAAAGGGCAGACAGACTAAACTCAGGAATCGCAGCCAGGAGGTTATCCAGCAGACCACACACTGCTAGCAAACACCCAAACAAAAGTACTGATTACAATGTTAAACACTTAAAATTAAATTCTTTTTAAGTAGACACGCTGTGCCTAGATTACAACTCTACACACAATACATCAATTATAAAGTAATTATTCCCTAAAAAAAACTGTATTTTAAACTAAATCATATTTTAACAAAAACATATTTAGGACCAATGTATTTTAAGCATAACTTTTTTTTTTACCATTCTGTTTGCAATTATCAAATTATATTATACATGGAGATTATCTGAAGCTATTGGTCACCTTTCTTTCCAGATACTGAGCACTGAGAAACCCATATTAGTCTAGTAAAACTTCATGTGTACTAACCAGAGTGCTGGAGGTTGAGATGGATCCTGATCCCTGATTCTGGTTTAGAGAAGCAAGTCCTCCCCATCACTTTAAAGAATCATTCATATCTGTCTCTAAAAAACAAAATCACCAATCCAACATTTACTATTCAAACAGCAATATTTACCACAAAATACACTAGAATAACTAATGCCTCTAACAGCTTACTAATACTTTCAATTCTGTTAAGACAACTGTGAATAACTGAATGAGAAATATCAACATCCTCATCTAAAATATGTAGCACACCAGCCACAATCATGACCCTCTAACACAGAACAGCATTAATAAGGTTTGGAAGAATACAGGGGCCACAGAGTCAGACATCCACTAACAGCTGGCAGTGCTCTGGGCACATGGACACTGTACCCTGGATGACACTGGCTGGCGGAGGAGGGGGGCAGAGGGTAAAGGCATGTTGGCCTGTGTAACAGCTCTTCACCATCTGGCCCACGTTCTCGAAAAACTGGCAGTGGTACAACAGCGCCTGCAGAGCAGGAAGCCCGACCAGACATAGACCTGAATCTTCATCATGCACACAGGGGCTCTGAGAGACACAGGAGAAAAAAAATTGAGAAAACAAGGATAGAAATATAACAGCTAGAAAGATAACTATAGTCATCAGAAATCAACACAGACAGGGTTGTTATGTCTAAGGAGCTTTAATGACTGGCTGTGCTATTGATATTTCATTCTGAAGCTTCCGTTTGTTTTGTAAAAGTACCTGCCAGGCACAGTCCATGGCCTCTTCTGCATTAGCTGGCATTGCAAAATAAACGCTGCCTGTGGGGAGGAGAAACATAAAAGTCAGCAATACTGCCATCTTGTTGCACATGAATGGAAATGCATGCTGGTGGAATTCTCTGTGGAATTGCAGAGCAAGTGGCAAATTCTTCAAAAAGTGAGTAATTCAATCAGCATTGCCTGATTTGACTGAGGGAAGTTAACTCTCTGTCTGTGTAAATAGAAGATTTGTGTTTTGATGATTAACGTCTCTGATTATGTTACTGTAGACAATAAAAACGAAACATTGTGAGAGTAGAATAAATAAAGCCACAAACTGTCAATAAAGAAGTTCTTGCCACAATATTTCAATGGATATAAATCAAGCACAATGGAAAGAACCCAGTCCATTAAAGAAACTGATTATGGTGCTAAAGTTACATTAGGAACAATTAATGCCTTTATTGCATTTTAAGCCTGACTTATAACTTGCCATAACGTTCTTAGACAGGAACTAACCAATTAGACAGGAAGTAAAAATTTAATTGATGTACATTTGATCTGAGACCAGGCACTGTCCATTTAGGGCCGGGTTACAACCAAAATTGGGGTCTAAAAAAACAATCCTAATATTTCAAATAATGACACAATGGTCTTTGCAAATGGCAAAAATCCTTTGAAAACGGAGTCTAGACTTTGTGATAAAATGTATGCCCATCTGGAAGTAATTTCTGGCCTTACCTTCCTGTGTACCATACTGCACCCCTGTCTGTCCAGCAGGATGTTGAGCACCTTGGCCCACAGGCCTCCTGAGATGTTCTGACAACTGGCTGACAGCGTCACACACCCTCTCTCCAGCGAACAGAGCCGCGCCCACAGCCAGGCTGGCACAGCGAACCTGGAGCCAGACAAACACACATGCACGCACACTTACTCACTTAGACCCAACACATGTGCTTGGCAGCACTAACTGCCATGGGCTCCTTGGCATCCATCACTGGCACAGATCTGTGATCGTTATGGCCCTTATTTTCAGTGCTCAGCATCTGCTACGCTAAAGGGAGGTCTGGACACGCACGGGTGCTTGGAAAAAAAAATGGCTGCCAAGGGATAAAAAGTGCAAATGGAAGAAAGGTTTCCACAAAATAATAACATCTAAATTTAAGAGTTTACCATTGTTCATAACAATGTTATTAATTCAAGAAAACATGGTGAATCAGTATTTCTGGACACCTGAAAATCTACCCACAGGAGGATTAACCAGGACAGGCTGAGCTGGGCAGCACCCTGCTCATCAGAACTCTGCTCACGGCCCAGACACCACAGAGATATCCAGTCTTTCAACACACAGACACACAACTTTATATACTGAACGTAAAAACTCTATTGATTTAAGCTTATTTAGCACATTTATTTGCTAGCATAAATCTTAATCTAGTATCAAACTCACTTCTAGTAACAGACCGATATACATTATTGATTGAGTTTTTGTTATTGATCAGTATCCAGATAACTGTTTTTGTTTGGCCAGTTAAAAAACGTGTTAGCACCCTCTTGCGTTAGTTCCAAAATCCTGTTTTCAAATTACCCAAATAAAGTTTGAGTACATACAATGTCAAATTAATATTGTAGCATTTCCTATATCAACAACACATTGCTTTGTGTATCATCTACCCTGCTGTCTAAATATCGTCATTGGACACTGATAAAACATATTAGACGATCACAGCTTATTTCTACAATTCAGAAAAAAATGGCAATTCTGATTTCATTTTTGCTTTCCTTCATCATCTCATGTGACAGGTAAAGCAGGCAGATAACTGCATTCTTTGTCACTCTTTTTCCCATGAAGGACATTGAGTTTCCTCAAATCTATGTAGAATGTGGAAATGACCTGTGCAGTGCAGTTAAATGAGGACACCATCTTAATTAGCTGTCAGGACAGAGTAAAGCCACTTTCACAATAGTGTCTGAGAGATGAATAGGGGTCATTTGTGTTTCAATTACATTTGCTGCTTTTGACCAAACCAACTTGTAGTCAATGTAGATTTAAGGAGAACTGATAAAAACAAGGACAAATAAATTATTTTTCAATGGTAATAGGATATCACTGCCTTTCAGCATCACCAAAGAAGAATTGTGGGTTATGATAAAGTGTAAATTGGGTTATAGAAATATGGATGCCAAAGTAAATTAACTACAGCTAAGACTATAGTGAAAGTGTATTTTGCCTGGCTCAGCACATTTAATCTCTGTTATAAAGCCTCTAGTCTGTGACAGAGGTATTTAAAGCAGACAGTCCACACGTATGTGTATTTACATACCTCCAAGAGGACACTGGGATATTTGTGGCAGAGGCTCCATGTTTTGTGCGCATGTGCTCCAGCCAGGCAGGGCCATTGCATGGGCCATGGTTCTGAGTGTGCGCTCCAGAGAGGGCAGGCCACAGAAGCATGAAGCATCAGACATACGCAGGCACTGTAGCAGGCGTAATGACAGCTCAGAGGCAAACGGGCCAGACAAAACCTCATACATCCTTAAAAACAGATATGCAAGCAAAAACAGAGAGATAAAGACAAAACTATAACATAACTGGGCTGGTATCTAAAAAGTTGCCGATTCGAACACCACAAAAGACAAGTTTCAACCCGCATTGGTAAAGGCTGTTTGAATAAATTACCACAGTTGTGTTGGTAAACTATTTTTCATCCAACTTTAAACCATTTTTTATTTGTGTATGACTCTATAGTATACCAAAATTCTGATGACTGTTCATGTTGTTTCCTTTTTTAAAATACTTTGCTTCTGTTATGAAAAATACAGAAGTAAATTGCCCATAACACCAGAAGGCCCACAACAAGCGCCCTGACAGTAAGATGTGTTTCAGCTGGCAGCTTATAAAATGAAAATGAATGCAGGAAAATGTCCTGGAAAAATCAGATTTGCATTACACAATGGAAGTCTTCAAATTACAGATCCTCTAGGAGTTCCCAGAAGTTATTCCATAAATAACAAAATTAAATTAAAAGCATCATTAGATTTGTATTTTTTCCCAGATGATAGGTAGAGGTACACGTCTCCTTATGAGGGCAGTAAAAGTTATGCATATAAAAAGAGAGAACAGAGAGTATTTTCAGAATAACAAATCTGCCTTGTCTGCCTAAATGGTCTCAGTGAGTTTGTTTTGAGGAGCAAACAGATGTTGTAAATGTTTCGCACCCTTATTAACCACAGGTGCTCTTTGAGCTCAACAGCAACCACAGCTCTTGAATACACTTTGGTTTGAAGTTTTAATTAAAATGCACGTCTCAGAACCAACCATCTTTAAACAATACACATAAAAGAGCCAGTTTATGCCTTTAATCAATACAAAAAAAAAATCAGAGGCTTGCACACATTGTTCTCCAGGCATGAGCCTTGGTGCTCATGCAGGTAACACAGGTTCGAAGGCAGCCTGTGACATGTCTCTATACCTTTCTCCTCTCTGTTTTTCCATGGCATTTTCAAATGAACTGAATATGACACCAAATATATTTTTCCAAGCATGCTGTGGGCTAGAATTTTAAATCCTGTATTCTTCAAACAGGAAAAAGGCCAAGGCAGTACTCAGGTGGCAGTGTGTGGGTTCTAAAGATAGAGCTGGCTGATGGTTGACTGCATGGGTTAAAAAATGAGTGAGTCATTAAATGTGTGATTCTGTCGCTAAATAACTCAGTGAGTCATTGTGAGCATGTGTGTGTGTCGCATTTGTGTGTCGCTGTCCTGTGTGTCACTTTCTCACTGTGTGTTTTTTTTCTTGTCAGAAGTGTGTCAGGCAAAGAAGCGGAGTGTTGAAGAGCCCTGTCAGTTCTCTTTGTAGCCAGTGACCAAGGTGGGCCTGAAGCTCATCTGCTTTCACCTGCAACTGAATCTGTGATTGTCTGATCAACACTCAGCTCAACACTCAGCAACAAGTTCAGTAAGGTGTGGGACTCCTACTCACACAAACACACAAAGTTACTTAACAATCTGATCTGTCAGTTACAGACGGCCAATGCTTTAAGACAATTTGATGCCATATATTCGTCTGCCACAGAAAAAAACACTAAAAATAAACGCCTTCATTACAACTTCTTTATTCAACACCTGCATACAATTTATGTATAAACCCACACAGTAAGAACAAAGCAGGGTTTTTTTAAGAAAATGTGAATTTTCTTTGATGGGTTATAAAATTTGCACTGCAAAGTAGTTAACTGAAACATTCAAAACAGCTGCTAGGGTGTGTGGATGGTGACTAGACTGATTCAGGGGTGATTGCTTAGGTGGTTGCTAGGGTGTTAAGTTTGGCTGCAGTTGCTGCTGTGTTTTTTGTGGTTCTAGGGTGTTCAAGTTGGTTGCTAGGAGACTGAACGGCAGCATCTGGGTTTTTTTGGCTTGTTGCTAGGACACCAAGATACACTTTCTAGGTTGTTTGGGGTGGTTGCTAGAGCATTGCTATGTCAAGAGAGCCCATCCCCAGGTCAAGAGAGACCACCTCCAAGTCTCTATGATATTACCTTGAAGTATATCTGGAGCACATTTTCAATACAAGCCTATGAGATTTTTACCTGTGCCTGTTTTTTTAAAACAGAGATCAGCCTTAGCAAGCACCACTTAAAAGAAAAATAATACATTTACTATTGTGACTATGTGCTCCATTTAGAAAGCACAGCTGTTTGAGCTTCACTCCAGCGACTGTGGATTCTCTCGTCATTTCCCCACCTCCCCCACCAGGCGCTTCATCAAACCCTGCTTTCTCTGCTGAGCGTCAAGGCAGGTTTGTGTGCACACACATGCATTAATGCGAGGCAGGGCAGGCTGAGGCTGAGAATAGCTGAAACTTTGAGGAAATACAGCCATTAATCCCTGGTGTGAAAAACACAAACAACTTCTGTCGAGGAATAACAACAGCGGACGAACAGTTCTCCGTTAGCAGCAGTAATACGATATTAATGCAGTTCTATTGCTCTGCAGTGTGATTTATCATCTTAATAAATACACCACACTGTGCTCATGTAAAGATCTCTGGTGGGGGGGACTAATTTAATTTCCAAGGTAGGATGAATCTCTATTGTTTTATGAGTGCTGCAAGATAATCTCAGACAGTCAAGCACTCCATAGCAGATCCAACACAGTTATGTGACTGGGTTTTTTTCAAGAATACCTGATTTGGGAGCAGTTCTAGAAGATACTTTAGCTCCTGGTGGTCTGATTTAGACTGATTTTGCTTGAAAAAGGTGTTGAGGAATGACAAAGTCCACCAATAGCCTCTCATCTTGATGGCAGGCTGGACGTACATAAGAAATCTGGTGATGTCATGATGTTTAAAAATAATACTTGAGGAAAAAATTAAGTTACAATGTTGTCTTACCACACAAAAATTAGTTTAGACTACAATGGATATAAATGGATGCCTGGAGGGTTTAAAGACAGATATATTCCTGTTAAAGCACATACACGTTTCTTCAGGACAAATGTGCATTATTTCATCTGTACAGTTTATGAGAAACAGTCTTGCTAGTCTTGCTAGTATACCAATACAGGTGTTGTCAATATTGGTTTGTTTAAACTGTTTGTTTGAACACACAACAGCAGGAAGTCAGGTTTATGCTTTTCTGCTGACTGAAAACAACATTCTAGCAAAAGTCACCTGCTCATTAAGTCAATAAGGTTACAACACTTCCTGTCTTGGTATCCTTGCAGAAACATCAAATTACCAGGTTTACAGGCTTTATCGATGTTGTCATTACAATAATGATGTTAAAAAATTGGATATAACTTAGCCAACCTAATTATAACTTACATCCAAGGTTAGTTCATTTTTATGACACCAGTCTCATGTTAACACATATAAAATTTGTGGCTATAAATGTGTATTTTAATGTTTAGAACTGTATCTGCCTAGAACTGTAAACATAATTTTTAGCTTTAAATAACAAGAAACAATTCAAAATAGTTTTCTGTGTTATTCACATTATGCCACAGACGCTATCAGTTGAGCTAAATTTGCATTAAACCTGCAGTACTCCTTAAAACAGAACAAGATTACTGTTCCTTCTAGTGTGCTATAGCAACAGTGTCATTTCCGAGATCTATTTTGTAAAAGATAAAGTGTTGTTCCGCTTTGTGTCTGGAATCTGTCAGCTCATTCATTGTTTAGTGTTGTGATATGCACACACACACTCCATCAAGCTCAAGCAAAGTCATGCCTGGTGATCACAAATCACATATCTGAGGTATAGACCAAGCCCATCTATAGATCAAACACAGAGTGTGATGGTGTGTGTATCTCCTCACAGCTCTGTGCCAGCTGAGGGTTTGCAAGATGCTCTTACTGCTTTGAGTGGAAAGGTGCATTCTGGTCATAGCAAAAGTCATGGCACTGTGTAGACTGGCATCCTGGACTGGCCAAATGCAGTCCTGCAAACCCAATCTGATATGACTTATCCGTACCACCACGGCCTGAGATTCGGACAGCACCAGATCACCGCGAAACCTTGACATGTGAAGACAGAGAGAATAAGGTTTCATGCAATTTTTTTGGATGAACAGTCCTGTTAAGAAGGCCAGACAGATTTTATTCTAAGCTTAGTTACAAAACAGCAATAGTGTATTTAAAAGGTATACATCCAGAACCAGATTTGTTGAGCTTAATACAATTTAAATGCTTAAAAAACAAAACCAATCAAAATTTCATAAAACTAAATTAAAAGCAGGACAGGTGATTTTTTCCAGATACATTTTTGTAAAGCTGGTTGAAAGTCTCTCCACATCCTGATAGCAATCACTAAGTGGTCTTATATTTATATAAATATATATCTTCTGGAAGGTGCAAGACTATAAAATATTCCTCCAATCAAGGCATTTCGTCCAAATGCAATGACAGGATGTCCTACTTGCTTGTCAAATTATGTATTTGCATACACTACCAGTCAAAAGTTTGGAAACACTTGACTGAAATGTCAGATAAATTAATCAAATGATTTAACGTAAAAAGAAATTGTTATTAGAAAACTACAATTTAAAAAAAATGATTTTGAAATCATGAGATGATGAGAAATGAGATGATTTGGAGCAAATAATGAAGAAAAAAGCAGCCAATAAGAGAGCAGGATGGATTGGAACTCCTTCAAAAATCTTCTCAGGATGATTCCTCAAGAAACTGGGTGATGGAAAAGGTCAAGAAAATTGTAAATTCTAGACGAAGGGTGACTATATTGAATATTCTAGAATATATCCTATTTTACCTTATTTTTAATTTTATTTAGTCACAACATAATTCCTAAAGTTACATTTGTGTTATTTCATAGTTTTGATAAGTTTACTATTATTCATAAATTAAAAAAAATATGAACAAAGAAAAAGTGTTTCCAAAAAAAAAAGTTTCCAAACTTTGACTGGTAGTGTACATCCGGGTGCTACATTTATGTGTTCTGGAGGTGTGTCTTTGGAGATCGCTCTTAGGGGAGGGTGGGATCTTATGCTTTCAATGCTAACCTGCTATTGCTAGTGTCTCTAAATGCTAGCCTACCATACCTTTAAATACAATTTTCATAAGATCCTGATAAAAAAACAACACCTCAAACTTATACACACAACTAGATCCAACTTACTCAGGTACATCACTCCTAAAGCCTCTTAGATGCTTTAGTAGTCTGTCTATGCCAGAATGCCATGCTCTGTTCCACGTGATCTGCAGTGCCTCCCACGCAGGCTTCAGACTCAGCAGGTCTGAGTACAGAGGGAGAACTGAACAGTAGGGACTCACTGCATGGTTTGAAAGACCTTGAAATGGCAGATTCTTCCTGTAACAGAATATGAGATTCATTTCATATAGAATTAATCCTTGACACCTCTAAAAGTAAGTTAATAGGTAAATTAAAAAGTTGTTTCCTTTAATGCACAGCTGAAGTGTTTTAATGGATGCGATTTACCTTCGTAAAACAGAGGCAGGCAGTGAGAAGTGAGAGGCAGTGGGCGACAAGGCTATATCTGAGCCCGCTTTATCAGTCCTGTTTAAATAACAAAGAAATTAACTGTAGCATAAGCCAAAACATTCCTGTTTCATTAAAAGCCTGTTGTCCCTTTTCTGTTTGACAATGCAGATACATAAGGGTCATATATTTTACTGTGCATATAAATTAGTGGCGTGTGAGATCATACAAGGCAAACAAAACATACCAAACATCCATTTGTGCGATTTCATCAAACAGCAGAATAGACATGAATGCAGCAGCCTCGCTTACATCACCTTGGTTTATCTTTATTAAAAAAGAAGCTTGAAAAAAATAAAAACAAAGTATGAATGGCATATTTATTACTTTAAAAACAGCTTTAAAGACCATATCCTGGGAGCAAAGTAGAATAAAGCATAACAACAAAGCTATAAGAGCCAAAAAAGCACAGCTCATTTGTTATATACTAATAAAGAAAAACAAAACAAGAAAACTAAAAAAGAGAGAAAAGTGAAAGACCTCCAGACGATCACAAACAGCCAAACATTCACAAACAGCATATCAGGGAGCTCTCAGTTGGAAACGCTTATAAATGTCTGGAAGGTTTAAAAAACTATAAAAATTATATTTGCCATTTGTGCATAATCCCAAAGAATTGGAAGGGTCGTTTATGAAGATGGCCATTTAAAGTTAAACAGTAGTAAATACAGTAATAAACTTCAACTTTGTAACTAAAGCGATCTGAATGAATTATAGTCTGAGAGTAGGGAGATGTCTTGTTGGCTGTTTTCCGGGCATGGTAGGTTGTACCTCTGAACAACACGATGAGAAGAGACATCTGCTGAGCCAGGCTGTAACGCAGTAAGGGGTCTTCAAACACCAGGTTCCTCAGCATGCACATGCTGGGCTCCAACAAGCAATCAATGCTCTACATAATGATACAGAACCTGTATAGAACACCTTCTAATGTCAAAATATCCCTGCAGAACAGATCCAGCGCACGTGCTGAGAAGTTCTGGGCCTCTTGGAAGTAGAAAATAAACTACACTGTATAACAACAGAGGAAAGCTGGAGTCTGGAGTCTTGGTAATCATCAAAAGAACTTTGACACTGTTGCGCCTGGGGAAAACCACACACCTGCAGTAAACCATTGCACTTCTAAGTTGTTTAGAGAAGGTGTTATTCCACAGTTACCACATTGTAGGAAAAATGTCATAACAAGCCATCACAATTAAGTCTAGAAGTGTTTACATAGTCAACACAATCACACTACAGTCATAACAGTCAGAGTTAAAGCACTGCACCACAAAAGCTAGACAGCCTCAGAGCCAAGCAGTCAAAACAAACAGCCAAAACAACATGATAACTGATGGCAATGGCTAACTAGGCATAGCAAATGGAGGCGACATATCGGATTCTGCTTGTGGCGTAACTGTCAGAATATTTCTGTGCGTAATTCTCCTTAATTAGCCACATTAGCAGGGCAGAATACTGCATAAAACTTTTAGCCCGGGGATGTGCTGATCATACAACAGTGGAAAATTAAAACTGACTTATTCTAGACTGACACCAGTATCTCAAGCTGTGTGTGTGTTCTTTGACTGCAGTCATGAAAATAGCCGGAAAGAATGAGGAAATTTGAGCCTTACTGCTGCATTGTTGTGGATGCTCTCCGTGATGAAGGATATAAGCTTGCCTGATAAAACCAAGTTCTTTAGAACAGCATGCATTGAGGAATCTATAAAAAATATTAATGGCTCAAGTATAATTTCATGGGTGGATGGACGGATACCAGCCAACTGTTCAGCTGCAGATTGCCGTAAAACTACATCTACAGTTTCTCATGTGAGAATATTGTATATTGTATTTACAGACTCCACCTGCTCAGAAAGAACACAGCACCATACAGAGAGTGCAGTATATCAAATAAACTAACTGCAGTGGGAACAGAGCAGCATAATCAGGATACAGATAAATATTCCCCTAGCAGTTCTTTCAGTGATTTTAGACAGAAAAATGGATAATAGTTGAAATAGTTTCTTGCATTTGCTGCCCTCAGCAGCCTGTTGTCAAATGATGAGATCATTTCAAATACAAAAATAGTCATTACCAGTTCACTTTTACATCTATCAATATTGCAGTCTTTATTTTTTGTGAGTTGCTGACTGTTTACCTTCAAATATGATTTGTCTGGATTACTTGATGTCAACACATTTATTGAGTATGTAGAGATCTGGTAAAGCAGACAGTGTGGAGCTGTCCTGTGATAGTCTGGAAGAACTGGCACCTTCACCGCTGGTGAGGCATGGTACCAGATGCTGGACTGCTCTGTTCCTTACACTGAAACATAAACAATGAGACGGTTCAACGAGTGAGTACAATGAGTAACATTCAACAATGAGTAATTCTATGCAGTCATGGGTGGGGGTTAAAAGTAAAATAAAAATTAAAAAAGGTGGCAGAAGTCAATTAAAAGTATGTACACCTCAAACAAACAGTCAGAAACCTGCTGACTTTGTGCACTTTGCAGCAGAGAATAGCAAACTGGCCGTGCACTCACATGTGCTTGGTGAACAGAAGCCTGAGGGCGGCCTGTAGCCTGGCTGTCACAGAACACACCTCATCTCTCTTATCAGCAGATGGCTCACTTATCAGCAGGATGCAGTTTCCCAGGACGTCGTCTGTGCCTGTGTAACTCTAATATACATAAACGCATCAGGATTTAATGTGGCCAAAGCAGACAAAAGACCTGCAAATGAAAATCCAGCTGAGTACAACGATAAAAAAACACACAACATCGGAAGAGCATTTCCATTCCATTTTATTGACAGAACGAACCAATTACCCAGTGTCCTCTGCAAAAAATGAATCAAATGTGATGACCTTGACAAGATTTATGAATATTCAACATGGGTGGGGGACAGCCCCCCAGCCACTCCCCACCGTACAAGCCTTTTAAAAAAATAAATGCATTTCGCAAGTTAAAAATTTATAAAATAACCTTGTTTAAAATAGAATGTGATGTAAAGTGAATATTACTATTCTGCCCTGGGCATCTCGCGAAAATATCAATATTACATATAAAATTATTTTTTGGCCCAGTTTGACGATTAGATTGCCTTTGAGTGTCTGTGTGTGTGTGGAGAGAAAAGAGAGTGTGCTCCTGTAATACAGGAATGACCACGTAAAGTGCCTCATTAAATCTGCTCCAACTTGCGGCTGTCATCATCAATCGTCCCTTCAGCAGATAGAGCAGAATATCCTTGGCAGCACAGCTCACCTTTGGATCGCACATAAACTTAGTTGATGGCTCTATGATACTGCAAACAAGCTATCTCAACCAAATCCTGCAGTTATGGTCTGCCACCATTAGTGGTGATACAAGGGCATTTACATTAGTTTAACATGACCTCAATAACACATTAAACATCGAGCACAGCACTATTATTTATTAACAAGTTTTGTATAGGTATATCAAAATATTTTTATTGCGCATTACACAGAGGCCTGCTGAAAACAGGATGCTGAATAATTCACCTCTCTTGTTTGTTCTTGAAGGCCAAACACGCTGATTTCGTATAGCACACGCGGGTGAAGCAGGAAGTGCACACCACTGCAGATGGATGAGGCGGGTTTGGCCATGTTCTGAACTCCCAAACATTCCTGTGGGGTTGAGAGGCAAAATATGGTGGCAGTATTACCTTCTACAGAGGTCAGAGGTCAATGGCACTCTATGTGGAGTGTAATAGAATTGCAGGGAAATGTGATAGTAAGTTAATATGTTGTACACATACACACATTACAAAGGGTAACAGCATTTTTTTTTATTACAAATTGTATTGTACACCAAAATATTACACTCCCTGGAGGACATACCACATCAGACCAGCTTTAGCTAGTCTTGTTGGTCAACCAGCTCAAGTAGTGTATTGGAACATAATTAACCTGCTTAACCAGACTATTCGCTTATTGTTATTGATTAGTTAATGTGAATTTTAATTGTTTTATATTTTTGCAATAATGCTTTAATTAGCTGTAAAAATGTTTGGGGAAAAGTGTGTCTCTTGGAACAGATGTGTGTTTAAACATACCTAACCAAGTCGCCACCTGCTTAGCCAAAGCAGTCTAGCAGCTTTAACCAGGTAGATCAAGAGAACCTACCAGGTCAACCTCTGCTCTATCAGTTGGAAAACAGGCTGATCAACTACCTAGAACAAGCTAGAACCAGCTGAAAACCAGCTCTGACCAGCTAGGAACCATGTTAAACAAGTTAACATCAGAATACAGTTTTAGCAGGATTTTGTCATTTTTGGTCCTCAAAATGAGTGAATTTCTTACTGTCACTTTTCTATTTGATCTACCTCAAAATAGACCCTAGCACCAAATTTCCACAGCACATCTTGTACCTTCAAAATGTTCAGAGTGCAGGAGTAAGTTTCCGTCTTCACCAGGCACAGAGGATGAGACAAAAGCTTCAGAAATATCTTCTTACTCTCCGACTGCAGCAGTGGGCTTGCCTGTTCAAACTTCCACCTACGAAGAGGCACGATTTTTACAGATTTTCATAAAATGACACCTCTACCGCAGTGCCAGGCAAAACAGCAGATGTCAGTGGTGGTTTTACCATTTCTATAATTGCAAGTAACTTACAGGTAGGAGCAAATCTGGACGCATTCCTTCACCACCGGTAAGTGCTGATGGTATGGAAAAGCATCACTTGCTTGGTCAGCAAGATTCAAAGGTTCACGCCAATTCTTATCACCCTGTATAACAGCCTTTTCTTCAATTTTCCAATTTGGTTTGCTGTTATTTGTGAAACACAATAGTGGGCATTTCTATGGAAACTTTATGAAGCAATTGTTATAAGACAAACAATCATTTAAGCTGCACTCATCATTTAGGTGGGAAACCATCCTCTAGCAGATGTCCTAAGGTAAAAACAATTCTTATTTGTCAGGTTTTTTACCTCAGCCTGTGCATCCTTTAAAAAGATACACGTGGCCTCCATACAATTAGATACGCGAGAGACACCCTTCGATACAGGCTGTATCTTCAAAACAAGGCTGTTCTAGGGAAGCCACGGCTGACTCATGTATAATGGGGTACGCCACACTTAAAGATGTATCAAGACATATGAAATGTTGCAGCCACTGTGCTTTCTGTAAGGATCTCTCCAGCCTGTATGGAAATACAAAATACACGCTGTGAAGTGTTAACAAGTGCAACAGCTAAAATAAAATATGTGTGTATATTAAATAAATAAATACTAATGATTTCGTCCATAATTTCTGTGCTGTCCTTAAGGTCTACTGCATAACTGAACAATTGACCCTTTCACAGTGACTTCTGGGGGTTTTCACACTCTCATTTGTTTTAATAATGACCGTGAAGGACGCAGCCATATGTCCATTCAGAGAAGGCGACATGGCTTATTAATGTCTAAGAATGGAACAGCCATATGCTCGTTCACCTTCTCCACAGGTAACAAGGTTTGCAGGAGATGGATTGTAAATATGGCAGTGCCCATGAAGCCATTCTGTGATGGTGATGAGATGATGATTCTGACTGTTCAGAGAACGTCATGCCATGATGGTAGCGCAGAACATCTCCCAACATCTCTAAACATGCCTGTAATTTCTCTCTCTGTACAACTAAACCACGTCAGTTCTACAGTTCAAATGGACAACTGCGCTTATGACAACATCCTGTCAGTAGGGGGCAGCAAGAGCCCTGTGCATTCCAAAAAAGTTTTTAAATGACAGTTTTTCAAGATAAAACGCCATGAGCATGCATTAAAGATCAATGAGGAAGGAAGAGTCAGGCATTGAAAAATATATAATTATGTGCGCAAGTGCATACAGACAGTGAGCACAATAAGAATGTTTAAAAGATTTCTATGGGCAACAAACAGTTAAAAGGGGCAACTTGGAAAATCCATGTAATTCAACCTACATAATCCTTTTTATAGATGTAATGTAATGCAGATGTGTAAATTTAGATAAAATACTCTGAACTGAATAAATAATGGTAAACTTTGCAGCATTATTTTGCATAGTTATATATATATACGAGCCTCTGCATTATTAGAAACATTTACAATAAAGCTGACAATGTAATAGTAAGTACAAACTAACAATGAATGCTATTAAATATTGTTATTATCAATTAGTAAAAAATCTATATGTAAATCAGTCAAAATGTTAAAACGTGCACATTAAAATAGTGCATAAATTATTAACTGATGAACTTGCAATTGTATTATACTTTAACAAAAACGCTAAAGTGTGCCATTTCTGTGTGGTTAGTGTCATCAAACACAAATAGCAAAAAAAAATCATTGCTTGCAAACAGGTTTCCCGAACATTCCACCTGCCTGACAGCACTCAAGTCAAACCGACAGACCAGCTCAGAATTTAGGAAATTGGTTGAACTATTGTTGCTGTGTAAGGGTGCCCAAACAAACAACATTTTGATAGCACCAGAGTCTGTTTACACTTTCCAGGAAAATCAACCTTTGAATGGCTTGCTTATACAACAGTTGTCTCAACATATTAAGTTATAGACATTGAACAAAATGAAAAGAGCCACAAAGATTACTAAAGGCTGTAAATAAATTACTGTTCATTATTAGGTCATAATACCCAGAGCAACTAACATTAACATTAAAATGGTATTTTAAAGTGCAGTCTTTTGGATAGAAACACCAGATGTACTAAACTGTGGTCAGGGGCAAACAGGGATGTTTAAGTCATTCAACTGGCCTAAAAAACAACCACTGTGCCATGACTGATTTGCGCTCATAGCTTAACGTTCTACAATGAGCATCTGTCCCTCAGAGTGAGTGGAGTGCTGCAGACAGAAAGGCGACAGGTGTGTGTATATATGCGCTAATGCAGACATCAGCCTCATGGTTGTGGCTTTGCACCGTGGAGGAGGGCTTTTTAAGACACTTGCCAGCTATGTCGCAGTGAGGTTGTGCTTGTCCCATACCTTGGGGGCTACGCTGCCTCCCAGAAGCCCCAGCGCTGCCGCCAGCATCTCCAGTGCCTGTTGGAAAACCTTCAGGCTTTCTTAAAGGGGTGAAACGAAGAGTGTGCAAAAGAGAATTTAAAAAAGATGGATGAATTTTGGAAGCATGTGTTAGATGAGGACAGCAGCAGATGTAGGATGTTTTGAGAGGTCTCTGACCTGTCTTTATAAGAGGGAGAGCGTGCTCTACGGCCTCCACGCCAAATTTAGCCAGACTCTGCTGCATCCGTCTTCATCTCTGGGGGGAGCTCCAGGTGGGGCTGCAAGAGGGAAGACTGCTGGGCTGGCCTGGAGGGAAGCCCTCTCTGACTGCTGCTGTAGACAATCAAAAAGAATCCTTAATCGCTAAAGACATGGATGATTGTGAGCAACATATGAAAAAAAAAAAAGATTTAAAAGGCAGATTTTACTATATTTAGTTCCTCTCATCTTTTGATATATTTCCCCACATCTAAATTTTGTGACTCTAGTCTTAAATATTTTTACCCAACATGTTGCTTTATAATTAAGCAGGATGTTTTTGCTTAAGGCTTATATGTAAAGGACCTTGCTTATGATTGGCTAACCTCCACAGCAGTGTAATTTGCATTAATCCCGAATACTGAATAGACATTGATATTTATATGCGGGGTGGGCAATATAAGCAAAAAGTATATCATAAAATTCTCAAAATTAGTGTGTAACATAATATACAATTTTTTACACATTCGTTCTTGTATATACTTGTTGGCATCTAATGTTTCTTTTTATGTGAAATATTTAAGCTTTCAACAGCCATGCATAGTGATTCAAACTGTTTGCTATAATAGTGAAAGGAAGTTTTGTATAAACCTAGAAGAGGCAGCATCTCCATCCTGGTCATCACTGTGCACCCGCTGACTGGGCTACAGAGGGTATAGGAGAGCATTCTTCCCAGAGCATTCTTCTGAGACTCCGGAGAGCTGGGTTCCTCTCACCTCCTGAGAGTACAAAATGGAGGAGTTCTGAGACACAGGATCTAAAGGGACGAGACAATGATATGGAGATTATAACTCACAATTTAAAGAATTAACTAAATATATAACTACATAAACACAGAAACTCCTCACCAAGTTCAAAATCACATTCAGAAAACAGACTATTGGCTATCCGAAATAAGAAATCTTTGATTAACTCATAGAAGTGAAACCATCTTAGACTAAGTAAGTGTATTCAGTTTGGTTATGGTTGGATACCTTGCTTGGCGGAGCAGAAGCTGTAAAAACACAGGTGGCTCCTCAGGTTTCTACAAAGCTGTTTCAGACAGGCCAGTGCTTGGAACGTCAGGTAACTGACATCAGCATTAGTGTTCAGACTGAGAAGTGACAGGAGACTCTAAGGATGTAACAATATATAAAAAAGAAACTTATGTTATATTTGGTCTTATAAACATGCTATGACCTACATACAGACACCGATGCAAACTTATTGATTTAAACTGTTCAGCCAATGCAGTGATATGCACTGATGAATTGTGTGCAATAAGGCCTTGTACTAAGTAAATAGGGTCAATATTTACTTCAGGTTGACTTTAACATTCAATTAGACCCTAAATAAACAGCTATCTGATAGTGACTTTTAAGTTGTGTAATTTGTACCAATTTAATATTCACTACCCCTCCAGTGCTACTAAAGTCAGGGCAATGAATCAGAGTGATTCAATAAACTTAATTGAATTGATCAACTAGAGTCAGAATCAGTAAAATCTTCAATTCCTTAACAATTATACAAAAGACCAAGAACATTAGGAGCAGATATTAAAGGTGAATTAAGAAAATGCTTTAAAACAACTTTATTCTGACATTCTGGATTAGTTGACATATCTTAGAAGGACAATCTCAAAGGTATTTATGCCAACACACATTTTACAAAAATACTTGTCACTTTGCTTTAAAATACTTGTTAAATGCTTGTATTAAACCGACTAGCATAGCTTGACAGTTAATTACCACGATGCAGCCCTAAACACAAGACACGGTTTCCCACTGTCATTTCAATACTTTCTAGACCTGAACTTATTTTATAACCAATCAGATTCTACAACATTGAATTATAAAAACAGAACTATGGAATAGAATAGAATTATGGAACCTACAATATTGGATTCTCCAATGTTGATGAAAATAAATGTTGATCGCTTATGTTCAAAGACAGCAATGGAAAAACAGAGAACTTCAGGCATCTTACATATGTATTGACTGCAGGGCAAGATATTCCACAATAGAAAGATCTTAAAGGAAGTGCAAAGACTTCACATTAAGACAAATATAGAACAATCAAGACTCAAAGACCCAGTCGCCAAGGGACTGTCTCGAGTCACATAATGGAACCGTCATGTGCTCTGTAGGAAAAGTCATTTTCTGTGATGTGAAGAACATTGCTGGTGTGAATTCTGCTTATTTAAATATGCTACCTATGTTACCTAGGTTATTTATGTTAAACATTTATTTTACCAGTGTTACCAAGCAAGCATGATGTTTTGTTGAAAGTGGTGGTAAAATAAATAACGGTCTTACAAGACTCTGTTAGAATGGGTTGAAGGTTTTTTTAATTATTTGCTCATTATTTTTGTGAAGAAACCTAATTTTTTAAAGACAAAATACAAATATGTAAAAAAAATTGTTGACAGAAATTTTATTAAAATAAAATAAAAATTAAATTGTTCAAATTCAAGGTGGGGCCAGTAAAAACAGTAAGTGTTGTTACTGAATTATTTAATGCATACATTTTTACAGTGGTCTATATTACACAATTAGTAAACTGAAGCCCTCCTTGAAAGTTAGTTTAACACAAAGTTATGTGATGTTTAAAAGTTGATGTCACCCACCTGATACTCTGGGGGTTGGAGCATCTGTCTGCCTGGGTTTACTACACTGGAATTATCCCCTAGCCGACAAGCCCTCTTCTGAGAACACAAAACCAGCTGTAGATGAAAACCTATAAGAAACCAGTACTTTCACCCCTCTCTGCCCTCTCAGACAGTGTACATATGTGCACTTAGAATAACATGCCACAGCTATTCAACATGCCTATGTGGTAACCTTGGAAATGGTAATGATGACATCAATACCTACAGTAATCTGTGGGATAATGAATATAAAATCAATATAACATTTTTTCATACCTGTCTGCAGCAAGACAACAGAGTGTTGCTGGTGGGTGGTGGGTGGACAACTTGGCTGGACCTCTGGGAGGTGGAAAAGCTGATCGAAGATGCTGTCTACAGTTGTACGAAGGTGAGGATTCACATTAATTGAGAGTTGTGTTCGAAATTTGACAGCCCCTACATCCTGTAGCATTTGTGCTCCAGTTGGGTGCTTTGACATGCCATGAAAATTAAAATTAGACACTGCCTGCAACATGCCACCCAGCAGAATAAGCTGACTGTTTCTTTTTGTGCTTTTAAAAATCTGATTTGTAATGAATAGTGCTCCTGAACAGAAGCCCACTGAAACATTGTTCCCTGTCATTAGCATGTCACTGTTTGAACCGAAACACTATAAATTATTTCAGAAACATTGTTCTATCTTGAAAGGTGTACAGATCAACTCCAGAACCTCCTCTTGCAGTGGAACCTCAGGGAAATTAAACCATAAAACAATATACAAAATTTTGTTATATGGAAAACAAATAACATCATTACCTGAACTAGATCAGGAGTGGAAATGAGACCATGATCCAGTTTGCCTCTTATATTTTTAAGAGCCCGAACTCTGATTTCAGCTAAGGAGTGTCCTTAAGGAGAAAAGACAGCAATGTAAGAATGAAGTACAGTGTACTGTAAAATATACAAACTATGTAGCAAAATAAAAAGCAATAGTGTATCTGGCATCAAATATATGTCATTTGCTGATTTGCATTTTTTTTCATAATGTAACAACACAGATTGCATTTAACCACGTCCAGTATGCAAACACAAGCGAAATACTAACAAGCACTGAAAGTCTGAGAAGTAGCTAAAACAAACTTTGACAGACCACAGTCCACAAATCGTTTAAAACATACATGCAACATTTCTCTAGTCTTTTCACAAAAGCAAATAAATATTGTGGGTAAGAATACATTTAGACAGTTAAAGCAACTAACTGATCTACACATATACAGCCAACAACAAAAACTGTCTGATACAACTGTTAACATTTATAAAAAAACAAGCGATCATCCAAGCAAATCGTCTTACCGATCTTATTGATGAGTGACAATAACTCCATGATCGTGGTAAAATCAAAACAAACTACATTTAATGTGAACGACAGTCCTGAATTAAATGTCACATCCTCGCCATCACTAGTGACAACCACACGTTTGTTATTTGTCTCATAAGCTTTGCTTGCTCTGTCTCATAACAACTTTGGTGGTTATAATTACATAAAACTGTGTGATATGTAGGTTATTATTATTACATTATTAGATTATTTATGTGTAGCTAGTCACTTTGGTGGGAAATATTCTCTATACATACTAGACAATCTATGTATGAAGATCGATGAGAAGTGACGTAATATAAAACATTTTTAACATTGACACAGTTGTGCATTTATTTATTTGCAAATACTGTGCATCTTATTTATTCAAAACTATTGTTAGTATTGGACATTAGAAGACATATCAGGTTCTACATGTCTTTCTCCAACATAATAAAAGAAGTATAAATAAATTGAAAATAAAACTGATGTGTATGAGTGTTGATCATCTTGTGCAGTATTAATATTCATAATCATAAGCACAGCGCATTACTAATCAAAATAAGATGGAACACACATTTGTCCTCTGTCATTTACCCGTTTAATGCATGGACCTTTTTTAAATAAAACAATTTGGACCTGCCTAACTATCTATCAAAATCTAGATGCATTTAATTATCACATTTGAGAATCCCACTGTGTTGTCATATGTCACCGTCCAAAGTGTGATAATGTTAGTCACTGAATAAATACAACCTGCAAAATCATATGGGCAGACTTAAAGTCTTTGCAGACCAGTTATTATGTCTAATCATTGATGTTTGGTAGAAGATTAGCCTGCTGCCAAGACTACCATAATGGAATATGAAATAAAGATGCCTCAAAAATGCCACTTGTACAGTAATCACATTTTAAAATAGATCACTATACTCATCTCACTGTAGCGGGTAAGATTTACTTTTATTGTGTGTAAACAATATAGCTGATAATGGTATCAGTGTTGTAATAAACAGTGACATTTCTAGCTGGTAAAAGATTCACAGTACAAATGCCACCCAAAAAATCAATATAGGGTATCTTGTAGGTCATCTCAAGTCCTCCAAAATCCATATTGTTCTCCCAAACAATGATGCACTATGTGAACTCGTAAACTGAAACAGCCATTCTTTTCTTAATCTTAGAAGTTTTAACACCATGGCAAGAGAACATTTGAATACTCAGAAGCACAGGATGAAATACATTGCTGGTTGCTGGACATTGAGGTTTTAGCCAGAAAGTTAATTGTTTCTAGATAAAGTTACTTTGTGATTTAAAAAGAAATCAAATTTAAATCCCAAAGAATCGATTTATAGTCTTACTTTAACATGTTAATAAACAGAATGTTTTAGAATATTAAAAATGCAAAACAAAGAAATGCTACAGACATTTAAAAAATCTTTTTCAAGTTTTCACTAACATCATTATGCTGATAATTTAATATGTAACAAAACATTTTGTATTAAAATAAAAAATTAAATGAAGCACTGCCACTACAGTGATTTTGAACTTCTCAACAAGTGTGCAATTAAAAAATAAAGTTTCTAAACTTTCCAAACTATCTAAACAGTCCTATAGCAATAACATCATACAAACACCTTGCACTGTCTGATAATATACTAACCTTCTTGAATATGTAACATGCTGCTTTGACTTTCAAAGGTTGGAAATCACAAGATAATTCCCCTGTCTATCATCAGGTTTATATCAGAACTAAGGTCCTGAATGCAGCGAATGAAATATGGTTTCAAAACACTTAAATGTTCACCATGTGCCACCATAATAGACCCCGCTGATAATCAGGCCAGATCTGAGATCAGTCATTCAAAGCATTCCAGCCTGCGGAAACAGACTGCACTTTCAGATGAATGTGTCCTGAGTTCAGTATGATTCATCACCTTCACTGGCACACCTAAATTTCACTGTCAAAATTATTCTATTTGTCTGAAACACCACTGTGCTGTGGTCTCCTCTCTGACCAGTTGATATGGCTCTCAGCACATCCCTGACCTGAAGACCTTTAGACTGATTTTCCTGTTTTATTTTCAACATGACTGTCTCTTTCTGATATGTGAAACTGCGATATGGCTCGGTTTCCTGCTGTGAGATAAAGTGCTTGGTTGATGAACCAGATCTATCTTTCTGGCTCACACACACTCATTCTCTGACTCATCATGAATATTCTGCATAAAGAGTTCAATATGGAACATAACCTGGACCATGTAATCATTTGATATTGTAACAATAAGGTCTTTTAAGCATGTTGCCTTTTTGCTTTAATGACAGAATAAGAATGTTCCAAAGGAATGCAGGCAAGGAAATTACTTTATGTACAATGATACTAGCATGGTCAATTTTTTATTGTTTCTTATTTAATAAGTAATTTAGAAGTTGTGCAGAAAGATTTTAATACTTTTTTTAAAAGGTTTGAATTTGAATCCCTGATTTTCAATGTTAATGCAGATTTTTAAACCTCTGTGTGTAAAAGTGAAGTAAAAGGCATGTACTCATTCTAAACCACACAATACGGTCACACTTTATATTAAGTGGCTTTAAATATATAATAAAGCATGTGATGCATTGTACTTACTATGTACATACATGTTGTTATGGGTAGGTTTAGAGTTAGGAATAGGGTCTATAATATAATTACATGAAGACACATTAAGTATAAGTACAATTTAACAGCATGTATGTACACATTAGGTAAAGTTTTTCCTTTGCACATTGCAGTTAAAGGCACCTGTTATACAGTTAGATTCATACCATAGTTTTTCAAACCAGATTAACACCCAAATGACCCGAAAATGTAAGAAGAAATTAATGCACAATAAGTACGTTTTACATATACAAGTAAATATTGATGGCGTTTTCGTGCATACGCTAATTGCATTCCGCTCATATCTTACTGTAGCTGACTCATTACATTCCGTGTGGCTCCAGATGTTTCAGGTGTAATTAATGCAAACTCTCTCAGACTCTTTAAGGACTCTCTATGTGAAGCCAGCAGGCTTTTGAAGGACTAGCTCACAGATCGCCTTTTGCATTTTAATGCGGAGCGAGTACGCGGCTGTGGGTTTGAAAGGAAAGAGAGTGCGCGCTAAAGAGGTAAACATGATCAATCCAATAAATGACCCTGGACCGGAGAGCATGAGCGGCTGCATCCAAGTAATTTCAGACAACAAAAACCCAAGTGGTCCCACCGGTACCATCACTGTCTGGCATGGCTGTAATACACGTCTTCCGCTCTACTGCAAGTGTTGACGATATTAGGGTGGGCACCGAGGGACCTCTGACAACAACCCCCTCCCAGCGAAAACAGTCAACCTGAAGGACTAAATCAATGTGAGGCATGCTGCAGACATATTGAGCAAATAATTTCTGGCTCATGCAGCTTTGTACAAAATAGGAAACATCATACAACGTGATAAATGATAATCTCCTGTTTGTAGTTTTAGAGGTATAGAAAAGCCATAAAGGTGAATACAGCTGGACATGTTATTTCTAGAGATGGACAATATGGTATTCTGCGTCGTTCTTTCAGAATATATCCAGTTCACAAACCCTTGTGATATATACCCATACAGCTGCATGGCACGTGTATTTCCTCAACTCAGTAGCTAGTTTTAATATGCATCATGTTACATAAAGAAAGATTAGATTGGATAGGTTAACCCTAACCTTTCCCTCTGTTATCAAAAACTAAAACTTCCTTTCCTTAAAGATTCTGGAGTCTTCTAAATATAACCATGCTTTTAGTCATGTCCTCTCAAGTCCTCTCCTCCTATCTGGATATAATGTGGTACAGCTTGATAAGCCCTAATAGGGGCATGTAATTAGACTCTGTGCATAGAGGTTGTCTTTCCACAAAGAGCTGAGGCAGGTTCACCACAGCATTTTATTAACTTGACAGTTTAACTTTAAGGGGGAAAACAATATCTTGCAGTGTGTGGCTCAAATTAGTCCAACAGCAGTAAACACAATTACCCACTTTAAAACAGTACTGACACTAATGAGGCCACCAATGAATTACTTTAAAGTTCACATTTTATCTTTGATAACAATGCAACACAAGGAAAGGTTGCCTGCCACAATCTTCAAAAATAAAAGTTCTTCAAAAACAAATCATTTGATGTACTCAAATAAGCCATACAAATGTCTACTTAAAAACTGTATGTTTGTGTGGGTCTGTTACTGGCTTGTCCTACTGTATAAAAACCCACAAAGTTTAGACAATTTTGCAAATTTGAATTTTGCAAGAACCTAATGATCCATGTTAGGCCATGATTTGAAAATGTTGAACGAGCATCTGGTGTCAAGGATCTGATCTTTTAACATGGTCAAGATCAAATATTTGCTTATTTGATTTCTGAGCTAGATAGAGAATACATATAGAACAGAATAATTTCATGCATGGCATAACATTTAAAAATTAGCTCAAGTTCTAAGGTAACAACCTTTGTCAAAATCAAATTACTAAGTGAACATGTTTATTTTGCAAAGCAATATCAATATTACAATATTTGTTGGCCTAAACATTGGTTTGATATTTTTTTGTTTAATAAATTGATGTGTTAAAAAACCTAGGCTGTTTTATTTGAATGTTTTACATGACAGCTTAGTATATAGTTGGCTGGTTTTCACATGATGGAAATGCTGAATAACTGTTTTGTTGTCAAAACTATACTATACGTTTTAAAAGATATGTACAGATATGTGCTTATACAAAAATTAACTTGAAAAACGAACCTATAATAAGCATTATAAATGGAGTAAATATTAAACAAATGTCTCTCATACCACAGTTGTAGTTTATGCATAGCAAAGATCTCTAAATAAAAATACAGTTGCAGGGCTTGTTATCCACTAAACGTGTAGCTAAAGATAGTGTAGGCAAGCTAGCTTTAAAAGCATAAGTTTCAGGTTTCTCCAAAACCACGCCTCCTCCATTAATGCGTGGATGTATGCAAATACATAGGTTGACAGGCAAATCGGTCAGCCTATCATTACATTCTGATCGAATGCAATGATTGGACAAATATCTTATGATCCTGTACCTTCCACAGAAGATATATAAATATGTTTTATCACTTTACTTATTGATTTCTATCAGGATGTGAAGAAACTTTCAACCAGCATAACAAAAAAATGTATCTGGAAAAGATCGCCTACCCTGCCTTTACGTAGAGTATTTCATACAAATAAGTAAATAATTGCATGTCCTGACACCCTCCTTTCTCCCTCTTGTTATCTTTTCAGCGTCTTTTCCCATAATGCAACAGGCAACAAAGGAAAAGGCAGAGGAAGAGACTGTAGCCAAAGTGGCTAGTTAGCACAAAAAGAGGAAGAAAGCAATTGAGATTTTGTGAAACTTTAAGGAATGTGTCTCTTATCAAACGGACTAATACAGATGAACAGAAAACAATATCGGTCTTTTACGTGAACAGATTATGTGTTTTTATGTAGTGAAATGGCTCTTGCTCGTGTGAAGTTGCATAGCATATAGCAGTCTGTTATTAGTAAGCTAATGCTAAATGTCACACTCGTCAGATTTAGTGGTTCATCCACCCAGATCCCTCTGTTTTAAACAACACGGGAATTCAACTAGGTTTGAAGTGGTAAGTAACCTGCTGTTTAAGTTGTTTATAGTGTATTTTCACAATGTCTTTTTGTTGGACACAATGATTGTTCGTAGCATGCAAGCTAGGTTAGCACACATTAAGGCCTGTTTATTTTGCGATACAAAGTTATAAATGTTGACGTGACAGTCATATTTTTTTTAATTATGTAATACACCGATCCAAAATTCAACACGACAGTTGATGTTTTCTATGCTGTCTCCATAAATAGCGTGCTAGCTATTAATGTTGTCTCATAACTAGAGATGCTGTTGCCAATGTCAGTTTTAATATTTTTAAATGCAGATTTCGGAATAAAATGCAATGATCTCCGTTAAGAAATTATTTACAAACCAATCCGGTTGATTTATATCAAACATTGTAGTATTGTCTTGTTATCATACGAATCTAAACCTCATGTTTACAGTACCAGTTTATTCTGGTAAATTCCAGAACAAACATTTAATGATTTTAAGGTTGCATTAAGGTCCGCAATAATATTAAATAGCTTAAACTGTCACAAATATTAAAGTAACATGGTTTAATGATCTGTTCACTTTTTAATTATATCTTTTATGTAATTTTTTTAAGATGTCGGGGGCTTTGGTGTTCACATGATTGACATTTACCAGTGACGTGGCACGACTGTGTGGTTAGCATCCATCGGTCAGCATATTGGACCGTCCCATGCCTTCACCTGATTGGGTGTACAAGGATGAAGAAGATCAGTCTCAAGACAATCAGAAAGTCACTTAACATAAAGGGTAAAGAAGATGGAGATTTTGTCATGCTCCAGCAGCCATCTTTAGCGGCTGAGTTCACAAAGGACGACTCCCTTTTTGGAGGTTGTTACACCAAAGGGCTGGTAGATTGTGATCTTAATGTGGAGGATGAGAAAGGTCACAAGAACAGATCCAAGAGTGAGAGTCTTATGGGCACTCTTAAAAGAAGGCTGTCTGCCAAACAGAAAGCTAAGGTGAAAGGGGGCTCTGCCGCAGTGGGCTCTGGAGATGACGATGACACCTTTTCCTCCTCGTCGGTCCCAATAAGCTTTAATGAAGTCAAAGCCCAGCGGCCCTTAAGATCCTCGTCCCTCCGAAGCCATCATTACAGCCCTTCTCCATGGCCTTTCCGGCCCGTGGGCTCAGAGGAAGCTTGCATGGAGGTGAAGGTAAAAGCCATGGTCCACTCCCCCAACCCTAGCCCCTCCCTCAATGGCATCAGAAAGGAGTTCCATGACATCCAGCTAGAAGGTCTGTTCCAAGATCAGAGCGAATCTCTAAAGGACATGGAGATTCAAAGTGGCAACTTGCATTTGAACATTGAGGATCATGTGCCTATTGGACTCATGCCTCAGGACTACATCCAGTACACAATGCCTTTAAATGAGGGAATGTACCCAGATTCATCCCAGTCTTTCTGCTTGGATGGCCCCTCGCCTATGGAAGTGGTCGATCGGGTAGAATCTGATTCGCTGCACATGGACCAGGGCCAAGATGACCAAGATCTTATGCCACCGGACATTCTTATGGACCAGTCAGTGAATGGACACCTACCTGGCATGCCAGCAATGGTCTTGTCTAATTCCAGAGCCGATACACCTGTATTTTCTCCCTCCCTGTCACCTCTTTCCACCAGTGAAATTCCAAGGACCCTCTCTGAGTTCAGTGCTGCAGACTCTCATGTTGCTGAGAGAGTGAGGCACCACTTGAACTTTGACCCCAATTCTGCTCCCGGTGTTAGCAGGGTGTACGATTCGTTTCAAAGCAGTGGACCCATGGTTGTAACAAGCCTTACAGAGGAACTTAAAAAACTGGCCAAGCAGGGTTGGTACTGGGGACCGATAACTCGATGGGAAGCTGAGGAGAAGCTGATCAACCTGCCAGATGGTTCATTTTTGGTGAGGGACAGCTCAGATGATCGCTATCTCCTCAGCTTGAGCTTTCGCTCACAGGGAAAGACTCTTCATACCAGGATCGAACACTCAAATGGCAGGTTCAGTTTTTATGAGCAGCCTGATGTAGAAGGTCACACTTCCATAGTAGATCTTATTGAGCTTTCTATAAAAGACTCTGAAAATGGTGCGTTCTGTTATTCCAGATCTCGTCAGCCGGGGTCTGCCACATATCCTGTTCGGTTGACCAATCCCGTCTCTCGGTTCATGCAAGTTCGTTCGCTGCAATATCTTTGTCGATTCATTATTCGACAATACACACGGATAGACCTGATTCAAAAACTGCCTTTACCAAACAAAATGAAAGATTATTTGCAGGAGAAGCACTATTGAACGGATTGTAGTGGGATACAGTAGTAAATTGCACTTTTTGTTGGGTGATACATTTATTTACATTTATGGTGGTAAAGTAATCAGGTTGATAGGCTGGGCTGGTGTCATTATCATAGGTTGACTATCAGATATTCCCACAAAAATGAGTGGTAAATTTGTTGTTGCTCAGATTTTGTATTTTATGTACCACAAGGCTTGTCAGGTCTAGGGGAAGCCAGGTTTGAGACGCCATTCTTATGAACTTAATTGGGGTGGCATGTCTGATTATAATATGTATTGCATTAATGCTAATACTGTTTGCTAATACAATTTTTAAGATGAAAGAATTTGTCTTTACATTGATGTGAACCATCTGTCTATCATATTGCTGTTTCTTTAGGCTTACAAGAAATTTGAGTTTAAACTAATATAAACTACTTTAAAACGAATATGATGTCAGCCAAATGTTTGGACGGTTTTTAAAGTTTTGTCCTCTAAATATCGGTACATTGAATTACACTTGCAAATATGCTGGATGCCAATTTTTGGTTGTCATGTTAATGTGTGTCACAGATTTTTAGAAGTATTTGTTCAAGATGAATCTCTGTTAACAAACATATTATTCATTAGACTGTAGATCTGTGCAACAACAAATTCAGTCATTCAGGTATGAGGCCACAAATGAAGGACTGTGAATCACATGCAAAGCAAATTTTATTGAAAATACATGCCAAGAATCTGTGATTGTCTAAAAGGGAGCAGGTACAGAACAACGGAGGTTTTTATTAAGCTGTAAGTTTGGTTTATACAGTATCGTTCAAAGCTCTTTTTTGGCTAACATTATGGTTTATCTTAAATGTTTTGTTTTTTTAACACCATATTCAGTGTTTGATCTGTCATATTCTAGTGCTGGAATAATTGTCATCAGTAATTGTTGTAGATGTTGAAGAAATGAATGCCAGAAAATGCAGGAATTGTCTGTGACTGCTTGTTCTAACATAAAAGCACAGTTTTGCAGAGACATTTCACCATAGATGGCTTGTTTATACTTGAACCACAATCAAACTTTCATTTAATCTGCAAATATCCCAAAGGAATTATGCATTCATAAGCTCTTGAGTGAATATGGAAGATGTTTTTCTTTGCAGACTGAGAGCAGACTTTCTCACCCTCTGCCCTCTGTAATAGCAGCATGTCAGCCTGTCAGTGTTTCATAAACTCTGCTTCAAGCCAAAAATGTTACATTCAGACATTTGAGAATTCAAACGCTGTTATTTGTTTTGTTTTTTCTCACACCACTTTTTTTTTTCCCTCTGCCCTGAAAGGGAGTCGTCTGTTGCTTTTCCCCAACGAAGGTTTTAATAGGGCGCTTTGATAGGAAGGTCAGTTATCAGAAATCTCTTTTCAGATTGTTTGAAAGGTAGTTAGTGGTTTTTGTACCTTAAAGCTTTCAAATCTGGATGTGGCTTAAATGACATGTAACTACGTGACGCTGGAATAGATTGACATTCAAATAATTTTTCATGTGTGTTAGCACTGATTGGCTTTAGACTTCATTGGGATAATCAACGAAAGCTATCGGGAGCTTATAAATGTCTCTTTAGCTGGCATATTGAATGTGTGTGAATCAAAGCCAGAACTTTCTATTTGCGGCTTTCGCACCACACATGGTCTAGAGGCCTTTAAAAAAGCGCCAGTTGGCATTCACAGAAGCTGTTGAACAATACTGTGTGAAGTATTCGTGAGACACCTTGGGGAGACTTTGAAGGTTAGCTGTCAAATAAACACAGTTTGCCATCTTTAATGTTCTGTAGTGAATACATAAACACTGCACTCATTGCATGAGTCAGTGTTTCATTGGTGGTTAGTTTGTTTTATATATGTTTATGAGGGATCAGTTTGGGGTAGAAGCTACTCAACGCACCATTGATTCTGAGGTTTAAATGCTGTATCTGTGTGTGTGTTTTGGTAAAAACTGTGCTCTTCATATTGGTTTGCTATATTTGAACTGGCAGAGTTGCCTATGTCCCATTAAATGAAGGTTTGCTGGAAATCGATAGAATGATGTTTTCAGAATCAGTTACTAGTATCAGAATTACCTGTAAATTGTGTGTGCTTGTTTGTGAGAGAGAGAAGGAGTGAGTGAATAAACGAGCAAGCAGGCAACAAGAAAAGAATGTCTTAGGCAAGGCACAAGATTTTCAATTAGTTGTGTTTACCAGAATGAGGAAGTTTACTAATGCAAAAAATAAATGTGAACTGAAGTTTTTTACCACAATTTACCATTAAATGTATTTTTTTCCCCCAGATGTGAGGGGTGTGATGGTTACATCACTGAAAATGTTCAGTGTCACTGTTTTTTTATGAAGTTGCCGGGACTCCATCATGTTTAATATTGTTTTCATAACCTTGTTTGTATGTTGCTTGTTCAAATTGCTGAAGTATTTTAAAATGACAGTCAAGCACTTAACAAGCTTCATTGAAATCTCTTTATTTTTCTGGCCCATGGTCTGTTGTCCCTGTGCTACGAATGAAGGTGAATGTTTACAATATGTATTTAGTACAGATCAGTTTCTGTTTGTTTATAATATCTCTTTGTAAACATCTCGGTACAATTTTAGAAAACCTTTTTCTTTAATGTGTCATACACATTTGTGCTGCTTTACTATTATGATTGCCTTTTTTAATTACAAAATGGGGGAGGTTGAATGTCATCTAGATATAGGCCTTGATTTTGGTATATTATTGGGAAAGGCACACACAGAAAGTGTAGTCAACGTTTTTGGTTAGTGATTTTGCTCTGAATTCAGTCCTTTTGCCAGGATCTGAAAGGATCTGCTTACTCCAGTTTACATGGTCGGTTTTCCAAAGTCAGTTCTCGTTGCTGTTAATTTGAATCAAAGAACCAATAGTGTTTTTTGCACATTTGGATACAGTTAAAACATTTTTGTATCTGCTGGTATAAATTATGAATAAAAAAAGTTATTCAAACATTTGTTCTGTATTTTTCTTTCTAAACTGTATTTCTCAGAAAAATAATGAATAGTCAGTGCAAATGAATGAGCATGTTTTGGGAGATAATAAACAATTGTTGACAGTTTTAAAAAGCTAGAAATGAGTCTTTATGAATGGTTGTTACGTGTAAAGTTGTTTGTGGTGTGGTGGCTTTCTAATCACAAAAACATTGACAATATATTTGAGTGTCCGTACAGTTCTTGACTGAACTTAAAAAGAACAGACAAATATTTATACTTTTTCTAGGCACAAGATGTTTTATTTATGGTGGAAAGTGGTGATAACTTGTCACACTAGGATGCCACCCTCATAAAATAGCGCGTCCTTTTAAATGTACTGTACTGAGTGAGTCAAACTGTGTGAAATGACAGTTAGGTTTGTTTTGACATATGGGCATATGTGATTCTGTTCCAGGATATAATTGGTATTATAAATCTGTCATGTGTATTCAAAGCTTCAGTCTGTTCCACCCATTGTTAATGTACATTGTTTAGGTAACAACTCCTATAACTCTGTTTATTAAGTATAGAGGAAAGTGGGGTGAGCTGTGCCAGTTTGTTCTTAGGTTGATCTTTAGGCAAGGAGGAAAGATGAAGGTTAAATGAATACACTCTGTCTCCTATCAGCTTGAATAAGAAGAAAGCAGTTATAACACAAGCTAAAGAAATCACACTAAAAAAGACAACTTATCACATGATAAAGGTAAGCTGTGTCAAATCGGGATAATTTGAATTACTGGGGATCATGTGAACAAAGGTCAAATTTTGTTGAGTTAACTGATTTGATGAAGTCAAGACTAGAATTATATGAACATTGTCTAGAAACCAAAATTACATTTAAATAGCTCTGTAGATTTGCTTGATTAAATTAGAGGGAAATTGCCGTTTGGTTTGTTTTTTAGCAAGAGTGTTTCTTTGCCTCTAAAGTCATCAATCAAATGTCTTATTTCCTAGATTTATGACTTGGCATTGCCATCTGGTCCTCTGCATGAAGTTCCATTTGTCACCAGAAAACAGCGGATGATGAAGACAGCTCAAATTATGCAGTGAACATATCTATGGCTTTAAAATGACATGACAGAAGGAACTCCACTGGTCTGCAGCATAATAATAAGACCCTAAAATGCCTGCTGACACCAGATGTTTTTATTTGTGGTGTACTAAAGGTTCACTTTGAGGCTAGTCTTTGATCTGATGCCAGAGGTCTAATAACTGCTGAAGCTATGGGTAATCAGTTAACATAACATACTGAGCATAATGAATCAGGGAATTAATGCACTTTTACATTTTCACTTTAGTGGCAATGGCCTTTTTGTTTTGGAGAATTACCAGATTGTCAGTTCAGTTTGCTCCCATGTCAAATTATTGCTTTTAAAATTAGTTTAGTAATCACAATAAGATAATCCATGACTCTCAAAATTTACAGTTATGATGTTCGAGAATCATTATGCAGATTAAAGAATAACTGGTCTTTGCAAAATGTCCCTGGTCAAGTTGTCTTGCGTAGCCAGGCTTTCAGACTGCCAGCAGAGGGTATGGACTTCAATGGACTTTCATTCTCAAAGGAGTGCCCAAGAGGCCGTCTGACATGTAAAGCAACCAGTCACAGTTTGTTTTGTTCGCCGTCATGTTTCCAGCTGTGCCGTTAAAAAACACGACACACATTTGTAGAGTTAAATGCAAATCCTGTAGAGTTCAACAAGTCAGATGATGACTTTTGAAACTTTTGAAGTGTTATCAGTTTTGTGTGCCTTATGCATCAGATGTTCAGGCAACAGTCCATGTGTGTGACTTCTGTAGTTGAGACTACCCATCATGATGCTAGGGTGCCATTTTTCAGGGCATTGCTATGTGGTTACATTGCTATTGCTAAAGTGCTCAGAAAGTTTAATAGGCTGTTTATTTAGTGTTATTTAGAGTGTTTATTTGGTTGCTTACCAAATCAAAACAGTTAAAATCCAGCACAATTTTTTAATTTTTTTAATTATCTTTCAAGCAAAAATTGTACTTATGATAAACTAACAGCATACCTCCCCTCAGCAAGCTTTATGACGAAGTGTACGGATTCTAAACATGAGAAACAGTGCCTTTAGCAAGCACCACTAATAAACTAATGTTTACCTCCACTCTAGCTGGAAGCAAGCCAGATAGAATCATAGAATACGGCCTTTATTACACCAGCACTCACATCTGGTACCTGAAGGACAACAGGTGACAAAGGGAGAGTGAGAGAAACCTCCCGCAGTGTTATCGTGACAATATTCTCTTCCCCCAGCGATCCACGCGTCCTCATGTGGCTGAGAGAACAGGTGGCGCCCATCAGGAAATGGTTGTAGAGAACTCTCTGTAGCCGTACTTCAAGAAGGAGCACCCCACTATTGGTCCTTTAAAATCCAAGCCATACTGTTAGAAGAGGAAGATAAAATCCAAGCAGGTGTTCCTTTGTCGTGTTTGTCTCTGATAGTCTCAAGAGCATGTATCTTTGGCATGTGCTCCCTTTGCAACAATCCAAAGAAATTCTTCCTCACCAGACCACTGATGTAAGTCTCTTGGAATCCTGTGTGGATTTCACAATAAACTACAATCTGTGAAATTCTGTCTTGCAGAAGGGCATGACACTTCTGTAACACAGCATTTCATAGACTGCATCTTTAAAAATTCAACTTAAAAATCTGTTTTTCATGCATTGCAATGTATCCTTAAAAATGTGGATTATTGTATTTTAATTCCTTATGATAGTGATAAAACCAAGTTCAACAATGCAATATGTTAAAATTGTTTTGTTCTAGGAACATTCAAAATGCTTGCTTAGGAACGCTTAGATGTTGTTTAGAAACGCTTAGATGTTGTATTAACATTATTGCTTGGTTATAAGAACGTTATGCAAACATTTTTTCTGTAAGGTTTTTAAAATGTTCCACTAACAACTTAAGAGTAACGTTTTTGATAGACAGATATATGATACACAACGTTTAAAAAGTTCTGGTAAAGTTACTGCAGGAATGTTTTTGATAACTTTAAGAGAACTTTTGGAGAACAATATCCAACGTTAGCCTGTTACCTGTTTCATTTCTGACATTGCTACCAGAAATCTGTCCAAAGTTTCACTTGTTTAGTGCTTTAATCGCCATTTTGTCTCCTACAGTTTTGAACTGCTTTTGTCCCAGAGGTCTTACTAATCCCATATCAAGATGTTACATAGTACTTAACCAACAAAGCCTGCACACCATGAAGTGTAAATAACTCAGACAGTGCTACTGTTAAATGCACTGTATTACCTTTTTGCATCATTGCCACTCTATTTTTTCCCCTAGTTTACATGATCCTCACATCTCTCGATCTACACAAGCCACCAGCATTGTGGTTCTAATTAATGATGCTCCAAACCAGCAGACATTGCAGGATGCTGCCCTGTTTAGCATGCCATGCATTTGCCTGTTTACCATTGTAAAAGTGGCTTACTATTTTATTTGTCTTTCAAAACAGCAATGCTTTTATATATAGCAAATGATGGGACTAATTATTGCTGTGCAGATATTGTTTGTGATGAAAAATATAGTCATAAATATGTTAAAAGAAGTCTTTTCAGCCCTCAGTCTTGAGGGGACTTTTTATGTGCATACATCATTGACGCCTATGTAAATGACATGTCTGGATTCACTCTGTTTTGTGAATCCTAAAAAGTAAGAGACGGTTGGAAAAAAGTGTGTCATGAAAAACCCTGTCTTTATCAAGAAAAGCTTGGATGTTACATCTAAAGAAAGAGAGGAACTAGCTTTTAAACTCATGAAAAATCCATTGAAATGGATATTTTGGAGAAAAAAAGTCTTGTGAAGATCTTAGAGCTGTTTGTTTCGTATAGACAACACAGCGCCAAAAAAATCTATGGTACTTTTCTCATACAGTGATAAACAACATGCTCACCAAAACAATATGCTGACGAAAAATGTATTGTAGAATTGGAAGCATTTTTAATAACAACCAATATTCCATTAGCTTAGTAGGCAATGACTACTATTACAAAAAACATGCCAAACTAAAATATGACTCTAATATCCTAAATCATAAAGAAAATACATGTTTTTAGGGACAGTTGTGGTCTGCTGTTTAGAAAGTCAGACTTGTAACTAGAAGGTTGCTGGTTTGATTCCAATGCTGGCAGGTAGTAACTGCCCTTCCCCTGGAGAGGTCACATTTTGGGTATGGGCTACCATACCTGACAAATATGTCACTTTCACTTTAGCAGGTTTCTAAAACAGTCCACCTTTCTGTCATTGGTCCTTTAATCAGATACCCACCCCAAGCATGAATGTTCACATTTCCTCATCACCATCTACACACAGCTTCGAGGACTTGAAAAATAGTATACAGACCGCTTTGTTAATAGTGCAAAGTGCTTTAATGTTGTTGAATCCTGAAAGCTTCAGTCACCATTCATTGCAATTGCATCAAAAGATAACTAGCACATTCAAAAACTCCTCTTGTGTTCCACAGAGGAAATAAAGTAATGCAGATTTGGGATGATTTAAAGGTGAGTAAATGATGACAAAAACTTTTTTTTTTTTAGGTGAACTGTTCCTTTAAGGTAACAAAACTCAGCTTATGTGGGTAATGGATTCCTGCTTCTGAAGAAAAGCACTCTGCCAGTGTTAAGTATAAACCGAGAGGCAAAGGATTGTGGGGTATTGCTTGCAAACATAAAAATAACATGACAAGTGAATAGATGCTGAAAGATGTGTTTTTATGGTTCATATTTTCAAGGTATCACTCTGTGAGGATAGCTGGTAGTTTGCTGTGAGCAAAATATGAACTTAGATGAACACTACACAACTGGTATTGTGTAAAATGTTTCACTCCTGGGCATCTCTCCTCATGGACATCTCACTGCAGCAAACTGGTCGATTATTAGTTTGTCTCCTATCTTTTCCCTCAATTTGCAATAGCTTGCTGAGTCCCACACCCTTCAATACTCTGCAACAAAACTGAGATAAAAAGGCAAAGATTCCTTGTTCTGCTGTGTGTTTTCTCCTTGATCAACCATTAAACTGCATTTATGTCTATTTCTGCTATTTTTCTCAAAAGCCAGATACTTTGCTATGAAATCCTCTTTCCATTAGTGCTATAAAGCTATGAAGTACCACCCAGAGACTCTGCCTAGTTTGGCCTAGATCTGTCCATTTATTTCCCTCTATAAACAAATACATGAGTTTAGGAAGTATATTTTTTTAGGAGTTTGCTGGTTGCTTAAATATACCTTCAGCATGTGGGTTCGTTATATAACGCCCACACAAAGAATGACTTTTTAGCCATTATGCAAACTCATTTTTTATTGGTGTTCCTGGCCTTGTAATATACTTTTCCCACAATTGTTTTTGGTTTGTAAATAATGTAATGCAGCTGATGAAGATGAGTAGCCATAAGTTATGCAATAATAATGAACTTTGGGATCAAGCTTGTGCAGAACTGAAATAATTCTGTTTGAGGATGACTGTTAAATATCTACAGCTGTCGAATTACATCTACAGGGAGGCTGTTAGATAAAAGAGTGCATGTGATTTATTTATTTCACAAACTGTCAACTGCTCTAAAGCACTTGATGCTTTATTTCAAGAAGAAAGGAAACAAGGAGATGGGGGTATGTAACCATTTTTGTGTGTTGATGTTACATTACCAGCATTTATCTGAATCATGAACCTCTTTGGGGGAAAAAATGGCTGATTTTTTTTTACATTTTATTTTGCTAAGAATTTATTTTTGCTTAAAAAGTTGCACATGAAAACAGAGGATTCATGCGTTCTTCAACACATTTCTGCTTTAATTTTGAGATTAATAATTTTGAGAAAATGCGGTAACAGCAATATATTTACTTTACAGGGCAGCTAGCACAGACCACTGTTTTACTGTTATCTTTCACACTTGAGTAAAATGCTGACTGTAATTGAGTACGATTTGATGTACAAGTTCTGTCCTTCACATTTGATTGACAATGATCAAAGAGCTTTGAAACCAGAGACTTTTATGTCTGGCTCTTATAAATGAAGCTGTACAGAAGGCTACACCACACATATGGCAGATATTTTAACTACAGGCACTTTTATGTCCCAGAGGATGATTTTGATTAAGATTTTGATATATGAAGGTCACATTAAAGCTGTCTTTTTTGCCATGCTTAACTTTTAATATTTATTTTGTAAAAATGACTTAGATTTTTACACAGTTGTCAACTTTATTTTGCAATAATTGTGCAGTTATTATGCTTGGTCACCAAGGAGACAACAGTGTCCAATAAAATGAAGAATGAACAATAAAATGAAATATGAGACATGAGAAAGAAACATTTTATTTCAAAATGTTTGAAGTTTCATTTTTACAACCATCATTTGAGATTTTTATTTAAACCAATTTGATTTTAATAGAATGACAGAACCACGGCATGGTTAGCAGACTAATTAAATAAATAATATGAAAAGGGAGTGCGTCCCATATGTGCCCGTTGAGGCAAGTGATATTACCATTACAGACAGCCCACTGAAAAGACTCATTAAGTTTCTTTCTCATTAAATATAGCCTCATATCTAGTCATGCATTATTATACAAAGTCAACATTAAATTTCTATACCGTACCCAGACATCTATGCATATTTATAGTGTTGCTGTTAGGAGAATGCCTATATAGTGCATAAAGAAGTGTTTTCATTTTGAGATACATTAATCAAAAATTCAGCTTCACAAAATGAGCATCCTATCTAACCACTCCGTTGTCTATTTTCATATTGTTTTAGCTTGCTTGAATTGTTTGTTTCTATATTTTGGCAGCTGAAAAGATCTGTGCTGTAGGCAGAAGGGGAAGAGTGAATGGTTAGGCTTCCTGTCAGACACACTTTTTCTTTTCTGCTTGACAAACTTGATTTTGCAATGCAAAATATGCAATATGTGCTGCATTTGGATCCATGAATCACAACGGAGGAGAACTGTCATCTCGCGCTATGAGCGCACGCAACAGTTCTATGAAAGAGACAGAGAGAGAGAGAGAGAGAGAGAGAGAGAGAGAGAGATGGAAAGAGAAATAGAAAAAGAAAAGAAGAGAGAATGGAAATCTGGAGCAGGCGTAGGTGGTGTTTAGAGGAATAAATAATTCAGCATCGAGCTGATAGATGGTGTATTTCTACCGTTCCAGTGAAAAGGTAGCGAAATAAAAAAGTACCAAACAATGATTTCCGCACAAGAACTAATATTACCAACTCTCAGAAACGAGTGTGCAGTGGTTTCAAGCAAACTTTCAGAGCCCATTCTGATGTTTATTCTTCAAACCTGCGGGAATGTAAAAGAATGACGTTTTCATCGTAAGACTGCGTGAGTTCAATGTGAAAAGGTAAAAGGTTTGAATCGCGCTGGTGCGCAAAATGATCAGTTTCTCTCCAGCGTCTGTTCTCCAGAATGTCAAATGAAGCACAAAAGAGCTCTTAGGACGAAATTAGGAAAATTGATTTTAGTCTTTTTGACAAAAAAAAGTTCAATAATTCTCTGTGCGTAGCGCTTTCTTTTCATTGAACGGGCATTCTTCTTGGTAAGTGGCACAGGATAATGTTCATTTCCATTTGTCAGGTAGCTTGTCAGGTCAGAAAGCATTGATACCAATGGAAACGAGTGGAAAGCGTATTTGCTGTATTGTGCTCATGTCATTTAGCTGTATTCAATAGCTGATTACATTAGCTCAAAGCGAAGTGCTAATCTTAGATTGTACTTTGCACACGGCGCTGCAATAACAGTGTAACATTTTTATAAAGTAGCCTGGGATGTCGCCTCCCAAATTAAATTGCATTCAAATGCTTTTATTTTTTTGTTATAATTATAATATTTATATGTGCAAAAGCAGCATTAGTAGCATCTTGCAGCATTGTGTGGGTATTGTGCTGGAACAGAACTGAGGTGTTATTTGTTTGTAGCTCCTGTGCAGGCGGAGCTATATGTGTATTTTATTGCATGCTGAGAACAACAGTCAATATGATTGTACTGAAGGATTTGCTCACTGTAATAACAGCTAATACCAGGGCTGAACCCAAAGCCTCAGCCTGAGGAAGCACCCACTGCATTGGCCATTCTTAATGAGCTAACATTATCTCAGAAAGTGATCCTAACTGTGACCTAATTGTTGATAAGCATGGCTTGTTAATGCTACCAGAGCTGTCTTTAATCCCAGTGTGAATCTTTATGATCCTGTACACTTTTTAATTCATATCATTAGAATATGAATTAACAGTTATGTATTACACCTTGTTTGGGCAGAACTGAATTATGGATCAGTCCAGTGCGGCTGCCATAGTCTGCTTTAGGAAGCAAGGTGAGACATTCCCAGTGGTGCAACATGGTGAAATCTGTTTATTCTGGCTGTAACTTTTATGTACTGACGCCTGTTCAGTAATTATTGGGCATATTATCATGGAACATGCTGTTATTTTACCAACAGGACCTTCATATGTTTCCATGAGAGGCATTCGAAATGAGTTCTTAAATACTTTTTCACGGCAATACGATATCAGATGCTAAAAAACACTAACCCACTAACATAACTAAAGAAAACATATTTATTAATTTATTACTATAGAAACCTTACTAGAAACCTTTTATCACGACTAAGTCTCTTAGGAATCAAATACTACTACCATACTGTTGGCAAAAGCTGATTTCTTATTTGAAACCATACTTGTGAAATGTGCATAGATGCATAAATAAACAAATGCACTGATAAATAAATAAATACAAGTCCGCGTAGAGCGCTATAGCAAACAAAAGTAAACAGTCCCCCTAAATGCAGTGCAAGTTTTACTTAAAAATCCTCACTTAGCTCCCCAAGCTGGTTTTATGGCACCTTGCTCATTTTAGCTGGTGTCAGAATCTTGTCTTACCTCCCCTTTGTTAATCTGCAGTAAACAACACTGTGTCTGGGGAGTTTGCGTTGACTGGGGATGTATTTTTTACTCTGAAAAGTGAAAGAAAGAAAGCGGGAAAGAGCGAGGGAGAGCATGATTAAATATGATGCCTCTCACCCTCTACAGTGTGCACAATGATAAAAGCTGTTTTGACATCCTGTTGACAGGTTAAACCCGCAAATCCAGTTAATTGACATTGCCTGAGATTCATGTTGCAGTATCAGAGGTTTCGAAGTTCAGTATCGTTAGTGCACATGTATCTTATTCCTAGGAGTGAGGTCTTACATATATGCTACCAAAATCTCTTTCTTTTCTGATATCCTGAGTAATCACTCAGACTTTGTTTAATTCATTTGCTCACATTGTTATGTTTAATGATTGCATGCTTTTCAGGTACCATATTTCTTTTCACTTACTATGAATCACACTTGTGTGGAGATGTTTGGATTTTATACTGTATTCTTTGCCACTTATAATATTACAGCATTTGTTGTACAAAAATGATTGTTTTAAAACAAGACACAAAACCACTGCTATAAAAAACAAGGATTTATATAATAGAACTTTTGACATCTAAAGTAAAAGTGCTTAATAAAAGGGCACAGCATTATGCAGAAAATCTATGCCAAATCACGCTTTGCTCTGCAGCCATTTTGTACCATCAACCTAATAAAATATATTCAGTCTTAGCTACTGTCCGTCACAGGTATGACAACCTGATGAAATCTTTTCAGATTTTTCTTCTTTGAAGGACTGACTGAAATGCAGATGAGAAAGATCTGAAGTGGGAGCAATATTTCTCCCCCAACATCATATTACAGAAAGATATCCTTTACTTTCATCAAAAAAAAAACAAATAGTTTTTTAAGTGTTATGTTTTTAAATATTGCTCTAAGAATAAGTTTTTCATTTGACTAATGTGCAACTGTACATTTTAATGTTTTCTTCCTCTGGATTATTTAGGTATTCAGCACATGTAATATCGCCAAACAATGTTTTCTCCTCTACAGATGCTTCCTCATCATCATCCTCACCTGCACACAATCTTGCACCTGGCCAGAATGTTGACTTTGAGCTTGTGAGAAATGTTTGCGCTTTCTGCTAATTAAATATGTGAGTATTTAAAAACAACCACCAGCTGTAAAAAGCATGACTGTCTGTCCCCAGGGAAGCTGCCAAGCTGTTCCCTTTCTAGTGTTCTCACGAGTCACAAAAAACAATTTCAAAGAGCCTCCCGTCTCTTTTACAGGGGACCCAGTGTTACTGGTACGATCTGATTTTTATGGAATGCATAGAACATTGCACTCGATGGATACAAAGGAATCGTTTCTCAGAAGGCTGCTTGTGTACAGCTTTTAATTAATAAGGGAACCTTGCACTGTTTTCAGCTGTATAGTTTATTGTGCAAAACATGGCTTACTGGACTCAACTAGATGTTTGTATGTTATACATTGTTTGGATTCAGTACATTCTAAATAGGCCCTGCACCAAATTTAAGGGAAAATCTATGGAATTTTGTGGAATAGATTTAAACAATTTCAAAATCTACACCATAACAAATACTACACTCTTATCAATGGAATAGTATTAAATCAGCAAAAGTATAAAATATGTAACAAACTCAGTTATGAACAACCTTCTAAGAAATATTGTCATTATAATACCTAGTCGCTGATACATGTTTTTTTAAATATGCTATGAAAGTGAACTGACTTCAGCCCTGCAATTTTAGGTTGTTGTTTTCTTAAGCCTTTTTAGAAGTGTCTGAGAACTTGAATATTAACTACAGGCTATTCATGACTGAATGAATGGGGTTTTGTATGCTTGAACTGTTTCTCTATCAACACACAACAAACAGAACTTTATCTTCTCTGTGTGAACACAGGCAGGGAACCCATGTGTGTATGTGTTTGTGTGCTGGTGCACTCTCTGTTTAAATATTTTCTTTATTTTCCTCATATTTCACTACAGAATATTTTCAGGCCAGCAAACGGTGTAGTTAATAACCCACCTTTCTCTCTGAACAGTAGACGTAAAATTAAGGACATTTGTCTTATGTGAACTTTCCTTTCAAAGGTGAACATCTCTTTCTGCGTTCTTCTGTTATAGTAGCTCAAGAGAAAAACAAAAATGCCATTTGGTTTCAGATTATTCAGTTTTGTGTTCTGTAAACTTGGAATGTATGTAGAAACCAATCAGCTGAGTAAGGGATTATATACTGTTGTTTATATATGTAATTCTTTTTAGATTATTATTTATTTCTGTTAATAGTTGTTTCAGTCTAGCTTTAAATGAAGAGATGATTTTATTTTTAAATAATGACATTACAGACACTTATGGCCAGAAAATCTACAAAGCTTCAGCTCTGCTGATCTCATGATGGTTATATCCAGATGATTAGAACTGAGAATACTTTGCTAAACCCATAACACACCCAGAAACTCACATTCCCTCTGACTATATAAGATTTGCATATCCTATTAAACATACACACTCTGAACGAGCCTCTCTTCAGTTTGGAGAAGTGTTCAAGTCGCACAGCGAGGCACACTCTGCAAGCTGAGCCTCCCACTCTCTCCTCTCACCCTCTGGCCCCAAAGTGGCCCCTCAGCACCACTGGGTCTGGATCCATCCCCACAAGAGCCTGTGTAGCACTGTTTAATATACACTGCGACCAATTATCTCCATTCGATTAGCTTCCGTAATAATTGATTCTGTAGATTTCAGAAAGCACCAGGCACTATGTGAAGAGTTCCTGAAAAAGGAAAGTTATTTTTCCTTCCACTCTGCCATGTTACTGTTTTCTTTTTATGCTTCTGTATTAATGTGGCAGTCAGACTAATTTATCAACTGCAATTTGTGAAGTGCCTTTGGGAGGCAAGTTACTCGTCATTGCATATTCCTATATTATTAGGTGGACGGATGGGAAAATGCAGCATTGTTTGCTAATATTACTTTCAGTAAGGATGGTTTCATAAACACAGTCCAATTTATCACAGAGAATGAAATAGCAGAACACATTTTAGTTTTATTATTTGTGCTTGTGCGTTGTGTTGCAACATTTATCTTCTGTGTGTTCAGGTGTCACTTAGTTCTTTCTAACTCAGCAGACTTATGATGACACAAACGCTTCTGAAGGGAACTTCTTTTACTGAGCGCTTTTAGTTCTTACAAAACACTCCCATAATTCCTCTCTTCCTCAATCCACCTTCAGTTCGCCATAAGCCATTTTGAGTCCCTCTCTTGGGTGGCATTACTGGAGTTAGTGGTTCATTTGTACTGTTTACTGTGTAGAGGTGATCTACACCCATATCTCACAGTTCTGTCCTGATACACTCACTTTCACTCAGACCAAAATAGTTCCCAAACAAGCTCTTCACTTTTTGTCTGCATTGTCTTACATTTAAAATTGTTTGGTTGTGATTGTACTGCCATAAACAATTGTATCTATAAGCTGTTTTGGGAGTTTGGTAATTTATTAACGTTCATATAAACGTTCATATATCAGGAATCAAGGCAATGCGATTAACATGATTACGCAATAGTAAATCATATAATTACATTAAATAAAAAAATTCATCACAAGCAGCCACAGAACACAGACTTTTGTAGGTGTAGGTTGTTTATCCATTTGTAGGTTATTTATCCATTGTTTGTTTATTTAATGTTTTGGCAGATACATTTTTGGCAACATTGTTTGGCAAATCTAAATGCTTTCAGCTTTGAATTAGAGTGTTTTGTTCTCTTATGTCAGTTTAACATATCATGTTTAAATCCAGTCTGCAAAATTTTGCAGTAATGTTTCATCATGTTTCTCCCCATATTTTACTTATTAGGTTAGACACTTAAGGAGTTATGAAACAAAAGTTTTATGGTGAAGCTGCAGAGTAATATTTAATTGAAGCTGTGTATGAATTGTGCATTCACACCGCAGTGTTAATAAAACCTATTCAATTTACTTATTGACATCAGAATGATCTCAGGTAATATGTGTAAACAAACATTTCTTTTTTAGCTTTGTAAAATATTGTATAGTAACTCTGTATAAGTATAAGTAAGTTTGTAAAGTATAAGTATATGTATAAGTAAGTTTGTAAAGTATTGTGCAATCTGCAAGCAGAGGTTTCTGATGTTGTTTGTGGCTCAGCCAGTCTGAGATCACCAGTGTTTTTTTCTAATACAGTACAATTTTTCTGTACAATGTAGCACAACAATATGATTGGAAAATTAAAATGAATTTCAGAATTTCTTATTTGCTATGTCTTCCTTTTTCTGTTATAACAGCATGCACCTGCACAGGCCTGAAAACAAGACATTTATGCAAAACCTGATAATCCGTGTTATTTCGGCATGATTTTGAAAGTCCCAAAGAGAATCTTGTGAGCTTAAATGGAAGAAAATCAGATGGGTTATCAAATCTGTTTGATTAGTGACCTAGAAATGTATAAAAATGTAATAAAATAATGAAATTTAATAAAGTTCTTTTTGAAACTATTTTAAGCACTGTTTATTTTAAGGTTTAAATTAGATTTTGAATCCCAAATTCTTCATCAGATTTTGGAACCCCAATGTTTGTAGTCCACCCAGGTTATCACAGATATACAGATCCAAAGTCCAATGGCTTCCTGGACTGCCTTAAAATCCTGGTCCAAAGTTATATCCCACTTACAGTTTAGCACTCCATGTCTACTTTAGCATCTTTTCCCAGATCACCACTTTTCTGCTGACACACATTAGTCACATGTTCTCCTCCTGCTGTCCAAGTCACTGCTGTCTTGAACCCAGAACCTATGGCCCCTCCTCTCCAGTGCATTTAGCCAGAAACCCTCTCCTCTCCCTCCTTCCATTCTTTATCACTCCTCACAGCATACAGATCTATTTCTCCTCAGCTTGACTCCATCTGCCCTTCTGCAGCTTTGGAAAACTGAGACATCAGGCCACCTGGGATCAATCAATTGTAGTTAAAACCTTATATCATCGACTTCCACAGCATACTGACATATAATTTCTCTCGGAAAGCAATTCAACAGTAATGGCACAAACATTCTTCTTGAAACACAAAGTGATTACTCCTCTTTAAATGTGCCGGAGGAGGGGCGGAGCCAAACTCAAGCATTTGTTGCCATATTTGGAACAGGCAGTTGCATGTTGTTTGTGGGTTTGTTCAGCTATAGGCACTTTTTTTTAGACAGCTATGTCTAAAAGGTTGATTTTGTATCAGATTCTGAGTTTTATTCTTAAAATATAAAACAAATCTTAAAATTATTTATAATTTCACTTTAAAGATTATGATAATTTTAACAAAGACTGAATTGTTTGTGTGTTCATTCAGTTCCACCGTGACCAACAATTGTCCCACTAAGATTGTTTTTTCTTTAATAAACTGAGAATGTTTTAGATAAATTATAAGACATGATTTTTGAGGAGGCAAAAAAATCAAACATCACTTTATATATTTATTTATAAACAGGATAAAAATCCTGTTTAACTGTGTTTAAGATACATAACATAATACATTAGCCTTAGCAAGACCAATTTATTTCAAGAGATTTTAAATGTCATTTCCATCACTGTCATTTATGCCACAAAAAAGTCAAGAGAGATGTATTGGAGCTGTAAATATTCATGATGTTTTAGAAAAATGACAATCTCCTGTGATGCATGTACAGTATATGCACTGCTGGATATTGTTAGCAGCTAAATGAATAAATCAGAATGTGAAAAGTGTGTTTTACAAGACAATTTAGTCCACAAGGCCAAAAAAGTGCCTTGAAGTTGAAGAAACAGCCATCCTGGTAAGATGCCATAGAAATGCTCAGTTCAACACTGTTGCCACTGAGATTACACTTGACTGTCATAAAACAAACTCTTGACTGTGCAGTCTTTATCAGTGGTGGGGGTGATGCAGTGAGAAACCCAGAGGAGAAAAGCAGTAATGCTTGGTGTGGGGAAATAAGGACAGCTCCCATAGAGAACATTAAGGAGAGCACTTGACAACAGCTTTTCTGTGTGTGTGTGTTGAAGAAAGTTATTTATTTTCTCCCTTCCTTGCTTCTTTCACTTCTCATATCTGTATTTCTTTAAATTCACACATACACACACTTGCAGCCTCTCCCAGAGAAATAAATTTATCCACAAACCCTTTGTGTGTGAAAACAAGTGAACTTTCATTATTGCCGATTCTGTCTAACCCACAAATAACTTCACATGCGAGACAGAATGATTGATACTCTTCATCACTCGGCTTCTCTCTCCCCTCCCCCTAATTTAATTCCAAACAACTGCCAAGCCTCGTCATCCATACCAAAGTGTCTTACCAATGGAGCAGCCCCTATTGATCGACTGTAATAACACAAACTCTCTCGACACGCTCATGCTTGCTGCTGACACAATAATCCTGCCCCCCAAAAAGAAAGCTGGAGGAAAAGAAAACAATTCCTGAAAATATTAAGAAGCACAAATGGCTAATCTGATCAACAAATCAATATATTTTATTTTAACTAAGAAGGAAACGATGGGATAGCTGATTAGCTTCTATAAAAAAGCAGCAGAGGAGAATGACAGACAGAAAGAGATGAATGTGTGCAGTATTTGCCCCATTAGAATGGCTGGTACTTTCCACGAGTAGGTTACAAAATAGGGCCTGAAAAACCATATGAAAAACCAATATGTTTTTCATTCAACCTCAGGACGTCAACCTAAATATGAGCTGCTTTGGTTTTCAATTTTCACAGCTTTTGCCGGATTTGCAAGTAAGAGTGCTGAACAATTACTTGTTTAGAACATTTATGCATTTATTTGTGTGATTATTATTTCCATGCAACATGTCTGTGTGTATAATTTGAGTAGATACCTTTCCTGCTAGGTTAAATATAGGTTAGATTATAGGCAATCTAGTTCTCACAAGATGAAACGTAGGATATGTGCCTCTGATGCTTTGAATGGGATACCAAAGCATACAGTGTTGTACAGTGAACTATGTAATTTGCCTATATCACCCTCATGGCCTTCCTCCTACAATGCCCCCCTTTGCAGCTTACCACGTCAGCACCCTAGTTTTACTTTTTAATAGTCATCAAGTTTTCTAGCCACAGAGGTATAATCGGTACTGATGAAGATGCTGTTGGACTCTAAGCAGTTTTTGTGTAAAAGGATGCCTAACAGCTAATTTCAGCTCTGTTTTCTGTGCTGCGGAGAAACCTTGATCACTCCTCGCCTGCAGTGTCTATACTTTTTGGTAGTGTCTTTTATTTACTACATCAAAGAGAGTGCAAATTGCTCCATAATTCAGTTTGGAATATTCTGTCAAGGTGGCAAAAAAAAAAAAACCTCCAACACCCTTGCTTAATTTCCTAAGAACGTGATGCATTTATACTGAAATGTTATTAAAGGATGGCCTTGTTTATATTTTGTTCATGAAACAAAGTTTTTGCTGAGGGTGTTAAAAAATAGCTAGTCGATTGCGCTCCCTCTGTGCTGAACACCTGATTTCATTTCGGACTCAGTGAGATCTTAGCCCCCATCATGCTTTGGTTAAAGTGCCTAGCTCAGCAGTGAGAGGGATCTCTGCAACACACCACACTGATTTTGGCTTATTAGATGTTTACGGTTGTTTTTTTGTGTACAGTATGTATTATTCATCACTAATTGTAATTTAAGTCATGATAATAACCTATTAGTTTACACAGGCTGGTTTTCAGATCGGAGGATAGGGAGAGAGAGTTGTAATTGTGTCCAATGAGAGATCTAATTGTTTCAGAGTTCATGCCTTCTACAGAAGGAAAAAATATTTTGTAATTAATGTGAGGATCTGTGCTGTTGTGGAGGTTGTTTAAACGCGTTTAAACGTGTGTTTTGTATCAATGGGGGCATGTAGTTGAAATGGCTTGTGCACACAGTAATGTTTAGATCTTTTGGAACAAGCTGGGTCAAGGTTTGGCTGATTAAAATGGCTTAGTTAGCTGCTGGCTGTAGATGCTGAACACCATCTGGCTTCAAAAAATCATTCTCCATTGATGGACATTTAAAAGTATTTGTGTTTTTTGACAAAATTCAAAACATACTTCCAAGGGGTCCTGAATGTTTTAACTGGAGATGAATGAATGACTTTTCCAGGTATCATAGAGCTCCTTGTTTGGGTAAGTTTTTCTCATTTTACTCTGTTGTTATTTATTTTTTCTACTTGTAATGTTATTTTTTGTATAATATGCCCCCTTTAATCTGATCTCTGGCTAATTTAAATTTAAGTGACAGTGACATATTTGTCAGGCAAGGTAACCCATACCTGAAATGTGACCTTTGCCTTTAACCCATCACTGATGAGGAGCGAGTGAACACACACTGCACACACACACCCGGACCACCTGTTCTGATTACAAGCCGACTTGCTAACCAGTAGGCCACAGCTGCCCATATTTATTACAGTTAGACAGTTCCAGTTTCAGTGGATACTCTAGTGGATATTGTGATAAGCTGTATTCAAACAGAATTGGTATTCCTGGAGGAGGTTGCATAGATATTTGTTTTTCACAAACATACTTTGTGATTTAAGTCCGAGCTGCCAAATCGTTTTATTCTCTCACACAATATCTGTTACAATTACTGATCAAATTACCAGCGGTCCACAGTTATCCTCTGAGAAAACTAATTATGTCTTATGTATTTACCAAAATTCTCCAAAATTTACCAATGTGTTTTGGCCTATGTGACCTAGCGTAGAAACTATTACTAAACCGCTCACATCCTTTGCATGCTGCGTGTCTTGCAGCATCTGGTTGCCAGATATTAGCAAATAAAATAAAACAGTCCAAACTGCCAGTGTCAGGTAAGATACTCACCTTCATGTCCACTCAGTTATGTGATACTATAATTATATTTCAGTAATTTCATAAGTCTTGTTTATTTTAGTGGGTTTAATAGAGATTGTGAAGCTGATGTCATGCCATCTTAAATTCTGAATAAATGTTTTGCTTACACAGCGTATTGCAAGGCTTGTGCTGGATTTCTGCTAGTAATTAAAGGGCAGTATTTAGATTTTCTGTCATATTTATAAAAAAATGTCGCCATTGTAGGTCATTCCTGCTTTATTGAGAATAGAGGTATCTTGACATCACATGAAGGGTAACACATCTAATGTCAAGAGATTGACCTAGTGTCAAGATACAATTTTTAGAAAACAAGAAGTATCTTTTAATTTTGCCTTTTTAATCATTGCTAAACAGTGATAGTGCCATTCAGTATGGGCTAACTTCAAAAGAACATCCTACGTGAGAATTTTAGAGGTTAAGATTTATACTGAAAAATCTTTGCACAGTCGCTTATGTAGTCCATTAAAATTTGAAATCTTTCAGTATGTTTGTGAGGTGAACAGCCTTCTGTGATGTCTATAAATAATCACAGCACACAACTCACAAGGGTAGTTTCCAGCCCTCTCTCTGATAATACCAAACCTTGATTCTACACACACATTTGTTAATTGTGCAAATTTTGCAATGTCTGCATTTAAGGAACATTATCATTTCCCTTGAGTCATGGCACGTTATGAATATGCAGATGTCCACAGAGATGTTCATAATACATCTGTGACTGTGCAAATTAGGCAGACTATGGCTTTTTCATTTTAATCATTTGCAGGTGCAAGTATGTGCTTGGCACTGTAATTAGAAAATGCGCTTGGCTTTTTGTGCCAGCATTTTGGGTTAATATCCAAATATTGTAACATGTTGTAGCTAAACATGATTAAACATGACTGCACATGAGAGATAATGGCTACCCAGAGAACAGGAAACGTTCTCAAAATATTGGCTAATGTTCTTTAAAACAAAGAATGTTTTTGATAACAAAGTCCTTGCAGTAATGTTAGTGGAACATTTTTTAACATTATACATCATATATATCAAAAAAACGTTTTTCTTAAATAGTGTAATGTTTAAAACAAATATTTCAGTGTGTGGGTAGAAACAATATTGTATAAAAACATAATAAGCAATATGTTTGATCATATGACTATAGGGTGTTTTACTATACTGAACTGTAATACTTACAGTAATATAGCAGTACAGTGGGGAGTAATGTGCAATATATATCTCAGATCAAAGTAGTTTTATATTCTGCAGATTCATGAATTTCATATCATTACAGTTTGCACCCACTGTTACAATATTTTAAAGTTAAAATAATTTTTTCTACCTACATCATCTGACCATGTAGAGCCTCATTTCTGGTTGCCATGTCAATATCCATTTCCCAGAATTCTGCAGATCTTTTATTCTGAGTGTGTGCGTCTTAATCACACCATCATCTTCATTTCAGCAGAAACCTGAGCAAAATGAAAGCAAAGAACAGGAAAAGGTCAATCCTTCATCACAGCTTACAGCCAATACGGTGATTGAAAGACATGATATTTTCACCAGAACAAGACAGGGTCGCAGATAGCCTCCGACTTTACATAAAGCAATTGTGTCACCACAAAGCAGGAGGGAAACTTTTAGTCTGTATAATATGACAAACACATCCACGTACGTGCAGGGCATGCTCATTCTAGTGGATGCCCTTTTTGATGTGACCTAGAATCAACTTCCTGTTCCATAATATTTTTGTTCACCATGTTAAGGCATGTCAGATTGATCTCAGATGAATAGTAATACATATTTAATAAAAAAACAGAGAATTGTTTTACAGTTTTTATACAACAGCTCAAAACCCCTTTAATTAGACTTTAGACCTTATAAAAAATAAAGAAAATAATATGCCTAAAGCATATTAGGCAGTGCTTAACGTCTATAAAAAGAGTTGGATTATATGGTTTTAAGAGAAACAGGTGCTACGTGACCTCATGTGCTATCCAGGATGTCAATGTGCTTCTTCAACGATCGTCTTCTTTAATCAGAAGCAAATCTTGTTTTCAATAATTAGCAGACGGCAAAAAGGAGAAAAACTCATTTTCCAAAGAGTCCCAGCATTCATAGATCAATGTAACGAATTGTAATGTCACACTGTTTACCCCTTCCAGGAAGAAGTTACTGCAAAATTTAAATCTTGTCATTTCATCAGCTCAATCCTGTTTTATTTTGTTTTGGTTTGGTTTTATAAGGTCTCAGATTACTAGATGTTTTCAGCTTATTATGTCACAGGTCTTGTAAGCATTTAATTCATTCAATTATTAATTTTTCATACTGTAAGAAATCATATTTTTGTCTTAATTTCCAGTAAATATATCTAAACATTTTTACAACACTTAGTAAAACAACACTTAGTTTAGACTTGATTTGATGTCTTTGTTTAAGCATAAGCCACACTAAATTTTGTTAGATTTATGATTAAATCAACAATAAAAACTGCCAATGGGGTAAGAAAAGTAAATTAAAAAGCAATTTTGCTTTGCTAGTAAATGTAACTTTTTCGAAGATGCTTAAACATTCTGTTTGGTTGCTTGTTTATTACATTTAGGTAATGGAAGAAAATAAATCAAATATGGATGAAATACTACATTTTTATTGTTTGAGACACAACAGGAAGAAATTCTATTGAGCTGTTGTAGCTCATGTTATAATTTCTTTAAAACTTAGTGATGTGGCTTTGAGTGTCTTGTCACTGGAATATCTGAGGATGACAAGATTCCCATTCAGGCTTCTGTTAGGACTAAAACCTTGCTGTTTTTTGAACACCTCATGCCAGTTCATGCAAGCTACATTATTACTGTTATGAGCTTTAAAATAATGATGTGGTGATTGTGATATTATATGATTTTGCAGATAATGTAAATCAGATGTAAGTAATTGGATTTTAGGTCTAAAGAATGTGTATATAACTTCAGTTTCTTGACAGATTCCTCCTGCTGCATTTAAATATATTTGTGAGGGCTCGACAATAGCACACTGCACATTAATCCAAAGCCTCCAGACAGATCCAAAGCCTGATGTTGCTGTAAGCATTGTTATTTTTTATTAAAGACACCATCCCAGACATTGTGCTAGCAGTGAATGAGGGCTGGTGTGCTTGGGTCTGACACGTGGGAAAAAGTGGAATGATGAAGAGGTAATTAAAGACAGGAAGAGGTGAATATGATTTTGGGGGATCTGTCTGTAATTGGACATATGAAAGACACAAGTAGGGTGTATAGCTACTGCTGCTGCACCTTATTAGCCGCTAATGTGAAAACCAATATTTCAGCCCATGTCAAGGTGCAGTGGGAGACAACGACTCTCTCCAACAAGTGTAGGGTCCCCACTGAGAGTTTGAGAGCAAGCCAGGCATCATCCTCCATTCTCCTTCTGTTTAATTCACAGATACTGGTTCAAACAGACCTTCCCTGTATTTGTTGGACTGAAGTGCCGACAGGTGAAAGCTGGCTTTCCCGTGTCAAATCCAACCATTAGTGAACACATACTCAAGGGACAAAAGACACGCCCATTGTTACAGCTACAATTAAAAGAAAAACATCTTACTGTTTTATTTCTTTCTGGATTCAATAAAGTTGAGCTGGAGTTTTTTTCTGAGAATGTTCTGCAGAAAAATTTGATTTTTTTCAGACTGCTGGCTTCCACTTTGCTGTTTCTCTCAAAACAAAGAGCAATTGATCTGCTGGTGGCAGTTCTAACATTTGGTGAACATAATGACTGATATGACAGATTTGTCAGTGCAAAACTGTTGCTTTTTCTCTTGAGGATTAGTTTGATGGAGTTTGGTGCTCTCGAGATATAAGATGTCTTTACTATGTGGATTTTCAAGCTAATCTAGAAATAAACCTGCCATGCTTATGTGATTTAGATGATGGTCAATTCATATTGCTTGTATGACAAAAGTGGATTCAAAAGACTAGAAGGCGAATTAACATTTTTATAATTTAATATAGCTTGTTTCTGTTACAAATAACACATTATGAGCCCTTTTCATTTAATTACAGAATGCACCCAAGCTGGCATGAACTTCAAGTAAACATTCCAGGAATCATCTTGTGCATCAATGGAAGTCAGGAAACCTGAATTTTTTTGTTTTAAATTTACATGATCAATGTCACAAATTTGCTTCTTTAATTAGTGAGCGAATCGGTTATATGGAATCATCATAACATTTCTTTGTTTAATTTTGCACATTTTAGTTTATTTCCAGGTTAAAATCAGATTTAGAATTTCCTAATTTTTAATGTGGTCTCATGTTTTGGATCCCACTGTACCTTGGCTGGCTTATTGGTTCAGATTTGGTATGAGGAACCTGTGAGAAGATGCAATAAGCTGCTGTGTATTATGACGAATGATTTTGACACACATTGGGAATCCTGACAATTGATTGTTCTGTGTGTGACACCATGTGTCACAGATGTGCCCTCATTACCGGCCACATATCAGGTAATTTCACTGGGACCAGAAGGGGAATGTCATGTTACCACATTCAGACTGTCATGTCATGTTATATTTGCCACGGCTTGTCACAACAATGGCTGTGCAGTGCTTATGGTGGTGTTTATAACGGTATCAGTTTGCAAACAAGCAGCTGTCAGAAAATGTCAACATTGTGTTTGGTGTCCCTGTGGAGAATTGTGGGATATATAGAAGACAGCAGAGGGAGAGATGGCTTTGGTATAGAGTCTACTATTGCAACAGTTTTACACATTTCTTGACTTTTCTACACACTAATTAGATCACAACCACCTTTATTTTAATGCCAAATAATATTCAAGGATAGTTTAGAACTGTCACTGAGCTATTTATGCTACATTCATACCAAATTAGCAGTTAATAACAAATTATTTAAAAAGACAGATTTGTTTGTAAAAGACAATTTTTGAGGTTTTCTGAGGTATTTCACTAATACTAGCTTACAAACATTATCTTCATCGTTTTAACCTTTAACTCACGTACAGAACTGTACATTTATTTAATTAATACAATAGTTTATATGGAAGATGAAATGCAGGAGTTAAAAATGAGTTGAGCTACAACAACAAGTAACATTTATATAGGAAACCACTGGTCAAAATGAACATCCAATCCAATTTATCTGTTAAAGGGCATTCATTTTAAAATCATGAGAAGCTTAAAATTCAAAATTCAGTCACTTTTGCTCATACATTTACCTGGTAGTGTATGTGTATTTACCTTCATAACTGTTTTAGTAGTAGATTGCCTTTGGTATAACATTCACTCATTACTATTTGAATTAAGTAATTTTCCTCATACTCTTCTTCTTGAGGAAAGAAGAACCAAGAACCAAATGTTTCCCCTACTCTCTGAAGTCCAGCATTTAGTGTAGGACAAAAATTGTATATTTTATAATCTTGAGGTTAATTGTTCCAGTAAAACATTTTATTAAGTTACCCATTTATCATTTCACCAATGTTTTCCAGATCTAAAAATATTGCACCAGATATTGAGTCTGTTATGATTAAATATTGATGCCCAATTTAGTTTGGTTTACTCTCTCTCTGTCTCCGTTGCTTCTGGAGAACTGCAGTATTGAGCTCAATAAAAGAAGATTGTTGGAGAGGCATGCTGGAGCATAGAAGGGTGAACAGGTCAAGTTCACTGTGGGGGTGGAGACTAAATGAGCAATGCTGAAGGGTTTCTGCCACCAAACTTGTGAAAGTCCTGCCCATATCAATGTCAAAATAAAAATAGATCAATTAAAATAAAAAATAAAAGCGTTTCTTTTTTTATGTTTTTCTTTTGTTGATGGTTATGTAATGGAACTAATGTTTGTAGCATATATTTTTATGTTAAAAATATTAATCCTGAAAACCATTATTCTAATCGAAGATTTAAAGACTTAAATATGAAGGTGAAAACTGTTTTGCTTTTACATTGTTAAACTGAGCTTTCAATGTTCTAACCCTCATGGTTTTCCCAAACCCCTATGCTGTGCACAAAACACTGAAAGACTTTTTATTCAGCGCTTGTTGTTAGTGGTCACAGTGACTATGACTCTCAAGGTCTAAACCACCATAAAAATATTCCATATGAGTTCTGTGATACCTTAGTATAAAGAACAGAGCAACATTTTGACTGTTATTGTTATTGTTACAATCTCCTCTCTGCTTTCCCTCTTAAATCTTTTCATTCTGTCTGCATATTCTACTGCCGTTCAGCACACACACAAAAAACAAACGCATTATATCAGATCTAATGTGGGCATATAGACGCACCACCTGTACACAATCACAATTCAGACCTTTGAATTTGGGGAGGATTATTAGTGAATACACAATGAACTATAAATGTCATAACAAATGTTTCAAAGTTATATGAAAAATTCTGTATTTAAAAAGTCTTTAATTTTTTTCCTTTTGTGTTTCAAAGTGAAAAAAATGCCATGCAGGTTTTTGGAATGACACAAGGGTAAGACAATAATGAGAGAATTTTCATTTTTGACTGAGTTGTTCTTTTAAAGAAATAGTATTATTCCACAATGCAACATTTCCTATTTGAGCTTTTGGGTTTAAAAAGTGGGTTTAAAAGCACATTTTTACTGTCTTCCATTATTCTTGGGTTGTGACCGTGGCACAGCCTGCATGCTGGAGGAACACTCTAGTTGATAAGACTAAGTGAAGAATGTGTCAGTGCTGAGAGAACTTTGACACTTGAAATGCAGAGAGGGATGCATGTCATCACAGCTCAGAGTTACTGCATACCCACAGGCTGCTGCCTCACATGCCTTTATTGATGCCAGTGGTAAGGGGACCAGGGACACATCACTAATATGTGCAGTTATCTTGAGGGAACTGGTGGAAGGTAAAAATCAAGTGTAAAATTTACACACAGAGTACCAGAAGTCAGAAAAAGTGAGCAAATATTCAAATGGCAGATGCTGTAGGCTTTGATGAAGTCATTAAGAGTCACTGATGCATCAGGCAGTCAAAGTTTTCTTTCTTTATTTCCTTCCATCCATCCATCCATCCATCCATCCATCTTTCCTTCCTTCTGTCTACTTGCATTGGTTATGCAACAGATATGCTCACAAATATGCTTCATACCTTTGCAGAATTGAGGCTTTTAATGCAGCAAAGGCACAATTATGGATACATGCAAGGAGAGGGTCAATGTGACCCTTGCACTCAAATAACAAAGCATTTAGCTCAAATGACAAAGTCATCAGTTTTGTGTTGACACTGTTTTTTTGTAGTATGTAGTAAGAAATCATAATTAAAATGTATACAGAGAACAAACCACCTAATATGTAAAAATCACTGTAAAATACATTAATCTAGGTCTTTGGAATGATAAAGTGTGTGGTTAGTTTGAGTTTTTCAGTTCAGTTCTGTAATCTGGCAGATCTGATTTTGACAGGAGCCATGACATGGCATAGAAAAGTCTGTTGTTTTAAAATGCTCTCTGTCAGCATTGCATCTAAAACAGAGCTGTTGGCCTTTTTCAAGGAAAAGACATGGAGCAGTACATGTGTCACATTTTCTGATGAGTATTTGACATGGAGTCTGCCAGTCTCATCGACCTTCATTTGCAGTCTGAGGTTGTCACACAGTAGAATAAAATCTCTTATCTGCAGACTGGTTCAAGGTTCAGTGGCACTGACGGTGCCCTGATGTCCCAGTGAGACCAAAGGAAGATATTCTGTAATTTAAAAAGAAATTTGAGGTTAGAATCTACATGTATGGGTGATTCAAGACATCATTAGTCTTTCAAAGCCATACCACCTCTTTGTGATGAGGGTCAGTTCTCTCTGTGTACAAATTAAAGGTCATTAGCTGAAAATGCTTTTGAGACTCTGTGTCCAAATTAATTTTAGACACAGATATAACTGAGGCTTGTGTGTGGTGTGTTCAATGTCATGCTTTTTAATATTAGTCAATTAAATTCTGAAGTAAAATGGTTAGGGTAGTGTGAATAATGAAGCCAGGTTAATGTTTAGATTTTAAATAAATATAAATACCTTTCATAATAAGAGTCTATTAATTAGTTTTATTGTATAAATAATGGCTATAAATAATGGCTATTGTGCATAACTGATAACATACAAAAGGAAATGTCTTTCATACAAAGTTTAAAAAAACTTTCATTTTTGGGTGAACTGTTTCTTTAAATAAAATCTTTAACCAGGAACTTCTATAAAGTCTTTTGACTGTTTTTACGGTAAATAAAGCTTTTTACTGTATATGATAAAGTAACACACAATTACCCAGTTTTGTCTATTTTTTTACTGCAACATTTTTAGCGTTCTATTTCCATTAGAAACATCATAAACATTTTTAAGTGAAAAAGCTTGGCCTGTATGCACTCTCAAAAAACAAACACAGTCGTTGTTGGTTATACTTCAGATTAGTCAGGGGGTATTTAGTTTAACCACGTGTTCTTGAAGCTCAGTTGGTAGAGCATTGCGTTAGCAATGCAAAGGTTGTGGGTTTGATTCACAGGGGAACACACATAGTGATAATATTTATAACTTCAATGTACTGTATATGGCTTTGGATAAAAGCCAGATGTGTAAATGTAAATGGGTAGAAATCTAAATAGCTGTTTAATTTTTTTCTTAATCTTTTATCTTAAAGTTTGAGAACTTTTATCCTGATACAGACTGTTTGATATCAAGAAAACCTCTCAGATTTCATTCTACCTGTCCAACTGTCAGAATATTTTACAGTTTTTCCTCTTCAGATATTTTACACTTTTTCCTCTTCTTGTTCTGAAGTATGATTTGGTGTGCAACATCACTCAGACGCCCACTGAATTATCACCACTGAAAACAGCTAGTAGAAGTGGGCTTGTTTAAAAATAAAGGTTGCTGAGCTACCTGCCAATGTCAATGAGTTTTAAATTGAAATAAAGAAAATAAGGCCTCAATGCTCTTTGGAATTGATGTGGTTCATGTAGCATCAGCATTTAACATGATACCCAACTGCTTTTTTAAAGCAACATTTTCTGTGACCTTGTTCTTGACAAATATGTCTAACACTGTCCTTCACTGAGTCCCACAGCATCATACCAAACAAGAAAACAGCAGTCAGAGAATAATCGTATATTTTCAGTGTAATGTGTAGACTAAAACAACACTGACAATCAATACACACACCTGTGATTGCAAAATTTAATTCTATAATTGATAATGAACTATATTATTTATGAATTACTGTTACACCTACAGTTACTCCTAAATAAACATATTTATCTTTTTATTGACTATTAGTGTCTATTATAATACTATGGCAATTGTTTTATAAAAAGCAATAAACCACTGAGTCTGTGCCTTATAGCTATTATACCACAGGTACCACAATTCACATTATGGCAATACGCCTTAAGTTTACCCAAAGTGATCAGGAATTTCTTTACTGTACTAAGACTTCCTCACCAACACTTTTTGATCTAAAGCAACTTACAGTACAATCAATGCAGACACAGTCCCTCAGGAGCAAGCAAAAGTTATGTGTCTTTATCAAAGGTACAGTGGTTAGACAGCAAAACTGGGCTCTTAGTAATTCCACTGTTCCCCTGTCACCCCTATTTGGGTTGGAATTGAGCTGGTGCTTAGGGCAGGACTGCAGGACAGATGAAGGATGTGATGGTAGGGTGGAGAGATGGATTGATGGGTGTATTCAGATCTCCAGGGATCTGGTTCGGTCATATGGGGAGGGTAAGATGAGAAAACCTGACAAGGGGTTCAAAGTCAGTGAATGTGGGTTTAATCTGATGGGAGTTTATCCAGGCAGGAGATCCAGGCTGGGATTCATAATGATAGTGGCAAACCATATGGGACTTTAGATAGATATCATTCTTGCCATGTTTTAACAGTCTCTGTGGTGCTTTATTTAGGGCAGGAGCTACCAGATTACTTGCTAATTGTTGTATTTGTTTAGAAGCTATGTAGAAGGATGAACATTTACACCACATTAAAAACAAGAGCTTTTTCTGTTTATGTATGCATGTATGTAGGCATTTCCTTATTTGGAAAAATGTAACTACCCAAGAAGTCACCTTATGCAAAATAAGGCACTTAGAGAACCCAGAAAATCAGAACAGCCTTTAAACACAGAACAGCTTTCCCACTAATTGAAAGATATTGCTTTTGAGACTGTGGGTAAAGAACTTTCTCAGTATTCTAAACTACTTTCAAAACTCTTTTTAAGGAAGGAAACAAAAACCCCACTATTATTTTTATTGCAAATATAAAAAAAATATTACTCCTCCTTAGGCTTGTAGCTCATAGTTAATAAAATGCATGGTCTACAGTCCTAGTTATGAAATGTATGTGCTCTTTTAGAATCCTTATTGCTAATATTTTTACTGCTGCCAATCTGAGCTGATGGGTGTTACCACGAGCAAATGGTCATATTGATTTACGTGATCGCTGCCTCTGCAGGGTCACAAGGTAAGAGGATGATCAGAATTCTGTGGTTTATGCTTCTGTGTCTTGCATATAGGTATTTGAGCTAAAAGATGTTAGGAAAAAATAGTAAATTGCTAAAGGGGCAAAAAAAAAGTTTTGTCCTTTTAGAAACACTTATCTGCAAGAAATAAGATATACCTCGGATGAATGGGTGTGGCCTAACTCTGGTGCATGGGTAGGCCTATGTGCTGATGACGTAGTGGGAGGAGTTTCTTCATTATGAAGAAACAAATATAAAAATCATTAATGAAGCTGGATTCTACGCTATATTTTAACTGAGGGGTGTTACTGAACTAGAAATTCATAATTTGACTTTTATTTATTAATATAAAATCTATGTTAAAGATAAGAAAACAGCTAATTTCAAACACAAAATGCAATGTTAAAAAGGTGTACTCAAGAGGATCATTAAAGGATCATTATGCAAACATAATAGCTAAGATACCAGGATCTATACCGTATTAAAGTAATCAGTTTTGGAGTAACAAAACTCCATTTCGACTGTCCTATCACAAACAGGGCCTATTCAGTAAATGACTAGCAACCTTTGTCTTTCACAAATGCTTTGCTAAAAACAAATGTAGATTAAATTAACCCAAAATACAATCAATCTCTTAAGAATGAGGAAAATTAGCCAGGTTCCACCACAAACTCTTGATTTGCTGTTGGCCTTAACAGATGCTGCAGACACACTGAATAAATCCAGCAGATGAAGTATTTTGTTTCTGTTTATGCTTTCTGAACACTGCGGTCCCTGTGTAACTGCCTCACAGGCCCTACATGGGAAGACACAGCAGACAAAACAGCAGGAGTTTAATCTCACTGGTGTAAATGCTCTCTGCTCTTGCAGCTGAGACTATCATCACTGGTCTGAGAACAATGGAATTTCATGGAAGCTTACATTTGAGCACATTGGATGGCTCTTTATTATTCCATTGAGAGAAAATATTTAAATGATGCTTTTACAGGGAAGTGATGCCCTCCCTGCTTACAAGAGTGTAAAAAGACCCCCACACACACCCTTGTGCTGAAAACCCAGCTAACAATTTTTTGTTGTAAGAATGTTTCCCGAATGTTTCCATCAAGTAGCAAAAACTTTATTTTCAAAGTTACAGGACTGTTAAAATGTTATTCAATTTTTTACATTCTTTTTAAAATGTTCCACTAACTACTTAAGAATAACATTTTTGATATGATATATAACTTAAAAACGTTCTACTAAGGTTACTGCAAGTAATTGTTTTGAAAACTTTGAGAGGACTTTTAGACAATGTTAGCCAACATTTTGAGAACATTCCCTATAAGCTTGGAAAGTAATTATGCAGTTTAAAAAAATGATTAAAATGAGCACCACAGGTGCTTTACTGTCTGTTTGTGACATATTTTTCATGTGTCATCACTACTGCTTGTGTTTGAATAAGACTAACAAAAACAATAACTAACTAATTAAACAGTTGCAATGTCTCAATTACTGTAAAAATCATTATAACATCTTTGTTTTCATCTGTTTAACTTGTCACAATAAATTCATTTTAGTAATTTCTAGTCATTTTTGTTTAGCTATCATAGTTTGAAATAAATTATTTTAAATAATTAAATAAAATGGTCGAAAATAATGAATTAATCGCTGTGGCACCACTTTCATTTTACATAAACATTTTCAAACAAGTGTTTGATTCTGATAATGTTTGCACAGAAGTTTATGTGTATGGGGTCGGTCTAACATGAAATAAGATCAACATGATTCCATGATATGTTAAGAGGGAAAGTCCAACAGCAATGGCAACATCACCATGCTGGACATCAACTCAGATTTCACGCTTTATGTTGCAGAATGATTGAAGTACAGCAACTCCCTTTGTTCTGCCCGGCACCTTGCAGTCTGATCAAAAGTTTGTTCCTTTTGATGTGTTAACCCCTTCATATCCTTGAATATACAACCTTCCTTTGAACCATATGGTGTCCTCTCCACACTGAGAGGGGATGGGGAGTGTTGCAGCTTCCACCTGTGGTTTTAATTACAGTCTATGAGGAGGTGAAGCAGTCAGGCAGAAACAGAGATATTGGCGCACTAGCGGTGACCCCAGGTGTTTCCTCTTCCTCTGCAGGGATGAACGAACCACCAGTCGCAAGATGGAACACACAGATGACAAAACACAACTGACATCAATGTGAGGTCCAAGTATTTGAGTTTAGATATCTTTGCTATTCCGGTATTAAGTATCTATTCTATTCCATTATTGAGACTATCATCCATTTTAAATTCAGTTTCAATTTAAAGAACTTTATTGGCATGATTGTTTTACATACAATATTGCCAAAGCATTATACATAAAAAATAAACAGGTATTGATAAAAAAGAAGTAAAGGTTTAAAGTAAAAGTATTTAAAGTATTTATTTATAATATATTTATTTATGTATTTCTGTTCTAATATATAAGAACCTTAAAAACGGTCATTACTATTTTATTTGTTTACTATCAAAGACCAGAACAGTAGGTCAACATGTATGACAGAAATCTGCTAGCATTTACATAGCACAGCTTAACTGGGAATGACATACAATAATTTTTTTCTTTCATATTTGTCCTGATGGTTTCTTCAGATATCTTGTACTGTATTTCATCTCAAGCATGCTCTTTACTGACACTGCTGTCTCCTAGGTGACCAAATACTCTTACCTCTAAAAACTTTATTAAGGAAAAAATTGGTTGGTCGCGGTGGATGATACTGCCATAATCATTTTCACACAATAAATATTAAAATGGTTTATATTTATTTCACTCAAAAATGTAATATTTCATATTTTTCTGATGGATTTTTATAGTGTAAGGTTTATTGACTGGTTCTTGGAGAAGGGTTAAACTAAATTTATACCTACAAAGCATTTGAAAATTAGCAAAATAATATTAATAATGTATGACAATAAGTGTTATAGACACTTTCCGTGTGGCAAATAGGAAAAAATATATATCAACACTAGCTGAAGAAACACTTTTTAAAAAATATTTTCCATTTGGCACGAATCTTCTAGCCCATTATAAGTCTGCATATGTTGCAACATTTGGACATATTACTCTCAACACCCATTCATTCCTCCATCATCTGAAATGATTCAAATTCTTTGTATGTTCAGGATCTCTTCAGCCCATTGCCATAAGGATCGCTGGATTGCTGTGAGACCACTTCACAGCACTTGAGTGGATAGGCCAAGCTGAGCACCTATTAAATTAAGCTGGTTCCCATTCTAACACCCTCGCTCTGCATGGCACGATCCTTATCTCCCCAACACCTCATGCCCCTAGAGTCCACAGCCCACTCCTCAACACTTCTTTCTCAGCTCTGCTGGGTTCCTCTGACTTCTGCCTCCTCGTTTTCATCTACAAATACTGCTGAGCTTGTTGGTATTTCTAAACCTTGAAAGCTGAAAGCAAACCCCTGCAGCTATACTGGGCATTACAAAGTCTTTTATGACCAGGACTTAGATATAGTTCTTTCTGTCTCAATTACACAGTGTGTTTTAATATTTGATTTTTGTAATTGTGGAGCCAAACATGAGACAGTTGTTTTGCAAAGATTTGGGTGAATGCAAAAACACAATCCATCGATCTTTCTGACGCCTCTCCCTTAATATGCGTCAGAGCTTTCAAAATTATATGAAAATATCAAATGAAAGAAACATTGCTACCTTGAAACTATCTTCAAATGATGTGCTTCTGATATTTGAGGCTTATTAATTTCTAACCTGACATTGGTAATACTTTGAAAAGTCAGTTTTATTTTGCTCTAATGTATTCAGTGAATTTCCTTTGAGGCTGTGACTCTGGATTTTATTCCTGGTGAGCGTTTCATATGGCTGCTGTATGTCAGATGTACGGAAGCCTGCAGGCTGTTCCCAGGAGGACTCTGAAGCAGTCAGACAACATAAATGGGGTCGTACAAAAACCCTCATTCGCTTGCATGGAGTTTGCTTCAGATTTGCATTTCTGTAGCCCGTAATCAGTTGACATTTATGCAATGTTAATAAAACACTGTGGGGTGAATTCATGCAGCAATTGCATCATTTTTGCATGCAGTATTTCAGCAAAACCACTTTTTCTCCTTTAACCACCTGCAGTTTTGTTCTTAGAGGCGTTAAATACGCAAAAATGCATTGCGTATGATCATCATTTTCAGTGCAAACATGCCTTCTTTGTATGTAAATTAGGGTAATTATAAGTTGTGCCTTATTCACAAAACGCATTTTTGTTATTACCCTTAATTAATGTTGCCTTATCACCACTTCCCGTCAGATGAAATGATACAGGTTAATTATTATTTATTAGCTGGTGTGAATGGTTTAATTTTAAAATGTTGTTCAGAACATTTGACAGATCACTCTTGCCTTTCTCTCTGTTGTTGCAGATTGCTGTTTAAAGACATACTGTAGCAGAAGCTGCATAAGACAGAACTCATTATCCTGATAGCTATTATACCAAGTATTATACAGAAGAACAATACAATGATCCTGTATTGGCAAAACTTTCACCATAATTACCTTTAATAATCCATCAAGCTGTACTGTGACTGTATTAATATTCATTACGTATTATGTGGGAGAGCAGTAGAGGGTATAATAACAGCTAACGCTCACAGACTCTGCGGTTCCAACACAGGGCCTTTGTCGAATAGAAGCCGCCCCATTCAAAGGTCATGTAAATGAGAGCATCGGCCTACAGCTAGGAAGGTCCTGCCAATGGAGGAGGAAAATAGTGTAATTGCAGCTTGTGAGACTGATTCCTGACATCCGGTCACACCTGAGTGGCTGTTTCTGGAGCCAAGACCCTCATCCCAATCATTGGCATTCTGTGGGTGGATTGTGGAAGAGAGCTGGGTGCTCTCAGGCACATAGAAACATGTCATAGGAGAGTTGTGGCTGTTTCTATCAGACATATGTCACACCACAAAAGCACTCTTTGTCACTCAACACGAACCCCAGACTCAGTGGCTGCTCACAGCATAAAAGAACTTCCCTGTTAAACTCTGAGAGGGATGTAGAGAAATTTCACACAATGTCCAGAGAACCCTTTACCAAACTTGATGGATGCTGCACAGAAGCCGAGGCATCCAGGTTTGGAGGAAAAAGTTCTGTGCAAAAGTTCAAATCATTATTTTCAGAGTTTTTGTCATTTTGCATTAGGCAGATGTACACACAGATTGTACACACAGATGAATAATTCAATTATGATGAGAAGACAAAACATGGGGGAAAAACAGAGATTATGAAGGAGCTGGGTCTGCTTAGATCGCCGCCCTGCTGTTGGAAGAGTATAACATTACAACCCTTCCCAATGGAATGTTTGCAACAATTTTTGACCTTGTCCAAGATGAATTTGAACAGATGAATGAAAAGAGAGATAAAGAGGAAATCTCCTGTTGCCGCTGCAAAGGTACAGCATAATTATTCTACATCAAGTGGTCACTTGAAGATCAATGACCTCAAGAACTCTTTAAAGTATGCCACCCTTTCTTTGACAATGAGTTAATCCATAACCAGCCATTCCCAGCCAGGCACACTTACCCCAGGGGTATTTATTTTAGGTTTCAGGAGGTATTAAGCAATGTTTTTATTTTGCTTTCTTTGCTTATAGATCTATAAAACAGAAACATGACACCTTGAACATGACACCTTGACACCACTTTTGGTGAAAAGTTGTGTGCTAGCAAAATATGTGTATACACTTCTTTAAAATATACATCTAAAAATGTCTCATTTACACGACTGTGTGTTTTGCTTATATGGTTTCATAATCATTGTGTTTTGATGATAATGGAATTCCTGCATAAAAGACAAATTTTTATTTTTCTAGATCTGGATTTGACTTTAAATTATTATAGTTTAATTATTATTATAGTCTAAATTATAGTTTTAACTCAACAAACCTGATTGACATCGCCTCAGGATTGTCACCCAAAACTTTCTCTCTGGAGCAAAACTCTGAAGCTGTGGTCTGACTACATATAGAGAGCAGGCCGGTGCTAGAGTCACTTTGTAGATTTTTTTACACGTATTCCTGAGAGACATAGAGAGGTAGCACCATCACACTTCCACCCACAGTCGCATTACGCTTATCACAAATAATCTGCTGTATCTGAAAATCATGTGACAGTGTGGGAAGAGCCATTCCTGTTTCACTGCTTTAAAAATGATAAAAGCTATGTTAATGTCTCAAATAAGAATCATGTGGGGTGGTTTTGACTGGTTTTGGTGTGATTCAAATACAGCATAAGAATAACTGCTGTCGTAACCTCACCTCACTTTCAAACTGACTGGCTCTGATATTCTGAGATTGTTTCCTAATGGTCTCCCATGAGTTGTGTCAGTAAGGTTTTCAAACCACAATGCCTTTAGAAATCTGTTTTTCACCTCAGAAAAATAATGCAAAAAATATTGGGGAAAAAATATGTGAAAAACAATGTTACACTTTTAAAGTGGTCTCCTCAGAAGTGAATTGGCTGTTTTCTTTCTGGCACTCGAAAAAGTTTTGCCTTAGTTTTTCAGATATGACGAGCTCGCCAAATCAAATGAAGGAAGGCAGCCTTAAGATATGACAGTTCATCAAAGCCTGGCACCAGTCAAAGGGCACAGCTGGTGGGGATAGAGACCGAGCAGTAACACACTCATAAATGGAGCTGCATGTCACTCAAATAGCAGCCACATATGTATCCGCCTTATTGCCACATTTCAAACAAACACGTTTAAATATAGATCACATTGCAGTAAAACAACAATCTCACACTGAAAATCTGTCCCGGCTATATGACACTATATAGCCTAATAATTTGAGTCTAATTTTGTTCCATAAGTGCCAAATTATTCTGCTAAACATTCTGCTAATTTAAATTTTGATGTTAAAAATTCTGTGTCATGCTGTTATTTTGTCTATGAAACACAAAAGGAGAATTGCATCAGTTCATAGTGACCATGGATGTTAATCTCCAAAAATTTCCAAAGAACACCACAAAATAACTGCAAAAGTATGACTTGAAAGTTTTTTTTAATTTTTTTTTCCAAATTTGTTTTCTGTTCCACAAACAAAAGATAACAACATACAGGTCTGAAACAACATAAGTATGAAGAACTTTTGGTGTGAACTGTCCCTTTAATTTTCTATAAAAGTAACAGCGCATTAGAAAGAATTTTTCCTCCAGCTATTACAACAACATTATATTGTAGAAGAGGTTGGTAGGTTGTGCGCGCTCACACAAATTCATGATGATTGAAGAAAAGAACCTATTGGATATCTTCTGTCACCTTTCTGCTCTTTAAATGCAGTCAGTTCTGAGTCACTGCTCTGTTTTCTTCTCAGAACTGTTAACAGAGGGTCTCAGACGAGAGCTGTTGATGCAGTCAACACAGCCGACTAAATATAAACCAGTCCTGCTACCTCTTAACTCTAATGGGCCCTGTTGAATAATTCAGCCATGATGATAATAATAATAAAAAAGAGAAGAAACAGAGAAAAAATGTCTTGCATCAGTACCTTATGGGTCGGGCCAGGAATATAATTTGCTGTCAGCAGTAGTTGGCGCTTCCTCTCAAGTCTTTCCCTTCCTGTCCTCTCTCTCTCTCTCTCTCTCTCTCTCTCCCTCTAATTGCATTATTTCAGCACGGAAGATGAAGAATAATTTCTGTGGAATTTTCATCAGTCATTATGTCAGGAAGAAGGGGGAGGGGTTTGGGTGGGAAGCGGGTGTGAGATGTTCTGCCACTATGATGTCAAGCATTATCAGGAGAAGAGATTTGAAGCAAGACCTACAAATACACACACACATACAAAACACAAGCCGCCAGGGCCAACCGTGAAAGTAAGGGTGAGATGGGGGCCAACGCATTGACAGGAGGACAGCACCAAATTGGAGACTCCACCATGTCTTCCATTGTTTTCCTCACTCACTTCTTTCCATTTGCTCTTCTGCCTGTCTCTCTGTTCTGTCACAAAATTTGTTCAGGCTTGCCTCTTGTGCTCAGTCCCTGCTGATTCAAAACCTTGTTTATTCATTTATATCACCAAATATAATATAAACACATAGATGCGTGTATGTTCAAATCTGTCCTAAATCTGTTCTGCCTACTGGCATACTGGAAGCCTGGGGCCCCTCCTGCAAACCATGAGATCCTACTGCCCACAAGTAGTAACATCATGCATGAGTGTTCTTTTTAGGGATATAATCAAGGAATTCTAATATAGCACCTGTAATAGTATCGCTAAAGGACATATTGATGTTTTGTAAAATTTAGCACTCTTTTTATTAATATTATCTTTTCATGACCTTTTTTTTATTTTACTGTGCAACACTAAAATACTTTTAGTTAATCTTTCTTTTTCTCTGTCATTTAGACAGTGTGAATCCGGTGGGGTACAGCAGGTCTACTGAAATTTACATTGTCAACCAATCAGTAAACATCTGGGTGTGATGTAGATGACAGGAAGCAACTCAGCAGGAAAGATTCTAGAATGAATTTGTCTCACTGAAAAAAGTTTGACTTGACTATTCTGCTTCAATTGTCTTTGCACATCTTTGTCATAATATGCATACATACATATTAGTGTGTGCCTGCATTGTGCATTTATTTAAACAATTGCCTGATTGAGCATTAGTGTGATATTGCTTTAAAACACCAAAAAGTCCTGTATGCCAGTGGTTCTGCTCTGGTTTCCTCTGTCACTGACCGTTTAACACCCCTTTCTCTGTCCTGGGGTGTGTAAATGTCACAACAAAGCACTTTTGTGTTGTGATGATTGCAGGTGTACAGCAGTCACTAAGGCTTTTGGTCAGGGTTCTATTTGTGCACACGAGACCCTCTGGATAATGAGTTCAGACACTCATGGTGCATATTAAACCAATTTGTGCAGAATGTAATTAGTATCATAGCAGGGGTTTGACACTGTCAGCACTCTGCTCTTTTCAAAGTCCTGGCCCACAGGAACATCACATGAGAAGCTAAATATTGACTCATAAATGTTGTCACTGGGATCTTCCTGAATCATCTCTCCACTTTACCCACTGAGGTTCTGACGCTTTTCCAACTTCATTCTGCTTACCCCGGTGTGGCCGCTCAACTTCCTGTATTGTTTTTTCCGGCTTTCTCTCCTTCCTCTCCTCCTCTAAATGTTCCCACCTCTTCCCATCTACCTCTGAGGCAGAGTGAGTACCACCATGCATCTGCCATTTCTCCCTACACCAAGACAACCCAGCAATTTCAAGACCCTCCCTCACTGTGAATTATGCTTACACAGTAAACACTATAAAATATTAAAGGTGATCAGTGTAATTTTAACTTACTTTATCCCAAGCTTAATATGCATAGAACACTTACAGTAAGTAAGACATTTGTTGGTTTATTTCCCCAAAAAGTATAAACACTGTGTCTCTGTGGCATTGTCAGAACATTGCTCTGTTTGTTTGAGCATAGAGTAAGTTTGGGACGGGGCTATATGTTTGTCCAACCAATGGCACATTCCACTTATTTTTAACATCGGCATTCTTGTGAAATATTGCATTTCCGCTTCTGTTTATGTGCTACTTTTGAAAGTTAATTATGAGGATGTTTACAAGCAGTTTAAGGTACAGCTAATTGACTTAAAAATGCAAAAAAATACAAACTAAAGTAAAATTGTGAATATTTTAATAAATTTATAAAAATGTTAATATTTATAATTAATACACATTGACATGACTGTGATAAAATAGAACATATTAAAAGCAGAAATTGTTCATTTGGTCGGAGTTGTGTTTCCATGGGAATGCTGGCAGATTTTACTGCTTGTTTTTTCCCCTCACTTTTTTAGTTGCTCTTTTAGTTCTCTTCATTTTTTCTCCCTTTAACATCTACATTATTGTGAGTTTTTATTTAGTTATTAGTTGTAAAACAACTGACATTTTGGTTGTATCATAACTCTCTATTATATCATTGAGAAACACTGATGACGAGCAAATGTCTGTGCATTAACTTTCACAAATTCATAATATCACCATCTGCTCAGAAACTATAAGAAGCCATAAATATGGAAAGTTCTTATTTGCAGATGAATTTGAAGTAATCATCACTTAGTCCCCCAACTAAATTAAACTGTAACATTCCCTCAGGCTTTCTGTCATTACACAACACAAAGAAATGTCCTGCGGGCCTCTCGCTCAGATGAAAGAAGTATAGAATGCTTCATAATTTAACAATATTGAGATCCCAATGCTAATGAGTTATTAACAAGATTTATTTAACGATTTCAGAATTATGCAGCAGGGTAATGGGACATATCCGAGGGAAATTTGTATATTATTATTAAGATGTAAATGCAACGAAAAAAACAAAAAAAAATTCAGTGCGTGAGGGGAGAGATAAACACAATGTGTGCAGATGTCTTACTTTCAAATGGAAGTAGGGAAGAGGGAAGTATCATTTTAATGGGATTGATAGAAAGACTCTAATGAGGAGTGATTAAGGAACTAGTCTAGTAATCCAAAAAGAGGATAGAAAAGGTTACTGGATTGTTGCCCTTCAAACATCTCTTAAACAGGCCTTTTAATTTAATGAAGCTGTCTGGAGTGCTAAGTTATGTCCTCATTTACAATTACCACTTAGCAGAGAATGTCAAACAAAGTGTTGCTTCTTTTGTTGCTTTAGCCTTCCTTTTTTCTTTCTTTCTTGTAATATTAGCATTTTGCTGCAATATTTGTATCCTTTCATTTATCATCGTAAAATAAGTTTAGTTTTCTTTTATTTTCAACATTTTTGTGTGTACATTCAAACTTTTAATCATGTGTTTTGTCACTATTTGTATCATTTACGCTGTTATAATATTTCTATTTAGTGACTTTTTTCTTCTGGAGAAGGGGTCCCTATATGCAAAAAAAGAAACATCAAGGTATAATGAGACCCTTCCACGGTTGCCATGGAAACCCAGACAAAACTGTCAAGTTTGAAACTCTTTCATACATCTCATGTGGGGTCTGCACTGCAACTGTCAAAGAGGCACTTTAAACTGAGATCTCTTTAGCAGAGCACATTTTATATCTAGCAAAATAAGCCAGTTTTGAGAGCTATTTTCAACGACACCCACTCATGAGATTCAGCAACTCAAAAGAGCACCGTGCTGAATAAATAAGAACGCTGAAAACGAGGTGATTGTGATTCTTCAGGCGTAAGCTATTGCCACACGCAATCCACAATGACTGACTTTCCTTCAGCTCCAGCAGGGAGACAAGAGGCTTTGGAATCACCTTAAGTAGGTTGCAGAGCAGTAATCCAATTATGGTATGTGTTTGGATAACAAAACCAATAACATATTTTCTTGAAGGTTTCTTGAAGATCTTTTTGATGGTCTTTTGAGGCCACCACTTTTAACCAAAGGGATTGGGATGGGAATTATTTCAATGCTATCACACAGTTACAAGGTATGACTAAAACTATACAAACAAAACATAAAGATTGTGGGTTCAGTGCTGAGACTGTTGTCACAGCCATTGTGTCTGTATAATGGGTTGCACATGAAGGCTGTTCATTTATCAGTCAGACACACTGATATATGTATAGCTTAAATGCACTGTAAGTTGCTTTGGATAAAAGTGCCTGCCAAATGCATAAACTTAAATGTAAATACTAACGGGTCAAGGTTTGACTACTTAGACTTGACCAGTTAGCCCCTGGTGGTAGATGTTATAACTACACTGTTGACAGCCATTTAAAAGCCATTAAAAGTTTTTGAAAGTAACATATAAATGTCATGATGCTTATACTACTGCAGTATCTGTCTGCGACTTTACCATTATTATGTCATTTTTCCATATGCAAGCAAGAGAATAACAGAAATCAATGTATATTTATTTATAGACTTACCCTAAAGCCAGCTTTGAATGAAAAAATTACTTCATTTTATGATTGCTATGTGGGAAGGGTATGAAGAAAGAGTAAAAGAGGAATTAAATGCCTTTAGGCAACAATAAGGCTGTACATACTGTAAGAGAATGCACAGAATGACAGTGCAAATATCAACAAAATGGTACTAAACAAATAAAAGATATGGATTTGTTTACATTGATACACACACTTTAGAAGTTACAGTTTAATTTTGTTTATACTCGTGATTTGACAGCATTGAGGAGAATGGTGCAACAGAACAGATCTTGCCCAGAGAAATAACCTTTTGGTCAGATTTAACAGAAGGCACATTCAGTGAAATTCATGTTCACATTCATGTCTTAGTACAGTACACTTTAATGCACCAAAATAAATCTTATTACTCTACAAATATTCCAGTATGACATGTCATTTATTTGTTGTTTTTATAAAGAACAAGTATTAGAATGTGCAAAGCTTGTTAAGTAATGCTTCTTTTTTCACCACAGACTGTAGTAATTAAAGTCATTCACAGAGATCAGCCTCTGCCACATGGGGCTTTACTCTCTCTGGCTTTTGTTCACACCTGGGGGAGCAGATGAGCAGAGGGAATGCCCTTCTGCCTGAATCAAACCACCTGTCAATCACTCTCATCCTGAGCTGAGACTGAGAACCCCTGTTCTATATCAAAAGAAAAATGCCAACAGAGATTATCATTGTTAGAGTTATGAACTCTTTGGCTGTGTCTTGTTTCATTTAATTTCTGTCTCTTATTCTGCTTTAGTTCCTGTTTGCCCTTATTTGGTCATGTTCCTGTTCTTGTTATGTTCATTAGTTTATTAGTCTCATTATTAGTTAACTAGCTCCACACATGTTCTGCTTCCCCTTTATTATGTTTTCTCCCTATTTAAGTTCCTTTATGTATTTGTTGTGTTACCCCTGTGTGTTAATGTGGATTAATCTTCTTTTTCTGCTGAATAAATGTATTGCCTGTTTGATTATCTTTGTCTCTGTCATGCTCTTAGTGTCTGCAGTAAGGCACTGTGTGACAATCATCCACAGAAACATTAAAATTGGTATGTTTTGCAATATTTTGGGGTGAAACAATAAACTGTGTATTATTCACTAGACACCTGCAATAAACCTGAATCAAGCACTTGATGCTTTGAAATGGTGCTGTGTGTAGTTAAATGACACCGTCATGTATATAAATGCAAATTTGTCTTTTTTTATCATTTACATTTACAAAACTCATAAACCTATTTGCCTAGTGCAATTATCATGGTAATATTGTTGACATTGTTGAAATTTTGTGGCCATGATTGCCTGTTCTGATCTGAATTGCATAACTTACATGTACAGCATGTACAGTGCATGCAAATAAACATCACTGTAACGTTCAATGGCAGTAAGGCTATAATTCAGCATAATCTAATTGTAATGACTCATGGAAATATTTCAATAAATCTACCTTATAATGTGCACATGCAAATTGACAGAATTTAAAAGGTGTCACTGGGGGTTACCATTCTCTGCGACTGAGTAAAGACAATATTACAACATTTTCAACCAAGAACCAAGAGCAAAAAAAAGAAAAGGCAGGAGATGAAATCATGGCTGGAAGTTTTGTTGAGTATGTGCAGAGTATTAAAGTGTGTGCAGTGCTGGATGTGTGTGTGTTTGTTTGTGAACGTGTGTGCACATGTGCCTGTGGGGCTAAAGCCACAAGACTGCTGGGAGTAGAAAACAAGGTCTTTGAGGAACGCACTGGGTGAGAGATGAGTCAATCAGCCCACAGCACCTGCTCCTGCTACTACTCAACGCTCAGCCCTATTAATACACACACACACACACACACACACACACACACACATGAATAATCCCACCTCTTAAGATAGGCCCCTTTGAGACTGTCAAATTCAGTCACATCTCAGCTATTCTATACAATTCTAGCAAATGTTGTTTCATAATTCAGATTTTTGTATTTTGTACTAATGGCATACTCAAAATATTGGGGATCCCCAGTGGAAGCAATGTGCACAAACATTTGCATTGGGGGTAAAATACCACTGATGAAGGCAATTTATCCTTCTCCTAAACACCTTTCTCTTTATTTATTAATTTCTGTGCTGCAATGTGTCTACAGCTTTTAGCCCTGTTTTATTACACTGCCACCCATGACATGTCAAGCAGTGTGTGTCCTGTTTTTGGTACCTGTAAATCAATAAAATTAATATTAACACAAGCGTGTCACATTGTTTAAAGCCTGTATAACACACATTTGATGCATTTTCGATTAGTAAAATGCTCTAGAATAAATCATAAGTTAATTGGCTCATGATACCACGAGGAGGCCTCACATAGTGTTGTGTGGGTGTTTTGTATCTTTTTTGTAGCTTGTAGGGTCAGAATATCATGATCTATCAGTGTTTTTAATCAGTGTTTTTAGCTGTATTCATGAGTATGACTAATCTGTTTGATTTTATAATTCCACACATACCTTAGATGGTTTTCAGGCAAGAAGACAACGAATAATGAAATTTTCCATGTTCTGTCTAGTGTTCAAATATGAAATGAATCTTTCATGCAAAATGTTGCTCCTGTTGGTTGCTTCCCTTTTACAGTCAGCTGAGAAAATGGCATTTAATTGTAGAGAAATGTCAAGGTCAATGAAATGTTTCTTCCTGTCTGTGAATCGTGGACTGTGTTCTTCTTGTGTCCGAAACATCTGTACTGTTTAGCATAAATAGGACACTTAATTAGGGTTTCAAAACCTGTCAATAACATTCATATTTAATATTCTGCTACCGCTGCACAGCTTTGAATTTTTAAATGGAATACAAATTGAAAATCTTAATAGATTCACAAACAAGCCCAGAAAACCATTACGAACTTTGGAATTTTTCTTGGGTTTTGTAAATGCCAGTTAGATGCCAATCACATGAAGCTGTGGGATGGAAATTCACATTGGCTGTTCACATAGTAGCAGGAAACAGTTGTCAGTCCTGTTTTAGAATGTAGTATTTTCACACATTGTTTGGTTTAGAGATACAATTTTGTTTCTCCTAAAAGTTTCACACGGTTTTAAAGAGAGCATTTTAATCTTTGTATTAGCCAGGCTGGGTGATTGGCTTGTCTTGTTGATGTGATTTTCCATATTAAACCTGTGGTTTAAACACAGGCTTTGAAAACCTGCTTGCTCATGAGCTACATGCAGTCCCTAAGGGATCTGAATGGAACGTTTACGGGCTCTCAGACCTTCACAGCGCCCTGTTCATTTACCCTGTCACACTTTTTTCAGTAAGGGCAAGCCAACTGTTAATTAGGAAAATGTTTACTGCTCTCTGCTTAAATCGCACGCTTGCTGCAGAAAGTCAATGAGATTCATGGTTGGCTTTTCTCTAAAGGTGAGTATTAATAATGTTTTATGCTAGGCTAATTATGCCAAACTTTTACAACGGTTCTGAATTCTTTCATTACGAATGAAAGATGAAGAATAAAACTTATAAATAAAAAGGTTCACCACATTCAAAGAAGCACAGAGGTATAATACCTCTCAGGAACAAAGTATTTTTCAGACAAAGTTTATTGTTTCTGTAATTTGTAAGGACAATGGGGATGGGATTTCTAATCAATGTCAAACCAGTATTGTGCCAGTAATACAAAGAGTTCATGAACTCTTACATTTAGTTGTCGTTTCTAGGAATGTGCTCAGCAAGAGGGTGGTGATCAAGAGGTGAAGGAATATGTTTGGTGTTTCAACCTCTTATACGTATAAGGCAAGTTTCACAATTTTGAAAATGACACTTTCCAGCAGATTTGAAAGCTTTAAACAACTGCCTGTTTGATTGCATTGAATCTCAGTGACAGCCTAAAAAATGCATTTGTCTTTAAACTACTTTATACGGCAAAAAATAAGGTAAACTTGTTGAGAAAAACAGTAAACTTGTTGTTTTGTGCATTACTGCACACAATGTTTTTCTTGCAATAGTTACTTGAAGCCTAAAGAACAAAGGTCTTTTGCCAACACTATAATATTGGTAGAATTGTAATGCATATAACATACAGGTATAGTGTCACAGAGGTGGTAGAGAATAAGTGTGGAGAAGTAATACAGCTCCTGTTTTCTCTTCAGGCTGTGCCTCAGGCAGAGGAATTGCCTGCTGTAGTGGCTGTTAAATTGTCCAAAGACAGTTTAAAGAACGTCAGGCGCTCTGTTATCTCTCCAGTTTATTTCTATTTTCATTCAAGTGAGCCCAATCTCTGTCGCCACACAATGTTTGCGGCATGTTGGTACTTTAGACTGATGAAGAAACTGAACATCGCACGTCATGTTGGCACTAAACATTGTGATTACTGGTTACCGACCTCAACAAGTGCATTCTGGGTAACCACAATTTACTGAAAGCAATTTGTGACAATGTTAATAATAGAACTGTCAGTCAGTAAGCTGCTACCAAGGCTGCCACTCAAGCGCTAACATAGACACGTTCGTGAAAATGCTCACACTAAGAAATTACAGCCCATCGGCTTTTGACAAATCTAGTTGTCATAAATAACTGTCTCAATAGCACATCTTTACTGTATGTTATGGAAATAGACCAAGAGTCTGTTGTCACCCTGCTGAAGTGGTAGCTGTCGGGATAAACTGTTTTCCGGAGTTATTTGTGCCTAAAGAGGTGAGTGGCGTCCAGTTGTAATATAGATGCTTGGAGTCATTAAGAAAAATGTCACACAGCAAGTGATGAAATCTGACATATGACATCAAAGCATCATTAATGCTACACCTGCTGGAGAAGGGTTGAGGTCTCGAAGGAGATTTTACCAAGAGGGGAAGTGACTGCAGGATGAAGAAGGGTGTGAAACAGCTTGGAGGCACCACTGCTGGGTAGATACAGGGACTAAATATAAAGGGCCACACTGTAGCTTAAGAGGCAATTGTACATTAGTGCCCAGCTAACAGGGAACATTCTCAGAATGTTGGCTAACATTCTTTAAAAGTTCTCTCAGATTTATCAAAAATGTTATTCTTAGGTTGTTCAAAACATTACAAAATTTAAAAAAATGTTTGAATAATGTTTATATTACCAAACAATAATGTTAATACAATGTCTAAAATAAGTGGGCGTTTTGAACGTTCCTAGAACTTTCAAAATAACATTTTGAAACATAAAATGTGTGTTACTTAATGGAAACATTAGGAAACATTAGGTAAACTAACCCTAAACCTAAAATTGTTAGCTTGGTGGCCAACATTTGCTCTCTTGATTAAGGCTTCCAATTAGTTTAGAATCTGTCTGCTGCTCTGAGGTCCTGATAATCCTGGATGTCTTCAGGAAAAGTCAGAAAATACAGATTCCACATGGCTCATGTTCGTCTCTAATGAGGTTGATTCATTAGAAACATTTGCAGGATAACCCACAGGTTATGACGTGTCTGGCACGAAGCTTCAAATTCTAATGCAGGTGGCTGATTACGTATGTAAGTTCTTTGGCCCTTTCACCTCCAACTGTGTTAGGTTGATCTGCTAATAGCATTACATTGCACATTACATTCCACCAAGATGAGCAAACCAGTCTCAGGGCAACCACTGTATTACAGACCAATTATGAAATAATGAGCAATTTTATAACAAATAATCTGACATCATGTTTAGATGGAATGATAAGCCTATTGTTCCAGCTTCCTCTCTGTTTTCAGCATACAGATCGCTGGTTTATGGTCACAGGAAGTATAGAGGGTTGCAACATTATGATGAATGCTTTGGCTCGGTATTGCAATGTTTCAATATGCTGCATGCACTGTATGCTCCACTCGCCTTAGCAATGGATTCTCTAAATTATCTGACTGCTATTAATTATATATGACACACAGTGTAATGCATATGGAGATCCAAAACATCAGAGTCATCATTAACAATTATGGAGGGTATCATTTAAATTAGATGAGGCAAAAAGTAGAGATTGTATATTTCTAATGCAATGATTTAATTAATTCAAACGCTCAGTAGGATTGGTGTGAATAACAATCAGGACTGACTTTGACACATAACCTTAAAAAGCCATGATCTGTTGACCCTAGTATTGGTTATTATTTTTTTTAAAAAGAGCACTGCAGCATCTTCATTAAAGCTGAGATGTGCATTTTTTTGATGATCAAATACTGTCTCTTGTTCCAGCTTATTGTGCAGACACTGTAAGTAAACCATTTTAGGTTGATTTACCAGAAAAGTGTGAACATGTGGCCCTGTGGCACTACAGAATCATTGCTCTGTTTGTTTGAGCATCTTACCCACCCTGACACTGCAACACTGCTTTAACTAATAGCAGAACTAATTAAAATTACTTTTGAAAATGTTTTATGTGTTACCAATGCTTTTGTTTTTCTGTTTTGTTTTCCTTAATAATAAACCATTACCTTGTTTTTAGGATTAATTTATAATGCATTTACGAAAACGTTAGCGATACAAAACCATTAACCAACTCTCGTCCAATCAGATTTGAGAACTGAAATCAACTGTTGTATAGCAAAATGTATGATACTTGTAATAAAATATTACATACTTAATGTAAATGACTTTTACATAAATGTAAATGTTAAACTTTGGATGAACGATCCAAAGAGATTTTTGTGAAAACAATGAAATAAACTGAACTTTGATTCAGAAAAAAGCAAAAGATCAGAAAAGCAAAAGAACTAATTTGCTCCCAATATTTTGTTTGTTTACATGTTTGCTTGAATAATAACAATAGCCCAATGATTCCAGAGTTTTCCAATTTAAAAACAAATTGACATATTCCCAGCAGAAATACCTTTCAATTCCCAAGTTTAATGAGCTGCTCTTTTCAAGAGAAGAATGTCTTTTCTTACCTGCTATCTGTATAAAATTCTTGCTGGCCTATAAAGTCCCAGTGCACAACAGAATAGCCCAATAGTTGTTTTTCCCCTCTTTCGTTACCAAGGGTTCCTCTTTATCAATTCATTCCACAGCATCTGAGAGCTCTTACCCCCTTCCCATTTTTATTGCTTTGCCAGAACACATTGTGCTGGGGAATCAGAAGGCAGATTCTATCCACTTCATTTCCGAAAATTAATGGAATGCTTAGCTTCTTTACGAAAATGAGAAGGATAATCTTGTGTGTCCATAAGGTGGTGTGCAACTGTTTTTGTAGATTATTGTGTGGTTGAGTGCTAAATAGTTGATTTCAGCTCTGGAGTTTATCTCTAACAAAGTCAAAAAGACAAGGAGAGGAATATTCTATGAACAGGGGTATTTTGTATACAGATGTATCATTTATAAATCTATTGTGATTGTGTATTATTATTAAAATAGAATTTCTAAATATACATTCTCAAAGACACAGTCCTGAGTATCTATAAAACATTGTTTATTCTGGCCTGATAAATAAACAATCCTTGCAGACACGCTTTGAAACCTCTATTCAAAAAGTATGTAGGTTCTTTGGCACTTTCACAACTGCTAACCAGTGTTTACAGGAACATCTCCGCGTGCTTGTAGATCTATATTCTCAAATTATTGCTTTCTGTTGTCCTTTGCAGTTGGTTTGATTACAGGCATTGTGAAACTATTGCCATTACGAAGAAGAAAAATAAGAGTAAAATAGACACAATCTCTGGAGGCCGTTTCTCCCAGTACAAAACTGTGAATAACATTGTTCCTGTGGGCACGTTGGTGGTGGATGTACAATTAGTTGTGTGTGTGTGGTAAGGGGGGAATGTCCTTTGATATACATGTGGGTCAAAGTCTGACAAAGCCTTTTCTTAGATGTATATGTTATAGTAACATTGCCTCCCAGCTCAGAAAAAAGACAAAATAACAACATAAAACAGAACACAAAATATCTCATTGACCGCTTTACAGAAAGGCACAGCTCTTTGAAATAAAAGCAAAACAGTTAGGTCCCTATTGTAGCCATGCAATGCTAGCTTGGATTGACAGGATAAGTGATAATTTAAGCTTATGTTTATTTCTGATGCATGACCATTTAAAACACTGTAAGAGCAGTTCCAGGGTCAGTAGGAGAAAGAGATTATACATATACATCAACAAGTCCCTGTAGTGTATAAAGAAGACAGAGAGGAGTAAAGGACCAGAGGCCAAATCTGCCCTCAGGGCTCAATAACTCTCCAGTCAGTTTTCACGCTTACTCCCAAGATGAGGTTTAAATCACATTCTTTGCCATCATTTCTCTAGAAAGCCGATTTGCCCGATGGCGGGTTTTTGAAAGCAGACCGCAGTCGTTCACTTGTCATCAGAGCAGGTGAAGCACAGTCAGTCTGAAGTGAGGAAAGAGAAGGAGAGAGACAGCAATGAAAGAGAATGGCAATGAAAGAATGGAGAAAAGCGTATTATAATGGGTCACTTTTGAATGCTAGAATAAAGAAGCGATCATTAGCCTGTCAAGCAGAAATGGGTTCAGGTAGTGGAGAACTCTCTTTAGTCCTTGTGAACAAGTGGATGAATTGAAAAACACCCATATATAAATAATAGTCATATATAGGAAAAATCAACACCAAACTTTTGATACAATGTATGACATGGGTTGCAATTAGTTGACTCCACTACCACATACTGTACAGTGAGGTTCAAAAGTTTCACTAATGAAAATTTTGGTCACTCTTTTCATACACATTAGAAGATATTAATAACATTTAAGAAAATGTGTATCTTACAGTAATGCATGTATGGACATCTAATTTTAAGTTTTTACATTAAGTTAATGACACAAAATGTTTTAAACAACTTTTTCTTTTGATTGACATTTTTGATTGGCTTTCTATCTTATTCTGGTTTTGCTCAAGGCTGCTGAAGCAGGAATATTTTATGGTATATAAATGGCTAGAGGTTTCTTCAGAAAAGCACCTGATCGATAGCTAAGATTTTCTAGTTCTGAAAAGTGAAAAGGGCAAAGACTTGGTTAAAATAAATAAGATGTTACTCATAAATTTTTTGAAAAATTATATTTTTTAGGATTATCGTTTTAGTCTTTAGGGTTACTTTACCTGTAACCAGTTGAACACGATAAAGCGACAAGTGGTAGAAGTTTTTAAAAAAAAATTTAACCAGGACACCTGGTTAAACTTTTCTGTTTAAAGCTCTCGCATGTGCACACACTGTTCTGATTGGCTGTTATTATTTTATGTTGCGTATCACTTTAAGAGTGGATTGAAAATGGTTGTTAAAGCATCATATATGATTACGGCATCGCTTTGTGTTAAAGTCCTGTGTTGTTATCTTTGCATGTGTTCTTACATCATCGATGCATTTCATTGTCGGATTGTCAGTTTAATGTGTCACAGATTATTGTTCTGCACGTTTCCTGAGAAAGGTCCGATATCCAATTGGTCATAAGTCACTTAAAATAAATGTTGCTCTGTTTCGTTCACTCTTTGGCTTTTAAAGCAATTGAAATACGATTTTAGTGATGAAATGGGTGGATGTTGCAAGATTTTAAGCGCTTTCGTAATTCCTAAGGCCTGAGCCGGTCTTTTGGGTGGCATGTGTACTCTGTCATTTAAAATCTGATTGTAAAGCAAGCCAGTTAAAAGCAGCCTCATCTTTTCTCTTGTTCCTCTTGATGGGTGTGTTTCATATGTGAGCATATTTCAACGAGTCAAGGAGATGAACACTTTAATGAGATCATTATCTCACAGCCTTTTGTCTTCTTTAACTTCCCCACCATCTTTAGGAACAGAGAAGTCATGGTTTCTTACCTGTCAAGGTTAACTTAATGTATACAACTCTTTCTGATCATGGCTGTGCTATAATAAATGATTTCTTTGCGTTTGTGTAGTTGTCATGGACTCTATATTTGGTTTAATCGAACATCATATTCGTGCTTGGCAGAATAAAAACAGAGTTTAGTCATGCTTTCGTCCCTTAAAATTGCTTTTAACCCTGAAAATGAGTACGCTGATGTAGCAAGTGGTGAGCAATACAGTCAGTTCTGGTTAAGATAAATAAGACTTCATTGGTGTTGGTCAGAATATCAAATTTTTTGATCTCCAAGCTTGGTCTGCTCTTGAAAGGTGATTCAGAGCTTGCCAATCTGGTTTTCGTTTCTTCTCCAAGGAGACTTTCCCACCAACTGAAGCCCCCATTGTTTTCTGACGCAATCTTTCGTAAGAATGCTTACGCTTCAGGCTTTATCTGAATTTAGACTTGATAACTGTGACACAGAGACATCTGATTCCAGATTCCCGTCTTGTGTTGTGAGGAACTTTAAGCTATGTGGACCAACTACATTCTGCCATCCTCTTCAAAGTGAATTTTAGCTAGGTACTCTTTATCTACATCAAGAAAGCTCCTCAATCGCTCTCTCACGCATTACCTGAAGAGCTTCAAGTATCACTTCATAAAGTAATAAGAAGGTCCTTGTGTTATGAATGTGCAAATATTTGAATGTTACAATATCAGTTTTTAAGGCATTCACAGTATAATTTGTCAAGGCAGTAGAATAGTTGACAGGAATAATAATTTTGGAAAGATACCCTGAAGTGTGACATGCTATACATCATCTAAAACTGTTTTCAACAGCATTTTTTTAAAAAAAACATGTAGCTTTATATGCCCTCATTAACGTTACATGTAACTTAAGGATAATTTATAATGAACTGATTGATACTAAGTGATGACAAGCATTTTTAAAATAGTGACTAGTCACATGATACACTTTTTTTATATACATTCAAATTAAATGTCTTTATGTTGACCAAAAAGTTTATTGTATTTTTGGGTGCTCTGCTCACAGCACAGCTGCATTGGGGCAGTTGTGGTCTGCTGGTTAGAGAGCTGGGCTTGCAACCAGAAGGTTGTAACCATATTTGTATGGGTAACCATATTTGGCCAGCACTTCACTTCAGAAAGTCCATGAACAGGTTACTGCATGTGTTCTGCACCATCTGGCAAATGAGGAAGTATCATAAACTATTTTGATTGCTTAAATTCACAGCATGTGATTAATTTTACCATGTGTGATTTATTTTATCATTAGAGCAGCACTTTAATTTATTACGTCATGATAAACAGCATTCACATGTGGCACATAGAGTAATGTTTTGAGTAAACCTTAATTTGTTAAGTTTACAGTGTCAGTGGTGTGTGTAGATATGTCAATACATATGCGAACACTGTATTAATTATGTATTGGGTTGTAATTTGTTTTTGGAGGCGGGATGCATCTCCTTTTCTTAAGAGAGAAGATTTAATTTATGTCGTTTAAATATCCCTTCATCATTAATGAAAAGGCAATACTCTGCTAAAAGCTAATTAGGAATGAATGATATATGCACAGTCAATTAGAAGGCTGGAGAATGACTTCAGTGGAATGCATAGAGACCCACTGCTCTTATCTGTAGCCTGCTTCCACAGTTCAGAAATCATTGCAAAGTCCTTCTACATGTGTAATCAACCTTCATAAAGGATAGATGTTGATAAAACGATTTATTTAGCTCCAGTACAAGTTCAATTAGGTCACATTTAAAAACACACAGTGTGTTGATATTGACAGTGCAGCTAATGCATCTAAATCCATGTGCAAAATGAGACCAATTACGCTGTATGGGGGATCACATTTATCATTTGTTCTTGATAAATCAGAAACACATGGCCAGCCACACCTCATTAAAGACTGTGGACGGCAGAAGTGACTGTGCTGTGGAGCTGTGCCAAATCACACTTACAAACAGATGTCTGTGGCAGTTCCACCAACCAAAGAGTGGATAGCATGACACAGGAGTTCCAAAACCAGTGAGGTCTTCCTACATAGTAGGGTTAGTAATCATAAATGATCTATTTGGAACGCTCTACATGGCCTAAGCTGGTTTTTGGTCGTAGTTTTGGTTCAAGCTATATTAGCTGGTCTCCCAGCCTGCCCAAATGTATAGTTGGTTTAAACTCTCCAAGTATCCTAAACCCCTGACTAGCAAACCAGCTAGGATTTAGCTAAGCTAAACCTATTAAATCCCAGAGTGGGAAAACAATATCTATGTCATGTCATGATGTAATTATTGCAGAGGGAGAATTCTTTGTACATATAGTATACAGTGCTTTATATGCCCTCTTGTTATTTCACAGTTATACAGCAATAATTTGTCTCATTAACAATTGATAAGACCAGATAGATATGTCTTCTCTTTGAGGAATTGTGCAGTACTGCTAGATATACAGCCAAATCTGTCACAAGCCCATTTGAGTGGCCATTTCCCTCAGGTTATCCATGCCATCATCTCATGTTGAAGAAAATGACCCTTCCAAAGGGAACCAGAGCCATGGAGCACAGGGTCATAAAACACAGACTGTAGCTCTAATAACAAGCTAGCGTGTGTCAGGATCAAGCAATGTAACAACCCTAGTACATAAAATATTTACACCTAAGTATGGTATTGAAATCCAAAAGGCTAGTCATTTGTTGCTTAATTAGTTATTAGCACCAGAATGCTTGCTGAGACGGTTGGCATGAATAATAGAAGACAGTTTGAAGGTCATTAAAAGCAAGCAGTTCTCAGCTGAGCAGAGGAAAAGCAGTTTGAATTGCCAAATGCTTGCAGATTAACAATGCCATCGCTCGGCTCCCCACACTCAGGCGACCACTAAAGGCAAGGTGTGGGTAATTTGTCAAGTGCTCTAGCGGGCCCATCTGTGCTGCAGACTGACAAATGCCCCCCTTATTTGTCATAAGGACACATGTCGTACAAGCACTGAATTAATTCCCCCCTTTACAATGCATTTATTTGTCACCCAGGTATTTAACTGAATTGCGTCTTGCATTGCTCGCACTGTATTACAGAGCTTGACAGGAGCAGAGGCAGTTATACCCTGACTGTGTCTGCACTGGCTTTTTCTGTTACCTTGCCAAGCAAAGTACAGTGTGATCTGAATCCATTGTTCACACAGGAATTTCTTTTGGAAATTCCAGTTTAGGATGTTAGCTGGTGTTCAGCTGGTCCAAGCTGGTTTCTGGCTAGTTCAATCTTCCATTTTGGGCCATCTTGAACCAACAACAAGCATTCCACCTAAGGTGGTCAAGATTAGTTTTTGAACATATTGGCTGGCTGAACAGCTGATGATCAACCTGGACTAGCTAATCACCAATTAGGGCAATGTAGAGCTACCATGTTCCATAACATAGCTACCAACTTGCACTGGAATTTCCAGCAGGGTGTGATTGTGTAATTCAACACGCACTAATTTAGAGTTCTCACTTTCATATGGACTGTTAAACGTGTGATAAAATCCCCTTTTTGTTTGCAGTGTAATAAGAGCAGCCTCAGTTTCGGATGTAGACATCTCAACAGCACACCCTCGAGATCTTTGGCGGCTTTGTTGTTACCACTCTGTTTCATCTTTTCTTAAACAGGTGTCTGCAAAATAATGCCATTTGGTAAATATGATGTAGTGCCATTAGATCAGGTCAAGACCAGTAATCTCCTAATCTTATCCAAGGCATTATTCCCTCAGGAGGGACCACTTTATTTGAAAAGGCCATTCCTAGAGAAGGATATGTTTGCACCTTAATCAACATGAAAATCTGTGTGCTTTATTACTGGCTTTCTTTATCTATGACATTTGTTGATGTGGTGCCTCTCAGTGCAGAAGGAAAATATTTTATCGTAGTGCATCAAACTGGGTGATATCATTATCATTTTACCTCCATCTGCTTGCATCTGGAAGACCTGCGTGCATTCATTGTCTTTCAATATTTATGATTGAATAGGTGGGGTTTAATGCTTGGATACCAACTAGACAGCCAATCAAAAATAAATGTGTGTCAAAAATGATTCTGAAATGGAAACATATTTGTGACCGATTAAAATCAATTATACATGTCCTGGAAAGGGTGCAGAGAGCAATCTTCAAACAGGCTCAGGAATAAAATCAGAGATTGAACGTACTGCAGATGAATTGCAGCCGATCAACACAAAGATAGTTTTCATCTGATTACAAGAATAATCATCCAAAGTGGATCTTAATTTTGCTAACATGAAATTTTAGGCAAATTTCAAGACACCACTAAATAAAAGAAATGCACTGGATTATTGTCCCACTTCTTAAGTATAAATACATTATGTAGAGTTAACTCAGGTGAGGTATTGTTGAAAGGTTAGCCTGACATGGTTAAGTCTCTGACCTAGCAGGAAATGTGGGACTGTATTTGTGATATTGGTGTAATTTATGATTTTCAGTGTTTAACATGAGTTAGAATTAAATAAAGAGTTTGGTGTAAGATCAGACAAATCAAAACCAATATTTAAGAACTTGTCTTTGGCATCTTTCATAACTTTAATAACCAAAGTAATCAATACCGACATTTTATTTTATCTTCTGATTGATATTAAATCATTAGACAAACAATAATTTTTGATTCTGTCTGCATATCTTTAAATAAGGCACATTAGGCACACATACAGTCTCCTTGTGTGACATTGAATAGAAAAATCTGTATGCATATCAGCACATGTAGTCAATAAGGTTACTGAGGAATCTCCATCTTCCAGTCATGTACACTGGGCATGTGAGGGTTAAATCTCACATCATATTGGTATTATTGTTACCTTTTGACCTTTTGAGATAAAATAGCATGATCTACTATGAAAACATTCTGTAACTTTAAAAATGTAAATCTTTATACAAATATGTTTGCAGAAAGGCTGTTTATAAGGTGGGTACAGTATCTGACACAGCAGTGAAGCTTCAAGTCCGTCTGTGAGCAGAGCTTGAAAAATTGCTTGATGCTGTGGCTCATTTCATGTGCAGGGTGGGGGTGTGCAAAGGTGCAAAAACAAAAAAAAAAAAAGAAAAAATTGAGCATTTAATTGTAAGGGTCAGAAAGAGTCATAAAAAACTAAAATATTTGGTCTAAAAAACCTTTCAAAATATAAGTGGACCTCAGAGAACATTATGTACAGTATAATGTGACCCCTTTAAAAACTTTTCAAATGCAAATGCCAAAGTCTGTGCCTTGTGTGTGGTATTTAAATACATTATGCAAAGCAAAGAACAGCTAATTGAATTGTTTTATTCTATGGTTGGATAGATCCTCTCATATGTGTTATAAGGTCAGTTTTCAAGCCGACTGTAGATGTGTACAGTGCATACGCCACCAGTGGGAGGACACACAGACTAAATTACTACTTTAGAAGAAAGTGAAGTAACTAAAACTTGTATTAATTAAAGTTGAGAAACAATGCGAGCTGCTGTCATAGAAGATATCCTGCATTTGTATTCTTCATGTTTAACGGAGTATAACAAATTGCATCAATTACTTGTATAACAGCAGAATAAACGGTACACTACAGAATATGCAGAAGCAACTTTGTATCCATTTGTAGATCTTTCTCTTTCCCAAAACATATGACACTCTTACAGCATTGCTTTGTTTGTTTGAGTATCTTGACCAGCCCGACATAGCAACAGCCTATGGCTTGAGTTTGGGCGGGAATATCCAACCTTGATGGGGGGGTGTTTGGACAAACCTATTTTTTGCAATTCAATTTGGTGCATCTAAAGGCACTAAAACAACACACTTCTCCTGTTAAGATGTAGAAATACAGCAACAATGTGTTTATTTTAGACAGATTTTTTATTTTAGACTATTTTTTTCCAGTTCTCTGAGCAATATGTCTTTTCTCCACCATGAAGATTGATTCTTGTTTTAGGCCATGCCTTTGGGCCTTATTAAATCAAAATGTAAACTCACTCTTCTCTAACAAACAGCAGAGAAAATGCCAGTGGCCAGTTCCCTGCGGGCCTGGACTCCGATTACTCTGACAAGTTAACTAGCATATGAGCTTCCACTCCTCTTCTTTTATTCAGTTAGGTGAGGGAATGCTCTACATCTCAGATATTACAGAGAGAGGAGCGGGGTATCACCCCCTGCCCTTCATTGCATTTACACTGCAGGCACTGTAATGAGTAGTCTGTGATTGTATTGCAAGGCATTTGGAAGTTTCTAGCATAGACTGTGATTACCCAGCTAACAGGAAACATTCTCAGAATGTTGTCTACCGTTCTCTAGATGTTCTCTCAACGTTATCTCTCAAACGTTCTTGTAGGAATGTTAATAGTAGAATTAACAACAAAAACATTAGGTTGTTGGTGGAAAGTTTTAAAAATGTTACAGAATACAGAAGATGTTTGAATAACTTTCCTATAACCAAGCAATAACATAATACAACATGTAAAAAACTGGATGTTTTGAGTGTTCGTAGAAAATTGTTTACGTTTGTTAGGGAATCATACTTACAACCTAAAATTGTAATAAGCCTAAAAACCTAAAAACATGGACCCTGAACATTTTCCACTCAGTGTTTATGATCTACACTTGACCGCCTGCGATGGTGTTACCTTTTGCACATGTAATCACTCACCTTGACTGATAGACAGCGATGCCTGCCCAAGGCTGCTGTTGGTGGGTGGAGGACACTGTCAAAAAGGCCAAGGCAGCTGACCATCTGGACTCCATATGGATAAAGGCTAATATCTAACTATTATCATTACTCGACACTTTGGCTTGTAGGACAAACTTCACCTGTCTGTCCACTTTTTCCAAATTGCCACGTTGGCATTTTTAAAGCACATCTATGTTTACTGTACTTTACACACGCATTATTAGCCTGACAATATTATAAATCATCTTCCATAACAAATAAAGTGTTCGCTTTGTAGTAAATCTATAATCTGCAAATTAAAATGGTATTAGCTCTTTAGTGCTTGACTGCGTGATGTGGATGAATATTGTACTTGCTCTGAGCAGAACACCATAAGCCTGCTTTTCATAGACTGTACGCTCTCTGAAATGTGCAAATGAGATCCTTTGGCACATTGAATAGATATAGAGCATGTGTGGACTTCTTAAGGTGTTTAAAATTCACACTCTGAGGCAGGGATAAATACATGCCCTCATTAAATCTCGGGCAAGGATTTAACAGGGTGTGTTACACCAGAGACTTGGAGTCACTTAGCACCCTGATTAAACATAAAAACAAAACGTTTGCGGTACTTTGATAAGGTATTTACGAGAAGCGTCACAATTCTTCATCTTAAATAAGTGTGAGACAGGTGTTTTCACGTATCGTTATATTTAGATCGTGCCAAACTACCCAGACTCACCTAATCTGTTAAAATGACTTATTTGCGCACACAGCAAACTGTGCATCTGTGTTTATTTGCCGATAACAGCAGCGCTACATTAGGCCGAGTGCAAAGCAAAGGTTTTGATAATTGTAGCTAATGGCACTTTTGATGTTTTGCTTATCACCTGCTTTGTTTACGTTGAGTTGAAAAGTTCACGGCACAAAAGAGGCCTTTCTCAGTTTCTGCCTGGATGTAGTTCCAGAGATTCGTGTGTCTCAACAGTGTCATTACAGGCCCACTTCCTCTATCTCAGAGCGGCCATCAGAGCCACGGTACTGAATGTGCAGCGTTTGACTGCAGATCAATCACACTGCTGTGTGTTAATTAGGGACCAGAGCAGTGATAAACTGATGATTTAAATGAAACATCTTGTGTGTTTATCTGTCATTTGGGACGGAGGGAGGAGCAGAGTGATAGGCAGATGGAGGTGGCTTATGTCTGCTCCGTTGCATGCTGGGAGAAAAACAGGAATTGCGCCAAACACTTCTTGCCCCACAATACACAACCAATACCCGACACGCACACAAACACACACAGCTAGTGCATCTGTCTCTGACTGCCTACAATCCTGCTGAGAAGCATCTTTCATTATCTAAAATTAGCAGATTTTCCATAACGTCCGTAATGAGTCAGGAGTGGTAAATATGGATCCCAAAGCCCCCACTGGTCATTTCCTGAAACACACCAGTCAATCCCCAATTCACATCTCCAATATTGGTTACATTTTATGGCAACACTGACGCTAGACTTCATTACAACCAAGCTTGGGATGTGCTATGAAATGAATTTCTTGATCTGGATTAATGGCTGTTCACACTAAATGCGCATTTGCACTGATAATGATAAAAATACTGGAGGCTGCCAAAGTCACAGTATTTAAGTGCATTATCAGCTCTGTTGTCCATTGGTAGTCACTACATAGCATCGCTGTTCATGTGTACACAGATATAGGAGTGTGGACATGAACAGTATACAGCCAAAATATTTAGTTCTGCCGCAGGCTGGTCAGGGCACTCAGACAACCACAGCTATGTTTTAAAGACCCCCATGGTGAAAATCAAGTCTTTACGGTTGTTTATATGTGGTGTTTTTAATATGCTTTAAGACCATTTGCAAATTTATCAGTCAATGTTGTTGCCGAGCATTTTTTCTAAAAACTGCAGTTGACCATAGTCAGTTCTAAAAATGCAGTTTGAAACTGCCCTGTTTTGTACATCACAAACATGTTGTAAACAGTCACTTCAGTTAGTGGACCGAGTGGATCAGGAAGTCTGAGCTGGTGTGATTGAATGGGGGCGTGGACTAATTTGCCTATTTTTGGAGCTACATATTGTAAATGAAGCAAAGGTGTAGTGACACTCAAGCTATTTTAAGACAAGAAAATTTCACAGACAAAGTTTGTCATTTTGATGATCAAAGAGAAGTTTTAAGGGATAAAATAGTGCGACTTTAAAGCACCACAGAGTGATAGGTTTTACTCTTCTGGGAAATTCAAGCCACAATGGCTTATCGTTGACTTTAAATATTACAGTGGGATGGGGGAAAGTATTTGACAAGTATTTTGAAAAAAGACTTTTAAACTGTGTTGCATCACCAATTATCACTGTCGCTCATGTCAAGTCTCATCGAAAATGAATGACTTCCAGTCGCTTTGTAGTTGTGTGAATGAGTCTGATGCAACTAAACAATAGTGAAGTACAGTATAAAGTCAACCCCAAAGTATAAAGCAGATTGTAAACAATGTTTCAGCCAAAACTATTCACACTGAGATGGGATGCCTTAAAGAATTCTTTAGCATCTGAATAATAAAAATTGTGTTCATAGACCAAAAATAATAATGACAGATCATTACGATTCGATATTTCAGGCCCATGTAAAGATGTTAATAGAGATGCATTGTTTTATTTGCTGATCTTCTAAGAAATCAGCACAATATATATTAAACAGTGTAAGACTGAAGTTCATTTTGCAGGAATAATGCAAGACTCAGGAAAGATAAATTGATATTTTTACTTTGTTTCTTCCAAATACCTTTATTTATGTAGTAGTGCTATATAGCAGGTGTTATTATTTCACAGGGCAGTTGAGTTTTTGAAGGAGATGGGGAAAACAAAATCAAAAACAGAAGGATGTATTACTACACCCTTGCAACACATTTAGAGTTTAACATTTAGCTCAAGGGCACAACAGCATTAGATTGAAAAAGACAGGGAAAGAATTAGTACTTATGATATCAAGTTTATTCTGTTGATGCTGGGGGAATTCATCAACCATCTGTTACCCAGCATGCACCACTATCAACTTTTAATACACACTTTATTGGTTCTAAATGTTAGACGTTTAGATCAGTGTAATGAGTGCCTGTATATTATAATAATGTTAGTACGTAACCTCATAATGACACCAGGTGATATTTAACAAGAATATACATGAGCAGGTTGTTAGATTTATCATGTCAGTGCATGAGATCCATAACATATAGCTGTACTATAGTAATTTTATTTTGATAATAAATATCATGGCCATTGAAATAAGATGTTGCATATATTGATGCGCCATAAGATCTCTGTTTGCTATAAACTTTTTGTTTACTTTTTTACACTGAAACATTATAAAAACAGTACTTCTATGCTATAGTGCTTGCCCATTTTTACCCATCAGCATTTTATTTAGTGAGATTTTTATGAACGTTCTAAATATGCAACGTATTGTGTATGAAACTATTGATTTGTTTATGAGATGCAACTTTTTAGATAATTTGGAATCTATGAATTCATATGCGCCAGACAAAAGTGCTTATTGTGCCAATGACTAGCATAAATAATTCAATTAGAGGTTTTTGTTCTCAAAGTAATACGATTTACAATCTTTGCCATATTTGTTCTACAAATATTCATATCAGTTTTTTGCAAGTGCAACATCCTCAGCTATTAAACTAACAAATGTGATTTGTTGAATCCATCAACAAGTGTTTGAATCAGGGGAGGGGCTGACAGAGGGTCCTAAACTCCTGGACGGCTGAGTGAGACAGAGCGATTTCATTTATTTCACTTGTTTCTGTAAAAGAGGATTATAGCGTGACCTTTCTGTGAAGTTGGACCGGCATCATCATTCGCACTCATTATGCGAGAACTCGATGAGATTGAACCTGACACCTGCCTCCTAAGGGGGCAATTAGATTGTGAATGAATTCTCTCCAACTTTGTAAACTTACTGTGTGCAACTGTGGCTTGAAAGTGCAGGAAAAAGGGAAAGTGATGCCAGGCAAAAGTGTTACCCTAGGCACTGCTGTTGTGTAGTAGAATAACTATTAGGTTTAATGATTGCCAAAACAAAAATGATTACAGCGAAATATAATAACTGTTGACGTAGGACACTGATGATCTAAATGTGAATAAAATAACCACCATGACCATTTGTGAATGCCTTTATTGTGAATTTCTTTTAATGTGATGGAATTTATTTATCATTGCAAACTGTGTTATCAGCATAATAATTGTGTAGTTTGAATGAAAAATGACCGTGCATTTTCAGAAATTCAGAAACTGTCTTGCACATGTATGTGCAAATATTCCAGCATGATTTGAGAATGTTCTTGTGTGCATCAATAGACAATATGTATAGTGACCTGTAAATAGTGTAGAATCTTAATTTTGTCTATAAACAGATGAATATGATCAGTCCCTTGTCTGCCAATAAACATACCAAAGGTCATAATCAATTTAGCAACTGATTTTAATAACAATATTCTGCTCTCTGTGATTGTGGTACTATGGCTACATGGTTTACCTAACTATAAATGAATGCATAAACATTAAAATTACACACATTGCATATTTAAAAGCTTGTACTGTTTAGTTCTTGTGTGTACATAAGTTTACAATTAATTGCTTGTTTTGCATGAAACAACTAATTCAAAGAGACAAAAAACACTACAGTTGTTTCTCTACTACACACTCATCTTTCCAGCATCCTGACACCTCATTCCACTACCTAAGTGTATTTAAAAAATGTATGAGGGCATTTACATCTGGCTCTATATAAAGATGACGCAGATGGGTCTGAAAATGCTATTTGGCATAAATTAAAGTTTAATTTTTGTCCTAGATTACTAGCCTTGTTTACAGCCATTATTTACCAGCGACAACACTTTTTTGTGCATAATTACTTTGACATAAAGCAGAGCTGTGGCCTGCACTTCCAGTGGTAATGCATTGTTCATATCTATTTAATGACGAAGCAGGTGTAGTGAAACACATGTCAGCTAAACCTTAAGATGTCCTGTTATGGCTGTATAAAGGAGTTTTCCATATTTTAGTTGCATAATACATTTTAAATTTTAGGATTAATGGAAATGTCTGTAAAATCAATGCAGAAAATGACCATTACATATTTAGTTTTCTTTTACAGGTTTACTTTTTATAGTATGATTTGCATGGGCAAGAATCACTACATGCTATATACAGAAATCACTATATAACTATGCTGTACTATTACAAAGTTTAACTTTTATGAAAGTAACTATAACTGTAAACTTCAACTGTGAATGTGAAGTTGCACCTTGGTTGAACTTTACGAAAAAGTGTTCAAGTATGTAATCCTCTTTTTTAGATGTAATGTCAACCACAGTAGTTTGAACCATTGATTTTCATTTTTACATTGAGATATCTGTGAAGTCATTCAAAGAGGGTCTGTGTTATTAAAAATGTTGTAAATGTTCTGATTTGCACTCTGTAAGACACCTGCAAGGTGTTTCAATAAAGCCCAAGCATTGCTCATGCCTAAAACTGTACTTGACACAATGATGAAAAACAAATCCTGGGTGTTTTAACTGGATTTTAAAACATAATTGGGAAACCATAGTCCTGGGGTTTCTGTTTCATCATAGGCAGATCAATAATTCCTTGGAGAAAACCCAGCAAATTATCCCTAGATCAAGCAGCAAAGTTCTCCCTGATGACAGGGGAGGTACCAGGCAAGAGAAAAGGGAAAATCTCATAAATGGCAGGAACACAGTGAAAAGTAGTGCATAAGGCACTCACGTCACCATTTCCTGATGTCTTGCTGTGCTTTGGCAGATCTGAGGAGCAGGAAACTGGCAGACAGCGTGTCTAGACCGGATGCAATTCTTCATTAATTCTGACTGTTGTTCTTCTGCCTTCCAATTTAGAACCTCAGCAATTAAAATGAGCCAGTCACCAAGCATCTGAGCTTAAAACCCTTCAGCTTGTTTTGTTTTGAAACATTTTTAGCTCTCGCTCACATTGCCAAAAACTGATTTTGGGGTTTCATGACACATGCAATAAAATGATTGAGTCGTGAATATATGTGATTTAATGTATACTTTAATGTAAATAATTTACGTTATTAGTAATAATAACACATTCATTCTCTAGATGAGATATTTTAGCCATGGTGCTCAATCAGGTTTGAGTTCTGATCCCATTTCTTTCCCTTCTCGTCTAATACACTGTTTTAAAAAAGGTGCTTCATGATGGAATTATACAGTCTTTTTGGCCTGTATAATTCCATAAAAACCTTTTAATCTGTAGAACCTTTTTTGTTTCACAAAAGGTTCTTTGTACTGGAAAAAATAAAGAACCAAAAATAGTTCTTCTATAAAATCACTGTGAAGAACCTTTTGAGAACCTTTTCTTCAGAATGTAGTGTTCTATCACTCTCCTCGATGTGTATAATAAAGTGGGTAAAGGATGGATAAAAGTCCCCAAACAAATATAATTAAAAAGTAAACTCTAACTTTCCTAAATGTATATTAGTGCTTAGAGGTCATGTGTCTGCCTGTGTACTGAAATGTAAATCATAGAATAAATTACGTCTGGGCTCAAAGTTAGAGTAAAAAGGTCCTTCATTTGGCCTGTAACTGATGTATTACTTGAAAATACAACCTGTAAGTTTGATTCATTCTCTCCATTCTATCAACGGCCCACCACAGGTGAAATGAAAGTTATAGGGGTTATCAGAATAAGCCTGTGAATGCAGTACAGCAACGGAAAGCTAAGTGATTGAAACACACTGGAATTACTTAAGTCTGAGTAACTCTCAGAACAAAGAAAAACTACTGTATATTCTGGCTTTAAATTGGGGCTAAGATTAAACTTTGAGGGGGAGACAAGCTATTGTGTGCATGGAGGCACTGCATATAATTGGCACCACCTGAAGGTGTGTTTCTTAAAGTGGCCAATGACTGGTTGTGCCAAATGTGAGAAGAAAGCTGTAGGAGATAAGAATCCAGATTCACAGTGTTTTTCAGCTTCTCTGAAAGTGTTTGGTGAGGAACCAGTCACTTTGTCAGTCCGTATTGTCCGCATTATGAAAACGGACTGGCATGATCAAAAAGGTAGATTTTGCTTGGGTTGTCTCTTGTATGGTTAAACTTTACCTGTCTTGTTGTACCATGTTTGTGCAGAAAAATATCTCATTAGGAGTCAGTTTGCCTTTGCTATGAATAAGGATTGCTTGGAGCTGATTCACACATTATATTGAGCATTTTAATATCCCCTGCTATGACTGAGTGTCAGAGTGAGTTTATTTCTTTTGTTTAGGCATCGACTTCTGCATCAGCACCACAGTTTGACGGCTGTAGATTCATTCTTTGCTATCAACAAATCTACTATTTATAATTGACAAGGCCAGTAATGCGGAAAGAGGGAAATGTTTTTCATGATTCATGTTGTTGTGGTGATTCCATCATCTCTTCTGATTCATTACTTGAACTCTTTCTCTGCAATGACAGAATTGAATTATACAGTCAATATTGCTAGTCTTTTGTGTGGGACACACAGCTTATGAGAGACCTATGGTGACCCATTAATTTTCATTGAAGAAAACGATTGCCCCTCATTTATAACGACTCTTGGGTGGGTGACATATTACTATCCACAGGAGCCAGAAAAACTTCAGTGATGTTTCTTGTAAATTATGGTAGAATGCAATAAAACAAACTCAAAAAATACACAGAAGGGAATTTTAGTGATATGAATACTGTAATGATATTGCGTCAATGATATTTCTTGATTTAGAGCAACGCTCTAAATAAGGCAACATTTTGACGTAATATCAGAAAAAAAGCTGAAAAAACAGACTTTATTGCTCTAAGGAGGTGAGTGATAGCAGAACATAAAAATGAGTCCAGCTGGAACAGATGGAAGCTTGGTGACTGTAAAACCCAAAATGTCCACGGAAGCTTTTCACTGGTGACTTATGAAAGCAATCTGTCAAAACAAGTGCAGTGTTAGCTAAATAACATGCTAATGAGACCAGACTGTCCAGCCACAAATCAAGTTTAAAATGTCAATTGTTTTAGAGAGATAGTGGTTGTTTGCTCAAAGACAGCATGTCTGAAATTGACCTGGAAAGGAAACTGGTAAGATAATGGGGTGCTGTCTGTGTTCTGCTTTGCTAGGTCATTTTTCAACCAAAGCCAAATTCTGTAGAAGTTTACCCTCCACGTTTAACATGTACAATGGGGTCCAAAAATGTCAGACTGTTTGTTAAAATGCTTTTTTTTTGTCCTAATTAAATTAATTTTTTGTTTCAAATTATATTGTCAGTTTAACAATTTGAGTCAATTTAAATAAATATTTTCTTAAGCATATTAAGGTTAAAATTGCATACCAAATACTGTCAAACATAATACACGTGAAATGATGGAAATAACTTCATAACTTTTTTGAATTCATAAATTGGTCTCTGACACATATTGCCACTGCAACGTAATTGGTGGACCAATGAAAGAAAGGGTAGGCAATTTCAGAGAGGCTAGCAATAGCAAGCCATCTTTGAAACATACGATCCTAACCTTCCCAAAAGGTTTGGATTGTATGTTAAAAGCCCAAAGCCATGCCTCCTCCAAAACGGATATGCTGATAATGGAAGATTGTCTGCACAAATGGGCTGTATAGAGGTATGCAAATACATAGTGTGACAGGCAAGTAGGACATCCTATCAATTTATACAAACATTTTAGAATTCTATGTCTTCCACAGAAGATATGTAAATATATTTAGACCACTTTACTTAGTAACTGCAGGATGTGGAAGAGACTTAGCCAGCATAACAAAAATAAATGTTTTTGGAACAAATTGCCAACCTTGCCTTTAAATAAAGTGGGAGTGTGAAGAGTGTTTTAAGAGTTTTAAGAGTCCAAGATTGCCCATGGTTGAAAAAAGTTTAAAAAAGAGAAAGTTTGTTTGAACAAGAGATCCTAATGCTGTGAAAGAAGTTAGATGGAAAATGTCAACACACTGTGGGAAATCCACTAAAGCAATGTTAACATGGAGTGGCTGACTATGCTAATTAAGCATAATGTGATGGTTTGAAAAGGAACCGTACAGACAAATACGGCACGGTGTCCTATTTTAGCGTGCAAAGTCAATTGTGTAAACTTTTACTCTTTCTGAGGTACATGGTACAGACGGAGTAGCATAAGGGAGTGGATGTCAACTCTCAGTGGATTATTTTAAAAAGGAAGACCGTTGTCGTCCACAAAGGTAAGAAAGGGCAACTCTGCATGACATTTGAAGATGGAATTATTATAGATGTTTACATGCCAGGTGTCAGTGGTGTCACAGATTGGCATTCTAGTGTGCTCAGCATGACTCCTATGCAGTAAACAGACTTCAAAAGACTGCTACTGTGCTCACACGCTAGCCGGACTGAATAGGTGCCTTCACTGCAAGCCCTTCACATGCATCAAACAGAGAACTCATTCACCAGACCTGACGCACTGCGCACAGCCGGACACCAGCGTGAAAATTATACCCTAAAAAGAACAACTTCATTCAATAATGCCAGGTCCCTCTGTCACTCTTTCTTTTTTCTCTCTCTGTCTCTGTAGCTCAGTGTATATAGATCAGCAAACATACTATGTTAATGTTATCACACAGTGAAATCTAGGTTATGTTCTCTAGCTTAAACAGTTCTTGTGCTACTGAACTAACACAATGTAACTAGCATTTTCTGCTGCTTGCTTGGGTCTGTGTAAAGTAAATATTATATGTGTACTTTTTTACACTTGTTTTAACATGACAGTGGTCTTGAAAGTTTGACTAAAATGACAGCTTTTCAACTGTGATATTATGTATTGCAGACAACTGAAGGTCAGCTACTCTGCAATCAAACATTTCTCAAGAATCTTTGTCATCGCAGGCAAAACCTTTTGTTTTTTGGCCAATTATATAAAATTGATTTCTTATGCAGTTGCATATGGACTAATTTTTATAACTCTGCTGGAAACAATATAGAAGATCGTATACAACTAAGTGTTTAAATGACATTTCATTTTTATATCAATCATATGGGATCATAGTAGCAATCTATGCATTACACATTCAGCTACTAAATCTGAATTCTGATTCTGATTCATTAACTAAATATGGGCAAGATGGTTGACTATTCTCTCTGAGTAACTGAATAGTCAATTACTTTGATCTTGTGTACCTTAATTATTCATTTACTCACTTTCTTCAGACCGACTAGTGTAATAATTCCTTATTTTAGTAATCCTCTAGAAATTTTAGCTGGTGAATAAGTCTTTCTTGTACATGTAACATTTAACCCATTTGACCCAGCAAGTGCTGTATAATATAACATTTCTTTTGTCTGATGCATACCGAGGAAGAGAGACAATTTATGAGCATGCCCGGAGGACATCGATATTCAGTTCATATATTCTACACCCATCAACCTTCTTAACCCCACACACACAGAAATTTTCCTTTCTCATCCACACGCCTTTAATATTTAATCAAGACAACAGATTCACAAATGATGTTAGTGAGAATGAATGCTAGATCATATTGTCTAATCCAGAGTGTTGTCCTTTGCTTGCTATCAATTACAACTTTGACTCCCAACTAAGTCATTTGCACTGGATTGGTAATTTGATTTTGGGAGCTCTCACTTGATTTTCCCTTTGCCATTAATTTAATTTCACAGGCCCCCATCAGCAGACATCACATGCCGAGACACCTATTTCCCAGAGCTATCTCAGCAGCCTGGAATAAAACTGAGAATGAAGGGCCATTGCCTCATCCCTTTGTCACCATGGAATTTTTAGTAACTTATTCATCCTGGGAAATCGAAAATATTTGGTCTTGGCATTGGGGAGACACTTTGTGATGTCACACTTTTCAAAAAATTTGTTAGCATCTTTATTTCAATAAAGACACGTCATTGGTGCAATATACATACTGTGTGTGTGTGTGTGTGTGTGTGTGTTTGATTGCAGAGTAGCTGACCTTCAATTGTCTGCAGTACATAATATCACAGTTGAAAAGCTGTCATTTTAGTCAAGACCACTGTCATGTTAAAATAAACGTACACATAATAAAAAAGTACACATAATATTTACTCTTAAGACTGTATATCTTCATAATTGTCTTTCATACACACCTGTAATTGCACATTTTGCATTGTTTATGTTTGCCAAGTACCTTGGCAAACATAAACAGCCCACCATTAGACTAAAGAATCTCTTGGCAGATTAATTGTTTATTCCAATTGTAAGTATTAATAATTGTAACTAATGAACATTGGCATCTTATATTGCGGTTGCTGCCATAAAACAAAACCATTATGTAAATCAAAGCTGTGTGTGGCAGTAATTTTATCATGGTTAAGGGGTTTTTTAGAACACCCGTTATACACAGTAATGTGTGTCCTAAAAGCCTTGTCACTTAATTTATTGCTCTATATGTATACTTTAAGCCATCCACACTGTGCTCGCATATACAAACATAGCCATCCGTATCCACACACCACATTTCCTTACACTTTGCAAACAGTAAGCTGTTGCCAGTGGACTGTTATAGGTAAGTAAATTTTGCTCAACTAGCTAAACACAAATTAAGAATCCAATCCCCGCCAGGCAGATGTGCTGTGAGCCTCCGTTCTGATGTAACAGAACTGCTGTCACCGTCCCAGCACGCTGAACGAGAATTAACACAGACGGTTTGACTGAAACGCAGTCACTGGAGGATTTGCAAGAAGAAACAATAGAGTACAGTGAGCAAATGAAGGGTATTAAGTGATCAAAGTCTATTTGTAAAAGCCATTATCATGCAAAGCTATTGTTAACATAAATGTTTTGAAGAAATCAGCTCCTTGGAAGACCTGAATTCAAGTATCGCAGTGGTGCGAAGATGTTTGGCTGCGGTTTTAGGATTTTAAGATTGCATTAAAAAAAAATTTAAATTAATCCAAAGCACCAAAAATGGCTCTGCAGAGTTAAGATATTGTACAATATAATTAATATGCTGTACATCACACCCATCAAAGTGTCTTTGCACATTCAACATGCACACTTGAATCATGTCTCCTTTTCAATAATGTAACAGACAGATTCATTGTTTAAAAAGCATCTCAAAACTCTTACTTAATGTAACATCCTCTGCTGGTCAGGGCACAACTTACTGTAACTGTAAGGAAAGCAGAACAATCGCTTATAAAGATGCCAGTCTTTTGCTAGAGGAAGTCTTTCATCTTATTAGCCCAACTGGCAGCTCTTAGAATACATGGTGTTTAACTGAGACTAGCTGGATCATTGACTGCAGGTACTCCTGTTATTTATAAGCCTGTTATTCTAAGATGCAGGTAACCTTGTAATCAACATATTTAAGAGCCAATTGAACATAGTTGCAATTGTATTTACTGTAAAAGCATTCCCTTTAGCACTGAAAGATACAAATAGTTTTGATTGCTAGCTAGCTTTGATTTGAAGCTGCTGTGGTATCATAACATTCCCTGGTTTCAGTATCTAGGTCAGGCTAAACGCATTACAGAGTCATTTGGGTGATATAGAAATGAGATACTGCACCAAGTTGCACTGTTGTTACAATGCGGTAAAAATAGAAAATGTTTCTCTTTTTTGTGAAATGAGTAGAGAAATAATAAAAAATTACTTGTATTTGCTACCCGTATTTGCTCTGGGAACATAACTTTCCGTACAATCTGATGAGATAAGAGAAAGGAGGTTGCAGGTAGAGTAAAACATCATGCCACCCTCCTTTACCACCCTAAGGAAAATCATCTGTCCCCCCTCCTCTTACCTACACCTCCCCCTCACCCTCAATAAATAAAAACAGACTAAAATGCATTTGCGGCATAATAAGATGCAGTAATTAATGCCATCGATTCACATCCATAAGGATCCCAACTCAGGGAATCCGATTACTTTTTATCACATTTCAAAACTCCAAGTTAGTTTCAGGAGCCCATAACTCGGTTAGTGTTGGGCTGGAGAGGGAATGAGGCGGCTGCTGAGCTTGATTGATGAGAATGCAGCCGGCAAGCTATTAAAAAACCAGGAGCTTTCATATCTCAGACAATGGCTATAAACATATTCTGAAAGCTGCATCCAAAACGACTCCTTCAGAGAGTGAAAACCGCTCATAGCCGTAAAGCCCTGGTTTATAGAATGTTCAATACACGAGTTCACAATATACCCATCTTTGCTGTCACTTATATCAGTGACAAATAGATATTGTGTACATATAAATTGTTTCTGTTGGCTCCATTATTATTGGGAAATGTAGAATAATGGGTTCAGTGTAAAAGAAGCTTTATGAATACAGTGATGACATTTTAATTATTAAGCGATCAAACAAGGTTCACAGTTGATCGCTTGATGATGATATTGGTTTGTTGGAGGCATTATGGTTTTTTTGATATCTATTGTGATTGTGTAATTATTGGGAGATTGTTTAAACTCTGAATGTATTGTATGTTTATTGGTGAACAGAATGAAAAGGTTCATGGGACGCATGTTAATAATGAAAGAGATGATAAATGATAAAAATGTGTGTGTGGGGGGGGGATAGTAGCTTAATCTCAGTTACTGATTTTATTGCAGCTGTTTTCTTCTTATATTTAGATTAGGGTGGCACTAGTCATGGTTCATATGATACACTGAGGCTGCTGTTTAACCAGGTTTTCCACGCTCCAGTACACTTATTTTGGTTAAATGAATAGTATGGCTATCTAAAATATCACAGATTATATTTTATTAAGCTTTGGCTGAACTGGGAGCCCAGCAGCGCATTAATGAGGGTCAGAAGCAGAACTGAGGCACTGTCATCCATTGCCCAAGACAATCCAGAGTTTAACATACTTAAACTTATTCTCTTGCTGAATAACATTTATAGCAGTGCTCTGTAAGATGTCTGTTCCTGTTTGGAAATTTCATGACTGTTCTGAAGTTCATGTTTTATGAGGGTTTGTTTCCTTCTTCGTTATGTTTTGACTGCAAAGAACCACAAGATCTTCCCATATTACTGTCCTGATTCCAGTAACTCCTTCCACAAACTATTATCTCATGCTCTCCAGGGAGGTGTCTAGAGAACGTGCTTTGCAAAATAGTGAGCACTCCTCCAACGACAACAGCTGTTTGCAAATGATCAAGTCCTAGGGAAGGAATGTGTATAATATTTTATGGGCCGAATGGGACTGTTGGCTTTCTTCATCTCTCCGTCCTATGCTTCCTCTTTTTTTTCCATCAGCTACTTACATCTGTCTGTCTCTCTTCCTTTTATATCTTCTTCCTAAGGTTTCCATATGCCTTTTCTCTTCTTGTTAGCTCGTTACCAAATGGTTTCAGATAAGCTAACACTGAAATTGAAAGACTACAACTACAGTATGTTCTAGACGGATTGCGCTGCAACAGTTTAATTAAGCTGAAAGCAATGTCGTTTTTCAAGTATGCAAATATATAAAGTAAGTTGCTATGAACTGTCCATTTAGAATAATATATATGCTATGTGTTAAATCATGTTAGTGTTAAAACGCTGAGGAAGCAAGTCTCTACAAAACCAAAATGGCTGTAGAGAAATTGTGTGATTGGTTTTTATACAGTAGGCCTAATGGGGAAGGTTGGATACTGTTCAGTACTCTACAGTAAAGCTGGAAGAAAGTGGTTAGCTACACTACAGCCTACTGACAAAAAAGCAACTGATGTCATTGGCGTATTTAGGGGTTGAAAAAATCCAGTTAGTTCCATAAAAGAAAGTCATATGGGTTTTGAACCACTTGAGGGTGTGTAAAAGGTTTTTTGTAGCTTGTGTTCCTGTAGCTGAACTGGGAGAGCATTACATTAGCAGTGCAAAGGTTGTGGGTTTGATTCCCAGGGAACATTCCAGTTCTACATTTGTTACTGAGAAAATGTATAACTGTCACTTTGGATAAAGGTGTCTGCCAAATGTAAAAGTTTTCACTTTTGAGTGAACCATCCCTTAAACTTAGTTGCTATGTTTTGGTTCAAGCTGGACATTAGATAAATGAGCTGCCATGTTCTAAAAACCAGCTTCACCACCTCAAAATGGTAAAATTAGAGCTGTCTTGTTGTTGGTCCAAAGTGGCCTGCATGTTTGCATCAGATAATAATCATCTTGGATCAGCTGGAAACAAGCTACCGGTTTAAGATGGATAGTAGACAGCAAATACATCTGATATGCTTATAATGAAGATATTACTCTTGTGATGAAATGCTAAAGAAAGCCAGTATTTGTAGTCAAATTACAGAGAAACCTTAATCTCTTCCAAGTGGATACTCTACTAAGTTGTAACTACTTGTATTTTAAACTTTTGAAAGAACTCTTATGCCTGCAAGAGCACTTCTAATTAAATCTGACGCTGTTGATAGGGAAAGTGAGACCAGGGTGACTATTTTTGTAGGAGCTCCTGAGATTGTCGTTTGCAGCTATCAACACTGTGTCAGTGGACCTTAAGTGACACTTGCGCAACAGAGTCAGTCAGTTATTTCAGGTTGAAGCAATCAGCTATGGCAGCAATAAGAGCATGAGTTTCAGGTAGGCACTGAAGACATGGCACAAGCAGATGGCATTCGTGACTACACCTTGGACTTGGCAAACAGCCACCTTCAGAGTGCATAGTGCCAGGCACCGCTTCCAAGAATTAATTTAACACAGCCTCTAAAAGAAAGTCATTAATTGCTTACAAAAAAGTGGAGTGGCTTATTTGTATGTAAATTCAAATACCTAAAATGTTGGTCTTGGTAGAATTTAATGAAACATGTTTAAGTTCATTTTTGAAATGGCATACATTGGTATCTTGGCAGATCTGAGCCCAGTTTGAAGCATTATTGGGATCTTCAGGGGTTTGTGACATGTAAGCATGTGAGATTACATAAGCATTTTTCACAGGCAAAACATCAGAGAATCACAAGCAGGTGTTAATGTGTTTTAATTTGTTTTACAGCCCTTTAGCATTACCCTTGTAGTTCAAATGCAGATTGTTATTATAAATACATTGCTATTAGTATTGTTATGAAATATCAAAGATATTATCTTATTAATTTAGTGGAGGCCCACTAAATTACAACTAACAAAACATTTACACCGTTCAATAGTGCAAATATTGAGCTTGACACAGTGAAGCTGGTACAAAATGAATGAAGTCCGTGACAGAACATCATTTTGAGACCTGAGATGTAAGACATGAAGGATTTTTGGAGGTTATTTTCCATCTCTTAACCCACAGCATGTTTAGTGACCTGGCAACTTGTCGTGTTATGTCAGGTCTTCCTTCTGAAGAGCATTTGCTGAAGAGAAAGGTCAGGAAAAGAGAGTTTATATAAAGATGTGGACAGCTTTTAGCCTTTGGCTTGGCTTTAATTCCAACCAAACACACAGTCACAGTCAGACAACACTTCTGATTTACTTCAGCAAGACTGAGCACTAGGTCTGAGTAAGATCTATGGGATTTGTTCAAGGGCTCTGACTAACCAAAAACCTTAAAAATGCCTCAGGTAAGCACACAGGCTGTTCTCTCGACTGGCACTGCAGAGCTTTCATTTGAATGTGTGTGTTTGAACATTCACATGCTAATACCCCAGCTAACAATTTTATCTTGGAAGAATGTTTCCCTAACATTTCCAATACATAATAAAAACATTTTTAAAAAAAAAAAGTTTTAGGAATGTTTAATGCTCTACCAGTTGAGCTACAGGAACACGTTTAGATGTATATAACTTTATATATAACTTTTGTATAATAATTTGGATGCATCATTAAGTTGTGATTCAGAATTTTGGTAAGGAATCGTTCCCTGTAGTCTTAACAGTGAAAACAACCACTAAGCTGAAATAGTGAGTCTGGTTGCTAAAAAGAGTGTGAAGGGCTCCTGGCAAAGGCACTTAATTAACAAACAGACTTAAATGTTTGGTTCACTGGTTTTCTGCTTTGTTGCTTAAGTTTGTTACACAGTTATCACAATTATCTTAATTAACCGGATAGGTAACACTTTCAAACTCTATTATGAAAGCTTGCGTGTATACACTCAACACCGCAGATGGATTTTTTGAGTTTAACCTGCATGGTACCGTGACAGTTGATATCTTGTGCTTGTGGGTTGAGGAAATAAAAATGTGTACCTCTCATTTTATCTATAGATCAAAGATTCTCCTTGCTTATCTGTAAGGGTCTCTCTCAGGTAATTATGCCTCCCTTTCCAAATCGCCCTGTTAATACTTATTTAGCACACATATTCTGTAATTAACAACACCCCCGCCTACTCAGTATCTTACTCAATTTGCAATCAACGGCTGATGTCTGGAAAGTTTTTAATTGTGCCCATGGCGATGATTTACGGCTGGTAATTACATTCCGCTTTACCCTCTGTAATGCTAGCACTATTCCCAGGTGCGTTCAAAGTTAGCGGCGCAAGCTAATTCGACGCGTCTCATATACGAAATGAGCAACACGCCAATAGCCTGTGCGCACACTTCTCCTGTACAACAGAGGGCTGGTTAATATGTGCACCAATTATTTCCACTTTGAGCGTTTATGGGCCTCCAGTGGAGGGTAGGAAGATAGAAAGCGTGCTGCAGCATTGTAATACAGTACAATCAGATTACACGGAACATCCTTAATGTGGGGAAACATGGGCACTATCGCATAACCAATAAATTGCTCCATTTCAAAACGAAACCACACAGATGCTGACTGGAGGTACTTCTGCACCACTCATGTTGGCTATGCTAATGGCACCACGAAAAGCGCTTATATATGCTATGACTAATAAGCATTATAGATGGAACGGCTTTGGATCTCTGAATCACAAACTCCTCAACTGCCAATTTAATATTCATACTGACGGAAGGCAAATTATAGGTGACTTAGTGTTCCCTGTATTGGAGAACTGCCAGAGCGTGTTCTTAACTGACAATCATAAATAGAGAGAGTGAGATTTTTGGTCTCTATTAAGTGTACGTCTCACAGTAACGCAGGAAGGCAGTGATTGATGCTGATTTTTTCGTTGGATGCCTCACTTTGTAGATGGCTTTGAAAAATGTCTTTAATATATCTCCAACTCACTGTTTGATACCTCGCCCAACCAAAATATGAAAGCGAAAAAAATTCCACATATAAATAAATCTTATCTAGGTCACCTTTATGTTTTTTGTATGGAAATGAGGCTGTTTTGCTGCAATATGAGTATATTTTGGCCCACTCTCACCAATTAGGCAGAGCTCCTGAGGAGAACTGCGCACAGTTGCTGCTACCTAATACCAGAAAACAGCTTCTGGAAAAGAATTTGGGATACACTGTGTAACTGAAAGCATAACCAAAAATAGGTGCAATAAAAAAGCTGCAAACCCTTCCCATTCTTCATTTTACTTTAATCTGTTTTGAATCGATAAATTAAACTGGTAAAATATGCAGATTTGCAGATAAAAATGCGGATTTTTAAACATTACAGTTTGGATCACTGTAACCACGTTTTTTATGCCATTATGTATATATACATTAAAATGTGCGTTTATATACTGTAGATGATGTGAAAATATATATTAACTTTATTCAATTCAGATTTAGGGTGAGAAGTTTGAGGCATTAAAACACTCCACCATTTTACTTTGACATAAAAGCCCTCCAACATGCATTACCCTTGGGAACGAAAAGGGAAAACAGCCCCCCTTCTCTTTTTTGTTTAACACACCATCACTGACTGTTGTCATTAAATCGCTGATCGTTTATCATCATAAAAAAATGAGAATGAGAGGAAGGAATGGGGAGAGAGAGAGAGGGGGGAAACTCTGAAGAGAATGCATGGAATGAGCAGATTAGCAAAGATATTTTTCAAGATTACATGCCCCTTCTGTGGAGCTCTCAGATTTGTCAGCAGAAGAACAGATACAGCTCTATCAATAATCCATGGCATTGTGTATTTCCCAACTGATGCTATTATACTTCTGTGGATGACAGCCTGCCTCAACTCCATCTTACTCTCCGCTGGGACCAGAATCTCATAAACTGCTCTCAACACAGACATCTCATATAAAGGGTAATAACTCTAGCCAGTTAATACTACAGAATTATCTGAAAGTAGAGCAGTGAACCCTCTGTAGAAGCTGGGTTGGAGGTGTAAATGCGGTAGGCAACTAAAACTAAAGGAGGAGCAGAGAACTTTGACAAGTAAAGCTGTCTGAATCGATTAAAAGTTTTGAGGGAGGTTTCCTGTGCAGTAAAAATGCTAAAGGCTGTCTTCTAAAAGGACATTTCATCTTAAAACTCTCATTAATACTCTCATTTTTGTTTTTTTGTGGAACACTTACGATGTTTTGAAGGATGTCCGTGCCGATCTTTTTACCATATAATGAAAGTGAATAGTGACCAAAAAATGACAAGCACTATAAAAGTATCATAACATTGGCCCACACAGTTTGACTTTGACTTTATAATCCCTTTTAAGTCGTCTGAAGCAACAATACATCAACTTTTTGTGAAGAACAAAAGGCATTATTCTTTAAAAGTCTTCCATGACTCACAAATTAAATATCAGTCTGTTCTTTACACAAAGGTATTAAAGCCTTAGGAATTTAGAAGAACTGGAATATGGACTTTTTCATGGTGCTTTTATGATGCTCGGCAGCCTCGGTCACTATTCACTTTCATTGCATAAAAGGGAACCAGTGTTGCCAATTATTTTAAATGGAATGTAGCTAAAGTCTGCTTGAAAAGTCACTAAATGTCACTGGATGACATCATATTTATTAGCATATTCATGACGTCACTGTGTCATTCTGTAGTGTTGGCAGTTTACAGCTATTTTACTTCCCTCCTGCTGTCTGTGTTCACATAATGTATTTTAATAAAGCTTCTCTCATTAACATATTTTCTGTTTTCGTCATCAGACAATGGAACAAGCATAAAATAGTGACTAAACGTGACCCATTGAAGCTACTTGTTAACCAGCAGTCACTTAGAAGCTGCTGCTATGCTAATATCGTAATTTACAACTCTGAAAAAAACAGGTCAAAGACAGCAACTGTGCAGTGATTTTGGATATGTTTACATGTAAAATCATCATTAGAGAGATAGTTAGAAGTGTATGTCACACAGCACACAGCCTCCCTCTGATTTAAAACTTTAGGAACTACAGTCTACTGAAAGAAGCTAACGTTTGTCCAAAAAGTCACTAGATTTGTCGCTTGTCACTATTTAAAAAAAGTCATTAAGGGGGCCTGAAAAGTCACTAAATAAAGTCTAAACACTGCCAAACACTGAAATGAGCAGACAATTCTGCCAAAAAAGTGTTGCAAGGAAAAAAGTAAGTCATACAGGTTAAAAACAAATAACATAATTGTTTTTATTTAAATATTAAATTAACAATATATATTTACAGTATTTACATCTTTTCACCAAAATATTTAGGATTTTATAAGCATACTTTAATATAAGAAAGTAATAAATAAAAGTTGCTTTGTCAAGACGTTTTGAGAATAAACACCACAATACAGTGGAAAAAAAATAAATTACTGCATCTTTTTCTCAGCCACCGCTCCCTTTATTCAGGCAGAAAAGTTGAGCATAATTGCTGACATCATTATGTACCACCCCCACCCCAAACGCAAACAGTGCAGCAATTTTGAGGTAAATGGCTCAATCGGTATTAACCCACAACAAAAGATTAGCCCGGTAAATGGGCGCTAAAAGAACGGGCATATTCAAAAACCCTGCGTCAACTTTGCAGTTTGTTCTTGTTGTTCACTGTTAAATTTGCAGTGCCAGGTGTGTGCTGATAGCAAACCGTAACTGTGGGAGGCCAAATCGTGAACCCAGCCTGTAAAGATATTCAGTGTTTGCATTTCAGAGCACAATAAGAAAGACCATCTGTTGATGTCATTTGGGCTTCCTGCGCCTGTGTTTGGAGTGTTGTGTGTGATAGGATGGCAGTAGGACGGGGCTCATTACCGGTCTCAGCCTACAGCACATCACAGCGGTGAACAGAATGAAAGAGAAGATGGAGCTCTGTGCTAACTGCAGGTCTGAGACCGTGCTTATGGCCTGCAGATGGAAGAGAGTGGATGGGAAGATGAGAAGAGCAGGGTGGAGGTTGCCATGGATGGGGCCCAGGGAGCAAGCAGGGATGTTGGCAGAGAAAGAGAGGAGCTCCCTGGGGCCGAATCTGCCAAGTCTTTTACGTGGGGAAGGCCTGAAAGCAGAGATATTCTCTCTGAGGAAGGGCCTATGAGTACTGAGTGAGCCAGACAGCATAATACACTTATATGCAAAGGTGAGACCAGAGACATGAATGCAAGAGTTTAGTTTTAACATCCAAGTAGAAGAGAACTATTCGTTTGTAAAATTGTTTTCTGAAGTGATTGGTAGATCAGAAGTTGGGGGGAAAACCCAATCATGTCCAGCTTATTTGCTTATGATTTGCTTATTTAAGAATAACGTTTTGTAAGGAAAAAAGTTTTTTTTTCATTCGTGAATGTTGAAGGATTTTAAAGTGTTATGTTATATAAGTAATGTGTAGTACAGCAACTGGGCCCTGGCAAAATGAGTTTCATAAAATTGTCACTATACTTCAATGTCAAAAAAATGTCTCTGTATTCCTGAGTCCGTCTTTTATAAATATTTCAAAAGCTCATTAAATATTGCACAGACTAATGCAGAATTATTGGCGGTGCTTTGAGGCAACCTTTAACTCATTTTCAAATAATGTTCTATTTAATCCTGCCTCCCTAGTGCAAATTTAAATTATGTAATGGAAATCAGCCGCAGACAATATGACAACAGTTACTGCTAAAGATTACACACCAATATTTCAGTGCATTAGTGTAAATGAATGAAGTTTTTCCTTAGTCATCTATTGTTGTCAGCAAGAGTTACACTCTTGAGAAATTTAACAAATTGCTTCTTTAACATTGAATAAAACAAACTAAAAACTGTAGCGCAAAAAACTCTCATGGGTCCTAATTATGGAAAACTATAGACATCAGAAAACATTGTATTCATTAATGAACGCTTCAGACTACAAAGGGAATTAAAGTGCATTTTAAAAAGAGCAAGACAACAGCAAAAGAAAAAATGAAATCTAAAGAAATATTAAATGTGACTGCATGCAGTAAAAGAACTATATTCATACTCACAGTGCTCTAATGGCTATTAAATGTTTCTTAAAAGGTCAGTTTTTCATGTTTGTTCCTTAATGCTTTGTGAAAAGAAAATGTTCTTGCTTGTAAAGTGTGCATTTATTTATCAAAATGGCACCTGAATGTGTTAAAGCTATTAATCATGACCCAGGCTTTATGACATGAAGTTAAAAAAGAAAACAGAAAAAATAGACACTGAAGCAACATTAAATTTCCACCATCAAAAGATGCTCTCTTGTTCCTTTTCCTTAGTCTTTTAATAATTCCATATTTATATGAGAGAATTTGTAGTATTGTAATTTGTGTTTGGCTCTGTAAATATTAGGGTCTTAATGTGTTTGTTAATTACCTATGAAAATTAAAAGGACATCCTACATACAGGAGATGAGGGTTTTTGGCAACACAATTTGTTCTCCTCACTGCAGGTTTTTGAAAGCCTCTGAGAATCTATGCTTCTGGTCACTGATCTCAGAACTGTCTCCTGGTGTTGAATTACAGGTTAAATACATCCCAAGATACTGCAGCTCAAAAAGTGGATCTTTCAGGGCTGGATTTACTAGTAACAAGTGTTGTAGTGTGTAGAAAATGTTGTTCTGCTTCACTGCCAGAGGTTGGGGGGCCAATTAGCATTGACAAAGACTCCCATGTGAATAGTGTTGTGTACAGACTGTCTGGATCTCACAGACTCTGCTTTTAAGATCTAATAACGCGCTTTCATTGCACAACAGTTTCAACACATAACAAGTCAAAACCAAGCGACCAAGTAAAAGAATGGCTCTCTATGCACAGTCAGCCCTCCTCTGAAGTTTTATAGTACAGACTAAAAGATTTTTAGAGCAAGAAGAGAGGCCAAACAAAAAAGTGGATGGGGGAAGTTTTGTGAAATAAAAGCAATATTTATTGAAGAAAACATTGCTGAATTGCTTGGTAAAATAATTACAGGCTATTATTTAATATCCATCATATATACTGTTTAATTGACACAAATAGTGAAATGATATAAAATGAAGTTATGATTTCAAATTCTGATTGAGTGAGCTGTTTGCAGTAGTTTTATATTGCTTATAAAAGCAATAAGCAATTTGTGTCTGTTCATTACAATCGTTATATCATGGTTAAGTAGGGTTTTGGGCCCCTTTCTGCCTTATGTCTAAGAAAACACACTTTGCATGGTAAATTCATTGTAAAGCACAGCCTTTCGTGGTTTATTGTGTTATTAAGATCTCCAAGATTCGTTTAAGCTTCAGCTTCCATTCAGGGCAAATATTGATCATTATGTCTTATTATATTCTGCTGTCATAAGCCCAGGAGCAGTTCCCAGTTGCGGGTGCTGTCACATGTAAGCTGTGATTTTTTTCTGGTCAGAATGTAGCCAATTATCCTCAGTCACATGCCCATCTCTCTGCCCGACTATGATGATTAGTCAGAAATGGTTTAGGAAGATACCAAAAAAAATATTTCTTTTAAATCATGGAAGACAATTATTATTTAAAAAAGAATGAATGCATTTGATCTCATTTTATTAAAATTCTCTCCAGTGCCTTTTGATTAACATATTTTTAAAGAAAGGTAACCCCAAGGGCTATGATGAGCTGTCATCTACTCCCCAGAGGCAAAGGGGGCTCTGAACTTTCCCTAATGATGTGGCTGTCTTCTGCTCAGATCAGCACTGCCAGGCCCCATCACTTTGCTTAACCAGGTACAGCGGAGCACCTGACTCACAAACTTCAGAGCATTTGAGTGTCTCTTCCTGAAGCTTTTAATAGGATTCTCTGATCTTTTCATCATCTCATGCATTATTTGTAATTCATTTATTTGAAACAATGACGTCTGTTTGTCACCACATGCGTAAGAGGCACGTGTTTATTCCACTGACGATATTAATAGGCTATGCTAACAGCATTATTACTGTAGCAGAAGGGCTACAAGTAGAATTTGTAACTATCAATGCAATCTTTAGCAGAAAAGGCTTGTATTAAGGAACTTAAAATAATGGAGCTAATTACTCACCCGTAACTCTGTTTGGCTCGCAAGTTCGCTAAAGTTTGAAAGGAACTGTTAAAGTTTGCCTTTAGTAGCTACAGTTGCATGTAAGATACATCTCAGCACTTTGTGTGTTCCCTTAGTATTGCTGGTGCAATGCTCATTTGAGATATGGGAGCTCTAGTGACACAGATAACACATCTTTCTCATCAAAGCAACTATGTAGGTACTTTATATTGTAGCTATACTGTGAGGTTTAAGTTTCATTCTGTGTCAATTAATTAACCATTTGGATGTAAATGTGGTTCCCCTCTTCATTGAATTTTATTTTTATTTCCAACCTGATATCAAAGCAAAATGTAGCTGTTTTGAGGTGGTGATTTAAAGAGAAAAGCAAGTATGGAACTTCACACCGAACCTCTATCCTTAAACCTAACCATCCTGGTTTGAAAGCAGATCATACGAAAATGTATGAATGAAATTGTAAAAATTCATATGAATTAGCTGGCAGTTCACTAAAATGTAAAATTGTTATGAATATGTTATGGCCTTTATTAAAATAAATACCCAATGTTGCAATGTGTTTCAAAGTTTGGAGCCATATACAATGCCATTCTACTTCTGCCATCGCACTGCGACTCTGCTTCCTCACTGTTAACGTTAGCTGTGTGAGACAACAGCTCCTGGGTGAGGCTGTGTTTTATGAGAACATGGTCATAGTAATACGCAGTTAGATGCTAGCAGTGTTTGACACACCACTGTGCACTAACAATTTCAAGTCAAATCTGACTAATAACACGTGTCTGTAGAATATGTTGAGAGAAGTAGAGGTGGGGGTTCTGGTGATATAATAAGAGAAGCATTAGGGAAACATTATTATGGTTTAGCTTCTGCATGAATCAGCAAGAGTTCTTCTCACCTGGGGGGAATCACTCAAAAACTAGTGCAATATCCACCCATGGATTGGAAGGAGTCATGCCAATCTGCATAAAATTTAATGTGTGCTTATTTCTGAAGCAGCAAGAACTGGTTAATAATATGCAAGATTTAGTGAATTAATGCAGCACTCCATGTACACAGCTTGTTGTGTCTGCCACATGTTGTGTCTGCCACGTTATGACTGCCACGTGTTGTGTATAACTAGACAAACATGTAGCCATGTGTAACACAGTTTTGTCTTGTTTTCTTTAGCCTCAAGCATGAGTTTCATTGTACCTACAGCTTGACGGTTTCGAATCATTTGTTCAGCGCTGGAGTGGTATGTAACGTCTCACATAACCACACACAGCCTTGGTTACCTCCCATATCCCAAAGCATCACTGCCTGCAATTTTAAGCTCAGATTGATTTTAGCACTCCTTGAAGCCAATTTAGAATGTTTTCCGTGTTCTTATATTCTACTGATTTGATCCACAAGGGAAAGTTGTTAGGAGAAAGAAGCCAAATACGGAGGTGAATAAGGATTAGATTCCATATTAAAAAGAATGGTAACGGCTATAAAATAGCAGCTGCCCGAGGCTGCTTGGAGAAAAGATGAAACCTGTCTTTTTTTGTCTTTTTTACATTATTCAATTATGCTGAAATGGAACACCTGGGATGCTATCGTAGTAAAAACGAATAAAGAACAGCTTTAAAATATGTAAATGTAGAAACAGGGCTGCTTGTATCAGTTCCTAAAAACTAGGCTGTCATAACTTGGATGCATCCTGAAGTGGTGTGAGGTCTTTTCTGGGTTCCGTGTTAAAATGGTAAGCAGTTAAACACACAGGGACATGGGGGTACATGCAGGGCGGCGAATGCACTGACAGGCAGGGAGTCCGGGAGGTCACTTAGATGCTGCTGAAGAGTAGCACCGAGGACCTGGAGATTGCTTTAACACATGCTCGCTCCTGTTCGCTTTGCAGGCAGATGAAAGCGCGAGAAAAAAATCCCTCCCCACTTTCCCTAAACTTCTCTGAAGTGAACTCTAAAAGAAAAAGTGTTGCTCTAAAAAAATGGGGAGGGAGAAAAACAGGGGAAAAAGGGAAGTTAAAACAATCGTTGAGAGACACAGAAACACAAAGAGAGGGTGGATTCTGCCATCCTCTCTGTGGGGAGAGATACTCCACCACGCTGGCTTTTGCTTTTTAAAAAGTCTTATGCTTTGTGATTTAAAAGAGGGCGCCGCAAACAGCGAGCACAAAAGAATATTCAAAAATGCTGGAGCAAAACAACCCTCTGTCTCTCTCTGCCTCTTCCGTCAGGGGAGAGCTGAGTGGCGGTGGGTGGAGGGGGGGCTTGAACATCTGAGGCGAGTGTCGGGAGTCACTGACAGAACACATGCAGACACACACTCTTACTCAGAGGGCATTGGGGTGAACGTCTAGCTACTTAACATGGTGTAAATTATTTTCTTTTGTTTTTCTAAAACAGATATTGACCTTTACGTCATTGATATGATTTGCTTGTTTAGACATTGTCTGACTCCTTAACTCTTGAATTGTTATTTATATGTGACACTGTGTTATGCTTCAGTATGTGTACATAAACAACAATCTATTTTGGAGTAATCTAAACTAGACACACAGCAACAGTGTGCTGTGTGTCACAGCAAGGCCAATTAGTAAAGTAAACGGGGTCGAATATTTCATGTAGACTTGAATTGGGCCACAATGAGCATTCCAGGAATTAGAATTTTCTGTCCTTTTGTCGCAAGTATTCGTTGAACACGGAAGGCCACATTCTCTCAGACATGGTGCTGATCTATTGTTATGCAGACTTGTGATCCTGCCTAAGTTTTTATGGTGCTTTAAAGTAGGAGAACTCTGAAACATCAAGCAGTCGTGCTCTGCTAGATGAGAGCAGAGCAAAAACAACTGAATTCCATCAAAACAGATTGTCAAACCAGATGGGAAGCTCCCAAGAACTGGGCCAGGGTGTGTGTGGTGCAGGCTTTGAATAGGTAAACACTCTAGTCTTCACTAAAGGCAAATTGAGCTTCCTGAGACAGCCAGTTTGTTACTCTCTGTAATTGAAGGTTATCATAAACCACACCTAAAGTGGCTTCAGATCACTGCAATTAACTCTGTGACATGTATCACAATAGCAATTAAAGGCTAATACAGGGAGCTGAAATAAGAATCAGAGGCTTGTCAGCTGTGATTATTCGTAGGATTCTTTGGCAAAATAAAGCTAACAATTTTAGGTTGTAAGAACATTTCCCTAACATTTCCATTCAGTAACAAAAATGTTAAAAATGAGAGTTTTAAGGTTCTAGGAACATTCAAAAGTGTCCAGTTTTTTAGATGTTGTATTAATGTTATTGCTTGTTATGAGAACCTTACTCAAATTTTTTACATCAGTAGCATTCCACAAACTATCTGATAACATTTTTGATATGATATATAACGTTAAAAATCCTTCCACTAAATTCAGAGAATGTCCACTGTTAACTGGGAATCGGATCTCGTGGACAAATCGAGTTCCAAGGGAACGATCTGTCAATGGACTGGGAAAAAAATACACAAGCAGCTACTGTATAATTGGCCCTTGGTTTCACAGTCAACAGTGCTGGTGCAAAGAGATCAGATGTTATGCTGCACTGTAAAAAATGTCCAGGAGGCAAAGATCTCATTTTTAATACATGACAAGAAACTCTGCTGTCTTTTTGCTGGAACCTGTACCAAGAAACCAATGCTGGTGACATGGCACCTCACACAAAGGTCAAGAAGCAGATCAATGAACTTCGATGTGGATTATAGATTCTGGTCACCATTTTACAGGCTGTAGAAATGTGCAAGATCAAAGGACTAATAAACTGCAACAGCCTGAGAATGTTGTGCACACTTGTTTCAGATGGGTTTGTGTTAATTTATAAAGCACTGTTTCATTAGAGGCCCTGAAGACAAGCCAGTCTCTGCATAGGCTTGCTATTATTACATTGCCTCTGGCTGCACTGAGTCTATACTTATTAGCATTCAACAACTGATTTAACAGGACATATCCAGTAAATCCAATGCATTCCAATGCATGTGAATGCATTTGTGTTTCCTTAATTGCAAAATATACTTGATAACTCAAAACAACTACCGGTGTCTTTCAGAATGATAGAACAGGTACAACTGAACAGAAGACAGCCTAATGCACAGAGAGTTTTAGCACATGCATCTGATTTGATTGTAGTTAAGCTTCATTTCTTCCCTGAAGATTTCTATTTTTTTCTTTTTGCCTGTAAACATGCCTGAAGCCTTCCTTATGGTCCTTCATATTGCTGTAGGCAGAAATGACATCAGTAGCTCAGAGTCGGATTTAAAATTCCACTCTTACCTTTTATCTGCAGGTCTGTGATGTGACCTGCCACCACAAGTGCGTTTTATCAGAGTGACCACTGTGGTCCCCCATCAGCCATCCAGAGTTGTCATGAGTTCTGGTCCTTTCATACATCAGATGATCTTTAATTGGGTGTAAACTGAGGGTGATGTGTTGTTGCTGTCTAAGGCATCTGGATCTCTTACACTGTAATTTATTCTCAGTGCACATAAATAAAAGTCTCCTTGTAGTCAGCACCTCACCAAGCTAATTAAAGATTGCTTTTCACCTGTCTTACACAGTATATATAAATCAAACATAATCTTTGATATGTAGAACTAGTAGTTGGTAACTGGTGGAATGATTGATTGAAATTAATGTAATAAAAAAAGTAAAAATATTTGTCGTGATTGTAATATGTAATTTAGCATCTAACAAATTTATGCATTCTGTCTCTTTAAATAACTTTTTCATAGATGAATCTGCAGTGTAATGTTTTTAAATGTACTCACACCAGCTAGATTTATCCAGCTCACGTTACCTTTGTACATCACTTTGCCAGGCAGTGTTTGCTAAATACCTGCTGCATGATGTATGCGTGTTTAATTTGTGTTCTTTTTTTAATATTGTTTTCTTATGTTGTTCTCATCAACTTTGCAATTTTTAATTGTTATCTTCATAACACTTAAGAGGAAGTACAGAAAAATATCAGGCTCACAAGAAGGCTGAGCTAAAATATCACACATTTTTATAAATGATTTTATAAATGTTTGAGCCTGAAGGATGAAACATTTTCTGTGAGGTGCCAGTTCCCTGAGGCAAAGCTTTAATCTATATGAAAAGTATGACACAGGTGTTAATATGCCCTTATTCCTCATGCAAAGACAGAAGACAGTTAAAGTGGCCTGTGAAATGAAGGACAGTGATTAAGAAACTATTGTCTTGGTAGCTTATTGTTTGGTTGGTATAAAGTGATGTAAGGGTTTGTTTTAAAGAAGTCATTTAACAGGGAGGACTTTTAGAGACGTGCTTATTTATTTAACGATGGTTACTTGTATATAATACATGAATTCAGGACTGTAATTACCTTTTAAAATGTCTGAATGTTTGTCCAGTTTGTGTTGCTTTCTCTGTGTCCCAAGGAAACAAACTGATCTCTGTATATACCTCCTGAAAATCAAGGTGAAATTTGTTCAAGTTGAAGGCCTCTTATCAGAGTTCAAAGCAGCACACAATGCTGTTCACCATTTTGATTGTTCAAGCCCATCTCAGGGGAAGCATATTGGTTTGAGCCATTTCCTGAGCCAGATTGCCTTCCTCTTGACTCTTGGGGTTTGTTATTAGTCTCTAGAGATCCTGTTAATGGTTAATCACAACCACAGAAAGTACTAGTGAATGTAAGGTACAACATCTTTTTTAACCCTGGAATGTTAATATGTGACTTGGTGTATTGTTATTAAAAATATCTTTTAATATTTTTGACTGTTATACCTACTGTTAAGCACCTTTGGTTAACAGTACTGTGTGTGTATGATTTGCATTGTACTTTACTAGTAGATATAGCAGTGAGCACACAAGTATGGTGTTATGTTATAATTGATTAGTACTGTTAGTTCAATAGTAAGATAAATGCCCTTCGGCTAATAGACAATTCCCGAACCTACATGCATTAGGGTTGTTGTCTATCATACTGGGAGATAACTGGGAGGTGGATGATCCTGCTGGGTCTAATAAATGAAACTTTAGTATTAAGTAGATGACAGTAGATGTCATTGTGTTTCTGGAGATGCCTGTAAACTGAAAATCACATAGATGTAGAAGTTTGGGATGTTGCTGTTGTTTTTGTCATAATTAAAAATTCACAGTGTTTGGCCATCTGTGCGCTTATAAAAATGTCTGAGTACGTAAATCTACAGCACTTTTGGAGTTTTTATGATCTAACTTCTTTAATGGGATGTGCATAAGTCTAAGTCAAACAACAGACTGCTTGTTCCTTTAATTTTACTGAAAGAGAGGAATATCTCCAGTGCTTTAATGACCCTTTATTCTTTACTATTTTAAAACTATACAGCTAAACTAATAAAACCTGTCACTCCACTGTTCAAGAAGCCAATGGCTGTGGAGTTTTTATGACTGTGGGGTTAGAGCCGTATTTGCTATCCTAAATAAAACCATAAAAACCATCATTAAGTGCTTGGATAAAAAGAGGAATATTTAAATTACTTTTGTGAGATGAAACTTTTGACTATTAAAGATTAGGAATATATATATATATATATATATATATATATATATATATATATATATACATATACATGTAAGATTGATTAATTTAACACTAATCCTTTAGCAATATATGTTGATTGCAAACCCATGAAAACATATTCATTGCAAACTATTCTGTTTTCCTATAGATCTTTTCATTCTACATTTCAAAATATAGGGTAGACTGGGGCAAGTTTCACAAAGGGAAGTTCTCCAAAAGGATGTATGTCAGTAACTAAGTTTTGAGTTAAAAGTCCAATTACATGTTTTCTTTAGCAGTGGTCTTGTAAGACAACTCCAAACAATTTATTTGGAGTTTAACCTTCTTAAATTAGAATTATTATTTAGTATTATTTAAATCCTGCCTTCCACACTAAAATGCCAAAAATATTGTTATGTAGTAGATCTTAGTTCTTTACAATAAGACAAGGCAAGGGTCAACTATATCTAACTATCTAACTGTATAATCAAAAGGTTAAAATGTTTTTTTATGACAAGATTATTTTTAATCAATTTTAGGTAGGTAATATAAAAATACCCTATATATATATATATATATATATATATATATATATATATATATATATATATATATATATATATATATATATATATATATATATATATATTAGTTTGCTTTAGAACTGTTTTAATTTGCTGAAAAGGGTTTAATGGTTTGTTTTATGTCAGGTTCCATTATGACAACCCATACAACCAGGCATGTTGTCATGAAAAGTGTTTAATTTTCTTAAAACTTTTTTAGTAATAACGGTGGAAGTGTTCAGTTGTTTTTTGTAGTCAATACTTTTAAGGGTTGTGCCTATACAGAAATTAAGTTTCATAAATAAACCTACCCTGAAAAATATTCACTACAGGAGAATATGTGACAACAAGCCCCCTTATATAATGCAAAATATAAAAATGAATTTCCAGCTGAAAAAAGGAAATGATGCAGTGCACTGCCTGTTTTATTTTGTCCATGAAAGTTTGAAGAGGCAGGCAAATTTTCATGAGTTACTCTAATGGGCTGTGCTCTGAAAATGGATCACACTGAACTGACTACCAAACACACTGACAGTAGGAGAATATTTCTCCAAAAATGAGCAATAATTATTAGCCCAGGCCAAGTGAATATGAAAACTGAAAAACTGTAACCTTTTATAAAAAAGCTTTGATGTGAAAGTGTCCTAGTCTTTTTCTGGCTACTTAACAAACAAAGCTAATTACATGTGTATTAAAAGAAATTCTTAGAAATTCATTAGACACTATATACTTTTTAATTATTTTACTCTTAGTGCTTTACAAATGTAAGCTAGGTGTATTATTTGGTCATTATTTGGATGAATGATAATACCATTTTATTATGTTCTCTTACAGGCTGTTAAGATGGTCGGGCCCTTTAAGACTAAGTGGACCTGAAAGAGACACCGTCACTCTTCATTCTCTTCATTACACTTATGGTTTATGACAGGCCTTATTACAGTAATGACACCTCAGATTACCCTTCATGACACAGTCCAGTACACATCTGCACACACAGTTCAGCACTTTTAAAATTACGTGGCATGGTTCAGCTGTGCGCTGCCACTTCTTATGCTTAAACATTGTAAAGTTATTTGTTGTCCTGTGTATGAGATGACTAGTTTTCTAGACATTTTGTTTTTGAACTAGTAGAGAGTAGAGTCTGAGACCTTCATTTGCATGCAAGAATTTTAACCCACATTTGCGCACAGGCTTCCATTTATGAATAAACAGAATTTTTGATCAGCCTTTCTACACCAGTGAGTGTTCTGACACCACTGAATTTAAAATTGGAGAATCATTCTTTAAATTTTCTCGTGGAGTACAATTTAAAACTCTAATTCTCTAATACTATCACATATGAAATGTGATAGTAATAATAAATAGATGGCTAGATACTTGTTGAGTTATAATTTCCTGATGGACAGTTATTTTTTTAAAGAAGGCCTGAGCAGTCATGTTCTGTATATCTGTAATGCATGTCCACTCTGCTACGTAATGGATGTTTGTTCTCAGTTCGACGTAACATTGTATATTGACGTATATGCTGATGTGTGGTATTGGTGTTCTGAGTTGCTCCCTGTGTTAATGTGTATGTGGCTCTGTGTTGGTGTGTGTATGTCCATGTGCTGATGCGTGCGTGTGCATGTGTGAAGAGAATGAAATGTGTGCATATGTATGTAGGTGTATGTGTGCATGTATGGGTATGCACTTATATTCATGTATAAGAGGGAGCAGGACAAATTGGAAAACATGGAAAAAACAGCCAGAGAAGCAGAGTGTGTATGTATTTGTGTTAATGTATGTTTGTTTATCTATACTGTATGAGACACAGACAAAGTGTGTACAATTGTATATGTGAATGTGTGTGTGTGTGTGTGGGAATTAACGGTGGTAACCAGGGTTATTAGAATTAATATTACTGTCACCTTTCCTCAGTTCATCCATACAGGGCTGTATTATCATCATCATCATCATTGCCGTAATTAATTAATTATTTTAATAATTCATTAATGATTAAGGATTGCTGAACAGACAATAATTGAAGGTTACGAAAACAGTATTAATATAGTGAGAGCATACATGGTTTTTTGAAAGGCGTATGCACTGTCGCACCCAGCCTTGACACCTGTAAGGCGATTTCTGAAGCCCGAGTTCAGTACGAGTTTCAGCACCATGGACAGCGCCACTGTGAAGCCGACAGGTCTGCCGTCTTCTATATTGTCAGGTTATTTTAATCGACGTCAAACAAAAAAAACTTTTGGCGCACTCTCGATTCCTCGATTCCTTGAATTATAAAAGTGATAAAAAAGATATAATAAAAAGATTGAGTAAATACGTGTACAATACAATATTTTATTAGGCGGGACATTATATAGGGACTTTTCTTTTTCCACAACTTACATTTGTGAGCATTGTCACTGAACACTAAATCAATCAAAGCTACTTATATCCGGAATGTAGAACACACCATAATGTTAAATATGTATTTTATAAATTAGATAGATGCCTAGCAAAAGTTTTAAGACGTCTCCATTGGCTGTTATGACTTTTTCTTTTAAATAATCACTGTATAGCAGGTGGCCTACATTTGGCATGTTTTCGGTATGTTCAGCATCCAAACGACACATCATTGACAGCACAAAACAGGTTCTTCCATTCGTGCAAAAATGCTTTGGGGCCATAAAGCACTTCCGCAGCTCCATATCACACACCTCACTGGACGGAAGCCGAATCATTAAGGCTATACAAACACAAAATAAAGCACTGATAAATACACCTAGTTCGGGATTGAAGCTCTTTGTCATAAATATCTTCTCATTTATATATTGTTCCATGTAATTGACAGTTGCGAATTTGTCTCCCATCAATAAAATCCAAAAACAAGCGCGACTGGTTTACTCTCAAAATTGCAGTGGCCAAAAAAGGCGAGAATTCCCTGTGGACGCGTCCATATTCAGTTTTGCTCTGTTTTGACGTGCGCTATTTGTCTGCATCGCAAACAGTTTTGTTCAAAGGACTGATACTTTTTCGTCCTCGGTCTCTTGCAAACGTCACTTTCAGGCCAAGAACACGGTTGCGAGTCAATTATAGAGGAAAGACTAAAAATCCAGAAAAGGTGGAGTATTTCCAGCCGCCCATTAGATTCCCTCTTTCTAGCTTGAGATAGACGCGGTCCTCGCGCTCCACCATCAGTAGAACTCCGTTACTCGCCGCCTCGCGCGTGACATCCTGATCCCCGGCGAAAGCAGATATGACGGGATACTCATTCTGCATCAGGTTAACCTGAATAACGGGACACAGCGCACTTTAGTCCTTTGCATCCAGAGTATCTGTCTTCCAGGTTTTATGAATAACGCACACTATGGGATGTGACTGTAATATTGGTCAGCAATTATTAGACAACTTCGACAAAACGCGGGGAAAGAACATGCTGCTCTGCTCACCTGTATGGTTTGTCTGTTGTAGACCTTGACCACATGAAAGCTGAAACTGTATATTCCCCTCCGTGGCGCAGTGAACACACTCGCTTTCAGGTCGAAATGATTGCCAATGTTTACTAAGACCTGAAACGAAAGCGACGTTACGCGTTACAAATCCAATAGCAAACGAGAGAAAAACTTCGGAGTGAATAAACTTTACACATTTTACATGAGGAAGTCCGTAGCGTATCTATCAACACATGCAATTACTTGGGGGCAGATTTAATTACGACAGGTCAATCTTAATTACTGCCGCGGGTCAGCTGTTATTCATCTCTACGCTGAGTTACATTTAACTTTTTTACAGTACGTGCGCAATTTTTTTATGAAGGCACGAATGCAAACCCACACAGGCAAACCAATCGATAAAACGCGACCAACATTGCGTCATCAAATTATTTAATTAAATCATTTGATTTTCACTTCAAAACCATTTAAACAGCGAATGGGCTACGAACTGCGGACGTCCGATGTCAACATTTTAAACATGAACAGAATGAGCTTTTAACAGTTTATGAGACTTGGTGAAGTTTCTGACCGAAATTCCCAAGCACGCTCTTAAATTTCCTGTCATTACAACGTCACCAAAAAGACATCTAACCTGGTCAAAATAGATGGTCATGGAGGTGTTGCTCATCTCCGATGGTTCGTGGTTTGTCCCTCTGACAGCCGAAAAAGCCACTTTAGCGCTGCCGGAGCGGACAGATATCCCAAGCGAAGAGGTGACTCCTCCGTCAGATGATGGGTTGGAGTCACACACCACCAGACACTTCCCCTCCAGAACGATGGGCTCCGTGTCATTCTGGCCCAGGCAGAACCCCATGCCACATCCCAGGAGAAAGACGACAGCCAGCATGGCAAAGGGTCCGGGACAGGCTGCTGGCACCATGATAGGAACAAGAATCCTGTGCAAACTGATCTTAAACACCAGCCCCTTGGAGGTTTGTTGTGGCTGTATCACCTGGTCCAAACTAACCTCTCTCACTCACTTACTCTCTTCTCCCTCTCTCGCTCTATAACTCACCGTCACACACTCTCTTTTCTTCTCTATGCGCATCAGTTTGATATCAGGAAGATGCTCTGAGTATTTGCACAATGTTTCCTTGAGGAAAAAAACGGAATATCACACTTAACAGGGAACAACAATTATCGTCAATGACAAACTTTCTAACAAACAAACAAATAATATTCAAATAATGTCTCATTAGCAGGCTTGACGACACCAAATTGCGCAAATGTACGCAACGTTTGCTCTAGATTAAAGCACAACAAGCTCAAGATGCGTTTTTCTCATTAACAGATATTCCTGTAACAAGTTGTGATGCTCCGCGTCATCTTCTTCGTAGTTAACATTAATTGCATTACTACACAACTTCTTTATGGAAAAACAACAAACCCCTCATGCTCTTTCTTCGTTTCCATTACCGTATATTTTACCTGTTAAATCCATAGTTTGGTGTAATCCATGTATCTGCACCTTCAGCGGTCTTGAGAGACGAATGAATCGTGCGCCCAACAAGAGTGGAGAAAAGCAATAGCTTCTTCATCCTTTTCGAGGGCGATTCACGCCCATCCCTGCTTCTCAAGTACAGTAGCAATTCTGGAGCACTGTGCTCTCGGCATAAAAGTACGGGATGGCCAGCCCCTGGATTAATGAGTCTGTTTGCATAAGCATTTGAATCAGCCAATAAATCAAACAGCTTTTGGCTATATCGGCATTCCTAAACAATCTTAGATCTCGCACAGGGCGTATGTGTTTGTTTGCAGTTTTACAGACAAAATAAACAGACACATTCTAATGAATTTAAGTTGTCAGGAATTTGAAGCCATTGTTATTTAGCCTAATGTCAGCAAATTGGCATGAAGGTTTCTATTATTATTGGGAAGCCCTATAAAACAGACAAATCTCTCGTGCTCCATCCTGTGGAGAAGAGGTGCTATGAAAATCTCTTCCTTCTCGAAATCAACAATCCATCTTTTATTTTAATTTGTAACATTATGAAATTCCTGTGTTTTGTCATAAAATGGACATTATTGCCAAAGCCTGCAGTTTGTATAATGAGAAACGTAGGTATTGATGCATTGTTAAGCGTTTCAAACGAATGCATACTGCAAACTTTAACCACTTAAATGATTCTGCGCTTATCTGCTTTGTTTTAAAGGTTTTTCAGAGAAGATGTGATGAGACTAGAGCATATGATGTTAGGTTACACACTGACTCAGTGTGTGTGTGTGTTAAAGATGCAATATGTAACTATTTTTGTAAAAATAAACAAAAAGGAGTTATTGACAGCAAATGGTAGAAACGTACGTGAACTTAATGTGCCACTCAAAAACCCCGTGCGATCAAAAAGTCTAGTCTATAGAAAAAGCTGAACAATGCAATATGCACAAAATTCACCAGAAGGACTAGTTTAAGATGGTAGGATGAGCTACTGCTTTAAAATCTCGCGTGTTTACGGAGACAGTCAGCGTCAACATCATCTTTCCTTGCAGGGTCTCCACGCACCTCCTCTGACAAGCATCGCACTGTGGGTGGAAAGTGACAAGCTCTGTGGAGGTTGACGTTGAATATCTGAGAGCAGTGGTTGACCTAGGGCCTGCAGAAGGGCGAGAAAACATCAAATGTCAAGCTTGGTGGGCACTTTTCATGCCTACGGGGACCAGCTTTCCTCAGCCGGGCGAAACGATGCGCGTTATTGTGAATGTTAAGACTATTTACTTTGACAGACAGCAGACCACCATCACTCTTGGGATTGGCTACACCAAGAGTCTCCAATCCATGACAGTGTGCACAGACCAGCAGAGTTTAGCTCCAGTCTACCAAAACATACCTGCCTGGATGTTTCTAGCAGTCTCAAAGACCTTGATTAGCTGGTTCAGGGTTGGAGCTGAACTCTGCAGGTCTGTGGACCCTGTTGGAAACCACTGGCTTACACCAACCTATGCAAACATCCTATTTTATGTTTATGTTCAGCATACTGAAACTTTATATTTATGACTAATATAAGGGACGCTTTTAATTATATGGCCCTTGATTGTAATTGGTTAAGCCGTACTTTACTGTATAAACATTCACCTGCCACCTCATCACATTAGTATTACTGCGCCTGTTTCTGAAAAACGATTGCTGGGTCGGAAGACAAATTGTTTCGATGAGGCTTCCTTATTTTATGAAACTTTGCCAGGTATTTTAAAACTGTAATTATTCTCCTGACCTGATGGGGGCAGTATTTCCCAAGTGATTCCCATATCACGTGATAGTAAAACGCCTTTCTCTTAATTATGAGTTTCGCAAACATGTGTTCCGATTGTACACCAAATAAGTAAATATAATAGTTAATCTATTGTACTTTACCAGTGAAATAAACAAAGCTATATGAGATTGCGCTCTGTTTCAGTGCGTTTAGTTAGCACCTGCACTGCAGCGCGTTGAGCTGGTTACCTTGACAACGGGAAGCCGGAAAAGTAAAGAGTTGAGGCCCTTAAAGACGTTTCAGCTGAGAATCAAGATTATGTCCTCGAAACCCGTGAAGTCCCAGACCCTAGAAGGACAACTTATATCAAAGTTCAGGTCAAGGTTTGTTATCTGACTCTGTTCGGTCATAAATGTTTATGTAATGCGCGGGTATACAAGATCGTCTCATTTTGTTTAATTTTCTGTGCAGGCACAGAAAATCGGCTGTGCAAAAGTCATCCGTTTACAGAATGGCTTGCAAACACACCTTTAAGACTCACAACTTCTTTGAAAGGCACGTTTGTATGCGAGTATGTTATATGGACTTTCTAAACGTGGCAGGAATTTTCACTCAACTCTTGCTTGTCACATGAAATATGAATTCATGTTGATTTTTTTATTTATCTAATTAAAATAGATTGCCTCCAGAAATCATTCTCGCGATTCTTTCCTACCTGGATGCTAGTTCTGTCTTCTGCATTAGTTTAGTCAGCAAACACCTCCATGAGCTGTCCAACAACAAGTGAGTGGCTTTGCTTCAAACTCTTTTCAATTTAGGCTTTAAGAGAGTCTTATCAGTTGTAGTCTGATCAGTTGTATTTTCTCCCCTAAATTACATGCAGTGCCACATGGTACCAGCTTTATGTCCATGAACGTACCAAAAAAAAGAATGCCAACCAGAAAACTGGGATACTACATGGTCCTTACACAGTCAGTGTGCAGGAGAAGCCCAAAGGATACTGGAGAAACATGCTCTTCAAAGAAATATCCGGCCTCAATGTGAACAAGTGCACAAACAAGCTTCAGCGAATTGATCCTTATTCAGGGATGCCATGCTATACAGAGGAAGTCTTAAGGTTAGAGAATATGGCTTTCTTCTGCTTGCTTGTGCACTGTAATATTCTGACTTGGGTATTTTGGGAGGCTTAGCTTGGCAAACCAATGAACACCTCTCTTGCACACCCGTGTGGTTCAGGGCATAGTCATAGTGGAAAAAGTCTAGCACACTGTTGTAGCCTGCTCTCAGTAACATTATTAATATCTGGCAAAGGTCTTCATCAAAATGTCACGTTAATTATTAAAGTTTTACAAGCCACAACAGTATGCAGCACTTTCTATTTTTTCATAGCGCTGGCTGAGCTTGGCAAAATGTTTGGGACCTATTAATATCCATTTGGGTTATTTGTTTGTACTTATTAGGTATATAAAGTTGAGGATTTTTAAATCAATGTTAGTTTGATTTACAAAAACTAACTTGACAAACTACAAATGTTTAGTTGTAGTTCAGCTTTTATTTTTTGGGATTTCTGTATTTCTGTTCCATTTCTGTACATTCACATTTAATGATACAGAACAAGACCTTGTTGTAGTCACAATACCCTCCTTTTGTGATGATCTATCTGCTCTGTGGATCGTGGCATATTCCCCATCAAATATACGTGGGGTGTGTTGTTCCCTCCTGCAGTGTCTGTGCTTATTAAAGGTGAGTGTGAGAGCCAGCGTTTCAGATTTGCTCTGTGCTCTGGGCGATGAGATACGGAAACGGGCTTGATGATCTGCAGGCCACGACGTGCTGTTGTCTTAACCTCTGATTAGAGCTGCCGGGCCACTCAATTTTTCCACTCGAAAAGCGTGTGCAGTACAGAGGGAATGGAAATAATTGTGGTCCCCTCAGAAGGCTGGGTGAATTGTAGAAATAAATTGCTTGGCCCCTTCCTCTTGCCCAGACAAATCCCCATAGATTCTTGAGTTACAAAGACAACAGAGAATGAGATTTACTTTGGTAATAATCATCTCCGCTGACTTGCAGACACAAGAAACAGACATTAATCTCTCTGGGACTCTGCATACATATACATACATCTATACGACGATACTGTACATACACATACATAGACATAATAAATCATACAAATATCCATCAAACATATAAATACCCATTAATCATAAAGTTTAGCCTCCCTTGTTGTCTTTTCTGTTTTGACTCTTCACTCTTTCTCCACCTCTCTGGAAAAAGCAGACTTTTCCCTTAAATGATCTGAGAGCAGAAGTGTCACAGGGGGTTTGTGTCGTGTGTCTGGCAGGAGTCTGTGTGTTACATGGGAGATCACAGTGACTGATGGGAGAGGACGGCAGAGCACCTTTGAGCAGTCACATGCCTCCTTCAGCAGCACGGCTGTTTTTGTGTTCTGGGGTGCTGTGAACTGGCCTCCTTTAAACCAGCTCACCTCATTTGAGCTTCACGGAGTGCTGCGGGTGCCCCTCCATTGTCCAGCTGCTTACAGGTGCCGTAGAGGCCAATAATGATAGAGCATTACTCCAGCCTAAATTAGTGATGTCATCACTCTTGTCTGTGTCCTCTAGGCCTGGCTGGAAATCAGTTATGTCCAAAATAGTGCTTAAAGGGGAAAACAAGGAGTTGTGTGGTTCAGACAAGCTTGTCAAGTTGATGTACATTGGGCAGGGTGTAACTTTGGCATTTTGGCAGGTATTTGTCAGTTTTATGGTTGACCTTTTACCTTGTGGATCAAACTAATTTTGTGACACATTCTAAACTCTAAGTGATGATTAATGCAACAATTACCTCTGTTTTTCATACTCAGGATGGATGGGATATAGCCTTTGTCATGGTGAATTTGCACGCTCACAGACTTGTGGAAAGAAGCCTTCATTCATCTGTTTGGTATTACGGTATTTCCACTTATTGGCTGAAGTTTTTGTCAAGCTGTGTGGTAATGATAGAGTTTTTCTATGGGACACAAAAGAAGAGTTTTTGAAGAATTCTCTCATTGATTTTTGTTTTGTATAATACAACATCAGTTTCATAGTCTAAATTTGTTTGTTATTTGTCAAACTAAAGACCTAAACAAGTTGTGGTGTATTTAATTCTTATATGGTTTTCTTTTATTCTGTTTTCCGTAAATCTCAGTATGCTAAATTCCTCTGTAAGTCACAAACTACATGTCTGTTGCACATCACTATCAGTATAGTTAGGTTGTGTTAGAACTCCATCTTCTGGTGATGTTGGACACTGTTTGGTACACAGCCCTGACTCATCAGCAATGCTTTAGGCTGTTGTCATGCTGTTTATCTGTTTTACTGGCACACTGTCTCAACAGCCCTGATAGCAAAGGGGTAAATTAACACCCACTTAGTATTTAATTTTTTTCCCTTCCTCGATTCCTCTTCCTCTACACTAGTCCATGTACAGCAGCTGAAGTCAGTGCTTTGTTTGATGATGTGGACCCAGAGTATGGTCTCCATGGATACGCTGCTTACATTGAACTGCACAATACAGAAAGAGTGATCATGTCTAACCGCGTTTCCCAGCTGTTCGGCAGGAGAGGTAAATGCACATTGTATAATAATATTATAATAATAATAAGCATTCAAATATATGATTAGACTTTAATAGAAATATTTTTAAAAATAAGGTCAAGCTAGTAGTTTAAAATCAGGGACTTTGCACATTCAATTAATAGTAAATCAATAGTAGGCTTATAAGTGCCAATTACCATGATTTAGCAGTTGGACATTGTAATAAGTTGCAACGACAGTAGATGGTGCTAGATACTCATATGTTGTATTGCAAAAAAAAACAAGTATAACCTGAACACAGCTTTTTTTCTGTCCAATAAGAACTGCTGTTTCTGTCAAGAAATGCAACCTTTGCATTGTGGTTTGTTAATTTAGCTTAATATTATGTTGTTTTAAACAGACATACAGACATGTATGTATATTTGAATATGTTATTTATTATTGTTAAATACATTTTTAAATATATTGTTACCTTTTCACAATATCTTATATAGAATTGATTTAGTATCATAGTAAATATTGCTCTTTCACTGTAAACTCTAGATCAGATCTCTGGTGGCTACCTTCCGCTAGAAGTAATCAGCAAGGGTAACAGATACTTAAATACTCATCTGGTTAGTGATGTCAAATTGCCTTGGAGGACTGAAGCTCTGCATGGAAGTATCAAGGTATATTTATGTTTTTTCTTAAGAAATGTAAGTTTTCATGTATCATCATTTGATGTTATTTCTTCTGTGTAACATTTAAGGCACAATGGTACTGTGGTGGCAGACAGCCTCAGTCACCATTGACTTTCATTGTACGGTAAAAGATGCAATAAAAGTAAATGGTGACTGAGATTGCCAGCCGCTAACATTGTGCCTACGATAACAGAAATTCATTTTGGGGTGAAATATATCCTTTATTTTAGCATTCAAGTTTTTATTTGAAGGTTTAATAATGTAATTGGTGTCTCCAGGATTGTTGCATGATGAACTTCACTGTATGGGATGAAGCCCAGCAGCCCTTTTGGTGTGTCAGTACTCCTGCTTTCATAACAAAAGCAGATCAAGACGTGGTATCATTCGATGTTGATGGAGAGAGTTTCTCCATCCTGTACCAAGACTCAGAGGGGAGGGTGAGAATAACACTAAAACAGATGGAGTGTAAGGACAAGTATATTGTGGTTAATCTAGTAATTTACATTTCTATCACCAAAGTGAATAAGCACTTCAGTAGAAATTACTGAAGCCTTGATATAATGTGTCATGTCTTGAGTTTATATTATGATCTTTTACTGCATTTGTCTTAAGAAGGAACAGGGCTGCTTAAATAAAGCAACACAAGTTTAATCCTGGATTAAACTTTTGTTATGAGAATTAAAGAGCTTTTCAGGTTAATATTTCTGACTAGATTTTTCTGTATTAAACTTTCATTGTATTATCATCAAACTCATAAATCCACTCGTTCATACGCCCTTTTCAAAAAATTTTGTCAGTTAATTCGGGCTTTAAGGCAAAGCTACATATGAAACAGCAGTGTGGAGTCATGACGTGTTCTGTGCATTATAAGTGCTTTCAAAACCACACTACATGTTGATAATAAATGCATCTGTTCATTAAAGCGTTTTTGTATCAATCTATTGTGAGAGTACAGTTCATTGTAGTTATTTTGATCACAATTATTTTTCATTTTAGTTTAGCAATTAAGTCAAAACCAATAGCAAAAAGGCTTACGATGTTCATTTCATCCATTTCATTTGATTTACCTTTTAGTCTTCATCAGTAACTGCACATTTTTTACCCATTATACTTGCTTTCACTAAGTGGAATGATTTGCATAATGGATGGTTATGCTCGATCCTGTGTCGCTTTACCAGCAGAACGTCTCTTACCGCGGAACACGACTGCACGCCTGGCGTTTTTCAGTATATTATTCATAGGCAATAGACATTGGTCTGCCCTAGAGGTAGATGATGTTCTTTTGTCATAGCATCAAGTTTGGTTTATGCAAATTTAATAGTCCATAAAATTTCAGCTGAAGTGCTTGCCTTGAAGATGTATCACATCATAACACCAAGGGCATTAAGATGTACATAATGGAATTACAGCGTGTGACTTTGTGAACAGTATTTTGACATAATGAAATGAAAACTTCACACTGTGACTTATAAAGCTGTTCATTTAGCATCAAAAAGTCCCTGGAAATCACTGTATACAGTGAAATGTTATTACTGTGCGGCCTCAGCATTTCTCGCTCCAGCACAAAGCATGAGACAATCGCATTTGGTTGAAGTATATGATCATGTCATGCCTCTCAGAAACTGATTTTATTGCAAGCGTTTTGGCGCCATTCCAGATTTGGAATAACATTCCGCTTAGGTCAGTAATCAGAGGTGGCGATGTTACACAGCTGGCAAGAAACTCTGACATAATGGAAAAAACGGGATAGTGGTGTAATAGGATTACCTAGCACTGTCTATTCCTCAGAGGTCAGTCTAACCTTCAAAAATGCCTTTTTCAACATATTCCATGTCACCACTCTGGTCAGGTCTGATCTGTCAGTCGGCTGCATGGGAGAATTAAATGGCCTCTGTGACTGTGTTCAGGCTATGTTAGGGGTTTGCCTGAAGGTTAAACTTCCCATATGTTGCCGCAATATCTGGATCATGGTTTATTGTTTTAACAGCTTTTGTAAGGCTAGCCTGAGGCGTCTTTTACTGTAGTAAAAACACTTCTTCACGTCTTCACAAGTCAAAACACTTCTAGATCTGACAGTACCAACATGAGACAGACAGTAATGGGTTATCCATAGGAAGTGGATGCTGTACGGAAGTAATAGCCTATAGCCTAATTTGAAATAGTCACTAATGAAGTGTTTTGATATAGTGAGACCACAAGGGGTGTTTAATAGGTGCAGAAATGCACCTTGTGGTTGCTTAAATGCGCTCTATGATTAGTTTATGAATATCAGATATTCCTTCAGTAAGATCAAAAACAAGATTCAGAGGACAACTTATTTTTTGTTTTTCCTCAATTTAGTGCTGGTAATTAATAAACAAATACACTTTTGCTTTAGAAAGAACTAATTGCTTAGGCAAGTTTGTTTTACACTTAAAAGTCCCATACATATAACAACGTTGCATATTTCCTGCAGAGGGCAGACTAGTAAAATGATTTTCTTTAGACAATGTAAACATTGAAGCACATCCATATTAATTAACTGAGACCAGAAAACTGGTGCAGTCAGAAGGTATTATTTAACAACTCCATTTAGACGGACTGACTTATTGTTACTCTATATCTCTAGGACTTAAAAAGAAAGAGGGTTAAAAAGATGGTTAAAAATAATATATCATTAATATCTCATAGTGGTGGTCACTAGTGGCCACAAAGTGATTTAGAACAGTTATATAGTAACAGTTTAAACAGCTTAAGTGATCCTTTCTGTTATTGTGTGCACAGAATTGGGTAGGTGTCAGTTTATTAATTGAGCTTTCAATGATTTCTCAGCAGACACATTTGGAATGGAAATTGCTGCCATTTTTAGCAGCTAATGTTGTCTCTAACGACTGACCAGCTGAGACAGGTTCAAATCAGCCTCTTAAACGGTGCACAGAATATTTTCTCACTGTGACAGAAAGAAAACTGAATGGCCAAAAAATAAAATAAATGTTTTCTTTTTTTGCGCAAATGAATTAGAGCCGCTTTTAAGCCCACACAGTTTGATTCTAATCACATCATTTTATTAACATGCAGCTAAAAACTCCCAGTGGCATTTTGCTGCACCTTGGCAGTGTTTTTGCTCCCTTGATTAACATTTATCTGCGATCTGGTGGGACCTTGTTGCTACAGTTAATTGACCCCTGTGACCCCTGTCATCCCAAACCAGGGTCACATGCTAACAAGGGCACAACTTTAACTTTTTGACACGGTTCTATATTGCCATTTTAATGAAGGCACATGCCTAAACTGGTCATTTGCAAAGTTGTTTTTAAGTTAACACAGAAACACTGTAGTGTGCCAACATTAGATTTAAATGCAGTGCATCCAACTTCAGTTCAGTTCTTATGAGTAAGAAACCCTTCTGGTTTATATATTCTGGTTTATATATATTCTATATATTCTGGTTTATATTCTGCCACTTTGCATACAACAAACATGAAAGGTTAATGCAGTTTGAGCCCTCTGGTCCAGAGTCCACATTCAGCGCCCTCTGTTTTGTTTGTCCTCTGTAAATCCTGGCTGGTTTAATTACAGTTTATATGTATGTTTTAAACAGCACACCATCTCATACTCAAACTGTTGATAATTATACCAAGATTGCATCTTCCTATAGCGACCAGGGCTACATTAACCTGCAAATACAGTTAAGAATAAGGTAAGATTTTGTTACACCTGTAACATGCAGATACTTCCAGCCAGGTATTTATTATTGATCCTTTAAATTCTTTATAGAATGGGATGTTTTCATTAATTTCATGTATTAAGAATTAATGGGCTTTAATTAGGCCTAATGCTGGCTATAATCTGATTAATATGAATACTAAATCTATCTCAAACAGTCACCTTTGTCTGAGTGTACAAGACCTGCCTATAATTCCTTTTCGGTATGCAGCCGTCACCCGAACAAAATCAATTTAAATATGCGCCTATTAGAGTGTAATTTGGCTGTCCATTATGATTGTGTTGTGACTGAAAGCAGATATATATTTACAAATACAGGAAAAACATTACTGTGAAGACTTGGCTGTAAAGGGTTTTAAAAAACATTGGGTGCTCTTTAATAAGATCCCTATCATGTCTGATCCATTTTACAGTCATATTTAGGGATTTTTTTTTAATGTTTGTTTTTTAAATTCACTTGGTTGCACCCAGAAGTCTCTTACATGCACTAAGGGTTTCTTCGCTTGAGGCAAACAGTTCAAATTCGTTTCCAGTAACTGTGAGTAGCTTCTGACTGCTGACTGAAAAGACTTCATGCTTGCTGCTCTGTTCAGGCCTGCAGCTCCAGATATGTACCCAGTTTAATGTGTAGTATATGTACTGTATTAGTGAGACCCTTTTGTTAAGTTAAGTCAGTTTTATATAGAGCATTTCACAATACACCTCCCAAAGTGGCTTTACAAAAAATAAGGGCCTTAAAGGGGAAGTTCACCCGAAACAGAATATTCTGTCATTTTAAAATGTACTTTTTCATGTCAATCACTTTTGCTGTCTAGGGAAAGAACAGCATTGACATTCTACTTATCTGTTTGTGTTTCACATGTTAAGAACTACATGAGAAAATGATCATTTTCTTAATTTTTGTGCGAACTGTCCCTTTAATACCCCCTGTTAGCAAGCCAAAGGAGACTGTAGCCAGGAAAAACTCTAAGAATTATGGTAGGATAAGGAAGAAACCTACCAAGTACATTTGATCCTTGCCATTCAGGAACAAATTGTTCAAAAGGGTCTTTCTGTCCAAACGAGCTGATATGGAATTATGGAATAAAAGGCTTCATGGTTTTTCCACATTATTTTAGGATAAAATGTTCAAGACATGTAAAACCTCAAGAATATCAGCAACCATCACTCAGCAAGCGATTACTAGAAGTTGTTTAGGCCTCACCAGAGACTGACTTGCAACGAGAGCTTACATAACAATAGTTTTGTTGTTTTTCCTGTTTAATGTGTTTTCAGTGCAAAGGTTTGTGCCTAAGGCAAAAGCTTATTGATCTGTGAGTGCAGGGACGTCCAGATTTCAGCTATTCTGTGGAGATTGTTCCTTTGTTTTGTGCGAGCTTGTAATGTCGTAGATCTTGTTTTCCCTCCACTGCCGATGAGGAATTTAATGGAAGTGTTGGTGGGCATGTCAGATTTATTGATGCTGTGGTCAGCTGGAACACTCTGAAACTGTTTATTCACTTTGGACTCAGGTTAGTGGTAATTCATTATTCAGAGCTGCACGTTTGGTGGCGTACTATCAACATGCTATTCCCACAGCTCGCATTGTGGTATTTACTAGTGTTATGAGTGAGATTTATGGCTCATGCCTGATTTGTGTGCATTAGCAGAGCCAGTGCGTTATGGAAAGTCTTGACACTACTATTTTATGGGTCATGGTTTTGCTATGCTAAGGGTCGAAAACATCAACATCACAAAGCGAACAAACAAATCAGGTACGTAAAAATAGCACCTCTTTCAGCACAGCTGATGCCGAAAGATTTGATGCTCAAATAAGCCTTATTTATGGTTCAGCAGTCTGTTTGAGTGTGTCTGCTTTAGTTCTGTGCATCTATGCGCTCTGTTTATTCCAAATGTGATGTTTACCGAACAAATTGGGAGGAAAATGATATCTGTTAGGGTCATTTATTTGTGTAGTTCTTCTACTTTTTTTGTTCAGATGTGAAAGCATAACATATCTACAGCATGATCAGCTGTTGTCATGACGATGGTCCTTGATGCTGTGTCATGTGGTTGGATCATTTACAGTGAAGGACTTAAACAGTTTGTTTGAAAGCACAGAAACTTCAATACTGTAATTAAAGATTCAGCAACAAGTGCAAAACAACTGTTTAGAACTGAAATCATGACAGCTATGTAAACCACCAATTACCTTTTATAATTTGCTCATTGGCTTTTTGTACAAGTGGTGGAAGAAAAACAAAGAATGGGATTGGGGCAGTGTATGATGCAGACCAGATCTGAACCTAAATCTGTGTGTTGCGAGCACGTCTACTACCCACTGTGCTTTTCTCTAACACCAATTATCTGTGTGGAGACAATTTTATGTTTCAATTCAGATATGAGGAAATAAAGTTCGATAGCTTCATGGAATACTCAACAATTTAGCAAAGCAAGCAATTTGTAACGATAGTGCCACATTTCATCCAAATACACCTAATTTATCATTCTTAGCTCCTGCAGAGCAGCTAATGGTTTTCTTTACCATTCCAGATCGTTATAATCATGAGCGCATCTTGATTTGTGTTATTTTCTCACCACGGAAATGCAGCAATTGTCCATTTGTTTACAAAGGCCATTTTCCTGTTCTTGCCCTTTCTAGGTCTCAGTTTATGGACGCTGGTCCTAGATAAATATTAGAGAGCAATTTCAGCCCAGAACATGGAGATGTTGTGGTACTTCTGGGATGCAGTTTTTTATAATGCTCTACAGTGTTGGAGCACCACATGTATAATGAGGAGACATCTCGGCTATGATGGTGATTGATTTTATCACTCTCTGAGACCCTCAGCTCTGTCTCCACGCTGGATGATCAGTGAGGTTTTATATTAGCGTGATGAATGACTCGCAGTTATGCACCTTGAGAGGTAATGTTCTTTTAACCTCGCTCAAGAGTTGTGCTGAACAGATAACAGCCTCATATACCGTGATTTAACGACTGTCACTACCCATGTGGGTAACATTTTAATAAGAAATGAAGGTCAAAACAGAATCCCAGTTGAAGTTATTTCTGTGAAAAAACATTAAAAAATATATAAATGTTTTTAATAAACACAAAACAGATTGTGTATATACACAGTAGCAATTCAGAGATAATGTCAGCTAAATCAGCTTTCCTGGGTTTTATTTCCATTGTACATCTCTAGTGGTCACCATTACAACCACAGTTTTCTCTAAGCTGCATGCATTCATGACTGGACACTTCTAATGTCGCACTTGCACAGATGGAAAACATTCTGTGCAGAAGGCAGTTACAATACTACAATAAGAAATTTCTTGAATGGGAGCTCCATATATGGACAGTGGAATGAATGAATATATGACAGTGTCCATCTGCATGTGTATTGATTTTTCAGTACAGAACTTAAACTGAAACATCTTAAATACAGGGCTTTGATTAAAGCCTCTAAAATTCACAATATAATTTTCCAGATAAGGTCATGCAGTATTATTTTTCTGTATTTTTTTTTTTTTGCTGAAATTGCTTTTTGTGATCTTTTGAGAAAAATAAGACTAAATAAAGAAAATATTAGTGACCTTGGCATTTAAATAATTCAAGATTTTAAAATGCACAAATGTATGTAGTACACATCAACACCCAATAAGGAAAGAAACAAGGAGAAAGACAAGAGTAATAAAGGGTGAATTATAATGCCAAATCACCACAGGGAGGCAAAAGAGCAATAAAGAGGAGAAATAAGAGTAAGATCTGTATGAGGAGCAGCCATCCTCCACTCTGCCGGCTCATTACACATGCTTTATTCCAGCACTGCTGCTAACAATGCTGCACTCTGATTGGTGCAGAAAAGGGCCGTGTCAAAAGTAACTTAAGGTTGATCAGGTTGCCAACTACTCAACATTTATCACTTACTACTACTATTCAAACTGATCTAGGATCACAATGCCACATAATATTGTGAGCTTAAGATGATGTTACACATGGAAAACAGCCAAAACAAGGTTCTGAGCACCTTGCAAATCCTGAGGATGATCTACAGATTTGTTGAAAACTGGAGTGATTTTTGGTTCCATGTCACATTAACTAAGAAAGCTAAAGGCATTTGGAACAAGTATCCTTTTTTCCTTTGGCCTGCAGACACTTTCCTAGAAATTTGATGTGGCATATGTTTTTATAAATTTTAGGCCTACTGATTCACAAATTGCATAAATGATCTCACCTTTGAAGAGTATTGGGTGACATTGAGCCATAGGACCCTAGAACATGGAAACAATGAGCCAGCATATCTGTAGCCTGAGGCTGACAGATTACACAGTGGCCTTGTCCGAGTCTGCAGGACATCATCAGTTTTGTAAGCAACTTTGTGTGGCCAAATACAAACCATATCTCATTATATACATAACCATATCGCCAATGTTACCTATGACATGCAGAATGACATTCATCAATGCCAGTTTTCCGTTCTGCTGTCAGTGCAGTTCAGAACCCCAAACCCATAGTCGCCTCTGTCACGCGGGTTTTATAGCAATTGCAACTCTTACGGCTTTAGTCTAGGGCTTTAGACTATCTTCAGCAGTTTGCAGTGACAAAACTACTGGAAAGTAATTTATTTTCAATGCTGTGGATTTGATGCTAAAAAGTTTCATTTTATGCAAACGATCAGTGACGCAGTGATGTAAAGTGCTTTTATTATGTTTATGATAACACAAGGGTGCCCTATGCACATCCCAAGAACATAACAGCTGTCCTCAGAGAAGCAGCTACAAACAACAACCTCCTATCAAAACCCCTGAGGATAGCAGCCCAGATGTTTCTTGAAGCTGCAGTTAAGAACCGGATAAGTGTGAAAAATAAACAATATCTTAACATACAACCATACGATTCTTAGATGTATTGCTTTGGAGGAGTCTAGGTTGCTTAATGGCGTTTTGTGTTGACAGAATTCATTAAGGGTTATAGCACACCATTTAATTTTCTGTAACAATACAGCAAACTGTGAAGGTGTGAAATCTTCACATTGAAGGCATGGATAAAAGACAAAAATGTGTTGTGTGCATGATAAACAGAGGGAACATGAGTATGACTAAAATATTCAAGACAGCCTTCCAGCCAATTCAAATGAGTTGAAAACAGCTTTATGGGGAGACATTTAAAATTACATGAAAGATGTTGGAGGAAAACCACAGTGGAAAGACAAGTTACATGACTGTCTTAGTGATGTTGCGTAAACTCAATTAAAATTTACTACAAATGTTTAAAAAATATAAATTAATTTTCATTTGCCAACATAATATTGTTATTTGATGTAGCAGTCTTGTATTTTCATGCAAATTGTATTATTTGTAGAATTGAGCAGCTATTAATATATACATATATATTTATATGCCATTCGTGTACACAGACTGAAGACAAGCTTTTGACAACTGGATAATGTGTCATGTTTGTGTTTAATTCAAAAATACACCTGGAAACTTGTGACCAGCGGGCAAAACCTAATTATCTCATAGATTACATTGCAGTGCTGAACAGCTGTTTTGACAGAAGCAAATAAGTTGCACTTTTTGCAACCTCAATGTCCCTCATAGTAGTACCAAGTTATGTATTTGGAATACATAACCATAAGCTGACAGAAAATGTTGATAAAACCTTAGCGACAAAAACTCACATACCATTGCAAATTTAGAAGTGCATTATGAGGGGGAAAACACATAGTTTAATATTCTTTATAGGACTTCTCCATACACATCACTGAAAAATGTTTCTTTGTGAAGTGTTTTTTGGCAATGACATTGAGGGTAAACCAAAGTCAACTCACACGTGTCAGGGAGGCTGGCATCATCGTTTCTCTGTGACAAGCGCACTGTAGTGGAACAATCAGCCAAGCTGTGTCACCAGAACTCGCGCTGTGGAACCTGCTCCTCAAAACACTCCCAAAGTGCTGTCAGCTCCCTCACCGACAATATTTATTTATTTATACAGTTTCCCAAGCAAGCTGTTCTGAAATACACATGGGTAATACTAGCCCCTGTCAGCAGTCTGGACCACTGACAATTCTTCTCATATTTCACAAAATCCCAGCAGATTGTGCTAATGCTTTCCCTTCAAAAACTACTATGTTTTGTTTGGTTTCCGTTTTAATGAGTCATTCCTTTAAAAGCTGAACCAGGGGAGAAATTTCTCCTGTCAACTTCTGACAATATTCGTATGTCTCTGGGGCTGTATACGTGTAGGCTGTCTGGGCTAGTTTTGACAAGGATTTATGTCAGAGCAGTGTGATATCTTTTCATGATAACAAAGTTGAATCACTGTATGCTCTTATTGTGTTTTACACTTCATTCTGTTTACATGTAAAGTTTACTGTAAAGTTTACATTTATATTGCAGTAACCTGAGACTGCTTTGCACACTACGTTCAGCCGCAGTGTCGGATGTATTTGTATAGGGTGAGCCAATGCAGTTGTTCGCTACACGCAGAGTTACCGAGCGCTACTGCTTGCTGGGGAATTAGGATCATACAGCTGCTACTTCGGAAAGCATTTGCAAAAAGGCCCCTGAGGAGCACATTCAGCGTATTCCTGCATAATTACCTCAGATGGCTAACGAAAATCGATTCCATGTCTGTCCCATCAGCTTGATATGCAGTGCTTTGTAATGAAACTTCACATGCTTATTCAACGGCGAGTAGAAGGACTACTGGTTAAAGCCTTTGACGTGCCAAGCCAACACAGATGCCAGAAACCCAGTAATAGGTTGGACAGAGATGCTTTCCTGCTTAATTAGGCAAAATGTGATGTGCCTTTTGTTCTGCTCTCACTGCTGAAGTTTATCTTACCATTAAACATGCTGTGCTTTTATGAGGGGTGATTTTAGTGGCATCAGACAGAGTCGATGTTAGTGTCTGTGGGGCTAATTAGTCATTAAGCTATTCCAGCCTTCTCTTTGAATCATTTGGTTTAATTGTTTAAAATGAGTATTTTTCAGAGATCTGCCCAGAATATATATATATATATATATATACATATATATATCTCTATCTCTATCTATCTATCTATCTATATCTAATCTATATATATATATATGAGCAGATGAAAAATAAAGCATAAATGTATATAAGCATGTTTAAGCAATCTGCTATGGAATATACTATATAATTCGAGCAGATCGCTGAAAAAAATATACATTTTTATTTTTTTTTACATTTTTTGCCTTTGAAAGTCATATTCTCATATCACATACAGTACTGTAGAATGCTTGATTCTGATTGGCTAACTTGGTTCTGATTGGCTCGTTACTAGTAATCATTGGTAGTTCCAAAGTGATGCAAAAGTCACAAATCACCTGCAATCCCCTTTAGCTGGTTGGTATAACTGAAGGTTTTCTTGAATTAAGGGGTTTATTGCAGCTGTGCTAGTTAGCACGGGCTAACTGGACCATTGCTAATTACTCCAACTTTGACCCCTTGACTGGAACTCAGTATTGCGACAAAAGATTCATCAACAGGTTCTCAGTTGACACATTTCCACTGGTCTGGAACATCAAATACCACATTTTTAACATATGTACACAAACCACCAAACAGCTGAAGAAACACTAGTGTTACTGTTAAACTTTGCATGTCACCAGAGATCAAGCATTAGACAATGAAAGGGCGAGCAACACACTTCAAAAAAGTGCATTTCTGTGACCTAGTGGCTGAGCATGCCAATCCTATGCACTGACAAAAGCCACTTTGCTGCCAAATCATAACTGACGGCTTCTAATGAAGACAGAGAGCATTATTCATAGTTTCAATTTCACAGTCAGCAACATTCAGTGAGCAGGGCAGCACAGCATGTTAGCAGGAGCTCACACTGCTATTAGAATAAGTAAGGTCAAAACTTTCAATGTGTAATTAATTTTCACCAGCTGTTACTACAGGGAAGTTAAAAGTACATGTGCCAGTGGATTTCATTAGTGTTTAAAAAGCATTTTTAAAAGGTTAAAATATTTTTTTGCTCTGTGTATGAACGTGTTTGGTAATACAAACACACATTTGTATATGTGCTTTGTTTCAATAGACATAATGACTTTTATACTGTACAAACTAAATATTCTATCCCAGAAAACGTTTTGCATTTTTACGTTTTCAAAAAAGCGTCATTTAGTATGTTTAATAATCAATTTCCCTCACTTTTACCATGACAGAGAAACAACCCCCCCCCACACACACACATACAGGCACATAATAGCTCATGTACATAAGTACATTAGCACACAAATGCAGTGACATTTTTCACTGTTGTTGCTTTGTGTTTGTTCCTTATTTAATGGAAAGCTTAATTCAATCTGTCCTGTAACCCTACTGCAGTTATAATTCTTGGGCAATTGTTTTGCTACCACAGTGAAAACAAAGAACTTACACATTATACTTTTCCATTAATATAAAAACAAATGCCTTGCAAATATCTGTCAATTACTTCTCAAAAATGAGTTTTTGTTTATATAGAAGTCAGCAGTTTGTGCTAAAATAAAAGAAACTTTTAAAGTACTCGCTATAACAAAGCCACATCTTTACTAGGATATTTTGTACTGAGTTTCATAAAGAATATCTGTACTGCACTTTAAAGGTGGAACGGCGTTCCATCTATCACTGTTTCATGTAGTTTGATAAAATCTGAGTGGTTGAACACATGGCTTGTCCTCATTTAAAGGTCTATAAATGGTTTCCTCTCTCCAATAGACAGTTATGATTGCTTCCAACCCATTTTGAAATCTCCCTATGTCTGCAATCACTGTTTATCAAATGTTTTTAGGGTGGATGGCTTCTCCATCATTTTTAATACCTGTAGCTGTTTGGTTTTTCTTGTTGTCATGTCATTTGTTCGCAGTAGTGAAAGAGTTGTTGGCCATTTTAGCTGACATTGTGATGCATGTATTGTGTTTGTCGTGCTGATGAGAGCCTTATGACATCTGCTTGCATGCGCTCCGTCACCCGATTTATGATAATGAACATTTTCTGAGTCCCTGAGTCATTCGTTTCTACGGTCTTTGAGCTGAATTGCTTCAGCAGATGGCCCTGAATTACCATCTCCATCTCGGGGCCTGTTTGGGCCCTATTGACTATCTTATTTGAAGTCTGTGATGCTGACGAGACACTTTTATCTTTACTTTCGCTGCTATTTTATGTACGCGTCATAAACCGTGCCAACATTGCGTTAAGCCGAGATGAAAATATAATGGACAAGGAAGTTTTGAGAGGAAATCATGTTTTCCCAGTTAAACAACAAAGCTTGAATTGGGTACAGTTTTCTCAAACCAAGCAGTAGTGATTTTAATGCCTCTTTTAGTTCCACTTAGATCACTCATCTCATTAAATAGCATACCATGTTAAACAGAATGTAATTTAATAAAGTTGTCTGTTTACATTTTATAGTGATCATAACAGTTCAAATGGGGAAGAGCATTATAACTGGGCATATATCCAGCCATGCAGTGCAGTTTTGCACACTTATTTTAAGCATTTTAAAGAACAGATTCAGGTGCCTGGATCACAGTGCTGAAACAAAGCTGCAAAGCATGTGTGCTGCATCCACAATGTAGAGCATGTGTTGAGAAATGCGGTGTGTGAATTGTGTTCAGCACAGATTTTTCAAGGCTTGTCGGCATTGTTACCTAATTTGCATGATTGCTTCAGTAAATCAGGTACTTAAAGAACTTAAAGAATGTGTGCAAATAAACAACACTATTCGTATTGTTCTAAATGTGGCATTGGAATGCCTGTACATTATGTTTGATTAATAGTTCTATATGTCAGATACATATATGCTTGTGTTCTTTTGTTTTGCTAGATGCATACACACAATAGATTAGCATAGATTTTTTTTATTTGTACACCGGTCACATGCTCAGATCCCTCTTATATAATATCTTTCTCACATGAAACATGAACAGATGGTTTTAATGTTATCAAATGTATTTATTTACCTCAAGCATTCATTTCAGAGCACACTCTGTTGGCTTAGTGCTGGTCCACCTTTGAAACACTCGTCACACATTAGTACACAAGATTAATGATTGAGCTTGTTTATGTAATTGGTCAAAACTGTGGGAAGTAAACAAACATATCTATTGTGCAGTCAGGAAGAACGATGCCTTCGCTCACAGTGAGTTGAGTGTTCAAAAACATAACCCTCATATCATGAATCACAACAATGCTGTTGCTTGTGCCTTTCAGCCACGTGTAAGTAATGTGACAGTGCATTTGATCAATGATAATGACTGCATGCTTGATTATGTTTTGCTTATCAAGAATTCAACACAACCTTAGAGGTCACAACTGAATTTAACATCCTCCAGCCTCTTCTCTTGCTGCCTGACATACCAGTTAGATGTCAAGCCGTGGTTTAACAAAAGGATATATTGCAGTTTCATATTTTTATGGCAGCCCAGCCTTGCTGTTTGCCCTGTGTAGTGCTTTTCTGAGTAAGATAGTTGAAATTGATGTTGTTCTGAATTTATTTATTTTTTCACCAACCAGGCTAGGTAGTGTCACCTAGCCAAATCTTTCACTACAGCTAAGGGGCTGTTACTTGTTGTGGCTTAAACTGGCCAGGAACCACCCCCTGACATATAAAGTGATCAATCACAGTAAGTTTTGCTTTTACGTGGTGTTTAGGGGCAGGTCATCTTTGATACTTTCTTACAACCATTGGTTTTTTTTAGAAACTGTTTATTTCAGATATTAAGAAGAATCCTAATTGAAAAACAGTTTTTCTGTTAAATGGTGTGTGTATTTGGCCTTCAGTTTTTCCCATGGGTCATGGTATTAAATTAAGATGTTGCCACTGTCTCTTTTCTTCCCGCTTAGGCATATTTTGTTTGTTGTGTAAGAAATGAAAGTTTGTTCAGGCGGAAAGAACAATTAGTTATTAATGCCCTCATACCACTCAAAACAGCGTTCTGTAGTAAAGACATTACCAATAATGCTAGAGGGCATGAAATGCCACCCTTAAAGGAATTGTTACCCAAAAATAAATATTCTTCCATCATTTTCTCACCACGTCATTCCAAACTTATATTACTTTTTATTTATTCCATAGCACACAAAGGAGGATGTAAACTTTATTTTGGCATGGACTATCCCTTAAATTGTTTTTTTTTATTTTTCCTGCATGACATCAGAAGGTACAATCTGTATATTTTACCATCAGAACTGAGACTTAACATATGATGGCATTAAATTCTCCTCATGAGGTTTATGCACCTCAGTTTCATAGATAAAATCATGTTTTATTTTCCTCACATAAATACATAACCAAAAGCAAACTGCATGTAATGTTGTTTGGGAATACTGCAGGCAGCACAGAGCGTTCATGTATGAGGGAATCTATTGAGCATTATCATTTCCATGAGCTCAGTATCCCAGGGCAAAAATCTGCTTCAGTCAGGTGTATCTATTTCTGCTAGACAGACAAGCACAGTCACCTCGAATGGACTCTTTCATTCGTGAGTTGTTATGAACTGGAAGGCCTCCGACTGGCTTCCTCTGACTTTATTTGAAAAAAGCTTTTGAAGTTGGTTTCAAAACTCTGCTTCTGTTGATAAAATCTTAAAAGTTTTAAGCCGTAGAAACTCAAATTGAGGTTCACTGCAAAATGTGATACTGTTTCTGTGGATATTTACTTTACAAATTGAATATTAAATGTTGTTGTACAAAATATCAGTCATCCAAAAATAAACATTTTGCCATCAAACCAAGGGCAAACTAACATGGTTATGTATAGAAGGCCTTTGGGAATTTAGAAGGTAATAAATCACGGATAGTGAAAGGCACGTTTATTGCACCAACAAAAAGGGCACAATCTAATATTGTAAACAAGCCTGAGTTTGATTGCTTTTGTAAAGAATACTTCAGTTTCTGTTTTTAAATACTGTGTTACTTGTTTGAAGCTTGTTTTTTTGTAAGAATTTCAACTTTGTGTTATTTGTCAAGTGCTGAAACATTTTCTTGTGCACTTTTGAAAACATTGAAACAAAAGGTAATTTCCTAACCTAATGTCAGAATTCTGATCTGAGTAAAATACACAGAAATATACTGTCACATTTTATTTTATTATTATTTTTTTTAATATAGCAAAGAAAGATTTTATTACAACCCAAGGACACCTATGGTGCTACCATATGGCTGGCCAGCTGTCCTTCATTACTTCAGGCTTTTGTTAAAAGAATTGAGACAAGCTTAGCCAATGATAACATATTGATCTTCTCTGATGATTTATGCTTTTCCCTTGGTTGTAAAATCAGCAAACAGAGATGTACAGAGGGGTGAAATCAATGTAAAGCAGTGGTATAGCGGCCACAACAATACCTTCTGAGCACAAAAGATGATGTGCCAGTTTGCAGAAGCATCATGCTTATTTAAAGAATTTTGAGCTGAAAGATCTTGAATGCAGTCTCTCATATTATGTGAGAGGGTTTATAAAAAGGTTAATAGACCTCAGGTCTTATGTACCTTTGCATTAGCACATCAGCTAAATATGTAAGAAACTGCAAATCTACTAAAGATGTGTGTTTTCCCCCGATTGGTCATGTTTTATCTTGGGAAGGGCACCAGTTGTGACTGAACTGTCACTGGTGGCTCTCAAAAGAACAAATAATAAGCACATAATGTCCCTGATTGTAATGATTAGTTTCTGTCTATTAAAAGCAGGTTTTACCAACCTCCATCTACAAGTAGGTACAGTATTATGTCACTTACCAGGCTTGTGATAAATCTCTTTTCGTCTAGCTGAGTTTCCTAATCACTGTAATCTCATTTTACCAGTCATTAAATGACTGTATTTCTCTCGAACTCACCATTATCCACCTCATTTAATGCCCGACACAGCATCCTCAACCAAACATGATGACTTCATCAAAGCAATATTATTTATAATATATACACACTATGTGACCACTGCAATTTAATTAAACCTTTATTTAAAACCATTAAACCTTCCTAATCATATTAGATTAAATATATAACCCAGACCACTTGTAATAAAACACAATCTAGCCAACCTCCTATACAATCATCTGCTCAAAATTATCAGTGTTTGTTTTCATTTTGTCATTTTATTAGTATTCCTGGCTGGTGTGTTTTGTATAGAGCAGCTGTTATACACACAAACTTTGACTCATGTTACGTAGGCTCTTTAAGTGCACACACAGTCGCATATATTTGTGTAATTCATTTTAATATTCAATCCAGGGCCGCTCAAAATAGAAACAAACAGAGACAGTCCACTGAAGCGTTAGACCTCTTGGATAATTTGACCCTATTCTAGGTGCAGTATGAATTAAATGAGGTGTCGGGTCTTTTCACTCTGTTTGCCACATTGGTTCAATTAAAACAGAGTGAGATAATGAAGAAGTCGCTTCAGGGTTGGCCGGTTCTTCCCTTTAGTCTTAACATGGAGTTTCATATTTTGAATATTGTAAGTAGTGTAAGCAATGGGGCAGCAGAAAAAAAAAACTCACTTTGGATTGTTTTGATGGCTTGTAGCACATATTTGGCTAATTAAAATATTTAGCCCGTGTAATGGAGCTACACTACTCTAATGTTTCTGTGTTAAACACACAGTAATGTGCTTACTTCTATTAGCAATAGAAAGAAGAGCATTTTTATAGCTTTACTGTTTGACATAACAGTAAAGTTTAATGAAGATTAAAAGTCTGTTAATTAATACATACAGTAAAATAGTAGTGACCGGAACATGTTTGTTAACAAAAACAAAAAAGTTATGTTAAGCATAAATTTGCTAAATTTGTGATCACATTATTTTATTTTAAAGAGTACTGAAAGCAATGGTGAAACAAACCCCATCATTTTCATTTTACTGACAGGAAGCATTTGAAACATTCTGATGTTCATTATCCTTTTTGTTTCAGGGTTCTGTGATTTGGCTAAATAGACTTGATGTGGATTCTGCTATTCAGAAATAAAAGGTTGAGTGAGCCAATTAGATTCCATTTGTGACATCTGATGCAAATGTTTATTTGCAAATGTTTATTTGCAATTGTTTTCGAGGCCAATAGAAAGCAGTGCTTAAAAAGACTAAAGACCAAAGAATAAAATGTTTGGGACTTTTTTTGGCAAAATTATTTACTACTATGCAGCATTTGCTATAGGTATGAGAATTGCAAAACATTCACAGTATTTGAATGGCAAACCTTATTCAATATATTAGGTTAATACATTTGAGATTAGGATCAGGGTCAACATTCACTACCTGCAAAGTAGATAAACTATTACATTTTAATGAATATATATACAGCGTGATGTAGAGGTAGTTTTTAATATTGATTTACAAAATTGTTAGATAAACATTCAACATTCAGAAACATTGTTTTATCTGTTCTCCCTGGATTCGTGAATGTTGATGCATTTAAATGCCAGTGTCATGCGATATGGTTTATAATTAAACCCTGGTTTGTGTCAACAGCTTCCTTTCTTAAAAGTTCAGCTGTGGGCCACTCCAGCTGTGTTTCATACTGGTAGAAGAGGTGATGTGTCCGGGCAGCTTTTGTAATGTGGATCACAGTCTGGCTCTAAGATTCTGAAAGGCTGTATTGACACAGGTGGATACAAAGCTTCTGAGGTCGGAGATATTCTATTAACCTGGCCATAGCAGCTAACGACTGCTCTTATTTACCTGTCAGATGCTTTTGTGCGGCGGAAACAAACGGATTGTCATGCTCACTGCTGCTGACAAGTTCGCCATGCATTATTCATCTGGGCAACTCTTCCCCCCTCCCTCTCTATCTCTCTCCCCCCCTCTCTCTCTCTGTCCCAATCCCCCACCCTTTTCCCATTACCCCCTCTTTCTGTATTTCAGCTTCTAATCAGGCTGAGAATAAGACCTGTTGAATAGAAATGAACTCTAATGTCCCATTCTGCGTGGTTGTTAGAGGATATAAATTGCAGCCACTCGGTCAATCCACTTACCAACTCACCAACCCACATACATACAAACCACAGACTTCCTGTCCTATAAACAAACTGTGTTTACAATCAGTCTTACGATATAAAATGCTTACAGCATCAAAGATCTTTGGAATAAGCAACTCTTGCCCTTTAAAGACCTCCTCCTTTCCTTTCCAAGCCTGCCAGGGCTGCTGGTCAATATTTCTGTAAAGAAAGGACTCTCAAGATGGGCAAAATCAATAACCTGTTTCACACCACATTCATCCTCTTGTTTGCATTTGCCTCATCAGCAATAGAGAAACTGATTATCAGCCCCCTGCCTGTATCTGCTTGACGGTAATACTGAACTTCATAATTGTGAAGATGTTGGCGTTTTAGCACTACCTGAACAGTTATTCTGTATGCTATTGTAGTGCTACATTATTCTACTGCCAATATCGTAGTCATACATTATTTTACTGCCTATATCATAGTACTAGTTTGAAAGCATATTTTAGTTTGAGTTATTAGTGACCTTTAAAGAAATAGTAGAAATACTAGAACAAATCTGTCCTCACTTACCCTTATTTATTTATTTATTTATTTATTTTTGGTTCAGCTATCCTTTATGGCCTAACGAAGGCAAATACAGCCCCTAATGCATTCTAACCTAATCTCTAATCACGAATCTGAACCCACTTACTATGTAAAGCACCACTGTGGGAATATCTTACTCTGCAGCACAGATGAATTTTCCCTCAAATCTTCTGTTGCTCAGATTATACAATCAGGTTGAAATGTCCCACAGGGAGCGTTTAATCATTCACTGTCAGTGTGTTCAATCACTGTGCCTGCTGTCACCTGTGCTGTTAAATTATTCCCTCTCTTCTGTGGCATGTTTGCATGACTGTCTGTGCCCAGACCGCCCTGCCGCTTTGGCTAAGAAACACCACAGTCAAAGATTCAGCCACTCTGTGGGCATTTAGCTCTCCCCACTAATTCATATAAAAAGCCAGACACATGGGCACACCAGGGATTTTGCTGGGTAACATGGTCCATTTAGCCCCTGCTGGTGGATGACATAAATACAACAGTCTGCAGGCTACAGCAGAAGCCTGTATTCCTCATTGATATCTGTTCAGCAGTAGTTTTACTGTATTCTGACTTCATTTTAGTTTTAAAGTAACATTAAAATTTATTTAAAAAAATCACATTTAACGTTTAGATGCAATGTGTTTCTGAGCCCAAAACCTGACACCTGACATTTACAAAAACTAGCTAGCAGAATTGCTACAGTATTATCAGTGCATTGTAAGGATTGCTATGGAAGGTTGCCTTAAGCAAGCCACTAGCAGAAATGCGGTACTTTGTGCAAAGAATTTCTTACAGATAACAGATGCAAGCTGACAAATCTCAAAACTGAGGTGTGTAATATCTGTGCCATTAGCGTCACTAAACAGAATTGCAAAACTAATGACCTGAACATGTTTTTCTGAACAGTCTTTCCATCTGTCTCCCCTCCTGCCCGACTCATGCTATTGGCTGATTCAATGTTTTTGTGTCAGACTGGTCGGGATGCCAAAAGAGGAAAAAAAAAACATTGTTTTGATAGCACATGGTCACAATGTTTACACCTGTTAGGAAATCAATCCTAGTCTACTCGTTGAGTCTTTATATTAAACTGGGATAAGAAAGTATTTTAACTTTATTTAATTTTCTTACAAGCTTCCCTTTAATTTATTTGATATTTATTGTTTGCTTTACTCTGTTGGCCACCGGGGATTATAACAAGTGACACAAAATTAAATTTTAATAACATAAAATTAATAACAAGATTCAGTTAATGCTTTGTTTGGTAAACATGCAGTTAAAATGCGGTCTGTGTTTCCATTTCTACGTTGTTAATAAAGGCAGGCTCAAGTTTCTCTTGATGGGAAGATCCATTTTTTTCGAATTGCTTTGTTGAAGCTGTGAAATCTCACGTCTTTTGACTGACTTTGTCACATGGTTTGAAATTCCACCATTTCAAACCATGTCACACTATTCTCATGCTCTTCTAGCAGCTTGTCCCACTGCATACCATAATATTATACTGAAGAAATTCACAAAAAAGGGGACTTTTGAAAGAGGAATATGAAACAGTGATGTTAAAACTGAGTTTCTTTTTTATGCTCTGTGGCTTTTGTGAAGACCCTTACCCCCCTTCACATTGCAGTTTAATGTAAAGTGTCACCCAGGGTAACGCATCCTCAGGACTTAGGATCATTTATTGAAGCGTAACTGAAAGTGTCATTGTTTGATATTGGTGAAGAATAATTATATTCATGATGAAATCGGGAAACTGTTTTTAATGATAGTAAATTAGCAACATCCAAATCAGATTATATTCAGTAGAAACTAGCCATATCTGAATCTGATTTGGTGTAATATATCACAATATCCTTCAGATTTTCTTACTTTATCGTAATGAATTATGGTTCCAAACTGATATTTAACATTAATATCTGTGAGCTCTGTGGATTGATGTCTCATTTCTACTGTCTATATTACCATGGACCTCACAGAATGTGATTGATGAGTCAGTCACCTTTGTAGTGTGCAATCAGAAGTTCATTTACAACAGCTATAGTCAATATTTCATAGATGACACAACAAAATCTTTAGGAATCTTCTAACTTCTTATAATCTGATGATCAGCCATAGAAATGCAGAGATAGACTGGCCATATGGATGCACTAGCACTGGGGGACCAGTGGATTTGTGGGACGGCTGCCAAAACCAAATTTATATACAACATAAGCAAAGTTTTAAAGGAAGACAGATCTGGTCATGTGGCCATTTAAGCAATTGCTGTTGTGTTAATAGCAGTAATAATAATTACAGTTAAATTAATTCCTGCTAATTAATCTTTTTACCTGGCAATTGAACTGTGATGGGCCAACTTGCATGTAAGGCCAAGGCTGTTTTTTCTGCCTGTAAGAACATGAGACATGAGAGGTCTCTTACAATGAACATCCTGCATACTGATCAACTATTTTATGCACAGGTCATGCAGGTGTCCTGTTTTGCGGTATTCAGTCTCCATGCTCTTGTTGTTTTGAAAAGTCGTCTGTAAGGTATGTTGCCTTTAGATGTCGCATTCATCTCATTCATTTCTCCCCTGAGGATGCAGAGGGGCAGTACATGATGGATCCCTCATCTCTCATAACAAAAGGTTGGGGAAAGGGTTTTTGCTCCAGTCCAACACAAGGGCCCGTTCTTACATCATTCTCTTTCCTGAACTGTCAATCACATTGGTGACTCAGCTGAAAGAAATGTGGCACCTGCTCAGCTTCTGAAACGCTAGCATCTGCTGCAGAGCTTATCTTCACCGCTCAACTGTCCAGAGGCTTTCAGGTTGGCTAGCCATGGAGACATGCAGTTGCTCATTCACTTTTACAAACTCTCACCCTTCATCTCTGTTTTTCTGTACCTCTCTTTGCAATTTCAAAGAGATTGGATACACAGGTATCAGCAATCAAATGCCGATTGCTAATACATGTGTATATTACCATAATTTTAAAGACTCTGGTGAAAAATTGTGCAGTATAAATCGTTTTGTAAATAAGGTGCAATGTGTATTTTTAAAGCCATAAGGTTTTATCTAGTGATTAGTAGAAACTTAACCTTTAGGAAAAAAATGTTGCTCATTGGGGAAAAAGATTTTAAACTAACTGCTTTTCATAGGTTAATTTTATCTTTTGCACACATTCTGTATTTTGCACATACCTTTGAATTATATTGCGTTTTTGCACATCTTACAAATGCTGCTAATATTGCTGCTAATACGGTCAATGTCCCACAACCAATGTCCCACAACTCACAACCACAACTCACACTATGCAAGTATGTATGTTGGTCGGTGCTGCTCTCTGTGTTTAGCTGTACTGTAGTGTAGTGTTTCTGTAGTGTTATATACTGGTTGTTTTGTACAGGTTGTTTTTGGCTGTCTGCACTCTACTGTCAGTGTCATTTGCTTTGATGTACAGTCGTTACAGTACAGTAATGTTATAAAGATTTCTAAACGTTCTAAAAGATTCTGTATTGACAGAACCAGATTGCTATTTATGCTTTGAATCATACAAATCTTAATTTATGCTGCTGTGCTCATTAACAAACATTATTCTTTCCATAATGTCAATTGATACTTTCAAACTGACACTTAATAAATGCACCAATCTGAAAAAACTTTACTGCAGTAATTGAACACAATTGGTCATCAGCATTCCCAAGAACACATTAAAACGTTAGATTGTTGCAGTTTATACAATTAAAAATGCAAAGCAGTTCACAGAAAATACATTAACAAGGAAGTCTTATTCAGTGTATTCTACTGTAATTTCATCTGATTCAGATGCCTTTGTCAAGATACAATCACTTTCAGTTTAAGTTTAGTTTAACTTAACTTGGTTTAAACTTAGTGTTTCTAGCATTAATCCTTATAGATTAACAACAATGCAAAGATTGACATTGTTTAAACCATCATTCTACCAAACCATGATCCCCTCTGCAGTTCTGTAAAAGGACATTTTGAGACCCTGTGCATTGGCAAAGTATCTAGAAGTATCTTAAAAAGGAGCCCAGTGCTATGGAACTCCCATATGTCTTGTCCACTCTAATTTGGAGAGTATGTCAATGCTTTCATCCTTTTGTTAAGAGCGACGAGAGGACTGTCACAGAGAGGATGAGAAATGATCCTTCCTCTAAACCCACACCTGCATGACCAAATGAGCTCTTGAAATATTCAACAGCTGCAAACCTTCAAGGTTTGAAAGAGTATGTAATGCTGTGACTTTCAGCGGATGGTCAGTGCAGACAGTGATGGTTTATTTTCAAAAGCCCTTAAGCTAACGTTTTAAGGTTGTAATGTTTCCCCAATGATTTAAGTAAAAAATTTTAAAAACTTTATTTTGAATGTTTAGGAATGTTCAAAATGTCCAGATTTTTTCACACTGTATTAATGTTATTGCTTGGTTATAAGAACAACTAAAGAAGTATTATATATACTATGGTTTTATATATGATATATAATGTTAAAAAAGTTCTAGTAATGTTACTGCAAGAATGTTTTTGATAACTTGGAGAGAACGTAAGCCAGCGTTTTGAAAACATTCATTGTTAGCTGAGATGTCCTTGGTGTGCAAATGTAAATCATGTGATTGAAAAAGGAAAGAGTTCAACTTTGTGAGAGAAACATGCTGATGTCGACAAATACAAGCACATTACGATCAATCTCTGTCACGCGCCAGCTGTTGTCACAGAGTGCTGGCAATTTCCTGTGTGTCACAAAGGGTTACAGGAGCTAGATTTGTTTTGGGCAACAACAGAGATAAACTTCTCATTTTAGTTTTAACTTAGAAATGAACTCAAATTCATGACTTACAGCAGTCTTGCCGGGCGAAATTTCTGATTTGTTGTGCAGTGCCTGGTGATAAGCAAGACATATACTGTAGTGTGTTTCACCTCATTGTTATATATATTGTTTATATAGGGCAGACGGGGCTAGTTGTCACAGGGGCTAGATTTCAGTAATTACAGGGTTTGGAATCAAAGGTCTAATTGTAGGAATGCTTTTTCAAGCAGTGTTACAGAAACAACCTCCTCATTTTTTGCAAATGTTATACTATTACAATATCATTTGATTTTTGTATTATCTCTTGGTTAAACTAGTGAGCACAATAAAACCAGACTGAGACACATTAAAGCAAGGGTCATAGATTTGAACAAAATAATGTTAAAACCAAGCTGTTTACTTCATCTTGTGTTTGGGGGCATGTTGTCACAAAAGGTTAACATAAATTCTGTAAGTTGTATCCTGGTCAATAACAGTGAAAATGTTTGTAGTTAAGGCTTCAAGGTATGTTCTTAAAAAGACGATTACTCAGAAAAATCCACTACATTAAACCAAAGATTATAGAATAAAAAAATAAACAGCAGTTCTGTTACTATGAATAGGGAAGCTGCAACACTCAGAGGTGATCTCTGCAGAATATTAAGAGAGATTTTGTGCATGCACAGTAACTAAAGCGATCTGCATAACTTGTTTTTGTAGTGCAGTTTGAGCTCAAAAAAAAAAAAATCTCAAAAAAAATTTATGATATAGTTAATGTAAGGTTTAGTAGTTTGTCTGAAATACAGTGTTTTATTGCGAGCTTAGTCAGCGTTTTTTGGAGATATCAGTCTTCTCTCATTGTTGCCCGAAGGTGTTGCAAAGATGGCTGCTAAGTGCAGAGACTTCCTTAAAGGGACTATGATTAGACATGCAAGGTTTATGCATTACATATATTGCTGGTCCTGCATGTAAACAGATGTTTCACTATAAATGTTAATAAATATCCTTCCTCGAGCACTATGTAGACTTCCATTTACATTCTTTAATTTACAGCTACTTAAATTAAATCTTCCCCTCATGGTTTGTCTGGGGAAAAAGTTTGTTGTCTTGGTTTTCAAAGTGGATTAATTTTCCCCACAGTGTCACACAGATAACCCCAGAGCTCCTCGGTTTGTGGCAAGTGTGACGAGGAGAGAGAGGCAGATATGTGATAAGGAGTTTCTGTCATCTGTTCTCTTGCTCAGCCACCCTTATGACTTATTATAAAAGATACTGACACCCTTCCTGACACGGTGTATCCATCATGAACCTGCACCTCTCACTGCCTGCAATAATTTGGATGCGGGTGATGTCTATATTTAGTCCATTCAATGTCAGTTAAGGACAGTGCTCGATCTACAGTGTAAGCATAATGGAAAATTAGCTGCTGTGCACAAAAGACCTTCCTTGCTTGTCTCTCCGCAACTGTATAGAAATATACTGTGATTCATTTTGCTTATGTTTAGAAGGCTTCTTAATTAAATCTCCTGCAAATTTGCTTTACATTTTGAAATGTAAATGTGTGCGCTTTGCCACAATTTGTGATATTTGCGGGATCTTTTGAGTATCATAACATGCATGGTGCCATTTGCAAAGATAATGTTTATAAGCGTTTCATAATTACAAGATTTAGTATTTGAAAGTGCGGCAATTTCCAAGTACCTTGTCTGATGGACAACAGGTTTTACTCTCAGAACAGTCATTTCAATATCTTCACGCAAGGCTTTTCATATAACCAAGCTATTGTAGATAACAAACAGCCAATTTTCGCATAGCAGAATTCAATTGTATTTTGCTGAAAATTACACTAAGGAGCTATTTTACTGGCTGTTAATTTAAGTGATACAATTGTCGGCTGAAAATGAATAAGACAATGAGGAGGGCAAAAGTTAATGTTTTTTTGGTTGTGATATCTAATATTTGATGCATGAGAGGGTACAACGTCCACTAATGTTCCAAAAAAAGAATTGTTAGAACAATATTGTCAGAAAAGAAACAAATAGCATTATAGTTGAAGCTTGCTGGTATACAGAGCTAGTCAACTCCAGTCCTGGAGGGCCACTGTCCTGCAGAATTCTGCTGTTCCGTGGGACAGCGGCCCTTCTGGACCGGAGCTGACTACCCTGTTATAGAGGATTTAAAGGCCCCTGGCAGTCCAAGGACCTGTCCAGATGAAATGGAACATAGTATAATCTGACTCCACAATAATGGAGTCTGTAACTATAAGTGGATGTCATCTGTTGAAGCATTCATAGAAACATATATTTAATGTAGCATGTATAATGTCCAATTCACTCTGGCCCCATCAGTCAATGTAATTGTCCTTGGATCATTAAACCTTTCACAAATCTTTTCTCCACATTTTCTGTATATATGCACGGGTGTGTCCAGCAATATAAGGCCTTAAGTCTTTGCTTTCTTTAATTAACTTTAAATTAACTCTAATTATGCCTTATATTACATATTACAGTGCATCTTAGACCAAGATTATTTTTTTCAGGTTAAGAGGTTTTAGGTTTTGAGAAGAAATTGATGAACGAGTGCAAAAAGATCGACATAATGTTTCAAAATATCGCATTGCTATTAACTGAAAGAAAAAATGGCAAATGTATTTCCTAACAAGACATCAAAAACTCAAAGTGTGGGGAAGTATCCTTTGATATGATGGGCTATTTTCAGCTCATAAAAGATGACCTTTACTGTAACCACCCGTCTTTATGCTGTTACATATCTTGTTGCCTAGCGACTAAACTCGTCTGACAGAGGTTGAGGCTTGTCATTACACATTTTAAAGTTTGTTGTGCAAATCTGAACAAGCGTTATCACAACGTCAGAATGATCACACTTAACGGCACAACATTGCTTATAAAAGGTAATGAAACAGGGAAAATTTAACACAATGTGAGAAGATATCTCTCACCAAGATAACTAGTTTGAAAAGTCTTAATTTGTGATGAACTAAACATCCATGATGACAAGGTTTAATAGCATTTGATTGCTTTATTGACTTAAATGCAAAGCGCGAGAAATACGGCAGCGTTTTTTAACAAATCTTAGCAGATGTCATCACCTTATTAACATCAAGTCACACAGAGCATCTTGTAAAGAGGTATTACATCCCACTCACTTTTATATATATTGACCACTGACTGCATCAGTTTTGTCATCAATAGCTGGGTGTGTATGAATCCATCGGGCTTTTCCATTAAAATACACTTACTGAAGGTTAATGGAGGCATCTGTAGGAAGGTACCTTATATATTGCTGTCATAAAGCATAATTAAGTCACTGTATTACATCTAACCTTCACTCCTACAGAGGTTTATCAAGCCAACCCTTCAGTCTCTGCCTAAAGCACACAGTATAACCCTAGATGCCCCTTATTCTTATTGATTATTAATCATTGTCTCAAAGACAGCCTGGTCTGGCACCCTGGTGATGTGCTTGGTGAAGATCCAGATGTCTTGACATTTGAAATGCCAGCGGATGAGTTTGAAAGAATGTCGCAGACGTGCAAAAGTCTCCTCTTTCCTTTACTTCATTTCTGTTTCTCACTGAAAACCCTGTATCCCTAGTTAAGTTTAAAATGCTGAGACTTTATATGACAATATTTCCATTTGCAGTTACAGACAAACAAATGCAAAGCTTATTAATTCACAACAAACAACAAAGAAATAATCCTATTAAAATCTGTACCGTCTGTGATTGGGTTAGTTTGTGGAGCTGCCCCTGTTTTGTGTGCTCTAATGCATCTTTTTACTATGAGTCACTCAGTAAAATCAAATATTAAAAGAATACAAATAAAGCTACAAGACTGGCTTTGTATTTTGCATCACAGGCAAGAGTGGTCAATGATGTCTGCTGAAATCATTTAATGAAAGCATTTATGTTGTAGAGTGTTTTTACCGTGTTGGTTAATTAACATCAGTGTGTGTGGGGGGCATTAAAATGTTTTATTTGTAACTGCTAGGTTACTGAATGTAAATGGAACAATGCTTGTCATATTAATAATTGTTCAGGACTTTGTGATTATTACAGAATAGAGCAATGTTCAATGTACTTAATGTTTAACATTCATCAACACAGCAGTTTGCGTGCTCATTAATGCTACCTCAAAATGAATGTAAAGTTTCTGCTTATTTTAGTAAAGTAACCAGCAGTCATACATTTCACACAATTTCACATAATTAAAATACATTTATCAGAATCTTGAATCATCCCCACTTAAAACATTTCCATGGAAACACTCACAGCATATCTTTGAGAAGTTTCCTAAATTACCTTCAAGCTATGCCATCTTTTATCTTTTTCTTTTATAATAAGTGAAAATGTTTGGGTTTCTTACTAAAAATAAACACTTTCTATGGGAGTGTATTACTTTTTCAAAGCAATTAAAGTAAAATATATCCCAGCTAACAGGTAACATTCTCAGAACATTGGCTAATATTAGTGGAATGTTTCTTTTATGTTATATATTATGCATATCAAATCATTATTCTTAAGTAGTCAGTGGAACATTAAAAAAAATATGACAGAATTCATGTTTGATTAAAGTTCTTATAACCAAGTTGGATGTTTTGAACGTTCCTAAAACTTTCAAAATAACATTTTTGTTACTAAATAGAAATGTTAGAGGAATGTTCTTACAACCTAAAACTGGGATGTTGACTACATGGTTTCAAACATGTTTGCTTTTACAACAAAACAATCAGTTTAATCTTTAATCACAAGGTCTTAAAATGTAGTACATTTTAGTATGACGAATGAGTTTAAAAACATTGTCAGTGGTTTAACAGTATTGTTTTTGTGTATTGGTCTTAGTGTAAATTGTAATTTTAATTAAGACCAATACACAAAAGTTTAAGACCAATACACCTGTTTAAGTATATGTGTTAGGTGAACCACTTATTTTTTGGGTTATAGAAATATATTCTTTGCATACTTTTTTCATTATGTATATGCGACTTTTGCCAATTCTTCATAAGAACATATTGATCTGTTCTTCCTGGCTTACTTGCAAGTTAAAATAAGCTGGCATTTAGTAGCTGTGTACATAACAGTATAGATGTCAACTCAAGGTCTTTGCTGAAGCAACACTTGAGACCAGGGTAATGCTTATCCGAAAATTACGCAGAGTCTGGCAATGCAAACACACTTAAACTTAAATCTCACTTCATACCCCACAACAAACTTTGAGCACGTATTTACATCATAAGGTTATGTTTTAAGCAAATATCACACAGTAACAGAAGACTGATTGATTCGTTGGTTGGTTGGTTTTAGTTGATTAAACAAAAATCTGGATGGAACTTTTATAAGTTCTGAATAGAAACAAGCAGGAGCACTTTTTTAGCATATTAAGTGAGGTTTGGATAAAGTATTTTGGCATTGAAAAATGATCACCTTTAAGTATTCTGTACAACAGTATCATCAGTATGCAATATACCTACTGTGTACTGTAACCTTTACTCATTGTTAAATCAGCACAGGTTCCTGAATATTCCTGAATATATTACCAGCTGAATATTACCCTCTTCTCAAACTCTGCTCTGTTACCAGGTACGTCAGATTGTTTTCATGTTTCCTGAGGCATGCATCCTTTATTCTTGCATCATAATTGCTTAACTCAGGATAATTTGTTTCTGGTTGGAAGTCTCTGGTTTGGCATTATGGGTGAGGCTGTACTTTATATTTTAGCAGGAAGCACTGGGTGTCTGGGAGTGGCGAGAGAACTTAATCTTGGATGGCCAGATGTGTACTTTCCCAATACCTCATCGAATTTCTGAGGACCAGCTCTGGAACTAAATGTACGTGGGAGTTAAATTGTAGTTTTTTTCTTCAGTCACCAAATTGAAATGACTCAACAGATGGAGTTTATAAATGACAAAGACAAACTATTAACACACAGAGGATATGCAAATGGTATGAGAGAGCATGCACAAATCATCATAACCAGTTGCTGACAAATTATTAAGTACAATTTCATTAACCTGTGGTTCAAGAGGACAATCCAGTGTACTATCCCACACACACACCGCAACCAACTGTAGTTAGTGATAATGACAGTTATATTAGGAGGATGATAAAGAGCAGGTACACAACAGGTCAGTGAGATGTGTGCTGCTAGGGGAAGAAACCCTTTTGGAATCTGATGTTGCAGAAATATCCTTACCTGGATAAGCATTTTAATCTGTCTCATACAAATCTGTGCATCAGAACAGGCTGTATTTAAATATATAAGAAATCAATCATGTCTAAAGTTCATTCTAGATTTTTCAGCTTTTATATCATGCTTTATTGGCAATTATGTTTACCAGAAAGCATACTAACAGGCAGTTGTTTGATCCGGGGATCATAGGGGGTATCACTGGTAAATACAGGACCTTCATCTCATTCATTGATTGTTGCTCAGTCCATGTACAGGCAAAAGGTCCTTGGTTTGGATTTGAGTTGAAGACCATCAATCAGAATGAAATACATGAGGGATTATACTTGTTACATGTTCAATTAATAGAAATGCTAATGGATGACACAGATAAAGGCACCTATACATAAATAAATGCAGTAAAAAAAATTTATTCATAAAGGTGCTAATCAATTAGATTAATCGTTACATACATGAATGACAAATGTTGGAATTGGCTGATAAGACTACAGAAAAACATATAAAATCTTTTTGTCATGGCATATGCTTCTTATGTAGTGTTACATCACAAAAGGCATCACATCCAGGCACTGTAAGCATTACAGTGGATTACAGTATTATGCTGTTCTTCACCATTTGATCACTACATTGATCAACATAAAATATGCATGAATGTTTATACATGAAGCAAATAGCGCTGAGTTTTGTGAATAAAATGCGGTATACAGCAAATAGGCCAAATTTACACAGAAAACAATGCACTGAAAAGAATGACAATGGCCTAATTGATTAAATATTAATATTAACTTAAATATGCATGAGTTATTTCAGTGAGTTAAACGGCTTGTTAAAATGCATTGCGGAGTGTAGTGAGTAAAGCACAGGCACTTGTGCTGAAATAACACTTGCAGAATTAGTGCAGCAGTTTAGTGAATTAGCCCCTTATATGTTATATGCTTCTGGCCCTATTTGGCACCTGCTCTCATGCAGCATTCATTTCCCTTTAAAGGTCAGAGTGCTAGGTATACAAACAGCAGATGGGTAAGAAGATTTGCTTATTGAGAACTGCTGAGCTGCTGGGGTAAGTTTGGCCTTCATTAGATGCTGGGCTTAAAGGCTACGGGTGATTACTGAAGGTAGTTATCTAAGTGCATTTAGGCTCCTGCATAAAGGCCATTCTAGCGGTAAGTGTGGAGCCTTAGGGTTTGCTGTGTACCATCATAATGAGCAGCTTTAACATTGGCACAGATGACTCATCTCAGCAATGCTCATGTGACTCATGGCTCACAGTTCTGTTTGGCTTTTGTTCTAGGGAAGCTTCAGTAATAGCCCACGGCTGGTCAAACTGTGTTGTCAGGTTTGGCCAGTTGTTTGGCCTGTTAGCTCCTGCTGGTAGTTGCTGTAATTGCAACTAAAAGCATATTTATTTTTTGATAGTGATTTAAAATTAAGTGTGCACCCTATTTTCTTTAAGGTCTTGTGAAATGTGTGAAATGGGCTTATATTTACTCTACATGTTTTCTTTCATGTTAAAGCTGAGGGTAGTCATTAGTAAAGGACTGTGACTGTAGCGGTGACTCTCGCGGTACTGTCAGGTTATTGGTGTTGCCATGACATTTTCCTGTGGCTCCTGAGTAATTAGTCACATGGTATTTATGGCTCAGGTGATTGGCTCAGAAGAACCTTGCTGGCGAACTGAGCACTCATGAGCACAAATCACATTTCTGAAGGGTTCTGTGCCAACTGAGCATGTTCCTTTGATTTATAGGTATGCTTACAGATTTCATTAGGTTATATCATAAAGATATCATCTGTTGTTCATTTCCATAAACATGTTAGCTGATAAGAAACACATTAAAGGAAAAAGATGAAGATCTAAACACATGCGCAGTATTTGACAGAAATAGAGGGACAGCTGGAATGTATTTGTCAGCTTGGAATGAATACTGATGTTTTCTAATTATCAGTCAAATCTATGCCCAGATACAGTCCGTCTTGCTGAAATCCTTCTGTGATTTTTTTCTACATCTGTGTGAGAAACAGCTTTGTAAACCCATGCAGAAATCTCCAGGGCATGATTGCTGTGGGAAACATATATGCATAAAACATGTCAGTTGTCCTTTTCAATGAGATTCGAGTACTAGAGGCCTGGAGATCAATGAAACATGGTGGGTTTGAATTGGAGATGAAATATAGAATGTCACATGCAGGGTTGTAAAATATAATACAAACTGAGAATAATATTTGATGAAACTAAATGAAATGTAGTTTCATAAAAAATATGGTGAAAAAATTGCAATGAACTGTCAAGATACACTGTAAAATGGATCATTAGATCAAAGATTTACTTGATGTTGTTAAATTTACCATACAGGAGCACAACTAATGCATCTCAGTGCAGCTTTTCTAATATATATATATATATATATATATATATATATATATATATATATATATATATATAACATCTAATACGAACCCACAAGCATTGGAGGTAAATTGGATTAATGCAATTTTTTATTCAACTAGGAATACACAAAAATAATGATTCTGTGGTTCAGTCCCATTAAGCATCTTCCCAGCATGCATTGGGGCATAAATAATTTATAGTTGCATTGTTTGGCCACTTTTCTGTTTTATTTGCCTTTATATTGGACAACCATATCATGTTTCTCATACCAAGTCTTGAGGTGTGTGTGTGTGTGTGTGTGTGTGTGTGTGGCATTTAATGTATTTGGTATTTGTTTTTTGTATTTATGTTCATGTGATGTCATTATGTTGCACTCTGTTAGCATCTATACATTTGGTGCTTTTATCCAAATCAACAGCATTAAAAGTACACATTCATTAGTATGAGTTGCTAGTGCCATACTGTTCCTCTTGAACTACATGAACTACATTTTAATAGAAAAAAGAACATGGAATAAACCACATGTAAAATAAAGGGAATGATTTGCACAAAAGTTGATACAACTACTGGTTTTAATAACTGGTTTTAAGTCACAGCAAATTGATATTTTATGTTCAGACAAGAAAGACAAGACGTTTACTTAAATTATAGTGTGATGTGTAATGCTGGATGAACAAATAATAAGACCATGACACGCATGGTACAGCTTGCCTTTTTGTCTTTTTGTCTTTGTCATAAGATTCAGAGACAGCTTCCAGCGTTTCAGTTTATGTTGAGCTGTGCTTTTTCTTTTTGTATTTCAAAAAGGCGAAGATGAGTTCAGTGTTCTTTCCTGATGTCTCTGGCCTCCAATTTCCCTCAGTCTCGTTGTCTGACAGGAGGAAGAAACCGTCGCTTTGAGAAGGGCTGATAACATGGAAAAACATCCCATAGTTTGAAGCAGCAAATGAAAATGCCACTGCAGCAGCACATATCTGCCACTCTTCAATGCACACGAGCAGCCAAAAGTCCCCTGTGCGTAATTACAATTATATTGCAACATATTAAAATCATTAACTCTTAAAGGTGCAGTGTGTAATTTATCTGCATCAAATACTTTTTAAACAAAGTTTCCAAACACTACCCCATCTGCCACTGGTCAGACAAACAAATAGCTCTGCCCCAAAAATTGTTTACCTGTAAGCAACAACATTACACACATTTAAATGACATTATGTTTTTGTGTTGGTTATACTGTATTCTGCATAACTATTTCTCAACCAATTTTGTCTGCTAACATGATTAACTACAAACTGGTCTGTTCACTAAACGTTACTAAAAGTTGTGGTCATTGCACTAAATCACCTTGTCAGTCAAGGTTTGAACTCTTAAGGTCTGTGTTTGCCAGTTGATTTGGAGACACCAGTAGCAGACTGTGCTTCAAGACTGTTTGGTCTGTTACATTGTGCTCTTTAATATGCATAGACTTGCTAATTAAGCTCATCTAATTCTAATGATGTGGCCATGAGAGCAGTCTGTCAGCTCAGAGGAAAGTGCACTGTGCAACCCTTCCACTCTACAGCTGTGTCACTAACTAAAGGTCTGCCATAAACTAATTAGTCAAGTTTGATTATAATATTTGTTCCATTGAGCCTCAAGTAGATTGATAACAATGCAGTATATCCTGGCCACTAAGACACCATCAGTTGTCATATGAATAGCACGTCTATTTAAAATATACTTAATTCTTAGTATTTAGGCTGAAATCTAATCATGCTTACATTACATTTTAATGTTTATAGCCTTTAATATGATTTGTGTTAATAATCATATAATAGTTAATAATCAATAAGTCTCTTTATTGTAATTTAGGAACAAAACATCTCCCATTTAAGTCAAATACCCGGCAAAATCGTACAATTTTGGAACAACACGAGGGTGAGAAAATTATGACAACATTTTCTTTTGATTTCAACTATCCCCTTAATAAATGCTGCAAAAGTATTATTCTTTGCATTAGTATGACATATAAAGCCTTACTGTAAAGTGTAGCTATTTAATCAACTAAATATTTATCTTGATTTACAGTTCTCAAGTAATAAAGTCCGTTTCCACTGATATATGATGCAGAATCACTTATTCATTTTTTCCTCCCCACTTGCACACGTAGCAAAAGCTAGTAAAATTAGTTCCATTCTCAGGAGTGTGTGACTGGGAAATGCTATTGACCTGCCAACATATAAAAGTATATCGTGCCACAGCTAATTGAAAGTGAGACAGTCAAATTGAACCTCAAACCTTCAAGGAGCTGCCATCAAAATAGCATTACGATTCCATTGCCCTTAAATGTAGCAGAGACATTAAATGCTAAGATCCAATTACAAGCTTTCTGTAAGACATCCAATTTCAAATGGGATGTTAATAAGAAAACTGACAAAAAGCTTGAGGGAAGGTACATGTGTACCTCCTTTATTGTTCCTCTCAGCCAATTAAATCTGATATAAATCTACAATAAGAATATTTAAAGGTTTTCAGGAAATTTTCCAGAGAATTTAAAGTGTGCCTTTAAGCTGAATGACTTTAAAGGAATAAAAAACTATATACTTACCCTTATACTTACATTATTCTTTAAAACTTTCCCTTCATCTCAGCTCTCAAATTGCATTTATGTTTGTATATGTCCAAATATGGGTATGATGCCAAATGTCATTGGTTCCTATTTATCTCCTAACCAATCAGGACATGCCAAATTTGGGTGAGATTTGAGAGTTACAGCTTTTAAGATTTCCAGTAAATAACAACTTAAAAGCTGCCAGAACTCTTAGTATATGGTTTATCATACCATATACTATCTGTACGATTTACTATATCGTAGTATATAGTAAATCATACAGACTACTTTTATGATAGTTTTTCGTACTTTTTCTCATTTCTGAGCTTGACAGCCCCTAGTCACCATTCACATTTATTGTAAAAGAGCAGTATGGCCATCTCCTAAAACTTTCATATGGTTTCAGAACTTTAAAAATAGTTCATAAATGGTGCAGACTACTTTTATAATACTTTTAGGTAATTTTTGTGATTTCAGCGCTTGACAGCTCCTGGTCATGATGCACATTTATTGTAAAAGTGCAGTATGATCATCCACCTTCATGTCCTGCAGAAAGACTAAAATTATACAGGTCTGGTACAGAATGAGGGTGAGTAAATAATAGGAACATTTTCTTTGAATGGTCCCTTTAATTTCTCTTATTACACGGTGGGCCATAATAAAATCAAACATTTTCAAGTTCAAAACTGGAAAATCAAAATGAAAAAACATCACAGCATTTATGAACGTAAAATGATGAGTTATTAATTAAGCTAAATCATGTCACAAATATAAATAAACAAAATAAATGGCTGATGTTTTTCTGGGTAGCCACAGTGAAAGATATCGCACGTAAGAACATTTCCCTAATATTTCCATCAAGTAAAATGTTAAAAATGTTAAAAAATTAAGTGAAAATGTTATTTTAAAAGTTGTAGGAACATTCAAAACATCCAGTTTTGTAGACATTGTATTATTGTTACTGTTTGGTAACTGCAACATTTTTAAAACATTCCACTAACAACTTAAGAATACATTTTTATATATGTGATAATGTAAAAAAGGTCTAATGTTGCTGCAAAAACGTTTATTGAGAACTTTGAGAAAAATGTTCTGAGAACATTGGCTAATAGGGCAGTTGTGGCCTATTGGTAAGTGAGTCAGACTTATAATCTGAATCGGTTTGATTCTGGCACTGGCAGGTGGCAACTGAAGTGTCCTTGAGTAAGGCACCTAACCCCCAATTGCTCCCTGCGTACAGTAGTGTGCTGCCCACTACTCTGGGTCTGTGTGTGTTCACAACTTGCAGTGTGTTGTTTATTCCTCACCAGTGATGGGTTAAATGCAGAGGTCTCATTTTGGGTATGGGTTACCATATCTGACAAATATGTCACTTTCACTTCCCTTTTTCACATTCCCTGTTAGCGAGGACACTGAATATTTGGAAGCTGAGTTCAGAGGAGCTGATGATATTACATTTCAAAGCATAAATGCAAACTGTAATGAAACCTTTGCTCTGTAATGAACCTTTTGCTACCTTTTTGCTTTCAGTGCTGATAAAAAATGGTGCTTCTTTGCTGAATGTATGAAAATATATCTGGGTGACATGCCTGGTCGCGTTGCCCCACTTGTGTTCCCCCAAGAAATATTCCACCTTGCTCTTGGAGGTAAAACAGATGCATAGGGGGTTGGTCATCCATTCTGCAGAAGGCTCCCATTGAGCTGCTCTCTTCTCCAGGTGAACGCTGGCAGAGCTGATAGTGCCTGAGACTCAGTCAAGGACTCTGCTGGTCTTGCACTTATCTGAAGTTGCTATTCAGGAGAAGTACTTGTGTGCAGCGATAAGTGGAGAACATCGAGAACTTTGGTCAGGTCAAGAGAATTCATATAATATTCTAGCTATTTAAAAATGATACATGAGTAAGATGCAGAGATTCTCAGTCTTAAGGTTGGACCCCATATGAGAATTGCATCTTATTTATGGTCTTTTTATTGGCACCAAAAAGCCCAAAGAAATCAAAAATTGACTTATTTTTACTTTTTTTGGTTATTTTTAAGAAGGTAATTGTAAAGTGTATACATGGGTTTGGTGGAGCTGTGTTGGTATTCTGGGACCTAAAAATGGGTTACAGTATAAACAATATTGAGAACCCCTGGCCTGATGTTTACATTTATTTAGTTAGCAGATGCTTTTATCCAAAGAGATTTACAAAGAGAAACAGCATTTAACATTTTGCCCTAAGAACCAACAAGCCTAGTCTACAAAGCTAAATTTACAAGTAGGAATAGTTTTAAAACTGGAGACAAGATAAACAATAGAAGATGACAGTTCTTTTTCTAAACAATGTTAAACATCAGAGCATTAGGAATTATTCAGCTGTCTGTGAAACAAGTGTGCTTTAAGTTGTTTCTTGAAGGTTGTGATGTTTCTATTGCATGGTTAGTGCCAAGTTAGTGAATTTACACAGGCCACTTATGTTTGTTACTTTCCTTTTCATGCAATGCTGTGAGAGATGTGCTTGAATGTCGTTCAATCAATGCCATCTCTGTTGGATAAGCGGTGCCGTTTTGTGACTATTTTCAGCTATCATTCTATATACTGTGGCATAGAAAAGGCCCAGTAGCCTGCTCCATATCTGTACTGATGGATGCCTCTAAACCACAGACAAATAAAAGGCTGACTTGTGTTTTAATGTGCAGAGATGTATGGGAGCTCTGGGAGAGTGAGAGATGGAGACAAAGCAACAGTCTTCTTGAAGGCGATGTCACCGTGGTTAATGCACATTAGTGCGGCATCCGACAAAGGCTCTGACATTCATTGATAAAGCACAGATGCCTGAGGGACACTCATGGAATGCGGATGTGTCTAAAATTGAACTGAGTGTTGCGGCGGGTATCTTTGGCAGAGAAAGTTTTCTCATCTTGAGCGAGGGACACAGTCAGCCTACCCATTGTAACGCCTCCTACTAAAATCAAAAGCGCTGGTTAATTTACTGTGGCAGGATGAAATGATTCTGATATTGACAGAATAAGCGCTCATGCACTTGTTAAATTAAGGGGGGGATAAGGGTTTGATCTTCGAGCAAAGCACTGTAAATTCACCTTGGCAACAAGAGTTCAAAAGGGTTAGCACACTTCCCTCTATGTTTTACATAAAGGTTGGACTTGGTCAAAAAGGAACCAAGCATAGGATGTGACATAAGTTTTTCCTCTTGGGTAGAAAATGTGTCGTTTAAAGAGGAAAGACAAAATAAACAGGTTGTTTGTTTACAGATAAAGATTCTAATTACAAACCAACCACTCCAAAAACAGTGGGCTAATCATGCCTACCTATTCCCAGCAGCTAACAGTTTAAAGTTATAAGAATGCTTCCCTAATGTAACCATTAAATTACACAAACATTACAAATGTTTTAGATGTATTAACATTATTTCTGGGTTATGCAAACGTTATTTAAACACTCTTTTTTAATTCTGTGACATTTGTAAAACATTTCACTAACAAGTTAAGAACGTTTTAGATATATAGAAATATAACGTTAAAAAACATTCTGCTACCATTACTAAATTATATGCTAAATTATTTTTGATAACTTTGAGAGAACTTTTAAAGAACCTTAGCCAATGTTCTGAGAACATTCCATGTTAGCTGGGGTGTCATTTAAACAGGAAAGACATAATAAACAGGTTGTTTGTGTACAGACAAAGATTCTAATTACAAAACCAAGCACTCCTAATAATGCCTTCCTATTCCCCAGTGAGTTCGTCTGGTCGGTATTCTGAGTTTTTGGCATCTGTGGTAAGGATCCCTGGCTGAGAGAATTTATTACTCATCTACAAAATCACCTGGCACCAGTGAACACAACGGACACCCAGTTTTGCAAATCTGCTACGCACTTAGAGGTATAATGTAAAATGGTAATTTTCTCATTGAATAAACATGTTGTTTTCTTGATTTTAGCAGATCAGTACTGAAACCAATAACACTTGTGTGCACTTTAACTCTTATCAGCCCCTGGGTTCTGCATTGAATAATTGTGCTTTCTCTCAATGATTCCACATTGATGTATTGCTAGTGTGGAAAAGCAGTTTGTCAGTGTCTTCTGATCAATTATGAGAGGCTAAGGGTGTCGTAATGGACTGCATTGTGGAACTGAGCTACTTTAAATTTGGAGTGTTGGCATCAGAGGAAACAATGTTTAAAGCGCTAAGCTGCTAAACATGAGGTTGGATGGTCAATTCCAAAGTAGGTGAGAAGAAAGAGTTACTGTGACTACACACTTGCTCTGTCATTCATGTCCCTGATGAAGATTCTTGGCCCTTGATGGCTTGCTCAATGTGGTGACATCATTCTAAATATAATTCGTTTCTATTCACACAATGTTGCATACAGGGACGATCCACCTGCCTTTTTTAAGGGCACAAGGGTGATAGCATGGGAGGGTTTGAACCAGCAACCTTTTAGTTACCAGTCCTGAGCCTTAACCACTACATCATAGCAGAATATGACAGAAACAGTGGTACTTAATACAAGGAGTGACACAAGTTCCCTAACAGAGATTTATATTTCAATACAGCATTAAGTTTGATTTTATATGACGTGGCATAATGTGAACAGTATTAACGTGTATAATTGATAAACTGACTCACAATCAATTCAAACATTATTAAAACCCTATTTAATTCCCCATCTGTTTAGGATATATAAACCCATGAATAGATGGAAACTAAAATTCCACAGCTGAGGTGACTTTGATCATTTGAACTAATTGTTTTCATATTTAGTTTGCTAATGAGATTTTTATTAATATGTCTAGCTGCAAATGTGGATCAGATTGTTTAATTTTTCATTTTCCATCTGTTATCTAAGTAATTACATATAGGCAAGGCTAAATATGATGTTCAGATTTTTATTTAGTGAGGACACAATTAGCAAGTTGTCATTTAGCAGATGCTTTTGTCCAAAGCAATTCCTTTTACAGTATTGTCAGTCCTTGTTTAAGTTTTTTTAGTTCAATATTATGTCATATATATTCTACATGGTTTGCACAGTGTTCAGTTTTATCTAATATTATGAAAAACAAATCTCACCTGTGATTCTTACTTTACAGTAAGGTTCCATTTGTTAACATTAACACAACATTTGTTGATCATAATGTTTATTTAAACATTTACTGATGCATTTTTAAAATCAAAAGTTCTTAAGTTATGATGTACATTTGTATTTGCATTCATCCTTGTTAGCATTACCTCTGTATAAATATAATGGTAATTAATGGACCAAATTGTGAAGTGTTACCTTGTTGTTTCAAAACTACCTACAATAAAACAGTAACAAGCTAATTTCTTGTTAATTAATTTGTAAGCTTTTTCGCATTACAATAAATCCTCTCTGTAACCGTAACAGAATTCTGGATCAATTAAGCTTAGTAGGCCTAGTCATTTAAAACCAGTTTAACAAGTTCATTGTCACTTGCAACAGGTGAAGTTGGTGATGTCTAAGTGGGAGCTTGTTAATTTGGGAATTAGACCATTTTCACCAGTCTGAAGCAAACCTGTTGTGAGTTTGAAGGGCGGGCATTATGTAAGGGGTAAGGGGTAAGAGCCAATCACAGCGCAGTGGAGTAAAATACTTTTCTCACGTTACATGGATCTGCCTTTTAAGAAAGTCCTTTTAAGAAAGTCTTTGCAGAAAGTCTTTGAAAGTCTTTGGTGGCCATCTTTGCAATGCCTCCAGGCAGCTATTTCAGTCATACAAGACCAAGTCCTATCTACTTGAATGGGGGAGGACAGATATCTCTAAAATCACTGGCTAAGTTCACGATAAAACAGTATATTTCTGACCAACTATTAGATCTGACATCAACTTCATCATAAATTCTGTTTCTTAAGCTCGAATCGCATTATTAAAAAAATGTTTAAAAAAAGTTTTATCAGATCACGTTCCTTGCAACACGTAACGCTACATAGCCCCTCCTCCAGAGAATGTTACTGTTTAGGGATTGATTGGCTCTTTTACTAAAAGGCGGGACTTAATTTACTAGCGTGGCCATATTGAGGCCACACAGTAACAGAACTTCCACATCTTGTTAATTCTAAAATATTCTGAGCTGTGCAAACGATCAGTGTCACATATGCTCTCAAATCATTCTCACAGCACTTGCCGATCGGCCTGCGCAGCCCTACTTTAAGTCAAACATACCTGTTGTTTCGCAACATTCACATCACGCTTAAAGCACAGTAGGCTCAAGGGGAGGAAAGCAATGAGTGATTAACACATTATTTGATCCCATATGTTTGTGCTGCTAATTGTATTCTTATCCATCGAATTATAGAGTGCATTCACAAAAATTTCTAATACAAACATTTAGTTATGCTTCTAGGTTTACTTTTTACCTCTTTATTTTACCTTTGTAAATCTGTGTATTTGGTGTTTTAGATAAGGACATTTTGTTTATTGTCCTTCTATTCTCCTCACCAAACACATACGAGTTAAGCTGGAGGACAATGCAGTTTATGAACCTTGACCATCTGCTCCTCCAGGTCCTCTGCCAGATTCGCTTCTTCTAATTTCACAAACCACCCTGACTGTTTTCTTCACAACTATAATCAATCATTCCTGACTTTCAGCATGTACAGAAGTCTATTGTGAGAGCAAAAGTGTCTTAACAGTATCTTAAATCAGGAAGATTGGTGAAGCACATTTATGGATTAACAACTGAGCTGACACATACAGCAGTTTTTGCCTGGTGCTCATTACAAATGGATGTATCCATATGTCAGGCAGTGCTAATGTATGTTTTATTAACATAGCTACAAAGATTTTAATTAATCATCTGTTTGAAATAGCAAATTATAGTTTTAATATTAAGACAAATGCTTTGAATTTTAATTCTGTAAGCAAGACAAAACTTTTACAATTTCTCTGAACCACAGCATATAAGGTCTAATAAAAGAAACATTGCTCGTTATTCAAACGTTCTTAAATGTATAATGTTTTAGAACATTCCACCAACATCTTAAGAATAATGTTTTGATATATGGTATAACAAAAATTTTTTAATAACATTACTACAAGAATGTTTTTCATAATGTTGAAAGAGCTTTTAGAGAACATTAGCCAATGTTTTGAGAACATTCCCTGTGGCTTTAGGAGATCTCTAGTGTAGGAGAGCATGATCAGGAATGAGATGTGAAGGAGCTTGGCATGGAGGTACTGGAGTATATTTTTCTCTGAATGTACTGTATAAACAAGATGGATCGGGCAACAGGGAACATATTCATTGGCTGTTTAGCCTTTTTCTCCTTTTTTAAAGAACCAGAGGCTCTAGCATCCTGCAGTTAAGAGGGAAAGTGGCTCTCTATTTCCCCTGTGTAGATGATGGGACCTGAGGATTGGCGCTCGGCAGTCAGCTCTGCTCCCCCACCATCATGCTAATGAGGTCAAGTGATGAATTACAGAGCCAGTTAAACTACAGGGACAAAGTGTATGAGGACCACAAGAGAGTACCCAAAAAGCCAGTGGCCAGGACAAGCTGGTCCATTTTGACCTAAAAACCAATAGCAGTTCATTTAAATCCAGCATAAGTAACAACAACCTCATAATTGTTATAATTAAATTACAGATTTACCTCTTAGACGTAGCATAAATGTACCTGAGGAGGATTTTGTTAGTCTTGGTTTAAATGTATTGCTTAACACTAACATTATCATTAGGACACGAGTTGAGTCTGGCCTGTGATCTCCCATGCTACACTGCTGTTATGGTATATATTATTGTACAGACCGTAGAGAATATTTCAGCCTTATCATCAATGGCAAAAGACCCTGAAAGGTGTAAAAATAGTGAAATTGCAGTAATTAATGGTATTAACAGACAGCCAAGCCAGTATAGTGTGCTGTGAAAGATAAAAGCAGAAACAAGAGTGCTAATCTAAATAGGTGGGCTGCGGGAAATTGTTGAATAATTAACTTATCAATGACATCCTGTCTTAAGTGCAATTTACACAACTAGAATTTTCTAAACATGTTAAAAGCTAACATAAGAAGCCTGTCATATTTGTGCACACGTCATATCTGCACAAAGGAATATAATAGTAAATGGCTAAATCGGGGATATGGTGGAATAGAAGATAAAACAGGAAGATTGTAATATTTGATTAGATAAGAACAGATGAGAATTTATGGCATGAAACAAGAAACCCAGAGGCAATTAAATATAATTCCGTTGTGATCTTTATTATTGAAATCTCATTCCTTTCATTTAGCAAGAAGCTAAGTCATATTACATTTTCCGTCTAGACTGTCAAGCTCTCTAAATGATAAACATTGATTGACAGACAGAAAATATAGTTTTCTCTAGTTTTAAAAACCCAAGACCTAAAAGAATCCTCAGGGCATTTAAGAAAGATCAACAAAATTGATGCTGATATCACTGAATATTTCTTCAGCACCATAGGGGGTGTATATTAACTGACAACATGTACTAAAATTGCTTGCATGCCTGAGGTTCAAAATAGTCCATGTCTGAGCTCACCATTACTTCCAGCTAATGAAACAGAACAGTAGATCTCTAGCAAATATTTGCTTGTGGTCAAGGTGCTGTAGTCTCTTGAAAGAGATGTTGAATGCAGTACAGAATGATAACTTGTATACCTTTGTTTTTTCTCCACTAATTTCTTTATCATGGGATCAGTTTTTAATTATTTTTCTTTGCTAAGAAAGCTTTTTAAAATATATGTTCTAATCTTTTGGATATACTTTCTGTTGTGAGAAAGGTGGTTTTCAGGTCTTAATTGGTCTTTTAAAGCTTGTCACATTATCTAATCTAACAGTCAGTACATGTACTGTGCATCTGTTGCTTAAAAAACATGTTTGCAAAGATCCATTGCTTTCAGTAATGTTAGGCAAAAGGTTTAAAGAAAAGAGTGTTAGGAAAGACACTTTGAAATGTCGTGTTGTTTTCCAGGGGCAGTAGCGTTTGAAACAAAAGCATGCTTTATTCGGTTTTTCCTCTAGTGGCAAAATATGGTAAGGCAGTATTCAACACAAGCCTTATAGTGAGTAATGTGTTTTAGAGTGATAAGTTAAGCACTACATGGAAAACTGACAGCCTCAGCATTCACCTTCATATAACCTCACACATCAGCAGAGGTAAGAGAGGCCTGGGTACACAGAGTTTTTTAAAGGCCAATGCTTCACCAGATTGCTTAAAATAAATAAGATTCCTATTTACAACAGTTATGTGAATGCAAATCTAATCATCTCCTGTAGCATTATATTTTAAATGTATTGCAGTTTAGCTTCATTGCAGTTACATTGTTAATAGTAGAGGTTTGTTTGTGTTAGTTTATCAAAAAAGGCCAAATTAACTCAGTTGTAGTCTATGTTTGCAAAAATGGTTCTCATTCACTCCTGAATGTGGTGTTTATTAATGTGTATGCATGACTGAGCGTCCCAGAGTGTCCCCTGAGCGTTTATAATTACAAACTCAGAGCAGCAGAAACACACCCCTGCTTATCTCCATTCTGTGATAGAGTTGCACACCTTTCATTAAAAAGTCACTTTTTAAGGAAGATTAATCAATTGCTTTCATTGGAATGCTACACTGACATTGTTTTTGTCCACGTCTTTCCAATTCTGTCAACATTTACTCATCCTTGTATCATTTCAATTCTTACTTTAGTTCAGATCAGTTTGATTTGTGGACAAATCATTCTGGTTTTGTGAAGTAAATCTCTTAACAGATTCAAAAGAATGATTCGTTTATGATTCTGTTTCTTACACAAGCAGTTGTGCCATGTGTGAAAAACCTGTCTGATACTTTTATAGTGTTTATTTTTTATTAATTTATTATATTATTTATTTTGTCAGTGCTTGACAGTCCCAGTGCTTATAAAATAGCAGGTCAGAAGTAACCTTTTATGCTACACATAAGTAAGTCAGTCAAAAGGGTTTATTTTAAGGTGAACTATTCCTTTAAGCTGAAGCAACTGAACCCTGCAGTTGTGGTGTTGAATATAGTAAGCAAGATAAGCTCTTATTTGCATAATTGCCATTTTGTCATTAGTCATCCCTGAAATCACCAATTAGTGAGCAGAATTTTAAGTGATTTGGTCACATTTGATTGGTTAACAGTATGTTTGGTCACAATTAAACTGGTTTATGGCTTTTAGCAAACATGTAACAAAAAATATAACAAAAAGATTTCTAATAGGATTAGTGTGTATACGTTTACATTCAAATCCCTCTGAAAGTGCCTTTTACATATTAAAGTAAAGCCACAGACATAAAATGGTACGCTCTGGTTGCTACACAACAGCAAATTCTCAACAATCCATTAACAATGCTTTTTTGAACTTCATTTCTATTGGATAGAGCGTTTGTATAGAAGTAATCACTATTACTAATATATATAAGATGAATCACAGAGTATTCATAAATAAGATCTAATTCAAGATATTCAGCACCCAGCAGAGTTTTTCCTGTGGAAATTCCAATTTCAAGAAGCACTATCACCACTGAACGAAAACAATCTCGTCTCTCCTGTGCTTTCCTATCAGGAACTGTTGCTGATAGTGATGAAAAGAATCTGTTTGTTTTTCTTTTGCTATCTGTCCAAGAAAATAAATCAGGTCCAAAGGCCACTTTTAAATTTTATACAGTTATTGCCAGTGGAAAGACCTGATTGAGTGTTCAAAACTGCTTTTGGATTTTTCTCCAAAAAATAATGTTTTGGGAGCTCTAAAATTACATCCCGTTGAAATATTGGCTTGATCTGTCAGTGAATGGCAATTTTAGCTTTCTTAACATTAATTATGAACTATTTTAATGTCAATGGAAACATAAAATAACATAAAACAGATAATTGATCATTTCAATATTACCCACTTTCCCTTTTTGTTTCTTTTTTTGTTGAAGCTTCAACATAAGGAGAGTGTATCAAAGATGATTACATCCAGTGTCAGAGTCCTTTTTGCTCAGTGTGGTATTTTAATGAAGTGCCTCATCATTAGCTCTGTTAAAACAAGAGCTATTAAATGGTGACTGTTAGGACAGAGTTGACTGCTTTTTACCAGTTGACAGCATCAATCTACTCTAAATGATAGCACTGCCTATTCGGGTGGATGTACGTTTTAGAACCAGTTTGTGATCAGCTTCATTTGTGTCTCAATCCAAATATTGAACATTTGCACGTAAACAGCAAAAGTCAGAATCAAATCAGAATTTTTATACAGTCTCTAACCTTTTAAAGGAGACAATTCAACAAACTCAATTTGTGACTGGCTTTCTATTTAAGTATGCACAAGTATGCACCCTTTGCTTTTTTCTTTCTTGTGCTGACCTGTATGTTTTCTACAGATTAGTGTATGCACACTAATGTGCTTCACATTAGCATGCATACTGTAATATAGACTGATGTTCTGACACAACATGGTTGATGAGATTATAGAATCAGTGAAAATGTGTACTGGTTGCCAAGACGTATTTACAGTAAGAAATCACTTCACATCCTTGCACCTTGGGATGTGCGTATAATCAGATATAGCAATGACTAAACACACTATGTGCTGACATTTTCTATCAGCACTTTTGGAAATGATCTCTATCAATCTCTTTAAGTATGTAATGGAGAGCCTGCCAAATATTGCAATAGCCATGCAACTATTTCAGGCAAGAAAATGAACAGGGAATTCTTGCATTAGCTTTAATTGGGCTATGATAGTCAGGAATTGATGCTGGTTTATTCATCAAATATGCTTGAGTGCATGAACGTAGTATGTTAGGTCATTTTTATATTTTTTTCATGTTTAACCATGTGACTTAGATGATCATTAACATAATTTTCCACCAGTGCTAAACACCATTATTGCTACATCAATCAAACAGTAGACGTCCCATAGATCATTTAACACAATATTCAAAATATGATAATAGGTGTAATAGCAGGTAAAATCAGAGATTAAAATCATGACACTGCGAACTTTTAGGTTCATTTAAAATAGCTCTAAACACTTCATTTTTGGTTACGTTGTTCTTCGTTATAATGTCTATAATGCGAAGAAAAGCGCAAAACGTGAAAGCGCAAAACACCAGGAAAGCTAAAGTTTATTGACGAATTATCGTGTTATAAAATTATCGTTTCTATAGCCAGCATTTTATTCTGAAAGACGTGAGTGGCTCACATAAGCTTTATTTAGAGCCCTTCGGTATATTTCTAGTGTCTGTTTGCTTCGTTACTTTACTTCGGACCAGACCCCCGCCATGTCCGCAGGCTGCAGTTGCTCTTCGCCAATCCAACACTGCAGGTGCATTTACTGCTTGGAGATGCTGCTGGGAGTTGTGACCGTCTAGATTTCCATCTCCCTTGCTTCGTTTTCCCCTGCCTTTTTACCGAGCTTTTTTTTTTCCTGCCTACCCAATATTTTGCTCTAGTGCTTCAGTCTGTTTTGGATTCCTTGGATCCCGCAGTCTCTCCGACTTTGCAGTGCCTCTTTAAGAGCATCATCTTAAATGGATTACAGACCTTTATCAAGAATAGTTATTTATACTGCCGCATCATTTTAAGATGTTGACATAACTCGGGACTAAAAGGAATGAATGGCCAATTGCCGGAGAGGAGGATGAATTAACTCTGTGAGGTGGGGGAATGAAGAGGCGCATATGACTGGAAAGGGGGTTTGTACCGCATATCCTGTCGAAGAAACCAAGGGAAAAGGCTTTATTAAACACGTTTTCTGTCGCCACGAGTTTTCTTGGTGAAGTTGGGTGTGCTCTTCTTTTGGCAAAGAACCGAAACAGTGCGAAAATTAATCTAAATGGATATTTTGATAACTGTTCCTTAGAGATGGATGGAAGATTGGCCAACCTTTCCCTTGCATGAATCTTTTCATGGTAACACTGGAAAGGTGGAGCGATCAGGAGAAGCTAATGACGGACCTATTAATCCATCACCAGAGGGGATCGGAAACGTTTAGATGGACATCGGACGTGTGTTTAAATCTTTCTTTTTATACGAAACTACTAATGCATAGTTGCAGAGCCCTGGCATCTCCATCATAACCGAATAAAAACTAAGGGCTGGGAAATGCTGATATATTTGCAGTGAATTTTTGCAAACATCCATCTTTTCTTCTGAAAGTATTCCGATCTAAATGGAATTAGTTGAGAAAGCCATTTGTGAAAGGAATAGACATGGTACATGGGAACAGGTTCCTTCACGGTAAGTCCGGTTGCCAGTTAACTTCTCTGTTTAATTTTACGCATGAGATGAATCTGCATTTACCGGCGTGTTACACGTGCCTGTCTGTAAACCTTTATAAATGACTTCATTAAAAGCATAATGGCATTATATCTAAGTTTGATTTCTCTTTTCCTTCCACAGTTATGTTTATACAAAAATATAGAATAGTTTCTTTCCCAAACTTACACCCAGTTCGATAAGCATGATTGTGTTGGATAATTTATTTTGCTGTTTATATGGCATTTGTTTTCTATTACAGTACAAACAAGAATAAATGTAACGTTACTCAGGTTGAGACGTATCTTAGGGATACGCATGCCTTTCCTTGAAGTATTTTTATAATGCATTTTCAAACATCTGTTCGTGGTATATTTTGTGCACCAGGCATAAATATGGGAACAACATCATTAAATGAATCACGGTGGATGATAAATGTTTATAATGATCAAACATCGTCAGAATGATTCTGTGCTGTTTTGATCTTAATTTTTGTCGCAGTTGTTGCTGGTCTCATCATGCTTGGGTTGTCTGGGGCAACAAACAAGGAAGCAGGTAATGATGTTTTGTCATGCAAAATAGCTACCCACTCTTCATCTCCATGTTTCCTGGCAATCTCTGACATTTGACTGCTCTCTTTCAGTGAAAAACAATTCAGGGGTGCAGCCAGCAGGTCAGTGTGGTACCTGGATAAAAGAACCAGAGGGAGGCCTCTTCACCTCGCCCAATTACCCCAACAAATATCCCCCAGAGCAAGAGTGCATCTACATCATTGAAGGTACAAACCTTCTTCCGATGGCAACTGGATCCTACAGACAAATATGTCATGTGACACATGGTGCTGTGGCTGGGGGTAGTTTAAATTGCTCTGTAGTGGAGCAATCCGTTTATTATTATTGTTATGGTTTTTGTAAACAATGGTATGGTGTTTAATTTGGATTTGTAATAGAAGAGTATAAGATAAACAATTTCCTGAATCTGAACATGATTATTACTATTAGATTAAACTATAAATGAAAAACTCTTATCTGTAGATTTGTCTCTTAATCACTGTATCCATTGGACTACTGCGAGTATGTTGGTCTACTGCTAATAACTGAAAATCAAATTAACTAAAAAGCTTGTATCAGGTTTACTGCATTCAGATGGTTTACACATCATATTCTTTTACTGTTATTGGAAGATTACATACATCATGACATCTTATTAATAAACCGCACAAAACATACGTTTTTTGAATTCTTCTTGTTTTCATCATTTTGTTAGTCGATTGTTGTTACATTGCTTTCATACCAATGGATTAAATATATATGGTTGCAATACATTTGTAAGTTTGATCTGAGAAGCCTTTTTACGTTAACAATGGTCGACAAATGACATCATCCGTCATCAATTACTGCTGTCAGTCATCATATTTTTTCTCTCCTTTCAGCTCCCCCGAGACAATGCATTGATCTTTTCTTTGATGAAAAGTATTCAATAGAACCTTCTTGGGAATGTAAATTTGATCACATTGAAGTCCGGGACGGTCCCTTTGGTTTTTCTCCAATAATTGGACGCTACTGCGGCCAACAGAACCCTCCATATATCAGATCGAGTGGCCGCTACCTATGGATAAAATTTGTTGCTGATGGTGAATTGGAAGCCATAGGATTTTCTGCAAGCTACAATTTCACAGCAGGTATTATATACTGTTTTATTCTCCTTTGTAACCTTCACTATGTTACCACATAATTGCCAGAGTTGTAGGCTTTTATTTTCTATTGTCAATCATTGTGAAATTGTGAAAACGTTATTTTCCAGACTGATTAATTATTATGCCACTGAGTTGAATGATTTAGCTTTCCCTACTGGTTTTTAAGAGTTCTGGAACTAGTTTTGATTATTAGTTTTTTAATTATCTGATTCACTAACTTCAGAACATTGTTACCCCTGCATGTTGACTTGAATTCTTGATGCAATCAGTGACTACCCTTCAACATACAAATCTCTGATTCATATAGTGATTATTGTGGGATCCATGTTGTTTCTGCCAACAATCCAATTCTATAATTGGCCATATTAGTCTAATGAAGAGTCTGTTTGTTGTAACCCACTTAAAGTATTTTCTATTTAGGTAGTTTATACCGTGCAGTTCTCATTGTAGGTAGCTGAAAACTTGATCCATAATGAATGCTGGCAAACCTTCTCAGGACTCTCTTTAGATGTTAAAGATTGCCAATTAGATGTTAAGTGGTAGGAACAACATAATTCTCCATATAATTGATTTTACTTATCGCACCTTCAATGTGAGCACATCACACAAAAGCTTAAACACTGTGTTTCCACTACACTTTCCTTGATGCCTGATCCTTTTCAACTGAGTTCAAGTGAGCAACATTATCTAAACAGCGTGTAAGTGGAACAATCATAGATGTATTTTGAACAAAAAAGCAATATAGCTAAAACTAAATCCGTAAATACAAATTCATAGGATAGTCTTAAGGGCCTTGAAGATGAATTGCACAGCTGTGGCTCTCGTTGCAAAATAAAGTAGCACACAACTGAGAGCAGCATTGATTTAGAGTCGTATCTGAGAAATGAGTTATGAGGCATGGCTTTTTTCCATCCTATTGTGAATCAGGAGGAAATTCTTTTGGGAAGTTTGGAGAAACTGTTCAGCATGAATGGCTTCAGACTCTCGCATCACAGCTTGCCGGGGAAGAGACACAGCTTCCTCTAGTCTTGATAAGGAATATCAGTGGCATATAATTTACATAATTAGGGAGATAAAAGTCCCTAGATTCACTTCTCTTGATGTTCCCCCAAAAAAGTGGAGAGCGCATCTGCTGCGCCACAACCAATGGAAACACATGCTAATGCAGAAAGTGCAACACATGAATGAAAAAGCAGGGGATGAGGAAGGGTACAAATTAGAAGTGACGGATTATATGCATGTGTTGAATGTACTATATTCATCCCCCTGGTCTTTTTTGCATTTTATCATTACAGAATAAAGCATTGGTGTATTTAAATGAGAACCAATGCTACTTACCATCACAAAGTGGCCACTCAGTCAAAGCTCTGGTAGTCTGCAGTATAGGAGAGGAGGAATTTAGTACATGGTCTTCCTTTATGCTGGCGCTCTGGGCAACACTAGTACTGAAAGTTCCTGCATAAAATCTCATGAATCCTGGGCTGGCTTGCTTTAGTGCTTTAGTAATCTCAAATCAAATACATTAGAAAAAGTACAACTGACTTACTACACTGATCTTTACTGTATGTATGGAGACTAGAGAACAAGTTCCAAAAAATCTAGTTATGCAGTTCAATGAATCAGGTAGCAAATCACGGGACCAAAGAGTTACATACCTAGAAAGAGAGTCAAAACAATTTCATTTTATGAAATACAACCTTAAGGTGTTAGTCTTCTGTGCTTCTTGACAAAGTTAACTTGGAAAATAGGCAACATGCATCTAATTGTAAATATATTAAACCCCAGCAAAACAGGGATTTAAGGCTTGAGTTTCCAAATTTAGTAGGAGTAATTAAAAGTGTCTGCACTGAAGGTTAGTAGTTTCATCTGAAATCACAGATGCATAGCGTAATCCATTGCTGAAGTCGGACGTTGGATGAGAAGCAAAATTATGTGCACTCTGTGTGTAATTACTTCCTGATATTGTGTGGAAGTAAAAATTGTGTGCATAGCTCTGTGCAGTCACACCTGCCATTCAGATGCAATTATCATTCAAATGCTGTATAATTATTCTTTTGCGTAGTCATATGTAATATCAGATCTCTCTGTCTCCAGAGTAGTGTTTTCCAGCCTTTTATGTCCTATGTAGCCCCTCAGCCTCATTAGTAAAGCTGAGGTACCCTTGTGGGATAGTTTATCCAAAAATGGGCATTCATTTTCTCACCCCATATGTTGTTCGGCATATGGCTTTCTTTCTTCTGTGGAACACAAAGGAGATGGTAAGTAGAATGCTGTGAAAAAAAAGATGAAGTGACAGTGAATGGTGACCGGGACTCTGAGCCATTACCATTCTGCCTTATGTGTTTCACAGATGAAAACAAGTCATATGGATTTGTAACATGAGGTTGAGTAAATCTGAATATAATTTTCATTTTTGGGTGAACTATTCCTTTAACTGATACACAGAACACCATTTAGAATTAGTGTAATATAATTAACATGACCATTACTACAACGAGTCACATTTCCCCTCTCTCTCTTAATTGGAGACCTCCTAGAATCTATTTAAATACCCTCTAGGGTACATGTACCCCTGGTGGAGCTGTGCTTGATGTTTTCCACTTCCTCCCATAACCCTTCTGTGTATGCACCAAACTGGATTAAGCCGTAAAAACAGAACATTCAACAGTATTACAGCTCAAGAACTTGTGAGGTTCTGTGGCAACTGTCAGTAGTCTCCATTCCCTCCTTTGTCCATCTGTCTGTCCCTCTGTTTCTCTCTGTCTCTCACCTTCCTCTTCACTATCTCAAAAACTCACACTCTTATTCTCCTGAGTCTCACTTTCCTGTCTCTTGGGCTTGACTGACCTTATTACCCCACCTCGTTTTTGTAAGAGATAAAGCTGTGTTACTAGACAAGATCTAGCTGGGTTAAATAACAGGGAGAGCTGCTCCCCTCATGTGTCTTTTCCCAACCCACTGGCTGTTTGAAGCCTTTGTCCCAGCTGTAAACAGATACTGAAGTAATAAGGAAAACAAGATAGACTAAAAAGCATTTCAGGGACCGCTTTCTTGATCCAGTGGCCATTTAATAACCTTGTTTGAGAAGCCTCATGTGGCCCTTTCATTTTTTCATTTTCAACAGCTTTGTTGAATGGAGGGGAGAGTCTTTTGAAGGAACTGATATGAGAGGAATGCAGGATTTGAGAGCAGACCATAAGATCGAAATGTTGAACGCAGTGAGGCCCAATTAGGAAACACAGTTGGAGTTTTTTTGAGCATTTGTGTTGGTGGTATATGTTTTCACTGTCACATAAGATGCACATTTTGTGTCTTCTGGGTATTTTGTTTTGTTGTTTTTGTTATTTTTATCTTCACTACAAATCATTAGTGTCATTTTATGAATTTTTATTAACATTATATAATATTATATCCCATTATATAATATTTTATACAATTATTATATAATTTGAATTGTAGCATTGCACAAAATCTTGCTTGGTTTCAATAATTTGTCCAATAGATGATGATCTTTCAGTTGGAGTGGAAATGTTTAGTTTTGAAATGTACAGTTTGTTTACATATTTAGCTTTCTTATACAAAATAGAAATTAAGGAAAATTAGGTTCTCATGATATTACTAGCTTAAAAGTGTCTTTCATAAGGGCTGATTCCATTTGCTAATGCTGTGCATACTGTTGCATGCACACTTGAATGACTATTAGTCACAGTACTTATAACCGCATGCTTCTAACTCATAATGAGTAATATTCAACCATATTTTCACATGTTGAAGATGCAGCAAGCCAGAAATATGTGCTATAATCCCAAATGCAGTAATCCTGATACGGTTGTGATGTAGTGGAGATGTTAATTTGTGGACTGAAGATTGTATTGAATTTAAATCATTCTAATGACATCTGAGATTAGAAAAGGGAGCTGGATATATGGCACCTCTGTGCACAAGGCCCCACTATATTACTGAGGTGTGATGGATTCAAACCCGAAAAATTGAGAATTGAACTCAGGGAATGAACTTTCAGTATGTTCAGATGGCCACATTTCTCCACCACCTACTTGATTCCAATAAAGGGATCCAAGGGATGAAAAAATCTCTGATACAATCGATAGTTTAGGCTCAGGGAGGTTGAATGGATTTCCAGAGTCCTTGATGTGGCAAAATTTCATCTCAGAACACAATAATCAGTCAGTATTATTTCAAGATGGTTTGGCTCCCAGGCAGAGTAATAAATTGATGCACATTCTGCATTAGTCACCAGTTATACAAGTTATACATTATAGCATTTCTAATTGTGACTGCACATTTTGCTATCAGTGTTTTTATTGTAAGCCTCTGTTTTATCATCAGACAACCCAGGATAATTCACAAATTTAGCAACGGTTTAGAGTTGCATACCTTTAACAGGAGTCAAATGATTTTCCCACAACATCTGGTGAATTGAACACCTTACTATGGCAGCATCTATTACCCATTATAATATCTTGGAAGCTCGGGGTGGAAAATTGCATGCTTTGTGTTTTGCTTCAGATGCTACAACGAGGATTAATCAGAGAGAAGCACATGTAACGCTGCTCCCTTGGGAAAATGGATTCTGTTCTTGGTGATTCAAAAAAAAAACGTTCATGGGTTTTCACTGTGAGGTCTGCACAGCATAAATTTCATTTGAGTGCAAACACAGCAGGGAATCCAAATGAGAAAGTGTATGTGGAAAACATAAATGAATGTATCTCTCGAAAACGCCGCCCTCAACATGTCCTCCATCTCAAAGGAAGATGAGTAATGTCATAGATTTGTTAAAACTTATTCTGGGTGTTTCTTCAATGACAGACACTGAGATATGTACTCCTAGAAACTAAACTCAGAATGGCATTCTGTGATGGAATTTTAAATATTTTTTCATTTAATTTCTTTAGTTTACTATATGCTTGCATTGCATGCTCACACACAATTTGACAAATTACAAAAAATCCTGACGCATTAATAATTAAAATAAAACTGGTGCATATTAAACTATTCAGTTCACAGGCAATACAGTATTTACTTTGATATGTCCTAATCTTTAACATAATTTTCATCTCAGATAGGTCATAATGGTAATTTTATACAGTAAAACTTTATCAGTTGCTGGCTGAAGATTGTTTAGATTATCATATTTTTTGATTTTCACAATACAGTTATTTTTTTATATTAGAATATGAATGTGAATATAATAACATTTTTATGATATGAAGTTTAAAATTGAGTCTGGGTAAAAGAAATAAGGGTTAACCAATCAAAGCATGCTATAAACCTTTGAAGACAGTTTCAATGTGACCTTCACTAAAATAAAAAGCTAGAAAAACTGTTATTTATTTAAGTTACGAACAAAAAAATCAGCCTGTGAGACATTAAAGTAGCTGAACCTGTAGTTGAAAAACACACATCTTTGTTATCTCCACCTGCTCACCTGTGGCGTGCATATACAAAACATGTGAGCCCAAAAGTCTTTATTTCTAAATCGACTTTTGGGCTCTTATCAAAAACTTAATTTTGCCTTGTCATGAGAAATTCAGGTTTGCCACAGTGGAGTAATGCCTGGAGAAGATCTAATTTGCTAAAGTAAAGCTATCAGACTGAGATGTTTGGCACAGGCTCCTTGCAGACAAGGTGGAAAAGAACACCAGGGCTCCTGCATGTGTTGTTTATCTCCTCCAGACTTATTTGGCTGTTTGCATCGTTTCGGTATTGGGGAGCAGGTGCAGTCTAGACTGGTTAATGGAGCATTGAATTGGTTTTAAAGAGCAGTACTTTTGTTGTCATTTAAAAACGCCTATCTCAGTATATTGTATTACATAAAAGCAATTTTGTGAGGTTTTGTGTTTGGTATGGATTTTCTTTTTAGCATAACATAAGGCAGACAATGTCATTGTGCTCTGTAGTGGAGCTCAATAAACTGTTTCATTCTGCTTTTGCAGCACATCCGTATAGCTGTGATACAGAGGTCGCCAATCTCACATCCTCCAGCAACACTGGCTGTGTGTACTAGCACAGAATGTGCAAAAGCTTATCAAACCCTACCTTTCACTCAAGAGAGATCCACTGTGTTTATCACAGCCACCAACCACAACTTAAAGAATCCAATAGTACAATGTTATTTAGCTTCCAACATTTTTATCTCCCTTTGCTGGCCTGTTTTTTTCCCTACCAGAGCCAATTACCCTCAAAATCAATATGTGGACTAAGTGTATTCGCAGTCATATGGTAAGAGAGTGACTGACAGCGTGAGAGAGAGGGAGCGAGAGACATATCTAAACTCTACATTTTTTGGCTCTTAAAGATTCATTAAAAACTTCAATCTATTAAAACAGGAAGTATTGCCCCTTCCCAACTTTCTTGCCCTTTTTCTTTTAAAGAGCAATTGGATTATATCACACCCGTACCACATGATTTGCTACTTGCATGGAATCTATTTCTGTGGCCCTGCCCACAGTGGCCCAACCCATAGTATTGGTCCAAAAGCCCACTCCACATCGCTGTATGTTAAACATGAAATAACCTCTGATTTGTTGTAACAGACAAGTTGCTTATCGCTGGCAGATACCACATTGGCCAAACTCTTGTTTAGTTCTTGTCCTCAGTTGTCCACTATTACTGTATGCCCTCTCTCTTACTTTCTTTAACTGTATCTTTTTCATTGTGTTATACTTTCAGGCCCAGAAGCTGGAAAGCCCATGCTCAATGTAATCACATACAACATTCAACTCTTAACTCTTCCATTCATAATGGCTTGCCTACAGTGTGCTGTATTATTATCCCCTTGCTAATCCTAACACCCATTTAGCCATAAAGATACACTACACTACACTACTGCAGGGTTGAGTACAGGAGGTTAATGCGATACTCATGGACATGCTACAGTAAAGGGATAGCATGTCATATGAAAGTAAAAGTTTAGTTATGATTTACAGTACCTTATTAAATAAAACCCTATAAAATAAGCTATTAATAATGTTTGTTCTGCCTCTGTGGACTTTTCAGTGACATTGTGGTAGTTCAAAAAGCACTGAATAGCGATTCGTTAAGAGTGGACAGAAGAATGTGCAGTTACTTGTATCTTTGTGCGGTTCTATTCCTTATAAGCACCCTTATAATGAGATGTCTCAGACACTATGTTTTATGGTAGTTAGCTACGTCATACCATAAAAAACGAGATAACAGTTTATCCTAAAATAAATCTAAAATAATCTTATGGACAACTATTAACAAAAGAGTGTAGCCTTTAAATTCAGGATATTAGATTTTTGTGGGAGACGGTTTAGCACTTTCTTTTAGATTTCCACAGCAAGGTGTCACAGGGTTGAGTCTGCCATTATGAGTTTTTATAAAAGCTCACTCTCTCCAGCTCTCATGAGGCCAAGATCCCTGTGAATGTCTTGACTCAGCTGCATCTCATTCATAGTAATGGTGGCATTCAGCCCAGTGAGGTCAGGGCCTCACTAAATATTATTCCCCCCTGCATCCACAAGAATCAGTCAGCTTTTAGCATATTATTGGTCTCTAAGACTCCCAACTAAAAGCTGACATTACATACTCTAAAGTAATGTGGTATGCCAGCATATATTAAATCCCTTGTGATGATTTTCTATTGCCGCTTGTGTTATTAATTGATCTCGCTGAGCCTTTTGTTTTCAGTGTGTGAAATTTGCCCATTATAGCTGTTTACGTGGCAGCACATGTTTGATTAAGTCTGGCAACATTTGTTTATTAGTCATGCAACAATTTACCATTTTCTCCTTTGCCACTGACTGTTAAGTGCATGAGTCCAGAAAGTCAATTATTTAAAGCTTTCCCATCGGGAATATTAACTTCCTGGAGCCGAAAGGGCCCCCGGAACATCGCAACAGCCGGTCACATGAGCTCATCATTTCCTGGCACACAAACTCTAAACAAGCCACTGAACAATATGGCTCCACTGACTTTTTATTTTCTCTTCGCCAAGCTCAATTAATCACACCAGTCACACAGAAATCCTCCTCTCCTCTTCTATTATATCTAGTCCCTAAAAATGCAGAGCTGTTCAGAGAGAAAAATGGGTAGAGGAAAGAACAAATAAAGTAGCAGTGCTGTATAGAAGAGGGAAGTGTAGGGTAACAGTTTCATGCTAGTGTGCTTCCCTGAGGCCCTGCTCTCTCTGAATATTCATGGGGCCTGGCGAGAGAGTCTGCACCATTTGTAAAAGGACAACTATCAGTTTCCATGCCATAGCTGAACACGGTTTTACAGCTTTTGGAAGAATCAACTGAAAAATGCTCTGCTCACTGTAAAAAGAAAATCGGTTGTGACACTTTCGTGTTTAATACTTGTCAGTGTTCTGCAGTGTATCTTCTGAGTGCTGTCAACACATCTCCAAATATTCACCGCACTTTGCATGTAAGCCGAAAAGTGATGTGTAATTTATAAAATATTTTTTCATATCCCAGCTTAATATGCAGTATTAAGCTGTAACTGAACCTTTGCTAGGTTGATTTCTCCAAAAAGCGTTATTTTTCGCCATTGAACATTGCTATGTTTGCTTGAGAATATTGACCAGTCCAAAACAGCAACATTGTCTTAACCAATGGCAATCTGAGGGAGTACTTTCTGTTAATTCAGCCAATGGCAGACAGGAGGGGCGTTCAGGAGACCTGTTTACAAACAATCCTTATTCTTGCAATTCTGTTTGGTGAAGTTAGTGGTGCAGAAATTACACACTTTACTTTGAAAAACATAGAGTATGTATGGCTCTGCATTTTTGCCCTGAATTAAAATGCGGTTTACTGTCTAATTCAGAATAAGGATTATGTCCAAGAAAAAACCCTGTTTGTTAAGAGGAAGTGTTTCATTACATGACAAGAAATTTGGAAAAGATATCTAATCACATTTTGTTCTTATTCAGTCAGTATAAATAGACACAGTTTGCAATAAGCAGATTAAACATCCTTTACCAAAGCTGTGGGTTATTAAATACAATTGCAGCCAAATGTTTTGAAAGCAGAAGCTGTAAACGCCAAGCCATGTTAGACTTACTTTTGTCTCATGTAGTTATCATACTGAAGACACTCCTTAGAGAACAATCTATCTGTCTGATTTGGCTATTTCATATCTTAACACTTAAATGAAACATAATTGAGAACTCCATTATGTACCAACTTTCTTTTTGATGTTTCTTCTAAATGTCCTTGGGAGAAATAAAAATAGACTTTCATGGGACAATCGTTTGCATACATTTAGAATATAAAGCTATAAATGGACAGCACAGCTCTTCTTCTTGTTCTTGAGACCATGGATCTCAGTCGGACTTCCTGGAAAAATTAAAGTAATTAATTATTAAAATCTTAAATTTTAAATTATCTTAAATTCTTGAGAAAACACATGTAAGATTAGTGGCTTTTTTCTCATAATAAAACACGAGAAACAGACAAAGCAAAAGCAAAAGTTGCTCTTCACTTTCCTCATTGGTGTCTATGAGAAAGATCTCCTAAAAGATCTAATTTGTTTCCTTCCAGTAAATTTACAGTGCCATATAAACCTAAAGGAAGGTTTGCCTCATATTCATCTTTCAATCACATAAGATTTGTTGCAAACAGAGCATTCTTTATTGTCCCAATACGTATGGAGGGCACTGTATATGCTTTAGACATCACAACAGATCAACGTGGTGGCATATTGGAGGTTTCACAAGGTCTGTTCTTCTAAAAGCATGTGAGACTGTTTAAAAATTCAGTCTCCTTCAAGCTGGTTGTGGACTTGCTCCAGGGAGCAACTTTGAATTGTTCACATGAGCAGTTTGACTGGGGGCACAGCCAGAAACACAAAACATGCTCCTCTGCTGTCAGTGGGGAGAGAGAGGGCACTGGTTAGGTGGATTTAAGCTCAGGCTTGGGGCTAGCCCTTAGATACACACCCTCTAGCTTACCAGTGAACTGAGGAATAGACCTTCTGTTTGAACTTAACCTCCCAGCATGCATCAAATGACTGTCTATTCATTATGTATTATTATGAAGTATACTGTAGGTGTTTATGCAAACACAAGCAACATTGTGAGCTCTGTCATTGTATTCTTGCTACCAGTGAATGGCTTTTTAGAAAAGAGGAAGTGGATTGTGAGAGGTGGGTTTGGACATTATGAATAGACTGTCTGATCTATGCATGGCATAACAGTATGCTTTGCTTGGGACAACTGATTAAATTGTAATGAAGTCTTTAAATGAGGTGTCAGTTTAGTGCAGGTAAAAGATCCATTTGTGTCAGCATAGATTTTTCAGCGGACATTATTATGTCAGACCGATTGCTTGCTCTCTCAACTGATCTTTCATCAATCTTTCAGGAGGCCACGCCCACTGTGATTGATTGTACACACTGGAGGGAGGCATGTGATTGGACCAAATTGTTCAGCCTGCACCAATTGATTCTACAGCATGATCTCATTAGTATTCAATATGTAAAGTGTATATGTAAACTGTGGTTTTAGCACAAAAACAGTTTTGGTACATGGATGGCCATTGCTACATATTAATGTATGGACATATTCTAAAACATACAGTTAACCCTTTACATATGTACAAATCCAGTACATATGTTCCATCCAGAAGGTTCATTTTATTTGTAATACATAAGATTTTTTTTAAATCACTTTTCAATCTTTTAAATCACATTTTTATTAGTACAATTAGTGGTTTTACTTAAATTGATGTTATATAGTTTATTCGCTTCTACATTATTTTTCATTCTTGAGGAACCATTGTGACAGTACACACAGACAAATGCAAATAAATATAAAACACACTGTACTAAATTATACTCTATTCTTTTATTTCATACTGGCTGAGCATTGATGATCATTGAATTCAGCTGTACAGAGTGGTAATGACTTTTACTAGGATCATCTGGATTTAATTTTGTAAGAAATTTGTCATGTCCTTTCAGACAAAGATCTTCATCATTTGCAGATAAATAGGCTTGTGTCTGAGCTCTGAACTTGGACGCTTACGGCGGTTTCCGTACAATGATTCTGGCTAGTTCAGTTCTGAGTGTCCTATAGAGGATCTGTGTGTGTCTACAGTCTATAAATCAAAGGTTTTAGATGCTGTCAATATATTAATATTGTACACTTTAGTTTCTAAACAACATGCAGTTTAAATTACTTTGAGTGCTTGAATAATAAACCAACTAAAAATACCATTTCCATCTTTTTTTGTATATTTGGATACCTGCAGTCCAAAGACATTTTTTACATGGGATTTTCAATGGCTGTTCTTTAATTTAATTTCTCTCCTCTTGAAATAAAAACAGTTGAGCTGAGCATATTTAGTATCATGTGTAAATTACCCACTTGCTTAGAAGCTAATTGTGTTGCTGTATTATGAATGTAGCTGTATTACATGGCTATTATTTATAATGTAGCTGAAAATAGAACGACTAGGTGACTAATTATGATACATTTGCATAGATACGATATACTTAACAAACACAGTGCTTGGCTTGCATGGCTAGCTTTTGAAGATTTTTACTTAGATTTTTTTAAACAAATTATTTTATGGGAAGTTAAAGTGATAGTTCACCCAAACATACATTTTCTAATATCATTTACAAAAACATGAGGGTGAGTAAATAATGACAGAATTTTCATTGTTGATTAAAGTTCTTTGCTGGCTTTTAATGACGGTGCATGGTACATCTTCCCATAATGATGGCTTTGTTTCTTACTTAAGCATCTCTGTTATCTCTAAGGGTTAAATGTATTGAAAAAGCCCTGCTCAGGTAAAAGGCTGTACAGCTAATAGATATGCAGAGTCCATCCGAATGCCTCCCATGGCTATGCTAAAATTGTAAACCATAAAAAGGCCCTTGTCAGCCTTGTCTTTCTGAAGCTGAGTTTATTTTGAAAGCATCACTATATACGTCCCCAGAACCCACTTTAATTTATTTTGGTTGATTCATATATTGATGTAAACTGAGTTTGGCCAAGTGTATTGTGCATATGTCTCAGGAACTCATAAAATCAGAATATGATTTCAGGACTGTCCTAAAAATTGAACCTGACCAATCACACTCTGCAGAAACATATATTTTTATTCTTTAAAGATAGGAGTCTATTGATTGTCCTGGGTGAGCAAGTTTCTAACTGAAATTATTAGCCGTCTTTTCTCTTTCTTTATGATTTCATTAGAGACATAAGAAACTGTGTTTGATCTCTTTTACGATCCCTTCTAATCTACATTATAATTAATTTAATAGTACATTCACTGATTACCACTTCTGTAGTTATGTGTGCAGCTCACACAAAAAGCAAATATCAGAAAATTAAAAATCAGAAGGGATGTTGTTATCGCTCCTCCCAGAAACATTTTAATGTAACTCAGCTGACCTTTTCCATTAACTTTTATGCTCATAAGATTTATAAATACTTTCTAAAATTTAAATAGATAACTTTGACTAGGGCATGCTTTATATTGATAGGTTCTGTAGCTATATTAATGCGTTTCATTGTTTCTGAGTTGGAATAATTGAAAACACTCTAAAATAAATGCTCTGCTTTTTTCTGTTTGCCCTGGTAGCTATAGTATCACATTCAGTGGGTGGAGTTATGGTGTATGACAAACTTGACTTGATGCAGTTCCTCTGATCTGAACACCACTGGCTTCATTTAATGTGCAAACAATACTGTGTTTCTTCTTTGAGGTGGTGTAAGTGGGGGGAGTGGAGATTCACACTAATAGAGCGTATCAAAGTCACTCTAAATACTCCAACGGTCTCCGCTAGTTAATGTGCACATCAAAGGCCAGTCAGTGTGCTGTCAGTCGGTCTGGGTGCACTTCACAGATATTCGGGGGATAGCCCAAATTGATGTAATTGGACTCTAGCTTTAGAGTTGGTGAGCATTGTGCTTGAAAGGTTAATAATATATGCAGAAGTTGTCTGTTGCTTCTGCTACATTATGCCCATATATTCTTTGCATGCTAGCATACATACAGTTGTATGGTGTAGCATATTGAAGAATGTGGCATATGTGGCAGGTGGAAACCCAAAAGTTTATATATAAAATAGTGTGTGCATATATAAGTATATAGTGTATGTGTCTGTGTGATAGCCATCACATCAATATGATAGCCTTAATGTATTACTTATAGTTTGTTCTTCAGAATTATCTGTGAAAAAAAATCTTTTTGCCGTTCAAACATTTATGACATGACCTCCACAGAATCAAATGTCTCTTCCAGCCATTCAAGCTTTAGACACACACACATGCGTGCATGCACAGAAACACACATAAATACACCCATAAGCACAACTGCATACAAATGAAATACATGAACACAGAGAGATGTCCAGAACTGCATATACAAACACACATATATAGGCATGCATAACTGTTGCTGCTTTTATGTGATTTAACTTCAGCTTCACAAATAGACCCTTTATACAATATGGCTGGCAGCCTATCTTGTGTTTGTATAGTGCATGTGTACAAATGTAGACCCTTGTGTATTTGTGCGTGAGTGTTTGTCATTTTGGCACTGACAGACTGAGGTATTTTACATTTTTACAAAGTGCTCACAGCAATATGAGGTATAACAATGTCTGCAATAAAAGCCACATATTAATAGATTGTACAGTTACACCATAAATTAAAATTGTGTACTTAAGGGTATGAGGATGAATTGATTTTTTTTAAAAGGTTAATATAAGATTTTTTTAAGGTTCTGTTATAACAATTATGTGAATTGCAGAGGGAAAACAGTTTTTTCTTAGATCTTGACAAAATGAAAAAGAATATGCAGATAAATTGTAGTTGTTTTATTACTGAGCTTACATGTTTACTTACCTAATAAGATTTTTTTTAATGAATGTATTACTTTAAATTTTGCTCTCTATTGCTCTTTCTAGTGAACTCCTTTGGAGGTAAATGCACATCAAATGTTTATTCGTACTTAATGAAATAAAATGCAAGGTTAAATACTAATATGCAAGGAAACAACACCAGTAATTCCTTTGTAAAATTATACACTTTAATACAAATTATGCATAACGTAGTTTCATTACAGCAAGTAATATTTATGGCCAGTAATTTACTTGACCTGCTGTTGGCAAGGGTGGCCAAAAATTCATTTTGGACTTTATGTACAGTACATGCACAGATCACGTTATAAAGATAGTCCCACATAAATTCTGTCTGCCTCTTTAGTTCTTTCAGTCTTTAGTAGAGGCACAGCTGTTCATCACCAGCTATCTGCCACTCTTCAGTAGATCTCCTGTTTTCTACTCTTTGCTTTTCCCCCACATGATGCTCTTGTTTCTAAATCTGTGGCCTTGTTTATCTTTTCTCATTTTCTTCTCTTCATTTCCTTCCATTCTTTTGGTCTCTCTTCATGAGAGGCATGTCTCACCTCCCCCATGACCTCTCAGTCTGACTCTCTTCAGCAATTATCACACAGTCAGAGAGACCTAGAATGTGAGACAAGATCCTGGGCTGCGCTGGTTGGGTTTTTGGTACATGAACAGATGTACCGGAATTGATAACTGCTGAAAGGACAAAATTGGCAGGAACTACAGAGCTGGTATTGAGAAAATGTTAAGTAGAGTCTGAGATGAGGTGAGGGATAATTTAGGTAGAAAACACCTTGTTACAGCCTGTAAGCTGTTGGAAGGGTTTTGTCTAATCTTATCAGCAGCTCCAATGGAGGGTGGATAAATTGTAAAATCCAGAGCAGTTGATGAGATTTTAACTAGATTTTTAAGCTGTAGACAAATCAGTAAGCAATGTGAAATACCAGCCTGATGTCTTGATGTAGATCTTCCAGGATTATTCACATGAGGTGCTTTTTGGTGAACTTTAATTAGTTAAGTTGACAGATAGAAATAAGACTGCAGATCAGCAAATTTGATAGACAGACAAAATCAGCAGAGTTGACAAACAGAAATAAGACTACAAATCAGCAAATTCCTATTCACAGTGAGGTCACACCTTAAGTTATAAAAGGTATTAAAGGAATAGTTTATGTAAAAATGAAGATTAGCCTATAAATCGCTCCCCCTCAAAGCAACCTGGGTGTGTATGCCTTTCTGTTTTCGGCCAAACACAACTGAAGTTTTCTGAGCTAGTTTTCATTTTTGGGTCAACTACTCCTTTAAATAAAATATTCTTCAGGAATATACTCTAAAGTCACACTATTTTTACAGTGTAAGAATCTTTAACATTCAGATACATCTTCAGTTTTATGTGACCATCCAAACATACTCACTGCCAGAATCAGCCAAGTCAGTTTATAAAGTCAAAACACAAAATTGTGTAATCTGTGCACTATGGTGTTGTTACATGCTTATTACTGTGTTACAAAGGCTTCTGGTATCCCTGTTTAGTATCCCAAATCAGGTGCCTCCAAAACAAAAGTATGCAGAATATTGATGTTGCCTATTTGTTTTGTTGGGAAGTTTGCAATGCTTACAAACTCTGAGACGTGGAGCTGACTGTCAGGATCCTCACAGAAACGTGACAGGTATTTACAGAACGTGTGCTAATAACAACATCATGTCTGTCTAGTGGAGAAAGGGGTGTAGCAATACTTAACATCAACAAAAGCTGGGGGGCTTTCCTAGGAATTGTTCCAACAGAATGTTTCTCAATGCCAGGAAAAATGACAGGCTCGGAGAGGACATCCAATACATCTCCCTGCCTTAATGTGTTTGTGTGTGTGTATGTGCGTATATTTGTTTGGTTGTATTTCACAATTTCTAAAAATGATTTGCTGTGTGGATGCCTTGTGTTTATTGTTTGCTGTCTTGATGATATGAATTTATGATGCTCCGTGTCATCCATAATGCTGTCCAATTTGCCAAATAACACCAGCTGTATTGTGTTGGTTACTTTGGTTACAGAATGTTCATTTATAGGCTTTTGCCCAAATTGAAAAGACTAAATTACCTGCCCTGGTCTGGGTGACACTGGCAGAGCCAGTGTGCACCAGCACATCCTGAGCATAGATATCCGCTTGCATGCAATAAACTGTCAGACAGATTTCTAGATTAAATACAGCAGCAAGTTTAAATGACAGAAAAGGCAGACGGTTTCATTTACACTGAACGTCACACAGATTTTGGATTATCCCCACTGTGCACATTAGATTTACAATTGCTGAATCACATCGGCTCTGAATATAAAACTTAGGTAGAAAACTGAATATAAAAAAGGTAGCATTTCCTGTCACGGGGTACTTGCAGTTGTGTTGTGATGAAAATGTTCTGTGTGTGTGCGTGTATGACTCAAACATGTCATCCTTCATGCGTTCAAGCACAAGTCCTTTGTGTTATCTGTGTAAAATGATTGGACATTCCAAATGTGCATTAGACAACAGACAGCGTTTGGAAACTCATTCATGTGACTCTTTAGTCATTCAGAGTGAATCATGCACTCCCACATTCACAAAGATACTCTTTATTCACAACTCACATTCAGCACTCTGACTGCTTTGCTAGCAGATACTCAACCTGTGTTCGCTAATACACCTTCTCTCACACACACTCTGGTGGAGTGTTACTTACTTAAAGTAGTGCCACTGCTTTTACTTCATATTTTAATATATATTTTCAGTCGTACGGCAAGAGCTGTTTTCAAAATAATGTAGCTTTTTCAACAAGCTTTTTTTCCAGAAAGTAGTAGTGTAGCATGACAAAATGTACTGTTTTAAAGTCACACTGGAAGGGGCACACAGCATCACTGAGCAAAGCAATAATGAAACGCACTCTTATAGAAAGTCCTTCTCCCTGTCTCGGGTTGCCTTGGGATGTTGATTCGTTTTAGAGAATCATTTCTTTCAGGCTGTTCATGAGAATTAAAAATTCTGTTTATTTATTTAATTATTTATTTTAGTCGGATGGTTAGTAGTAAAATTAACCTATTTAAATACAGCTTTTTTGTTTGTTTTACTAGGTTTTTATTGTGCAAGCTTGATTTCAATTACCATTATTGAGACTTTTTGTGTTTTGTGCCAGATAAATTGCTAAATATTTATGTCAAATAAATTGCTGATAAATTGCTTTTACATTAAATCTACATTTGTTCATTTAGCAGACGCTTTTATCCAAAGCGACTTACAAAGTGAGAGAACATTTTGGCCTAACTGCCACCAAGGCTAGCTACATTTACATGTAGGAATACTTCTGATGCTAGGGACAGGATAAACATTTAAAATCAATTCTATAATATGATAATCATAAAAATACCTTCAGTGTGGTTCATTGGTTATTGTTACCAACCTATAGTCTAGTTACTTTGAGTATCCAGCCTTCAGTAAAGCTTTTATCTTGTAAAGCTTTTTAACACTGTGCACAGCCAACCCTCACCATCATCCCACCACACATTCACACCCACACACAGACCACCCACTCCAGACACACTCCAGTGGCACCTCAGTATGAGAGATGGGGCAACATATGCTCCCCTGCTGATAAACAAGGTGCTCCCAAGTTGGCTGCAATCTGAGGCAGATTGGACTCCAGTTAAAAGAGCATGCTGGCATATAAATGAACCAGAGGGGGAGGCCATGCTCTGTGGCATCCTCCCTACTGCTACTCTGTAATGAGGCAACAGTAGTGACAGAACAAACCCTGCAGAGTTACTGTATCACATACGTGTGCCCATCGCGAACCCCATATGGCTATGTCCCATGCCTGTTCAAGGTCAATGCATGCATTGGATTTGACTGGTTAAAGAGACCCTAATGCTATACACATTAAGTTAAGCCTTTCAGCTGAAGATAATTAGTTGTATGACATTTTCTCTGATCTTCTTGACTTTCATTTGGTTATATCTGTTTCTGGATTTATGTATGTTCAGTTATGACCAATGAAAATGATTAATGTACTCATACAAAAGGAGTTTGAATGCACAGAAATGAGTTACATTAGCTCATTTTAATAAACCTAATTGAACTAGAAGATATTTTTTTTTCCTGAATGCATGGGGTAATGTATATAAAAATATACTTTGAGAATCAGCTGGACTGAACCCAGGCCAACAGTTTGGTGATGCTTATTTAGCCATAAAAGTTTAAAGGAGTGTATTTGTTCTTCCAAGCCATTATCTAAAGAAATATCATGTTTAAAAAGAAATATCATCATTAAACAAAACATTTCTTTGTTAAATGTTAACGAAGCAAAACACTTGAAAACTATACTGTAACTTGCTTATTTAAAATTGGTAAAGTGTTTCTATTATAAACTGAGGTTTGATGTTTTAATTACTGATAAGATGAAGCAATACTAAAAAATAATTAGGTATCTGGCCAAATTTCCCTAATTGCTTTAATCTTTTTAGTCCACATGTAGCAGAATCTTGAATAAATCAAACAGCAACAGGAATATGTTGCTGCTTTAAAATGCAGTCAACGTAATTGCAACGTTTGTGCAACGTGTGTATGCCTATATCTGGACCCTGAGAAAGCTATCCGTTAGCATTCCATCACAAGTGCGTGATTTGACCCTAACAAAATATCCACTATATCAATAATATCCAAAATATCTAATATTAACATAGGGTGATCCATATTCAAGTCCACCTCTGGTCATTTTCAGATCCAACTTCCTCTCATCTCTCTGTCTGTTCCTGTTCTCTTTTAGGCTAAAGCCCCTGCTTTCAAAATAATAATAATGATTAAAATCATATTTGAATGTCAGTTATTAGTGTCCAAAACAGTTGACAGCCCTGTCACTGACAGCCTCAAACTCTCTAGCTGCCACCCTCAAACTCTCTAGCTGCCACCCTCAAACTCTCTAGCTGCCACCAAATAGCACTTTTACATGATTTTTACTAATGAGCAAAGGACATCCTTCAGAGATTTCATACTTGGTCTTGTTCCCCCTGTAAAAGATTAATTTCTCAATTTATCAAAGTTCAGGGGCTTTACTGTCTGACTAGATGTATAGATGAATATATAAGCACACAGTCAGAGGTGCCAAATCATTCCTGGAATGTGAAGCAGTGACATAATATAATTAGAGCTTTCTGTGTTCCTGTACTGTTCTCCACAGCTTTGTCATAATACAGTCATTTCAAAATGATAATAACTGCCATCATGACTGTTAGCACTCATACAAAGTGACAAATCCATAAAGCCTAAACTATTGTTTGAGATTTTGGGCTTTATGTTATTGACTGCAGATAAAAAGTGTTGAAAATTCAGCTTCTTACAAAGACAAAAACATGTAACTCCTTAATTAATGTGACTTGGCAAAGCAGCCAAAAATTTATGCTTTTGTTTTCGCAGTTTCTGGAGAAATACTCATATTTTCTCAGTGCAATCAAAAGCTTTACTGTGTTCACACTGGTCGTTGTTCATTTTTTCTTTTTTAAATATATCTATGTCTATTATCTATTATGGGCGTATATATTTAATTAAAATCCACTATATTGTATATATATTTAAATCTATTAGGCTCAAAAAGTGGAGTGGAAACATGGTTCCCCTGTTTGAATGGGCATGACGCTTCTGGTTAAATACTTATGTGAGAAAGAGGAAGTCATGTGATCGAACCCACTGCTCATCAAGGTCGCCTATAATGGATGACTGCGCACTCAAGCTTCTTCCTCTGCTTTCAATCAGACCACCAATCAATTATGAGCATACCACAAATCCCTTTATCACAATCCAATCAGATCAGCTCCAGGGAAGAGGATCGACACAGGGCTTGAGTTACCATTGTCTTGGTTTCTCTGATGTTTCCTGATTTTGGCTTTTTACGACAGCATCTGCTTGAAAAACGCTTTGAACTTTTCAATGGGAAATATGGGTTTTATGGATGGCAGCTTGATTGATTTCACAAGTGCCGGATGTTACTGCTGGACAAGCTATATTTTGATCTCTATAGCTCCTTCATTTATTTCTGTTAACCAAAGTGCAGTCAGAACTGTGGCATAGTGGTTACAGTATGCAGATGGTCTTGACATATGAGGGTTGTGGTGTTCCACAGGGTCACAGGTTCAAGTCCAGCCTGCCCAGTGTTCCAGTCTTTCCTGACACTATGATGAACCATTTTGTTAATCAATATTTTCTTTTTCCAAAACAAACTAAATTTCTTAGAAGGAAAACTGCATATGAAAATCAACTTAGAACATTGTACTTTCAGTTTGTTTTATCCCATTTTATTGTTTTCTTCAGTTGTGAGGTTTACTTTTACAGAATTGTGTAAAAATGTACATTTGGCAGATACTTCTGTACAAAGTGGCTTAACAATACATTAAAGTGATAATGCATGCTTTGTGCATTCCCTGGGATTCAAACCAATGACCTTGGTGTTGCCAGCACCATGCTCTACTAGTTGAGCTACAGGAAAACAGACTCAATATATATTCTCTGAAAATAAGTTTAATTGTCCTATACAATTTAACTTGATTTAAGGATGTTTACATATTTTTAGGGGAAATTTACAAATTGTTATGAAAACAATTAATTACAGTTCTGTTCCTTCCTGTTGCTCTTCACTACTCCACTACTGTCTTATCTAAAACTATATAAAAAGGCAAAGAGTATATTGCTTTAAAAGAATTTTGTGTCTTTCCAAGTAATGCAGCACCTCTAAGGCTAAGATTATAGGGCTGTTTCTTTGCCTAATAAAAGCCTGAGATTTGGCTCAATATATGATTTTCAAGCTCTGTAGGGCTTAAGTGGAAGTCTTTATCAGACTAAAAAAATGGAATTATCTTATTAAGAGGCTGTTGATTGTATGTAATTGGAGAAAATCTGAGAGCTCACAGCTCACAGCTGACAGACATTATGGAGTTGATCATGGATGTTATTCAGGCATTTCCAGTAATTTTAGACTGATTGACTGCTTTGCAACAGGGCTTCTTTTTCTCTTAGCTTTGCAACCATTGTAGATTCATCCACCAGACTTGCGGAATAATCAGTTTCCAAACAGGTTCCCTAAACACTGCACCCATCTGCCATTGGTCAGATAAACCCACTCAAATCTCTCTCCATTTGTTATGCCAAATTTGCTGTGTCTGGGTGGTTTGGCGAGGTATAAAAAATCTGAGCAATGTTTCGAAAGCTCCACAGAGCCAGTTTGTGGTGAAAAGACTACAACCTACAAATGGCATACTTCCTGCTCATTATGACTGAATGGTAAAAAAGTATTTTCACAAACGTTATACACTTCAAAAAACTTTAAAATAGCTTTAATTTCAGTAGAGGGGAAGATGACAACACTAACAAAATGAGCACACACATGAAACAGCTATTAGTAACGCATGGCCTGAGGAAATCCACTGCCTGCACAAACCAATGAAATCTGTTTCTGCGCTCATTATGGTATTTGCTGAGAAATGAGGGGAAGCTTCTGATGTGTCAGGCACTCAACATGAGACATTCTTCTGTCGTCTTTAATGATAAGATAAGAGGAGACACCAGAGAGATATGTGACATGAATGTGACTGATATCCTGTAGATTTCTCTTTCTTTTATGGTCTTTAATCTCCCAACCCGTCTCTTTTTGTGTCACTATTTTTTGTAATAATTTAATCAACCAATTTCTTTCAAGCATAAAACACTTACTTTTTCTATACATGTTTGAGTTGTCTTTGAAAGTCTTTGAAATCTATGTTGTGTATAAAATCATGTTTTGCAGATTTGTTTTAGCATAGAAGGAGCATAACAAAAGTTTATAACATAATTTTAACAAATTTTAAATTGTATTCAAAGGTTTTCTTTAATTTGATAGGTTTGTTTGTTGTTGTCCATGTGTGTTAAGTTTGAGGCCATCTATATGCTATAGTGATTTATACAGACTTCCCTGCACTGAGGGGTGTATCCACATTTTTGTCCAATTCAGTGCTCTCCAGAGTGAGAGTAACCCATACTACCATCTATATTATTTTACCTTATTAATGTAAATTTGTATATAAATCACTCTTTCTGTCACACCGTCCATTAAGGCCTATACATGTGTGTGGTATAAGCATGCATACGTTTTATTTCTATGTGCTAATTTTCCCTCAGTCATCTTGAAACCTTCTTTTAGTCCTCACACGTTGACAAAGAAACATTTGTTTTTTCTCTCCAAATAAGACAGCACTTTACGGGGAGTATTTTCATGGTGTCTACAGAATGCAATTGACTCATCTTCCATGGACTGACCTGGCTGTAGTTAGCCACGAATCCTGCTCTTGATGTCAGCTGAAGCTGAAGTTTATCGATAAATGTGTCTGCAGTCCACAGTTGGATAGAGGAATGTGTGAAAGCTGTTCTTTTGATCTAAATCAAACTTTCCAGAAGAGAAGACCTGCACCAAGCCTGTGCATTGAACTTTTGATCAGCACTGCCTAGAAAGGCTATGAGAACAGATCTTCTCTTCCTAAATAGTGGATTTTCTTTTTCACCACGTTTTCATTCAGAAAGTTGTTGCTCAGGGACAACATCGTCCAAACTATTCTTCAGTTGCAGATATATTGAGTGACTAGTGGTCTGTTTACTCTCATAGGAGGCTGGAGAAAGAAATACATCTGAGGATGTGTCTTAGTCAGCTGCCTAATTCAGTAGTTAGGCCACTGATCAGAGAGTTAGTCATTTTAGCGTCTCAGTCATGAAATCCTTCCAGTGCACTGAAATGGTCATTCCCCTTTCAGACTTCCCACAATGCAATGCAAAACCAGTGAGCATCGATCCCTGCATGACATTTTCTGAAGCTACTCAGCTCGAAATTGCATGAGTCAACTCAATAAACCTTATGGAAACATGATAGGAGTTTTGAAAATCTTTTATTGCATATTATATCAACATAACAAAATAAAAAGTTGGCACACCAAAGCTCAGTTTATTATATCAATATAAGCATAAACACACAATGCTAGACACAACAAATCTTAATCTAGTTAACATTTAAAATAAATATTCATCTGAAATGTTCCACAGATATGTAACAGAATTATTAAAGTATTTATCATAAGGTACTCTAAGTATCTGTTGTGCTGGTGTTAATAAACACCAATAATGACGTTTAACAATGTGCTTAGATGCCAGAAAATGAATCATCAGTGTTCCAAAATATACAGTGTTCTCAAAACCCTGTACATGATAGACTAATGCATGACCTAGGAAGCTAGAAAGCTGATTGAAACATACCCTGAGTGTGTGGTCAGTCTGCAGAATGTTAAGCAGAAGCACATTTTTAGGCCAAGTAGATGTAGAATGCAACTATCAGAAAAATACTGACAAATGTATTGCACCAATGTACTTTTACCTGCAGTAAATGTATTTACTGCAGGTAAAAGTCTGTCTAACTCAAATGTGTCAGAAATCATCCATTCACATGTCTAAATTTAGTCTGAATGGGCCAAACACAAATGAAAATTCTCTACATACCTTCACGTCGCCTGAAACTTGTTTGACTTTATTCTAAGGGAACACAAATGGAGTTATTATCAAAATGTCAAAGCTGCTCTTTTCTAAACAATGAAAATGTATGGTAAACACTGGCTGTCAAGCATGATTTGAACTCTGGTCTTGCACAGTAAATTAAAAGTATACTACTAGACTAAGACTTTCTTTGCTATGTGTAAGTTCATTTCTTTCTTTCATGTCTCCCACTGGTGTCACCTTAAAACATAAAATGCGCCCAATATCCAAAATTCCTATTAACCAATCATTGCCCTCTGATTTTAAGGTTTGGGATTTGATTGGTAGATAGACATGTTACACCAGGATATTAATCCAGGAACAAGTTCTGCTTTTGAATCATGCTATACAGCTCTAGACATAAGACACACAGGTTTTGTAACCAAAACCCTTCTATTTTTGTGTGTGTTTATTTCCAAATGTGAGATTGCATTGCAATGACAATTTATGAGGCGGGTCACGGGAGGTTGTATTAAGGAGCTCTGATGTTGCTTTATTTAATGATGAACAGCACACCAGCACCTGGTCACAGTCCATTACACCATTTATTGAGCTTCAACAAATTGTTTGAAAAGAAAACATAAGCTGACAGTCTGTTCAGTGATGGGTGAGTGTAGCGTGTAATTGTGTTTTGGATGGATTCAGATGGATTCAAAATATGAACCCTGCTCTATATATAGTGTTTCTAGTCAAGCACTTTATTTATTTTGACAGTAGGTTTGGTGAGGCATAACTAGGCTGTTTGTTTTAACCGGTGGCATCTAAAAAGCCGTCTTTGAACAACTAGTGGTACATTTCGCATTAACTCATGGCAGAGCTTTTTGACATCATGTGTGATTGACGTCAGAGTGTGTGACAGTGTAGCTTTTCATTTCCCATGTTGGCATAATGATATTTCATTTAATTGTGCTGGACTTTTTGCTGGTTAATGCCTCCTCAGCTAAAAGGAAATGTTCTCAGAACTTTGGCTAACATTCCCTAAATGTTCTCTTAATGTTATTAACAAATTTTTGCAGTAAGGTTAGTAGAATGTTTTTTAAGCTATATGTCACATTTATCAAAAACGTTATTTTTAAGCTGTTAGTGGAATGTTTTAAAAAGTTACAGAATAAAAAAATTCTTGTTTACTAACAACATTTAACATAAAAAAACGAGACTTTTAACGAGATTTTAAACATTCCTAAAACATTCAAAATAACATTTTTACTGTTTTGTATCTTAATGGAAATGTTAGGGAAACATTTTTACAACCTAAAATTGTTTGCTGGGTCTCCTCAAAGGCCTTGGACACGTGCATCTTCAGCACACCATGCTTAAATTAAAGGCTGCGATTAATTCATTTGTTGATTCAAGTGATCTTATCAGGAACAGTTTGCCGCACATTTACTCACAGTGTTCTGAGAACTCAATTCACATGCATTGACTGGCTAAATCGGGTAAGATTAAGTGTTTTGATTAGAGCTGGAGAGTGGACAAAGAGGAAAGGGTGAAATGTACTTATTTCTTGCAAAAAACAGTTTTGGCCTGCTATGTAAAACAACAGTGCTGCGGTAGATAAATAAGCAATGCTGTGGTAGATAAATAAGACCATAGTATTCAATAGCATTCAAATCAGGAAGGACTGAACAGGTAAGAGCTCTTTTTATTGTTTCACAAATAACCTTGAATAGCATAATCCTTGTTCTCTAACAAAAGATGCGGAGCATTAAAACCAAGCAGAGGTCTAATAGTAGTGATATTTGGTTCTGAATTAACTAATTTGGCATTGCTATTTTGACATTCTTGGCAGACGAAATTACTAAACAAAAAGAAAAGGCTTAGGGCGCCTGGAAAATGAAGAAAGCTCTGGAGCATTGACAGATTTGGTCTTTGGTTTCACTTTGAAATCAAACGAGAATGCAGCCAATCTGCTTTCAGAAAGCATGACCGGACCCCTCCTGTCTGAAGTTCTGGTTGGTTAACAGATGCCTACGTCAACTTACATTGAAACAAAAAATTTTGGTTGAATTCACAAACCCTTTTATCCTCTATAGTGCACCATCTACAAAGAAATCAATGGATTTTTTCAGTGTTCTCTAGTGTGGTGTAAACGAGTGCGTAGGCACCCTCAGTCAGGGGCCAGTGGCTCAGTATGACGTGCATGACTGTAGACTGAGCTAAAGAATGTGTGATTTCTTGATTGCTGAACAGAGCAAGAGCTGATTGTTCATTTACATTTCATGAGCAGACTATAAAGATTCTTAAACACCAGACATACTAAATGAGAGCGAATGATCTGACTCATGCTCAGTTTACACGGGACTTGTCATGGGTTTTGCAAAGCTCAGGATAACACAGTTCAGTACTTCTAAGTTGTCTTTTTCAATACTGAGGCTGTATCTCCTGTGATTAGCTACACACTTATTGCTTTAAATGTTTGCTTTGCTTGTAACCGTCACAGAAAGATCAATGGATTCCTAAGCTAAAATATTCATCCATAAAAGACTTGTGGGGCAGTTGTGGCCTACTGGTTAGTGAGCCTGGCTTGTAATCAGAAGGTTGCTGGTTTGATTCCAATTGAAGTGCCCTTAAGCAAGGCACCTAACCCTCGATTGCTCCCTGGGTGCTGCAGTGCTGCCCACTGCTCCGGGTGTGTGTGTGTTCATGACTTGCAGTGTGTTCGCTCCTTCACCAGTGATGGGTTAAATGCAGAGGTCACATTTCGGGTATGGGTTACCACATCTGGTACCACCAGATGTGATACCAAATATGTCACTTTCACTTCACTTTAAGATGATCAGTACAGGTTTTGTTTTAGAACACACTCATTGTCAGTCTTTCTGGACACAAGCTTTGTGCTTAGACCTAAAATCTCTGATCTTTAAAAGTTTAGTTTCTCCAAAAGTAAAGATTGGAGGAACATATTGGACATGAGTTAAATCAGGACAGAATTCATTCCGAGGTGAACCGTCACTTTAATGGGTATTTAAAATATCTTTTTGACAATTTTAATAGTGAACATAAAAATAAAGTTTAGTTTAGGTTTAGTTTCTCTGTGCAAGCATCCACTGTAAATTCCCAGTAACACAACAGTAGTCCAGAGTTAAGTAAGTCAGACAGTACCCTTTCTGTCTGATACTCTGGAGACAAACATATACTCTCAGAGAAAGCCTTCTGTTTACCAGAGCCAAGCACGGCACTCTTCCAGAGTGGCTTAAAACCTCTTGCACAAACACTCAATTAATCAAGTCCGTTTTAAATTCCGCACATCAATCTACAACAGAGAGTCTGACATTAGCAGCAAAAGGATTCTGCTGTCAACAGATAATATCAACAGATATTATACAACAGATATCAGCAGATATTTTTTCCATGTCCTTTAAAGATGAATCTTTATACTCCCTGTCAACTTTTCCGACAAAGGATTTAGGATTATTTTTGTAAAGATAAGGAGCTGTTTTGCCTGTTTTGTATTTGAAGTGTATTTATTTGTTTGTTGTTCAACTCGGATGAGCTCTGCATCAACAAAACGGATTGTTGGAAATGCAAATATCTGTGCGCATGATCTCAACAGTGTGTCGCATTATTTGGCAGTGAATCTAAAAATGAAAACTCTCTGTGATGTAGAAAAAACAGTCTCAAAATGCAATCTGATGTTCTAATTACCTCTTCACACAATCACATTAGAGATTCAGCTGTGTCTCAGACTATTATGCATGGTTACCGTAATGAAAAAGCTCTACCGTAGTGTTCATTTATTGCATGGGAAGCTGAACGTGAACAGTGTTTATTGTAGCTATTGGAAAGCATTTATTTAAACGAAACATCAGTGTGTGAACAACTGCCCCATCAGGGTTTCACTTTAAACAATCGCCAAGCACAGTGAAAGATGGACCGTATTGATTGGTATGGGGAATAAAAAGTGTCCTCAGCTACACTCCAGGAAATAGGAATGCCAACCTGTGAACTCTCCAGCAGTTCTCCTGCTGAATTAACAGCTTGATCAATGACAGGGAGGGCATCTATTCTCTTCTGATGAGGACTCACTCGGTTGAACCCAATAAGGTTGTGCCTCAGTGGGATAGTAGAATAAAATGAGCTGAGCATGTAGCCTTTTCTGCTTCTTGTGGTTTTATTGTGGTTAATGTCACTACTCAGAGACCCACTTGAAAATGCAGTTAAAACAATTGAACTGTACAAACAATTCGTGTTTCAGACTGATTTTGGTGTAATTCAAAATGTAAAATTCTAATGTAAAATTGCAAATATTGTCGCCTGAAAGCATGACTGAGTTTGGTAGAAACCTGTGATACTAAACAAAACAAAAATGCCACACAATTCAAACAAGGAATCTCTGCCAAAGATACGCTCTAGCAGAGCTTGGCACGGCTTTTAAATTCTAATGAAGTCAGAAGTAAATATTGCTCTTAATGACTGTTTAGGACAGAACACCCACAGACTCTCTCTCTAGCACAGTAAATGGTAAATTCTCAGAGAGACTGTTTTTTGTCTCTTCATCTTTTTCTTTTGTCTCCAATCTTGTTTGCTTCAAATCACAGTTTCATTCCTGTGGCATTCAGAACAATGTCTTTTTCGTGATGCTGAATTGATTGTTAACCTCTCATGACAGAACTGTACAACACTACTGAAAGATTCAGCTTGGTTTGCTCCTTATTTATTACCAAGTAGTAGTACAAAGTTTTGAACATATCCTGGGTATCTGAGAAAGATAAACAGATTTATATATTTATTTGTGTGTGTGTTCATTCTTGTTTTTCTATCATTGTGGGGACTAAATGTCCCTAATGGGAACTGAATGTGGGGACCAGCCAGCTGTCAGTGAAACTGGTTATTAAACATACTAAATGATGCTTATTTGAAAATTTAATAATGCAACAAGGTTTGTATAATGGTTGGCTGGTTAAAATGAACACTTTGTACAGTATAGAAGTCACTGTGTCTATGGAAAGTCCCCACAAAGCATAGAAACCTACTGTGTGTGTGTGTGTGTGTGTGTGTGTGTGTGTGTGTGTGTGTGTGTGTGTGTGTGTGTGTGTGTGTGTGTGTGTGTGTGTGTACAGATGCATGCTTGGACTTGTGTTACAGGTTTTCCATCAGGCAACACTGATAAAGCACTGGAGCTTGAGTCTGGCAGAGCAGAGAAGGTGTGGTCCTGTCTCTGCCTGGGGATTGGCTGATTAATTGGGATTATTCATTAGTTTGATCTACCAATTTAGCTTCTTGGAATATATTAATCAGCTTCTTATTTAAAAGTCACCGGGTAGCAGTGGAAAGAAAATGAGGCCTATGGGAAATTCAAATTTTTTAGCAGCTATTTCACCATTGGATCATTTGAATGACTTATTGAAGCATGCTAAAACACAGACAGCTCTCATGCTCTCATTATGAGTAACCTGAACTGAAAGCAATTTATGCACTTATTTTTCTTTTGGGTATACAATAATGATCTGTTGTCTACCAATTAGCCTGCAAGTCAGTTTGCTATAAAAACAGCATAATGCAAAGATTTTTTATCGAGAAAAACTGGAGACATGCATAGGTTAGCATTCCGCTGCGTCTTGACATTATGTTGACGGAGTGTTACATTTACGTATGTGTGTGTGTATTCTAATGAGACCGCTTTCCTGCACAGTTCACAGTTCTCCTGGCAGGCACAATTTCTGAGGCTGAGGAAATATAAATCTCCTCTAGGTTGTTATGGGTAAATACTGTAAGCCTCAAAAGATTATAGTCTAAGCCAGGGTTTACAAACCAAGGCTCCACACAAGCACAGGAGGGAGCTGTGAAGGGGTGTGGAAGTATTCTGTGCATACACACACACATATACACACATATACACACACATGCTCCCAGTGATGGCAGATGAGGCAAGAAATGCTATATAATACCACATCTTCTTTGCCAGATTATGCCTGCTTAGGATACAGAGGGCGTTGTTTACAGAGGTCATGGTTTCAGTGTGGGGGGATTTACAGCTTCCATATTGTCCCCTCACAGTTCTTTTATAACTGTGCATAATTCTGCAGGATTTATGTGGGGTGAGAGAATTCCCTAGTAAATGACAATGCTGTATGTATGTATGTGTGTGTGTGTGTGTGTGTGTGTGTGTGTGTGTGTGTGTGTGTGTGTGTGTGTGTGTGTGTGTGTGTGTGTGTGTGCGTGCTCGAGTGTGGAAGTGTAGCAATGTAAAGCTATTTCTCCATGTCATTTATGTTGTATACATCCAGCTAACAGGGAACATTCTCAAAATGTTGACTAATGTTCTGTAATAGTTCTCTCATAGTTACCAAAGACGGATTTACAGCAAAGTTAGTAGATATTACTAACGTTGCAGCAACGTTATAGACATTATATATCATGTATTTCAAAAACATTATTCTTATGTTGTTAGTGAAACGTTTTCAAAAGTTACAGAATTTAAAAAATGTTTGATTAATGTTCTTATAACCAAGCAATAACGTTACAATATATTGTCAATAATTGTCCTAAAAATATAACAATATATTGTCCAAAAGCTGAACTTTTTGAATGTTCATAGAACTTTCTAAATTACATTTTCAATGCTTTTGTTACTTAATGGAAATGTTAGGAAAACATTCTTACAACCTTAAATTGTTAGCTGGGAAACTTATTACATTTGTTTGTGTTGTAGATTTAAACTTCTGCTGAAATGAGATCACTGAGGCCATACAGACTATTTGATGTTTACCAACAGCCAAATACCTATTTAACCATTTGTTTAGCAAACTTATATTTGGTTTTGCAGTATTGTGGTATGTAACACTCACTTGTAATATTCACTTTTCAAGATACAATCAATTCTCTGTGTATGCAATTAAGTTTCACGCAAAATTTTTTCTTTATATATTTACTGCATTATGGAAGTAAAATGAGTTGCAAGCAACAATCTGCTTTGATTTTCTGTACCCTTTGGGGATGCATATCCATTGTTGTAAGTCACTGACATACAGTAATGCATAGGTTGCAGCTTAATGATGCTATTTACCCACCACTGCTTGATATTATGTGATCATTATCTGAGCCTGTGCATATTTTAAATGTTACTGCTGAAAAGTTAATGCAGTCAGGCAACGTGCATCAAGCACTTGTTGACATGTTGTTGACAGGAGGAAAATGCCAAGGGTCGCACCACAGAAATGACATAGCTTAAATATTTATTGTCATTTCAAATGTAACGTCTCACACATAGAGGTCTTTTGCTGCATTCTTCATGTTGATGGGTTTCTAAGGTAACCTTTATAGGTATCCTGTATTACACATAACTGTCATGGAAGAGATCCCATGGGGTTTGCTGATCCTTGTAAGTTAGGTGATACCACAACCAATTTATAAATCAGCCTGACAACCAGCTCTCTTGACCTGAAGGTCATTGTTTCATTAACTTCCTGCCACTCTGAATTGTCCCTCCACACCTTCTTACCAACTACAGTAGTCGTGGCTTTAGTAGTGCTCCTACCTGCTTGCGCACATACAGGCAAATTTACTTTATTGCTTATACCTTATTGACTCTTGAAGTGGTAATATTCTAACCAATCTACAGCAATCATAAATCCTGGATGTTTTTAGAAGCATGTTTTTAGAGAAGGATGTTCTCATAATGTTCTAATTTGAAAGAACCTTTTTAAATGTTATATATATCGTTATTCTTAAACATATTCATGTTATTCTTAAATTGTTAGTGGAACGTTTTAAAAACATTACTGAATTAAAAAAATATTTGAATAACATAGAACATTATTAGCAATAACGTTTCTATAACATTTAATAAACTGGACATTTTGAACATCTTGTTACTTAATGAAAATGTTATGGAAACATTCTTACAACCTGAAATTGTTAGCTGGGATGTTGATTGATAGCCCCTTGTCCCTGGTTTATTTTCCAATTGGTGTCAGATCTCAGAGAGAGAACTGAATGGACAGAAGTCTGTTGGATGCTGGAGAGGTCCATCCACAAGGGAGTGGAGGCTCGGCTCATGTCAGTAACACTGTGGGTGGGTAAACAGTCGGAGGTTCCCTTTCACAAGATTATCAGATAAAGAGTAGGAAGGATGACACACAACCGAGATCAGATAACAGGCGCTCCACTTGAGCACCCTTTCTTTCCTTGCTCACTATGAGAATGGATTCACATCTCCTGCAGAAACAGAAATAGAGACTGGCAGCTACCCTTGATTGAACCTTGATAGAGAAGGAAGGCGAAATAGTTAAAGGTGATATCTTTAACATAATGAGGACACATTTTATTTTAAAGGGTTTCTCTAGCAGATATACTAGTTATATTACTATATTTGAGCTGTAGATTTTGGTAGATTTTTATTCTTCCTGGTTACATACATAACGCCACAACACAGTTCATTTTGTTATTTTTTTCCCCAAAAAATATTCATGCAAAATTGTAACAAAAAATATTGATTCTTGCTATGAAAATATTGATACAGTATAGTAAGGTAAAAATAATAGCATAGTACTTTAAGTTATCAAATTTAACTTCATTCCCAAGGCAAAGCCGAACCCTCAAACATCTGTAATTATTTGCGGGTTCATTTAGGAACACTTTCAAAGGAGTGACTGGAGTCAGTTTAAAGACACAGAGTAAAACTGAGAGACTCATTCTGAATGCAAATGGCAAAATCCAGGTCCTGTTTTCACACTTTCCTCTCTTTGATCAGACATCTCATCTTCATTCTGCCAGTGAATATCATTTGATATGGCAATTCTCTCCCTCTCTCTCTCTCTCTCTCTCTCACACACACTCACACAGTCACGTTTTCTTCCTCTACCCTTGTTTTGTAATATAATCTGTCTCATTCTTCTTTTAGCACTCTTGTGTCGACTTTGTGATTTTGCCGTATCTGAATTCTCAGTGTAGGTCTTGAGTAGAATGTGTAATGTGTAAAATGTTAAGCTAAGTAAATGACTGCAAAACTTTTACTATTTTCAAAGCACTGAAGATCTTGAATCCCCTTTATGCATTTCTACATCTGTTACATACTTGTAGGTATAGGGCCCCCAAAATAAACCTTCTTAATATATAGAAGTCTTATAGATGGTACAGTAGAGGCAAAAGTAAAAGAGATGATGGAAAATGGTCATGTAAAATTAAACTGCAACTTTTTCTGCTGCAAGAAAACCTGGATAACATTAAAAGTAGGCTTTAGAAAAAAATAAATGCTACAAAAGTATATGGCCCCTTTAACATCTGAGTTGCTGCATAACCTGCAGGCTAATATTGCCTTGTCCATGTTCCAAAAAGATATGAATGTGTCATTATGGTGATGGGGGCCTCTGACAGCTGAATACAAGGATACACAGTGACCCACATATTGCTCATAGGAGGGTTGAAATGATAGAGACAAACAAGAATTTTTTGTCAAATCAACCCACAAATCAATCTGTCTCTCCAGTAAAGATAACTGAGATGTACAATCTATTTCTTTCCAAACAAAACAGTGTGTAGACAGTGTATGTGTGTCTTTTTTGTGTGTGTACCTACCTTACTATATTCTGGGGACAAATTTGTACCCAAAAAAGAATGAAACATTACCAATGCATTAATTCTGGGAACCTTCTCAAGTGTTATGAATGTTTTCTATCAGAGTTAAGGTGAGGGTTAAGGGTAGGTTATATTATTTATAACTAACTGTATAAAAACAATATAATGGAATGTATCCATTTAGACAGAGTGTGTGTGTGTCTGCTCTGATGGAAGTCAGTTCTTTAAATGTCATCACTGTTGACCACAGAGTGAATATCAATGTGAACAATAAGATCACAGAGTGAAATATCATCCATACTAAATATAAGCCTTTCTAATCACAGAGCGGAGAGACTAATTAAATTGCCCACCTATTAATTCTGTGTTGCACACCGTAGCTTCTGATTTCAGAATTTCTTCATTTACTGTATGAAATCTGTACTGAACCATACACAACATGGAAATTCATATAGCCATCATATTATATTGGGGTGTATAATATGGAGTTTATGAATGTGTTAGAGGGGCATGTTAACATAGGTATAAGCAATTATTAGACTAGGTATATAAACAAACAGCTTTCTGCCCATGTATGGTACAAATGAACTCTTAATTACTTGTTTTAAACCTTTAAAAGCGCAGATCAGATGTCATTGATTTGATGTAAACTATTATATAAAATAAAATTAACCTAGTTAGTTTACAAAAAGCATACAAAATGTCTGCAGACTATTTTTGCAGTGGTTATTTTGGCCTCTACCATCCTTCAAGGTCTTGATCACCATTTTCTGAAGGTCATGCAATTCATTTCACTGACCATTGAAAGAAAAACTGACATCATTTATATCATTTTAATAGTTCCAGGCTCTCTGTTGTTTTATGAACATAGAGGAGAAACAGAAAATAAAAGAGAAGGAGAAATAGGGATTACTGGATGGGCGGTCTAATCAAAGTTTATTGAACACTTCCCTGCTGCTCACTTCACTTTTAAAGAGGTGCTTTCAAAGGTTAATCCATCTCAACTGTTCCACTCACTTCCTCTCTCGTGCATTCTAGACTGCAGTTCTGCATCATTTTTTAAAGATCATTTAAACATTCATTGAGGCTGTCTCAATGAGGTCACATGTCTTATTGATCAGTCCAAGTTGATTTTACATTGAATAGTTCAGTACATCTAACCCAATACAATATTTATGGTTATTAGTTATCTGAATTTTGTCAGTGTGAAATTGAAGTTTCTACATCTTATTTTATGTATTTGTTTCAGATCCTGACTTTAAAGACATAGGAGTCCCTAAACCTCTTCCCTGTGGGTATTATTATTCTATAGTATATATTATTCTATAAGCATTTTCTATATAAATAAATCTAATGGCTTTTCATTTTCTTAGTGGGGTCTCATCTGTTTTGCTCTGTTGCCTCCACTGCAGTTTGTGAATTTGAGATGGGAGGACCAGAGGGCATCATTGAATCGCAGCAGATCACCAAAGACAGCAAAGCCTTGCAGACAGAAGCAGTAGACTGCAAGTGGTACATCCGGGCCCCTCCACGCTCCAAGGTCAGTTCCCCCAGTCTGCCTATATAACACTACTGTTATTTCCCCATTGTCGTTCTGTTAGCCAGCCTGACACGTTTCTGACATACAGCAGCTTCTGTCTGCCTCCAGCAGTGCAGTAACTGCCTAACTTAGCACTTGACTTCCTGTTTTGCAGTCGTTTGCATTATGTGGCCATTGGGAAAACATCTTGAGGTGATTTGTATGCAGTTAGGTGGAATTCTGTTGAGGATATAAATGTGACAGTTTTTGAGTGTGTGGCAAAGAGAGGAAACCAGAGGAGTATTGTATTTCTCAGAGGTTTCTCTTTCATATCTCAGGAGATTTCTTAGTTATGTTACATTTACTGTATCAACATTAAATAGAAAAAGCTAATAGGAATTGTCCACACACTACGAGAGTATGAGGCTATTAAAATTTTTGTGGATAGAATTTGATGAGAGAAGTTTTAAGTTCATATTAAAGTGTCTGACTTTTAATTGCATATTTTATTATCTTGGGAAATCTGAGCATAGTTTGTGACGTAGTTGAAATCTCTTTTGAATCTCTACAGGAGATCTCTAAATAGGACAAACATCTGAAAAGTAGGAGACTTGGGGGAAATAGTCTCAAATCTTTTCCATTTGATCTCATTGCTGTCTAGGAGGATTGATTGAAACATTAAAGAGTTCTCACGTTGTGATTTTGCTTTGCTGTGGGAATGAGCTCTCACTGTTTTGATGGTAAATGAGAATCAAAGAAAAGGCCTTCATGTGGAAAAAGTCAGAAGGTGAAGCTAATTTGAGGTCAGATTCACTTTTTTTCACCTCGGCACTGTTGCCAGGGGAGGGGTTTAAAGCTCATGAAATTGCCCTGGCTTTACCACCTAACCCTCCGCAGATTACCTACTTTCTTGGGTTTCGGCTGCCTGTTTTCATTTCCTGGTACAATGACACAGCACACAGACAGATTAGATTGCTCAGCTTCAGAACTCTTTCTTTACTGTTTATTTCCATCCAAGTGTTGGCACATTTAGCACCATTTATTCCTTATCTCTTCTGCTTGTTTGTGCATTCTACGTACATTAAATATTGTACACATTTAATTACACAAGAGACTATGCTATTAAAAATATAACAAACAGCTATGTGTGCTATGTATTGCTATACACAGCTGTCTATCTATCTATCTATCTATCTATCTATCTATCTATCTATCTATCTATCTATCTATCAGAATTATTACGATACATGCAGGTGTTAGGAAAAAAGTTTTCTAACATGAACGTAAATGCATTTTATAATAATCTCCATTACCTGTATCACTTATGTGCAAATAAATATCTCTGCAACAGTTTCATTTGCTCTGAGGTATTAAGTTACCTGTGGAATGGATAAGTAGCCAGATATGGCTGAACACAATAAATAACCTCCATTTACTGTGTATCTTTAGATAACATCCTACAAGTGTTGACTAGAGGGGAAGAATCTGTGTTGAGCCATGGCTTGGTGATAATATTTGGGCCTAATGTGATTTATTGCTTCAGAAATTGATTTTTGTTCTATCTGATGTCCTTCCAGAGGCACAAATCAAACACATGTCCTTGTCTTTTCACAGCAATTAGTTTTACACAGCTATTCAGGAATTTTTATTTTCCACCGGCAAATCTGAGTGCTTTGACTCGTGATTGCATTTTTTTTAATTAGTCCACAAGGTCTGAAAAATGTATGATTGTTGAAAGAGGTTAAATATCTTCCTTGTCTTGGGTTACTGTACTGTATTCCCCCAGGTACTGTAGTTTACAGCTGGCTGATATACTGTATCGTTTGTATACAACAGACTTTAAGTAATTCATAAGGCTCCTCAGAATTAGCATTCATTCATTCTTGATCTCCATGCAAGTGTATTGTTCTTAGCTTCATTACAGTGGTTTTATGTTACAGTGCTGAAATAATGATTTGGTTGGCTGTAAAATTCTAACTGGAATGATTGTATGAATCACAGATGGTCTGGGATTAGTTGTGTGCTCCCCTGAACAACAGTTATTGTTGCTCAAGTAGCTGTCCTCTCCACATGACTCTCAGGCTTTCATATATCTCATCCAATTAAGAACACCCACATGTAACCTTCCATACATGCACACCCCATTTTGCTGGTTCTTTATTTGATTTTTTTTGTCTGATAAGACAAAGGGGGAGGGGTCTATATACTGTATCCATACAAGCAGGGATGGAAATCACAAGCACTGACAATTCTAAATGTGATTCCTCTTATCTATTTAGGTTCTTTAATGCTTGAATTAATGATTGTCTTAGAGCTTTTGAACATATTTCATTTATTCATGTAATTTGTTTATCCTTATAAAATATTCACCGTATTACAGAAGAACTGATAATGTATTGTATAAGATTGTCATATGAAACTTCTCTAATTTAACTTATGAGATTTCAGGAATCTGACTACACTGGTTCTGCCTTAGATTCAGTAGTGGCAGTAAATGCTGTCTGTTAAGGGTGTTGCAATATAACCAGTATTGACAATATCTGTGATATTAACAACCATGATTACTGATACAATGTTAATACTACACATATGAAATTACTGGAAATAAATCAACCCTAGTATCTCATTGACACTTTAACATAATAGGTTGTGGTTTTGCAACTGTTCAGCATTTTGCCTGTTTGTATCTGTTTAAAAAGAGCCACAATTGTCTCCCCTACATTCCAACTGTGAGTGTGATTCATTGGCCAAAAAAAGAAAAAAACGCAAAATGAACAAAACTGACTGATAGCATTATTTATTTAGTCCTTTTTAAAAAGTTAACAGATATCACAACATAGTTATTGTGACATATTTTGGCCACAATAATTGTGTAGTGAACATCTGATATTGTGACAATAGCTGTGCAGGAAACACTCTCCCAGTATTTTAGTATGCTGTTCTTTGTGCATTAGTACGCTGGTCTCTGTGCTGAGGAATGCAACCCGATAATGGGACCAAAAGTCATGAAAATCTTTCAGTTTCATTTTCTTTTGTAGGTGAACCGTGGATGTGGTTTATCTTTCCACGCGTAAGTGTCTCTGAGCTGCAAAGTGGCACAACATTTCATACAACTCTTTCTCTCTGGTCTGCTGGGAAAGGTCGGCTGATACAGGGTACAAATAAATCAGTACAGAGGGGGATGTAAACAGTATCTCAAACACATACACATGCCCGGAAGAGACAGCAGGCCCCACTCGGCCAGATGTTGCTGTCTCTATGTTAGGCACCATCACCAATGTATTCTAAAGGGGCACTAGAAAAAAGCTAATTTTTAAGATCAGTTCATTTCGAACAATCAAGCTGAACCTGGAGTTTGCTTGATTCAGATTTAGAAGTTTTTCACTGATTCACATAAGATGGTTAATCTGGATTTCTCTGCATTGGGTTCCAGTTGGACTTTTCCTGAAGAAGACAAGAGCAAATGTAATTCATACAAGTTTCTATACATAGGTTGCTGTTAGAACTGGTCAGGTGCGAGGAAGATTTTAGTATTCAGATATTTTCAGATGTTGGTCATTTCTACTTAGGGACATTTTGTAGAGTTTATAAGTTTATGGAAATGTTTCATTTAGGTATCATTAAATAACAACAAGATAATTTTTATCATACAGTAGTGATGTGGATAGCATAGCTCAAACAATTTAGTTTTGAAACAATTTGATAGGAAATGTGTTCATATTGAAATTTCTTAAATTTGATTGCAAACTTCTCTCTTGACTAATCTGAGCACAAATTGAGATATTTTGATACATCTGAACTTTCAGGGGATACAAATATGAAATTATTGGGGCAGAAGTCTTTTATTACACTTTTGCAAGTACTTTAAAAAATCATAATTTTTTTGTACTAAAAAAAATTGTTTTGGCCCCATGATAGGACTGTCCTGATCATGTGATGACACTGGGTGTATATTTTGGTCTATGCAATCAAAGGACAGCCCAGAATAAATATTTGATTTTGTCAGATCATATAATATTGGCGATTCCTGTACCCTGGGGTTGGTAAGGCACTCTTATTGCCCTGTTATTGGCCATTCAGTTGTTAGTGGAGGCACTCTTAGCAACAGTGTTTGGATTTTGCTTTCAGCTGCCCTGAGGATATCAACCTTTCGAACTCAAGACTCTCATAGGCCGCCATATTTTGCAGGCAGTGTGCAGCATCCCTCCACCTCTGCGATAAGGTGCATTCTGTAATAGTAATTTACAGAAATTGACTAATTTACATAGAATGGGGGTGTGTTTGTGCTAAAGCACATGACAATGACTTAATTTAAATATTCATGATGCAACTCAATATCAGTGAGTTGTACCTGGATAAACAGGAATGTGTGTTTTTTAGAATAAAATGCATGTTTTTTCACTGAGACGCTGCCTGCAAAACTGTTTTAGTGAATTCACTAAAAATAAATTCCAACCACCCTGATGGTAGGTTAATAGGTGAATTGTTCTTAATCATTATTACGTTTCTCTAATAGTTTACTCAGTTATCTGGGCAGCCTTTCGAGATTAATTATGTCTAATCTCACATTCCTCATATTTTGCTTGGTGGATTGTGCCTAAAAGTGCTAACAAGCTGGCACACACTGTAGTGAATCTCCTTCCATCTCTGTGTAATTCTCTGAGGGTAACAGAGGGGGAGTGGTGCACCTCGTTCATTTCATTAGTTCTGTACTGAGTGGGGTTTCATGTATTTGCATGCGCATAAGTGACGCCCCCACACCGTTTTGCTGATGATGAGAGATCGTACACGCCAAGCACTTCAAGAAAAGTGCCTCCTCTAGTTTATTACTTATATTGCAGGAGTGAGGATGTTGCAGGCGGCAAGGACAAACCAACCCAGCTAACAGGGAACATTCTCAGAATGTTAGAATGTTCTGTAAAAGTTCTCTCAAAGTTTTCAAAATTTGTTCTTTCAGTAATGTTGGTAGAACTTTATAACATTATATATCACATATCAAAACCGTTATTCTTAAGTCGTTAGTAAATTGTTTTAAAAACGTTACAGAATTTTAAAAATTTGAATAATGTTCAAATACATTTATATAACAGAACCAATGCAACATTGAATGAAACATATTAATATTAAACACATTAAGGCAAGGAGATTTACTGAGCAGTTGAGTAACATGCCAATCTTTTACTCACTAGTAGGACTGTGGCTCTCAATTTACTTGTCATAATAGAACACTGATTGCTCATTAAAAGTGATAACACCATGTTTTGGTGCTACAACCACTGATGGGATATACAAGGGTGGAGGGCACAGGAGGAGAACATTCTATACTAATATTGGGAGATTTTTGTGCTGTCATGCCAAATGTGTTATTTGACATGCCGCAGCAAGGGTCATTCTAACAGTATGCTTAATATTTCAAACAGTAAAATTGGGATTTTGGAGGTGTGAAGGAAGCTTGATTAGGGTTAGACTGAGTGAGAATAGAGCAGATGGTTCATTCTAACACCTCTATGGTTTTTAGAGAGCCCAACGGGGATGGTGCGAGCAGTAGCGCAGTTTATTGGTGTGCCCATGCGTCTCGAGTGCTCATCATTAAAAGTTTTTGAAATCACTCATTTCCTTGTACACGTTGAATTTCAAACAAAACCCACGTGATCACCACTGCTTTCATGGTTTTGATTTTTTTAACTTTGACAGAACTTTTAGAGAACATTAGCCAATGCTCTGACAGTGTTTCCTGTTGGCTAGGTGTCAAGGTAATGAATGTCAGTCTGAAGGTCTTTCTGTTGTTAAACAGTTTGTGGCAACGTAGATATTACTTCTATAAAAGGTGACATGAGGTGAAACCAGCTAAAGGAGAAAAAGATTATTCTCACAGAAGAGCCCATTTCCTGTGTGGAGATGGAGAGTCCAGTGTGTTAGAGGTGATGGGTTTCCAATGGGCGTAACAGCAGTCTTTCTCTCACTCTTAGATCTACCTGCGTTTCCTAGACTACGAGATGCAGAACTCCAACGAGTGCAAGCGTAATTTCGTGGCAGTGTACGACGGCAGCAGCTCGGTGGAAGACCTGAGAAATAAGTTCTGCAGCACGGTGGCCAATGATGTCATGCTGGTGACTGCGCTGGGCGTAGTCCGCATGTGGGCCGACGAGGGCAGCCGCAAGAGTCGCTTCCGAATACTCTTCACCACCTTCCAAGAGCGTAAGACATACAAACTCCCCATTACTTTTTAGTGTCTGCATGAGTGTGTTACACGTTCACTGTTTGGGTAAAACGCAAAACAGAAAATTTTGTTGTTTATTAGAATTATTAGGATTTTATGGATTGTTATTTAATTATCATAACAATTAGGCACATTTCTCCCTAAACTCTCTATACTTTAATACAGGTAAGAATATTCTGTCTGTACACAATTTTTAAGGCAGCTTTTTAGGCAGTTAAGACTAAACACTTAAATTAAGTATAATTAGAATTCTGTTTTGCAAATGTACTTTAAATTGTAAATTTCTTACTATTTAGATTTTTATTTTTGAGGGTGAGAATGTTTAATTCTAATGATGCTTATGTCACCCAACTGAATTTTTTTTATTTTCAGAATACCATTTTTTTTTTGTTTTGAAGTGAAATATCACCCAGAAATTCCTTAACAGTCTCACCCATCCCATCTCCGAGCAAGCACGCATTTACATAATGATGTACACATGCTTAAACAGACATCTAACACTTCTCACATCTCTCTTACGAATACACGCTCACAAAATACGCGCTCCCACTCTCATTTTCATCAGCACATACACACCTGATGAAATGTTTAATCGAGCAGGGCTTGAGAAATAAAAACAACTCATCCGTAGGTCTATTAAAGAATCACAAGCTATTTATTTAGCTGCTGCTGTTCTGCCAGTGATTTGAGTCAAAATGAACCACAAATCTTGCACAATGGCCAATGACACATTAACGTATAAACATCATCAGCCAGTCATCTGTGTATAGACCACTGGTACAACAGAACATTAAGCTGTGATACATTCTCTTTCAAAACGAGACACATAAAACTACAGCCCCTATTGGCTTCTGAATGATCTTGTCAGAGTGTTATTTAATTAGTGGAGCCACATTTCACTGCAACCTTGTGAAATCGGTTGTATACCTTCCCATGTTGATTATAAAGTTCTCTTGTTTGCCCCTTCTTCTTTTCTTGTTCCCCTGCTAAATACACTTGTAAGAACCACAACGGCTTGAGGGGAGGGGACCACTGATGCACAAAATTACAGGATTATTTATTTAAGGGATGAGTCATTTCTGCAACATGGAGCTTTTTCTTGGAAGCATGGGGGCCTACGGCAGGGCCCCGCCTCCCAGGCTTCTTTGATTTGGTGATCTACCACGGGGTTTGCAGCGGCAGACACAGGCGAGTCAATGTGAAGCATAATGGGGGAAGAGAGAGAGAGAAAACAAAGAAAGAAAGAGGATGAGGAATGGTGGCAAACAAGGAATGAGAAAGGAATGATAAAGATTGAGTGTTTGGCTGATGCTGAGATGCTGAGAAAGAGGAAGTGGGGACAGGGTGATAAAATGGGGATTTAATGTTGGGCATGTAGTACACTCATCATTACTACACACCGCCGGCATCAAAAGCTGTCCTCTGTATTAGTCCCACTGCCGTTCTTGTGTCCTGTCCCAGCGGCCTGTATACACTATGCCAACCCTGTCACACCATATCAGACACTGATGGGTAAAACATTAAAAGGAAACGGCAATAAGAGACGCCACCATCTTGACTGTATCAGAATGAAACTGCATACTGTCTTGTGGCTGCAAGAGTGAGACTCAGTCCACTAAGTGAACTGCCCAGGGAGTCATTTCTAACACTGTCCAATTGTTTAGGTTGTTTCAGTGCCCAGAAACATTTACTCTGTAGAATTTTCCAGAATGCACTGGACTTTTACCAGCTACATCAAAGATCCACAATGCACAAAATTTTTTTTAAATAACAGCTATGTTTTAATGGGCAACTTTGCCAGTATGCATTCCAGTGTTCAGTGAATCAAGGCCCATGCAAGTGCCCAATGTTATGCTCATTATATACTGATTCACAGTATAGGAAGCTAGAGTGTGGAATGAGACACAGACGTAGACTACAGCATAGCAGAACTGCCTTCACTTCCTCTGGCTTTAATCAACATAGGTTTGCACTTAAAGAAGGAGGAGGATGTTCTGAAGCATGCAGGCAGGTGAAGAATAGTTTATGAAGTGAGTTGGTGGTTTGGTGCTGAGGGCCTTGAGAGTGAAGAGAGTACATAATGCTCTTTCTGAGATGGAAAGAGGCAGCTGCATGTCTGCGTCAGTCTTCGTGAATAGCGCTAGGTGGATTTCTGTATGAGCCCAGTGTCCTTTGTGCAGCCCTATCCAGTGAATGAACACAGGATGTGCGGTTGCCCGGGTAACACCCCTGCATAACTTGTTCAAGCACTTGCTTATGCTCTCTCTCTCTCTCTCTCTCTCTCTCTCTCTCTCTCTCTCTCTCTCTCTTCTCCCTGTGGTTTGCAAGACTCAGCAGCTAAAGGGGGAAACCACCATCCACTGAGAAAGGTCTTACCCAGCATACCTTTTAAAACATAAAATACTATCTGCGTTTACATCTACTACAAACCTGTATTATAATGTTAAAAAAACTGATTCAGAACACAGCTCAGTCACACTGTGTCAAAAGACCAATTGTTGTACTACTGTCATACCTTCTGAGTTCTTGCATATATTCCTACTTCAACAAATTAAGTCATGGCAGGTCTATCAACCTTGATCAAAGCTTTAAATGTAACTGAAGAGCTGTCCACACGGTGTTGGAAATAATTTGTCAGGGCGCCGTCATCTGTTAATTTATGCACTGGGGTGGTGAGGGAACAGTGAGCATTAAGCAAAAGGCCACTTTTATTATAAGATCACTGAAATTAATTTCTCTAGAGGCTGGAGCAGACGCACCTTTAAATAAAGAATAATCTCATTTGGTGAATTGGTCAGGAGACGTGCAGCTCCGCAGTGCCACCTTGTGGTGAGAAAAGGAACTGCATGTAAAAATCGTGCGGATGGTACGTCTGGGATGATGAGTCATTATAATTTGCGTTATTATTTCTCACCTGGGATCAGTTCGTGTTACGGTCATTAATAATTTCACAAGGCTCATCATATCAACCTTGACTCTGTGTTATTTAAGAGCTGTTCTCATTTTTGTACAGACTGGGTGATTATGTCCTCTGCTGACCAGAACATACATAAAGTAACAAAAAAATTGTATTACTGTGTGAGGTATGTGAGTGAGGTGATTGACACAGAAGTCACCTTGGTTTTAATGATACTTATGATAATAATGTTGTAAAAGTTGTGATATGTAAATCACCAGTTCTTTTCATGCATATTTTCAAATCTGTCAATTGCTATGTATGATTTCAGCTATGATACATTTTTCAGCTTCACACAGAGACTATTTGAACACCAACGCTTATGTTGGTTTTATTTATGACACAAATATTAAATTAGTCTCCTTTGATCTTCGGATATTATCGGTTGTGGAAATGTTAAACTACTTGGAGTTTGTGTCTGCATTTATCATCATCATATCTGAGCAGTTAGGACAAACTGATGTAAATTATCTGAAATTCAATGGTACATTTTATTAAAAATCATGTTGCTAAAATTTAAGCCACTTTAAATGAATATGTGAACTTTCTGGACTTCAGGGGCAACAGCAGATAAATATTAATAGTTACAGATATTACAAAACAGACAGACTTGTTTTCATGCATATTTGAGGAGCTGGATTAAAATTCATGCCCAGCAGAAGGCAACAGTACTTGATCTGGTTAGTTGGGAGTAATGAGTTTCTAAATTTGAACTGTATTGATGCACAGTCAGATTAGACATCAAGTATGATTCATTTGATTAATTGTGTTCAGAGGGTAAGATTATAGACAGCGTCTTATTAACAGGAAGAATAAAGTGTAATTTAACATCAACATTATTCGTTTCCCCTCAGCCCCCTGTGAGGCAGATACTTTCTTTTGCCACAGTAACATGTGTATCAATAACACACTGGTGTGCAATGGAGTCCAGAACTGTGTCTACCCCTGGGACGAGAACCACTGCAAAGGTAAGTTGCACTGTTTCTCTATGCTGTTAGAGTTAGTTCTTCAGGGCAATATTTAATAGTTTGTGTTCGGATAGCTCAGCCTTCGTTTTTCTCTGATAGAAGATCAATACTCGTGCTACTTTGGGAGATCAGAAAAATTGTCTCCATGCTTGATAGCTGGTCAACAAAATATATCTTGTTGGTTCTTTGCCTAGTGCACAGTTGATAATACATTACAAAGCCAAAGACTTTAAACATTTGCACTGGGGTGCATTGATTGTGCTATTGCTGTTCCCCTGGAATTAATAAACCGGGCACTGATCATATTTGTATATTTGATGAGTAAATGGACATATGAATGACTCAAACTGGATATATGTAAAAGCAGCAATTTATAGGTTTGGTTCAACTAAATGCATGCTGATACCCAGCTAACAATTTTATGTTGTAAGAATGTTTCTGTAATGTTTTCATTAATTAACATAAATATTTAAAATGTTCTTTTTAAAGTTCTGGGGTAATTCCTAGAACTTCCTAGACATTCCCAACATTTTTAAAATCCAACAACAACTTAAGAATGTTTTTGATATGTGTGATATATAATGTTTAAAAGCATTCTACAAACATTACTGCACAAATGTTTTGATAACGATGGGAGAACTTTTAGAGAATGCTAGCAAATGTTATGAGATCGTTCCCTGTTAGCTGGGTATTTCCATGCAGTCCATGTGAAATTAACTGAATGCTGAAAATATTAGTGAGAGCCTCCATAAAGGACACCGGAGTGTTGTTTGAGCTTGTCTTGATTTTCAGAGCAGTGATTCAAAGACACCACTCAATTTTCAAATCTATCCTCAACAGATGTGAAATGCCACAGTTTGTATGCAGCCCTGAAAGAAAACACTCCACTGCCTTGAACCAAAGCCAGCACAGATGTTATATGCTCACTGTGGTACATAAATGTCAAATGTATCCCATTAGAAAGATTTACTGATTCTGTGTGTCTGTTTGTAATCTCTGTGATACAACAGTTTCAACAGAAGGTAACCCGGGATGACACCACATGCCTGGTAAATAATCATTTATCATGGTTCCTGTTGTTTATTCCAGAAAAGCGGAAAGCAAACATCCTGGACAACCTCAACAACACAAACGGCACCATTATTGGTGTAACGTGTTGTATTGTGCTCATCCTATTGGTTGTGTCGGTGATCGTACAGATCAAGCAGCCACGGAAGAAGTACATCCTGAGACGTGAAGACTTTGACCCCACCATGTTCCAGGAAGTGTTCCAGGAACCGCCGCACTACGAACTCTGCACCCTCCGTACCACAGCGGCCACCTCCGCAGACCTGGCCGAGCTGGCCGAGGACTTCGACAGCTACCACAAGCTGCGGCGCGCCTCCTCCCGCTGCATGCATGAGCATCATTGTGGTTCTGCACAGCTGGTCAGCGGCAAGGGCAGCCGCACCAACCTGACTGCCCGCGAGGCAGCAGCGGCCATACTGACAGACCTCCCACCGCAACCGGTGCAGCCACTTCCCCCTCAAACCAACCGCAGGAATATTCTGGTGATGAGACACACCTACTCACAAGACGCCACAGATGCCTGTGAACTGGATGATGATCTAGAGGAGGTTCCAACCACCAGCCACAGGCTCTCAAGACACGAGAAAGCAGTGCAGCGGTCAGTATTGTTAAATTTATGATCAAAAATTACAGCAGAAATCAAAATGCATATTTACCGCCACTTTAATTTTCTCTTCTCAGCTCCTCATTAAGTTGTTTTAGTTTTTTCTTCCATTCTTTTTTTTTATTTTGTTGTTTCCTGTCAGAGATCAAGGTCAGAGGTCAGAGTTTTGGAAGTTTTTAAAAAAGGTTTTTAAAGTCTTTAGAGATGCAGAAGCTCTGAGCTTTGGGAATATGCCTGTTGCATGTTTACAGCTTTTCTACCAGAGATGGTTGCTATATATGTTACTGCTGCATGAAGATCTATAATGACGTTTTATGGAACTATGAGATGAACTAAGACCTTTTCAGTCTATTTTAAATAAGAATAATATATATGAAATAAACAAAAAAGCTATTTTAACAGGGTTTTTTACATTTTTTACATGGTTTTAATATGCACTATAAAAAAATTGAACCATTTCAAATATGCGTATATTCGATATCAAGAAAATTTATTTTTTAAGAAACGTAGCAGGGACCTTTTATTAAAGAATATGACGGAATAAAAGGCAAGAAAGAGACTGTATAACAAAGTTTATAAAATAATTTCAAGTGGTAAAAGAAAACAAACCAATGTCAGTGCACATTGTGTACATTTATTTGTGTACATTGTGTATAATTTATCACTGCCCTCCAATGACAGTATTCAATAGCTGTAGACCCAAAATGCAAATGAATTGTGCAATATAATTCATTACATAACAAATACAGTGATATTAAACATACAAGCAATGACATTCCAGGTTCTGCCTCATTGGGTCTCTTAACAAACATGAATCTGAGTACAACACAACTAGGGTGTAACAGACAATCTGAAGGTAAGAACTCTTTAAAAACTATGTGTATGTTGTGTTGTAAGTGTGAGTCAATGTTGAGATTTGTTGTATAATCCTGTTCTGTTTAGTCACAGTTCTTCTTCATTGTCATTGAGATGGTCAACATGAAGTCATGTGGCCATCTAGCTTATTGGTCAGGTCCTTTTATATGTTGCTTGACATTTTTGCATTTATTTTTGTATGTTATTAATTTTAACTGCATGAAATCATTTTTTAGTGTTTGCTTATAGCATATCAAAACAGACATTTCTGATCCAATCAAAAAGTGTGCACAAGATGTTATAAAGCAGTCTCCGCTGGGGTGATTGAACCAGAGTGGTTTCTTGTTCTGACAATCATCCATGTTTATTTGTTGTGCATATGCTCATCATTTAATCCCACTGTTTGGAAATTGCTTTGTGACAGATTGTGAACAGAAAAGAAAAATGTCTTAATGTCTTTTATCTATGACGTCTTTAAAAACACATACATTTTGCTAAAATTTAAAAATATGCTTTCAAGTGTAGCTATAAATGCACTTAAACATTACTGTGTTATTTTATACTTTCACACAGGTCTGTTTTTGTCTTAATAATCTGCACAACACAGCATCTCTTTGTATTAGTGGTGCTACGCTGGCTTTGTTATGTTTGTGCATAGTAGATGATTGTGTGTGTGTTGTATCATACTGTGTAACGTGCAATGCTGTGTGTTTTTTCCTCATCTCCCAATCATACATTGTCTTCATCATGTAGACTTCTTGAAAATAGTGCAATCCTGGATCAGTACGAACGGGCTTCAATGAAATATGAAAATATGGACCGGAGATAAACACCAGCATGATCTTAACATGGACATTTTAAAGACCAATTTATCAAAACAATCTACAGATGTAAATCCAAAGGAGGACACGGATACAATAACAATGGAAGTGACTGTGATGAAATTGCTTTAAAACCTCATTTAGGTGCATTTGCCTTTTTTAAGAAAACTTATTTAGGATTGCAGAAGATTACATGAAGGTTTGTGCAAATAGTGGTTGTTTATTTTTCATTTATTGAAGTAAATGTGAATTAGTTATTTTGGTACTTGTTGTGGTGCATGCGTTTTATTTACATATTTTGCTGCCAAAAGTGGTCTTTATTTAGTTAAAATGCCTAAAATGACTAAAAACATATTTGCATATTTGTGAATTAGCTTTCTTTCTTATATTTTTGTCTGAAGAGACCTTAATGTTAGGAAACTGATGCATGTTTTCCTCATAATTTCAAAATGAGTAACTATTCACATAGGTACAACAAATCCAAGACTAATTTATTGTAGATGGGTTGAAATATAAAAATTATAACAAATGGAATGACTTTTAGCCCCACCCCTCCCCTATATAGTTTACTGCAACACTACTGCATGTTACAATCATACCATCTATGATTCCATTAAAAAAACTATGAGATATTTGCTTTATGTAAATCATTTTTGTAACAGGTTCTTTCAGTTGCTGTTTAGGAAAATGATGGCTGACAATAAGTTACAATAAGTTAACGTTTGCTACATTTTAGTAGCACACAAACTTTGTATGTTAAATGTATGTAAAAACTTTTGTAGATGACCTGTTCAATAGCTGAACCACCAACACAAGCAGAGTTTATGCTTTGTCAAAGAACAATAAATTAATATTATAAATAATTATGACATCAAAAATTTTAAATGTTGTTAAGTTTACTTTTCATGCTTTTGCACAGTCCATGTATTAACCTACAGATATCACAAATAATTAATGTAGTTTTATCATGTGACTACTTGACAGTCACAACATCACACAGAAATATGGCACCAGTTTAGGTAACCAGTTTAGTTTCTTTAAATCACAAAGAAAAGGATGTGATTTTCAAAGATGTAAAGAGTTCGGCAGACTGCAAAAAATAAAACAGAAATCATATGTTTGAAACCATGTTAAGTTTTATTTCAGAATATTATGTTTTAAAAAAGTTTAATATGGTGACAGCATTAATACAGTAGCATTTCATTTTTTTGATTTTTTAAGTTTAGATTCTTTTTAGATTCTGTTTGTTTTTTCAAAGACTTTGTCCATAAATTAATATTTTTTTAAATTGATACATGCACAATACACATGCACACATACACACAAGTGCCAAAAACGTTTAGCTTTTATGTAGCACTAATACCCTTCATAAATGTATTGCATGCCGTAAATGAATTTGAGAAGGGCACAGATTCGATTGTCCCTGATTACTAAAGCTACATTTTTAAACAAGAATCAGCACATTTATTTAAAAAACACATTGTGTTTTTTATAATTAGAGTTGTTGTCTTCATCTGTCTGTCCATTGTCATAACGTTTTTGTTTGTTGCTGATAAAGTAAAAATTTTATTACAATTAAAATCTAATTTTATGTAATAAAAATTACAGTAAAACAAATTACAATAAAACAATAAATACTGTTTATTTGCATTATGGGAGAATTTCTACATAGAAAGCTTTTTTTGTTAGCTGTTATAAAATGTCTGAACTGGAAGCACAAAGGTTTGTTTGCATTTTTGTCTTCTGGGTCTAATACATTTTGTCACATTGACAATAATATTTACACATAAAACTTAAAGGCAATGTGTTATGAGTGACTGAAGTACTGTTCACTACTAGTAGTACACTAATAATATATTAATATAATATATTAATATACTGACACATCTTTTTAGTGGTGAGTTAATGCAGTGTGTTCTTAAAACCTAAGTTTGCTTAAATTTTGTCATTTATTGACAATAGGTAACAACATGAAATATCAGAATCTGGAATCAATTTTAACTTTGAAGTTTACCTAATAATCTGTTCATTTTCCTACAGGCATTACATCATATCTTAAACCTCACCTAGACTGACAACTTATGGAACCAGCTAACAGAAACAGCCTCAAAAACCTGAGGAAGCTGTTGATTTGAAGTGGTGCAACATTGTGGTTAATCTTTTGTGAATTTGATGGTGAACTCTTCTAAAAGTAGCTCAAACTGTGAAGCTCTTGGGGACTAATTCCATTTTCAGACTCTGGACTGCAACTGAATATACAAACTGATGTACATTTTTCATTCCGTGGATTTTGAATCAGACATGTTTTGTTTCCTCTGATTTGACCTCCAAGGCTATATTGTAATGCTCAGATTATTTTTCAATACAAGTTGCAATGTCTTAAGTAGGTGCATACAATTTGTAATTTTCAAAGAGAATATAAGCTGAACACCTTGAAAATATTATAAAACCATAAGGTGCGATACTTAAACCAACTGATAAACAGGTGTAGTCCGTAATCCTCCTGGGATCTTGTGATTTGCCTGGTTAGACATCTCTAATTAGCATCTCAGAAATTTAATCACAAGGAAACCTGAGTTCAGTTGGTATTGTCTATGCATACATCAAAAGATAAAGTGTGTCCAGCAAAATTTTTTAAATATTATTATCAAGTTACGTATTGACAAAAAAAGTGGTGGAGCATAATGTATGAATTTTTCCTTGACACGTTAATTTGAGAAACCTATTAATTTGACAAAAATGTATTAAGTTTAAAAAAATCTGGTTGATGCTGGACTGGTTGTTTTAAATAAAGTAAAACCTACTTATTTTGTTGGACTACCCTAAAACTGTTTTATATTTAAGGTTGAGGCTATATATTAGTTAGCTCAGAACAAACAATGCATTGGTGTGTTTGGGAGGGGATGGGGTGGTTGTTGGGGATGGGGGGATACTACAGCTACTACAAAACAGGGATGTTGGTCACTTATAAACCTTTTAACCTTTTTTTATTTTGTTCATTTATTTTTTTACTTCAGGCCAAAACAAGCCTTAATTACTTCAATACTTCAATTATGACTTTGAATTATGAATTGTATGTACTGTATTATAATTTGCACGTCAAGTTTTTCGAAAAAAAATAACAAAAAACTTAAGAAAATGTAATGCGTTACATTTAAATACATGAGATGATGAAAGATTTTATGCTTCACTACCATTTATAAACTTCGGTTCTTTACGTCAATCGCTACTTTTATTTTGAAAAATGAAGAAAGGAGGCGTGAAGCGAACGACAACCGCTATCTCGTTCAACAATGTCTGTTCAATATTACAAGACAACCTGAAAGTCAGCTTTAAAATCATGTTGTTTTAGGGCATTTTTTTTATCCTTATAAATAGGTAAATATATACCAGAGGGAATGATGACGAATTTGTTTGCATTTAACCTTTGCAGGACGACAAATAGTGTGCAGCGCATATTAAAACGTGTTCGTGTCAGATTGCCACAAAACATAGCAGCATTGCAGACACAAAGTTATGTTTTTCAGACAAATCGTCCTGCATCCCAGTGGATATTTTGTCTCACTAGGTCTTTTCATGCCGGGGCTCAGATCTACAGTAAGGACGATGGACAGAAGGGTACTGACCCTGTGTCAGTTTCCAAACGTTCACACACACACCCAAGCCCGTCTGTGGCACAGAAAGGTACGTGCATTACGAAATGTATCAAATCTTTGGCAAAACATATTTTGGCCTAAGATCTTAAATTAAAACAAATAATAAAAAAAAATCTGAATGCTTACACTGTTTGAGACCACATATGCTGTAAATGTATGGTTTTGCTGTAATTTCAAAATCTATAATTTTACTGTTATGTTTATTTTTTATCTCATTGCAATTTTATGTAAATAGTTTTTATGGAAAGCACTTTGCGTAATAACTTTATGAAATGTGATCCATAAATAAACTTGCCTTGTGTTAAATATGGGGTTTTGGACATATGCAGTATTTTCATGTCTTATCCTGTTCGTCTTTTTTTTCCAAGCCAAACAGGCAGGCAAAGACTTCACCTATTTATTTGTGGTGCTTATTGGACTCGGCGTTACAGGTGAAGTGATATGTTTAATTTTTCTGTGGTACAAACGAATTGCAAAAGTCATCACAGTGATAAAATTTAATTATAATTAAAAGCCCTTTCTACAAAATTTCCATGTTTGACAGTGTAATAAATCAACATTTTTTCTTCTTTTAGGTGGGCTGCTTTATGTGGTCTTTCAAGAGCTATTTTCCTCATCAAGTCCAAGCAAAATCTATGGAAAAGCTTTTGAGAAGTGCAGATCTCACCCAGAGGTTAGCAAGTGGTGAGTTATTCACCACTGTGAACTCGAGCACTTCTGCCAGAATGTCAGATACATACATTTGTTAAATGCATAAATTATATGATGTTAATGTGATGTTTACGCTTTATGAAATGTAAAGATAATTGGAGCTTTGGGAGAACCTATCAAAGGCTATGGAGAGACCAGTCGACGTGGCAGAAGACAACAAGTGAGGTACAATATGTAATATCCCAGTAAACAAACATTTCTGTTACATGTATCTTTTGTACCATATGCTAAACAAGATTTTACTCACAGTCATGTTGAGTATATGAAAGACGGACACAGACACATGCGGCTGAAATTTTACATTGAGGGATCTGAGCCAGGCATACGAGGAACTGTTCATTCAGAGTCAAAGGAGGTACATTGCAACATCTCAATGATTAAATGTTTATATTAGTTGCATTAAACACAATGTTTAATAATGTTACGGTGTGTCAATTGTTGTTGTTTTTTTGTCTGACAGAATCCAGAGACAGGAAAGTATGAATTCCGGTATATTTTTGTGGACATAGACACATATCCCAGAAGGGCAATCGTCATTGAAGACAATAGATAAGATTGTTACAAATATAATTGAAATAACAGAGGTTCAAACTTGTATTAATAACTTTGATAATAGAATTGAATGTATGTCATTACCCGGACTAATCAATCTTGAATTGTCTTTTGTTTTTTGCTTATCACAAGATGTATCAAAACATCTTGTATTTTCTATAAGAATTGGCATGTTTTTGTTATAATCTGTAGTAGAATCTGTAGTTTGGAATAAAGTTTGAGATTATAAATAATTTAGAAACAAATTGTAATACATGTTAATAAATAGGTTTAATGCTTTTGCTAAAAGGAGTCTATATACTCTTCTTTGCTCTTTGGAATTGCCAGAAATATACAACATGAACAAAATTCAATAACCTCAGTTCATTTCGTCTTTAGTAAAGAGGTTTCTTCGTTCGCCCGACAGGCGGCGTTTTCTTACTGCGCGTGCATCCTTCTCTATCCTCCCCTACAAGACGTCTCAACATTGATTCAATTGTTACCCCGCTCCATATATGCAATTATAAACACGTATCAATCACGTAAATAGCTAAATAAGCACAACATAAACACAGAACACGGCTGACTTATGGAATATGACTTTTATTTTGACGGATTTTCTCCATTATACACGGAACTACAGACGCCTTACGAGACAACAGAAGAACTACAACAAAACCCCTTCGTTTGCTCATGGAAAAAACACAACAGCGGTAGCTTTTCTTGGAAACGTTTGAATATTTCATGCATTAAGATGTACTAACAGGACAAGAACAGTCAGACTAGAAACAAAGAGCGACGCCCAAACTGGAAAATTGAGTCTAACGCTTCGTGGTTTTATTTTATGTAGGTAAATTTAATTTTAGCCCATTAGCCAAGCGACTTCCTCTCCCGTCTATGTGCTACAGATGCGGTGCTAGCTGTTTAAAACTGGATTATAACCTTATAACTGCCTTTAAAAGGTAAGACCCCTTCGAAAATGACTGTTTTATAGAAAAACAAATATGTAACTAAAACTTAAGACGTAGGATTATTGTGTATTTTAAGAGCTAGTTTTGTTGGTGTGCCCTATGTTTACATAAATTAGCTCGTGGGTGGTTGAAAAAAATTAATGCCTGTGTATTACAATACCTTTAAAACGTATTTATAAAAAGTTAAAAGCTTGAATTTTAAGAACCTCACATTCAATTTGAAATGAGAAAAAATGCCACGGAGTGATTATTTTGGGTCGGATACGGTCTGTAAGCAAACTGTTAAAATGATGTACAAGTCAAGTTATAAATATATAAAATAACACATGCATATAAAATAACACATGCTTTTTCCAAATGCTATTGTTGGATCTTATTTCAGTTTTTCAGATTGAAAGCTGATTATGATCATTGATACCAACTGGTGAGAAGCATGGAACTGTACTGGTACATGTAAGTTTTAGGAAGAAGTTTTTGTTGTTTTTGGCTGTTGAGTTAATTGCAACATGTTTCAACATTATCAGCTCTTACGCCAATGTTTTGTGGAAGCCGTAATAAAATACAGTAAACAAATTAGGCTTGTATTTTCTGTAAATGTTTTTACTTTATGGAATGTATATCTATAACTATCATACTATTCTGCTGTGCTGTATTTGTTTCAGAAAGATGATTTAAGCTTGTTCTCTATTTTGTTTTAGAGTCGTCATAATATTTATAATGATTAAGATCTTCTTCTACATCTGCTGGTACCGCTCAAGGCAAAGACAGCTGGCTGCATACCTCAGCAATCCCCGCAATGCACAGATCGTCATTGTGGGAGGAAGAGCATACCTGCACCAGATCTGTGAAAGGCAGAATGTGAGTAAATGACAGCCTCTGCCCAATCAAACCCTTTTTACTTTTTCAGCGTGTGGCCATCTTGGCTGTGAGTCATTAGGTGCCGATCTAATCGCTTTACTCGTTTAGTTTCCTAACAACAAGACTAGAAAAAAAATCGATTGGGGTATTTGTAATGTAAACTTTAGTTTTGTCAGTGTCTAAAGTTTAGAAGTGTCAGTTTACAGTAAATTTGACTAGTAAATGAGAGTGAGACTTTAAGGCTGACAAACAAATGGTTTTCCTCCACTGTCAAGTTGTGAGCAATATAATAGTTATATTGTTAGTTATAATAGTTATAATAACCAAAACATTATTATCATTTTCTCACACTAATGTCATTCTAAACCCACGTGACTCACTTTCTTCTGTGTAGCAAGTAGAATCGTTGAAGAATGAACTTCCCACACATTCTGTGTAGTGAATATAAGTAGGTATTAGGGCTGTCAAGCTATTAACTTGACATTTATTACACAAAGCTTTGAAAAAATATATAGAAGGTAGCATTTGAGTTTTATGAAACTTCTTTAATGCTTTATTTGGAGCTTGGTAATCCAGATCCGCATTACCATTTTCATTATGTGGAAACAACCTTGCTAGTAAATTCATATTTAACTTTTCTGTTAGTGTGTTAAAAGATTAAATAAAGTTTGTATCTGTCTGTATCTGTAGTCTGTTTCTGAGCAAAAGAAATATGCATTTGTGCACAGGTTACAGATTTGGTTGGCTTTTAGACAATGACTATTTTATTTTGGAGAACATGCTATTTACATACTCGGAAGTTCAGAAACCATTTCAAACTGTTTCCACATTTCAAACTTCCACCTCTACTGTTTCACAACACAAATTTTGACCTTGGTGCGCTGCATGTTTTTAAACTTGTGATGTTAAAAGTTTCACTTTGAAAGGTCAAAGCTACAACAAGGATATGTTAAACCAAACTAAGGGCAGGAGTGGCAGGTCTCTGCAGCATGTGATTCACACAGGTTTCTGAATGTGTGAGCTCTTCTGTTTTGAAGAATCGTTTCATTTGCTGGTGTCCAGCATTTGTCAAATCTGACTGGTGTCTGTGAAAAAGCTTGAAGAAGGCAGGAGAAACAGTTTAGATGGGGCAAGAGTGGGGCCCATAGCTGAGGGCTGTGACAGCGCTGACAGAACCTTTTAGGAATGCAGTTGTGTTTTTTGGCAGGTTGACTAAAGCTTTTTCTCTCATACAGTCAGGTTATTGTATCTTTGACTATAAGGTTTCTGATGTGTAGAAGGCACCCTGTCTGTAGCTCTGGATCATGTTGAAGCCTGTAACACTAAATTCAGCAAGAAAAAACCTTTGTTTCAAAATGAGAAGTTTTTTGCATTCAGAGCATCTGGAATCAATCTGTAGCACAAGTACTGACTGTAAGAAAAAGCTTTGAGGAATCCTTTGCAACTCAAATAGGTTTTATTTTTGCACTAGCATCTTTTACCTATAATATTGTAAGCTTTAATTTATGCATCTTAACATTTTCCATTCAAATCATTCTCAATCCATTACTTTTGTTTTTCAGACTATATTTTTATATTCGCTATAGGTCCAAGTTCTAGATTGTCAGATATTTACTGCAGTTGTTTTTTATCTTCAGAAGCTCAAAGATCCATATATTTTTAGAAACGCAAGCTGCCTCTAGCCCTCTACACTGGAAATGCCCTCAGTGTGACAACAAACAGTTTAAATAAGTTATAACCGTTTGGACATCATGCATAGTTGGAATTATTAAAGTAGTTTTGTTGTTTGGCTTCCCTTACAAGGTTATTTAATACAGTGTACAGTGAGTTACAGAACGCATATAAAAATAATCGGTTTGATGCTAAACAAACCTCTTAAACTTTTCTAAATGCAACCCTCATCATTCATTGGTGGGACGAACAGATGTCCTGCCCCAAACTTATGCCATTTGCTAAGCCAGTGTTGCATGAGGTAATATGCTTAAACAAACAGAAATGTTTTGATAGTTCCAAAAGCCAGTGTTTACACTTTTGGGGGTTATTTAAAAATGCCTTTTGATAGTTTTGGATATTATGCTGTTTAAGGAGAAAGGCTTTTAACATCCAAAAACACACTTGGAAAATTTTATTAGAAGTCACAGCCTGCTAAACATGAAGGAATTAAAACATTTTTATAGAATAACAAGAGTCAAACCAAACAGATCCACACAATTGTGAAACCCAGCACCTTAAAGTGGCTGTCACAAGCTCTGTCCATTTCAGGCTTCACTACTGTGTTTATTTAGTGTTCTTTCAGATAATTACTCAACCTCAGATCTTTCCTGTTGGTTGTCCTGTTACCTAAGTGTACAACATGTTTGATTGCTTTCTGATTGTGGGTGTTTCACTCCTACTGCTGCTCTGCTCCACAGACATCAATCTGGCCCAGTTGGTATGGCGTTCAGGACGACGGCTCAGTGGGCGAACCCTCCGCCTCCCTGCCACCATCATCATCACTGTCTCATCTGGACATGCCCCCACCATATGAGGCAGTGTCTGGAGGTAAGACTGACTCACTGTACAAATACACCACAGTCTGCACTCAGATCAGAAGGGCTTATATTCAGGTTATTAAGAAAACTGTTAACCAGAATTTGGATTGTTTTAAAGCACATTTTGGTTGTGGTAAAGTTAAATGTGTGCAGGGTTGTATTTTTATGTGTTATATAGCCATGGATTTGTTACTGTTCATAGGATTGTTATTAAAAACACCAACACCAATGTCAAAATTGAAACTCTTCCTTTACTGTAAAGCATATTGTTCTGAACTATTTATAGTGTCATGAGACATTGGCCTTCTTCAGATAAAAAATTAAAAGACTTGAAGGACAGATTTAGTCTGATTTTTATAGATCTATAAATGAAATCCTACTGTTGCGGGAGCCTGCCTGTAGCCTGCACTTAATCTGTCCTATAGTTCAACTAATGGAGCATGGCGCTAGCCACAACAAGGTCATGAGTTTTAACCCAGATGCATTAATGTAAATCATCTCTTAAAATACTTTTCCAAATGGCTGCTTGCTGCATAGATGGAATGTAAATGATTAAATGTTTGTTGAACTCCAAGCTCGTCGTCAATTCTTTCTCATATGTTGCAGTTTATGTTCACACCAAAAAACAACTTGATATATTTCAGTCCCACTTGATCTGCTTAGAAGAAAAACATTTCTCAGTCAGCAACAATATTATATACAAGACAATATTATAGAACAAAAGCCAGAACACACCAAGTGTAGTGTTAGAACACTTGGTATGATGAGATCATTTAGCAACATGCTAACATCAAACTCTATTTAAAACAATTGCGTAGCACGCTATTAGCACTGAGTGCTAGTTTGCTTTGTTTCTCTAGGGAGAGTAGATTCTTATGCTTCTTACACTGCTGTGTGCTCTGTAAATGGTTAACAGGGACATTTTTTTGACAAGAGGAAGCAACAGTTGGTAAGTGGGCCTGCAGACATCAATCCATCTCAAATTAGCCAATGACCAATGTCTCTTAATTGGCAGGTTTCATAAATGACATACACAGAAGGACGTTTATATACACCAGCTGCCAGATATTGACATTACCCGTGGAAAAGACTGCTGTGAATTTGGCCATGAGAGCTCTGTGAATTAGGTTTGCTGCTTGTTCTTTCAGGAGCAGAGAAGGAACTTTTCTGGTCTTGTGTGGAAAGGCAGATTCTGGCTTAAGGCATTTGTTCTTCTGTATCATGTTGTAGCTTCTATCCTTTTCTTGTTATTTTTGTGCTCTGAGTATTTTGACACCTTTCAAACCTCTGTTACAGGAAGTCTTTGTGTGACTTTCTGAAAGGAGATTTTACATTTCCTCTAAATGTGCTTTATTTAACATAACGTACTGTAATATTAAAGCAGTACTTTTTCTTTGTTATAGATGAGCAAAGTAAAATTAAAAAAGTAAAAGTAAAATACTGCTTTATCTTAATCCCCCTGTAATCATTATAATAACTCGCCACTTGTTAGATGGCATCTGTAGATATACAACTTGTAGGACTTTATTTTTATTGTCAGTGACTATTGATGTAGATGTCATGTTGATGTGATGTGATGGTCAAATTCTCTCTGATATGATAATTACATGATTATCCCTCAGCTTATCAGATTTATCCACACAGTATATGCATCCACAAATAGATAGCCCAAATGTTATGTTGTGCAGTTTTAACTAGATCCCATGGGCCTTAGGAACCCACACAGGGCCTCTGGGGCTCCATACTGAGGCTCAGTACACTGCCTTATGTGAAAGAGCCCACACCCCATCTCTGTGATTCTCTGGTGGGAAGATCCAGCTAGTTTATGTTGCTTTATGGTTGCTAGTGTGTTCTAGGTACATTTAAGTGATTGCTTATCTCCCTATATGAAAAGAGCCCACTGTTAAGCCTTTGTGATGTTCTCATCTCCAGATATGATCCATCTGGTCCCTGTTCCAGTTTTATTCCAGGTTAATTTTCCTTCAGGGCTAACCAATCACTTGGAAAAGTGATAGAACATTTTTTCTCTATAGGCTGTTCATTTGACTTGTTGTTTATGTTAGTAATACAAGCAGTTTGGGATTTGTGCACAAAAGTTTTGGGCAGAGGAATAATAGTGGACAAATATAAGAAATTATAATGGTGATGCCTACTTTAGCAAGCCCCACTAAGTATTCACTTGTAATTATATTCACTTGGATGTATTTATTAGTTTTGTGAATAAGAACTGCTGATTGGCATCTAACATAACATTGGGTTAAAACACATGCCCTTGACCATTTCATTGCTGCCAGTCTTATGGAAAGAGGAATTGTGAAGTTTTCAGTTCCGAACCTGGCAACCCACAGCACTGCACATTTTCTGTGTCTTCCTTATTTGAGGCACCCAGTTCAGTTCATAGAGCTCTGCTTATGAGCTGATGATCTGAATCTGGTGTGCTAAATAAGGCAGACCTCCAAAATGTGCACTCAGTGACTGAAATTGATATCCACTGACCTAGAGCAATGGCCTTTGTTCAGTGTGCTTCTACAGTGCTTTTGTTTACAGTCTTTGAACTGTACACAATGTGTTTTTAGGCTGTGCCTAATCTAAATAAAGCTTACCCTTAAATTGTTTTCACTCTGCTGCTTTAAAAGGACAAATGTTTTGTTGATAGCTGCTCTTTTACTAAAGCAACTCACAAAACATGCAAGATGCTTTCACATATTGTGTGAATAGTATGTAGAAGAATTATCAACTAGACATGGTAAAGATGCCACAACACACGCTTTTGCATTTATTTTGATGCCGTAGTGTGTAAGATAAAATCTCTAGAGCAGGATGTGGTTTTGTGGTATGATCTTCAGTAAGCAGTCATTACAAGATCCACCAAATCTTTCAGAATTCCGTTTCTTGCTCTTTGATGTGAAGCAGTTATGGAAAACACCCTCCCACCCTCCGCTTTCCCAAGAATCCTCTTCTGTATGTGTAGGTTGTGTTCTCTATATATGGTGAAAGACTCACCTGTTTTGTGGAAATGTTCGGCAATATTTGCTGTTGTCTGAGGCAGTGGGCCATGGCAGATCGTTTGCAGTGGCCTGCAGGATAAAAACAGCAAGGGCACGCTTATACAGTTACATAACTTCCCATTTAGAATGCACGTTGCATTGTTGGATCATTTCAAGGTTTGTTTGTGAGACTTTGTGATAGCTGAGACTCTGCATCTAACTGTTTTAGACATAAAGTTAAAAATAAAGACACATTTAACAATTAAATCATGTGTTATGATATTTTTTATCTGTTGATGTAATCTGTAAATCCAGTAAAAGTTGATACAGTCAGAAGCACAGCTTGTTTACTTTGTACTTTAAACCCTCTTTTCCATTATCATTGCATTTGTATCTTCTCTGTTTTATGCAGCAAATGATCTGAAGCCTCCACCGTACAGCGAGTATGCGCAAAACGACGACACTGATGTATCCCTGAGCATCGCCATCCCAGACGGCAATGATTCTAGTGCCATTAGTGATGCCCCGCCTCCCTACACACCCTGTGCCATCTCTCCAGCCAATCAGCAAGCAGACAACAACAGCCAATCACAATCCGAGGCACGGTCAAGTTAGGCATCTCCCCTATATTTAAACAAGGGCTAAGTGCCAGCTTTAGGCCCTCCCCAGATCATTGGTTTTCCCATCAGGATTTAGTTTCCCCAGAAACCATTTGAAATTTCACACAACTGTACAAACCGTAAAAGATTTCACTTAGGACGTTTTACAATGATCTTGTTGATTCTCTTACTCACTGAGAGAATTTTGGTAGTGCACAATATGCAGTATAAAGAATAACTGGCTTGTTGCCATCTACTGGTGGAGTTGAGAATTGCTCCGCTCACACTGGTGAAACCGGTGCTTTTTGTTCACACACGCCTTATGCTTAATTCAGCCAGTACCACGACAGAGCATAGCCATACGACAGATACCGCATAATACAGTTATTTAATTATGTTAAATGGACATTTCCATTGCATTTTTTGTGCAACAGTATTGGTAACTAATGCTTAGAGCATCAGCACAACGTTACTGAGTTTATATCACATGAAATGTATATAGGCTATTGAGTTGATCAGTGCCAAGCGGAGAGTGCGTTCTGCTTAGACCATGATGTTGACATTTCTTTTTTCTCTAAAGTCCCAAAGGGAGAGGTTAAAGAATCGAGGTCTAGCCTCAGGTTTATTTATAACCTCAGTTTATATGTGATGACAATTAAAAAAACTTTGCCCTGTGAAGCACTTTTTAATGTGTTGTAGTTGCCTTAATTCTGTCTGTTGGTAAGTGTCCAATATTCATGAATCAAAGCCGATGTGGCTAGTGTGGCTAATGGTTACGACTCGTGTAAATGTGTTGTATCGCTTATCAGGTTAACTGTAATACACTGATGCATTCGAGATCACAGTGCCCTTATTAACTAATTCCATAACTGAACTAGAATTTGTGTGTGTGTGTGTAAGTGGGTGCGTGTTAAGATGTGTTAAGTGTGATAAATCCAAACAGAACTTCCTCGTGAAAATGTTGATGTGTTTTGAAGTCATCTCTGTGCAGTTGTCAATATACCAGGTTCACATAATGGGATCAGTCATTTTTTGTATTTAAAAAAGTTCACATGAAAGGATGTAATGTACGTGTGCTTTTAGAATATGTGTGTGTGTAGTTCTGTTTTACCTCCGGGTTCCCCAATTCTTTTCACCTTTACTATATAATTTCATTTATATTCATTATTTGATTTAAATTGCTAATCCTGCGACGATGTATTATCTCATTTAAACTGAAGTACTGTATATGCTATTTTTGTATTTATGGAAAACCCCTTTGAATCTCTTTGAAAAATAAAGTTGGGTGAAATGTCTGAAAATATTGAATTTCTTTATCACTAACAAACTGATTGACACGCTTCATTTACCAATTTGTTTGTGACTTTAATTAAATATGCCATTGACCTCAAAGAATAAGTTAATGTTTGTTACAGATATTACTTTCTGTTCATTGGTCACAATGGAAAACTTTAGGAAATTCAAGTTTAGTGCATTGCATTTTACCAGGTCTCTGCGCCCTACTGAGTATTAACACATGCAGCCATCAGAATAATGTTCTCTTTGAGAAAAATTAGTACTTGTAAGAGTAGTATGCTATAAAAACTGGAACGTTGGCCTGTAGCAGCTGCTTTTTTGGCTACCACAAGGGGGCAGTAGTACATTATTCTTTAGCTTACTTTGCTGTCACACTGGATGTTTTCTCTTCAGGTTCTCAGCAGCTTTATGATAAGTTGCCATTCTGTTCTTTATTTGTAACAGCATGCTGTGTATTACATATTTCCATATTCATAACCCTGCAGAGCCGGTGCCCTCTGCGCTGTGCTTCCTACTCTCTTGTGTGGGTTGATAGAATCTCTGTTAAAACACTGAAGTGGGTGGCTCCTGGCAGTCAGTACAACTTTATCTTATGACTGAAGAACGCAGCTTTGCAGGATATTTCAAACTTTTTGCACCATGACAGATCTCTTACCAATGCATGTGTAAATCTGGAGGTGCAAGGTGCCATATTTGGCATGTTGAGTGTATATTTGACCTGCAATAAGAATTACACAACCTTTCAACCAAGCCACAAATGTCTCAGACTCAATATAGTTTGAAATATTTCTCCAAGATTTTCTTTAATAAATGTCAATAGTCTGAAAAATGCAGTACGCCTCATGCCGCAAAGGGCTGGTAATGATTTTAGGTCCAAATAGATTGGACTAATCTTATTGTGGATATTATTTTGTGTTTGTAAAATCTAATGCATATTTCAGATAATTGCTTTATGCATGTAAAATCAAACTCTTTAGATTAGATTAGATTAGATTATTGCATTAGCACCAGAATACACTGTTGCCACAGTGCATCTGGCAGAATGCGATGCTAACAATGCCAAAGTCATGTGTTTGATTCTCTGGGAGTTCATGAACTATTCAAAATATATATCCAACTCCACTTTAAGTTGTTTTAAATGAAAGTGTCAGCCAGATGCATGTGTTGTTATAAATGTACTTGCAGCTATGGATAGCGATTGTCATCATGTAGAAAACTAAAGCTTTATTATTATTAATTTTTTAACATTGGCAGGGCTTGACTTAAACTGCGTTTTTTGACGCTGAACAGGAATTTACTTGGACACATTAACTGCAGCGTAACTTTGATGTTTAATGTGCAAGTGCTGCATGAGAACTCATTCACTTCCACAGCTACAGCTAAGAACAGAAGCACAGACAGATGCACTCAATGGGTAAGCGACTGTTTATATCCACCCGTGCTGGAACACAGGAAGTGTTGCCCTCAGCTCCTGCAGCCCTTCATGTTAGTCATGTAAATCTGCTGTGAGGACAAAGGAAACGCACATATTGGCCATAAGTAGTGAATCAGTCATTGTAAATAAACCAACAGACTGGAGCTAAGAATGATTCCTCAAATACACCCTGACTCATCTACTTTCTCTAATTCTGTCAAATCTTTATTTTTTCTCTCTGGAGGCTCAAAAGCTGACCCATTCTCTCTTTCTCTCTGTCTCTCTCACTGTCACTTTCACCCGCTCTCTCTCTCTCACTTCCACCTGCACTCTCTTTCACCCTCTCTCTCTCTTTCTTTTTTTTTCCTAGCGAGCACTTATCAAGTATTCATTAGGATTATCGGATGAGCAGAAAATGTCATGTCAGAATTATTCTTCTGTGAGCAGTTCTTTATGAGGGTATAAACCGGATTTAGGCTGTTGTCTGAGCTGCATCTGGAGCGGTTGGTGTTTAATTGCTACTTTGACAGTAGCAGTGAAGTAAACATGATAAAAGTTATTGCAAATATTACTCATGTACTTTACAATTAATATCACAATATCAAGTTAAACTCTCAATATCATTGTTTTCACAGATTTCATAGGACCACTGTACATATTAATACAAGTACAAGGAGACATCATTTTATATCAAAAATATAAGTGATATTTTTATGATATATGATTTATGATGACATAGGCCTAAAATCATTTCAAGATATGAAGGCCCTTTTTATTCTGCCAGGAACCTCCTTTTCATGTATCTTCGCATCAGGTCAGCACTTCACGCATGTGGAGTTCCCTGGGATGCACAATTGCCTGTACATCCCTTGCGAAAAGTAATTCTCCCCACTGATAATTCTGTTATTTCTGCTTCAGTTATTTACTCTTTTCTCCTCAAAAACTCATACAAACCATTATTCATAACAACTATCTGGTCTAACTATATCAGTGGGGACATACAAACTTTATTCTCTGATCAAATTTAGGAGACAATTACATCATCCTGAAAAAACCCAAATCATCAGATGATCCATTGGAAATTACTACATAGACTATCTGTCCCCTTTAAAACGCTTCTATATGCATGTGTCACCTTCCCGAAATTGCAAGTTATGTCCTCAGAGGGCACTCAGTACATATTTACATTTTTTGGAAATGCTCTGCACACGTTCCTATTAGAAAAGGATGTGGTTTTGACTCCAGATCTTTTCTTTTTAAATAACTTTTGGAATTGGCTCTCTCCACCACAGAGAAACTTGCTTTTAGCTGCCCTTACTGCTGCAAAGAAAATGTAAGTCAGTCACAATGGGTTCCTCCCTATTTAATGAACAGACATGTATGGGGCTTATCTTTGCTCGACATTGTTTTTATGGAACTATCTACAGCTTGCATTCATGGAGGAAAGACAAAAACTTTGAAGACCTGAACTGTTACATTTGATATTGTTAAATCTTTTGTTTCTTCTTATTGATGTATAATTTATTTGGTATTTATGTATATTTTTTGTTTTTCTTGTTATTAAGTATTACACTTTGTACTTTTCTCTGCTGCAATGTCTTGTATTTCCCTCAGAACAGTATAAGTCTACCTGGTGGGTGGGGGGTTTGGCTGCAGTCTAAATTACTGTGTTGTACTTTGTGCTATACTGAACTGACTATTCAATAAAATAATTGTATACAAAAAAATAGCTGATGCTCAGAGCTCATTTAACAGAGAATGGAGTCTAAAGATTCAGGACCACTATTGAAATGCTTCTGTTTTGCATTTTGTTAATTTAATGCAAATGTATGTGAATTTCTTAATATTAGGTATGTTCTTTTTTTCTACAATCACAGCATGCACTCATGATGGAATAGATTTGCAAGTTGCAAAACCAGATGATCTGTGTTACCCAGCATGCGGCAAGAAAGTGTTAAGGGCCATCCTGTCTACTTCTGGGGCATTTTGTGGGAATCTGATCTTGTACATAAAAATGTTAAGTAAGTCAATGCCTCAAATCTACTTTGTTTAGTAACTGGGAAATAATGCAGAACTTTTTCTTTATTAATGACCTTGCATCATAAGCATTTTAATGTTTTGTTCCTGTTAAAGTGTGTCTTTCAAATCCCAGGTTGGTCTCAAACTTTAGGACCCCATTGTACTGCAAGGGTCATGTTTTGAGAACTTGTACATAGCGGGCATCTGCTGTAGCTGACCAAGAAAACACATCCATCCTCATAAATGTGTTGATTCCTAATAGCCCAGAGTGCCCCTGTGTAAGTTGTGATGTCATGTGATAGACGGGAACATCAGTCAGGCTGTTTTAGTTGTGTAACAGAAAGAATGATCTGATGTCACAATTCATCCAATAATATAATACTGTACTGTCATCTTAAGATCCTTAAGAATCTGCCATCTGACGACGATCTAACAGTGTAAATAGATGACACAATAACTATGAAATATGATATTGTTAAGACATGCATATACTATTATTTTAGCGTGCAAAAAAATGTTGCTTTGTCTTAATGTATTTGTTAACGAGGACACATCCGTTGTGATGTTCTGTGTTGTTTTTTAATTATGAATCATTCCATGCAAGATGTTCTGTGGGCGAGTACTTATTATTGTGAGAGAGGACAGTTTACAGGCTAAATACTTTGCTCAGAATTACTGATGAAATCTCATGTTTAAGCAGAAAGACACAGTGCTGTGTACATCATTGGATCAAAATAACTCAGTTGAGGCTGATTATTGGATGATGGCTGTGAAAACAGTGGCAACATGTTTTTTTTGTCAGCACTGAAAAAAGGAAACGTTTTGTGGCGGAGATCCTCCACAACCGCTGGCTCACTGATGTCTTAAACATCACCCCAGCCAAGTTTAATTCATAAGCACTGACACAATTAATCTTGTCTTTTTTAATTACATATTGAAAACAGGACAAAGTCATTCAAAGAAGCTTCAACGCTGCTGTGTTCAACCTAAAGTATTACAAGGCAGAGGCAATATTTGCCTGCTGCAGTGATTTATTGTCGTGTTGAATTAATATTTTTACATAAATTATAGGGAGGGTTTGCCCAAATGGAAAATTGTCACCCCAGCGGGGGATTTCTAACTTATGGCAAGGCTCATGGTGATATCATACTCTTTTTAAATTAGCTCCACTAATGAGTTGCACCACAGAGCTACTATAAAAAAGTCGTCAGCTTTGCAGTTTCAGATTTAGTCAAACCTGAAGGTAAAACCACAATGTTATGTTATGGTAACATTGTGTTAATATTATGGTAACATTATGGTAATGTTATGTTTGTTATTTTATCGTTTTGTTAATGTTTCCTGACAGCCACTCTTTATTTAAAGCTATCTGTGATATTTAAGGGTGTGTAAATTTCAGGGCTGCTTGGCACATGAAGCAGCTCTTAACCTGCGTGTATGCGCATATCTGTCTGTCTTTGCATCTGTGAATGTGTGCCATGCTAATCCATTGTCTGGCTCATTGACACACCCTCAGATAATCAGCAGCCCCCAGTTTCTTGTAACAACCAAAATCCTTTGTTCCACTACATTAATTGAACAAGATTTCCATTTTAATGGAATTGCAATACCCATCTGCCTGTACTTAAAGGTGCCAGGTGTGCATGTTAAAAGCTCATTCTCTGAGACTGGCAGAGGTTATACGCAGTCAGACAGACCCCTATTAGCCATGTTGAGAAGAAGTTTTTATGGCCTAAACTGTTGCTCTGGAGAATACAGTGTGTGCCTCCAGGCTTCATGTATGGTCTTCTCTGTTGTGAAAACCATCTGTGATGGAGGGTGTTATCACAGTTCGTTTGAACACACTCTGCTTCTGTAACTTCTGATCAAGGCTGAGCTATTAGCTGTGTTTGATCTGTAGTACCTGGCAGCAGTGCCAATGAGAGAAAGCTATAATGATACTGTACACGATTACCTAAAACACTTGATGCAGCACTTATTCATTGGTGTAATTATAACAGGCTTCACTGGTTATAGTAATAGGAAGGAAAGCGTCGGAGGATTCTTTCATGTTTGGTTGGCAGGTGTCCATGCCAGCATCTCTCAGCTGTCTGCGCACTGCTAGAGAATCTTGGAACGTTTTCCCAAACATTGTGTCTGAATATTAATGGCTACGGGAAGTGAAAATCTTGGCAGGCTGGTCCAACAATTGCTCTCATTGGTCAGCAGCTCAGTTGTCTTTCTGTCCTGCTCACCTTTGGAAAAATGAAAAACAGGTAAAAATTTTTTTGTCTTTAACACTTTTAAAATTCAATACATAGAGGAAGTCACGTTTAAAACAAGAATTGGAGAACAAGGCCAAAATAGTGAAATGATTGTCCATTTAATGTTTTAACCCTCTTCAAAATTAAAGGAATAAAAGAGAAACTAAGAGTGATACTATTATAATATTATAATTTTCTCTAATTAAGATCTATTAAAATTGCACTATAGGGGACAATATAGTTTTCTGTAATTGAAGAAGTACCTTTTATATAGCAGCACTACAGATTACTAAAAAAGGAACCCAATTTTATTATGTGCCATAACCATTATTAACCATTATTTTTCTAGATGACACTCCTTTTAATCCTCTGACACCTTCAGCAGAGAGAAACAAGGCTTCAAATGAATGTCAATGAAAATAAGAACACAACATCAACACTCCATAAAAAACAAAAGAGATTGTAGCATGTTGTCATTTTGAAAGATGCTGTTTTTGCTCTTGAAGCCATTGTGGCATAGCTGATAGAAATTAATTAAGTGATAATGTGGTTGTTCATTCAACAGCATTCAGAGAACGAAGGGCAAAATGTATGTGAGAGAGAAAGAAAAATGGATGCCTAAGATTATGCAGGCGTTTAATTAAAATTCCTAATGAAGTTAGACGTGAGAAAAAGGTCCTGCGAAACAAGTCAGGTTTGACTTGCAACTGTAGAGGAGCCTAATTTATATAATTTTTTTAATGTGACAATTCCACCTTTATTTTATTAATATTTAATGAATAACAGGCTTTGTAAAGGTTATTTTTGTGCCAAAACTTTCTTTAAAACTTCAGGATAATGCTGTTGTTGTTTTTTCTCAGTTCCATTCATCCCTGTATCGTAAACACAGTTTGAGGTAAACACTACCTCAAAAACAAACCCCATCACAATGCTCAGAGAAAACCAAACCTACGCGGAAGAAATCCTTTATAAATCACTTTGTGGAACAGCTTTTTCGGTTGCGTGAAAAGTCAACATTATCACTCTTATTTCTCTCACTGAAGTGAGACAATATGCTTTATTCTGTTACAAGCTAAATCCAATTCCATGCTTCACAGATGACAGGCGTAGGGCACATGATAGAATGGTAGTGTGAGAGCTTGTAGTGTTAACACAAACCCTCTGATCCTAAATATTAGCAATGATTTGCGGGGAATCTTTCTTTTACCTGAAACAGATATCAGAATTAGCAGTGCTAGAAACACTATTGTTGCAGAATCTGAGTACATAGTGAATACACAAAAAATCTGGTTTCATAAATGTCAATTACAATGTATAACCTAAATAGTTACTTTATTATAACCAAGCATAGCCAATTCAAATGAACTCAAAAGCACCTGTCCTTAATGTCCACTTTAATGTAAGCATTGCTAAGCATTCCTCACATGTTTGTACTGTGTTAATGCTCTTTTGCAGTATGTTTGAATTTGCTGAGACTAGTTCCCCATATCTTCCATGCAACCTCATTTCAAAAAAGTAAGTAAACCATACTATAAGCAGTTATATTGTTCTTCTTGGTCCGTTAATGGGCTGTTTATTGTGAGTTATTTTTACATTGAGTTGAAGTTTTCTGTTTTTCTTTAATTAAAAATCACTATTTCCAATTTCCTTTTCAGCAGTGGTTCTGGAAGCTTCATTTGATTCATGTTCCTAGCGCTTTTCTGAGATGAATTGGCTTCTGAACATCCTGGAGGTACAAACTTCATAACATCTGTATAAAAAATAGAGAGCTTTTTATATTTGCATTATTGTCTTGTATTGTATTAGAGATGTTGTATTGTCAGGCAGACGCTGATAGAAGATTACTAGTTACAACAACCCGTCCTGTCTCAACAAACTTCTTGAAGTTTGTTCTTTCTCAAAGAATATCTCCATGACAAACGTAACTTCTTACCAGCCCCATTTGCTCCTTTTGCTTGACCCCTGCCAGTCACAGCGACTAATTAAAACTAATTAACTTCTCTGGTGTGTGCCTAAAACCAATTACCCCAGTGTAAACTTGCTTATCAGCAAAGAATATTCGACAGCTTGTTAAGATGCAGTGGCCTCTATGGACGTGAGAGATGATGGATCTTTATCTGCGCTGAGGTGGCCAATTATACATTTGAAACTAAATTTAATTGCAACATTTCAATTAGCTAAGACTGTGGTGGAATGACCAAAGTCCCTGAAATGATAATTATGACTGTGTTGGTTTAGAATGGAGGAGTCATAATGGTTATCTGAATAAAAGTTACATGCTAAGTTAAAAACAAATATTTAGTGAATGTAGCATTGGTTTAAGTTTGGAACTTGATACTAAATATTTTACTGATTTTTTCTGCAATGCTGCTTTGAATCAATGTGCGTTGGGAAAAACACTATACACACATACATTTGAACTGAATACTCTCTGAACGTCTAAATTGTCATTATCTTAAATTGCTTAGTGCACAAGTGAATGACCTGTAATTCTCATAACGACTAGTCTGTTTGGGTTTGAGGTGAGAAGGTTGTGATTGTGGGCTGTGACATTATAACCTTTTCTTAAAGGCCTCGGTGTGGCATTGAGAGCAGGGCAGTTCTCTGAAACATGAGACCTCTGCATCTCTATATGGTAAAAAAATAGCAACCAGTCTGAGCAGAAATCCACTTAATGTGATGTACTGGTTTTAGCCACTCCGGTATTCGTTTATGGACCCTATTGAACATTTGTTTTTATGGGCCCCACAGCGAGCTAAAAATAATGTAATTTAATCATTGTTAATTTCCTTAGAAATCTGAACCTCTAGTTTATTTCAGTGTGTAATATCCGCACAATCACCAACAGTTCTTTCATACTTAAATGCTCTACATTACAACGCTACTTAAGCTGTTGATATTAATTTAATGTTTCTAAATTCATTTTAAAGCTAAAGGTGAACTTCATTCATCATTATTCTCTGTTACTGCTCATATCCCCTGATAACTCTGAGACATAACTTCCCAGTCATACTCTTAAAATAAGAAAAGGGTCTAATCCTATCCATCATGTCTGAAGCGGGTTGGACAGTGACATATAGTGTGCAAGTATCTCAACTGACTAACCCTCAAAAAAGCTACAATGGGCTGATATAGAGACAAAAAAGATCCCAAATATCTCTTTATCCATTTTTCCTTCTTAGTATCACTCCAGAAGCTTCGCATACAGGGGCCAATGGTCCTAACACAGCCAGTCTGCTTCCAACCTACCAGAGCAAGAGGGACACCTGGAAAATCACCTGACCAAGGGACTATTCACTACGCCCCAGCGAGCCCCATGCAGGTACACAGAGGTGAATAATGTCTGATGGACTTCATAGTTGGGCAGCTTCACATCCTCCTTCATGGTACTTTGAGTGGCCCCGGGGACTCCTGTCAGTTATGATGGAATCACTGCTGAGGTAGTTGTTTAGCACTGCGCTTTCTTTCTGTTTTAATGCTCCCATTGGGGGCCGAGCTTGACAAATGTTTGTTTGGTGATGGATGGAATGTTGTGTAACACAAGGCTGGACATGGCCCTGTTTAAAAAAAGTGTTGACCAGCTTGGGCACTGAGGCTAGACTTTTATACCACATATTTAGAAAAATAGTAGTTATCCCCCAACCTTTCCGAAACATGTTTACCACATAAAAAAGCATGCACATATACTGTAGAACTAGGTGAAGAGGTCTGAACTTTAATAGACAGTTGCTTGGCAACTTAGTCATTAGACTCATCAAAACTTTCATCAGGAGTCTGAACTGATGTATTGTTAAACATAGCTGTCAAGCAGTGCAGGACACTCTTTGATTTGTGAGTCCTCGAAAGCCTCTATGTCCTTTTTATGGTGCGAGATCTTCACACAGTCTTTAGGCTGACAACAATTTGATTAGTCTTAGGCTATGCCCCTGGTTAATGAAGGCAGCAAATAACAGTAGGATTAAATTCTGATCCTACATTTAAACCTGATAATAACTTTCTCTTGTCATGATCCAAGAACATTCTGCATTATCTAAATGTAAATGTTTTATTTGCACTGCTTTTGAAGTTCTCTGTGGTGTTTAAATCGACTCATTCATGTCATTCATGGAATTTAATACTCTGGTTTTCATGCAGGCAATTGCACATAATATTGAACCAGCCATTCCTTTTTCCTCTCTGGCTGCATAGCAGCCCTCTGTTACAAGTAGGGTATTATATCCAAATCATTATAGATTTTAGCACTGGAAAATGGGCATTTCTCAAAGCAGGGTTGCATCACAGCCATACAATTAAATCCTTTACACTGTGTAGCAAATATTAAACCTGATGAAGACATTTCAAGTTTTAAATCTTTTTTTTCTTTGTAACTGTGGCAAATGGCCCTATCAGGGTAGATTTTTCAGAATGCTTATGTATATATAGCATGTTTTAATATAAAATACAACGTAGACTAATAAAAATGTAGATTACTCACTCCCTGTGCTTTTTTGTGAGAGGTGGAGGATCTTTTTTCCCCAAACATACAACCAAATGCAGCATCTTGTGGAGAAAATTACACATTTAGAGTGATAGAATAAAGATCTGTTTTGGCATTGTTTGGTTTATAACGTAGGCTTTTGCTTGCATTTGAACGAATTACCATTTCTCTCATTAATAAATTCAACAAATTCAGTCAGTCTATTATATTGAACTTTCCCCAGCTGTTTAATTCATCCTCTAAGCTGTTCTTCTCCGTACACATACAGTATGTGCACGAAATACTGATGCCAAATGTCAATGGGGAAACGTGTGTGTGTGCGCTCATATATATATATATATATATATATGAGCGAATATATTACATGTTACAATTAATATTTCCAGTAAAATAATGTGCAATTACAAAAAACTTCACGAAACGCATTGTATCTTGGGTCAATCACAATTGCACAAACCAGTGCTGAACTTTTCAAAGTGATCAGAAAACAAAGTTATTAAAGGCTCCTCGTTCTCCTGTACTGTAAATGTAAGTCATATTCATTTTCAAATACGCGTCAAACTACAACGCCCCCGTTTAGTATCAGTTATGCTGTGTGCGCTCGCGCGTGCTGTAGACGGCTCCATCGATTCTAAAAGGAACGCGCTGGTGGCGTCGCGTCGCGTGGCGTCGCGTCGCGTCGATGACAGAGTAGACACGGGGGCGCTCGCTTTCAGGGCTTTTCACATTGTGTTGCTCTCTGACCGGAGCGCTTCACACAAACCGTCTTTCCCTGCCAGCGAGTTGCACTCCGCGGTGCTGGTGCGGGTCTTCAGCCGCTCCGTTCTCACTGTCTTGTGGAAAAGTAGTGGAAGTCAGCGGGTCTTACTTGCGTTTCTCGCGTCAATTGTCTCTCTTAGATCAAGTCCAGAGGAGGAGGTTGCGTTCAGAGAAACCTGCGCTTATACGGACTAATTCCTCTGCCTAAAGATATTGGATTACTGCACGGTTACGAGTCCTGTTACCTATATTTGACTCAACTCACTGACGCGTCGCTTCTTCTCACCTAGATGAACAGGAGAAATTTTGTGGGACTTCTTTTGGTAAGTGACGTATGTTTTTCTCCTTTACATGACTTTTGACAATGTCAAAACACGGAAAGATGTTTAAATAAGCGAAAAGGGAAAATAAAGCCTGTCTGTGTGATGTAATAGCCCCCTTAATGATTATTTCTCTTTTTTCTAATATTATAATGAATTTATGTTTTTTTACAATGCATTAAAACAGCGGGAACAAGTGTGTGTTTTGCGACCCTGAATTTTCAAGCGTCTTTTCAAGACATAATATTCCGCACAGAATATTGCGCATACAATTAAACATACAGTTTAAAGATCCTGACTCTTTGTTTATTATTTTCCCTCACATATTAACTTTGTCTTTGAACGAGGAAAATGGGGAAATTATTGTTTACACGAATATTTGTTTTGTGTGTATTTTGTTCAACTACGTTTGCCAATGAAAGCATAAACCGCATGGTGGTGCTGCATCAGAGTAAATTTACACTCGGTTTCTCTGTTCATTCAGAAAACCTTTTGAAAACCTTTTACGTCTTAATCCAGCGCTGCTTGATTGACACATTGTGACTATTAATCTGCACGTTGATACATGTTCTTTTAAAACTAGCCACCAGACAAATTTAGGGATTTTTCTTTCTTTCTTTCTTTCTTTCTTTCTTTCTTTCTTTCTTTCTTTCTATCTATCTATCTATCTATCTATCTATCTATCTATCTATCTATCTATCTATCTATCTATCTATCTATCATCTTTCTTTCAAATGCCATTGTTTTTACATTAAAACGGCAACCATCTGCTCTGTACTGTATAAACTTTTCTTTCTGCCTTCAGATAAGTAATTTCAGCATTTTGACCTCTGCAGTGAGTCCAAACAATGCCACCACACTACTGTTATCAGCAAACACATCAGATCTCATTTAATGCAACAGAGAACGTGTCAGGGTCATTAAGCATAATGGCATCAATTTTGGACATATGCACTCAAACATGTGCAGCAATTGTCAGAAATCATATTTTTAGTCATTTGCTGTAAAGAGGGAATTTTATCTAAAAGGGGCAAAATTACCATTTACTAACAGTTTCGGTCTGCAAACGCATTTGCTTAATGACTCTGAACACTTTTGGCATTCTTGAAATAGTGGCTCACCTGTAGAGCTGTGGCTTTCAGGAGGGGTCCAAAGAGCTCTAATATTATGCATTTTACCCTTGCATTAAAAAACACATTGTCCAACCGAGTATATAATGATATTCATATCCTGGAAGATTGCCATGTTCATTTTAGTGAAAAGAAATCATAGATTGTTTTTTATTTACTTAAGTTACTAAAGAAGAAGCACTTCTTTAGTGCATGTGTATAGTGTATCAACAGCACCAGTTATTTTGGAAAAAACGTGACCCTAGTCCAGATGGTTAAATTACTTCATAATACCATGAGTACTCCAAGTTCATTGTCCTGCAGTGGCACAGTCGATAGGTCCCATAAGACAAAGCAACTCGGGAATGTAAAGAAAATAGTGCTGAATTCTGAGAGTATGATGAGATTCCTTTAGGCAAGGAGACTGGTTCAAATTACAGCGCAGATTCAACACCGAATCTCAGTGGATGTATTAAAACAAAAGCGAAGCAAAAATAGGCTGCAGGTCATTGATTTGACCTAAACACTGTCATTAATTTAACACAGTTTCTTTCCTTAAAAGTTCATTTAGTTTACATGGAAACAGCAGATGATTGAATTTATAGTTTTGTATTATAAATTAATACAGTTATGTATACAGACTCGCATATTTCCACTATTGTTCTGTACAAAACACATTTTCAAATGCCTTCTGGGCATCTTTAGTAATTTGAGGAGCAACAGGGGAATTCCATTATATCTGTACCTGTAACTTATCTTATCAGGCAGCCACTGGCCTACACAAACTATCAAGCATAACCTGCTAATGTGAAATTGTTAGTCAGCTTTCTGTCACTAGTACTAACTCAGACAGTCTGCTTATTTTTCAGTATATATATTTGCCGTTTATGTCCTTGCCTATATTTGCTTTTTATGTCACTCATATCCAAATACAGATTGAGCCCACAGTGTCTTCCTTCAGGGGTGATGCTACAAAACTGATCAGAAAACAGTTTTAGGAGGAGATTAGGACACTGGCTGTCACTTTATTGCCCTTGTAGAGTAAGTCAGGCTTGAGGAACAGCTGGCATAAAGAGCATATGGGTTGAGGCTAATGATGCGCTAACTTATTCAAGTGTGTGTGGCCCTATCTACCACATCAGTCTGAGAATGGATGGTTGCTGTGGCTACATAAAACACAATCTTGATGGCAGATCAACAACATCCATCAGGAAACAATGGAAGTCACTAAGCAGAGTGTGTAACATGAGACATAATTGTCACCCAAGATTTGACGTTGCCATAGCTACAGAAAAAGATTAGATAAGCTTGTGTGAAAACATGAGCTGTTACATCAGAACCGGGTGAATTGAGGTTGGTATGATATGGTAACAAGTCTTTGTAATCAACACTGATTGTATTAGTGTATGACTGTAATTCAAATTCTTGCTCTTGATTGTTCTAATTGCTGTAAGTTAGTTTATGTAAACATTATTTTGTTGCTTTCTCTTGGCTGTAGAGATTCATTGTTCTTAACAATTTCCTTTAAAAATGCGTAAACTGTGGGATTTGGGCATTTTTAAAGGTTGATTCAATGTTGTTGAGAAAAACTTTTAGTTCTGAAAAAAGGAACACTCATAAAATAAAAAATCTAATATTTACTTTATTAATTCTTCAATAATTTTCATATTTACTTTATTAATTCTTCAATAATTTTCAATCAGTTTATGGATATATGTTTTCTGTTGCATCCACAGAAGAGATTACCATGCTAGCAGTTCATGAAATCCACAGTGTTGCCAGATTGGAACATGACTAAAGTAATACAGACTACTTTAAACTCCCTCTGTACTTTAGGTGAAGGTCAATGCTTTCAAAATGATTTTTTTAAAATATTTGTTACACAAAGGTGAGTGTGCATGTGTGTAAGAGAGTTCTTTAATGGCCTGTGCTTCACTAGAAACAATGATATGTCCACATGTCAGTGTAGATTAGCACCATCTCTCCACACTGGCTGATATGTTTACTTAGTCCTAAAACCACAAAACCTCATTACCATGCTTTCTCTGTCATTTGAACCGCAATCCTTACACTGACAAATCCCCTCAGTCTCTATATCTGCTGTGCTTGCATGAAAGACTTGTTTCTGCAAATTTAAAACAAGGACGCAAGATTTCAGCACCACTCACAGAGCAGGTCAACTTTATAACCCCATCAGAACTTCTATTGTTATTTTAAGGAAAGTCTTGGACAGCACCCTGTTTATATATAAAACAGTGGACCTTGTGTTCTAAGAGAAAAAAGAATTTGAGAAAGAACCAAGAAGTAAAAGCTGCTTTGCAGCCATTTTCCTCAGTTTAGTTTATTATTGTGATACCACCCTGGCAGAAGTTCCTCTTTGGCCTGAATCATGAGTTGTCAGTGTTTCTGAAAATGATTTTTAGTGGTTTTTAGGCTCAGTTTAACTGGATCATAATTTTTACGTGAGTGAATGATATTACGGTAGCAGTGAAAGGTTCATTTCACCGCTTTGAGTGAATAGTTTACTGGATGTCTGGATGAGTTGTAGGAATGTGTTCCTGTTCTGAGGGATTATGGGATATGCACCAAACTTTCAAAACCTTCAGTCAGATCACTGATGTGTGTTTCATGCTTGTATCATGTTTGATTTACATTGTTTACAAATGTATATAAAGCAGGTTTGTGGTTGACATTCTTTATAAAAATGTATGGACAATCCATTTATGCAGAGCTATTAAAGAATGGCTCTTGTTCTTATACTATAAATTTTATATATGTGGTGTGGCTTTTGACTTACGGCATAATAAATTTAATAGGCCATTAATAAATTGGCTGCCAAACATGATCCAATCACCTTATAAATTACCTGCCTTTGCCATTTCATTATTTTAAGAGATAATAACATCAAAAAAGATGATGGGTGTAAATTGGCACATTCAAATGTTATTTATGAGGCATAAAAATAGCCTAGTAATAGACTATTTTTGTCTTTCAATGCAATACCAGCCTAAAGTTGACGATCATGTGTGTGCTATTTTATAGCTTTAATAAAGCTGTGCTGTTATTTTAAAATGTCTTAAACTTTTGACCGGTAGTGTACATCCAGCCTGTCAATGGGTGTGATTTTCTCATTTTTGAGTACATTTAGAGTAAATATTGTGTAAAAGAAATGTAAAATTTTATCAGAAATTTTGTTTCTGACTTGTTTTTGTTCCTGTCATTAAATTGTATTGTATCTTATAACTGTATTGGCATATTGTTGGTCACATAGCATCATCCTTTAACAAAGATGTAGTTAAACACCAATAAAAATCTAATAAAAAGAAACTTTTACATTTAAACAGACACCATTTTTCTTTGCAGTCTCATTTCTTATTAAGAAAAGCCTCCAACTTAGTTCTAATGCCGTGTGAGTAAAGTGTTCCTGATGGATTCTTACAGTGTTGTGACCAAAGGCTGTATGGGGAGAGTGATGCAGATAGCGAGAAAAGCACTTAATATGTATTTAGGACTTTTTCAGATAGAGCTGTAGCCTACCTCCTCACTGCTGCTCTGAAAGCTTGTGTCAGGCTGAGAACAGCATCCATCTCTGTCTGGGGTCTTGCTTGCGAAAATGTGGCGTAGCAGATAGGAGGAGTGTAGATTGATTCTTGAAGCTAAGACTTTGCTTGAGGGTGAAGAAGGTCTGTGTGTAAAAAGAAGCTCTAATGAGATGCCATGGAAGGTGGTCTGCACGGCTGAGCTCCATAGCTTTTGTTTTAACACTATGCAATTCTCTCATTTTTCTCACTTCCTGTTCCTGTGGGCTCTGGAGTGAAGCCAGGGTGGTTTTGGTTCTGTGTCAATTTTGAGTTCTAATTTCAGGACAGATGGTTTCTTAATTCTAATATGTCAAACTGTTAATGAAGTTTAACATAAGCGCTCAGACTTATTTGTGAAATTGTGTCACTTAGTTCCTTAATAAGCTGCTACTTTCCTGAAGTGTTTTCATTATTGTTTTAAAATTCCTCCTAAGAAACAAGATTTTTTTTTCATTTACACTACACAGCCAAAAATAAGAGTGCTCAATCTAGCTCCTAAAAATCAACACACTACACTTTCTCCAGAGTGTAGATCCAGCCCTCATAAAAGCCACCTGAATTAGCCACAGCTAATCACAGCCTTAGAGTTTGCCTGAGCAGGCAGGTGTGTTATAATGTGGTTGGAAATAGGTCTCCTTGGGAAGGTAGATGAGCACTCTGGCCAAAAGTATGTGGACAACCTCCGTACCCATATGTGCTTTTATTTTCTAAGGTTTTGGCAGCCATGGGCAGTTGGCCCTCCCTTTGCTGCCATAACCATTTTATAAGAGTTTTTAGGAAGATTTTCCAATAGATGGTTGGAATATGGCTGTGGTGGTGTGCTTCCATGCAGACATGAGCATCAGTAAGTTCAGGCAGTGCTGTTGTGTGAAATGTGTGCTAAAATGTGTGTTTGCTGCTAAGCCATGGCTCCATCAAGGGCTCCAACATTTTTGAAGAGAAAGGATGAATCAAACTCTGTATTTTGCTTCTTTGACATGATATTTGTGATAAGTCTTGGTTTGTGTCTGTGTTCTCAAAATCTGTGGAAGTGTCAAGGGGCTTGACATCATTGCTGACAGGTGATGTGTCCACAGACCCATAAGAGGCAATGGAGTCAGACAGGACATGACAGGAAGTGAGTAAAATGCTCTCCTTTGTACAAAAACATCCAAATAAGAGTATAAGCAATTTTACAATGTTTTTTAAATGTTCCTTTCCTTCTACACTTGTGCTGTGAAAACTGAAACTATTGATCTTTAAATATGCATATAGCAAAACACATGCTCTTTTTTATATAATAAATGTGGATGGAGACAGAAAGGACAAAGAAGTAGACTGTGACATTCTTTAGTTATATGATTTCAGTTTCGGCCCTTAAGCTTTCTGTGAGGAATAGACTGAAATATTCTATTTATTCCTGAAATATACTAATTATTCACAGAAAATAAATATTGAAAATCCTAAAACTGTCTTTTCTTGTGGCCGTAGTCACCATTTACTTAGTAAACTGTTTGTGGAAAAAAATAGTTTGGACATTTTGCTGTAACTACATGAGTCAAAGAAAGTGAGTTATAGAGGTTTTGAAAAAGCGAGTAAACAACACCCCAATTTTCAATTTTTGGTAAACTGTTCCTTTAACAAACAAAGCTGCAAGGCCTTTGTAGATGTGATGGCTTGCAGAAAATCCCTGCCGTGTCTGTGAACAGCTTGAATTTATGGAGACAGAGCTCTTGCTAATCAATACAAAGCCTCCTAAGTCCTGCTTGAAGCATTGAGCGTCTTCCCAAAAAGCCATAGCACATGGCTCTGATGGGGAAGCGCCACTGCGTGTGGTGCACTCTAAATTTGTCATCCTCCTCCTCTCAAATAGATGCTTGTTCATGCAGACTGTGTGCTGGGATCAATAAGAGATTTGGTTTTATTAGAGGCGGGTGTCATTTATATTTAAAATCTTAAAAATGTTAACTGATCTGTTCCCACACGTCTCTTTGTGAGGCATCAAAGCCCCCAGAATGAGCAGAGAAGGGGGGATGGAAGACAGACAAACATTTCTCTTGAAGTGGGCGTGATCCCCGGCAGCAGACACACTGACAACTTCCTGCCCACTAAATGAGGCCAGTGAAGAAGGTTTACACATCAGAAAATATTTCTAGTGTCCATCTGACGCTGATGTGTAAATTATATTGATCAAACCAAAGTGAGGTTGATTTCACTCAAAAGTGTAAATACTGTGGCTGTGTGGTGCTATCATAACACTACTGTATTTATTTGAGCATTATGACCAGCCCAACAGGACTAGCCCAACACATCAGCCAATAGTGTGAGTTTAGGGCGGAACTATCTATTTCTCTGACCAATGGCAGATAGGGAAGCGCAATTCCAATTTGTATTTGTTGTATTGTATTTGTAAAATGGTCTTAATAAAACGAGACTCAACACATTGTAATGTTTGGGGATCACTAACCCAATGCTCATCAGAATAGGAAATAAATAGACATATTCACGCAGTTTCATACACAGATATGACAAATGCAAGCATTATTAAAAAATAACGTTATCTACTCCCCTCATGTACATAGGAAGTCCTTCATTACAGTATATTATATGTATGTGACTGTGTCACACATGCATTTACTTGTTTTGAGATCCTTCAATAACTATTAATATTTCTCTTACAAAGGAGAAATACATTTTTATTCCAGCACACTTTATGACATATTTTTCTGGTCTATGCTATGAACTCTTTTAGCTGTGGGGTGTTTTACAGTCAAGTGTTTGAGAGTTTAAAGGCATCCTTTCATTTGTATTCACTTTGAATAAGTGCCACTGGAGGAGGGCTAGTTAGCCAGCAAATTAGCCTACCTGTGGATCTGGAACTCCTGCAGTGGAACAATTGATGCACTGTTACTTCCTCAATTTCTTTTTAAATTTATGTTTTTGTTGCTGTTCAACTCTCTACCCTTTACTTAAAAGACAAAGTGCTCGGGTTGGAATATTGAGTTAGAAAAAGAAGAACTGAAATCACCTGTTGTGCTTAAAATGTTCACTTTTGCCTGGTGGGCTATTAAGCCCCGAACAAATATAATATTAACAGGCTTCTTTTCCTTTGAATAGTGTTGAATGAGACTGAATGAATTATAGTGAGCTAAAACACACAGGGCAATAACACTGTTTTTCTCCCAATTCAGAACAAATGTTTGTTGTCAAGTGAATAAAGCAATGTTCTATAAAGGAAAACCTCTGCACCACTGCTTTAAGATTTGTTTTTACCATATAGTTCCCAGGAACCCCACACACTGGCAAATTATGAAAGCTTAATGGTTTTAGGTGTTAAGTGGACTGAAATGATGGAGCCCTTAAGCAATTATTCAGAGCCATAAAAAGACCCACTTGTTCCATGACACTTTCCAGTCTCTCGTTGACCCTGCTGAGGTCTACAGTCTCCACACTCCCCCTTTTCACCTGCTGACCTTTTGACTGGTCTTGTTGCAGTTTCACCCCTGTTCCATCTCTTCTGACAGCACATAAACCATGAGCTTAACCCTAAACTGCCTGACTTATGGCCTTTAAACTGCTAAACACAGACATGTTTAAAAGACAAAGATACTCTATACAGAAGCTATTGGTAATAACACGCATGGTAGATTAAGAATCAGTCTGTCAGATCTTTTTTTACTTATAAATTCTGCCCAAATTGCCTGCCCAAAACTCATAGTAACTTACATGGGAGTTATTCTCAGACGAAATCTATAATGCACTAATACATAACAGTTTGAAGAATGTTTTTTTAGTAAAAGAAAAATATCCCTGTGAACATAAGAAGTCCATCTATTTTTGTGTTCTTTCTTCATTTGTAAATTACTATTCTCTAATTACTATATGAAGAATGAACACAACATATAATTACCACATGAGGAACTGTGTTTTTTAAGGTTGTGAAGTTTTCTCTGTTCTGTGTAGTTAAGTAATTATCTGTTTTATTAAAGCTTTCAAAGAATCTCATAAAGAATCTCATACAAATTAAAAGTGCTGTTTTTAACCCTTCAATGTGCCATAGAACTGTTATTCTTTCTTCTGTTTTTAAATAGGAGACACTTGTTAGCAGTGCCACCTAGCCCGGTCCATATGGGCCTTTTTAATGCTGGTAAATTTCATGTTAATTAGGATTTGAGAGAAGGATAATGAGGATTATGCATACAAGGATTTCTCCCGCATGCTAATAATAGCTGAATGTTCTTTGGAAACAATTAGGGGAACACATCCTGTTATTTCTGCCCTCAGAATCGGGTTCAACTCACCATGACTGCTTACCCCACACGTTTTTGTCTGGTGTGCGAGACGGGGAGGGTGAGAGAGAGAAAATAATCTGAAGGTGAACAGTGGGAGAGAGAGGCTAAATGAGAGAAGAGAGAGAACTAGATGGCCTGTCCAACAGTAGTCCTGGATGATTTAGGAATCAGAGGTGTTTGGAATAATTTCATGTCGGTAGACCCTGTCTGACCGGCCCACCTGGAGGCCACATGTGGTGGCCCCAGAGAACGCCAGACTGGAAAACCTACAGTCACCATTAAATTGAAGGGGTTTGGGGCTCATTAAAACATTATTTATGTGAGTTGTGATATTTTATCACCACCATACGATTTCACTGAGCTTGGCTAGGGCATGTTTTCTAACAGGGGGAGTAGAATAACTTATTGTTGGGCTTTCTTACACCCATCATTAAAAAGAAAAGTTGGGGTGAAAGGCTGTACAGCTCCCAATCCACCCGAGTGTGCAAAATTCTCCATCTTGTTAGCACCTGTTTCTGTTTGTTTATGAACTATTCAGGGAATGAACTCGACTGCACTTAAATTCACATCTTTATGGGTTATGTGAGCTTGTTGCAAAATCTTTACAAAGGTTCTGCTTCAGTTTGTCTTGTTTATCTGGCTGGATGATAGGAGAAAAACTGTAACTATTTCTGTGAAATTTTTTATATAAAAGCTTTTCTGCTAGTATTACAATAAATTGTAATATATGACTGTAAAATGGTAGGAAATCTTATAGAATTTGCCATAAGTAAAAAAAAAAAAACTTGGTATATACTTAGTGAAACTTAGTTCTTTGTATGTTAAAGGGTCTTTAAATGGGGGCTATTTTCCCCAGAATATTAAAATATGCATTAAATGAAAATATTTAACCTATATTTCAGCCAAATATGTCTTTTTCCCCCACCATAAAAACTATTCAGTAAAATGACTATGCAATGTATATTGTGTATCAAAATTTATGATGATTTGTAATTGCTTGTATATAATATATATTAATATATTTACTATTAATATTGTGGTTTTGCATGTTGTTTTGTTTGGTTAGCTGTACGGCAATCAGAGCAACTGCGGCTGTCTAAGGCATCAATGTAGGAGTTAATGTAAGTCTTGCTTATCCAGCTGTACCCAGCCGCATGTCCTCCTCTTCCCAAAGGGCTGTTTTCTATTCTGAGTCAGACAGTCTTGGGGAAAATAAGTGGCCACAATGGCGTGGTTGTGTGGTGGGCTATTTGTGGTGATCCCAGGTGCTCCTCACCCATTCTGATTGGGTGAGAGGGGAAGTCAGAGGCACTATAGAGGGTAAATTGATACAGAATTGTGTGGTTCAATTTACCCTTGTAGTTCACATGGTGAGGGTTAGGCTAAATAATTATATTAGGATATTTTAGAACATCAATAGTAAATTAAATATTTTAGAAGATTAAAAGTTTTCAGTACATTATCTGATAAAGAAAACCGATATTAGAGCCTGTTGATTTTGTAGGCAGCTCAATCCAGGGGGCTAAATCTCTCCTGGTTGTGTTAGCATGTTCCAGTAGTGACATATCATATGTCAGAGCCATTATAAAGATCATTATGCTGAGCTTTTCTTGTCACACATATGAACGTTTTATTAGCTGGGCAATTGTTTCATTATATGTGGATTATATAATACACAGAGGAGCGTTATTTATTTGTGTTCCCTCTGCAGTTTAATATTCTTGCAAATAATACTCTTTGGGCAAGAGTCAGCTATGTAATGAAGGTAGATCATAAATGAATTGTCTGAATTATGTGCTCAGAGCAACACTTTAGTTTATTTATTAATTAAAACAACAGTTTGTTTTTAACACTCCCTTTAAGCGTTTTTTTTTTTTGGTTTGCCTTTTTATATTTGTTTGACTGTTTTCATTTTGCTGTAAAGTCTTTAATAAGCTTTTGGTTTAATGGCTGGTTTGCTACCCTGAGTCAAATTCACTAGTCACTGAGTCAAAAGTGTGACAAGCCCCAGTCTCCCCCACCACACTCTAAAGGAGGGTCCTCAGATGTACTATATCGCTAGGTGAGTTAGTGCTTTGTTTAAACACTGTTACTTTACCCAAAAGTACACTTAGCTTAGCTCAGCTAGTCTCAAAAGATCAGAAGGTGACCCAGAATAACCTGACTCGAGTGCAATAACACAGCTGCTTAAACCAAACATGTTCTCCTCTGGTACTTCAGTGACTGCTGTGGGCCCAATGCAAGGCCCTCACTGCTTACAAATACACATGAAGAGTGATGCTCTCAATGGAACCCTAAACATCTGCTGCAGTTTGGAAACTGCTTACAGATGGAGCGCCTTGTTTGTCTAGGTAGTACGGATGACATCAAACAAATGATAGGAGCAGAGTATAGGGCTTTAGAGGTCAGCAAGTGAGATTAAAGCTTTACAATTATGTTGTTAATGTCAATTTGGACGCATAGTTGCATGTTTTAAATCATGGATTTTGATAATGAAACTTGTTCCTGAAATTACACAAATGTAATGGACTATTTTCTTCCTTCTTGCAAAACAGGATGTTTTAGGAGAAATAACAGCCTTTGTTTTGGTTTATTAAAACTCAAACCATGTAGGCTGGATAACCCACAGTTAGCACCTGGTCTAAAACAGTCCATCGAAAAGTTTGTGTTCTGAAGGTGCTAAAACATGCGACAACAGTAGCAGCCTAATTATTATTAATAAATTAAAACGTTTCAGCGCAAACTTTTAATGAGGAAAACGTTCAGTAGACCATTAATGAACTGTTAAGGGTTGCATTGATTATGCAGGTTTTAGCATTTTATGTGACACTGTCTAAAATGAGTTCTGTTGTCTGTCAACCCAAGATAACAGGAAGCTGTTTCCATCTCAGTTTAAATACTTTTTACATGCACAAAATCTTTGTACTACACTTTGATGATGGGAAAGTACATACTTTTGAGTATGTACTGTTGTAAGGCAGCATACCAGTGTTTGTACATACCTAACATAATATATGAACCTCTTGATATCTCGTAGCACTTTATACACTAATCCTCATTCTGTACACTACAGTACACTATGCAAATTAGGATGCAGTGAAACCACATATAGAATACAGTAGCAACAAAAGACTAATCTCTACTTACATTGTGTCTCAAAACCCCTTGTGGACCATTTCATCTCTGGATTTGACTGCTCATACACTATGTAATTAGACTAGCGGGTCGCTGTATTTAAATTACTCTGAGGCCTCCAGGATAAAGCATATATCCCCAGGTAAACTGTATTGTTTTAACTTCATTGTGTAATTTCCAGTTCTTGGAGTATTGCCTCATGCAGTTTTCCCAGATCAGTGAACAAAACAAAGAGAGGGTGAGAAAGTTTGCATTTTTAGTCCCATGCAAGAATAGCCAACAAACCTGATCATTTGCAGTACAGGCTTTACTGCAGTATACTTCCGCTTTATTAACTTAATGAACTATTAGAATCTATGGAGCTGTGAGTTTTATGCAGGCACTGCATTATTTTTGCATTAATAGTTTCCATCCTCTATTGATCATTTAAAGATGAATGTTAAAATGTTTAAATAAATAAAATGTTTTTTTCTGTTTGTAATATCTCACCAGATGATTCTGGAGATTTTGGTGGCCTTTTGGAAATTTAAAGTGACTTTTAAAGAGTTGTGCACATACTGTGTGTGTGTGTGTGTGTGTATGCAGTGGCCCCAAAAATGTATTTGGACCCCTAATCAACACCTGGACACTTAAAATCCATGTTTGTAAATTCATTAGATAGTAAAATATTAAACCGAGTGACATTTATTGAACAAAGATAAAGCAAAACATTTGTTAAAGTGAATAACACCTGCTGTTTCTCTGTTAGGGCCTGTGGGAACTGACATCCACTAAAATGACCTTGACACTTATTGCTTAAAAGTTATTGGAAAAATTGCTATGAAGTGATATTAAAGCAGCAATTGTTTTAGACGCTGCTTGGTTTGATATTTTGTTGTCTAATGCAATAACATTCAAATATTTTTAAGTGTGTATAAACACTAACAGCATTGGCCACTGTATTTTTTATGAGTGCTTGAAGCAGTTGCATTTTGGGCTTTGATCACATTTGGAAATGAATCAGTCAAACAGGAAGTAGCACCTGAATGCAACCCGGTTGTGCAATTTAAATAACACCTCTGACATTTAACACCTCTGTGAATAAATGTGAGTGTATTGTGGTAGACATTTAAAGATGACATTTCCAGCAATCAAACAGGAAAAATAGATTTAATTCAGGTGAAAGCAAAACTGCTTTCCCTGTGATGGTGTTAGAACTTGTTTCTATGCAGATAAGAGGTAAGGGTCAGTGTTTGTAGCAGATCTGGGTCATTGGGTCCTGAGCTGTGAGCATCTCCAATGGTCTGGCTTTTCCTCACTTATAATATTCAGTGTTTGCCATCCTCACAGGCCTTGACATTTTAAATGGATTGGTCTTCTTTCATTTTTCTTTAGGAGACTGTATGATTTCATCTGCTAGATACTGCATGTTTCGTGTTTGCCTCATTTATAATAGAGTCTTTGCAGAATGAGTTCCATGTGTTGGTGTCTGAAAGTGATTCCACAGAGACTGAACCTCTCATAATGCCATTGGAGTGCAATTATTCAGTCTTCTTAATACCTTAATTGGTTTAGATCTACATTAAAATTCATGTTTGTTCATAATGTGCTGCATTTCAATGTGGCCTAAATCATCAGATTCATTTTTCTTCCCTCTAAGATGTTAATAAGCTTATTAGGCAGTGTTTTAAAGGCAGAAGCTTCTCATCAGAAGAGAGATTGCTCTCTCTTATGCATTTCTCTAGACTTTGTCCCATATTTTGTGTCTCAAGAGACAACAGAATACAGGTCATTAGGTATCAGGCACATCTTCCTAAACATCTGTTAATCATACCAGTCTACAAATGTCAAGAAAACATTTCATAAACTTAGACTAGTGATTTACAACCAGGATATCTAAGTAGGTTCCATAGTTATAATTATAATTATTATTATTATTAGAGATTATCTGTCAATAGATTAAAATAACCAATTATGATTACTTAAGTGACTAATATTAAGTGTCCAGTGTTAAATATCCAGTATAATATGAGTTAAAGGAACACAATAAGGTTTATTGATGCTGCTGTGGCTGTACATAGGACTAAGCATGTTGAGAAACACTGAATTAAACACTCACTGTTTCTCCTCACCTTTTCTTCTTTCTGTTTCCAGAAATTTGCTGATGGCTATCTGCAAGCAGGTGGTAAAATATGATCAGAAAATTGCTCAGAGGATGACAAGAGACTGTGTTTCTTTGTGCTGACAGCACTGTGATTATTAGGTTGTTCCAGACAAGAAGTGAAGTAGAGTCACCGGTAGAAAGGGCTGTAATCTGCCCGACTCAATGCTAGCTCGGCTACACTATGCCTGCAGCGGTGCGACATGCTCCATCCTGTCAGGACATCTAATCAGGACATGCATTGCTCTCTCTCTCTCTGTCTGTCTCTCTCACACACACACACACTCACTGCTTTTTTATGGGACAAATTACACCCCATACACGTGTGATTAATTGGTTCCATTGGAGCCAAGTAATTATTTACATTTCCACCCTCTGCAAGGCTTAAATAAAAAAATATATATTCTCAACGATCAAGCGTCAACCTTTTCAACGTACTGATCACGTTGCCGGTGTCTTTTTAGCAAAGTTGTTTTGGAGTTTAATTATACGGCAGATGAAGAAGTTGTCTTGTTATTATCTTTGTGCTACGACAGAATGTGTTTGTAACCTGATTCAGTCTCACGCACGCACCACCGCCTGGATCTGTTAGCATGAATGTATGTGCCAAATGTGACATTGATTACCAGATGTGCCACATTTGAAAGTAGGCTAAAGATTTAAAACTTAACATGGTTAATAATAAGTTGCACATTGCAAAACTTAAACTCAAAATTATCCTGCATTCCAACATTCTGCACAGTGTTGTGAAATGTGTCACAATGATGATTTATGTTTCCACACTCAGATTTGCCAATAGGTAAAAAAAATTTAGGTCTCTCAGTTGTTCCTCACAGGCGCAAATGACATTAAATTTGTAAACCAAATAAAGACTTTTGAAATAAACAAATGACAGAAAGACCAATATGTGGGCAGTAGCTACCCATTCAATGTCTTCTAAATAAATATAATAATAAATCAATAACCTGATTTAATATTTAATAATGTCCAATTTTTATATTTGCTTATAGGCCACCCAGATGAAAAATCCTGCTGCTAAAAGAACATTGAAAAGGTGGCTTTTAGGTTCATTTGTGAAAATGCCCTCTATTTATTAATAAGGGTGAGAGCATTCAAATGCTAAAGGGCCACATTGCTCCAATGCATATATGCAGCTGGGGATAGTGATAGTGTTATTTGCTGCCGTATTCAGCCAGCTCTTGGTGGCCAAGCGTGTAATTAAACCCCTAAAAATGTCAAGCATTCAGAGTGACAGGCATTATGGGTTTTATCTCTGCACCTCCAGAGGTGTATGTATTTGTCCATGCATGGGCCCCATGGCAAATAATTGGTTAAAAAGAGCTGCATGCCTTACAATGGGAGTTTCATGTTGTCATGTTGAGCACATATGTAGCAATTCACATTAACAACAGAGCACTTGAATTGTCAGTCAATGTGTGTGTTTCTATGCATGATTTATATGGACTTGTACAACCTAAAGATATGTTTCTCCTGTCATCTGGTTTGAAAGCCTGTGATGGTTTACCTCTTAAAAAGGCTCCTTTGATGTGAGGGATAGCTCCCTGCCTATGTCATGGTTTGGCATTTAAATGTTTCAACAACCAAAGCTTTGGAGATCTTGTGGAAAAATATCAGAATTTTATAGAGTATAAAAGGATTCAGTTTATGAGTCTGATTTGATAAGGCTTTCCCAGGGGAAACTTTTTATGCTCAGGTTGATATTAAGTCAGGAGACTTAATAGAGTTCTCAGTTATGGTTCTTTGAAGTATCAATTTTGTCTCATACTGTATACGTCTCTTAAACTTCCCGAGGAGAAATACCAATGAGACAAGTTTTTAAAATTCCTGTGAATTGCAACTTCTTCTAAAATGTGTTAGCAAAAACATGTGAGACAACGTTGATACCTACCACAATATAACTGAAAAGTAAAGCTACAGAGCAATAAAATTCTCTTATTGGTACACTCACATTTTACACATCTTACATGCTGTTAATACAAGTAAAGTGCTTGTATAATGATTGGACATGCATGATTGTTGTTGTTTAGCTTCTGTGTCTCATAGGATATTGGTCTTTTACAGCAAAGGGGAGGAAGTATGCTGTCAGATGTTCAGCACCCCCACCTGCTTATTGTATGTTCTCCTACAGGGGTAATCAGCAGAGAATTAGGAATATGACGAGTTTATCTGACAGTGATACTTTCATGAGGAAATAAACCTTCTGTAACAGGTGATAGCATTGGGCTTCGAAAACACGGAACCTGGCTAGTGTCAACCCAGCCAACAGGGAACGTTCTCTGAACAGTGGCTAACATTCTTTTAAAGATCTTTAAGGATAGGCCTCTTATGATAACCTGTACAGATCAAAGGTCAGAAATAGCTCTGCGGTGGTGACCCTGTAAAAAGTCAACTGTGGCCTGGATTTGTTGGTTCAAGGCAAAGGTTAAACCCACCTTAACAAATACCTTTTGTTTCATTGTTTATGTGCCTCTGGCTCTTTTTGTGGCTTTGGATTTAAAAGCACTTTCGTGATGGAGTGCTCCAATGACCTTGTGTATAGTGATTACTGGCTGAATCAGGAGCTGCTGATTCCTGAGAAAGCCGCATAACTATAGTGTCACAGCTTCCTTTCAACATCGGGAAAGCTTTGTGTCAATCTGTTTTATAACCAAGCACAGTCAGTGCTGGTTTCATCAAAGGGTTTAGAAGAGAAACAGACAGTTAAAAATAAAGCCTGGATACCTTGGGAGAGTTAGGGTGTGACAGTCTGAAATTGCTGGGTATGCTGTCCCAGATTTAAATCTGACTTTGTCTGTGGCCAGCCAGCCCAAAGCTACTCTTTAACAGCTCCAGAGCTATTGCACTGAACGTAACCCTCAATGTCAGCCTTTAAGTAGTATTGTTTTCGTAACTAGCCTGCAATTGTGGCTGACTACCCCTGACAAGTTTAATACAGTTCTAGCCAAGCCCTCCATCAATTTTGCCCAGATATGTTGGCTGTCAAAGCGTGGGAGAAAGGAGAGTTTGGTGTGTTCTGATTTTCTTCTTTTTTGATGAATACAGACTCAAGCAGATGTGCATTTAAGATTTTAAAATCAGCGTCTGGCTGTTGTCCTCAGGTTGACAGATGTTGTGCGCGCAGATGCATGTTCTGTTATAATGGTACTGGGTTAACAGATTGAGAGAGCATCAGACCTAAAAAACAGTATTAGATTTTAGATGGAAATGGTTCTATCTGGCTGAGAACAATATCAGTGGAGGATAAGGAGGTTGCTAGCGGAAAATTCCATTCTCGCATTGAAAAACAGTAAATGTTTACAGTCTGACATGTACATGCTGCACCTAGGAAACCGCTGTGTGATAGTTACTTGCTCAGAGCCTGCTAACACTTTAATGCTTTTCTGATGCTCAATCTTACCCTTGGTTTTCCTCTGTTGTCAGTTTAGTTTTGCAGGAAAAGATCGCAAAGTTAGAGTTCAAGAGTGAGTAAGGCTGATCACAAAGTATTGATCAGACATTTTCGTATTTTGTAGTAGTAAATATGCTGGATCAGGAAACATTTATGACAGTATTGGCTTGCATACTCTTTAAAATCCAGAGAGACTCTTGGTTATCTTTTTTAAATACTCCTGATAGCGCATTCTTAGTATGGGATTCAGATGGCAAGTCTACTGAATGCCTAGGTTGTTCATGAACTGTCTGATTCTGCACACAGAAAAGGGATTTCTCAAAATAGCTAGCATCAATCTGATTGGCTGCCTCAAATGCAATGTTTTTTAGGAGTCAGGGTTGTTTTAATCTGCTCGAAAACAAAGTAACATTGACAAGTTTGAAATCTGCTACACTGAGTGGGGCCAGAAGTTTGTGAGGTCCATGGCATCAAATATGTGAAGTGTATTCAGGACAAGACTTTTCTTTAATACAATAACCAGTAAACAGGATGACTGTGAGCACACTGTGTTCTGCTTTGTTCTTATGGGTATATTATATATGGCACCATGGATGAAGGTCACACAGGGGGTCATATCTTAATAATTATAAGTTTTTGAGTCAGCTGTCCAATTATGCAAATCTGTAGTTACTCTTGTCTTAAATTATTTATCTTTAACAATTCAGGCAAGAGTCAGGTATAAAACATAGATAAATATTTGACTGTATTTGACTATTGCCTTTGTCATGTTTGCAACTTCATAAACTGTTTTGTTTCAGAATTGTTTTATTATTTATTGCCAGGTTTCCTTGTGACAACATACATATATTGTGAACCACAGAATGTCAATGAACTGTAAGGTAATAAACTATCTAATCTATTTTTCCTGTTAAACCACCTGTTAAACCAAGAAAAAAATGTTTTTTGTGGCTTTAGGACTTTAGGCTTAGTGCTTATCCAAAAACTGACTTTCAAAAAAAAAACTACCCTGATAAATCTTCACTGGAGTAAAAAGTGTGACAACTAGCCCTTGGTCTACCCTATATACAGTATGGAATATAAAAGAAACTTGGTTGGTCACTTTACATGTTGGTCAGACAACCCCTTTCTGTCTATACAGAGGAGTCTTGACAAGGAAAAGCAGTGTGAACCAGACTTGATGCTTGTTGTCTAAAATCTCTGGCCAGCACATTCTGAATTAGTAGTTGTCAAGTAAGCTGTCTGGATGTCACAGCTTGTGAATGTAGAATTCTAATCACTTAGACGAGCCACATGGACCCTTATGATGATAGAAATTATAACTCTGATGGCCAATTAGAATATTTCTGCAGTTGGAGAGGGACAATTCAGACAGCGCGACTGGGCCTTGTTCAGTCCTCCAGAGCTCGTATGAAAATGTCCCTTTAATTATGCATTGTGTGTATTAATGCCTAGAGGCAGCCTGAACCAGACAACCTGTGCTTTCCGCTTTCAGGACCAGATGTTGCTAATGCCTTCTCAGTCCACTTGCCTCAAGGGTTTCAGTAAAAATATCCATATTAGTGGAGACATCAAGAGCAGCAGAGTAAGAAACACAGACTAGAAAGATTGAAATTGATCTATGTAGGAAAGAAATGCTCTTGGTCTGCGCTGGTTTGTGTTTCTTCGCTGTCAATCCACACTGTAGGAAACCTTTCTTCCTCATCCGGTATCATTATTGTTTTTTCTCTGGGTAAAGTCTGTTTACAGCGTGTTTACAGTGTGTGTGTGTGTCTTGACTGTTATGTAATGAGAAGATCTGTTGAAAGCCATCTGTGTAAACATGGAGAAAGACATAAGCATGTAGTAAAGATAACATACTTAAGTATGTCATATCATACAGTATGTTTGTATTTTATAAAATATAAAACATATATAAAATGTACAATTATGAGCATTCACCAATGGTGACAAATAGCTACATTGGTCAACAACCTAAACAATAAACTTGTTCGAAATATATATTTATCTTTCTTGTCTGGTATGACCATGTTTTCTGGTTTAATGCATTCAGTCCAAGACATAAGCAGAATTCTCTTTATTGCTGAAGAACATAGTGCTTTGATTCAGAGCTAAATGTTTCTTCAATACTTTACTAATGTAAGGACTACAATGGGGAAGGGAATGTAATATAGGGAAGATCTGGTGTTATTGCTGAAATAATTGGATCATATTGACCACAGTACTCTCACATTACTTTTCTTATATTAGGGAGAGGACAGTTTAACTGGCTGACGCAAGAAGAGGCCACTTAAACTGCACTGTGTGCATGTGTGAGAGAGTGAATCAGTGGCGATGGGATTCTGCATGTATCCTGTAGTTCTGTTAAAATGCTTCATCACAGTCACATACTTTGTTTTTTGCTGTATGAAAGACACTGGACCACAGCAGCAATATGTTACGTTGTCATATGTGTAGCTATGATCAAAGGAAACGGAGTGCTTGTGTCCTATGTTTGTATGACACCCTGACTAATGACCAAGCATTCTGTTGTACTGCTGATAGTTAGTTAAGCTTACAGTTACCGTAATACCTTTCAGTTCAAAGCATTTAAGTACACCAGTATTTAATTCAATTTCCTTTTCCAAAATTTGGAATTGAATTAAATCACAAAATCTTGCAAGCCAGAATTGAACCAATGTGGTCAATATGAGCACCACCACTCAACTCAATATGCCAGAGCACATATGCTAACTGTTAGGCCACAGCTCTGCCCAACAGATATTTCCTGAGTGGCTCCCAAACAGCCTGCTACAGAACAGCTGCATCTCATGAGACTGGAAGCAGATCGGGTCACACAAAACACTGCTAATGGATGTTTGCAGTTTTTACTAATAAACCACTGGGTTAGTCATCCACACTAATGTAATTTTTTTCTTTGCTGTGGGTGTGTCCACTTGTAGGAGGGGGTGGAGCAGTGTTTAAGCCTTGTGAAAAGCTACAATACAAAATGTTTTCTATGCAAAATGTGTTTTATGGAACATAAAGGAATTTTTAAAAGAAATTAAGTGCTTACAGTAATAAAATAAAATAGTCATTATTTACTCACCTTCATGTTTTTCCAAACTTACATGCTGTTGTTTTTACTTTGTGGCTTTTTGTTACCTGGAAAATAAATCAGAGCATAGAGGTTGTAACAACAATTTGGTGTTGGTAAAGGCAGAATTTTAGGCAGAATTTTGGTTAATATATTCTTTTCTTTTTCTGTAAATGTGTAGACAGTACATTTACTATTCAAACAAATACATACATTTAAATAAATCTACAGTAATACTATCTTATTACATATCTAGGGCATTTATATAGATTTCAGTGGATATTGGCATAAAAAGCACATAATCTATTCAACCACCATTTGCTAAGAGGAAGCTGCACATAAATTCAGTGAGAGTACAAAATGTACAAGCCTGCCTACAGACATACGTCTCCAAACCCATCAGCACCATCAGGCCATTCAAACCTACACTGTCATTTACTGACAGTCCCTGTGGTCCCTGCTGATGAGAGCGACTTAGGCGTAATCGAGTTCTGCACTTGCCTTCTCACAGACCGACTCAATTTCATCTGAACTGTCTGTTATACTGTAGAGTGGTTATCCTGAGAAAGAATAGAGAGGAATGTGTGATTGACAGGCCCTTGCAACACATTGGGACAGGTGCTTGGCTTGATCATGGTGAGATTTTGTTCAAAAGTCCATCCAACAGACCTGCAATCAGATGCTACAGAGAGTCCTTACTCTGCAGGCCATTATAAACCGTATAACTGTATCTATAACCACATTGTATCTCATGAGTGCGGAGCTGCATTTGAGTTTTACTGCTTGTGAATGCAGTGTGAGAGGTCCCAGTGGTTGGACCTCAAAATAGTGTATGCCATTTCAGAAGAGTGCAGCCCACTGTGCTGATTCATGAAAGTGAGGTCAAAGTTCAGAGATGAGAGTCAAGAAGGTGGAATGTGAAGACCTCAACAGCTGCATCTTCTTTATCTGGCTATACTCTGTGCTTGACACTCATGCACTTGTGTCTTACTATTCTAAACATATTTATCTGTACACTGCCCTCTTAACCTCTCATTCATCACATCAGAAATTACAAATTTTGGTGGAAAAGCATATTGAAAACCTATTTGTTCATCTCAAAATGAAGACTTAAGACAATTAATAAGACAATTACAAATATTGGTCTGTCACAGTGTCAGAACGTCCTCTTCCTGTCACTCCAGAGTAATGTCACATGGCATTTACAGCTGAGGTGATTGGCTAAAAAATTGTACCACCCAGGGCTGAATGTCCATGAACCAATATGACAGATTTCAAATTCCATATTGTATTTATATTCAGCTGGTATGTGGTCACGTGGTATCTTTAAATAGCAAGTCCAGTTATATAACTGTCACTCATTTCATGTTGGTGTACATCAAACATTATACTCATATTTGTCAAAAGTATTGCTCATTACATGTGAATTTTTCTTTAAGTGGAAAATTGCTTTAAATAATGATTCTAAATATATAATTTAATAATGTTGATTAATGACTTAATGAAGGTTTAAAAATGAAGGTTATGAAGGTAATTATAGTGTCACCAACGAAATCAATCAAACCATATCACACTCATTTATTTTTTATCTCACTTTCTCTCCCCCTCCAGTTTCCCGTGGCAGATGCCCAGTGCCCTATGCCCCTGCCTCAGCAGTACTGAGCAGAGTCCCGTGGACCCCCATGGCTCCCCCTGTGGAGGGAACGCCCCTGGCCCGCTGCCTACTCCTGCTGCATAGCCTGCTGCTGCTGTTTCCTAGAGGAGTGCCCTGCCGGGGGGCCACACGGGCCCCTGAGTCCCCCTGCCACAAAGCAGAACACCCACTCATCTCACACACAGGTCAGCATCTCTGCCCTATGCAAATGTATTACTGCAGACCTATAAGCTTGAATTGCACAAGAGCTTTATGTCTGTCAACTCAATCATTTGAAAATGTGTAAATCTTATCATATATGCAACCTTTTATCTTGTTGCTCTTTGTGTGAATAGGCCTTTAGACAAGCTTTTTGAATGACTTTTAAGTATATTTCTACTGAAAATTGTTTTCGACACAGTTCAATTGCAAAGATAAACTCAGTCACCTTCCCTGCAGCTTAAATAACGTGACTCCCTCACCTGGAGAAAGTGTATTGTAATCATGGTAAATTTAGCAGGCAGATTTCAATAAGCAATTGTACAGCTGTATGTCAAAGCCAAAGGGGGTCTGATGGGGCTAATGGAGTGGAATGGCAAGGTCATTGTTTCTGTCTAGTGATCAGCTTTGACTGTAACTAAACTCACATAGAATTAAGCTGTCTATAATCATGGTAGAGTGAATAGTAACAAGGCCTAATAGCTAATTAACCCATTGATTTTTAAACTGGAACAATAGACTCCATGTCTATGTGCCAAACACACGCCTATGCTTTAAAACATATGAGGCAATAAACCTGTTCCAAATTGTTCACATTTGTGCACATTTATAAAGGGTTACACAAGATAATTGTGTTCCTGCATGAGCTCACTACTTCAATAACAGCAAGCGTGCTACTTTTTAGTTCTGGTTGTTTATGTTTGCATGTGTATGCTGTATTAGTGAAACTGTTTTGTTTTACTATTGTTTAGTCTCCTTTCAAGTGATCTGGATTTTGTGTGTAAAAAAACAGTTTTTTTTAACAACAGTTCACACTCACACATCTAAACTGTAGCAGACAGGTGCATTAGACACAAGGAATATCACAAAGAGAGAAGAACAAATCACATTGTCAGCTTTTAAATGCTTGACAAATTTCACTTGCTATTTCAAAAAATGTATAATGTCTAGGCTTTTATCTTCTTATTGATTTAAAAAACAGACGCATTATCGGCAGAGAACAATTTACTTCCTTCACTAACCAAAAACAAAATGATACCTATGTCTAACACCTGTCCCACAGACACACACACACACACTGCAGCAAAAACATTTTAATTAGCACCCCATTTTTCAAATATTAGCAGTGGTAATGGTACGCATGCCCAGCACTGACAGGGTGGTCTGTCACACACACACACACACACACACACACACACACACACACACACACACACACACACACACACACACACACACTGTATTACCTCTTCATTCCAAACCCATATCAGTCTATTGGCTCTGTTTTGAAAATGCAATCTCTAAGGTAGCGCAGATAAACTCAATTCTCCCTGTTTGACTGAGCTTTTGAATCAAAGCTTTCAGATTGCTGAACGAGACCCAGTTTACACATTCTGCAGCTACCCTGCTGTAAGACCAAATACCTGCACACCAGCCTTTGCAAACACAAGCCTTTTTTTAAGTAAAAACATTTATTCTAACAGCACTAGGATCTGTGGATTGGGTACTGCTCCACTAAGACTTCTAAAATAAGACTTTAACTCCTAACGCCCTTTATGGCCCCAGTTCTCATCTGGATTTTAGATTTTGTAAAACATTTATGTCCATTTCAGGGTTCAACTACAACGATTTTTCTGCCATGCTCAGATGGAGCAATAGCTAAGCCTTTTACTTGCCCTGGCAACATTTTCAAATGCCCACCACAAACTTATAATTTATACATGTATATTATATCATGATTTTTAATTGTTATGTAATCGCTGCTAATGTTACAGCAATAATGTAACTCCATGAAAGCTATTATCATGAACCATTTTTACAGTAATGATGGCATAGCTTTGCTGATACTGTAGTTACATCAGCGGATTTCAAGCAGGATTCACAATACATCACAGAAAATAAAATATTACATTTTCAAAGTATAAAAACACATGTATATGATCATCAGATCATCTAGTTCCATCATCTAGTCTGAAACTATCTCATTGGCACCAAGCCACCGGTTTAGCCTTACTATTGAGCTTTACAATTATCTGATCTTGTCTCAATAATAGTTTATTGAACCTGGAGTTTAACACAGATAAAAATGGCATCCAGGGCTTCCTGAAGCTGTTTACATCTAAAATTGATACTACTTTCAAACTGGCTTAATAAATACCATTGTACACAGTCTATTTCTCTGAAATGTCTTGCTTTGTGAAACAGTTTCCTTTGTAATTACAGCCGAACACTGTGCTAGTGTTGTGTTCATCTTGACAAAGGCTAAGAGTGACTGCATTTCTGAGAGAGTCCTACATTTTTCTTTTTGTTATCCAAATCCTTCAGACTTTTTCAGACCACCTAGCCAGCCAATTTAGACCAAACTGAGGGCTGAGAGAAACATTTTGCTCTCCCTTTAAATTTGCCTTTCTGAATCAAGCCTGCAGTCTGCATTTGTACCGAGAATGGTCCAAGCAGCCTCTTACAAAAAAAATCAATAAAAAGGGTTGAGTCACAGAGATGCATACGTCAATCCTGGCCAAAAGAGAGACATTGGGAGTACGAAGCTGAGTTTTCCTAATGGAACACCTCTCTTCTGTCCTCTTTTGAATGGCGGGCTGACACATTTCTCCATGGACCATGTAATCCTTTTCTATATGGAATCAAAACATGGACAAAATTGGCGGTCTGCTTCCCACTACATAGACTATAAAGAAGATAAATACATGTCCCCACAATCATGCTAGAACCCCAGCTGAGCTTCAGTGTTAGATTTCTTTTATAAAACTGACATTTGTTGCCTGTAAAAAAAAAAAGTTAATATCTGAGTCACGGAGCCATAGTGCTCTGCTCAGCTTATAAGTGGGTGTTTGTAGAATAATGTTCTAGACAGATGATGTAAATCTAGATTGATGTTGTACATTCATAGTGAGCGAGCTTTGCGTGTTGTTTTGGTCTAGACCTCCAGAGAGCTGTTTTTCTTTCTATGTGAAGAATGAAAAACAAGGCTTTGCGTTTGTTGTAAATGACAGGCTTTAAGAAGCAGATGGTTCCCTACAGGTATATATCTTATGATTGGTGTGAGTGTCTGCACAGGCTTGCTGGAGCTCCAGGAGGAAAAATAAACCCATCTTTCCACATCATTTGGTTTTATGTCTGAACTGAGTTTCTGAAATTGTGCTGATCAGTGAACAAAATGTGAGCTGTCGTCAGTTAAGATTAATTATGATGTTTTATATATACAATGACATCTAAGGCCACAGGTGAAAATGCTAATTTGAAATTTTAACTTTAAGAATTTATTTTTCTAACTATTACATTTTTGTCATTATAAATTATATTATCAGCACAGCAATTTGTGTTTTTTAATATGTGGCATGCCACTTTTGCTGACAACAAAACAAAACAAAAATGACAACATGCACTTGAGCTGGTGTGCAATGGCAGGTTTGTTCAAAACCTGGTAATGTTTTTCCAGCATGACTTAAGAAGATTTTCCAAAGATAATCTTGTGTGATTCAATGGAAGCAGGAAATCTGAACTGTTTTATATAAAAAACACAAAAAAATAGCCTTGTCAATGTGACAAATCTATAAATAATACTACAAATAGTGTAGAATCATGAATATTTCTTCATAACTGAAGGTGTATGTATTCTAATCAGCTTAAATTTTGCAGACAAGCAAAATGTAAGCAAAATATATTGAATATTATTCAATAAATAATTTAAATGTTATCTATATTATATTATATTTATATATTTATATTATTTAAATATATATATTTATATTATTTAAATGTATTTATAATATTATATTTAATTAAATATTTAAAATTTAAAGAATAATTGTAAACTTTTCTTTGTTTTTAACTTTTGTTTAAAACACAGATTTTTAGTACTATCTGAAACTGTATGACCTAATGTGGCACACTATTACATCTGCATTTATAAATATTATATAATTGAGCTATTTCAACACTGTATATATTTACAGTACATACTGTATATTGCACAGTGCGACAAACACCTTTGTGTGTTTTATTGTTTAATACACAGGAGAAAAAACATTTGTTTGTGATCTATTTTAACAAGGCTAGAAAAAGACGTAGAATCAGCATTTAAATATAAACACTCTATGTAAAGTGGTTTTGACTCGTTTTACTTACAAGCTTGCTTTGGGCTCCTCCTTTGTAATTTTGGTTAGTGAGGTTTTACATCAACTTTGTGCCAGAAATACACGGACCCCAAAATTTACACAGCTGTGGTATGTTAGATATTTCTTCCTGTACTTAAAGAATCTTTAAAACGAGGAAACATATTAATGCCTATTAAAAGAAACAGCACAGATTGTTCAAGAGAAAACATGACCTGAAGTTCTTGTGTTCTACAGTGGCAGTTATTTTTAAGACATTATAGACGCACATACTTAACACAAAGGCTGTAGCAAAAGGTAGTCAGCAAAATTATGTTTCTAATTTAAGGTTTTAACCAAATACTAGGGTAGCAATATGCTAAAGCCCAACTAAAGATTATAGAATTAACAAGGTTCCGCTGTTCTATTTTTATAAATTTTATGTTCTATTTTTATGAACCCCCAGAGGGGCTCTCTACAGAATGTTGTGAGGTAACTGAAGTGATCTGGAAAACCTGCTTTTATTAGTGCAGTTTAAGCTTAAGAAGAAGAATTTATGATACAGTTTATGTAGAGTTTAATAGTTGGTCTCAAATATAGTGTTCAATTGTGACATTAGTGAGTGATTTTTAAAGATATCAGTCTTCCCTCATAGCTGCCTGGAGGCATTTCAAAGATGGCCACTCAGTGCAGAGACTCAGGCTTGTTCTCTAAAGGTTTCCTTAAGTACAATGGTCTAAACTGCTCATGGACCCAAGCCTAACCAACATGAAGGCCCACTGTTAGCTAACATGAGTGAACTACACCCAGGTTTTAACCTTATAAGTCATCCAGCCCCTGAGAATTCATTTACATTGTCGTGATATTAAAACGCTTCTTCGAAAGACTGGAGAACCACACTGGGTCTCCGCATTCACTTAAGAGTTCCATTCGCCAAGGAGTTAGGGTTATCCCACAGAGACATGCAAGATTTATAGAGGAACACTGTGGTAACTGATGCAGAGGATCTTTCGGGAATTCTTCCTTCCTTTTGTATTCCTGAGATGGTCTTCCTCAGAAGAAAAACAAAACATAAGAGTTCAGGAGACTTTGTTCTCCCTTTGCTGTTAAACTGATTATTGAATGAAAGAGAAAGAAAAAATTGCATTTAATTCTCATAGGTTTTTTATTTATTCTGTATTCATTGTTTGTTGCAAAGCACAAAGAAAAATAAAGTAAAGAAACAATGTGTATGTTTTTGCTGTTTTACATAATGCATGCTATAAAGTGGTGAAGTTCTACACTCCCAGTCAAAAGTTTAGGATCACTTGACTGAAATGTTTCTCATAACCATAAAAGCTTTTGTATCTGAATTTTTGAAATTAGTTTTGTAGGCAAAAAAATATATATATTATATATACAGTACTGTGCAAAAGTCTTAGCACATTAGTATTTTCACACCCAAAAATGGTTTTAAGCAAGTTATTTATATCTTTTGTTGTAGTGTCAGTAGGAATTATAAGATTAAATTTTTTTTGCCATTAATTGTAATAATCCAGTGAGATTTTTGTATGCACAAGGAGACTGACAACAGCCAATGCTCTACAGAGAGATCTGATCTCACAATCATCGAGTCTGTCTGTGATTACATTACATTTCTTCAAGCGTCTTGGAGACGCTGCCACAGTTCTTCTGGATTTAGTCTGTCTCAGTTTTTTCGGTTGGTTCATAATGTAATCACAGACAGACTCGATGATTGTGAGATCAGATCTCTCTGTGGAGCACAAAGATTTTTGCACAGTATTGTGTGTGTGTGTATATATATATATATATATATATTAAAAAAGGGTGGCTACTTTGAAGATGCTAAAATATAACGTTTTTGATCTATCTTGGACATAATTCCTTTAATAATACCATCTGTGTTGTTCCACAGTTTTAATGAGTATACCAAAAATACGGAAAAAAATAACAATACAGAATGAGTACATGATCTTATTCTTTTGATTATTAGAGTATTTTCTGAGATATTTTATATCATAGGGTATATGGATGTTGACCTGTTGTCTGTAATTATGACATTCGGGCAATATAGGCCATCAGTGATCTCTATAGAGTGACAAAACCCATCTAAAAATCATTAAAAACAATGAGATATGAGTTAATCTAAATCTACATTCCAGAGCCAGAAAAATGCAATGACCATCAATAACGTGACTTAGCAAATTAGCATAACCACACTAGCTAACCCAGGAGCTATCACATTACACAGAGGCAGGCAGGGCAACAAAGATGTTACAGAGGGTAAGACCGATGCTTTTGATGCCAAGGGCAGAGGTTAATGTGAAAGGCACCACAGTGAGAGCATTTGCTATGCATACTACACACCCGCACACAAACAAACACACACCCCGGCGCCTGCAAACTGACAAAGAAAAAAATTTACCCAGAGGTAAAAAATAAAAACAAATGTGTGTGTGTGCTAACTTGTCTCCTCTCCCCTGCTGCAGATATCGAGCCCTGGATCCACCGGTTCAGAGCTGAGGGCACAGTCGATTATTCACAGCTGACCTTTGACCCCGGCCAGAATGAACTAATCGTGGGTGCCAGGTAATGCTCGTTTCCTCCATCACCATGTGAAATTTAATTAGGACTCCATCCTGTAGCACAATGTGTGTCTGAGTATACAAAAATATGGTACTACTTTGTTCGTTGTCAAAGCTCCTGGCAATGTGTCTGCTCATCCTCTTCACATTTAACGGTTTTTTTGGCAACACTTAATGGACACCCACTGTGAAAGTGTCACAATGCCACAATTTCCAAGTTTCCCATGATTAGTTCAATACTGATATATAATCCACCTCTCAGCAAAACCACACAATAAAACCAGTTGTGGCACACAAAGAAAACCATAGATCTTCTCCCTGACATATACTTTTATGAGAAATAGGATAGTTTTCCCTCTGTCCAGCTTTAATTAATGTGTGTGATGATTTCCATATAGACTTTCACACTATCCTGCCGAACATCTTCAGCCAAATTAATCTCATATTCCCGATCTGTCAGTGGCTTGGAAGGTCTCCAAGCAATTATTTTGTGACAACCACAGAAATGGTTTAATACGAAGCACTGTAACAGTTCACACACCCACAGGACTAAAACTGGTAGAATAATTACTTTTTCTTAAAGAAGCAGGAATTATCATACGCTTCACTAGTGGTTAATTGTATTACATAATGACACAGAAAGTGCTAGTTAGCTGTCAGAATCAAAGTGCAATGAGTTGTTAAGTCTGACTAAAAAGATGGATGTTATTTTGTTCACTTTTTGTTCTCTAAACATCAGGAATGTTTGTTGCTACAAGCAGGTGTTAAAAAAAACATTATTATTTTCTGTGACTTTAAAACTTCATGTTCTGTTTGGGTCTGAGAGACCCCAAGGCCATTTTAATAGCTCAATAAAGTACACACTGAACATTAAGGTATTAGGTTAAATGTTCTAAAATGTTTCAGAACAGATTAAAGCACATTTTTTGAAAACAAATAAAATTGGTATCTCTGGGACTCCAAACATAAAAATGGTAAATCTTAACAGAACATAAGCATTAAAATAAACTCTTACTGCGCATTCTGATTATTTTCTAGAATGAGAAAGCTCAGTCACTTTCTGCTAATGGCTTGAGCTGTCGATAGAGCTCTTTTACTTTGGCTGTTTAGCACAGCCCTGGAGTCAGCCAGTCCCACAAACAAGACAAATAGAAACAACTAGAGCTGAGGGAATCCAGTAAAGCACTTTAGACTGAGACTGGAAACTATATAACAGTAATTTCCAGCAACTTATTCAGAAAGAGAAGGTGAACATCAAAGTTATATGAAATTGCAGGTTATTTTACAGACTTTTCATTGCATATGTTGAAGTCAAACTGACATTACCCATAAAATCAGACCCGACAGCTCAAATTATAAATTATTGTTATAAACTTACTGTTGTGAGGAGACCTTTTTGAACACTTATTTTTATGTACTTTGTTGTGTATCTGTTTTGCTTATTTTTAACCAACAAAATTACAGACTGCAGCTTTCAAAACACTTGTTGACTTGATCAGTCTCTGTGTGGTTAAAATTTCCACAACTATGGATAGAATGATAAAGTCAGGGCCATAAACTCGCATCCTGGAGGGCCACTATCCTTCAGCATTTTCTACTCTTCTCCACCTGCTTGTAATTTCTAAGTAATCTTGAGACTTTGATTAGTTTGTTCAGATGTTTGATTAAGGTTGGAGTTAAACTCTTGAGGATGGGCCCCCCCAGGGGCAGATTTAAATAGCCCTGATAAAGGGGCTGTGGATTAATGTTGGTCACATTAAGTGGTGATGAGAAAATGAGGTTTTCAGCTTGATTGGTTATCCCTGGAGCAGATTTTCTGACTCTGCTGTCAGTGTCCAGGGCCTCACAAACACACCCACAGTCTGGGCTAATGGACTGTGTGAAGGTGCTACGGTGGAGGTGCTGTTCTATCAAGGTCACTGAACAACAGGGTTCTCATAAAGATACCCAGGAGCTCAAGCAAAGTTTCTGCCAATTACCAAGGCCAGCCTGAGCCGACCTGTCAAAATACAGACCTACAGTTTGAATTGATGAATCTAGTTCTGCCTCAATCCAACATATTTTTTAACACTTTTATACCAGCATCACCATATGTATGTGTGTGTCTATGTGTGTGTGTGTATATATATATATATATATATATATATATATATATATACACACACACAAGTAGAATATGTTCCAGGATCACCTAACTTGTTGGGGTAGGCTAAGATTATGATCTGATTGTTTGACAGGAATGTTAGAAGATGCAGGTCCTTTGTTGTAAAGCACAGAATATAAATACACAGAACTGCAGCCCCACAGAACAGTATTCACATAAGAATGCGACTACAAAAGCAAACAGACATGAATAACTTGGAATAATCACCATTCCACAGGTGCAACAGAAGCAGAATGAGTTTATATTGATGTGTAGCTGTATGTCCTGACACATTTCAGAGGTAATGGCCCAGTGGCTTGTGCAAAGCACCCATTGATAATGGGAAGCTCAAAAGACTTCAACATTAGTACAGTGAACCACAATCAATAAGCATGTTGATTCAGTAAGTAGACCTTAATCACAGCAACTTGATTCATCATGCACTGTTACACAATAATACAGGCTCTGTTTTCATGTTCTGTGCCATATTATTTTTACAGTCTGTGTGTGAGTACTTCTATCTTATGCAGACGGATAGAGAATAATGCCAGACAGATTAATATACAGACTGATTATAGTTCCACCTATAGAATTAAATTTAACAGTACAGTTGGCAGAGTTGTTATTATAGTAAACCAAACTTAGTCCATGGAGAAGTTTGGAGGAGCTTTTTACTCTGTGATGAAAACAAAAATACAGATTTTTTCCTCCTGGATTTAGAATGCAGTCAGCATTTATAGGGCTGTGCTGTTTCAAACAAGCACCTTATCCTTCGGCAAGGTCCAGAATCAGCTCATTAAAGTGACAGTAGGCTACATACTTTGCATAAGAGGTTTTTTACTCCAAAACACATTTTGCATTCCACCAGGTATTCCAGTCATATGAAAATCTGAAAATGTAACTAGTACACCAGATAATACACACTAAAAAACTGGGTTTATATAGGAAGCACATTAATATGATTAATACTACAATTAGTTTGGTTGTGCAAAATCCCCTGCTAAATTTATAGGCTTGTTTATCCCTGAAAAAGCCCAAAACATTCCTCTCACGTCATTGGCCGATTGTTCTTACACACGGATTCACTCGAAGTGTTGCAGCCCATAAAAGTTGCCATTTATAACCCCATTGCCCGCCCACCCTCTGAGACAACTCCTGCTCTGATACTTCAGGATAATCATACCTTTTTGTCTTTTCTCTCAATCTCTTTCAGAAATCATCTCTTCAGGCTACATTTAGAGGATCTTTCATTGATCCAGGTGGGTGAAAAGTCTGCGTCTGTCTCCTTCTGTTTGTTCTTACTCAGAATTGCTCAGACAGCTCAAAAACCCAGGATGAGACTAACAGGTGTTGCTGCTGTTACGTCTGAATGCCAATTACTGTTGCTTCATAAGCTCAGGGAGAAGGACTCTGCCAATTTAAAAGCTGATTCACTTTCGGCACGATACAAACGTGACCTGTATTCAGGCACCGTGGGGCTGATGTTCATGTTTGTGTAAACTTTCTTTAGACTCCATCTATCATTTGTTTTAATATTTAGAAGCCTATTTATGGCCAGGTGTCTGTACATTTTCAATACTAGCAAACAATGATGTTCTTTGGGCCTTGATATTTTGGAATTATTTTACTACTAAACATCACTGAAGCAATATCTGAAGTGAAGTGCTGGTCAAGCATGGTGACCATATTTGTCCTCTGTCTTTATCCCAAGCAGTTAGTGCACAAACATTGGAGTATTAAGTTTGAACATACACAGGAAACCAAGAACACAAAGCGCCAGGGGAATTGGGGGTAAAGAGCACCTCAATTGTTTCTTGCTAGCATTGGGAATCGAACCGGCAGCCTTCTGGTTACAAGTCTAACTCTCCAACCAGTCGGCCACAACTGCCCCATAATCATAATATCTGATAATGATTAAGAAATCAAGGAATCTTAGTATCCAATTTTTGAGCACATTTTAAAGGGCAAATGGACCTGAAGAAAGCTTTAGACCTTATCCCTCAACTTAGACCCCTTTTCTTGATATCATTTTGAAATTTTAAAGCATATTTACCCAAAAGTGACTGCTGTGATAGTGTAGCTGCAGCAAGCATGTTACTTTTTCCCTCTTGCTTTAAACATCTTATAACCCTGTAAATAATCATCCACATATTGACGTGTTTGGAAATTCATTTGAAGCCTTTCCTATTGTAAAGAAGTGGGTTTTTTGAGGCCTGCAAAAGGCCATACCCTGGCTGTTTAACAACATAAACATCATGGGGTCTCCTCAAAAAGGCTGACCTCCTGGGGAAAAAGAGAAAACAGACAGCCCCAACTTTTTGAGTCTTTTGTTCAGACCAGCTCACAGGAAACAAACATCACAAAGATGAGCCCTGCCTTTCCTCTCTGGCCAATCCTTTCCTTTTTAAAAGAATTCCTTCACTTTCCTCACAGCATGGCCTCTTGTGTGATGTACTTTCTCTTTTTGGTCTTTTTATGTCCTTTGTCATTGTCACACTGACTTTGCTCAAGGTTTTCCAGGAAAGATGTTCTGATGAGATGTTTTGGGCAAAGGTTCCCAATTTAGCTTGACCTAAGGCCCAATTCTACTGCATGTGTGTGATTGTATGTTGTTTGTGTTAAAATATGTATATTTTTATGTTTCTGGTTTTTATCCAAATCAGCTTATGGTACGTTTAAGCTATACATGGTTATCATAATGTGTGTTTACCGTGAATCAAACCCAGGACCTTGGCATTCCTAGCAGCTGAGCTACAAGAACGTTAAGCTAACTTCTGTTGTTTTCTTCTCATTCAACAATGCTCAGAACTTTATAGAAAAAGAATTTTACTATTATCTTTTCTTAGAATGTTACTTCCTGTTGATGACATCATAAGCATACAACTGAGAGTGTAATATGAATGATGCTGGCAATATGGTGCAATGAGCGAGAAGTCCTGAGACCTGAGAAGGAAACGGTCTGGAAACGGCAGCTTTTATCCATCATTGATCTCACAGAATAGGGCTTTGGGTAGCAATGACGCATTAGGAATGGAAAAAATAAATCCACTGAATGACCTGTGATGTCTCTGCAGCACCTCTGCTGGTGTTTAAAAGCACAGGGTTGCGATACATTAAAAGGCTTTAAATAGCAGGATAAATGCGGCAGCACTATAACTGTATATCACTATAGTATATAATCATTAGATGTACATAGCCAGTAGTGAACATGCCAGTTTCAATATAGTTTTATTATGTCAGATTTGAAGCTGTAATAAAAGTGTTCTGTAGCTGAATCGTGTTAACTGGAAATGGCTCTCTTTTACATATTTACACTTTTACATCTCTTTTACATCTCTTTTACATCTCTTTTACTCTCTTTTACATCATTTACACTTATACATATATGCAATGTCTATATATGCCGTATATGAAACCTATTAGAAGTTGGAACAATTCCCTGTATTGACATAAATCTACCCCATATATATACATATATATATATATATATACAAATTACACATACATTGCATATTATTAACATATGTGACACATATAACTAATATATCACTAATCACTTATATAGTGAGTCAATATCACTCTCGATATAGGCACATATATGTTATATATTACATTTCTGTATGGGAGCGCCTGTAGAGTAAAGTATGTTTTTAGAAATAAAGGTTACCTTCCATTGATCCAGACTGTAACAATTTACAAAGACTTCTCTATAGTTTTTTGTAGGTTCCTTTGCAGTAATGAAAAACAGAAGTTCAGATCAGCCACAGAAGAAAGAATTTCTTGAAGGAGACCTCTTTGAAAGGTGGGGCAGGTCAGATCTAGTTTAATTAGAAGTGAAACATCAGACTTGTTTAATTTTCTAGGAAGTCTTTATAATAGAAAGAGTGGTTTTAACTGTCAGTGGAAGAGTTGCATACTGTGTTTAGACACTGAGTTAGCACACTTACTGACAGGTCCAGATGATGTCCCCTAATGCTTGTCCTCCCTGTGTGCTCTTGCTGTTCTGTCAGGCTGTCGTCCAGAAGAGAGGTGAGAAAAGCTGGTTTTCAGATGCAATTTCACAGTGAAAACTTGTGTGTTCAGAAAAAATCTTCAGACTGACTACACAGAATTTTTTCTCAGGCTCCCTGTGAGCAGCATGAAAGGAAATCACTGAGATTAACGCAGACACAGAGAGACAAGTCAAAATATAAGATTAGGCATGGAAATAGTAGGTGTACAACAAACCCTTTGGGCTCTCTGTGGCTTTATTCATTTTTTGCTTCTGTTCAACCCTCTAAGGCTTTTTGTGCTTCTCATTGTAGCTATTTTTTTCTGTTATCCTGACTAGGTGTGAGCGATATGACCAAAATCTTATTTCACAGTAGACATTAGTTTTGCTGTTAATAACCCCAAAATGTTTTTTTTCTGTATTTATTACAACAATTTTTTTAATAAATATTTAAAAATTATGTCCCATTATATAAAAAACTTGTTAAAATAGTTACAAACAAGACTGGGGGTGATCACACGTACAACGTTGCAGGATTGCTAGGCAACCACAAAACAACCAATAGATACACAAATCATTCCAATATTTTTTAAAGCTGTCTAACTGAAACGTCAACATATTTTGGAGAATGGACTATATTTCCAGATGTCGTCTGTGTTGAACTGTTCTTGTCTGGCATTCTGAAGCCTATAAAGACCAAAGAGCAGCTCTGCCCTCTCATTGGTCAAACAGCAGAGGTGTCAGAGGAGGATCAGCCATTGTTCAGTGTTAAAGTTGCTCAGCCGAAATTCCTCCATCAAGTCTGCTGTCCCTTGAGAATTTTGCGCATTGTACACTAGCAGCACTTTTAGCGTCATTGATTAATTGCCTGAATAAATCTGCATTGTAGTCGTTTCATTGTATTTCAAGCTTGACAAATGAACACCTGAGCTTGTTTCCCCAGTATGCTTCTTTTCAGAAGATTTGTGAAGGTAAATTTAAATCTGTTGTGTTAATATGCAACATGGGCGACTGAGAAATTGCCATTTTTACTAACGCATATGTACAAGCTTAACATTGTGTCACTAAATAATTGAGGCTTTCTGTCTTAGTGAATTGGATTAAGTTTAGTCGCTCATGATAGCCTCTTTTTGCCAGACTAAACACTTCTTATCGCTGTGGTTTATTGACCAATTGCCTGAAAATAAACCTGGAGGACCTCTCAAACAATTAGCCTGCTTTGTCAGTTCAGTACTCATCCAGTCATAATGCAACTCACTCCTTACTTAACGCAGTGGTATAGTTCTTCAACCTATGACAGCCGTCTCATTTTAGATGTACTGGCCTGGTACTGCCATTTACATTCACTCCCACGGCAAATATGGTAATCATTGTGATTTAAGCCTGTGTTTAGCAGTTTGCTCTAAGGGGCTATGCCCATGAGCACAATCCAAATCTCCGCTGTAGCTCCTACACACATGCAACGGTGCGTTTTGTTCAGCAAAAATAGAGCCATTACTGTGATCGATGAGTGTATCATGTCAGGTAGTTGTGCTGTGATTCTGTTCTGCTGTGTGTCCTTGTTTATTTATTTATTTTATTGAATTACAGATCTGTGTTCATTTTATCTTGTTTATATTTTATCCAGTGGCGTCAAAGATTGAGCTAATGAATATTTATTTGCGTGTGTTGTCATTGGTAGATAATATTGCTAGACTGTTTGATCATGTTACCTATTTAATATTAACGAACCAAACCTCTGCCTTGGTACTACTGATTTCATGTCTTGTACATGAGTTGTCAATGAAACGCAATGTCAAACCAATTACAATTCAATCGAGTTTTTATATCATTTTACATTTTAATTAATGCATTAACAATTCTTTATAGGTCATCTCTGTGGTGTCAAAATAACAAAATGCTATTTAAATGAATGTGGTGTAATTTATTTGATTAATCTTCATACCTGTCAGAATACACACAACTTGGTGGCAATTCAGTCCTAACATAAGATAAATATAAATGTTCAAAAATTGGTTTAAAGTGTCCGTAGGGAAAGTAGAATATAAATTTAAAGGGTCATGGTTTGTTTGCAGAGAGAAGAGGTTTACAGTGAAAGCAAGGCTCTGATGAATGGGTGTGGTCCAGGCGAGGCTCTCCTACTGGTTTAAGTTGAAGCGTTGCTGCACAGACCAGTCGGTATATGACATCAAAGTAGCACGAGAGCAATTCAGGAGAATCAACTTTATATTCTTCTGGAATACTTTCCATATTCAGAAATGTGCTTTTAAAGTGATCAACAAAGGAAGAGTGCTTATTCTAATATCACCTGTGAGAACACACACACACATACATACAAAGTCCTCTCTTGTAATATGTGTTATGTGCAATATGTGGTAATATGTGTATCAAAGCTCTTTTCTGCTACATTGACTTTGACATTACATCATTAACTTTACTTTCATACGGAATATAAAGCACAAGTAAGAGACAGATTGTCAGTCATGTATTTCATTAACCTCTCTCACTCACCGTCACTAAAACAATTACATGCACTGATCAACAGAACACTTGTGCTAATTTCTGAGGTCGACTGTTCCTGTTGCTGCCAGTAAGCCATTTAAATTCATGAAATAATGAACATACCAGCTTCCCTTCAGCAGTCTATACACTGGAACTCCATCATCAGATGTCTGATTAACAAGAGGCTAGGCTTGGATTGTGGTCCAGTATAGCAATTACAGTCTGATAATGGCTACTTAGCAACAAACCCAGTAAAAGCTGCTGGGGCTTTTTTGCCATTTACATATATAATGAGTGGAGATGTATTGGGTTTTGGTAGAAGCTCACTTTTGGCTAGAATTTCTGTAATAAATGGGGTTTCCTTTCAAACTCATTTGCTAGCCGCAGTTCTAGTACAAGATGACATCACTGTTAGGATATCTTATAGATATCCAATTTGAAAAATGTAATTTTAACAATTAGGTAGTTGCAATACACTCCCTTATGAAAATTAACCATGGTTTTATTATAGTAAAAGTGAGGTAACCATGTTTTTGACATATTGATTACTATTTGTTGATTTACCATTTAATCACAGTTTTACTACAAATACCATGGTTAAACTATGGGGGTTAACATGGTTTAACTATAATAACCATGTTTTTTTGGTTTAAACTGTAGTAAAACCATGGCTAATTTTCATAAGGGCTATACTAGTTATCTGTGAACTGTAGCTCATTTATTGAAATGCATGTAGAATTCATGGAATACTCAAGGCATGCCTGTGGTTAAATTTTTCAGCTAGTATCATCTCAGACAATACAAGCATGCACAGCAGAAATGCTTACAATCTGTTATGTTTTTTATGGTTTTGTCTTGGCGCTGTTAAAAATGGTAAATTCCAGGAGGAATTCTGAAAGTGCCGCGTGGTGGGCGACTCAGCCCACACTGCTGACTGGGGCTCTCTTGCCCACCTGTTCTTCACAATGAATGCTTAGTTCTAGGGTCTGCAACACCCCATCTGGAACAATGGATTGAGTCTGTCCATGCAGGAAAGGCCAAACTGTAAAGACTTGAAAGTGTTTTTACTTGGTATTTTGTTTATTGTGAAAGTGATGTAGAAGTTATGTAATTGTTTGTATAAATAAGGTTTCACCAACATTTCAAAAACTGAACTAACTGTACCAAACACTATGTATAGAGCATGTTTATATATATTCTTATTTTTGTTACAGGAGTGCATATTATTTTTATTTATTTTTTGTTTTTTTAAAAAAGCAATAAATATAAAGGTTATTTTGCATTTAATTATTTAAATTTGATAAAAGATTTAACATGGAAAAGAAAATCAGTGTTGGTGTCTACCTTTCTATTTATTGTTATTCACTTTTTGAAAAATTTGCAGAGAGCAAGTAACATTCAAGTTGTTAATGGGTTAAGTTTGGCATTATTACATCATTAATTACCTCAACTGATGAATGATGGTGACTAAAGAATGAAATTGTTTCGATTATCCTGGAAATTCATAATGCAATTTATAAAAGCATAATTTAACCTAATTTGTCAAGATAATGGTTTTAGTAATTACACTTAATTCATGTTTACTCCATTTTTGCTGAGCTAAACGCAAAACCATGGGTGGGCGACTACTTCCTCTGAGGGGTTTGTGCAAGCACACACAAAACTGCTTTAAGACAGCTGAATGCTGTCCATGCACTCTGGGTCGCTTTGCTGATGTGCAGTTTGTTTGTATGAGTGACTGTCCTCAAAAAAGCTGGTTTCTTGCCTGGGATATAAGTAGAATGACTGTCTTTGTGACTAAGGCTCTGCGTTGTTGGCAAACCCAGTTCGGTAACAAAGTTCATGAGATCCACTGTTATAACTCTGGAGTTGTGCCTCTCAGCTGCCTAGCTATAATTATGCTTTATGACAGTATACTTTACTGTCAGCTTTGAAGCATGAAAGAGTATAGTGGTTCCCTTAGCAAATACTGTGTCTCATTCTTTGCTCGTTCCTACAATTGTGATGCTATTGTGTCAGGCAGAAAGTGCTATATCAGTTGCTAATGGTTATTTTGACACATTAAATTATCTTTCATTCACCCTGGATGAGAAGGAGTTTCCCTGATGTCTCTATTCCTCAATGGAAGATAAGCCTATTTCGTTGCTTTGCAGTAGAGATTTGGCATGAATCGGCCTCGTGGGGAAACTCATTCAGCTACATGACGGGGCAAAACAACAGCTTTTCAATCTTGCATTTGCACATTCACACCGTGCTGTCTCCCAAAAGTCATTCGTAAGACTCCCTATAGGCTGGAGAGAATGAAAAACCTGGAATTTTTTCGCTTAATATTAGCGCTTGCGAAGGGTCATGCATCAAGGGATGGGTGCACGATTTCTTGTTCGGCCTCAGGCTGGGTTGACATAAGAATCCCATCTCGTAACGCTGTGATGGAAGATTCTCCAGCCTGCTGCTGGAAAAAAGTCAAAGAAACATCTCAGCTAGCAGCCACAGGGGTTCTTGCCTACTATATCACTTGAAAATGAGGTTACTGTCTAGCCAGATTTGCGCCTCCTGGGGGAATGGTAATTTCTTATTAATTTTTCAGTTCTGGGAAAGATAAAGTGGTTGTTATGCCACTGAAACATTTTCTTAATTGTTTCTTGATAGTTAGCTGCCTGCTTTGGCTTGGCAAGCTGGAGTTGGGATTTGAGCCAGAGATAGCATGGTCAATAAATGCAAGGAGGTCATTTAAAATTAGATTCCATTTGGAGGCAGTTTCAGACATCAAACTTGGCATCATCCAGCAGTTCTGTGCCAGTGGTGAAATGTGAATGCAGCCATAGTCTATGTACGCAGTCCATTGTGTCCGGGACACTCATTTCTCAGTAAAGGACGGCACACACTACCTCTCAGAAGCCTGTTGTTTTTTCCCAGAATGCAATTGAGCTGAGTACAACTGATTATCATCCAAAATCTGCCTGCTGTCCATAGCCAAGTTCATTTATCCTCATTGACAATTAATAATACCTGCCTAAACTAGGGTGGATACAAATAGATAAGTATTTTGTGTGTGTGTGTGACTACATCTTATATCTCACTAAATTTAATAATAACAGATCAGTTGTCTAGATCCGTTTCTTCTGTTATTAATGACTAAAACACACCAATTACAACTTCAGCAGCAACTCATATGATGATAAATTTCTTCATGTGTCTGCTTGCAGGAGGCAGAATGGCATTGTGATGAGTTTACCAAAGGAGCCTGTTTCAGCCGGGGAAAATCAGAGGTGAGTTTAAGCCCCTTCTGTCTTTGAGGGCGAATTCAATGAGCATTTGTGCCAGTTTATAATAGATGCTAAACTTTATTATTTATCATTAAATACTTTTTTTATTCACAATACTCAGTGCTATTTGCCAGCCACAAAACCATTCACTGAACAGAATGTTATTTAAAAGAGAAGTTTGTGCACACTTTTATTGGTCTTTATTGGCATATTTGGGTATATATCCAAACCTTCTGCAATTTAAAAGGTACGTTTAGGTGCATGGATGTTAGTGGTGGAGTGATGATGTACAGTCCCAGTATAGTATGCTAGTTTGTGGTTGGGTTCATCCTTCTCAAACCAGCACTCGGAATTGGTCTGTAAGATGGACAATTACAGTGTGTAAATTGCGTATTATAATATTATTTGTGTGGGCATGCACTGTTACTTGATTTGTGTAAGCTTTCCCTGTGCTTAATGCAGGCAGCACATTCAAGAAAACATCACTATCAGCAGCTAAAATTCATTTATAGTGATTGCTGTCCTAAATATTTTGTACTTCTGGTTAAAATGACGGTTGGTTTTACTACAAGTATGCACCTAAGAAAGTAATCACCCCCCAACTTAAAATAGCAAGCCCATTATTTCTGAAAGAGTTCTGTGTGGGGCATCCCCATAGGTCTCTCTCTTTTCTTAAGGAGCTGTTTCCATGGCGCTAAAATACAGACTCCCTTGTGTTTTGATGGCTGACTGAATCAGATCAGATTTGTGCTACAAACTGTTTCTTAAGCCTCCTTAATATTTCACTTAATGTAAGTCTGTCAAATGTGAGACGAACGATCCTCCTTTGTTTTATAATATGCTACACTGAGCTAAGCCAGGTTCGGGACTCAAGGACTGTGTTTGGGATCAGCCTGCCATCCTTTCTGCCTTATATGAACCCCAATGTGTATATCTAGAGTCCCACTGTGGTTTAAGCCTGTGCAAATGTCTACATGACATTCACCTGTTTTTTAATTCGCTTGTGAAACATGGTTAGAGGCTCTGACGAACATGTGACTGTAATTCAAAATTAAAGCAGCCATAGTTTGTTACTGCGGTAGATGGTCATAACATTCATTGTGGAGCATTTCTATTGGGGATGGGCCATGATATCATGATATTCAACTAGTTTGCATACATTTTCTTTTTGGCTATTTTTAGTTATTATCTTTTTAGTTATTTTAGTATATTGCTTTAATTATGACTGCATGTGCTATAGCTGTTATGACATTTTGCACAATAAAATTTATTTGGAAACACTCATAGAGTCATACAGTCTTTCTGGGTTTTGTCTCTTGTGTTACTCAGCAGTTGAGTTTGTAACACAGCGGTTTTGTGTTACTCTTGAGTTTTTCAGCATCAAAAAGTTAAAAATAGTACTTCTAAGAACATGCCATGAGACCCCACCATCCTGTTATACTCCAGCAGCTTGTTTTTAACACAAAACACTCCTTATGCAAATTTCTAACAAACACATCTGATTATGATCCGGTGAACCTCCCTGTATCGACTGTGCATATGGTGCCTCAGAATAGACCATTGCTGTTTTTTGGTTATTTTACACATCAAAAACCAATATGCTAAATTCTTTACAAAAAGCATCTTTAAGGGAAATCTGTGAGTAATTGTCCCATTCAACTTCTGCATCTGGTCCAAGCCTGTTGTTTCCAGAACAAAGGGAAGAGTTTGACAAAATGGATGGCGTTATATCGACTTCACTTTGTTTTAATGCTAACAGAGCATAATAGCCACTATATTACGCTACGGAATATAGCCATCTGTCAGGGGTTTTCATAAACATGTCACATGGTGATGTGGTGGGCATATTAAATCTCAGTTTATTTACCCATACAGCAAAGCGCTGCACGCCAGCCAAATTGCGTTAGCAAATGTAAATCACGGTTCTCTTTTCAGTACTTTGCTTAGTGTAGAGAAATAAATGGCTGTGCAAGTTAACAGCCATTGTGATGAGGAAATAAAGCAGAGCCCCTCCAGCTCTGCCTTGGAATACCTTTAAATCAACAGAGAGAGTGAGACAGGGTGACAAGGTTTCAAGTACTTGAGACAAGTGTGATTTGTAGGGCTCCTAAATTCTCAAAAAGCCTCATAAACACACCAGACTGAGGCAGTACAGTTGAAGAAATCTTGCTGCTGGTGTAATATAGCAATAATTTTAAACAGAGGACAATCATAACACAGCTCCTGTACAGTATACAGGCTTCACATTTTTGAAAGTTGACCAGAATCCCTTTAAGGTAAATCAGTTCACTCTGCAGCTATCTTAATAAGCAATTGGCAAAAGGGTAGCTGTTATATGCTTAAGTTGGGACAGACCAAAATCACCAAAACCTTTTTAGCCACGGTTACGTTTTAAAGTCTATAATCAAGTCAGTGATAAAATCTGATAACAGTGGTTTCTTTAGCTCAAAATGTGCCTTTATAAGTGTAAACATTTACCAACATATCTTTCCTAATGTCTTTTTACAGGAGGAGTGCCAGAATTATATCCGTGTGCTACTGGTCAATGGAGACCGGCTGTTTACCTGCGGCACAAATGCTTTCACTCCCATTTGCACCAATCGCACGGTAAAGTAAATGCATCAATACATTTAATATAACATAAGAGGTTTTGTGATCTGATGATAAGCTGGCTTTGTCTCGAGCTTTCTCCACACTGACCTCTTTTGACATTTTCTATGCTGCGTGGGTTGCATAGCATAGCATGTGGTATTTCTACCAAAGTCTGTGGTTTATTTCAATGAGAGTTTTGTTGACTGAAAAGTGCCTGGCCTCAGAAAATGCTTTCTTGAGGTCTAGTGGGTACTTGCAATTTGTGTGTCCTTTAGTAAAAAAGTTCACACTTGTTATGCAGGTGTTGTGCAAGCATTTGCACTTTATCTTTGGCAAATGTATCCAATGCACGACTTGCGTCATAGTTGTTAGCTATCGCAATAAACGCCACTCACTGTGGCTGATTGAAAGATAAGCATGTCTGCCGAGCACATTTACTGACGATTTCCATTATTCCACTTCACAATCTCGTAGGTTCCATTCATGCATGTGTGTCCCTTACAAAGTCCCTTCTTGAATCCCTGAATCTGAATGACCGGATTACTCCTTTATCCATTCTTCAAACGTGATAATGATAATGATGTTCAGCTCTCATTCGATGACAATCATCTCCTCGGATGCTCTTGAAAGAGTGGCAGGAATTATTGACTTAAAGCTGAATCACCCCTGAGATTTACCATCCTGAGTATCTGGTGCCAGCAGGAAAGGACTTAGCATAGCTTTGAGCCAGCAAGACGTGTGTTAAAAAAAGTCAGTAACTCGCTCCTTTGTGTCCGTGTAATGTTGCCGGTGAGGCTGGATCTTCAAACAAACAGCTATCGAGGCTGTTAAGTTGCTCTCTGTGTAGCACAAACACAGCTGTCTGTGTTCTGAAGAGGCGTCTTTCAATCTCTCCATTAATTTGCATTATGGGTAGCCTGTCCATATCTGCTATGACTTCCGAATGCTATTTGTCAGAAGGTGTTCCATCAATAAACGCCTTTCATCTTTCTTCACGCCCAGAAAAGGCACATCCTTTCAGGCGTTGGCTCTGGCAAAAGTATCTCCCTGGCAGTGCCGCTTCAAAAGACTGCCTCGCCTTGCCAAACATGCAAATTGGCTCGTTTTCACTGCCAGCTAAATGGGCTTCTGGTCCTGAAGGAAGCAGAGAGACTTACAGCCGTGTGTGGAGGTTTTCTCCGTGCCAACATCAAGGATAATCCGTCTTTACATTGATTACACAGGGCAAGTGTTGTGGTAGTCAGCTGCTTGTAAGATAAAAGCATTCAAGTGAGGCCACACAGGATCTGAGCTGCCTTCAGGATAGACGGATAAGATTGTATCTAACATAATATGTCTGACTTCCTAGTAAAAATATAAGCTAGTCACTGTAGATATTTCTAGCCATGAAAGTATGTTTATTTTGTAGTAATAGATACCAGATATCACATATAAAATGGAAGGTATGAGCGTCATTGCTTTGTCTGGTTCACATAACATAAGATTTAATTGGATTTTTCAAGCGTTAGATAGCGCTAGTCTTTTTTGGATAGCAAGTGGTTTTTCTGCCAAACAAATGTACTAAAAGCCTGCCATTTTGGTCATGTTGTTAAATATTTTTAAATATGATGAACGGGATTTGGCTGTACTCTTAAAAGAGCCAACACTGACTCTTTAAATCCCTTCCCTTGTAAAAAAAGTAAGGAACCCTTGAAAACCAATGTGGTTCGCTAATGATTTCTCCAGTAGTGCAGATGGATAACTGTCAGGGTGTTTCTAAGGCCAGTCTCACTGGCTGTGTAAAGGAACTCGGAAATCGCATTGAAAAATGTAGGCCAGCATGAAAACTCGCAACTATTTCAATTCCTGTGTTGGCACATCCTTTGTGCATAATGTATACAATTGTAAATTACCTTGCTGTCATGGTAGCTTCCCTTTGCTGGTTAAATGTCACGCTAAGCAAGAATCAAGGCTTTCCTAGACTGTACATAAGGACAAAACGGGTGTGTTGCGAACGATTAGTATTTAGCCATTGCAGCCGCTACTTGGCGTGACAACCAAGTAATGAGATAAACATTTTTGCCATCTCGCAAAATAGCACAAGACACAGCAGGAAGTGGGATGGTCGCCTCTGCTGTATTCAGTGATTTGAACAGTAAAATAGTTTTTACTGTTACATCAGCTCCCCGTTAAAATAAGCAAAATTACAACATCTTGCAGATTTCCATCAATAGAAATATGTGCATATTTTCTCATATCAAACTTAACCTCATATAAAATGATTCTGGTCCAGGACAGAACTTTTGTATTTGGTCTGTCATGACATGTAGATGATGGGCAGATGTGTAGAAGATGTTTAACAGATAAATGTTTCTTTAACTATGGACACTGATTTTTGAGTAGCTAAATAATTGATGAGAGTATGTTAAGGCGGTTTTATTATGATCTTTTTATCTGTTAATTTTATTTAAAAAAAACGCCCAAACCAACCCCTGAAGCATAAAATTTCCCTTATTTGAAGAAACACTCAGATATTTATAAGCTTAGCAAGTGTATGTAAAGTAAAAATTGCCTGACGTTAATGATCGTCACCTGAATTCACTCTGTTTGTCTCTGTAACACCACAGCTGACCAACCTAACTGAGATCCATGATCAGATCAGTGGAATGGCCCGATGCCCCTATAACCCCCTACATAATTCCACAGCCCTCATCACTTCCAGTGGGGAACTGTACGCTGCCACAGCTATGGACTTTTCTGGCAGGGACCCAGCTATCTACCGCAGCCTGGGAGGACTCCCCCCTCTGCGCACTGCCCAGTACAACTCCAAATGGCTCAATGGTACGCCTGAAGAAGAGCGATATAATTTAAGTGAATTACATTTTGAACAGCAAAAAATGCTATTAAAAAGTCATTAAAAGTAGAATGATCAAGCAACTGTGATTTTTGTATGAAAATATTCTGTCCATAACCATTGAAAACCCATTTTGTCAAGTTGTTTTGTAAAGGTGAGTTATGTAATTTCTGAATCACTAGTGGCATCACAATGGAATGTCAAAACTAATTGTTTCAAACAAATTTCTCTAATCTTTAATCCTCCCCTGCCAGATTGTCCCGCCTAAAACATATGCAATTGGCTGATCTAATGTTATATGTTGGGCTGGTCAGGATACTCAAACAAAAGAGCAATGTTTTAAAAATGTCAGTGAGTTATTGTGTTTACACTTTACACTAGGGGAATGGACCTTTATATGACTTATTTGTTGTTTCTGTATATTAACTTGAGAAGTATTTTAACAGAAAAAATACACGTCACCTTTAAGAAGTGCATTTGTTTTAAAGAACCCCAGTTCTTTAATTAACTGGAGTTTTTGTGAAGAGGCAGACTTGTGTGACATTTGCTTTTGGCACAAGAGCAATACAGACCTCCTTAACTAGAAAACTTTTGATCTCTCTTCTCAAGTTCAAAAAAACTGAACTGTAACTGATGGGTTAAAAAATGAGTTCGAACATTATCAGAGAATCTTGACAGAAACTAATTTCACCTGATTTCCATTGAAAGAAAATTGGAAAAATAACTTTCCAATTTATTTTTTCCTCCTTACCTTTTGTTGTGCAAAAGCTAAGCTCCTCACCACAAAAGAAAATTAAACGTCTGTCAATCTCAGCCATTGAATGTAATGAAGTTGGTCACAACAGCTGATCTTTTTGCCTTTGAGAAACTCATTTGATCATCGGTTTTGAATGGGGAATGATAATTAAACGCGTATGCTCGCTTTGATCATTTCTCAGCATAACCTTTCTCTTCGCCCGTGACAAATGAGTTTGTCCATTACTTACGCAAAAGATTAATAAACGCATCTTTCATATACTGCAAATGATGGACCAGGAGTCTTGCTCTATGGTATCTGTTATTAATCACTGTCCATCCATCTCTCATTTCTGTCAAACTCAGAGCCCAACTTTGTTTCCTCCTATGACATCGGCAACTTCACCTACTTCTTCTTCCGTGAGAATGCGGTAGAGCATGACTGCGGCAGGACGGTGTTTTCCCGTGCCGCCCGCGTCTGTAAGAATGACATCGGGGGTCGGTTTCTGCTGGAGGACACGTGGACCACCTTTATGAAAGCCAGGCTTAACTGCTCAAGGCCGGGTGAGATTCCGTTCAACTACAACGAGCTGCAGGGAACCTTCTTCCTGCCCGAGCTGGAGCTGCTGTATGGAATCTTCACCACCAATGTGTGAGTGAAGCATTGTTTGACCACCATGTTGGATTCATCTTCAGAAACGAATCAAGATATAGCACAATATTTTCAGTTCAAATTCAAATTGAACAGCAGCATGTCGCTATTATTCAATACTTTGCTTTGTAAAAGAAGACATGGGTTAGATTAAATAAACCTTTGTTTATTTGGTAGGTAAATTGTTCATTTGATCAGTGAACCAATCATTTACGTTAACCACACAAATTAACCAATTCATTTAAATAAATTGGATCTTTCAGTGCCACACACAGTATGAGAGAGAATACAGAGCATATCTGATAGGTTCTTCACCTTGCATTGCTATAAACCTGTAGCCTGAATAAAAATATAGGTAAAAAAAAAGGTAGCTTGTTACTGTAAAAACTACATTAAAACTACTGGACTACTTTACTGTCATGCTGTAGTCAAACTGTAGTTAAGCCTGTAGCGTTGCTACTTTTAGTTACTTTTACGTTCCAACACTGCAGATGATCACACAGGGTCAGACTAGTGGTTAGTTTCAGATATCTGCTGTGAAGCTTTAATGCCTCAGAGGTCAGCTTATAGCCCATTAGTTATAGTAGAACTGTATATTTTCTGCAAGTGTAAGGGATGCGCCGTCAGCAAAGGGTTGTTAATAATTGCACATTGTTTTGTTGTGAGGTAAATGGGGTTACTATGGTTTTTACATCATGCATTTGCGTTTTAGTGAAATTTTAGCTTGCTCACTGTTATCCCTCTGGTAACATGATGCTGAATCACAGGCAGCAACAGACAGATCCATTTTTCACATTATCGCCCACTATGCTTTAATGATCGGCTGGGTAAAATCTGTCAGATTCAAGTGTGTGTGTGTCTGCTTCCCTCTCTGACTCTGTTCTCAGGAACAGCATTGCCGCGTCAGCAGTGTGTGTCTTCAATCTAAGCGCCATTACCCAAGTGTTTAGCGGGCCTTTCAAGTACCAGGAGAACTCCCGCTCTGCATGGTTGCCCTACCCAAATCCCAACCCTGACTTCCAGGTAAACACCCGAGTTTAATGACAGCTGCTTTAGAGATATTACAGTATGCATTTGCCCCTACTGCTTAAAAATGTATAGCTGTTTCTGTTGGCAATATTCTGTAAACAACGCAAAGAATAATTAACTTTCTCACCTCACTTTTCACCTTTTACATGTGATGCTCATTTCCAATTAAAATGTGAAGGAAATTGATGTTTTGGTTTAACTTCCTTTTGATTTTGCCTGATTTCCTGATTGATCACTATTTAATTATCAGTGTTCCTTTAGCTTAACTGTTAGAACATTACGCTAGCAATACCAAGGTCATGGGTTTGACTCTCAGGGTGTCACATATAAATGTATATTTTGAATACACTGCAAGATGCTTTGGATAAAAGTATTCACAAAATAAATGTAAATGTACCAAATCCTCAAACGTTGTTGATAGCAGAATTACCAGGAAAATCAAGCCTGTGTGTTATTGTTCCTCAGACTTCCCTTATGGTCATTAATTTCCCTTCATTTCCATGCCTTTGTAACTCCTATGAATTTATTAAAAAAGTTGCCAGCTTATAAAAATTTTGGCAGGACAGTTACAGTGATGAGAGCTAATAAAAGTCTTTATTCATCTCCTGAGGTATACTGCCATTTCAAATAACTTCATCACAGTGAGTTTAAAGAGTATTTTCTTTTTTAAAGATGCTCTTCAGAAATCTATGCTCATAGGCAAACTCTAGTGGTCCTTATGCTTAAATAACAACACTAAGAAATGTATATGTGTCTAAAGTCATTTTACCTTAAGTGGCTGGCAATAGCTTGCTAGTTAAATGTATTTAAATGTTAAGTGTAAGAAAGATCCATGACTAGGCAGGCCCAGACTGGATCTGCTTTATCACATTTTCTGCACTAATTTTTTGGGAGACATTATGCAAAATAGCATTAAACCTGTAAACAAATATGCAAGGGGCATGTAATGGACAGAACTTACATTAAATTCTCTAATAATCAGTGTAGTTCTGTGAGCAAAGATTCAGGGGGTATTTATGATTTGACCCCCATATCTAAACCTTTAAAAAACTGTGTGATCAGCATGTACAGCATTTCATCTTTGAATAAGTTTGTGAATCACTTTAAAGTGTATCGTCTGGCTTATTAGAGCCGATCTTTGTGACCTGATAATTAAGTGTCTGAAGTCCACACAAGGGGAGAGTCTTTTACTTCATTCTTTTTCCCCTCAAAGGAAACAGCTTTATCTAGTTCGCTGTGATATTTTCATCAAGCATTTGTCCATGTTATAGAGGCCAGATTTACGAGTCTCAAATTCACGGCTTCCAGCATTGGTGGGAAATGGCTTGCCGTATATTCCCTTCCTGAGAGACCAACATACACCCTGTTTGAGCAGAATTATGCCCGCACTGATCTCCAGCTGATTGATGTTGATTATATGTGGTCCAGGACAGAGTACAGGTTTTTGGAGGCCAGCTCGATTGTTCTCCACATGAACTTTAATTCCAGGGGAAAACTAGTAATTTTGTGGAACTGAAGTCATCTTACTGCAAAAAGTGCTTGCTGCAGTTCTAACTCTTTTCCTATTGCACATAACCTGTATCATGGGCAACATCTGACAATTTACAATCCTGAATCCAATCCATGATGGTTATTGTCACAGATGGCCTATGGTCATTTGCCATATGAATGAATAGGGCAATGATATATGTTAGTGAGATGAGATCAGACCTTCCCTCCTGAGAGAATCAGAGCTAGACTCTTTATTCACCAGTCTCACACAATTGAAGTCTGTCCTGAGACCAGAGTTTCATTCCAGACAGTCACAAATGAGCAACAGGAGAGCTGTGCTCTCATTTATCACAGGGATGTTCTGAATCAAGATCTGAACCAAGCAATGTGTTGATCTGAATCAAACAGGATGCTTTTCATTTTAAAATCATATAAAAGGTTTTATTTAAAAGTGTACTCTTCAATGTCCACAGACTGTTAATCCTGTCCTTGTTTAATCACGCGTATCTCTTCCTCTTTGTATCTTTGATTTTCTTTTTCAGTGTGGCACTTTAGATTATGGCTCCTATGTGAATCTAACAGAGAGGAACCTGCAAGATGCACAGAAGTTTATTTTGATGCATGAGGTGGTACAGCCTATTGTCCCTGTGCCCTATTTCATGGAGGACAACGTCCGCTTCTCCCACGTGGCTGTGGACGTAGTGCAGGGCAAAGACATGCTCTACCACATCATTTATCTAGCCACAGGTAAAGTACCACATCGGCTTTGCATGAGGAACAAGAGTAGCATTAACATTAATTTACATTTAATATAAGCAGAAATAAGCAGAGCATAGCCACAGAACATTAGATATACCTTACTTATGAAGGTTAATGGACTTGGAATATAAGTCAGTAGAGCGCAATAGTAGCGTTCCAAAGGTATAAATCCCATTATTTTCTCTATAGAGAAATAGATTTTTAATGATAACATATAAAGCTGTCAGACAGACCTACAATGAGCTGTGACATTGTTAAGCGATAGTACATGATTCTGTAGATGTGTGATCTAGATGTGTTCAGTTTCGTTTTTTTGCGTTAAGTAACTGAATTCTCTGTGAAGAAGTACACTACCCATAATTTTGAGGAACGATCCTTTTTGGATCCACCAATCAGAGAAGTCGCTGTTACATGGAAATGACAATTTCAGCAGTGATCGCCCTTTGTATCTTACTTTTGAATGTCAAAGTTTGTAATGTTATTCTGTGAGTCATCTCAAAGCTGATTGGTTTGGTTAATGGTCTAGAACTCTTAATAGAGAAAATAGATGGAACCAAGTCTGATGAAAAGGGATCTAATCACCACTACGTTTCATTGGCCAAATACAAACGTGAACCAAAAAACAGCTGTTTCTTTTCATCACTGAACTGTGACACTCACTCTACTGATACTGGATCACTGGTTTGCTGATAAATTGCAAGCGAGTCCATTATTTGTAACAGAGGCAGCAAAGGAAGTCATCATATTCTTTTGCATACATTTGTCATGATCAGTGGTCCAATCTGTCCAATCTTTTGAGTCTAAACACAAAAGTTTGGTCTTTAGAAATCTGATCCAGGCCTTGTACTGGTCCTAGATCTGATACGTCATTATTTGCTTTTCTAAATGTTTCATATGGTTTCTTGCTGATCAGCAGTGTATTCACACTGAAGATAGATATAGGTCACTTTCAAACAAGAATGTTAGGAGAACAGATCTGAGCATTAAAGCTTGTAATATAAAAGCAGAGTGAAAATCTGCTTGGCCATCCCAGGTGGCCAGCTTCTCATTAAACCCACAGCTTATTAGAATGTTACTTTTACTGTCAAAACTTTGCATAGTAAAGATGTCTGTAGTGCCATAAGGGGGAAGCGCTGGGGAAAACTGGCTGGAGTAATTGGTGGTCCATTTGAATCATTGGCCTTTGAAGCGAGCAACAGTTGGTCACCAGGCTGAATAAAAGCATTAGACATAGCAGCAATGAAACATCAAAGACAGAATGTTCTAACATAGAGACGGATGTACTGTAAGCTCACATTTGTTCTCCACATGCACATCAGACGCCTGGAAAATCCTGTCCGTTCTGGATATTATGCTGATGCATAGTGCAGAACATCTAGTTACCTGTCAAACTGATAATCAAATTACAGGGAGACACTTGTTATGAAGGAATCTTCACAAGACAAACACTTGTTTATTGTAAAGAGACACTTGTTAACTCATTAACAACATAAAGACACTGGAGAACCGGGTGTAAAAAAATGGAGTTTGCTAATTGGACAATCAACTCTGATGTTGTTTTTGGAATCCACCAACTGTTTTAGATTATCGACAGGAGCCAACATCCCATGCTGATATAATAATGTTTTTTTTGTCTGTCCACTCTGAAAATCAATTACAGCTTAAATATGAAGTGTAGTGTAAACACACACACACCAGATCAAAAGATTTCAGATTCAGTGTGAATCCTCTGGAATGGAAAACACTACTCTGTGGTGCTGTGTTTGTACAGTTAGACTCAATTCAATTCATGCCAGACAATAATAGCTTGAAGTGTGAGGAACGCAGAAAGAATTTCACAGTTGAATGGAGTGAAATAGAACACTGAAAACTGATTTGACAAGGGCAATGGCCCAATCAGTGGCTCTTGTAGTATCTGAAAGTTCATTGCCCCATGTTGTATGGCTCGTGTAAAGCATTTGAAAGACTGCTTTGAAGTGCAGAGAAGATTAACAGCAAACACTCTGGGGATAAAATAGATATTAAATAGGTTATTATCCCAATCCTGTTCACTCTTTGTGACATTATGAGACCAGTGAACGCCTTCCGTGAATCCCACAGTTGAACTTCATGCTCCGCAGAGGCTATGTGTAACTTTCCAAAAGGTGATTCCGATAATAATTCTGCCCTCCTTTCGACTACACAAAAGCCACCACTTGGTGAAGATAATGAATCTCCTCAGAAAAGTCGCCTAGTCCTGTTTGCCCTTTCTGATCCAGATAGAACACCATATTTAACTTGACAGACCAGGTGGCAGACTAGCACTTCTTGGAATTTTCATGTGATTGGAGAGATCTGAGGTCGCTCTTCTCTGCTGCTCCTCTGACATAATTTCCTTCTAATCTGACTAGGTCATCAGAGTCACCCCACCTGATCACCTAAACTGATTCTATATGTTCTTTCATTCTCTTTCCCTCACAGTTTAACAAATTTGCTCCCAAATTTCGCCTTCTCCTTTCTACTTGCCAGATTATGGAACTATTAAGAAGGTGCTCTCTCCGCTGAACCAGACCATGGGCAGCTGTTTGCTGGATGAGATTGAGCTCTTCCCCCCCAAGAAGAGGCAGCCTATCCACAGCCTGCTCATACTTCACAGCCGCAGTGAGCTATTTGTGGGAGTCAGGGACCAAGTCATCAAAATCCCCCTTATGCGCTGTAACTTCCATAAGTCCAGAGAGTGAGTACTGCAAATCTTTTTAGCATGTAGATATTCAGTGATGCAGCATCTCAAAACAACTCATCAGAGTTTTAATCTAGTGTTCATAACTGGTTCTTTAAAGGAATCATTCACCCAAAAATTAAAGCTGCAATCTACACCTTTTGCCTCTCTACTGCCATCTCTGTTTGAAATATAAAATTGCAAGTTATTTATGTACTTTTTAAGTCGGTTGAAATCAAACTGACACTTCCCGGGAAATCAGACCCGACAGCTCAAATTCTAAATCATTATTATAAACCTACCATTGGGAGTCAGGGTAAAGGAAGGCGGTTGTGTTGAAAACTGATTTGTTATGAACTTACAATAACATTTTTAACCCAAAAAGTTACAGATTGCAGCTTTAAAATTCTGTAAAACTAAAAAGAAAATGTTTATAGTTGTTTAAATGTCCTCTGTCTTATCATCTACAATTCATCAGTGCACATTATTCTAAAGAAAAATGTTTTTCAAAATTTGCCCTTGGAAAAATGTTAACCAGGAGCATCGTATCCAAACTTTTCCCATCCTACATTACTGTAGCTATTCTGTTACCATTAAATGTTCTGTTCAATTGTAAATCCTTCAAATGAAAATAAATGCATTGCCAATACTATTTCATGTTGTCTTTAATAGTACTTACATTTAGATTATAGACACAATAAATGATGCTGCTAATCTTACTATAGCTTGCATGCCTGCAGCTTCATTTATGTCAGAAAGATCTTCAGAAAGACCAGAGGGCAACAAAGAACAGTCATCATGTTTGACATTATGCCTCAAGGCCTTCGTATGAAGTGCACATCTCTAATCTCTGCTCATAAAGGGAGATGGCAACATGTTTATCATCACTCCATTTGCATTTCAAAGAAAAGCACTTAAGTGAATTAAGTGAATATGGGCTGAAGTTGTGCCCAATGAGCTTTTTATATTCCGTTAAGTGGTTTAGAGGCAGGAGAAATCATTTGTGACACAGAGGATAGCTCCTACACATTTTTGTACCTAAACACCCACCTGCCATAATGGAGCCCTTTAGGTGTGCCTGGTTTACAGGGTTGACATTTACATTGCAGGGCTGATCATATTTTATGTCACCGTACTGCAGATATTGTATCACTGCATGTTTGTCTTATGGCTGTGCTGGTGATGTGTGTGACGTTGTCTCTGTAAATGCATTCAAGTTATTAACTCAACCTGATGGAAATATTGCTTGATTAAGTGACAGCACAGCAAGCAATATTCATAATAGATAAGATGCATGCATGCTCTGTAGTGTTTTGACTGTTTAAAGGGTCATATTTTATCATTTGATGTCTACTTTTAATCTCAGTCGTAATTTATGGCACAAAATAATAAATTTTCTCCTCTCTTCTTCACTCATTTCCTCTCTTCTCTTCCCTTCTACTCTCTTCTGCTCTGTTCATCTCTCTCCGGTTCTTTTTTCTCTTTTATCTTCTCTCTTCCTCCCTTTTCCTCCTCTGTTCTCTTCTCTCCTCTTTTTTCCTCCCGTCTGTCATTAATTTTGTCATACAATTTGGTATCTTGGTGAGCATCTGTTCCCTGTCTCTCACACAGTGCCTGTGTGGGGGCCAGAGATCCGTACTGCGGCTGGGATCTGATGCTTAAAAGATGCACCGCCCTGGAAGAGAGCGTCAGCATGAGCCAATGGGAGCAGAGCATCACAAAGTGTCCTGTGAGTTTCCAGAATGCACCACAATCATTCACACGGTAGCTCAGCCTTCTGAGCCAAGTGCATTTTTTCTTACCAAGACTCTTGATGCTCATCCAGTCTGCTAGTGAAGAACAATGACAAATGTGTCTGTCGCTACTGTAACATCAGTCCTGCAGGATCAAGTTTTTCTCATAACAGCAGCCACTCTTAGAAGAGTTTTATAACAATGTGGAGATGTTGAGGACATTTTACAGGTGATGTAAGGACAGTTCTGACAGATGACGAATGACAATGCAGATCTAATATTCTGCTTATTTCAAAGTATTAAAAAAATGTCTTCCTTTTGTACATAAAAAGAAAATGTCAAAGCCAGGAGCGTTATGCACCTGTTTTGGGGGCTCCAATGGCTGACACTTAATGTCCTTAGTGAGATAAGACTTTTTTTTACATAGGACGTGTTTTTCGTATAACTTCCCAGAAAAATATACAGCTAGTGTATTTCAGTTGTACTGAAAAGAATAATTTTGACATTTTGATAATACCTCCTTTTGTGCTCCATGGAGAAAAAGTCATGGGTGGGTGATGACAGTATTTTTTGGTTTACAGGAAATGATCTGCAATGTGAGGTGTGATGTGATTGGCCGACTACATTTAAATGTAAAAATCATGCTACAGCCATAAAGCAAAAGATCTCTGACACAGCTTTATAAATAATCACTTTAACTTTAAACTGTTAATTGTGAATTATCAAAGATACAATTTTTTGTTTATGGAAGTTCCATTTAAAATTCACTTTATAGTCAAATATATGAGAGGGCACTTTATCATTAGTTTGACTGGGCATGATGCTTCTAATAAAGGCTACTAATAAACACAATCTCCACAGATAATATATACAGTATATCCAGCTGGGCAGGAAATAGAGACACCACATGCGTGTAAGGAAACAAAGCACAACAGAATTTGCCATGAGCCAGTATTCTATTGAGAAGCATTAGTAATGTGGGTTTATATTCCCACACTCTATTGTTCTGATGTGTGTCTCTGCCTGAGGTCAGCCAGCCTGTAGATCAACACCAGACTCCTGTGTCCAATCCATCACCTCTCTCTCTCTCTCTCTCTCTCTCTCTCTCTCTCTCTCTCTCTCTCTTCTCTCATTTATATCATTAGCATCGCATGCCCATTCGTCTGACCTTTCTCCAATCTTGTATAGCACTGATATTGATTTCACTTTTGTGGTGCCAAATAAACACTAATTGTCTTACAGCTTTGAATATTGACGACTGGGTATGATAACTTGGATCTTGTATGATAACTTTTCATGGAGGTTTCACGTTCTAAAGGTTACATGTGGGATTAGATAGTGAGACTTTAATATTCTTACCCACAAACACACACACTTATAAACACACATACATTGTTTATTCCCCGGCAATGTGACAGACTCACAAGGTCTTTAGGTAAAAGACCTTGCAGCTTGTAGCTGTAGCTGAGAAATGACATTTCTTGTAATAGCAAGTCACCTCCCACGCTGCCTGAATAACACTGAAAAGCAGCATGGGATTGTAAACATACAGAGAGATGTGTTAAAGTGTCTGAAGCTTAGATCTTAGTGGCACTAAAATGCGTGTTTTTGTATTGATATTCACACATATTGTAATTTACACATATTTACTTACATATGTTGAGGTCCAGATTTCCGTTGACAGTACAGAGGTGTTTGATTGCAGCTTCCAACAACATGTCATGCTCCAGACATGTGCCCAGACACATAGAGCCTTGGTTCTCATATGGGGGGTGCAGGTTCAAATTTTGACTGTGTCATATCCTGATCTTATTTCTCTTCCAAACCTAACATTGATTAGTTAAATGTTTTTTTAACAAGGCACTTTATACATGCAATGACTTGAATACTCCTCTGCTTCTATGATTAAAGTGTTTCAGTTTTCTGAAAATTGTTTTTATTTTAATGTGAAAAAATGTCAAGGTGATGTCACAACCCTGAGCCATAATCAAGCAGTGAAAAGTCTGAATGAAAATGTTTCTTTTAAAATGTCTCATTGAAATTCTTGGCTGGGGGGGGAATGTGTAGTTGTACTGTGTCTTTTACAGTGCCAAACTATACAAAGGAATAATCACATACATTCAAGGTGTAAGGAAAGTACAGTATGTTATAACTTCTTATTTGATGGTTACATCACTTGACATTTTTAGAGGAATTACATCAAAACAGTTTTAAAAAGGAATTTTTTGAAAAATCAACAAAATTGACAATTAGAAATTTGGTTGCATATGTATGGTTGATCGGCAATCTGTAACTTTTGTCTCTCTACTGCCACCACTGTTTGAAACATAAAATTGCAAGTTACTTGTTGACTTTTCTGGTAACAGGATGACAAGTTTAAATTCTAAACTATTGCCGTAAGAACACGCTACAAACGCTGCGCCATCTACAGTACCCGAAAATGCAATATAGTAGCCGGATCACCTTCTTTCTTTTTACAGATGGACATTTCCCATTAACTCAGACCTGACATCTCAAATTATTCATTATTATTATAAATTTACCCAGTTTGTTATAAGGTAAGGAGATTGTGTTGAACATAAATTTTTCATAAAAATGTTACAGATTGCAGGTTTATCAGTAGCATGAAAGGTTCACTGTGATTTGGTTCAGGTGGTTGAGAATGAGTGACAGGTGCTGAGTGACTTCAGCAGAGCACAGTTAGAATGGAGACATGTTTCATTCACTGAGCCCATCTGGAGGCTGACTGGAACTTGCACAGTATGAAAATAAACCAAGAACAAAGTTTGTTTTCTCTGAGAACAAAATCTTTTAACTTACTGTATCATCCCTCCCTTAAAACTGGTCAAAATCACATCTGTATTTAAAGAGAAAGGGTCTAGTGTTTGTTTTCCCCTTCACATAGAGAATGTAACACGTGTTTGGTTTATACAAAGAGCACAAACAATTTCTGTCCACACAGACGGTCATTCATTCATTCATTCATTCAGTGCTATTCATAATGCATTTGCAATCATTTCACAGAAGCCGTTGTTTAGTCTGCTAGAAGACATTACCATCTCCTTTTGTTCACAAAATATGTTGTCCTGTATCTGATATGTCAGATGTTAATAACCAGAGTGCAATAACAATATTACATTAGCTATTCATTTATATACTCTCATATAATGGCTCAAATGAAAGTATTTACTCATTGTAAAGTGTGTTCATTTTCCAAACAGGAGCTTTTTTCAGCTATCACAAATGTAATATGCCGAAAGCTATGTTTTAGTTTGGCTTCATCTAATAACTGGCAAATGTGACCTTATCTACAGTAATCATCTTTTTGCAGTCTCATTTAGTTTTCTTATTTTTGTGCCTATTTACTATTTATGAGTGCTGTCTCTTTTGTGTACTTTTGTGTGTGTGTGTGTCTGTATGTGTGTGTAGGTAAGGAACGTGACTGTAGATGGTCACTTTGGCGCCTGGTCGGGATGGAAAGCTTGTAGCCATAGCGATGGAGGCAGTATTGGTTCATGCCAGTGTCGAACCCGAGCATGTGACAGTCCGAGCCCTCAGTGTGGAGGACAGCCTTGCCAGGGAATTAGCGTGGAGGTGGCAAACTGCTCCAGGTATAAAATGTCCTACAAATGTGCACAAAGACACATGGCATGGACTACAAATAAACATTAGTAGGTTTAGCTTGACCTATAGTAAAATAACATCTCAACTGATATCTCTGTATTTTTGTATTTCAACTTTTGTTGCCATTTTTGTTGTCAAGTAGAACAACAAGTGTTCTATGTTTTCTTCAGAAAAAGACCCTAAAATTATCTCACACACTTAGATTTACCAAGACCAAAGACCAAAGAATTTTTATTATCATGCTTCTACATAATTTTTTTTTATAACTGCTTTTACCATACATTGTCAATAATTGTATTTTGTACCTGAGGTAAAATTTTAAGATATGAGAATCAGAATTTCAGAAAAACATTTGGACAAAGTTGAATGTCATGAATGAATGTCGTTGTTTTTAGAAGATTTTTTTAAATACTTCAGATTTTCAAAGAACTCATTTCCTGAGCAAAAGAGCAACTCCTGAGCAAAAAAACCTTTTCTCACAGATGTTAATTTCTGTGATATTGAGATTTTTATTTAGAAATGCAAGTTATATCAATCAAGTTTGCTTTAAAGCATCTTGTAAATAAGTTTAGAATGGTCTTAACTGAGATCCTCAGCAAACAGACTGAAGGTCAGATAACCCAGCTGTGCCACTGTTTGGTTATTGATTAAAACCATGATGTATCTGTCATAAGGAACGGGGCCTGGACGCCATGGACGGCCTGGGCCCCTTGCAGCACCAGCTGTGGAATCGGCTTCCAGGTTCGACAACGCTCCTGCAGCAACCCCACCCCCCGACATGGAGGGCGGGTATGTGTGGGACAGAACCGTGAGGAGAGGTATGGAATACAGACATCTATTACATACAGACAAAGTCAGAAGAAATACTTTCCTTTCATTCTCACCTGTCACACATATTATTGCCATGATTGTGTGACTTGTAATGAACGTACATATGCAGCTCATTTTATTATGTTTTTATTACTTGTCCATTTATGGAATGTTTGTCTCCAAAAATGCTTGTTAGTGCACAACTACCAAACCAAATGCCTGAAGGTGCGAGTCAGAGAGAGGTTCTACTTTTTTTGGCCTGTAATTTGCGTGACTGACATCCAATTAAAAATAAACATACTAAGGCCTCATAATTACAGACTCAACACGCATAGGCATTGTGGGTATGATGCTGTGGCACCTAATCATGGCAGAATTATGTTTGAACTCCACTGCTCTGAGAATGTGTGAGGTTCCTAAGCAACAGTGTAGTGCAGATGAAAAATTAGACCTGAAGTGGGGCGATGAAGGGAAGAAACAGAGAGGCATCTGGCAGAAACAGTTGTGGTCCCTGGGCACAGTTGTGAATCCTTTAGAGGTGCCAGCTTCCTCCCAAACACCAGTTTACACACGCTTGACTTTTGTTTTTGCATGTTCTTCTTATTTTCACCTTTATGAGGTGTAATAGTTCATGACAACATTGTGTTTATTCTATGGGAATTAGCACTACACCTAAAAGGGGTGAAAAGAGGACAGAATTGACAAATCACAAATGAGATCTTATTTTAATATCAGATGTTTCTAAATAGAGAGAAAATTAAGGCTTTTAGCAGTAATGTCGCATGTGACTAGATTTTAGAAGAGAATTAAACAAACTGTACTTGGATTGCCACTCTGTGTTGTTTCTAGTCATTTAACATTATGCTTTTTGTCATTTCCATGCTTTTATGTAAGTTTTAACTTGTTTTCTTCATCCAAAATTAAATTCAAGATGGTTAAAACATGCAATTAATTTTTTAACTTTGATTTTGCAAAATAATTCAAGGCAGCAATTAAACTTTTCAAGTTTAAGATTTTTTTTTTACCTATTTTCACTTAGAAAAGAGAAATTCTCAGCAAAGTCTTTCAAAATCCACATCAGTTCTGCATCTTCATGTTTTCACTGTTTGCCAGCAACTATCTGTTTCTGTATTTATTTTTGGGAAGAATTTCCAGGAGAAACATCTTGGATTCTTTAAGTAACACAACTCATCCCCTGAGCTGATAAAAGAGCAACTGGTGAGGAAATTTTCCTTTGGGATTGGACAGAAAGAGAATTTTGCTGTCTTTTTGGGTCGCCATAGAAACGCATGCTCTGGGTTTAAGGCACAACGAGGGCTGAGGATTGATCGTTTTTTTGCAGGTGTCTGTGAAACAGAGGATTTCTGCCACCTCCTGCATTTTCCATCTCCTGTCTTCGGCTTACTCTCTTTATCCAAGGTGTCGGGGCATTCGATGCCCTGCGGTGTCTGAGCATAAAGACGTGAATAATCAGCAAAAAAGTTGTGGAGCAAAGATTTGAGTTCGGCTTCGGTCTAGCTAATCTAGAAGTTTTTCACACTGCTCGTCCACTACAATGTAACACCTCAAAAGGCCCAGTGGGGCATAATGGCTGTGAAAAATATCTGGAGTGCGTGACAGTTGCATTTAATGTGGACGAGACCTGTGTTAATGCCCCCAACATGCTTTGTCAGTTCCTTTAGTAGGATGCAGGTTTGAACCAAAAGAAAGCAGCATTCCTGTTTTTGTCTGAGTTAGAATACTTTTTCTCTACTTCTCAGTCTTTTGTCTGAGCTAAAAAGAAGTTTGGATTCACTTGGTAATGTTACGGGAAACTTTTTCTTTGTCTCCAACGTAGCCATTGGGCATCTGTTCAAAGGTATTCAGCTCGTATGTACAGTCACACTTTATTCCCAGTTGGATGTACTGCTGCCAGATGGCAAAGTCCTCAGCACGCAGCTCCACTGTGGGTCAGCCGTGGCAAGATGTCCTCCGTTTGGGTTTGAGAAAGAAAGAGAGAAAGATCGATTGGCAGTTAAAGCCTTCCAATGTCCAGAGCACAAGATGAATCTCATTTCACCGGTGCTGGGTGTGATTAAGCCTGTCCTTCACTCCAACATTTCTAAATGTGCGTGTGTCTAATTGTAAGGTGTGCCGCAAGGTCCAGAGCCATTTATCTAGCCCAGAACTTTGTAAACGCCCATTCATTTGTGCTCAGAAACTCTCCAGAATAAGACAAAAAAGCCCAGAGGCAAAAGAACTGTTGTTGCAACAATCCAATACTTTGTTCTGCTTGAAATCCATCTGACAAATGAATGTGTTTTTTTAAACACGCTATTTCTTCCATGCACCATCTCAAATGCGCGTGTGCTATTAATTACCACTTTTTCTTTGCATAGTTTGTTTCTTTCCTTCCCTTCACCAGAGCAGGACAAGCTTGTTAAAATTGGCAAATCTGTTTTGAATGAACACTATTTGCATATGCAAATTGACAACGGGTTTCCCTTGGCTATAAATCTTTCCTATACGGATCGCTCAAGTTTTTTTATTACATGCTACATCACAAGAAGTTTCTGTAATCAGTGGCTCCCTAATGGAAACTGCTTCTTTAAAAAAATCTGTTTTCTCATATGAATTTGATAAAATTCTCCGTTGTATAATTTGCACTCGTACACAACTTCATTGGACATCTATGGATTGTTTTTTCTTGTTCTTGGCCATACAATAAGAATGGTTGCAGACAAAGGGAAAATTCCTCTCATGTATTTCTCTAAATACATCCTCCCTCATTAACACACCATTGATCATTCATCAGTTCTGAGAATTAATGTCCCTGCTGCAAAGACTAGCATTGCCTTTTGAATGTTGGTCCCCAGCTTGGGATAGTTGTATGCTGGTGTCCTCACCAGGTTGTATAACTAGCATAAACAGCTACCAGCAGACCATCAGAAAGAAATGTTGAAAAACGTTACTGCAAGAACTTTTAGAGAATGGTAGCCAACGTTCTGAGAATGTTCCATATTAACTGTGCTAGTTCACCAGCTTGAATTGCACCATTCATTTACGGTGGTCTGATCTGATCTTTTCAGTAAGGATTACCCATAAACATGATGTTTTATATCTAATACAACTGTACAATGACATCTTCCATTATACGAGAGAACACGCTTGCTGATTTAATTTAAACAATAAGATATTTCACAATGGTTTTCGTGAATGTCTTTAAATAAGGGTCATCAGAGGCTCTGGATGTCTCCGGTCAATTTTTGATTCACTTTAGAGGCTTTGTTCTGAATATGAGTGTGTCTTTAAAAGAATTCGAGTTATGATTTGCCTTCTTTTGAAGATCACTGATTGCAGTGAGACCACATAACAGCCAGAATGACTGACTGTGTATGTCTCCAATCACTGCTTTATACCAATTACAACTATCTTTCAATTACCACTATTTCTACAGCCCACATGTCTGGCTTTACAAGTGGACAGACAGGCCCAGAAAGCCGCCTCTCACTCAGCTTGCAGACCTCATTTAGATAAGACACTGCTCAATCAGGGCTCATTACACTGAGTTTAGCTTGGGTTTTTCCTGTCCTTGGAGACACTTTCAACTGCCGGATGGTCATTACCCCATGTTTGCAGTTCAACCTGTTAAATAAAATAAAGTTAAAGTTTGATGCTTGATAGACATAAACCAATGTTTTTATAAAATTTACTAAAGAATAAAATAAAACATTTGGTTTTATTCTGTGAAATAAATTGTAATTTACTAAGGAATGTTTGTTTTCATCTTTCTTAGATACTGCAACGAACACCTGCCCTGTCCCCCGCATGTCTATTGGTCAGCATGGTCTCCATGGGAACGCTGCACGGTTCCGTGTGGCGGTGGTATCCAGTCTCGACGCAGAACGTGTGAGAATGGAAACGAATGTCCTGGATGCAGTGTGGTACGTCTCTACTCTACTTTTCCAAACACAGAAAACTAAAATTAATTTACCAACCTGTGTCTTAGAGCTTTTGTGCTTGAATGTGCAGAAAATGGACAGTCCGGTATATTTTTTGAGAGGTGTGCGGGGTGGGTTACACCTGTCTGATGCAATCCATGCTTAAACTTCTTCTGAGAAACATGTGCTGTTATTTTAAACAGCACTTATGTTAAATATGTGCTGTTTTTCGAAGACACTGTTCAATATGATCACACTATTTTTATCTTTGTCACAAGCATGCACAATACTGAAATGTAAATCACTCTCTCAAAACATGGCAGGGCTCAGATAGCAATGCTAGTGTAAGCTTGGATTTTCCAGGCATGAGCAAGCGGTGATATTCTTACTCTTGGTTTAAACCAGTCACCCAGTGTCAGTTTAGAATAAGTCCAGCTCATGTGACCACAGTTCATTTTTCATGCCATGTGTGGAAGTGGTTTAGGTGGTTAACAGAATGTGGGGCAGCCCTGAATAGTTCATGTGCTATATAAACGGTTACAAGCAAGAATAACAACTGTTTAATTTAGAATACAAGGATTTTATAGGCCTTTGATCTTTTGGTTGATCAATGGCACTTGTGAGACATAATGGCTCAAGAGAAAGTTCAGACGAGAAGTTCCTGAGTTCTAATGGTGACACTGTGTCATCTTGTCTGGCTACTTTCTGTGTGTGTGTTTGTGAGTGTGTGTTTGTATGTGTTTACCCACAAGGCCAAATGCCTTAGAACCATCACCATGCTGACAACATGACAACACCAAAAACACCAATACACCAAAGCATGTTAGGAATGCCACAGAAGCTATGAGGGCAACACAATCATCCTCATGGGTGTAGTTATATTTATATATGTTTGTGTGTGGGTAACAGGGTGGTACGTCGTCTGGCCTTTTTGTGCTATTCTTAAGCCTTTTAAAGCCTTCTTTAGAACTTACTGTATCGGGTGAGCTCAAAGTGGTTTAATATACAAGCTTCATATCGCTTATTATTTTCTATTACTGATGCTTACCAGACATTGTTATGGTTCACACTACAGCTGTCATCATTTAATGAAAAGTTCCCCTTTGAAATACAATATAGTGTTTTTCTTTAGTCTGACGCAAAAACAATGATGAAAACAATGTAGGGCAGGACTTGATTATATTGATCAGTTTTAGATTGAATAGTGAAATGAGGTCGAAGGGGCGAAGCAAATTATTACATTTTGATGAAAGTTTACAACGACAAACTAAACTTTTTTTAAAATAATGTGCTCCGATAAATAGGGGTCAACTTTTAACAAAATAGGGTCAGTTCTGTTTTAAATTTTTCATGATTGTTTTCCATTGCTCCATGGTAAAAATGAACCTGAAAGAGAAAACTGACACTGGAAGAAGACCTAGAAGAGTTTATAATAATGCCTACTATAGCGCCCCCTATCGTGCCCACTTTTTGAGTCTCATAAGTAGTAAACAGCACACTTCTGGATTTTATCTTTCATGACAATGTTTTGACAGTTCTTTAACTCTGTAATTTCTTTAAAATATATTTCAAATATAAAACTATCCACAGATTAACATGCACCATAAAAATGTTGAATCCAATTTCCCCACAGTGACTGCGCAGCGTGAGTACTAATTTAACTGACTCAGGTTAAACCCTTTCTCTGGGAAATTTGAACATTCCCAAATGACAGAGTTTTTCATCACTGTCTGGATTGAATGTGCTGTGCTCTGTGCTGCTGTCTGACTGATGTGTATTTTGCTGTACTAATAATTGAGACTATTTGTCTTGGTGGCCATTGTGGAATGGCCAGTCGGCATCTCAGGTGAACCACTGGTAATAAATGCAATCAGTGACACCTGTGTAATGGATTGGAGTTTGTTGTTTTCAGCTGTTTTCAGAAACATTTTAGTAGCTGTAGAGCTCTGAGGAGTTTTGGAGAATCTTGTGTCAAAAGATGTTCTGTGTGAGGTTTGGAATGGCCAATTACAGACAGACACACACATACTTGCTGATACACTGACTTCCTGTGTGTGGACACAAAGGATTCAGGGTTTGTTTGTTAGAACATGCTTGTGTGTATCAAAGAGAGATGGAGGAAGAACTTGGCCCCATAGGTCCTGGTGATATAAACAGTGTAGTGGATGTAATGATGTTAAAAAGCCTTGGAGAGCGAAGGTAAGATTACTCATTAGTCAGCAGATGCCTGGAGACTGAGTAGAGACCAGCAATGCTCAGTACAGGGCATTCCCTAATCCCTGCTTCCACTACCCATAATGCATTAGTGACAGGCTGAAAGTTTAGGCAATACTGTAATGCTGAGGAAATACATTCAGGGATGGCAAGTGGCAAAGAGGTCAGAAAAATATGGAGAGAAAGTGAGATAATGAATAGATAGTAGGAGAGAAAACACAAATGGAACAATGGAGAATTAGAGAAAGGAAGGGCGGGACAAAGTGAGATTGATGGGGAATTATAGAAATGAAAAATGTGTGGGAGATGAGTAATGAAGGAGGTGACAGAAAGTGTAGGAAAGAAAGCAATACGGCAGTCTGTATTATTCACACATAACATCATTATCTGCAGGAAAATATGATTGATGTGCTCGGTTTGGGTCATGTCAAATTTCCATGGACACAGAGAAATTTTAGACAGGCCCAGTGCGAATGTTTCAGACTGCACAGACACGTCGATAGGCATTAAATCACCATTATGTTTTGCGGCCATATGCAGGCAGTTGGCCAGATGGTGAGTATTTTGGAAAACAACTGCCTTATTGAATCCAATGTAGCGTCACCATCCCACCCGATGTGTCTGAGTGCGTTCTGCTGCATTATCACTTTTAGTTAATACCCTTAAAAAGAGATTTCACAGTGGCGCTTTGTGGCGACTGAAATTTTATATATTTTCTGACAGTTTGCTTATAAGATGTTTCACTGGAAACCATAGAAAGACATTCTGAGTATTTGTAATCTTTACAAGACACAACAGAAACTATTGCAGTAACGCTAGTAGAACATTTTTAATGTTATATATCATATATATAAAAAATATTCTGAAGCTGATAGTGGAACATCTTAAAGAAACTTTAAAAAGTTTGAATAACATTCAAATTGGATGTCAATTGGATCATTCCTTGAACTTTCAAAATAACATTTTTAACATTTTTGTTACTTAATGGAAATATTACTGAAATGTTTTTACAGCCTAAAATTGTTAGCTGGGGACCTGGAGGATGAGATGTTTAGACCTGGACCAGATAGAAGCGATTTGTGGAAGCTTTTGAAGGTTCAGTGGTTAATGGAACATTATAATTATCAAGTAAAACGTTTTCCTTTTATCTTCTGAGAAATTCAGGTCTACCATGAAAGAAATTCCCCATGCACGCAGTCACACAGATGCAACACTAATTCCTAACACCTCTCTGTGTGGTACATCTTTTCTAGCAAATGCACTAATGTTCAATGGAGTAAAGAGCATAGACTCAGCTAGCTGATTTCATCATACTGGACTGATATTTACCATCATTAAATATTAACGAACAAAAGTGATTTAGAAACTACAGAGCGTGAAACAAAGCCAGGTGGTCAAGCCAGACATTAAGCAATGGCTCAACTTTTCCATGTATTTAACCTTGAGTTTCCACTCAACGTCCATACAAAAGTGGGTGAAAAGAAGAGGGGGGTGAGGGAGACGGCCGCTTGAGCGCTTGACATCAGCAGTCTCCATCTGACAGATTGACGGATGAACAAAAAGACTTTTATCTTATTTTGCCAAGGTCTGGCAGCCATTCAAGGTCTATTAAGCATAAATAAATGCAGCAAGACTGGACACAGCTTCCCACTCCACCATATGAACATGTGATTTACACAAAATATATAGCTGCTTGATTTATTAAGGTGTCAGGATAAGAATTTGAACGCTTGTGTGCTGGACATTGGTATTAGAAAATGCACCACATTATCATAAATCGAAGGATTGAAAGCTCTTAACAGCTAGTCATATCAAGGATACAGGCAGTGTGGATCTCATATCAATTCTAGAAATAAAACAAACATGAATGTGCAGGGGGGTGGATGTGCAGACAGCGCTGTTGAAACTCTCTCCAGATTCTCTCCAGAATACTTTTTCATTTGAGCTATTCCATGCCAGTGAATTTTGGTCTTTTGTCAGTGCTTCAAGCTTGCAGTCAAGTCCAAATGTCATTTTAACTTGCGTAGGACAGCCATATTTTTGTCTTTATTTATTTCCTTGTATTTCACAGCCTTTTTCTCCTCATGGGCAATAAATTAAACTTGATCAATGACCTTTTCTGGCTGACTTGTTTGCTACTTGCCATGTTCAGCAAACTGTGCAATGGAAATATTTCATAGGTGCCTGCAAAATGGCAACGAGACACCAATAGGGCATTCTCAGCATGCTGTCAAATTTAAAAATAAAATATTGAGTGAGGGTCTTGCTTTAGAGAGTATGAATTACTACATTTTAGGGGCTGGTCATTTTTTTAAGGAGGCTCTACTGTTTATTCTATCTTGTGCAATCTAAATTGTCTTTTGTGCCTCCTAGGACAATTGGTCAGACTTCAACTTATTCATCTTATTGATTATATATTGTATAATAAGATTATATTGTAATCGTATTGACTATGAATAAATATATACATTTTTGTGTTGTAGGCCAACTGTGATATGTAACAGTGATTGTTAAATAATAATGACAGCATTTAAGCATTGAAGTGGTTCACTGTTGCTATGGATACCTAAGGTCTAATTTAGTTACTGGGGCATTGTTTTTATTGTAGGAATTCCAGTCCTGTAATACCCTCCCCTGCCCAGATCTGAAGAAGACCACTCCCTGGACACCATGGACACCTGTGAACATCTCGGACAATGGCGGTCATTACGAGCAGAGGTTCAGGTACACCTGTAAGGCACGTGTACCCGAGCCCAGCCTGCTGGAGGTTGGCAGGCAGCGTATTGAGATGCGGTACTGCTCCAGCGATGGCTCCACGGGTTGCTCCACTGACGGTGAGCTCTCATTCAATCTCACCATTCCTCATTTTGTATTGGCTTTTTCTCCTTCCATCTCTTTTTCTTGTGTCTCATCTCACTTTTTCTCTCTGTCTTTGATGGAGTGACTTTGAGGCAAGCCACTTGATCTATTTGTCTATCAGTGCAAAAACAGCATGATGTCCTATAGTGCCTCTCTCTCCCCCTCCCTTCCGCCCCCCCCTTCCTCCCCCCATTTCTCTCTTTCATTATAGTGCTCGTTCTCTCTCATTCCCTCTTCCTCTCTCTCTCTCTTTCTCCCTTCCGCTCTCTTTCCCTCTCGCTTTCTCTCATTTTCATCAGTTTTACAAGTAAGGTCTTATCTGACAGAAGTGTTCTTGGCCGCATTTTTTTAGTAATGAAGTCAAATTAAACAAAGATTTCTCTCTGTGGTTGGGGCTTCCTGTATGGCAAAGTGCTCTTAATTTCATTTGTTTACTTCCCTGCACGTGTGCGCCTGTATTGAGTTCCGCAGCTGCGAGTTATCTGGTTTGTAAACAAGCTGTTAACCGGGATGTTACGAGGGCGTAAGTGGCACCTAAATATTAGATGGCTACACAACGGAAATGCAATGAAAACTCTGGCTCCAGCTGTAACCGTAAAGTTTGTTTGTGAGGGATGTTTACATGAAGTCTGCAGCGTGGCTCTGCTTTTCAACAGCCATTTGCTGAAGTTTGATTACTGTGAGATCTTAACAAAAGAGATGCCACACACAGCTAATGACCAGTGCTGTTTTTATGCTTGTCGTTTGTGCTATTTTCCTTTGCTTTTCCATCTCACTAATTTCAATTGCATTTTATGGGAGAGTAAATTACAATGACACAAACCATTTGGAGCTATATATGGAACAGCAGATTTGTTTCACTGGTTCATAGAAGTCTTTTGTTGCACTTAAAATCAACTGTTCTATTTGAAGACTGAAATTAAAGAAAACAATATGGACTTCAGTTAAAGTTGCATTGAATTTTAATTGTGAAATGAGTTGCATTGAAACAAAGTACTGTTGTGTCACAATTGATTTGAAAAAAGTATGTTTAAAAGTATGCTTTATGTGTATGGAGTGGATTCTTCTGACTACATCATAAGTTTATTGTTACTGTAAGACAGATTTACTGTCTGCAGTCAGAGTGACATGGCATGCTAGAACGCCTCACTGTTTTTGAGTTAGCCCTTTTCACAACAAATACAGCTGGATTTCCTTTTATTTGAAAACTCACTGATTTATAAAATTTTTGATGTAATCTTTATGGATTTAGCAGCCATCTGGTGTTAGTTTTTAATTGAAGCTTTTCGATATTTCTTCTACACAAAATTGTCTTGCACTGTCATCAAACAAGTCACACAAATGTTGATTGTTTTTACAGAAACATGTAAACAAATATGATGTTAAAAAAAACAAAATGGGGCTGTGTCTGTTTTTGTGTATTAAAACAAAACTTTGTGTCATTGTTACCATACCATTAAAATTTGGCTAAAGTTTCAAACCACGTACTGATCAAACAGTGATGTATCTTCTTCTAGCCATTGGTCTTTAAAAATAAACTGTCAGGGGGTGCCATGTCCTCACAAATTTATATGTCCCTAGAAGGAACATTCCATCCACAAATCTACTCAAGGTAGATTTCACTGGTGTGCTTGGCCCTGTAATTGCAGCTTGCAGCTATACAGTTTTATTTGATGTGAGTATTTGCCAGCGATCTGTATTACTATGACACTTCAGACTCTCGCATGATTCATCAGTCCTGTATTCATGTAATTCATAAATATTAAATGCCCCACACGGAAATTAATAATTTCTGTATTTCAGCCATTATTTATCTTAAGCACCCAGCTATAACCCTGTATACCCCGTCATGACGGATGTGCCTCCTAAAGGCTTGCGGTCATTAACTTACTGCATATCGTGCAGAAGCGGCCTATAGTGCCATAATCACCTCCACACTAAAGATGTGTGTTGATATCAGTAAAGCCATGAGGGAAGATGAGTTCTGAAATGAATGGGCTGCCACTTGGCCAAGATTTAGCCTCACATCCTGGCTGGCCCAAATCGATTTGAATCTGTAAGAATCTGTAATCCGTAATTGTGTGAGGAAAGGGTGATAAAGTACAGTGTCTCAGAGCATAAAGTCCATGGCAAAAAAAATTTAAAGTTGTGGAATGAGAATACAGGAGGTTTCACTGAGGGTTCTAAACTAGAACGCTGTGTCATGCATGATGCAAAGAAAGACCCAAACATTTACTACACTGAAGTAAAAATATTGCTTTGAACATCTTGACATGTTCAACCCCAGCTAACAGGAAATGTTCACACAGCCCCAAGTTTCCCTCAAAGCTATCAAAAACATTCTTGCATAATGTTAATAGAACATTTTTAACGTTATATATCATAAATCAAAAACATGTATCCTAAGTTGTTAGTGGACCATTTTAAAAACGTTACAGAATTAAAAAATGTTTGAAAAACATTTTAATAGCCAAGCAATGATGTTAATATAATGTCTATAACAATGGTCGTTTTGAACATTTCTAGAACTTAAAATAACATTTTTAACATTTTTGTTACTTAATGGAAATGTTACGGAAAAATTCTTTACAAACCGCTGGTTTAACCAGGTGCTAAATGCACAAAACTTGTTTTGTACTGTATTTTTAAAGGATTCAGGACTAATTTACAAAACTTGATACTACTTCCTGTCAAAATTAACGGTTGGTTTCTACCACCTGTGGAAAGCATCAATTTAATTTGAAGGAGAGTTATTTATTAAATTGGGTCAAAAGTGTTGTAGGCTAACTGGGAACAAATCCAGGTATACATTGCAGTCAAGTGTGCTTTCAGCATTTTTAAGAGCCAACTGAGGTGCCTGGATAGCAGAAATAGATCGATACCATACAGTATCAGCACAGTGTGTCCAATTATAGTTGTATGCTGCATCCTCCACTACTTTGCAGGCAGCACAGTATCTTGTGGGTGGGGTTGCACCATTACCTAATTTGCATAATTTCTTTAATGAATCGAGCACAATAATTCTTAGTGAGTTTCTCCATGACTTTGAATGATGCGATAATAGGATTTGGCATTAGGATTGTTTCAAAGTCTTTGTAGTTTACTGAAACTAATATGGTAAATTAATAAACATAGCAAAAAGCCCAATTACATGAGACATATCTGGTATCTTGTATACAATCTGTTCAGTGATATTCAACTTGCTGTAGATAAAGTTAACAGGTCTATGGAAGTCACCTTGGCTCTCTGAAGCAGAAGTCAAGTAAATGCTGTTACTGTTTTGTAAAACCTTTGAGGTCTGTGGCCTTTTTCTGCCTAATGTCAACATTATAAAAGAAACCAGATCAGTAGAATCAGCGTCTGCTGACATTTTCAGATTGGAAATGCATTTGAAGTCAGATCTTTTTAGTAGGTAGAATTTAAATCTGCTTTGGGCAGATAAGGTTCCTTAATTTCTCAGCTATCTTTTTTCAGAGCCAAATGAAAAGAAACCATCAGTGTCCACAGTGACCAGTTGCAGTTTACACACACATTTAGTGGCTTTGCTAAATAAGCTACCATAAACTGAATATATATTTTTAGTATATTATACAGTTAGATAACATCACTTTAATTGACAAAATGTGTCCTCAATTAAAAAAAACAGTTAATTTACTGATTGATAAATTGAGGGTAATGAAGGTAAAAATTGTTAAAATAAAGGATTTGTTTTATGAATCCACGAGCACAAAATTTCAGGCAGATTTCCGGGGCCTCTGTAGTTTTCTCTGCAATACAGTGCAATACATTTTTCTTTTAGATAGTATAAGTGCAGGTCTTTAATGTTTAACCTTCACTACGATAAAAATTAATATGTGCACCATTATGTCTATTTGTTTGCTGAAGTGATGATGGTGACTGGAGAGAAAATGTGACCAAACAATTGGACTGCTTCTTTAAAACCTTGAGTTTCTTTAGTAGCATCCACCAGAGGCAAAACTGATGATGGCTCACGTTTGTAATTTGGCTATGAGTGATGTCTTCATTTATCTCAGAAACAATAGCACATCACTTTAATAGCGCATGTGACTTTAGCATTATTTTCTCATCTAAATAGCGTGCTGCAAAGACAGCGCTTTCTTCCATCTCTGTCTTTCTATCTTCTCTCATTTCTTTGAGAATGGCCTGATATCTCCAAGGCTGTTTACTATTGGCTGTCATCTATTGGTCTGTCATCCGTTACAGTTCCACTCAGCGTCAAATTTTGCGGACATGAGAATCTTAGCTAGCACAAAGATGTCTTTAGTGCATTACACACACAGCCTTGTACACGAGAATCTCACTGTCAGTTTTGGTCTCAATTCTGGTCTCCACTTTATAAGATAATTGTATTGATCAGACATTGCTCTTTCATAGCTTAGGAGACTGTGTTGAGATCTCAGTAATGTTTCTCCTAAAGCTCGTTAAGAAGAATGAAAACAGACACAAATAACAAAATTGCTTATGGACAGTAGAAATATGGAGCTATAAAACAAATGTGAATATGTGAAGAGACAAGATCATTTAGTTTAGGATGACTTTGATGAGATGTTTGAGTTCATATTAGAATCTTTTTGATTGAAGATTGAAGAAACAGGAGACTTAAGCAATGGTCTGCATTTGCATCAATCTAATTTTGTTGCTGTCAAGGAGAAACAACTGAGATATTGATGAGATTCACACACTGGGCACATTAAAAATCTCGGATTCAAAATCTTATTTAAATCTCAAAAGAAATGTCTGTTTTTAATCAAATAAAAAACGAATTAAGATCAATTTTGAATTTTAAAACCATTTCTAGGTGACTAATTAAATAAGCAAACATGTAACATTACTAACATTACTAAGTCATGTCATGCTGGCCTAACATGCTTGTTTTTGCCTAAACTCGTGCAGTCAATGCCAGCTTAAGTGAATGCTGTCATTAAAACCAAAGGGGACATTCAAAATACTTATAAATTCTACATAGCTAACAGCAAACTTCTCAGAAAATTTTAAAAAATGTTTCAATAATGTTTTTATAACCAAGCAATAATGTTAAAACAATGTCTAAAAAAATTATGTTTTTGTTACTTAATTGAAACATTAGGGAAACTAAAACTGTTATCTGGGTGGTCATTCTCAGTAGTTCTCTCTCTGGGTCGGCATTTTCAGTTGTATTCACAGACTTCTGGCCCCCTCTTTATACGAGCACCCCAGGCGCTAGCGCTGTATGTCATGGTAATTATATGTGTTTGCAGAGGTGTTAAACACCCACTACAGAGACGCATCAGGGAGTCAATTCTGATTGCCCACCCTCCAACTTTTAATTAGCATTGGTGACCGCTAGACAGTTTACGAGAACCCAGGGGAACACTGTAAAAGCCACACTCTTGATCCACAAGAGCTATTCATTTTCTCAATCACTCCCATCCCTCTCAACAGATGTAGTTTTGATCTTATCGTCTAATGCGTCATAGAATATGAGACGGGGCGGTTAAAATTTCTAGAGCGTGTGAGTCAGTGCCACCTGTTTTAGAGTATTTCACCTCAATTTATCTCCTTTGCTCTGCATGTGAGCTTAACAACCGGTAAGCATTACAAGGTCAAATCCAGTTCTTTCATGTGACTTTATACTTCTGTACAAAATCAATGTGGTCAGTCATTCCTTGGTTAAAGCCACAGAACACAGCACAGTTTGTTTACCTGTGGCTGTAGCGCACGCTGACACCTCTGTTCCCATTAGCCATCAGAGCCGGGCACAGTGCTTAGAGGTGTGAGTAGATTATGAAGTAGTCTATTACCTTTGAGAGGTCTGTGTGCCATGGTGCCGGAGAGATAGACTATAGTTCAGCCCTTGTAGCGCTGCCATCTCGTCGTTGCTGCTCGGAATGGATAAATGGCTGTGGCTCGGAGGGACTGTCAGAGTTAGATCTCCCTCAAGGTAAGGAGAAACACAGAGGTCAGACTGCAGACAGACATACTGTTAGTCTAGAGAACAAATACAGAGCATTATGGCAGAAAGCTCCGATAAATGAGCTACTCTTCCTGTAGATCAAGACTAGAGCACAGCGCTAGCTATGGAAAGATCATGGGTTTGAATCCCAAGGAAATGCAAGTAATGTTAAAACAACGTTGACCTGAAATGCATTGGATAAAATTGTATGCCAATTAAATTAATGGAAAAGTTCTAAAATGTTCTTGTACAGATATGTATAATATATTAATTGTGATTGCCTAACTGTCTATAAATGTAACAGATTAATTTTGTTTACAGGGATATTCTTTTAAAGTGAAATTCATGAGGTACAAATTCAAATGATGTACATTTGTTAAAATAATGATTAAGTGAGAGCTGTGGTCTTGTGTTTAGCTCTGCTCTGCTCTGCTGCATCAGTGTTTTGAGTGACACAGGTTTGAGTGCCAGCTCAAGGTCCTTTACTGATCCTATTTAACTTTTAGCTTACCCTGTTCCTTTCCTGTCTCCTCTAGACTGTCCTGTCTAATTAAAGCACAAAATGCCCCAAATAAATGTAAAAATAATAATACCTAATATGTAGTGTCTGCTTTACTATGCTCAAATACTGTGTTTTCCTGGAATTCATCACACATGATGTCTGTTTTTTATTTTTTAGGCATCTGCAATAAATCTGTCAAAGTTCAGTGCTAACTGACCCTGTGTGTGTTTGGTCTTGTTTTTAGGTGATTTGCTGCGTTCCGGTCATATCACTGGAATGACAGTAAATGGAGGCTGGACAGCCTGGGGCCCCTGGAGCCAGTGCAGCCAGGACTGCAGCTCAGGGGTCCGGAGCCGCAAACGAACCTGCTCGAACCCCAAACCCAAATATGGAGGGATCACCTGTCTTGGGCCTGCCCAAGAGTTTCAGGAGTGTAACACTACCCCATGTCCTGGTTAGTGCCCTGATTGCACATGTGATAAGTATGCTAAATTGCAAACAAAGGCAAATAACAAAAATATGTAAATATGTGCCAGCTTTAAATTTCTAAAACTGTTGTATTTATTTTTGAGACAATTTTTTGTATTTGTATTAGTTTTTTATCAGGTAATAAAACCATTTTCCAGTGCAGCATTTAAGCATGAAAGTCAATCTCTACCATTTTAAGGTGCGAAGACCCCAATTTGCTGGCGGAAATGGAGAGAAATCTCTGTGGCATCATTGTGTATAATCACATTTCAGGCTAATTATACCGCCAGCAATGAGAAGGCAGGATTCAGCCATTAAAAGCCTTTTGACAATGGCATACATGCACTCTAAAGTTGAAAAAGGAGGAGACACTGCCTAATTAAATGAGTGCTTATAGTTACGTGGGGTGGAAACATGCTGTTGAAATGGAAATCTGATACCAGGGAATTTTATGATTCATATCAGTGAATAAAGCACAATTAGGAAAATCAGAATTTCTTTTGCGATCATAATTAATGAATGGCCTGTTTTTGGAAATGAATGTCGCCCCAAACTATCAAGGCATGGTGTACGTGCTTTATAGCATCTGTTACCTCCTCCTTATGATATGCTGTAAATCTAATTGCTCCTCAGCCAACAGTAAAGCAGTAAAGCCTTAATTTTACAGCAGCTGTTTTATAACAGGAAATCACATATTCGCTATGAGGTGACGGTACTGTGGCAAGTGGGACAGCTTCATTAACAAAGACCTCCAGGGTCTGTTAGACCTGATTAGCTGTTATTGATGTTTCTTCTCTACTGCAGTAATTGCCAACAGATCAAGTATCTGCAAGCATTTTTTATAAAAGCTGAAATGACAAATTGTACAACAAACCATAAGGACAGGCTGTCAATCAGAAGACAGGCTCTGCGGTTAGTTAATTCTGTCCTTCTCCACTTCCAATGAAATGGCTTAGCAGTGCTTAGATTCAATAGCTTCTTGATGCAGACTACGGCAGAATAATATAGATGACTTTCATCAAGCGTGTCCCAGCAGGAAGCCCGGAAAAGAACATTAAATTGCTCTACATCCCCATAAGTGTTTTTGAATCAGAGCGTGCCTGTGTCCAATGCTGTCACTGTGTGTTTTATTGGTTCCTTCCCTTTACCTCCTAGCAGTGTTAAAGCTTAGCATTTGGAGTCCTTTGAAATGCAATATTTTGTTTTGAGAAAGAGGTTCTCATGGCTGCTGTTGCAGTGGATCTCAAATGAAAGACTTTCCTTCTTGCGGGCCACATGGGTGAAATAAGATGATCAGTCACACGCTAGCAGAAATTGACTGATCTGTCATTTTCTGCAATAAAGAAATTACAACCAATGATAAAATGTAGCACATGGTTTACTCATGCCTTTTTAGAAAGCATTTCGGAAATGCTTCAGTCAAAAAACGTCTTTGCTGCGCTTTCCACCCACCAATGGGGGGTTTTATTTCATTTATTCATTATTATTTCTCAGGGAAGTACTTGAACTCCATTATCACACTTCATGCAAACTCATAACTTACCTTTATTTATTCTTTCTTATTTCATCTTTACTTTTAATCTCTTATCTTCTCTTGTTTTTACTGCTATATTCTGTTGTTATTGTTTTATTGTTTGTTTTTGACAAAAACAAGAGCAGTGCACCTAAATTTGTATGCAGAAAAGTACAATAACAATGAAGGCTTTCTATTCTATTTTATTCTATTCTATACCGTCTAAATGAGTTTTAGGGCTGATCTTGAATTAGCATTCTCAACTCATTCTATTCTTTCTGTATTGCAAGTAGTACAGCAAAAGTTTGTTTTCTGTTTGTTTCCTGGCAGTCAGAGAGTTTGTTCACATGGCATACTACATTTTAGTTTTTGAAAGAAGGTAGTAAGCAGTATGTATGTTGTGCACAGTATGGAAATGTATGTATGCATAGTTTCCCCAATGCACAATATACAGTCTTAGCATATTGCTTAGAAAACCATATCCCATAATGCAATGTGCTTATCTTGACCTTAGTCCATAACTTAACTGCATCCCATAATGCATTGTGCTCAAATTAATATTTGTGATCTTTAACATTAAACATTTAACAAAACAATAAGCAATGTACAATTTATACTACACACTTTACAGTATTATGCATTTTGTGCCAAATATAGCCCAAGTCTGCCACTAATGTCAGCACCCAACCTTGTTCCACTAACCTGTCAGGCTGCAAATGTTAATGTAAAATTAGAGTCGGTATGTTTGCTTTCCTTTAATTAGTGTTAAGACACTCCTAGTGTTTTGTGAGTTGTTCACTGTTTCTCAAGTTGTCAGGGGTGATGACCCTGAGCTTGGCACTCACTGAAGAAGGGAGAGAGTGGCTTGATGCTTTGTTTAGCCTCATTAATTAGAGCAGAGGGCAGGGTTAGTGCACAGATTGTGTGAAACAGCTTCACTCTCCTTGTCGACCCCCTTTATTCCCAGAATCCTCAGCATCTGGCTGGAGCTTGTTTTGACATCGCATACAGAATTTCATTGTAGTAATTTTATGAGAGTGATTTAATTCATTTATTCATTCATGTTGTGGGGTTATATTTAAATTAATACGTATATATTCTACACTTGCAGCATTTTATTTTCCAACTGAAGTCCTTTTATCCTGTTAGATCAGTTGTGAACAAGGTGTACTGCATTAAAAGCCATTTTATACCCTCACTGTGACTATTAGACTTAAACAGGCTACTGTGACATTAAGACAGTTATATGCTCTATATTGACTTCACATTTTAAACAACATCCCTTAAACTGCAATGTTTACATATATAAGTGAATGTCCATATGTTAATGTGTGCATGTAGTTCATAAACATGACATCACAAATGTGACTATTTTATGAGCAAAAAATATAATATCTCTTATTTAAATCTAATGAGCTAAGCATACATATCCTGGCTGACTTCTGTTTTACAGTCCAAACATGCAGAAAAAATATATCATAAAAACATAATTGCCTCAATATGAATTCTTGTTATTTATAGTCACATTTACCATTGAAATATTAACCAAAAGTGAAAATATGTTGTCCTACATTTTGTCCTACACATCAGATGCTTGTCCCAAAATAATGACACAAAGTGTGTTAATAACTTTTTACTGTTTTTTTTCCACATCTTTCAGTGGACGGAAGCTGGTCATGCTGGTCACCTTGGTCCAAATGTTCGGTGACGTGCGGAGGAGGCCACTACATGCGCACACGCAGCTGTAACAACCCTCCACCTGCCTATGGAGGTGACATCTGCCTGGGCTTGCATACTGAAGAGGCTCTCTGTAACATCCAACCCTGCCCTGGTACATGCTCACATATGACATTATTATATGCAGTAATTCCTGTGTGAGCTCGAACCCATACCTTCACTCACACCCAGACAGGAAAACCTTTTGCCAAACAGGAGTCCTTTGTCTTGTAGTTGCTTTCTGACTTGTGTGTCCCATGTATGAAGCGACCTGTGGGGTGACGAAAGAGTGAGAAATTGAAATGTCACACTTCATACACAGCAAATGTTAAAGCCACGTTTGTGATATGAAGATGATATGTGCGAAGTAAAGCAAGGTAGGGAAGATAAGAGGATTGATGGCTGAGTCAAACTTTGCACATTGATCCAGTGAAAGGTGAATGGAAGAGGAGAGCTTGTATTCAAATGTCAGTCCGTCCATTAGTGAAAAGTGTGTCGGGGTTACGGAGTGACCTTTTATTAGGTGCGCTGAGGTCTCCCTGTCACTTCATTCATTACAGACACACGTGTATCTGAAGCGTGCAGTTGGGAAACAGGGGATGGGGGGGTGAGGTTAATGCAGAAGAACCCTGTGTGTTCTTCTGCAAGAGTCATTTACTTTAAATTAGCCGTGGTGTTATCCTAATGCAGCTAATGAAATTTCAGCGCTGTAAAAAATGAGTTTTTTAATCATTATCTTTGTCTTGTTTTTTCTGTAATGATATTTTAACATCCTTAAAAAAAATTTACTTGAGAACCAAAATTGCTTAAATGACTTATTTTTAGACTATAAATGCTGAAGCAGATTTTTTTACCCTGCCTTACTAAAATGTTTTTTTTTCTGTTTTAAGCATAAGCCTTACATAAGCTTTGTTCAATTTATGCTTAAAATCCTTGATTAAAGATATGTTCCATGTTTAATACAAGTTCTGCTTCAAGATAGTAGCTCTTTTGACACATGCTGTCTGGGTACAACAGAAAACAATTTTGACATCTTCCTCAGGTGTAAAAACCAAAAAATATATTTACAGTAATGCACTTACAGTACAGCAGAAGTTAAACATTCTGACCATCCTGATTATTATAGGGGAAGTATTATTTAAATTAAATATAGAGGACATACATTTCAAGTCATCCCCAGCTTTACTTTGCATCTAATGTGGAGTTGTTATCATGTACAGAGAGCTGGTCTGATTGGTCTGAATGGTCCCCCTGCGACTCATCAGGGTCTCAGGTTCGACTGCGGCACTGTGATGTCTTGTTTCCCACTGGCAACCAGTGCTCAGGCAACAGCAGTGAAACCCGTGCCTGTCTGCCCATCTCAAACTTCATCCCAGGTGGGCAACCCCCCCCACACACACACACATGCTCAAACACTTCCAATATCGACCCCTGGACAAACAAGAATCTTCCCTTATTGACAAGAAGTAATGCGAGACACACCAAACTATTGATTTCTGCAGTGTTGGGATAATTAGCCTCTCATCCCCTGCCTTGTGTAAGTGGCACGATCGAACAAATGCATTACAATGATATGTGTGGTGTTGCATTTGCATTTATAAACCCGCAGAGCTTGAGATACTTCTGCTGTGAATTGAAGAGAAAATTCAAAGATCTATCGGATCGGAGGTATCGGAACCAGGAACAATTAGTTGTCCACACAGAGTTTTGGAAAATTATGGAATATTATAGAAATCAATTCAATAGGTTTTGGGAAAGGACCATTACAAGCTGTTGTTGGGACAAGATTTACATCAAAATGATAATTCTCATGCAGCAAAACCCAGATCTCAAAGTGTAACTGCTTAAATCATCTGAATTGGCACTTGCTGTTTTGTGTCTATGCTACTGCATATGTTGCGTCAAGCACAACAGATATTTTTTTTTCAAATAACAGGTGGGTAGTTTGCACCGTTATTTTATGTTGCTTCATAAATTAGCCTGTTTGAAATTAAACATGCTGATAAATTGTTTGACAGTCCATTTTCATAATATGCTATGCTGTAAATATAGCATAGTGCCACTTATGCAAGCTGTATAAAACAGGCCTTAGACAAGTTTCTTTCATTTATATAAAATATGAAGTGCCTCTTCAAAAGATTTGTGCCAACAATAAATGTTTTATTGTACAAACATAAAGCAGCTAATTGTAAAGAGGGATGGAATATCTTACCTTCAAATAACCATAGTGCTCCCATAACTGGCAATAAGATGTAAACAGTATCATCAATTTTAATGTGCACATCTTGAAAATTGTAAATATCTAAACATATGATCATCAGGGAAGTTATTACCTCACTTCCACTTACAATGTTAACCGTTTCGTAAATCTTGTGTAAATATTGTCAGCCCTACAGAACACTCTTGTCTTTCACAGAGTAACATTTCATTACAGCTTATTAGAAAAGTTTTATACCTCATTTACTTCCATTACTGAGCATAAAAATGCTCTGCAGGTGCCATTTTCCTTATTCAGCTCTTTGAATATCATAATAATGGATTGAGTTTGGAATTTTGCTGGTGTAATGTTCTGCAATTTCTAAAGATCTCATTTACCAGACTGATGGATCTTTATCTTTCTCAGAAACCTCTGTCGCGCGCTCAAGTCAGGAAGAAAGATGGTGTGGAGGTATGTGTGATATACAGACTCTCATGTGTCTTAATATACAAACTTTTAATGTCTTAATGTCTGTGTCATTGTTATTTACCAAGTAAATAAATCCATTAACATGAAATATTGATATTCAGTATAACTGATTTCATTATGTGAGAAGAAGAGCTGGAGTTATATTACTGACAGGCGTCTTAACACAGCTATGTTTGAAATCATTTTGCTAACGTCTTCTCATGCTGCAGAAGTCAGGCTCAAAAATCTGTGGAAAATACTGAAGATTTTTTTAATTAATGTTAAATGAATGGGCAGTGACTCAGCTGGAGTCCATCCAAATATTCATAGATTTTTGTTAGGAATTGAAGCTGTGAGAAATATTGTGCGGAAATATGGGCCACTAATGAATTCGCGAGAGGACCATATCTGCGAACAGCCCACAGAGGCTTTGTGTTATTATTTCTGTCTTTTTGTGCAATATCAACAAATGTCAACAACAAGTTATAGATTGTTATTTACATAGCAAAACTGCTGCATGGTACAATGAGACAATGTGCTTCATGTTTAATGCTTTTTCCGGAACCATTAAACAGATAGCATTTGGGATCGTTTGTCACTGTAGCCCTGAAAAACGCATTTATAGTAATTACTGCCTGTTCGTACATTGATGCACTGGGCCAAAATGTTTTTGATTGGCTCAAGTAATAGACAATTGATATCCACTGGCACCAAGATCAATGTAGTTATCAAGCTTACATGCAATTGTTGTTTTCCTTCTGTTGCCAGACTTTAATGTGTTTCACCTGATTGCTGTGGGCCTGAGCAGCTCTATACTGGGCTGTCTGGTGACCTTGCTGGTGTACACTTACTGTCAACGATACCAGCAGCAATCCCATGATGCAACAGTCATCCACCCCATCTCTGCCGCCCCACTTAACACCAGCATCACCAACCACATCAACAAACTAGACAAGTATGATTCTGTTGAAGCCATTAAGGTCAGTATCATCCACTCACACTATCAGTAACTGTTGCTTATAATAGTAAGCAGTTGAATTCAGTTTGTGATTTGTGTGTTAGTATGTGTGACATTTTCTAAGTGATTGTTGTTGTGTTTAAATCAGTTCATACATGCATACACTGCTTTCTCATAAGTGATAATAATAAAAGTTTTACTTCAGTAGAGTTTGTGTGAGACTTTCAAATGAAATCAAAAAATAAATAGTAAGAGTTACATGCCAGAGGAAAATTTTATTGCTCAGACGGTGATCTTTTATAGCTCAGGAGAGCAAATGGAGGGACTGTATGTTTTTTTTAAGTGTCAACATTGATTTAAATGTTTGTCCTTAAACTTCTTAGGAGAAATAGAAATATGAACTGCTGTTGGCATGCAGTTGAAAGTATAACTATAAAATAAAGGTAATTTTATGAGAAATGTTTATATCGAAATTCTGATTGCTGGTTTCTTTGGTACTCAAATAAATGTTTGAGACAATTTTAGATCTCCTAAAATTGAAACTAGAAGAGACAGGTGAGATTACTGATATATCTTTCTCTGGAGAAAAATGTGAGAAGCAGATGTAGTGCTCACCTATTATTTCAGTGTTGTCTAGGAAAAACATTTGTCATATTAAAGTGATTTGTCTCCTATAGGTTATGCTAGTAGGATACTGAAATAATTTTACCCAGGAGAAAGTGCACTTCTCCTACATTTAATATAGTGCTTGATCTATGCTGTTATACTGTACAGTGCTTAAAAGTTATGCAATGCATTGAGAGAGTTAGACACATGGATCATTTTGTCATAAGCACAGCGAAACTAAAGCTCACCCTCATTTTTCAATTTTAGTCAGAATAACAGTTAGGCTTCATTAGACTTGAATGTAAAAGACTCATGACTAATTACCGAAAGTGCTCCTCAGTTATTGCTTGTTCAGACACTTTTGTGAAGTTGCATATTTCAGCTTTAATGTGTATTACACTAGAATCACATCACTTACACAAGATCCCAAGCTCAAAAGGGCAATATAGCAAATGACTTTTTACTGTACTGGCACTTTATTAGATCACCAGTTCAGATTCATCTCACCTGACTCGTACCGACCACAAAAATAAATAAACATTATTAGACTACAGAATATATGAATTTTTGTCATGCGCTTTCTGTATTCTTTATTTTTTTCAATGTTATCAGTTTGTTACTATATGTATGCCGTATATTTTCCCATGCAGGATGTTTAAGGACAACACAAAATCAAAATGGACCATATCTACATTTAAACACAAATCTAATTTCTTAATGCACATTCCTGGACTTGTTGTGGAGATCATCACCTGGACTTTATGAGATTGCAAATTATCCCAAATATATATAATGTTAATAAATAGCCAAGTAGCTGTTTAGGAATTGTTTATCTAATAGAGCCTTTTGTAATACGGTCATTTAATGTTGACTAACTATAATGTAAGTTACAGAAATAATAGTAAATAGCGATCGAGGTTGTTGCAAATTAGCGTTCAGATCTGGCTCCATTTGTGTGAAACGCCCCTTCTGTCCAATCGGTTCTCAATGGTAACCGTCAAGTCCCACTCTTTATTTTTTACATTACAGAGATAAAATGTCTGTGAATGCCTTTTCATGTTGGCTTTATGGACAGCTTCACAAGTAGCCTATAGCATCAAAGACATCCCAGGTCGTCTTATACCACATCAATGCAGAAAGACGCTCCTGCTGCCCTGAGGATGATTTTGCTCCCTTCCTTTACAGCCTGATGTTTCCATTCTCTTGCCTTTGGACGAGCACCACATTTGCCAGCCTTTGTCTTCTAACACTGGTGTAGCGCGAGGCCTGGAGATTTTCTACTAACTCTTGACCGGCATAACCATCCTCTTCTCTGACTCTCAGACCTCTCGTGAATCCCCTCTCCTCCCCCCGACCCTTGTGTACGTGAGAGGTGTGCTCGCCCATTCGTTCTATATGCATTTATCACCAGCATTTCTCATCATCCCACAGAGCAGAAACTTGTGAGAAGGCAGTGTAAATTTCCCACATTGTGTCATGCTTTGGTATGGTGACGTCTGCTGTAATTTTGTGGCATGCCATTTTGTTTATTCTTTCAGCATCACCTTTGAAATCAGATTAATCTTTTGTTTTTCATTATTATTTTGCCTGTTTGTTATTGCCATCCCACTGAGCTCTCCTTTGGTTTAATGGCTTTGTAGCATTTTATTTAATTTTTATTTCTTACTATGTTGGAGATTTGTGGCGGCAGAAACAAACATTTCTGGTATTGTTCGATTTTGCTAGAAAGAGCTTTGTTCATTTTGCCATTTCCATAAATCTTGAAGCTTATATTAAACTGTGACTTGCAGATTTGTAAACATGTAGATTTATTATGTGTGATCAATTTGTGTTATTATTTTGTAAATAACACAAACTTTATATTGAAAAGTTATATGTATATGTATGATATGTTATATGTTTAGCCAAACAGATTAGCCAAACAGAGCAGCCTGTTAAAATCACTTCATGGATTGGCCATCATTGAGTTTCACATCAATTAATTTAAATTAATTTATTTTTTATTTTTGTAATTTTATTTATTTATTTATTGCCTGGATTCACAACCCCAAGATGTAAAAATATGGCTTTCTTCATAAATGCAGAAAAAAGAAGACTGTTTAGTCTCTGTTCTATTACTGAAAACATTATTTTCTCTCATCCACAGGCTTTCAATAAGAATAACTTGATGCTGGAGGAAAGAAATAAATATTTCAACCCTCAGCTAGCAGGAAAAACATATACCAATGCCTACTTCACTGACGTCAATACCTACGACGACTTTTAAAAATGGATGTTTGTTTCCAGTCATCTTCACCAAGAGGGACTAGTTCAAAATCAACTTCAGCACCTAGTGATTATTTTTTTGCTTTGTGGTTTGCCCTAATAAAAAACAAATAATGATTATAATGTGGGACCATTTTACTGTCCATTACCAGTAAAGCTGTATAGAAACCATTTTTAAAGTTAACAAGGACATCATGCTCTCCAGATGTGTGGACATCACTAAATGAACTTGTCCATGGTGGACAAATAAAGCAGGCTTCATTGAGAGCTGATCTGATTCAGCTCCAATAAACTCTGTGAAAGACCTGCCATTAAAAAGATGGCACATGGACACTTGATGTCATCCTGCATGATTTTCATCTAATTGTGTTTTCCATTATTGTTGCTTCATTTATTTGCATGGTTGATCACATTCCAGTGTTTTTGTGGGTGGGGCCTGTACATGGGTGGAGCTTTCTTGGACTGCTTTGTCTCCTGTACTAAATCAGAAGCCCCTGTGCCTACAAGGACCCCCTGTGGTCCCCAGTGCATTTGCCTGGCCTAAAATATAATTTGTCAAAACTAACACACACAATCGATATGTAGATACCACTCTCTGAAAAATGCGTTCATGTATTGGGGCCCTTGTAAGTCAAGCTCTTAGCAGTGGTTGGAATCTCTGTGTTTTTATTGTACACTTTTCATGAAGCATATGTCAATGTAGCATTTATAGACGAGTCTATTCTAAACGCAAGTGTTAGTTTGTTTCAAGGTAACCCTATTCAGCCACCAAAACAAAAATTCTCTTATTAACGTTTGTCTTTATGTGATGTAAGGTCTGCAAAAAAAGACAGAATGTGAATCGCAGCGGGACCTTTTTATGTAATCCATTTGAATAATTTGATCATATTTCAATTTTAGTTATTTAGTAGTTCAACAAGATTTCAAAAGGAAAGAAGTATTGATGTTAAAAACATAAATTGTGCTTTTTAGCATTTGAATAAATTACTTAAAAATTTTAACCACTCTTTCATTATGGGGAGGTGTGTTCAGTGGTTTTGTTCCATTTTCTACTAATTCTTTTCTACTTGTAAAACTTTTTTGCTTGTTTAAATGTGCATAAATTAAAAGTGCTTCATATACCTTACTGTGTTCGATCTGTTAAATACTGTATTAGTAAAGACCAGAGCCATTGCTTGAATTCATGGGTCCTGGACACTACCATGGGTCCTAGATGGCTGCCTTTCCTGAAAAAAAATCTCTCTGTTGCCTTCTTCAACCTGCTAGACCATCAATGTGAGAGGGTAATTGAGTGTCATAGATTAATCTTCCCCTGCGGTTCTTGTGTGAGAACTAGAGGTGCTGAAATCACAGATTCCCGGGTGACTTCAGTGCTCCTAGAATCAATCACTGTTACTCTGAGTCATGGTCAAAGTTGTTTAGATTACTAGCCTGCTCCTGCATGTTTCCAGGGTGTTTAGGTAAGCATAGGTGCCATTCATTTGTTAAAGTGACATTTCTTGATCTGCCTCATTTAAAATTATTTTGGTTCTTTTCTAGTTAGTAAACATCCCATGCAATGTCTAACGGGACACATGGTTCTCTCTGACCCTGTAGTTCACTTCTTGTCAACACATTTGGTGTCAAACCACTTGGTTTATCACATCCATCCACACTCACATCCACAGTTGCCTGTCTACAACAATCACTTGCTTTATTATGTTTGATAATTTGTTCCCTCCCACATTCTCCTGTTGTATAAGTACATGTGCTTACTCGATAATCTAGTGTTGATTTTAGCCTAAGAGCTCATAGTTTTTCTTTTAATCAGACTCGCAGACCCAAATAGTGTTTACAGTATGTCATCATCTATACTTTGGCCCCAAAAAGTATAGGAATGTGCTACAGTTTTGGGTTATGATTGGGAATAAGATTCCAATCATAATCAGAAATGAATCATTTCTTCCAATCAGAAATGTTTCCATTAAGTAACAAAAATGTTAATGAAAGTTCTAGGAACATCCAAAACATCCAGTTATTTAGTCGTTGTATTAATGTTAACATTATTTGGTTATAGGAATGTTATTTAATCATTTTTAATTCTGTAACTTTTTTTAAAAAAACACTATTTTACTTTAGCATTTTACTGCGCAAGAAGGCTATGAAAATCAATGACAGCATTCAGTTAAATGTACTGTAGCAAATGTACTGTGGGCAAATCGTTACACTGTAATCTAGATACCTGCTTCAGTCACTGCCTGCTGTAAGTCCTCCGTAAGCCTGAATCTTAGGCTCATGCACGCTAAAGCATGTCGCATTGCAAAACAAATCACTAGTAATAAAATACATATAGCTCTCACACAAACATAGTGTAGCATCAGTGAGGCAGAAAATAATTTAGCTTATTTAAACCTGCCTGTGCAGAACATGAATGTTCTATTACTTATCTGTAATAAACATAATATACATTAAAAATATACCAAAAAAATGTTAAATTAATATATTTGTTTGCTTTACTCTTGGAACAATGAGATGTTGGATGTTGTTAGATCTATAGAAAATTTTTTACAATGTTCCTCATTTGTAAGTTGCTTTAGATAAAACTGTAAATATGTGTAAATATAGTGTAGGTCAGTTATTGATTAAGACCTAGGTTAAATGTAAAATGACTATGAGTTTTCTTTACTTTAGATTTTCTTTCTTAAAAGCATTAGTAAACTATTTCAGTCATTCCAAACAGGATTCTGGTAATAGGAAAGCTTTGGGTTTTGCTTTGTTGAACCTATAAACGTATTAAAAAACTAAGAAAAATGTTCTTGTATTATATTAGGGCAATGTAAGACCTGTGAAATGATTCCACACAATATCTCTAAATTACTGTAGTTACACATTCCATCTGGATTTCCTTTAAAAATAAATTCACCGTTAGTTTTTCTCAGAGAAAGTGACCCAAGAACGATGGGTTGAAAGACAAACAGAACGCATGAAAGACAAACAAGCTCTCATTAAAATACTGCAAATTAAACGATTTCCAGTATTTTTAGGAACACATTTCTGGTGTAGTGTCAATGAAGAAATATTTCAGACTTTCATGGGTCAGTGAGGGTCAAGAACACTGATTCATTTGAACTAAACCAGCATCCTACATTATCTTATTTAAAAATAAATAAGTCATGGCCTTTTTACTGCAGTTCTTCCACCAAAGTTCTATTAAATGCCCTGTTGCTCCTATAAAGTTTGTCATAATCTAATATTTACCAGGTAAGTTGTCATTTTGACTCTAGAGAAAAGCTTTTATGAGTTTAAGGGTGGAGTTCTTAACCTTTCTGTGAAGGGTGATCGCATATCACTTTTGAAAAACTGGCAAGCTGCATGGAAATCATATTAAAGTGTTCACAGTTAAATAAATAGGCTTAAGACTGCAAAGAAATCTTTCGCTGAACCTTGGTGTGCTCCCATTCTTTCACTCAGAATCTATGGCTCTGATTTCTGTCTCTTTATGAGGTGTGCAAAAACAGAGAAGAATGAATTCGCTGTAATTCCAGCACAAAAAAGGAACTTTCCATATTTAAACTCACCTTTTCTCCTTTTAACTGCCTGCAATTCATTCAGGATTTTTGCTTCTATCTTCATCAGTTTAATTCATCATTTTACTTTTTTTCTCACTTACTTTAGCTTTTAATTACAGAGGTTAAGACCTCCATTACATCGGCTGCTGTGGAGAACAAATATGGCTTTGACAGTAGCTAATTTGTTAACTATCTTTGCGAATGTGCGCATATTCTTCTTTTGTAAGTGGCTTTATTGTTTAATGAAAAAGTCATGTGATAAGTTATGTGTCGTCTTTCATCCACTTCACACGTTCCAATGTCACACGTAAATTAATTTCAAAGAGCAGATCATTACATTTTTAACTTTGTTGTTTTACCTTGTGCAAGGTTAAAGTCTTTTTCGCTTTTTGCGAACAACACTTCTTTCATGAAGCTATCTCAATGTCAGGCTATGGATGAGTGCTGTCCAAGAGAAATAATTCACTACCTGTACTAAATGCTTCAGCAATTTACAGCCCATGTCATGTGTACACAGCTCATGGGATATGGATGTTAGGTCCAATGGTAAAACCGCTTTATATCAGTGAGATTAGCCATCTTGAGGTTGACACTCTATCTGTCATGCTGTTCATGACCTTCTGATCTTCTTCAAGATGTTCTGCAGCTCAGCACCAGCACTATACTTGCTACATTTGTCTCCACTAACTTTACTAATCGGCTTTTAACTATCTGTGGGTTTACAGGATTATATGTCCGTCAGCTGTTTCCGATCCCCCACAGTAGCAATTATCACTGCCTCATCAACAATCGCCATTGTTGATGTCTGCTACGGTGTTGAGAAAGTTAAAATGTCTCGCATTGTTAAAGGATGTATGGAAAATATAGTAAACGCAGTCCAGTTTGTTTCTGTGGCTCAGTGGTAGAGTGTTGTGTTAGCAGTGCAAAAGATCATGGGTTTGATTTGCAGGGAGCACATGTACCGACAAGATATATAACTGTAAAAGTGTCTGCCAAATACAAATATTTCTCTCTCAGTCATTATTTTTTTGTGTCTACAGAAACATTATTCTCTGCCTGTATTTTCTTATTTTGTATTGTTTCGGGCTTGAGACATTGGGTGGCAACCTTTGGCCAGTGGTTGTGTAGCCCCTAGCCAATAATGACACGCAGGTGAGGGATAGTGGGCATGTGCTTTTGGAGGTGTTCTTTGAAATATTGTATTCAGAAACAATAATTGAATATCCTGTGTACTTTTAAATTCTTTTCCCGCTGTAATTAGCTTACAGACGACATTAAGTGTTTGAAAGCAACATGACCTGTTTCCAAGTGAAAGGTAAAATTCAGGGAAAAATAGGAGGCCAAGATTAGGTTTTTTTTGCCATGGCGATTTGATTGAACATCAACATTCATATTTTGATTAAAAATGGTATAAGAAAAATGAGATGGACCACTTATATTGAAATTAATTAGAGAAATCACAACTAGTATAGTGGCAATGATATTTTTGCTTTTTAATTACAAGAGCTAATCACCTTATTGATAAGGGTGTTGTTTGGGATTTTCCTTAATAACACATAACATTTGCATTAAAAAGTGGGAATTGAATTACTAAGATGGTCACTGAGTGAGATGACTTCCCTCAAAGGAACTTTAATAACCTAATAAAAAACTTAACTCTTAAGGAACATTCACAATAAAACCAGGGGCATTAATTTAAAGAGAAAGCACAATCAATTTTAATTTCTTGTTGTTTATTACAGCCCCCAACCATATAGACCATACAGTCCATGCCTCCTACACTCTCCTACACTTAGCCCTGACCAAGTGCTAAGACGAGGCCATGGAAGTGATTTTTCCGCAGTTCCTTAGCATGTGTGAGATTGCTGATGTCACCACTATTGGTGTCACCTGCTAGGAAACACAAAGCAATTTCTTAGGAACACAGACTCACTGTGAAGTGCACAGTGTGAAGCTTAACATGTTGTGCAATGGGATTTGTCAAATAGAATTGGCAAAACCAACAGCTGAAGGAGAGGTTTCAGCTGTAGTAAGGGTGTTTCCTGGCTACCAATTTCACTTTAAATGTTTGTGACACAATGAATGGAATTGTCAGTCAGCAGAGCTGTTGGTGAGATATAAAAAATGGACAGCACCATATGTGGTTTACCTTATAACGTTTTTGAAAGCCTTGCAGAGAGACCCAGCATTCCCAGCTAACATGGAACGTTCTAATAATGTTGGCTACTGTTCTCTAAAAGTCTCAAAGTTATCGTAAAATGTTATATTAGTAGAATTTTTTAACAATATATATTATATAAAATATATATTATATTATGTAAAATAACATTTTTACATTTTTGTTACTTAATGGACATGTTAGGGAACATTCTTACAACTTAAAATTTACTTTCAACAATTCTTAAAATGTTAGCTATGTTGTTTGTCTCGATGCAGATTGTCTGTGTGAGGCTGTTGTGCCACTCTTGCAATCCGATATTTCCTCATAAAGCTCTTCTATGCTGATTTTTATTGAATGGGAATTTGTGGAGCCAATGCTGCATCTCACAGAGCAAAACGGGCATTGCTGAAGTGCATGATGGGAATACTAATATAGATTAGGTGTTTTTAAGCCAGAAATAGACAGATGATGTTAGCCCCCACAGACCTCCGCATCAGACATCTGGACCCACAGGTGGCTAAACAAGCCGGAGATTCAGCTGCAGGAAGCCTTGGTCCAAATCCCTGAAGCTTCCTTCCACCTCCAGCCCAACCTGCTTGCCAGTCCCATTTAAAGCGCTGACATTTTTGATTACCAGCTGCAGTGTCCATTTCCTTCTCATCTATTTGGCTTTTTAAAAAGGTGAATCAGAACAGTTGTGCTCTGCCTCTGCAAGCTGGCAAGCTGCAGCAGCGTCTATGAGCTCATTGAGGGCTCAGTCGCTTCCTTTTCTGGAATGTTATCAATAGGCATTTTATGAGACGGTCACTCAGTTGCCGTTGAGAATAATATGTTTGCATTTAAAATGATAGTTACACAAAATGAAAAATTCCATCTTTTAGGTTTTTTTGCAGGAGCTAAATGGATATTTTGATGATTTGCAAACGTTATTCATCCTTGACAGGGAACCTTGTTAAGAAGTTAGTTGGAAAATGAAGCATATTCTTAAAGCATATTCTCATCTGCAACACAAAATGGGATGGGATGGACTGACACCCTCGACCCCCATTCACTTTCATTGTATGGGTTAAACAGCATTTTTTCAAATCATCCTCGTGTTCTGTAGAAATGTTAAGAGAAACATGAGGCAGAGTAAAAAACAACACAATTTCCGTTTCTGTCATTTAAGACAGTTCTTTTTGCTTGATTTCTTAGCTAAACAATCCTAACATGGTTTCTTTTTGAGGATGAACGGTGTTCAACATATCAATTTAGGTTCTGCCGTAAATGTAAAGACATTCACAGAAGTTGAATGATACTTCAGCATATGGTGGTGTTGTCATAAATCAGTGAAAGAGACCACCTGTGTCCCCCTGTCAGAATCAGTGCCATTTCTCAAAGGGAAAATTTCTAAACAAAACTAACGAGTTATCCATCATGTCTGTGGACTCTAGACAATGGGTTTGTATCTGTGTCACTTTTGATATTGGTCTCTTAAAATGAGTGCTGACAATTCGAGTGAGATACACAGCTTTCATCATTATTCTTACATCTTATATTAAATGCTGTTTGTACATGTAGTTTCCTGGGCAACATGCTGTGATAATTGTTACAAACAGTTTTGTAACAATTTTTTAGATCTCCTTTTGAAGCTCTTGACACATGTAAGATTGCCATCACAGTTTAGGGTTGTTTAGAAAGTCTAAACTATAAAGTCATTTGATATGTTTTTGCGTGTGTGGTACATGTCAGTTTTTCTTTAACTATAAATGTGTGAGCAACCTCTTCAGAGAGCATGGACATTTCTGTGCGATAAGAAGGAGGATTCTCTCCCATTCTGATTGCAGTAATTCCACTGTAAAGCTCTTTATCTGTGTCTGCCCATATCATTTATTTTCAGGGTAATTCATGTAGATGATCGTCTCCTTTAATGTGCTGAAACTTAAGTCGCGTACTCTATGGAATAAACATTGTTCGGTCCAGACATGCTTTGTCTGTGTGAAAACAAGGTGTTGTTTGATTAAAGTGGAGGTGGGTCAGGCTGTATGTTTCTTTTGTCTGTTCCAGATGTGACCTAATTTAAAATCCCCATCTTAATCATGCAGGATCTGCAGAGAAAACCAGGCGCAGTGTTGAATCCTATGTGTGAGGAGTGTAAATTTGTTGCAATGAGTGCCACACAAATAGAATCAGATCATTTTCAGTCTGGATGATATATACCCAGAATGAATTGCTTTGACATGCTGTAAACATGTCAAAAATCAATCTCAAATTTAAGATATCAAATGAATAATCAAAAAAGGTTAACTACTGCTGGTTTGTAGATTGTAGAGCTTGACTTTCACCTGATGTAATATGCAGGTATTTGTTGACTGAATGAGCAATTAACTTCTTAGATATATTAGTTCAAATTAGATCTGCTTTGAAATTGTACCTTAGTGAATACAACATAATTAAAGGTTGTGTGGATTCATGTCTAAATCATTTTAGATGCAAGTGCATAAATAAACTTGAATATGGATGCAGGTGGAATTGCTTTCATTGCTCTCTGCTCACATCACCTACCAAGTACAAAATGGATCCTGTCATCAGCAAGGCAGATGCACTGGTTTTAACATCCATCTATTCAACCTGTGCGTTAATGTTACCTTGCTGCTGTTAAAACCTTTTTGGATCAGTCTACATGAAGCACTAGTCATCCAGTTATATGCAGTAGATACTGATTTATATGAGTGTAAATATGAGGATTGGGACTGGAATGAAGATTTTGGTTTTAAAATTCACCCATTCAGTGGTTAAATAGTGAAAAACATGCACTGATCATTTGTGACCATTTAAGAAGGGCAGCAGATATTCAGTGGTGCAGTTTAAACAGCGGCTGTGCTGATAGTCCACACTATGACATTTCAAGCATTGGCACTCAAAAGAGAGCTGAGAACTTTAAATATAAAAGTGAAAAATTCAAATGATCCAGCATCTGGCTCATCCCATAAGAATAAGAGCTCAGATAAGCTATCGTTGCATATGGTATGACTAAATGCTGTTAAATTAATGCACACTTTAAGGATTGCTGACAAGCTCCAAGACAATGTTTTTTTTTCCTGTCTGCCAAATAGCAAACTCATCTACATATTATTTTTGTACCATATGCAGCCTGGTTCAAATTTAGAAAAGAAGTACAAACTTGCTCATCTCTAAATCTTAATTTTCAGGCCCAGTTCAGTTTCAGGCTTTTATTAGTTACAGAAGCAAAAACACTCTTCGATATTGCTCACATTCTCACAGTATCACACAATATATCACACAAAATCTAGTGTTGGAAAGCTGTAGCTACAGTATATCTGTATGATCTCAACCATGATGTATATGGGAATGACTTTGACACATCTATAATACTGTCTCTGAAAATCAATTTTCATTTTCCACTTTGTCCCCAGACCAATAATAAAATTAATCTAAACCCCAGTGTAAGGCAGAAACTGATATAATTTCCCTGGATAAATGTTGTCTCTTTAACTCTTCAATTAAATCATGAGTGTATTAAATGAGCTTTAGGATGAGTTATTGATTGCTTACCTTCTTCAAGAAATCATTATAGCAAACTAGCTTAAAGCTGAGGAGGAAAACATAGCAAGCCACCGAACCGGCCAAATGCTACCCAGAATGCCCCTCAAAGAACATGCAAAGGAAGGTCATACTGAAGTGTAGCAACACGGTTGTTAATATTCTCAGCTATGGCACCTGGAGAAAAGATAAACCCCTGATGATCCATCAGACATCCACACTGACAAATGACTTCACTCTGCATTCATTAGCGATAGAGATCATAAGACGCAAAAACATACAGGGAAAATCCGCAGTATCCTTCAGTAGCCTCATTAACCTCATCTGCAGGTATTTATCTTTATTATTATCAAGAGAATTATAATTTGTCAACATGGTGCTAAGGTCAGTAAACATAGAATTTAACCTAAAAAACGTTACAGGTGATGAAGTATCATCTTGAGTGCACAAGTACTTTTTCCAAAGTCTTTGTGATAACAAAAAGATAAATGGTATGAAATATAAGTTCTGGGGCCCTTTGTCTGGGAAATCCATAGTGTTATGTATGAATGATGACAGTAATTAAAAAACAAAATCTTCCCTTAATGTCAGTATAAAAGCTCCAGGGAACTTTTACAGTGGAGCAAGATGAATCCAACTAAATACTTTTAATTTTCCTCTTTTTCTTTGTTAAAAATTGCTTAATAATCTTTGTCGGTGCAAGATTTCTATCTGTGTTTTTAACTGAAGGCTAAAGCCTGTTTCTTAAAAGCACTTTTTCTTGTTATGTTAATAATAATATATTATTATTATTATTGAGTGTTTAGGAGCTGATGTCACACTAATTGTAAAATTTTAAAAAATGATAAGCTGATAAAGGTATGATAAAACAGTGGTAGTTCACAATGCTCCAGTTCAGAAAGAGGTTAAATTCGAGGTTAAATAAAGAATGTATCGCTAGCACTGATGGTGCTGTTTATTCTCATGGTCACCTGATTTGTATTATGCAAATCCGTTAACTGCACACTGGGCTAAAATGGTGCACTTCAAAATTAGTGCTGAATGCAATTTGCCACAGAGCAATTGATGATGTCGTGGGTTGGTTGTGAGAACTCATTTCTAGAACTCAGAATATTCTAGAAATCTCATATTTTCAGATTACTGTGATCTGCTAAAAACTGAACAGCATCGCTACACCACTGCAATCCATGCTGTTAAAAATGTGGTTTGTCAACACTATGCATCTGGATATAGACCTGGATCTCCTTGATCATTTGTTGAATTAGCGCTGCCATGAACAAAACAATTTTAAATTATGTTTTTAAAATTAATCACTATAATGTAATGTTAATTGTGCCAGGCTTATTTATGAATCTGAAAGGATCCTAGTTACATAAAAACAATGCATGTTTGTTGATAACAATGACATTTGCCTTATTTAATCTACACTTCACAGCCCAATTTTACTATTAAACTGAATAGCTGGTAAATATTACATAAGATGTAGGCTGTGTCGTACTACCTTACAATTGTTTACTGAATCTGCCAGTATGGTTTCAGTTAACTTCCAGTCCAACTAATCTTCCCTTGTCTTTCATAGTCACATCCCCACACTTCTCTTTTACACTCTGATGGCTTTCAGTTCTGTCCTCACTGAAAACTTCTCCTCTGGGCTCTGTGGACCGGAGAGTATATTCGACACCTTTCAGAGAAAATTGAGATGCACTCTCAGCAGTGGAAGTCTCTCTGCGGGTATGCGTGCAGCTGACTCAACCATTATTCCATGTAAAGATTAACAATGGACTTTTTATTGCTCAGAGAAATGTGCTTACAGGGGTGTGTGACCACATGGTCCAGATCAGTGAAGAAAATATTCCATACATAAGCACAGAGAGCAGGTGGTAGACAGTGGAATCCGACTGACAGTCTCCCTTGATGAATGGACAACATGATGAAGGACTTGAAAAAATAAACAGTGCTGAGAACTCAACCAGAGCCTTATGTGCCACCAAGGCCCAAAGTCTTCAGTCATTCTTCATTAGTTTGACTTCAGTTTTGGTCATTTGGCAGTGAAGAGCCAGACAGAAGCCTCAGGAAAAGAACTGGCTCAAATGTGATTTGTTTGTGGTCTCAGTCAGGTAATGTTCAACTCTTTTCTTTCATCTAAAAAAGTATTTTTTGTGTGTGCATTTATTTTGGACATTGGCCAGGATGGTAATAAAATATTATGTGAGTGTTCTGTTCAGCTCACCATTCTTGAAAGTAATGTATGGACTATTTGAATTATTTTTGAAACACAGCTAGATCTGTTTGGCTGTAGACCACAAACACTATATGCAGTTACTTTAATAACAGAACTATGTCTTTGTTTCTGTATGGAATGTGTGTATAGGGGTTACTGTAGCTCAACTGGTAGAGTATTGCACTAACAATGCAAGAGTCATTGGTTTGATTGCCAGGGAGCAAACAATCTATTAAAATATACTTTAAATGCACTGTAAGTCACTTTAGATGAAAGTGTCTGCTTGTGTTGATATAAACGTGCATGGGTTTGAATTCAAACATAGTTTTTATCTGTATGTTTTCCTGCTACTATGTTTGCTTGTATCGATTTGTCCTCATTTTCTTTGTCCTGTTATTTGAAGTTTTGACACCACTGAAGGTGTCTGGGTCTTATACTTTGCGTCGAGGGAGATACAGCTCGCATATAATAAAATGCCATCCAAATGAAAACAGATTGTGAGGCCAACCATGCAACACCTTGGGCCTCCATTACTGGGTTGGCTTGCTGAGTGTAAAAGACGGATGAGACCATTCATTTTCTGTGCCGAACGGCCTCACTGCATAAGTGAATCATGTAGCAAATGCATGCTGTTGAACATAGCCCCAACATCAGCCGATTTAAATGAAATTTAGCACTGTAATGAGTGTTAAAATAAATAGTCATGTCCGAAATATGTAAGGTTTATGCCACAACTTCATGTCAGCAGCATTTTCAAATGGAATTGCTAGTGTAGGTTTCACCCTGTCTCCCATTAGCCTCCAAAAGTTAAACGTACTTTAACATAGAAACTATTATACACTTTAGCGTTGAAACATATGGGTTTGAAAAGCAGTTTAACTGCACAGCTAGACTGGTGAATAGTTTAGTTATTTGGTAGACACCAACAATTTAAAAAAGAACCACACCTGTTGGTTGGTCTATCTGTTTCATTGCAGTAATAATATTCCCCACCACCTTGGTTCAAAAGGTTCTTCACAGACATTTTCTAATTTCAGTGTTATTCATTTCATCTCATTCATTGTTTTTTGTGCTGTGCCATGTCAGCTATTTTGTACGAACCCTTCTGTGAAGAGGGAAACTGTCTGAATAAATTTCCTATCGTTTTAAGAAAGATGTCATTTCTCTGATTGGTATTCTTGAATGAAGTTGAGTTTTTCCTTTCTCTGAAACTAAATTTACATTTCAAAGGATCAGCCTCTATTTTTAGAATTTTTTTCCAGTTTAAATTCAAATTCTCTGAATTCTAATAAGTAATTCTCTGATTGTCAAGACAGTTTGTTGAACTTATTTTTGCATTATTGTGCATCTCTGGAATTTAATTGCATAGGTATTGCATATTGAAATTATTACATGTATTGAGTGCGAATGAAGCAAAGGCCATCGTGTTCAAAGCTGAGAAAGACAGAAACCAGAGCACATTTTATTGGTCAAAACCAGAACCTACAGCTACATTTAAAGTACAGTCCCAAAAATCTGGACGTTTTTCATTACAGTACTAACCAACTTGCTAGACATTGAAATTTAGAGTTCAGTATTTATTACAATCATAAATTGTTTTGTCATTGTGCAATACATGGTCACCACCCATTCACCAGAGAATTATTATTTTCACTTAACCCAGATTTGAAATATAATTTACTCTCTTTGTCTCATGGGTATTTACTCTCTTTGTCTATTATGGGTATAAAACCTTAATTTTTATGGACTATAATTTGTCATGTCATGATTTACAGCCCTGATTGAAACAGGCCATCCATAAAGAGCAAGCCAGTGGATGCAGGGTAAGTCACATGCAAATGTGATGTGTTTTGGATTACAGCTCTAAGAATGTTCCCTGCTTTGTCAAGTACATCTGAAAATGGTGTCAATGGCTTCATAGAGACTGAGGTTCTATTAATTTATACTCAAATCAGTCAGCTTCACCTTGTGGTGTTCCCATTATGTCAATATGGCATCTCAACTTTGTGCATACGAGCAGTTGCATGCTATTATAAGCATGGTAATGTTTAAGGATCAAAATGGTAGAATTACCAATGCTGCAGATACATTATTCAACTTACGTGCATACTGTGTGTTTATTTTTGTTAAGGTATGTGTGCACGCGCATGTGATGCATCTTTTTTTGTACTTGAGAGTCCTACAATTAAATAAATCTAAAAATAACATTCATTTGAACCCCAGCAGACTGACCCACTGCTGTGATTAAGCTATAGAAAAAATTTTAATTAGGATCTTATTAAGCGCTTGAAAACAAACATGATTCAATTTAGAATCTGCATGTGGATGTAATTACGGCTCACACTCCTTTGTAAACTGCATTGAGTCAAGGACTTTGATAATGGGACCTTGAAATATCCTTTTGTTCTGCATTTAGACCAAGGGTCACATTTGAGGATTGTGCGTGCTGTTAAAAGTTTAAATTGCAGGTAAGAACTTTTTTGTTCCAACATCCAAGTGTTTTCAGAGAAAAGAATATTTGACTCATGAGAGTTTTTATTTTTGTATAAAGAGAGGTTGCATGAATTTATCTTTTTAAAGTTTTTATTAACAAAATGAAAGCAGACCTAACACTTCTCCACTATTCTTTTTTAATGTGCCAGCAAGATTATTGATAAGTGCACGAAAATGCTCCAACTCCTGCTTAGTGATTTATTGATATCTGGCTAATGTTCAATAACTGGGCAACCCAAAGGTCATGTTCGTAATTCAGCCTCCTAATTAACTACCGGCCATTTTCATTTAGCAAACCTTAATCACTTATCCCAATTAGACCAGTGTGTGCCTCGATAATTATCAGTTTTGTTTTTCTGAAATGGGTGTCATCTTAAAGTATGTTGTGGTGTTTGGAGGGTGGCTTTTTTCATTTCAACCATCTCAACCAATCAGTAAGAAAGATTAGCTTAGCAAATTAGCTGAAAACAGCTGAATAAATAGCTCAATAAAAATAGACTGGAACAGTGGGGTTCTGGAGGAAAAAACACATTTATTTTGTTTATAGATATACTTTTTTAGATAAGATGTAAACTTTTTTGTGACAGAGCTATCGTAGATTATAAAGCAATAGTATGTGAAGCTATAAATCAGTATGAACGCTTTATAAAAATAGTTGCCAAATTCATGATCATGAACAGAGTCTTTACTGTGGGGAGAAACAAGGAAGTTCTCTATAATGTCTGCAGTCATTTATTAGCATTCCTATTCATCTCATTGCCAGTTGCTTGGTGGCTACGTGACCGGCTGAAGTATGCAACCTGCTTGTGTTCTCTTTGCTTATTGACATTCAGTTTTGGGTTTGAGAGGGTTTTTTTAGCCAATCACTTGAGATGTAAAGGTCACATGATCACACAAAGGATATTCTGACAACAGCACTGATTGGCTGATGATACCACAAGAACAAGCACAGTCACAATCCCTTCACTTTTGACTAACCTGAGCTGTGGTCACAGACAGAGACGTTTATTGCATTTTGCATTTTATGTTGCCAAATATTGTCATAATACGCAACTATTTACCAAACACACCAGTGTTACCACAGTGGCATTGATAACGTGGCTTACCTTTAGTATATTTATCATTACTTCATTACAATTAATGTCTTTGAGTCATCACAGCTAACAGTTTTAGGTTGAAAGAATGTTTCCCCAACGTTTCCATAAAGTAATTAAAACTTTTAAAATTTTATTTTGAAAGTTATACAAATGTTCAAAACATCCACATTTTAGACATTGTATTAACATTACTATTTGGTCAGAATAATGTTATTCAAACTTTATTAAGCCTTTATTAAACTATTTTCAAAAGGTTCCGTTCACAACTTAAGAACAGCGTTGTTGATATATAATACATAACATGAAAAAAGCATTCTACTAAGGTTACTGCAAGAACACTTTCTGATAACTTTGAGAGAACTTTTAGAGAACATAAGACAATGTTTTGAGAACATTCCCTGTTTGCTGGGTTTAATGGCGATTAAACCCCCCACGTAAACCACAACTAGTTTGCTTTAGTACAATTACCTGGTGATTCATTAAACTGCAGTCATCCACTGCTGTTGTAGATGACAATCATTAATCCAATTAGTGATGAGCTACTAGAGCTGCAAGGACTATAGAGAACAGGTTTATCATTGTAAATGACAAAGCAAAATTGCTCAGTGATTATTAAGGGAGTAGATAAGATGGAACTTTAAAGCTGCGGTTTGTTAGACTGTTTAAAGATGGAAAAGGTTGTCAAGGCTTGTTATCCATAAGAACAGTGCCATTAATTTGAACAATAGTTTGTTTTATTGCTATGTTAATGGCACATGGGCAGTAAATACATCTCAAATGCTGTTAACAAACTAATGCTCTGCTATAAGTGCAATTACAATCAAGAGTCAGTCAAGAATTATAATAATAGGGCTTGGAAACTAATAATGTACTGTATAATGTACGGTTAATGTTTTATAGTTAAGATGTAATCATAAGGTACTTGTTTTCCTGTTTATTTTGGTGAATGAATTAATCTTATTGGGGTGTTTTTGTGTAGCAAAACAGTGTACTGATTTGAGCTCTCTACTGTCAGCATGGGCTTTTTGTTTGCCTTAAGGACTGGAGTCCTGTTCAGGTCAAGGTGGCCCATAGCCTATGGAAGGCAGGTCACAGTGAGTAATTAAAGTTTCCTGTAATCTGTAATGGCTTTGCTGGCTGCCAGTGTCTGTGGCGTTTCAGCCCATTTCTTTTTATAGTAATTTGTTTCTTGTCTGTCACATGGAGGGTCAGAAACATGAACAGGTGAGGTAAGGTTAATGTTCTGACCTCTAAATGGCATCAAATGTTAAGTCAAAAGGACATAGCTGTGAGGCTACTCTGCATGTGCCACATAGACACAAAGACAGGAGAGGCCAATTCTGAACCAAAAAGCCTGTTATTCATACAGTAAAAACTTTCATATATGCCACACAAAAACACCTCATTAAAAACTATATTTTACCAGAGGGTGAGAATAGAAGAACAAATACCAATAATGCACTGCGGTACAAACAGAACTATTACAATGTTATGCAATTTCACAGCAAATGATAACATTACATTGCATCATAATACATGATTTGAAATTCAGTAGTCATGGTGAACAACATTCTTAACAAATGTGTAGATGCATTTCTGTGTCTGTGGTGAAATATCTGTGTCTCATTTTAGACAACAATGGCACTCCCATAAAAAAATGTTGGTTGTATGTTTTCCTAACAAATCAATTTAGTAACAAAAACATTAAAAATGTTATTCTATATATAAATGTTATTCATTTATTTAGATGTTGTTTTAACATTATTGCTTGGTTATAAGAATGTTATTCAAAAATTCAACTAACAACTTAAGAATAACATTTTTTGCCAATGTTCTGGGAACATTCCCTGTTGTGCTTCTCAACTGCTGTCAGTTACATATACGTATGTAAGTGGATGTTTTGCCTTTTTCAAAATCAAAAATCTCCAGGATGTTACAGCACCAATTTCCAGAAATAATGGCAATTGATGGCAAAATTGTAGATTTTAAGTTTTAAAACACTGGCTTGTATTGGGACAAAATAGAAGTTGTGTCTGTCTTTTCATAGCTAGCCATTCATTTGTAAAACTTACACATTTTCTCAAGGACACAACACAGATTCACTCTCTCACTCTCTCTCTCTACTTTGCAGTAAATACAACAAGGAGAACATTTTCTCAGACCTTAATTAAAACTGTTGTTGTTTTCATCATATTCCATCATTATGCAGTGAGCAGCAATAAAACAAGCATTGAAAAGGAAGAGACATTATGTATTATGTAGGTTCACTCCATACTGGAAGTCATACTAGATTTTATTGTTAACGCAATTGGCTCAATGAATGTCTGCAAACTTTAAATCTAACCTAATAATAGTCTGAGCAACTTTAAATGATACAGCTTTGTTGTAATTTGGCCCTAGCAATTAAAGTCAAGAAGCAGAAAAGCAATCTGTGATTATCAATCAAAAAATATGAAAGCCCATTATTTCATATCCAAATTCATAAGGTTGATAAATAACATGTTTCAAATTACTATGTTTAACTATAATTCATCTTTTTGAATAATTTTAGAAGTTCCATATTCCAAAGCTAACTCCATTGAATTGTTTCAGTTAAGTGTGATCGAGGTGATTATAGTCTGAGGTGTCTTGTTAAATATTCCATAACGTGATATTTTTCTTCATTTTGTACTGGTGAGGTATTGTGTGACTGGAGAAATGTAACCTGTCCAGATGACTGACAGTAATGACTGATGCAAGTTACACCACAGATTTCTTCATTGAAGTGACCTCAACCTCCATGTAAGCTTGATGTATATTTTCTCAGAAAGATACATTTTTAAAGGAAAGAAGTATTAATGCTTAAATAAAGTTCTAAAAGCGTTTGGAAGTAACCTGGTCATCCGGTCCTGTCAATCATTATTTTGTATTTAAGCATCCCCCTACTGTACCTTCTTGACACTGCTGTTCTGAAACTGCTGGCTTGAAACTACTGTCTTGATTCTGTTATCCTGAAATTGTTGTCCTAAAACTGCTGTCCTGTAATTGTTTTCCTAAAACTGCTGTCCTAAACCTGCTGTCCTGAAACTGTTCTCCTGAACTTGAGTCTTTACCAGTGCCCAAACTTATGTATACCGTCTACTGTACCTTCCCCCTGTGACAATGGGTGCATTTCAGTGCTCATATTGATGCTTCATTGCTTTTTGAATGTCATCAGGCCAGGGACCCAGGCCCACTAGGGTACCTTAAGTTGTCAATTTTTTTAAAAGACTTTTAAAAATTTTTTTAAAAAATTAAGTAATTTAAGTAAAAAAAATAGATATTTTTGCTTAAGTTATTAAAAAAAACGTTCTAGTTATGCCAAGCTGGTGTGCCAATATTATATTGCGTAGAAATTGTCACTAGGGAGGGCTTCAAATATTCTTGTGGAAGTTGGGGGGCCTTGAAGGCAAAAAGGTTGAGAACCACAGGTGTTTATGTGAACCCAGCGCAGTTTAGGAGCATGAGAGCTAGACATTTACACATCGGCATGTTGTTCCAGAGTATATATTAGAACACCAAAGCACTTATCAAAATGTCAAAGTTGCCCTTTTGTTATACAGCAAAAATGCATGGCGATCTCTGGCTGTCAGTTATTGTTGCAATTTTCCTTACAATTTTATTTCAAAAACAAAATATACAGTGTATATATAGGTCAGGATTTGAACCCGGTTGCCCTTGCATGCCAAACAAAGTCTATGCCACAAGGATATCAAGTCTTAGACGTAGCCTGAAGACCATGAGATATTTTCCACAGCGATGGGTCAACCCAATAGGTCACATCCTACTCACTGTACAGACTCCCTCTGATAAAATAAATCTAGCTTTTATCAGTGCTAAGAGAGGAGTTCTTCTCAAACATCTGTCTGCATAATGAGGTGTCTGAGACACAGTTCATCGTGGCCCAGTTTCTGCCCGGTCTGCCTGCTTAATGACTTACAGAAACATGAAAAGGGAAAAAAAGACCATGGAAATGGACAGAAGCTGAACCTCACAGACTCCTTCAGGCTTGCATTTGAAATGTGTGAATAATTTTCAGTTAAAAAAATAAGACTGTGAATGGGTAGCATGTATTATAATTGAATGTCACCTTCCACCTTGAAAAATAGCCTCTCAAACACAAGTTAAAAAATAATGAAGTACATTCCATATGGGTTAAACAAAACATTCCAGTCAACAAAACTAAAAAGTTATAAGCAGGTATGGAAAAGCAGGTACATTTTTGACTTCATCTAATTACATTCTTAGTACAATATATCAACCTTTAGCAGCAAGTTGTCACAAACACATTGAATGTGCTTTGTTAATGTGCATAAACATTTTTCATAAATGCACATTTAATAGCTTGTTGTATAATGCATGGCAGTGACCTGCCAACGTGCACATATGGACTCTCTGAAAGGTAAATTCCTCTCTCCCCTCGTTCACTCTCTGAATCACTGTTTACTTCATAGCTAATGTAACAAAATAGAAACATTTTCAAATAATTGAATGCATCTTAAAGTTAATATTTAAGCGACAAAATGTCTCATTACACAAATCCTAATGCAAAGAAAGTGTTTAAACTCTGGTTACGTCAGTACTCTCAATTAAGATAAAGTTTAAATTTTAATCAATAATAATATAACAGAATAAAGCCAATCTGTGCACAATTTAAATTTAGATAAAGCCACTCTAATGCAACCTTTGACCTTTAAGACTACTTAACACAGAGCTGTAGCAGGTCTTAAGTTCATTTTAATTAGGACCTGACACTTGGTCTGGCTAATCCTTGCTTCACAATACAATTAACATTACACAACATATAATAATACATATTAACCGAACACAACTATTAGATCAATCCCTAAAGCAGTCATCCATACTATTAAGAAAGCATATTTTTTCTCATTGCTAGTTATAGGTAGAATTAAAGGTAGGGTAGACAGTTTCAGAAAAGCTATCATTAGCAACCTAGCTTTTAAAGCATAATATCCCACCCTCCCTCAGAGTACTCTTCAAAGCCATGCGCCCTCCAACAAATGAAAGCATACGATTTGAAAGGCAAGCAGGACAACACATCAATGCATTCAGAATGATTATATTTATATAAATACATTTTGACCATTTTACTTACTGATTATCAGGATGTGAAGAAACTTTTAGCCAGTGGATGTGTATTTTTGCAGTGGAAGACTTGTAATGTGTGATGTGTGTGAGTTTGAGGCCACTATAGAGAGACACATTTTGCAAATATTGTATTAACCTGCAGAAAGTGCAAGTCAGTGAGACGTAAATTTTTTCTCTTATTATGTAGGTCAGGTTGTCCCGCTCAGATAAACTGAATTTACTTTTTTACAGCTGTACAGAAAGTAAAATGTACATTTTTTAACCAACATGCACTGCATCACTAGAACTGTAACAGTACCAGTAAAATGTCATGACATTTTTCGTAAAATGTCAACTACACTAAAAGTTGCTGGGTTATATTTTAGCCAGAATGCTGGGTTGAGACTGTTGGGTTGTTGAGTCTCTTATCACATTTAAACTTCTGGGTACTTTCAGTTTTTTTGGTTAAATCTTCTGGGTTCAGCATCTACCAGCAGAGCCACAACACACAACGCAGCAATTTCCGGCAAGGAGCATCAAAATGGAAGGCGAAACATTGCTCATAGGGTTGGGGGTATTGTTGGGGCTAATTTCACAATGGCTAGTTAGACAACTTTTACTCCATTCACTACCATCTTAAAACTACTATCCTGAAACTACTGACCTGTTGTCCCGGAACAGCTGACCTGACACTGGGCACTGGTAAGGACTTAGGACAACAGTATTAAGACAACAGTTTCAGGCCAGCAGTTTCAGAGCACCAAAGTCATGTATACAAATACTGATTCACAAATTAGGGCAGTATTTTTCAGATAGGGTGGCTTAACAAATTTCCAAAATTATTTAAAAACAATTTTTTATAATAAGATAAAATACGACATACAGTAAATATCCATATCTGGCCTGTTTACATAATACAAGTTAACTGTTACATTTAATATCTTATCAGAACAAGTATTGGCCAAATCCAACAAATCCAAATTGTATATCTGACATACCTACAAAATTTATGCTATATCAGAAGGCCATCATACAAATTATTTATAGCTGATGCTTTTTGCGACCTGAAGAATCAAGCACCGCTTATGCATGATTAGGAAATCCTTCTTACATTCAGGGTCAGCTATCTCCATTTTTGTGTCCTCCCATAATTTAATTTGACCTCATTCGCTAAGATGACAGTGTCCTTGTATGAGGGAATGATTAGTCGATCCATCTTATTTTGACCGAATGGTGAATGAATGATGGTGAAACTGATATTATTACAAAATGGGAAAGCAGGGCTCCCCCGAACGTCAGCAATTACAGCGTTATCATCACCTGCCCAGACTGGATAAGGACTTATAGCTTTAATCACATGGATGCTGTGGGTTTGAACCAGAGGCTATTTTCCACACCTCCTCATCAAAGGTTTTATATGGCAGATTCAACAGTGAAGTGTTTAAGCTTGGGTCTAATGATTGCATTAGGCATGGAGAGAGGGAAGGTTTAATATCTCTGTTACTTTTTCTTCATTTTGGAATGAGAACCCTTCATATAAGGGCACCACGTGTCAAACAACACTGGGTTTGTGAAAACAGACGTTCCATCATGCACCCAAAAGAAAAATGTAACACATATGCATAGACATGGATTGACCAATGAGAATTTTAGATTGAGATCCCATTCACTGTACTACTTGATTTTAAACTGATTTGGCTCTTTCAGACTTCACACGTTCCTGTTCATAAAACACTCCATCTGAGCTTTGTGTATTGTGTAGGTGACCTGGCCTGATCTTGTAACCAGATATAGTGCAACAGGTTTTCATTAAGGTTCCAAGCTATTTACTTGACCATACAGAAAATGCTACATTAGGTGTCAGCCAATCAGAACATATTTGATACTTTATGTAACGTTATGTTGAGTGTGATTTTATCAGGGGCCAATAAGATTCCATGGTGGGCGGGGCTACCCATCAGGACACAGCAAAAACAGAAGCCAAGCAACTGACAAAATGTCCTGCCACTTGTGGTGGCTGGTTAGGATATAAACAGATTTACATGGAATAGATAGCTTGTATCGCCTGTTCGCACAATGCCTGATAAGTGTGACTTCACCAAACATTTAACACCATCCATTCCATCTGTCAACTGGTTGAATAAAAATTTAGACAAACTCATTGTTGCTAGAATCCTCAGGGAAATTAGAAAAAAACATGAATGGACTTAGTAAAAACATGAATGAATGTGCATCTGAATGCACATTGCAACTCATCCCACCACTGTCTCTTTATTACAATTAAACCATGACCAGAAACAATATCAACATTAACTCTCAGCAGTCAAAGGATGAAAATGTGACCCATACACAAAATGTATCCTCTGCATTTAACACGGCCAATTGGTGCCCACACATTAGAGTAGTGAGTTGTGAACACACTGCAAACAGTGAACACACACCTGGAGCAGTGGGCAGCACCACAGTGCCTGGCAAGCAATTGGGGCTAGATTGCCTGGCTCAAGGGCACCTCAGTTGTTTCCTGCCAGTATTGGGAATCGAACAGGCAACCTTCTGGTTCAGATGCTCTAACCATTAGGCCACAACTGCCCCAAAAACACACATTTATTTCAGGCCCTTGTATGAGAACCTAAAATATAACGCAGTCCATCTTTTATACACTCAGAATTTCCCACTCTCTTACCAGCCACTAGTCTCAGAGCATCAGACTCAGCGTCAACAACTAATTAAACACTTCTCTAAATAGAATTCTCAGCCTCAGTCCCGAGGCCTGTCTCCACGGGCATGCATGTTTATCTCTGCTTTTAATCCTCTCACATTCATATCATTAAAGACATTAAATGCACAGAGAGGGATGCTGATATTATTCAGGCCGGTCTCTGCAGATGATGTGCAAGGGAGATGTCTGGTCCCAGCTCGCATGGATTGGTCAAAATATGTGTCAGATAAGATGAAAACCGGCAGCCATGCGCAATCCTGCAAGTAAATGGCGGGATTAAAAGTGAATGGAAAGGCTCTGTGTCATAAATCACAGTCTCACTGATGGAGTGCCACTGCGCCCAGACAGGAATAATGTGTTTTGTACATGCATGTGCAACAGAACCAGTGGATTAGAGTTGAACGTGTTGCCTGTTACAATTCAAGTTACACGACTAGCAGCGCATTCACGCGGTAGCCACAGTTCCAAATACTGGATTTATAACACCATGTTTCTAAAGCCACTCATACATGGAACTGGAAACTGAATATTTATAATAAATACTTTCTTTATAATAAATTTATTTATAATAAATACAAGGTGAAGACACCTTGTTTTCAAAAAATCTTTTTATGAAGCGATTTCTCCAGTATTATAAGGTATTTTTTAAGATACATTTTTGTAAAACATTAAACATCCTATCAGATAAAAACATTTATACATACAGAATTTATTAATCTTTAACCAGCTGATGTAATTTTAACATTTACCAATAATGTTTTAAAGTCTAGTTTGTGTTATATTTTTTAAAAAGCTGTATATGTTAATATTAGTTAATGCACAGTGAACTACCATGAATGATCAATAAACAATTATATTTGCATTATCTAGCATTAACAAAAAATAATAATTGTTGTAAAAACATACTTGTCATTGTTAATTCATGTTATAATGCAATTATACTAATGCAACTAATCTCATAAATAGAACCGTATTTTAAAGTGTTTTTGAACTGTGTTGTTTAATGAATATGTAAATATGTTTGCACCTGTAGATGCTGAGCCTCATTTTGAATATAAGCTGATAACTTTTTTCTCTTTCTTTCCTTAAAGCCTTAAAGCAGTCTGTATTGTCCTGCAGAATAAAACATGGCTTATAAGCTTTTGTGAGAACATTAAAAACAAACACGGCTTAGTTTGCCTCTCTTCCTTCACCTGCTAGCAGCCCGAGTAGACTGCTAGTTAATGTAAAGAGACGGGATGGAAGAAAAAATGGTAGTGACAGTAGATTACAAAATTATGTTTACAGATTATAGATTCAGTATATAGATTTGGGGTAGGGGTACATTTAGTAAAAAGATTAAAAGTATATTTATGTGGATTATTAGAGATTACATTTTAACTTGCATGTTAAATTGAATTTCATGTTTCATCCATTTTTATGACATACAACCAGGTAAAAGACTATGAGAATCTTACTGTATCAGACTGAAGAAATGTCATATAAACGTTACTTGCATGCATTTAATACTCAATTGTACCTCAACGCATTTTCCCATCAATAAATCCAACAAATCTAATGATCTAAATCTTCTAGGTTGTTGTCCTAGCTGTGGTGGTACATCAATAAAACTGGTCTGTTTTTATACTAACTTGATGCATATGTATCAAGCGAAAATTAGGTTACAGCTTTAGGAAGACAGAAAGTGTCTCACAAATGCATTTGTTTACATGACATGGCCTACCTTGAAACTGCAAATTTTTTTTAGGGTTTTATAAAAGTTAAGAAGCAAGAACAATTGGTTTCAACTGAATGAAAAGGCTGAAGCAGACTTCAGTCAGATTAAAATAAAGTGGAAAGGCTTTCATGTGTTTCAGACTCACCTATTCCAGGCTTCACATTGCTCTCTCGCGCGCACACACACACACACACACACACACACTTAGCTGTCTATATGTGGACAATCCATAGACTTCTGTTTTAAAACTATTTTTAATACACATAAATATGGTTGCTGTTATACATTTCCATTATGAAATATTTCCATGATAAAGCAGATTTAGCTAAAGTTTAAGCTAAAGTTGTAAACGATGGAAAATTGCAGTTAATCTGTTGTGTTTCATTGACAACCAGCTCATTCTGTGAATGGTCACGAAAAGCTTTGTTGTAATACAATACATTCTATTAGTATATTAACTCAAGCTGGGCTGGGTAGCAAAGAGCAGACAATTTGCCTTATGAACTATCTTCCAATAAATGTTTATTTCTCACAGTGGAGTCTTAAACAGATTCCACTACAGGCGCTGCATAAATTAGTCTTCAAGTAATACTTGCAATTTGCCATCACAAAATCACAGAGTTAGCCCATAATACTTATGTCAATATAATCATACTTTTGGTGAAATTATATTACCCAGTTTACAATGACCACATAAGCAATGCTGTTTGTTAAACCTTTAAACATTGTCTCTGTATAATACTTACTGTCTAGAACATTTTTGTATTTAGTTTGTCATAAACTCAAGGGACAGATGTTGGGAAGGTCTGACAGCTACTCAGCTGAGTTTAATTTTAAACAAATAAAAAAAAAAGTAAAAACATTTTGCCCTCTTGGTTGCCTTACCTAATGCATACAACTCGTATTTCAGGATCATTAGCACAGCGCTCATTAGATGGAAAATCAATTAGCTTTGTACCGAAGGCCTTTTAGTATTTATGAGAACTAATTGACTCCCCTATCGCCCCATTTTTTTTACATTGCGATACCTCATATGGTTGTGTACATTTCATCCACTAAGATGAGCCAGACATGTTTGCATTTAGACTATTTGATGATTAACTTTAACCAATCAGTCCTTCTGTTCTTCGTGTTTTAAAATGTATTCAAATCAAATCTGCTGAAAAACAACAGTGTTAAAGCTAATTTCATTATCTGTTCTGCAATTTCATAGGCTACCAATGACTGGATAACCAAACAAAGAAACTAGCACTTTTTTTTTAGTTTGGGGCTATTCTTAGTGTAGTTAAATTGCTTACCTTTTCTTGCTTTTTAAACAATGGGTTTAATCAAAAAACAGCCCATTTACAATTTTAATTATTAGGTAGTCTATAGCTCTGAGAAACCTGTAATCTCCACTGAACAGTTTTTTGGAGGTCTATGATGGCATCAAAATCATCGGCACATACCAGATTTGATGTCATTAGCTTTCCTTTTACAATGGTAGTATAATATCAAGCCCAAAATTAACTTCTCAGGACTGGTTAACAATCGTGGACATGCAGTTTCTGTAATACAAACTCTGTGGAAGGCAGAGGCTACTCTAATGACAATCATTACCCCAGTATGCAACTTTCTGCTTCATTTAAGCCATTCTGAACAAGAGATCTATCATATCTACCGCTCTGCACATTCCTGGCCTCGCTGATTTATTCAGGTTAGCATTTCACTTCTTTGCATTTTGGTCATAAAGGCACCTTGAACCTTTTTAATTAAGAGCGTCTAACTTAGAAGTAAACCCATAATTAATGCAGCACATTCATTATGGGTTTCATTTAAGTGCCTTTGCAGCAACGTCCTGAGAATTCCACCCCCACCAACCCAACAGAGAACCAAACAGTGTAAACAGGCAGAGAGAATTATGGGATAGAAGAGAGGAAATAACTGTTTGGTTCGTCTAATTTTTAACAGGGTCTTCAAAATCAAATTTCACTTAAGACTTTTTTTTTTAAGGCTTTATTAAGGTTAATACAGGACACTCTGCAAAACTGGATACAGTTACCTTTTAAACAAAGGTTAAGATCAAAAAGATCAGGAGGTATCAGTTGAAATATCCATATTTCATTTGTTGCAAACCGGAACAAAATATATATACAGTGACTTTCAAAGGTTTTTGGGTAACGCTTCACAATAACAGGAAATGAATTATGCACTAATACCTGAATTAATAATTACTAGACTGTGAACTAATGAATGAGTTAAGACATGTATTACCAGCAACTAATGAAGAACTAACTTAACTATGACATGAGTCATATGAAATAATACATTAACATACGTGCAGGAACTAACATGTAATTAAGATGGTGTTATTCATGTAGTGATTCACTGTGTATTCTGCAGGACGTTCCATTTAACAATCCTGGGATTGTTTCCACAAAGCAGATTTTTATTCCCAATTAATCCTTGTTTGTTTTTCATTTTGCAAAAACCATCATTCACTGCTTTTAATCAAAGAAAATTTTATATCGCACATAAAATGTCAAGTACGTTTTAAATTTGAAATGGCATACTTAAGATCTACTTAAGATCCCTGATCGTCCCAAATCACTATAACTCATGCTATAACTCACCCTCCTGAACTCCATGACAACATTTATAATCCATAGATTTAAGATCTTCACAAATGATGTGAAATCCTTAAGTTTGTGTTCATAAACTTCATAACCTCATTGGGTGACTGACTGTATAATTATTTTTTCCTGATAAAACTGTCTCATTAGCCTGCTGACCCTCAGATCTGCTGCCGAGAATCACAGCCTTTAAGAGTCCTCATGCACAGTTTTCCAGACACTGGTAACAGACAGAAAACTCTTAAGTCTCTTATATGCAATAACATTTGAGACAAGAGTGGTCTGGGATGCATGTAAAGAAAGGTCATAAAGATTATGAATAATGCCACCATATAATAAGAATAATGCCACCATGCTAGGGAATACAGAAAGACAGAGAACTAAAAAACTAAAATGTCATTTAACTGATTGGGTGAATCGCTTTTTGTACGTGTTTAATTTTTTACCCCTTAAGCACAGATACAGCAGTACAGACAATGAATTAAAATGCTTTCTCGCCTTGACAGGTCTGACAACATACTGGCGTGCTGCAATCCACTCACAAACACTGTAGGCTGCCATAGTTGTGGTGGACACCTGAGAAGAATGTAAAGATTAAATATCAGGGGGGTTTTAGAGAGGAACAGACACAGGGTCAAAAGTGTCATCTCTAATCTATCCACACTTATTAAAAACTGTTGAAATTGAAAAACATAAAAATGTTGATGATGATTCTGGATTTGGCAGCTTCTGACAGTTTTCTCATCCAGTCTGTCATGTTTTGGTTTCTTACGTCTAGCAGGCGGTGCTCCAGCCTGAGCAGACTGGTGAAACTATCTCCTGCCTTCCGAGTCTGATGAATTATGCATATAATACTGTTTTTCATTTCCTGCGAGCTGTATCTAAACTCTACAGAAACGTTCCTCAAAGAAACCAAAACGGTTATATGGGACTCTTCTTTAATAATTGGATAAAAGGCACATTTAAAATGTTTTGACCGAACATACAGTATATAATCTTAGTGTCTTTATCCGTACTGTCACACTGTAAAATGTGAACTACAGAGATAAGGAAAGGGAATACACTTGGGACTTGTTAACACAGTTGAAAAGCAGTTAGGTAAAGAGTTCTGCTATTACTCAATGACACCTGAGATGCACATTTGAACTGGAATGATGGAGAAGCAGTTTGCTCATCTATGTCCGTGAATAAGATGCTAAGGTCTCTCAGCTCCAGATGTCCTGCAGATATCGCTTCTCCTCACGGAGTCCTGCTACTGTCTTCATTGTCTCCAGCTTATCAAGTTGAAGCTCCTTTCCTATGATCTCCAGTAATGTGTCGTTCACATCCTTTGCCATGTTCTTTGCGTCCCTGTGGAATTATGAGATTATTGGTGAGCAGAATGTTTCAGTGATAAAATCGTAAAATCCAGCAAGCTATTTGAAAACTGTAACTTCTCTTAAATAAAACATTAAATACATTTCATTCATGCAATGCATTCATTCTGTCCATCGGATAGTGAAAACTGGGCACATTATATTATTTGTAAATAGTATTTTGCTGCTCTGTCTTTGGTCTTGCTAGCAAAATAAGCAAAGTTACATTTTAATGCTGGATTATAAAACCATCTTTCTTTATAATTATATGCATTGACAGATCATACACAAGACTCATGGCCAATAATATGTTTTACGAAAGGCCAATAATATGTTTTACGAAATAAAAGATAAAAAAAGCAAGACTGAGCAAACACACTAAGCTGAAAGGGGTCAATAAACAGTCCATAAATAACAAACTGTAAAACACAAAAATAAATTTGTTGCTTGTACCCACCCACAAACATAGAGACAGCCTTTGTCATTAAGGAGGATATTGGCAACATTCTTAGCATGAAGCAGCAAGTTATGCTGGACATATCGTGGTCTGTTAACTGTTTCCTCTGCATCAGGCTCATCTCGAGAGAAGCACACAATCAGATGGCTCAGGGTTCCATTATGAACAAATCTCTCCAGCTCCTCTCTGAAAATAAGGTGGTAATGTGTTTATTACAGTATTTCGCCATTTATTTCATCAGTTCGAGATCGTTTTGAAATCGACTAAACTTAGGGATGAGACATAACCTCTACAAATCGGGTTTTGGCATGGTACAGTAACTCATTAGTGTGTTCCCATTAGTGTGAAACTCAAATTTTTATCTTCCTCATCCATCTGGCAAGAAAAGTGATAAAACCTCAATGCTGCTGTTGTAAATTGCTCCTGTAACGTGGTTTCATCTTATTTAATCTCTTTACAAATGTTTGTGCACTACTCAAAAATGAGAAATTGGAACAGAAAATTGAAGTAAATGAATAGGGTCAAGCTCAAGGTTTGAGCGCCATTTTCCAATCGATCACTCTGCTTGTGTTACCGGGCTCTTAGAGAGAATTCTTGCTTTTAGCCATGTTGCCTTTTTTCATTATATGCCTTAAGCCGAAAAGACTCAAATTCACAACTTTTTCAGGTGTCTGCCATAAATTTCCATCAAAGCCCCAGAGGACAGAAGTGGATAGAGTGAAATTTAAACAGACAGATACTGTAATGTTTGCACACAAATAGCTGTATACAAAGACTGTGGAAACCTTTAACTACTGGCACCTCAGAATAATTAATCGTCACGTAACAGTTCCTAATTACCTTACAAGAAGGTTCCTTAAAAGACGTTAAGTAGCTTAAGTCAAACTAGGAAAAAGAGTGGTGCTTTCCTATGCAAAACCTGCTGTCATGATTTATTTTAATAGTAATAGTGATACCTGTCTTAATATTGCCTTAATATGCGTGATATGGAGTACTCCAAATTTAGTCTTATTATTGAAGACAATAAGATCACTAGACAATAGATCACTATACAAACTATATGTTGTCATTAACATTATCAGGTCTTTTTATATGACCAGGATGTAAGGTTTTAAATTTTTTCTTTTTTCTTTTTTTTTTTTTAAAAAAAAGGATTTTTTTAGGAATCACCCCAGTCTTCCTAGGTCCCAAAAAGTTGTACAAGCCCTTCATGGTCAGAGATATTGAATGTTTACAAAGAAAACAAATTTGAGGGATCAGTTGTCCTTTTTCCAGGATCACAGACCCCCCCCTCCCCTAAAAACACACACCTCAAGGAATCTAAATTAAAACACAAGTTGACAGAAGCTCATTTTTGGCCCCCCTATGATGCGTGTTCAATATATCAACAGCACTGATTAGGGTGATTTCACCCTTTTAACAGCCACCCTGTTTGCACTTTGTGTTTCAGCGAGTGTTTAGTTTGCAGTGTTTAGCTGCTTCCTCAGCTCAAATGTCATTGCGCCTTTGAATTTCCTGGTTTGTTCACGTTTGCAGACAACAAGAGTGTTATTCCAAACAATACAAAATACATTGCAACGATTAACTTAAATCAATGCAGAAACAAATAATAAATGAAACCATAATGTAACCAGACTTACAAATAAAGGAACAAGCAGGTTTTAGGTGAAAAACTAAAATCCAAAGTTACCACTGGCCAAACACAAGTAAAAAACTGGCATGTGTGGGTAAATAAAACTTCCTAATGAGACTTGCTTATGAACAGCAACTTTGTAAGGAACTGCAATGTAACACATGGTTGAAATTTAAAGCCAAGAATATTGTGATTTAAATACACAAACATACAAATCGTCTGCTACAGGAAATATTTCTCATTCATCTTTTAAAAACTTAACATTAGAAGCTTTTTAACATGGTTTAAATTTTTGGTTCTGCATGGACTATCAAGATCACAAAAGTAAACCAAACAAATTCATGTCTTCAGTGCATCACGCATCCTTCACTGCAGGATGATCTTGAATGATGCTGGAATGACACAATGTCCTGTGCTGTTAATATCCAGTAAAAGTAATATCCAATAAAATCCAATAAAAGCAGCTAAATAATTTCATTATAAAATAATAAAATGGATTAAATAAAAGTGCAAAGCAGTTTCACTGCCATAAGGAAATATTTACAGATGGTAAATTTTCTCACTTGCCGGTGTGGCATGTGTCAAAATGTTAATGCTGGACCCTGAGGGAATGCTTTAATGTTTGCGACCACTACAGGCAAAGACAGATAGAATTAAACAGCATGCAAGGATCTTGAATCTTGTTTTTAATAGCTCTTGTGTCAGTAGAGACAAGCACTGGGATAGTGTTGTGTGTCACCCCAGTTACAACACGCACACATTTACACACTTAACAGTCACCAATCCAAGTACCAATGTCATTACTCAGGACCTTGAGCATGAGTTATGACTATGTGCCTATGGGACCGCCAGGCCCAATCATCTCATGTAATGTCTCATATCATATGACCCATACTTTCAGAGGGAGCACTTTAATTTCATTGCTTTCTAATCATTACTCTCCAGGACACAGCAACAGGAGCCACTGGCTGACAGCAAACAGGAGAAGTTAAGAGGCCAAGAGTCCAAGGGCCTGTTCACACAGAACGCATTTCTGCACATTTCCAGTGCGCTGCTTTTTAGTTTTCATATTTTCCATGTCAACATGGATGGAACAGCCAAAGATGCCAAAGACATCCATCTGCGCAGGTCTTGCTTCCTTTTCAGCGTCTTGTGCATGAGTGCCACATTTTTAAACAGGTTTTCTAACAACGTTTTATATGCAACACAGCTTGATGTCAGTTTCAAAACAGTGGACCAATCAGAAGAATCCAGGATGGGGCAACATATATAATTTACATTATATATCTTAAGAACTATCATTTTTACCTATTCCTCAGCATTGTGTAAAGCTTTTTCAAATACAGGCAAGTGTTCTGTGTGCAGCTAGCAGACCAAGGCACTCATATACAAAAAATTCTTTCAGGTTATTCATGTATAATCAGGTTACAGATAGAACATTGGAATATTGTGTGCGTGTGTGTGGCTAAAATACATACCTGAAAAGAAAGTCTTTGTCTTTATAGCGACAGCCAAAAAAGAGCCATGTCTCTCCAAATGTAAATTCCTTGTTGACTTCACGCTCCTTACCTCTGTCAGGTCAAAACAAAATTGCAACATTAAATATAATCTCAGTATTTCATATGTATTCAATCCAAAAATAGTGACATTTTGGACACTTGAATAAATGAATTGTATTCAATGTATGAATGCTATTGCAAAGGTGAGATGTCAAACCAAGTAGAATCTGCAAACAAACGCTGCTGGGGCTTTTCTCAGCTGTTCTAACTCACTTTTCTGAGCCATTTTTAAATCACTTAACTGATGTCAAGGTGATTTTCAGTGGATGTGTGATGTCAGTTCCCACAGGTGCCTTAGCAGAGTTACCACAGGTGCAGTTCATCAAATTACGTGTGTGTGATTACCAGAACAGCTTTCGTGTGTAAGAAAAGAAGCACTTTTTGTCATCATTCTAAACACTATATATTGTTTTATAGTTTAAAATAAACTTTTGTTAAAAGTTTTGCTTTTTGAAAATGTGTTTACTATATATAAATAAATGCCACTTGGTTTGACATTTTATGGTATAGAATGCAATGCCATTTATACATTTATGTGTGTGGTCTGTGTGTTCAAATACTTTTTTGGCCCACTATATACAGGATGAAGTTATAGTTTCATGATGATGAATCATAAATTACTATTTGACATTATATTAAACTCTTTACCCATTGCATTAGTGCTAAACTACAAAATCAGAGAAAAGACCTTGTGAACCATCTCGACGGGTTCTTTAAGATCATGTCCTTCAAAAAAATTGGCAGCATTCCCAGAATTCCCTACAGTAAGGTGACATACAGGTACTGGGCACTATCTACACAATGCACCTGCTACAAGGTTGACTGACTTCTCCATACAGATAAGAGAAAAGGCTTCTACACAAAACACAATACAAACAGTCTTCTCTGCCTTTGAGGCCTGAAGAATGTCTAATCTACTGCATCTCTGCTCCAACATAATAAAAGAAAAGATCTTCTAGAGTAAATCTGCTCACTGCATCTACTGCTTTAGCCATGTCAGTTAACTGGAATAGAATGCACTGTCTGAAAGTTGCAGAACATTTAATAGATGTTCTCCACAGACTTTCAAGGTATGATGTTCTCCACCATGCTGATATCCCTCATGCACTGAACAGAATTTTAGCTGCTAAGCTCCTTCCATCTGCTGAACGTACAATTTAATTGTGATTAAAATGCTAATGAGCCACATTGTGGATGCGATGACCACAGGAAAACAAAACGAGGATTCTGTTCAAACATCTACAATCTGTTCTCTCTCATTTCACGTTCTTGCTTCAGCCACTCATCACGTGCAATGAAGAACTGGCAAGCAGAGTAAAAAAAACGTTTAAGTTGTGTTGTCAGACGCAAGTGTTATTTTAATGTCTCTGTGTTAAATTTAGTGGAATGTTTAGTAACAGCCAGGCAATAGAATACTAATGGTTTGTTTACAGATTATGTTAATGTAATAAATCATGCATCTCTTCATACTTCAGGTAGATTATTGTTTTGAGTTATGTGACATCAGTAAACAAACTGATGCCTATAAATTAGTTGCAAACAAACTTAAGTCGGATCGCTGAACGGCCATTTTGGTAATGTCCAAGGCCAGCTACATAGATACACGAATGCAGCTACTGTTGTACTAAACAGAGAAAAAAAGAAAATCTTGAAAAGTGTTTGTCAAGATTGTTTTAAATAACATTTAAAATCTCCAATGAAATATGACAACAATTGTATCAGAAATGTTGCTTATCTTGCTCATGTCACACTTAGAAATCATAATTTTTAAGTCATATTGAGTGTTATTGTCTCTTCCATTCGTGATTCATGAGTTCTATCTCTTCCTAATACTCTCTATAAAATAAACACTTAATCTTTTCCTAAAATACTTCCTCTGTGTTTCACCACCAGTTGCAGTCATTGATTAATGGGTACATTAAATACAGAAAGCAGAATTCATTTAACAATTTTTGTCCCAATAAGGATTTTAAATAAACTAAACCGGACACCGCTGTCAAATCTATTTTTCCCACTGTCCCTTTCAGCAGTAATTTTTTTTTACATTTCAGATTATTTTTGGCCCCGCCCACGTGCTTAAAGCCAGGCTCAACTGGGTTTGGCATTTGAACAAACAGTGTCCACAGCAGGGCTATTAGCATCTGGGAGTTCAATATCCAATCTGGAAATGGGCTTCAATAAACTAGCTTTGGTGGGGCTTTATGCTGCCCCAGAGGGAACAGTACCAATATGAAAAACCTGGATTCCATTTTGTAACACCATGCAGACCAGCTCACATCCTGAATACAAATCAACTGTGCGCACACAAAGAGGATACAAGATCCTCATCCAAAAGAACATTACAGAATGCCTTTGGACAGAACAGGAGCTGTAGCTACAGCTGGTACCTTTAGTTAGTGGAATACCCTGACCAATCACTTTTATAAATAACTAGACAATATAACGCACCTTTTCATTTTCCTTAGAGAACATGGTATGCATTGTGGAGGTAAGGGACATGGTGACCTTAGAGCTTTTTGTAGCAGTTCAAAATACAATTTTTTGAGCTGTGGACAGCATTCATAAGACACAATCAAAGAAAAGGGACATTTTACATAAACCCCCTCAAGTAAAATATGTGTGGTATTTATTCAAATCCCTTACTCCAAATATAACCAATATTATTAGTGATGCTTTATGATTAAAATACATTTTTAATATAATCCTTAAATTCTGTTGTTGTAAATTCTATATATTTTGTAGTCATGAAGTGTCAAGTCCTATCTGCCTAAAGCTCATTGGCAGCCTGCAAACAGTTGAATTAGCTTTGACCTTTTGTTAGATTCTCACCCAGTCTCTCAGTTTCCTCACAACACAATGCATTTCCGGCTGTCTGCCTGCTGCCATTGATTTACAGATGAGGAAATCAAAGCATCCCATGCTGTTTGCTCCTAAAGAGGGAACGCTGAGTTTTGTGACACAAACAATGTCCTGCTGACAGAATGGTGATCGTTATCTTTAATTGAGAGCTGGCATCAGAGGTAGCTACTTACAGAAGAACCTCAGGTTAAGCTTCTGTCCAAAAGCTCAGAGAAACAAAGTTCTTTCAATCTGGCAAGACAATACGACAGCACACATCGCACACAGTGTTTTTTTCACAACTTGAATGTTTGTTTTCTTGCTAGCTCCGAGAGACTGCTTTAGTACTGGAGAATGGAAATCACAAGATTGCTGTCATATGAGTGTCTTAAGACTTAGCAGGTGTTAAATTATCACTAGCGTCATATCTGTGATAGAACCAAGCTTTGTCATACTGTTTTTTCTCTACATTTCAGTGAAATTATGTTTTTGTTGTGACAGATATTGAATGAGAGACTGGAGCCCGAGGTGATGAACTTCCACAATATAACTTATGCACAAACACATTTGAAGAAACAAACAAATCAAACAAATCTCTTAATGATCAATGGCCCAAAGCCAGAGCAAACATCCAGCATGCCACACAACTGCCACGACCTTGATGCTTTGAAAGGCAATATGGTGTGAGAGGACAACTTTTGTCATTCATCATTAACGTCTCATCCCACGGGTCTCACACCTTAACCGTGCCCCATACACACCAGATACATTTATTAACGTGTTTGGCAAGGACCCCCTAGCCCCTGTAATTACCTGTGGTCCATGTGTCACTTACAAACTATTTGTGTACACACACACACATCAAGCATCCCATTGCAGATCAACCCTGCACTGGAGCAGACAGCTTTATTCATGTGTAGTCCTGGAGTGTCACTCTTCATAGGCCTCTGGCACAGAGTATAAATCACACACTTTGGGATGACATGCCGCCATGAGACACTTTTACAGCAAGCTCCCGAATTTATGCCCTTCTTCATTTTAACACCAGGGTCTTCTGAGACACTATTAGGCTTCACAGATAATGTGGGACAAAGCAGTTCAATAGCACATTTACACTTTCACTTTTTAAGATGTATCCTCGTCACTCTGGAGACGTTTAAGTGCTGGAGTTGTTTCAGACTTACTGTTCTTTATCTATATTACTTTCTGACTAATAGTGCATTTGCACAGTTAACAATTATGATTTTTGTATCAACATCTGTGTTTGGTCTTGAAAACAAGTTTAAAAGTACATTTCAATGATTGTGTTTAAAAATGGAGAAATGAAAACTCTTGTCTTCTGCCAAATGCTGGAAATTTTGCATTGTATGCAAGTGTTTGTAAACAACAGGTGAGACCGTGTTTTCCCAATATCAATTATAATTATGCATGGAAATTCTGGTGCTAGTCTAAGTATATACATAGGATCGAGTTATGGAAAGTTTACATAAAATGAACATACATTTTTATTTATATTTTATGGTTTAAATATATGCGTGTGTGTTACACGTATATATGCTGAAAGGTGTTTTAGATGCTGATTTCTTACCTTTCCATAGTGTTCAAGATATAAGAACTTTTATTACAGCATAAGGGCCACAAAAATGCTAGAGTGGAAAAATCATAGTTATAAAACTTCTGAATATACCTTTGCTGCAGAAAGCCAATAAAGGGGGCCACTCCTGTACCAGGGCCCACCATCACTATGGGAACAGAAGGGTCAGCAGGCAAGTGGAAGGTGCTGCTGGGACGAGGTCTCACATATACCTGCACATGACATTCAGATCCAGTCAATTCTAAGTGGTTTTGGGATTGCTATTTTCTGTAATTCCCAGGTAATTATAGCAAACCCAATTCCATACATTTTTGTAGATGTCATCTAAACGAAACGCTTTCAGTTTGTTCTATTCTGGTGCACCACAGCTTATTTCTGCAAAGCTTTTACCTCAATCAAACAACCCAATTCACACCAAGCCTCCAGGGATCGTGGAAAGCTAATTTTAAGGTGAACAGGCCTGTTAATGTGTAATGCCTACAGTACTAACCTTCAGTAGGGTTGATGTGTCATGACACTCTGAAGCTGGTACTCTCCCAGGGGTCTGCAAGATTGAGGAAACACGATCAGCCAGCCAACCTGTGCACAACCCCGTCCTTGCTGGATGCTCTGGACTCAGAGGAAACTCCACAACATTGAACACAAAATGAACTTTCCCAGGGTGCTTAAGACTAGAACTAAGAAACAAGACACAAATATAAAAATTAAGTGCTAACAATCCTGAACCAACCCTGAACATGAGCATGCTTGTGGACCTCATTATCCTTCTACTAATGGCCTGCCTGAGTTGGGCCCCTGGGGACCCCTGCTGGCCGGACTTTAATATTTCAGAGCCCTAATGTATCCTAAAATTCAACGAGCAACAACACACTCAGCATCAGATGTCAGTCTTGGCGCAAGATCACTTACTAGCCAAAGGAGATGGGCAGAAAACAAATGGACGGGCAGAAAACAAAAACAAGCGGTTCAAAAGGCAAGTCCTCTGCATCCAGTGTTTGACTTTGATCACAACAAATGGAGCCTCATCAAGCTATAGTGAGTAACACACCAAATTCATCTCTGTCTATAATGGGCCTCGCAACATCAAAGAAGAATGGAGACAGAAATAATGACCTAAAACCTGGATATGTTTCCGCTTTAATTTTATCTCTAAATATACAGCACAGGTGTTTCAAACAAGGTCTCTTACCTGGAAGCAGAATAGGCTCTGGACTGAAGCTTTGGCAAGTGTTCTGTAATGAATCAGAGGTGAGATCAGAGATAAAATGCCAGTGTGACCTTGAGTCTACTCAACTGTGTCTTTTGTTTCTTTTAGTGTGACCTCTCTCTTAATATCACCTAAAACTACAGAGCAAGCAAAGGTGAGTTTAGAACGGCTCCAAAACCAACACAAGGTCCCATTTCAACCATGCTCAAATTGCAGCCTTGATGAAAGGGAGAAATAAAACATATGATCATGAAAAGCAAAAATTGATTTTCTTATGGTTTGAAGAATGTTCAAAACTGAATGTTTTTGTCATTTCGTGACAACATATAACATAAAACATAAAACATGTTACTGGTTTTATGGTGTTACTGGTTTTAAACCATGAACTGATTTTACAGTGTTTTTCGGAGCTTGTGTCTCCAAGCACAAATAAATTGTTTACAATTCACCATCATCAGTCAATGATTGAAATGCCATGCTATCTCTGAAATGATGAATCCATTTCAAACACACCATATGTGGATATTTAAGATCCTCAATGGTATCAATTAATTACAATACATTTAATATAGCGAGCAGCTGCTGCAATTACATATACTCTTCAGTGCAAACAAATGCATTAGACCTGCGCTAGTGCTCTCATGAAATAAAAACTTGTTCTTTTATACCTGGAAAGACTTTCTTAGAAAGTCAGGGGATGTAATTCTATGACTGATTGCAATGACCTTACTGTCAGAACACCCCAGTGCGGTGAGTTTTATGAATAAAATAAATGTGCTGTCAAACTCTGCTGAAGCAGCGGATCTCTGTCGATTTTTGCCATGGAAGATCACTATGTTAATCCTTAATTTGCTAAAGTAGCAGTAATATTTGCATGTATTAAAACTTTGGTGTATGGGTCAAATGTAACAATCAGTGAGGGGCAGCATAAATCAGTGAGGGTCACTGGATCGTGATTACCTTGCAGTTCTTAGTATCTAAAGCACCGTATGCATTCATAATTCCAGCTATACCGGCTGTTTCTCAAAATAAGAGAGACAGCATATTTCTCACTTTAGGAAAGGAGCTTGAGGGACAATTTCACATTTCAGGCTTACTGTAGCACAAGAGACGTCTGAAACAACAAACTCTTATAGCTAATTAAATCATTTCAAGGATACCTGCCCACCAAACAAAATGTAAAGAATTTTAAAAGTGTATTTTCTCTGGCAAAATGTCAATATGCCTGTATTGTATTATACTGCTCTGTATTGTAGAAGCCTAATTAGATATAGATTACATGATTCTATATCCAGGGGCAGTACCACTAGTCATTCAGCAATATTGTTATTTTGACACTAAAATAACTTGGGATAGACAGCTAAACTGATGTTGCGTTACTGCCATCTAGAGGTAACAGAACTGTAAACTCTACCAAACTTAAGACACATTTACTGTGAAAACCCAAGGAATCAAGGTTCAGCCGGTTAGGGGCCCCTGCTGGTAAATACTGTAACTACACCACATGGTTCCAAAAACATTGTCTATCAACAGCACCTTTACATATTAAAATGTTTTGCAAGCATCCAATAAAACCAAATACATTACAAATACAAAAATAGTTAAAGAACAATTAGGTTAGGCTTTTCACATATTTATAGTTCTATCAATGTTATATCATTAATGACCTAATTTTCCTACAGCTCCAGAGTAAGTAGTCACATGGTATTTACAATGCAAAGATGGCAGATTTTATGCAGTACCATAAACCTCCATGCAAACATGCAAAGAATTCAAATCCCAAGAAATTCTAAGGAGATCAAAAGTGTTTACAGACCAAAGAGGAGGCTGATGGGAGGCAGGCAGGAAGGGAAGGCTCTGAGGAGATCCAGCAAACATACACTGGCGTCCCTAACAAAGCAATTGTAGTCTGCTGAGCCTTCCCTGCTACAGAGCTCCTGAAGTCTTCGTTTCTCTGAACTGTTCTGAGTGAAGTCTGCCAATGCCCGGATAAATGCCTACAAACAGCAGACAACAGAATATAGGGTCTGTCCATGAATTTCTGAATGTAATTCCCGAAAAGCCAAACAAATTAGACTATATAATTAGTACATTAAAAGAGCTGTTGTGTACAAAGTATGTTTAGCTTTAACTTTAGCTCAACAGCACTATCAAGTTAAATGAGGTAAATAACACAGTATTACCTTTTTTGGAACACTCCTTATCTCCACACACCAGGTAAGAATAAACTGCAGGGAGATTTTCTGTGGGATGTGAAGTGGAACTTTTGCTGCTGAAAAATAAAAATAATTGCTTTCAGAGCCAAATTTCTAGTTGTTCAGTCTTATTCTTTCATTCTCTAAATGACTGTTTAAAAAAAACATATCTAGCCCAATTTAATTACATTTGTTGCTGATTGTGTCTTCAGTGGTGTCGTACTCAAGTCAACTCACTTTTTTTGTCACTAAAGCATTTACAAGTAAAAGCTTAGGTGCATGTTCCAGACATTGCACATATAAGAACAATACAATTTACAATCAACAATGGTATACAATATACATAAATACAATGCGTTCACACACACACACACATATACATATATACACAAACAGTACTGACATTAGCATTGACAATACAATGCATAAACATAATATGTTAAACCAGTCATACCTTTCTTACTGGTGTTTTTAAGCAATTGGAGCTGAACCGCATCATTCTTCTGTGTTTGCAGCCCCAGTCTGAGAAGCAGTTCTTCAACTTCACTTGCTCTATTTGGGCAAAGGACATCAAAGGAGTCCCCAGGCTGGTAGGTCATGTTCTGCTCCTAGAGCGACAAAACACATTGTTACTCCTACAATGAAAATCAAGTTATCTCTCTTACAGGAATAAATAAACATTCCTATTGGAGAGATCCAAAATGAAATGATTCATAATTGTTGATCATCTTACATGTATTAAAGTTAGTTAAACAGTCTTTCAGCCGAATAAACACAGACTTACAGAGATATCAAGCTCCAGTAAGATGGCGGTTTTAACAGCATCATCTTTAGTTAACTGAACTGCTTTTGAAACAGGCACTTCCCGATACCCTTCTTTATCAGCTGGGACTATCCCCTACAAAAACATTTTGTTATTTTAATTAGCAGAACTATAGAAGGATGTTATCCTATACCATCTAAACCAAAACATGCATTAAAAGAGAAACGTATTGGACCTTAAACAAGAAACAGGAGCAGAAACAATTCTTGTACAAATCATTCATTAATAAATTTAATTCAAAGCCACAATATGTAAGAATAGTTTTACATCTGCTCATGTTTCATTAACAAGATCTACTTTATAAATTAGGCAGATCATACCCCTTCAGTTGATGATTTCTCCAAAAACACTTCTAGATATGAAGGGGGCAGTGCAGGAACATTAAGAACAGACTCTGACAATGGTGGTACAGAACATTTTAGAGATGCAACCAAAGGCCTGGATGGAGTCTCTGTTTGAGTACTGTCAGACGTAGCTGTTTCTCCTTTCTGCAAGTCTTCTTTACTAAGCTTTAGAAGATGAAGATCGACCTCTAGATCTGATTTGTTTCTTTCCTGGCTTGATGCATTTTTTGAAATACTGTCATGAGTACAGTCACTGTGGGCAGCCTCTTGCTGTTCTGTAGTGGACATATTGGCAAATGCTTTCTTCAGAGCCACCCAGAGTCCCTCAATCCAAGGATCCACCACTACTTCAAGTCTGCAGAGAAAGAATGTGACAATAAATGAGAGAATAGGCAGCTCTGCATTCTTTATAGTTTTCTAAAGAGACCAAAATAATACACACTATATAATACTCACCCAGTGCCATCATCTGCATGCCCAGTGGCATAGAAACGTTTTGCACCAAGTTGTTGCAGACGTCTATCAATGGTCTTTCCACAATTGCAAAAATTTGCATAGTTTGTGTCTCCCAAAGCTGCATAAATAAAAACATGGAATAGTGCCGTAGGCGCAAAGGTGGAGCTCTGGCATAACTTCAGGCTTGTTGCTCACATAACAAGAAATCATCCACCTTACCTAAAAGTGCATAATGCAGATGGACAAAGTTGTCGTGAGACAGAGATTTATTCTTGATCTTCCTCACAAACTTTTGAGCTGTGTCTGGAGGGTCGCCGTCCCCGGTTGTGGAAACTATAAAAACAACGGGTCGAGTTTCGCTGTCCACGTTGTACTGTGAATAATTGGCAGTACAATCAACACAAGATCGATGCCATCGGTTGCATCAGCCCAATTTGACCTGAACTATCGAGTTTATATGACATGCATCGTACGTGGAAAAAGTCATAAGAGGAAACATACCTTTTCCACGTTGCTCAAACAGCTGATATCAACTGTAAACCCATGATCAGCTGCTTGTTCACAAATCTCTTCGGCTATGGACTGAGCCTGACCTCGCTGAGATCCGTACAGTATCAAGAAGCGAGCTGTCACTTCACACGGCATAGTATGAATCCTGAAACAAAGTTAATATGCATACATCAACAAGACAAATGGAGTTAACACGGTGGCAATATGTTGTAAGATGTATTAAATTATTGCTTTTAACATTATAAAATGTATTTAATAAAATGTAATTCAGGTCAAAGTTGAAAAGAAGCATATATCTCAACTCATTCAGACAACTGTTTCGAACAAAGGCGAGGCGACGCCATCTTATATAAAACAAGTTACCGCTTTTTTTGAGTAAATAACAACCGCTTCTCGTGCCTGCAAACATGCTGAATGCCACATTTCCATGCTCTCACAAGCATGTAGTACCGGATACTACGTTAACGTGAACTTATACGGGCCCTGCGCAAATAAGCAATCTTTAAAAGATATGACAGACTGCACGTTCAAAAATATATTCACATTAGTCCGTCTATATGGGATGTAAATCTACACTGTGATGTAGCTGCTTGGTGGCGTTATCGCGATACTGGGATAAACCATTAATTGTCTCCTTTTAAAAGTGTAAAACTTGCGTGTTTATAAACCTTATTCATCCTAATTCACTTTGTATCTGTTTAAAATTATTCTTTAAATAATTTAATTGATTGAGCCAATACATGTTGTGGTTGTTATCACTCTATCACTGCATTTGGTTTGGTCCTTCCCACCCCGAGATTCTTCCAGAACCTAGCCGGCAGATCCGCGCGGCGAGGTGGCCAGCTTCAGGATCTAATTGTGTCCTTTAAAATCATTTCACATAGCTGTGCATTACATTGTGGCTGAGATTCACAATGTCAGCCCTGGGGACTCTCGCCTTTGATGAATATGGAAGGCCTTTTATCATCTTAAAAGACCAGGACAAGAAATCTCGCTTGAGTGGCCTGGAAGCTCTGAAGGTACAGAAGCCAATGTGCTAACGGCCTCTGCGAGCCTTTAAAATGTGTATTCATTGTTATCCATAACCCAGAACAACGTAATCGTTTTGCATGCTTTTAATTCACGTTTCTCACAACGCGGAGTGAATGTGATTTGTTGTTTTGTGATGAATTGATGCGATCTCTGATGTGCCGCATGTCAGCTAGCGGATGGTCCATGTGCTTCCGCTGGAGGCGTTAGAGTCGCAATGCAAAAACGTATGAGATGTAAAGAAAGATAATTTAACAAATGAAGCGGCTGTAAATGAACATTGTTCAGTTTTGCCCAGTGTAGAATATGGGAAGGAATTGCTTGGTTTGTAAATATGACAAGAACCTTTATTGTTTGTGACACGCCTTTTGTCTGACAGTTCCTGAATGGGCAGTGGGGCTATAACGTCAGACGTATCTCATCCATACCTTCTTTATTATTCATGCTTTCTTTTAATTTTTAATTGAACATTTTGTTAATTACAGTCACACATCATGGCAGCTAAGGCGGTTGCAAACACCCTGAAAACATCCCTGGGTCCAAATGGTGAGTCGTCAATTGTAAATACAGCATCACTGGTACATTTAATTGCCTTGATTTTCTTTTAAATGCACATGAATGATGTTTCAGGACTTGACAAAATTATGGTTGATAAGGACGGTGAGGTGACTGTGACCAATGATGGTGCAACGATTCTCAGCATGATGGATGTGGATCACCAGATCGCCAAACTCATGGTTGAGCTCTCCAAGTCTCAAGATGATGAAATTGGAGATGGAACCACTGGTGTTGTTGGTAGGTGCTTGCCTTAACCCCATAATAACTAGTTAGGATGCTTAGAAGGGATGCAAAATTTTCCTCTGCTGCACATCTGAAATGGTGACTGCAAGCTGGCCTGCATGGAGGCTGTGCTGACAGAAAGCTCAGCAGTTGATATAAATACTTTCTTAAGAAGTATTTAGAATTTTGTTTATTTAATAATGCTGTCAGGTATGAATGGTGTGTTATACTCACATTGTACATATTTTACCATAAATGCATGAAAAAAGTCCTATTTGCGAGCAGTGGCTGGTTTAGGCAAGACATAGCTTTAGCCTATATCAGTATGTATGTCCCTATAGTTCTGGCAGGAGCTCTTATGGAGCAGGCGGAGCAGCTGTTAGACAGAGGCATACACCCCATCAGGATTGCTGATGGTTATGACCAGGCTGCAAGAATTGCTGTTGAACATCTTGACAAAATTGGTGATAGCTTCCCAGTGGATCCCAACAACACAGAGCCCCTCATTCAGACAGCCATGACCACACTGGGATCTAAAGTGTGAGTTTCTCTATTACTGACTGTTATAAATGAGGTTTATTACAATATTGTGGGATTGTCAAATCAATCTCTTCTGTGATTCATAGGATCAACCGGTGTCACAGACAGATGGCAGAGATCGCTGTTAATGCCATCCTAACAGTGGCAGATATGGAGAGGAAGGATGTTGACTTTGAGCTTATCAAAGTGGAAGGAAAGGTTGGTGGTAAACTAGAGGACACTCAACTCATCAAAGGTGTCATTGTGGACAAAGAGTTCAGTCACCCTCAGATGCCCAAGGTTTGTTTTGACTAATAACATTAAATCTGAGTAAAACATACATGGCATTATTAGGGGTATCACAAGAAAGAGAATTATTTAATACGTTTGTTTTGTGTGTATTCTTCCAGGTACTGAAAGACACAAAGATTGCTATCCTTACCTGCCCATTTGAGCCACCCAAACCCAAAACCAAGCATAAGCTTGATGTGACCTCAGTGGAGGATTACAAAGCTCTGCAAAAGTATGAGAAGGAGAAGTTTGAGGAGATGATCCGACAGGTTTGTTATATTGTCTAAATAAATATATGATAATTAGAATAATTATCCAAGGGCTAAAAACATTATCATTTAAATTATCACAGATTATTCATATAATAAACTTGAATTGGTTTTTTTTGTCATATCTCTATTAAAGGTCAAGGAGACCGGAGCTAATCTTGCCATTTGCCAGTGGGGATTCGATGATGAGGCTAATCACTTACTCCTGCAGAATGAGCTTCCTGCAGTCCGCTGGGTTGGTGGACCTGAGATTGAGGTTTGTCGGAACTACAAAGTTATCACTCTTATTGTGACTTTAGTCTGGTGTTAGACTGGTGTACTGTGACTATCACTCTAATTGTTACTTCAGTAATGTATAGTGATACGGACAAACTATGAGATGGATTTTGTTTAATTACCTTCAGCTCATTGCCATCGCTACTGGAGGGCGTATTGTACCCAGATTCTGCGAACTGACGCCAGAAAAGTTGGGCACTGCTGGGCTGGTGAAGGAAATCTGTTTCGGGACCACTAAAGACAGAATGCTGGTTATTGAGGAGTGCAAGAACTCCAGGGCTGTGACTATCTTCATCCGTGGTGGAAACAAAATGGTAAAGAATTTAATGCTGAGGTTTCTTCTCAAAATGTTGAAGATATTGAAGAATTAAATTGTTATAGATTGATATTGTCTTTTATTTTCCTATATAATTCAAGATTATTGAGGAGGCTAAGAGAGCACTTCATGATGCCTTGTGTGTCATCCGTAACCTTGTGCGGGACAACCGCATTGTATATGGAGGCGGGGCTTCAGAGATCGCCTGTGCTCTTGCTGTCAATCAGGCTGCTGATAAGGTACAATCCTTTTAATGGTCTGCTGTGAACTAGTCTTTTTTTCCAAAAGATGAGATTTTCCTTACGTTTATACTGTATTCAGAACTCATTCATTCACTCACTGTTTTCATTGCAGTGCCCCTCTTTGGAACAGTATGCCATGAGAGCTTTTGCTGATGCTTTGGAAGTCATTCCCATGGCTCTTGCAGAGAACAGTGGTTTGAACCCCATTCAAACAATGACAGAAGTAAGATCCCGACAAGTCAAGGAAACCAACCCGGCACTTGGAATTGACTGCTTATGCTTAGCAACCAATGGTAAGATCTACTTTATTATGTACGAGTGGTGTTTAAAAAACAATAGGGAATACATGAAACAGAATGATTAAAGGGTTATGATATTTGTAGTTTTGTGAGAGTAAAGCAAAATAAAAAAACAGTAGCTATTAAGATAAGCTGTCATAATTTTTGGGATGTTTTATTTAGTTTAGTAACTGTTGCTTTGTTGTATGTAACAATGAACCATTACAAAACACATGGAAATTAAATGTGTACAAAATTTTGCAGATATGAAGCAACAACATGTAATCGAGACCCTCATTGGAAAGAAACAGCAGATTTCTTTGGCCACACAAGTAGTCAAGATGATTCTGAAGATCGATGACATCAGAGGCCCCGGCGAGTCTGAAGACTGAACGTTGTGTAGCTGTTGAAGTGAACGATTGCAAGCACTTCTAATGGAATGTGTCAGAACCTTCATACAGTTATTTATCATTTGATACAGTTCTGTCAATGTAGTACTGAGGTGATCATTAAAATTTTGTTTTCAGAATTGAGTGTCTGATTACTTTCTCTTTCTCAAAGTTTAAGTTCAAATATGCTGTCATCAAAGAATACACATACAACACTGCACAGCTTTTAATTAATGTGAATGTTTGTCCTTTTCTGAGTGGACCTCACATTTTAAATCATGTTTGAATGTTCAACCTTCACCTGTGGCTTACATGTACTCATTTAACCAGTTGATTATATCTGTCCTGGCTTCTTTAATGTATGGTTTATCATCTGGGTTGATGTCTTCTCTCTTGCGATGGACAAACCCATGTGTCTGATTAGGAAAGATTTTCACTTGGAAGTCAACAGTGCACTTTTCTTTCAGTTTTGTCTCAAGTGTAGTCACCTTCATAAAGACAGGAAACAGTAAACTGACTTTACCTGATGGTTTTGGCAAACTTTGGGGTTCCACCCCACAAGCAAGCAGTAACAACTAATAAAGAATTACTTATGCATACAGTCCGGAGGCCTGTAAACAAAGCACTGCAATAGGTGATATTTAAAGCACATCCTTTTGGTAGCAGCAGCAGCATAATTTGGGTTGTTTTTATAAGCAGATGGAACTGAAAAACTTAATGCCATCAGTGGCATAGAGGAAACAAGCAATTCTTTTAACTGTATCAGTCAACCAAAGATACAGGGATATTTTTAAAGATTTGTAAAACAGACCAACATTCAGCAAAAACTATGAAGGAAAATCCAGTATAGGAGTATTAGTTACTCTAAAATCTGGCATAAATGAAAATACTGTCCATCAATGTGCTGTATCTATTCTCACAGGTAACATTTGCATTGGCAACATGAAATGTCTCACTGAAATGTGAAATTCAAGTGGCAAGTACTTTTTTGAGGTACTCTTCATTGAATGGGCATGTAAACAGTTACAATTAGGACAAGAAATTAAAAAATACAATGAACCACAGACTGATTCGCTCAGAATCTGTGCTGCTGTGCTAGACTTACCTGATCAAGTGGTATGACTGCATCTTTTTCAGCAAAGATGAAGAGGGTTGGAGATTTGAGGTCAAACCTGTCTTCTCTCTCTCTAACAATACCTGAGTATAAAGATTATATAGAAAAACTTGGATTACAGATGTTTTGCCACACAATTTTCTTCTCTATGCTTTGCTAAAGAGCAGAGAAAGTACATCACCATAGACTGACACTCCAGCTTTAATCTCTTGATACTGAAGAGCAATATAGTGTGTTGCAACCCCACCCCAGCAGAAACCCACGACACCTATATCCTTTACACCACACTGATCCTTCAGGTACTTCAATACAACATCCATTTCCCTGGTTAAATGATAAAATGGTGATTTTTTTTTCTTACAACATATGGCATGAGATAAGAACATTTGTGGAATGGAGCTTCACTGTGTGATTTCAGTAGGTTTTTTGTCCTCCAGCCATTGCTGAAATGTTGACCAGTCATGAGACGGGCTCCATGGCTCTTTTCCAACAAAGAAATCTGGACATATAGCACTGCAAATAGCAAAAACCATCAGGTAAGCACAGAGATTTTAAAACCCGCCTCATCCGGAACCCTTTCAATATAAATGCATTTGAAATATTAAAAGGGATATTTACATGTATCCATTTGCTGAGAACATGTCAGCCATGTATCTGGTATTTGGAAGCTGCCATCCATAAATGTCTTGAATTACTATAATGGCCTTCTTCGATGTTGCGGGCTTGACCACATAGGCTTTAATATGTTCAATCTGAACTTCCTCTCCAAGACCCCCATATTCGATCCTATCTCCTATATCACACGGACAGGGTCTTGCTTCATTTGCCATCTATTTATTAAAAAGGAGATTGGATTAAGTCATACTCTGGCTGTATCTTAAAAGAAGTACGATCACGTGGTTCAATTATGTAAGTAGAAAATCACGTATTCAAAAACGAACATTCGCCGATTTAGCACATGACGAACTTAAACTAAAGAGCATATTTATCCATGTAAAGAGTCACTTACTGTACCGCTAAAGCCTCGGGTTTATTTCGCTGTACGGAACCGGATAGATAAAACGCGACTGCTTTGCTTTTCTTTGGCCGAACACTGACTGCAGAAGCGGACCTCTGTAACAAACCAGAGCTCGTCCCTCTTAGCAACGCCCACCAGAAAAAGTCGTGTAACATTCTCGTTGCTGTTTTTTTTGTTGTTGTTGTTGATCATGAGTCAGGAATTTTAATTTCAGATGAAATTACTTTTTAATGCACCTAGATCGCTTTGATGTGCCATCTAGGTGTAAAATATGAGTCCATACAATGACGTAAATTTATGCCCTGCAGAAGTTTTAATACCATTCACCAGTTCGTTTTCTCTGATATTGCAACTTCCGTTTTTGTTCCTCAAGCTGTATTTCGTTATCCGAAATTGCACTGCAATTCAAAAATATTTTTTATTGTTTTAGTAATTATTTTATGTAAAACAAACGATTAAAATCGTGCGTGGACATACATTTAACTTTTCTGAAGGCTCTTAATTAATATAAGCTCTTAAAACTGCATGCATGATGAAAGCGTGAAAGTAGAGTAGCAAACGAAAGTAGTAAAAAATAAATAATTGAAAAAAAATCATTTAATGAAGGTAAAGGGTGGACAGGTTCAACATTACCATTGCCACTAGAGGGCAATAATTAACTGGTTTCTTGCGTTGACTGCACGGATTCTGGCGGTTAGTGAGGAAATGGTATAGTTTTGTTGGTTAGTACTTTGTTGCCAAACAGCTAAAGAAATTACAAATTGCAATAATTGGAAGTTATTGGTGGAAGTTAAAATATAGCTTAAGACTACATGTCATTTCCTTATGTTACGCTTTGTGTGTAATGAAAAGCTACAAAAAGGCCCAAGAATACTCCAGTAATTGTGAATAGAGTACTAATAGTGCTAGGTACGATTTACATATGTTAGGCCATTACAATGATTCACTAAAGATAAATTAAGCGGTAATGACAACAATTTTAACAAAATCTAAGAATTAATGATAGATAATGTTATATAAAACTTTGTGACGGTACAGACAATGGCCTACATAAACGAAAAGAATCGCACTCCAAAAGGCACCGCTGGGATTCGAACCCAGGATCTCCTGTTTACTAGACAGGCGCTTTAACCAACTAAGCCACGGCGCCACGTGCGCAAGTTGCATACTATGGCCCTTTAATCGTCCTCTGTAATAATTTGACTTTATTATCAAAACGTCTTGATTTGCCCAAGAGCCACAACATAAGTTCTTTAAGTCCTAGAAATCGTCATTTTTACGTTTCTTTACGTCCTTAGATACAATAAGACATACATTACCTTATTATAATTCCTTAACAATTGTTTTAACAAATATTTTTTCCTGTGTTCTTAACTAAGATGACCTATTCTGAGAGCAAACAAACAGTATTTTCAGAGCATAAAATCTATACATGCGTTTTAATCCATGTGCACCAAAGTGTATTTTTAATCCACCCAGTTACTGCTTAAATCATGAAGACAAATGCATTCCCCAAAGAAGATTTGCAAAGCTTAAAAACTTCTTTGGATTACCGTGGAGTTCATTATTAGGATTACGGTAAAAAAATGAGCCTCATCAAAATAAGCAGTTTGGCAGAAAGAAGATAAACTGTATAGACCTGTTTTTAAGGAAATGTCTAGAAAGCAGCTTCTTGAAAGGCCAACATTTCTGAAGTTTGCTATAAATGTAACACCTTACAGAAAGAAAATCTTGTGATCTTTTTTGGCCTGAAAGTGAAGTTCTACATTTAAAAAAACAAAAACAAATAGCCAGTGCTGGAGAAAGTATAAATATCTGCATTATCTCCCCCCACATTTATCACACATTGGCATTATTAAGCATCGACCGGTAAGAGAGGAAAAACATTGGGCATTGTCTGTTAAATTTGAAAAAAAAAAAACATCTTTAATCTTTACTGTGTTCACTTTAAAGTGCTATGGTCATAACTTCTAAAAAAAAAAAAGAAAAAACAAAATTTAAAAGTAAAAAAGTATGAAAAAGTGACTTCTCAAAGACCACCAATACCAGGAGAATGCCCCTCCCACACATTTTGTCCCAACAAAGCACAAAATTCTGCTGTGTTGCTCTTCTGTCAGATACGCTGACACACATCCAGGCTTAAGGTCGCAGCACGTGTCCTCCTAGTGGATCCTCTTACAGGGATAAACCCACAGGATAAGATTGTGATATCTAAAGCAGAGTGTGGCTTAGATACACGTTAAACCCAAACATAGCTGCACATCATGTTACAATAAATTGCTTCTTGCATTCAATTAGAAAAAATAAGAGTTTTAACAGTGACCATTTATTTTTGGAAATTAATTACAAAGTCTCCAAATACTAGTGAACCATCAGATAATGATAAACATGTTGGCAATCTGATTATGCTCCCTTCAAGAACAAGTTACAGGGCTATGGATAATTTCTGTAGTGGATTAACCACCTGTTATTCTGCTAAAGGACAAAAAGTCATGGTTCAGATCTACGGTAGACACATCTGTGCATCTCATCTCAACTTAACTTAACCTTCACAGAGCAGTTTGGCATGTATATGTACATGACATTAGCATGGATTTTGGACACAAAATAAGATGGTTGACTCACAAGACAGATACAGTTAGTGTTTGAGGAAGTTCAAACCAACCAGGAACTCTGCAGTAACGTGGGATAGAAAGTAGAAAGACTTTCTGATAAAAGCATAACTGAAAATTAAATAGTGACAAACACTTTTACCAAGGGTTAATCCATCTTAACCATAACTGATTTTAATACAAAGAGAAATAAACCTCCAACTCAGTACACTGTGTCATAGAACTGTTGTTATTGTTTAATTAGATGTTAAACAGAAAATGCATATGTGCTTTAGCCCTTTTGCTTGTGAAACACAATGAGAGCGAGACATACACAAAAAAGTAGTTAATTACATTATACCAGTTGGGTCAAGGCAAGGGTCTGCCATTTTAATAAATAAATTAAAAATAAGCATAAGCACAACCAATAAAGGTCGGAGATATCCCTTTTCTGGGCCCTCTTCTTTCTCTCTTTCAAGTGAACTGTGGAGGACCAGTGTTGTTGTAGAGCAGTAATATATGCCCTTACAGTATATGAGTGCACTGCTTGTCAACATCATTAGAATGACACTTATTACAATCATAGTCATTATCATCAAATCCACTACAACATCACTAGTATCAGCACAAATGATATCTTAGATTAGTAAATGTGAAAGAAAAAATGCAGGGAACGTTTAATATTGTTATGAGTTGTGTACAGATTGTAGTACAGATTGTACATTTACTAATTTCTTTCCATTTCACGTATCCAAATGCTTCTAGATACAGCAGACTATTTCTTTTGTGAAAATTGTACGCGTAAAACTTGACTTCCTCTGAAGAATGAGGGGACAGAGTGAAACATCACTGAAGTCAGTGAGGTGAAACATGAGGAACATTATGTGCTCTACAGGATGATGACTACAGTGCAAGAGTCAAACTAATGTAAAAAAATGCTGCTTGTATTTATTGGTTTTAGTTCTGAAAATGCTCTGACTGACCAACAGGACTGACCAAATAACAAAACTTCCTTTCTACAATGAAAGCCTAAAAATGATTTTTTTCTTAAATAAGCACTGGCCTACAGTTTAAAAGCTTCAACAGTATTACTATTGTCTTCCACGCCTGTAAACGTTTTCTCCTAAACTGTCCAGAAGTTAGAAAAACAGCCTCAGCTGCAGCGTCTCACGTGTTCAAGAACATATTCCGGGAAGTGCAAACTACACACTTGTAGCCCATCCAGTTTGCAAGGCATTCTGGGATACTCATCCTCTTTCCATTTATTCTCCTCTGGGTCAAATGTGAGAATAGAGTCGCTGTAATGACCGTTATAGCAAAGTCCTCCGAGCACCATGATCTGTTTGTCCAACACTGCCACTCCGTGCCCACTACGCCCGATAGGCATAGATGCAAGAATAGTCCACTCATCTGTCTCAGGGTCATATACCTCTGTTGAAGGGCAGCCCTGGGACTCAAATGAGGCACGCAGTATCACACACACCCCACCAAACACATACAACTTCCCATTGTGGGAGATCATCTTATGGAAGCAACGAGCATAGTTCATCTTTGACTTGTTCTCCCAGCAGCTGGTGAGGATAGGTGTGCGGCGGGTGCGGTGTTCCGAAGTTCCTTCCCGCCCCGGATCAAAGACACATACTTGTTTTGAGGTGGAAGAGGAGGTGATACCACCAGTGATATAGAGCTTCCCATTAAGCACTGTGCCTTCATGGCCATACTTGTTTACAGGATACGGGTCTACAAACTCCCACTTGTCCTCAATGATGTCGTAACGTTCCGTAGAATAGAATGTCTCATCTCGAGTGCGGCCCGCAACAGCATAAATATACTTCCCAATGACACCGACAGCGAATTCCGATCTTGGCACGGACATGTCAGCCATACGAAGCCAGGAGTTCTGTCTGGGATCATACCGGTAAACTTTAGAAGAAGCATGGAACTCTCCATCTGGGCCCAGCTCTTCTCCACCCAACAGGAAAGTGAAATTGTTGACGATAGCCAGGCAATCAGGGCGGAGTGGGACCTGTGGGCCTTCCAGTTCCCACCACACTTTGGGCCGATGCAGGAGGAGGATCTTACTGTTGACCATGCTGTGGCCAATCATTCCACGGAATACAGCAGTCTGAGGTCTCACTGATCTGATGCGGTTAGACTTGGTTTCAGCCAGTGGTTGTTCATTCACCTGATGAAAGTAGCTGAGCGCCTGGTCAACTTCCAGCCTCAGTTGGCGAGAATAACGATAGAACTCTGACGTCTTTACCTAAATGACAAACAAAGAAACGTTAACATACTGTACACAACACCAAACAAAATCGGTTGCTTCTGTTGTTAATGGTCTAAACTAAGTAATTTACAGTAAGCGTTGTTACCTTCTCAAAGACGTTAGCTGGAGTCATAAGACAAAAGCGCAGGTTCTGCACCACAGAATCCGTATGCCTCCAACGTCGTCTGTCATGTCTTAGCCAGGTCTGCACTGCCTCATACAGCTCAATTTCTGGAAATCGACTCAGCTGGTCACTGTCCAGGTATGCCATCAACTTCTCCAAACTCAAATAGGACAGGAAGTCTGGTCGTGCCATCAGAGGCACAAAGTTCTCCAGCAGAAAAGCATCAAGCTGCTCCTGCACTCCTTCTACACCAACGCTGAAGTCTTCCAGCAACCGCATGACCTCAGCGCAGTTCTCCAAGCAGATCTTGGCCAGCAAGAAAGAGCAGCAGAACTCTACTGCCTCTGTGAGTTGCACATACATGGCAGCCTGTAGGATCTCCTGCACCGTGACCATGCTTAACTCCAAGGAACCGTAGTACATGAAGCGAAGGACGTGACCAAACCCAGCTGCAGTCAATCCCTTCATGTGAATCTTATCCTGGTCACGTTCCCTCATGTCTGCCGTAAACATGACCCGGAAGTAGTCGCTTTGCGTTGCTAACAGGGCCTTGTGTGCCTGGAAGTGATGTTCCTCAATGAGCAATGTGACATCAAGCAACAGCCGTTCCTCATACAAGGCTCGGAAACCTGAGGACACACTCCCATCATGCACTTGGGAAAGGTACACCTCCACATCCCCCGCCATTAGGCACCTGCAGAGACACAGACATGCTAATAAATAACATGTCAAGGAGTCAATATATTCCAATTCAGAAGTTCATCTCTGCAAGGTTGGGAAGACAGCTCCACAGCTTTGATGGAGAGATATGGGTATTTACCATCTTCTCAAGTATTTGGGGGAAATGAGACATATTTGTCTCTTGTCACAGAGCTCCCAACAAGGAGGCTGATTCTATCAATCAACAAGATGAGGAAGGAGAAGAACAAGGAAAAATGACAAACATCTTTAAGCACTCACACCACTAAACAGCATCTTTAAATCTTTGTTAACCAAACTGTTTGAACTATTTGTAGTTTATATCAATTTTACATGCTGAAAAACATGCCAGTCTTTAAAAAAACCCCTGGAAGGACTTCAAGAACTTTCACACCTCAGCAATTCAGTTTCTGCTGTTGAAAGCCAAACTCGATTTCAGTGCTCCCCCACACACTCCCTTCTACTGCACACTCGCACAGCACACTCACCTCTGATTGGCCACGGGCATGTCACGGGGGGTGTCCGAGCCAATCAGAGGACAGTATCTCTTGTCCGTAGGTAATTAAATTCTGAAGATATTCACCTAAATGACAAATTGAACAAGCCCCAATCATTAAAATTATGTGAAATTACAAATAGACTGAAATGGTAAATATGCACAAACAACTAAATGTCCCACTGTGTTCAGACATGCAGTGAGACAACTAAAGATGTGTTGAATGTCTTTGACAGAAATGTTAGAAAACGAGGTAAAACCTTGACAAACCATATCCCTGCATAAACACTGAAACTAGGACATATTCAGAAGCAAGACAACTAGACAACTAACAATGTATTCTTAATACTGTATTCAAAGTTACCTACATTACCTTTTCAAGGTCTCCTGGCCAACTGTCGGCTTCACTGAGCTGACGGGGCGTTCACATTTCCTCTGCTTGTACTTGCCCTGTTCTAAAACATGCAAAATGTATGTTGGTAAATGCACAAAGGTTTCCATATAATGTATCAAGTGTTAAAATTTCTGAAAACACTGAGAAACATGAATTGCTTGAATCTTTTTGTCAGCAGAATCTTAATCATCAAAAGCAGACCTTTTACAGAGTTTACTTTTTTCTATTTTGCATTTCAATTAACCTTTCTGTCATATTTCATTTTACAATGGTGCGCAATTAGAAAAATAAGACAGTTTAGTAATAATAAATCCTTTTTCAAATGACCATCAGGGAGCCTCTACGTTTTAATTAAATTTCTGTATTATATTCATTTATCTTCTCTGTAATGACTAAAGAGTTGTTTTAAAGAAACCTTGACCTTTTAGGAATTGTCTAGCAAATTTGTACAATCACCATAAACATCACAGCAATTGGGTGTAGTTTATAGTAAGACCAAATGTAGTCTTTTGTTACAGCTGTTGGTTCAAAAAGGATCAGGTCTCTGTTACATAAAACTTAACATGGTTTTCTTGAAACTCTTTGAACTTGAGGTGACCTCTTGCTAAGATCATCAGTAAATATGACAGAAAGAAGAACATTTAAACTGTTTTACAGAGAAATCCATATTGGGTACTCATGACTAACAGTGTAAATCTATATTAACCTGAGAGTAATTTTTGTCGTTTCCTAAATATTGTGCATCTAGCCCTGAAACAGAGATACCTAATGAAACTGCAAAAACCTAATGAGTTGCTCACCTAGACAGCAGTTATTAGCATCATAACGTTCATTATGATCCCAATGTATGTACGAACGGTCCAAACGCAAATCTGTTGCCAATGACTGCTGTCTAGGTAGGCAGCACACTAGGGTTTAAGACACAGCCAGCAATTAACACTGATTTGTCCCACTGAAAGTCAACCTGTAAAGTATAAAGAAAATTCTGGAGTTTTCTGTTATAATAATTAAAACGAGTGATCGTTTAGGCGGAACAGCGCTGTGTGCGAAATAAAATTATTATATCAGGGTTTTACCTCGGCGATGCGACTCCACGCAACCTCGCTTCGACCAGGGAGCCCGAGGTCCTTCAGACATGGAGTGCTAGTTTTATACAAAGATCAGATAAATTAAATATGAAATATCATTACCCACGACGATACGCTGCCCACAGCCATCTTTCAGTAACAACAAGCCAGTGTTATTTAGACTGAACGGCTAAATGTTGTTTATCTATAGCCTCTACAGCATTCGTAGACGCCATATTATTGTCTGCACTGACGTCATTTCCCGAACATTTTTCGGTCGAACGGAAATGTTAGAATTTGTATATTTAATATTCTCAGACTAAGTGTACTAAATATTGACCTTTTTGCCACGGATCTGAACAATGCTATAAGCACATAGATATTAACATTTCTTATGATTTTAGTCGTGCTTGGCTCTTCTATTTAGGCCTGTGGTTGGTATGAAAGTTGGCATGAACCGTGGGAACCTAGACGGACATGCAGAGAATTATTTAGATACCTTTTCCAACTAACCTAACCTCGTTTTTGTTAAGATTATTGGTTTTACGATGCTATTTAGTGCAGCATGTTATAAAATAACCCTTTCTCTTATTGCTATCATATAAGATTATATGGGAGAAAGCAACAATAAAAATATGATTATGATGACTGTTACGTTAGCAACTGATCGATATAAAACAATTATGAAAACTTGCGTACTAACTTACTAAACGTACTAACTATCAGGTTTGAACACTCTCAGTATGATTTTTCCATCCTCAGGAAAAATCACATAATTAGTTAGCTCTGCACTGACATGTAATAAATCTATCAATTTGTCTAAGATATAATACAGGACTTGAATTAAAAGGATATTTAGGAAATCAGGAAATTTATATTTCTGGCGTAGAAGTATTTAAAACAAAATTACCATACATATTACCATACTCAACTGTATACTTATATGGTATGCTTTTACAGCTGCAATAACTGACCCAGCTGTCAGTTTTATTCAAGACTAGGCAAAAAAAAAACTACAAAACATGACGTCATAAGTTGAAGACGGACCCAAATTTCATCTGCGACAAATCAATGTGTGTTTAAGTTGTAGCGTTGTTTATTTATTTAATGTTTTTCTGGTATTATAATGTTGGTCGTGTGAGTGCGTATGTGTTTTTCACAATCTTGGATGTGTTTGGTTTGTTTTGTTTTTTCCGTTTTTAAATTTTCTGGACATGTCTAGTGACTGATTGCATCATCCCATGCCCACAGGACGTTTGTCTGATAAAACGTTCATAATTAACTTATTTTATGTTGATACATACTGTGTGATATGAAATTACATACCGAACTTTTTACGTTTAAACCAATTACTTAAAATGATTACACATGTTAGGATTTAATGAAATAAGTGTATTTGTAAAAACAATCAGGCAATCGCTTGGCCATATTTTCATTCCTTTTCTTTCAAGATGGCGGGTGACGAGTCTGGAACAACGTTGGGTCAGCCTCATCTTTCCAAACAAGACCTTAGTACATTAGTAAGTCTTCTTGTTTTGTTTATTCTTGCCGTATAGTATGTTCTCTAAGGACGTGTTTTACCGTCAGTTCGAGCTGACTGCTTTTTGCACCCTAATGAGGGCAGACATGCTAGTTCGCTGTACCGGTGAAAGCTTACCACATGATTCATTTGGGGATGGAGAAAGACCCCGTGTAGAAACTATGTGAACATTTTATGAAACCGACAGCTCTTTGCTACAACAACAATGTCATTCGGTTTTATTTAGTTTCAGCTTTGTAAAATGTCATGATTAGGTACTAATCTTCACATATTAGTAACATAGGGCTAGGAATGGAAGTAGTCGCAAAAGAGACATTCGTCAGCTTCTTTCATTATACATTTTCCAAGTAATGTGATTATTCACTCATGTCTCTGGTAATTTAATCGACAGTAGATGTCGGTCTTGTTTATAGTTAACAGTACGCTCTGCTTCATAGGATGTGAGCAAACTTTCTCCGCTGTCCCCCGAGATCATCAGTAGACAAGCCACAATAAACATAGGTGAGGCCTGTTGAATAGTTATTCTGCAGGATGAAACTGTCACAATCATGAGGTTTGCTAAACTATTGTTCCATCTGTAGGAACAATTGGTCACGTAGCCCATGGAAAATCAACAGTGGTGAAAGCCATCTCTGGGGTTCACACTGTCAGATTTAAAAATGAGTTGGAGAGAAACATTACAATCAAGCTGGGTTACGCTAATGCAAAGGTAAGGACGTTGATTACTTTAAGGTAGTTATTGCAAGTTACACTCTGGATCAAAAGCTAAAAATGGCGATTATTTGATTCAGTTTAAGCTTGCAACAGCAAATTGCAGCTTCTCTTGTTTTGGAAAAAACTACATTTTTTTCCTCTAAGAGAGGCTGTTACAAGGCTTTGGCCTGTGTTGCTTGTGATGTTTTTGATGCAGGTGTCTTTTGCTTAAAGTAACTTGCATTGAATTTTCTTTTCTAGGTGTATAAATTGGACGATCCTAGTTGTCCACGGCCAGAGTGCTATAGGTCGTGTGGCAGCAGCACACCTGATGAGTTCCCCACAGACATTCCTGGCACCAAAGGCAACTTCAAATTAGTCCGGTATACAGGCAGCACATTTAAAATGTTTAAATATTGTTTTAGATGCAAAATAAATGTACTGGCTTATTTGTGCTTTGATAGTGAGTATTCAGTGTTCACAAGAAATAATTTATGCTGTTCACTATGTTGTGAGTTTTATAAAAGATTCTTTTGAATACACCTCATATTCAGTTCATATTGTTAAATAATAGCCAACATGTGATAAAGCATTTTTATGCTCAGATAATCTAATGCTTATTTCTTATTAGACATGTCTCATTTGTGGATTGCCCGGGCCATGATATTTTGATGGCTACCATGTTAAACGGTGCAGCTGTAATGGATGCTGCACTACTTCTAATTGGTGAGTATTTACATCGCTAACAGTAACCATGGCAACCTTTATCTTGCAAATACCAACTCCATTGCCATGGTAACGAAAAAGAATGACTAACAAATGGCTCACCTGATCCAATCTTACAGCTGGCAATGAATCGTGCCCTCAGCCACAGACATCAGAGCACTTGGCAGCCATTGAGATCATGAAACTGAAGCACATACTCATATTGCAGAATAAAATCGACTTGGTGAAGGAGAGTCAGGCCAAAGAGCAGTATGAACAGATCCTGGCTTTTGTGCAGGGTAAGGGGTTCTTGGCATTCTTCTTACACACAGTAGATTAAAAACCCTGTTTTGAAAAGAGTAAGGCAGTATGTGTTGGTGGTAGTCTGACAGGATGCCATAACAGAATCTGGTTGGAATAAGGGTACTTAAAAGATACGATGGCTATGAAGAAAGATTAGTCACAGTTCTTTTTTTTTTTTTTTTTTTGGTTTATTTAAATGGTAGATACCACAATATTACCTGGCATGGCACTGACAATTTTGCAGCAGCATTTGTCTGTATATTCTGGCTCTATGGAAAACACTGAAATAAATTTGTGGAAATGCGTGTGGACTTTGTAGTCAGAATTTATGTTGGTCAAAAAGTAAGTACATATTAGATACGAAATTGAATATGGTTCTGTTTGTGGATGAAGTAATGCTTAAAATCTTTTATAACTTGAAGTGACCAATCTTTTCCGCAGCCATTTAATTTTTGTGTGCAATTTGCACCAGACAACCAATAATACATGCATGATTGCTCCTTATTCCTAATTGTACCAATGAGCAAGACATTTAATCTGAAATTGCTCTAGAAAGACTTCATGCAGTTAGTTTATTGCATGTTGATTTAGATAATGGCATCTGCTAATTTTCTCTCCAGACCTTTTGCATATACTGATAGTTCTCTCAATAATAATTGTAGTATTGTCTACTTGCCCTCATCTCAAGTACCAAAAATTGTGTATGATTGTTGTTTCCATAGAACACAAAAGGGGTTATTTAGCAGAATGTTAAGTTCCTCTGCTTCATACAATGAAAGTAGATAATATCTAGAACTGTCCGTGTTTATTTTATTTTCTGTCCATTCAAATTTGCGGAATGAGGGTGAGTACACACCTATTCACTTACTATTTACAATTCACTTTTATTTATCTAACAGGCACAGTAGCAGAGGGAGCGCCAATAATCCCGATCTCAGCCCAGCTAAAGTACAACATCGAGGTTGTCTGCGAGTACATTGTAAATAAGATTCCCGTGCCTGTCCGCGACTTCACTTCTGAGCCTCGCCTTATTGGTAAGAGACTGTTTGTATTTGAATACTGCTCAAAAGAATTCCATTGTCCTTAGAGTCCAATTGATCTGCCAGCTGAGATGAGTGATTGTGTTATGGTTTCACAGTAATCAGGTCATTTGATGTCAATAAGCCTGGCTGTGAAGTAGATGATCTGAAAGGTGGTGTAGCTGGAGGAAGTATCCTCAAAGGAGTATTGAAGGTATTTTTGTCCACACTCTCTTGTTACTTGTTTGATCCAAATTTTAAATTACATTGTCCCTTTATTCCTGAATCATGTTGCCCGACATCAAACTTCTGCTTTGTTGTTCTTGTTCCTGTCTTCATGCGGTTCTCTGTTTATTTTGGCTCAAGGTTGGACAGGAGATTGAGGTCAGACCTGGTATTGTTTCTAAGGACCATGAAGGGAAACTAATGTGCAAACCCATCTTCTCTAAAATTGTCTCACTGTTTGCCGAACACAATGACCTCCAGTATGCTGCACCTGGTGGCCTTATTGGTATGCAGACTATACCTTACCAGGTCACCATATCAGTTTTCACCGGGTCATTTTGGTCCATGGTATAACTGAGGTACATTATTCAGTAATGATTATGCAAGTTCTCTGTTGCAGGTGTTGGCACCAAGATTGACCCAACACTGTGCAGAGCGGATCGAATGGTGGGACAGGTCCTCGGTGCTGTGGGGGCTCTCCCTGAGATCTTCACTGAGCTTGAAATCTCCTACTTCCTTCTAAGAAGGCTGCTGGGTGTGCGCACTGAAGGTGACAAGAAGGCAGCCAAGGTGAAGAATTAATAATGAATTTATCCAAGCGTGTGTGTTGGTGTACATAGAGAGAGACAGAGAGTGAGAGTGTAAGCAAGCTCAGACTAACACAGTTTATCTTTAATCACAGAACAAACATAAATTTACCTCATCCTGCTTCCTGTGAATGATTCTGATTTGACAAACATACTGTACCAGCACAAAATCAACCATTAACTAATTTCATCACATTGTGCCCTCTTAAGAATGTGATTATTGCCTTATTCTTCCATTGATTTGAACTACAGGTTCAAAAGCTGTCGAAGAATGAGGTGCTGATGGTCAACATTGGCTCACTGTCGACAGGAGGCCGTGTGAGTGCAGTGAAAGCAGATTTGGCTAAGATTGTGCTCACCAACCCCGTCTGTACAGAGGTGGGGGAGAAGATAGCCTTGAGTCGCAGAGTGGAGAAACATTGGCGGTAAGCAATAGCTAACAGGGTTAACACTGAGGCCTTGTTTTACTTGTTCAGCATAAAATAGCATTTGCTGAAGACTTTCGGTTGACATTGCTGTTCATTATTTAATGCAAACTGTTTAAAGTAATTCATTTTTATCTTTCCTAGTTTGATTGGCTGGGGGCAGATCAGGAGAGGTGTTACCATCACACCCACAGTTGACGATGATTGATCACAACTTGTCAGTGGCTCGCCCTGTCTCACCGATGGACATTATTAAATCATTTTCACACAAACCCATGCACAGGCCACCGTATTTTGCGGTCAGTGCAGAGTGAGGAGAAAGGATCTTTTTGAGTGGAAAGCACTGGCCCAGTATTTTAAGATGCTCACCATCCTCTGTGGAAGGATTGGTGTCATTTATATATGAGACATGCAATGAAAATGATTCCTTGGCTCGACAAAGCAGTTGTCAACATCTTTCTTTGATGACTAATAAAAACATTTTGGATCAAACCATTGGTGTGTAAATTATGCTATTTTGTGAAAATGATGAGCAAGGCACATCTCCTGTATCAGTCAAACATTTTAGTGATTGTCTTTACTTTCAACATTAAAATATTAAATCTCATTCTCAGAACCATGTTTGCAAATATGACATGTAAAACATGTACTATTAAACCCAAACCAGCCTTGGGCGAAAAATCTCAAAGGTAATTTTAATATTAAGTGCAAGATTTACTTTGTCTTCAGGCTAATGATTATTAGCCTTACTATTCCCTAATGATTATCCTTAGAGTTAGAATTTATAGACTTAATATTTGCCCCAGCACTGATTATTAAGTCACATTTTTACTTTTATGAGGGCATATATCTTTTAAGGCTGTAACCTGAACAGGAGAGTTTAAATATATGGTGCATTTGCTCCTGCTCGGTTTAATTTTCAATTATCTGTTCAAATTTAAATGCATGCAATGACGTCCTTGGTAACGCCATGTATCAAAGGCGTTGCCAAGGTGATTTATAAGCTTTTTGAATGGCCATTTGTGCTGAACATTTAAACGGATTGACCATCAGACCTTGCGTCAGTGTTTAATACTGTCAAACGGGGAAAATATCCTCCAGCTGATAATAAATAGCCCACCTCACTGTCCAGCTAAATCTACTGATACGTATTTTGAGAAGTGTAAAAACAAACACGGGAATGATCGGGGAAGAACAAGTAATGTGAATTAACTATTTTGCAAATATGACCAACAAAATCTGACTACATCCTAGCAGGCTAAATGATCATTTAATAAATCCGCTAAGTATAAATCCATAACTGGCTAACGTCCCAAACTCGCTAATCAATCACCGCAATACAACATTCGCACCGAAACAAATCAAATCCCACAAAAACTCCCTCACACTTGACTCCCCAAACGCAGAATAAAACCTTTAGGATTTGGACAACACCACCACCAAAGGTGCTTCGAATTGCGACCGGGCCCACAAAATACAGTTTGCGGGCCTGCCAAAACAGCCATGCAGTGGCCACTTGTCTGAGACTCCTTCCGCATTTTCCTGCGGCTCTGAGGCAGTGACGTGCGCTTAGGAAGGCGGTGTAAGCGCCGGCGGAGCTGGAGGCTGCAGCGCCTCGAAGCGCATCGGCCCCTCCCCTCCGCGCTCTGCGGCGGCCCGCCCTACTCACACAAGAAGCCCGTTTGTGCTCTGCCCGAGTCTGGGGGTGGGAGAAGGAAAGCCGTACGGCCTTGGAAACAAAACAAAAAAATAATACATGCAAAAGGTAGGCCGCTGTATGCAAGCAAATCTGAAGCGGAAAGCTTTGCGTTTGTAAGGTTTCGACGTGAAGCGACATTTTGAACGTGCTGATGTGACATATTTGCGCGTTTATCGGATTGTGAGATTAGTGTCGTTGCGGTGTCGTGTAGGCCTTTGTTAGCACGCAGCCGCGGCCTTTGGAGGCCCGAACTAGGCCGCGGAAACGAGACTTACTGGGTGTATGACTGATTCATAAGCAATTACGTTTCGTATTCACTTGCAAATGTATCTAATTCATTGTAAATACATCGCATACCATTTGAAGTGTAATGATTTGGGCACTTGAGAATGTATTTATGAGTTTTAATGAATTATTTTAACTCGTTCAAAATGGCGATTGTTGCAGGAAAGGGGCGTGTCGAGTGATTTGCAACAAGGGGCGGGGCTAGTAGCGCGCTTCGCTGATGTAGGACACGCCCCTTTCTTCTGTCTTATCAAGCTGTAAACAGATGGAGTTGCAGAGTCAGTAAATATAGTGGGTCAGATTAATGGATCAATGGGAGCCTGTTTGTCTTTCAGTTGTAATTTTTAAAGCGGCAGTTCTTTTAGCAACTAAATAATGAATATGATAAAATAGGAAATATGTTAGAATATTCCCATCATAATAATCAGTTCTGCTCTGTGATGTCTAATCTGAGGTTGCCTAGTTGCTGTCTGATGTGATCTTGTGGTATTATTATCTTGGTTATTTTGATATATAATATCTGTATGTTTTGTAAACATTAAAGGTAAATAAATCTGACATGGCACAATATCAATGTAATATCTCTAGTCTTTTATACAATTTCACACAACTGATTGTTTGTTTTTGTGGTGCTTTTACTTTTTAGTTTTTTGTGTGTGTAGGACTTATATTATGCAAATGACCGGTAGAGACAATGGATGAAGATGTAACAGCTCTTTCTCTCCATTCCCATGAACCCAAGATCATATTTCATGGGACAGGTAACTAAACCATAACAAAGTCTGTAAAGTTGGTGCTTTATTGATTGTTAAAATATTTATGTGCAACTTTTGTGTTCTTCTACATGGGAAAGGTGATGGAGAGGAAGATGAGGTGGTGGTAGAACTGCAGGAGTCTGTTCTCGTGTCTGACGTGGAGGGTGAGAAGATTGCCGTCCACGGCCTTGCCCCAGAGGAGCTGGTCATCCAGGAAGCTATCGAGGATGTGGTAGCTGAATATGTGCCATGCACAGATGAAGAGGAGGGGCTTGGCACGATTGCCGTGGAAACCTGTGTGATGTCACCTGATGATGTCACTCTGGAGGATGAAGGACTGCAGGTTGATGTGGTGACTGACGTTCAGGTACAGGAGGATCCGGATACCTGTGGAGACTACCTCATGATCTCCTGTGAGTGGGATTAGCCAATAAGAATATAACTGTAGATGTTTGCATTAAAGGATTTCAAAATGCAAATGGCTTTATCATTATTCAGAACCACAAGAACTATCATAATGATATTTTTGTCTGTAGCAATAGCAGACTTAAAAAATAAACCACAACATTCACCATCAAAATTAAAATACATTTTCTATCCAACATTTAAAAATAAAGGGTTTATTTTCAGTGGATGAGGCTGGAAAGGTGGTTTCTGATGAGGATGCTAAAGTCACTGTTGAGGGCACTTTAGAAGACCCAGAAGACGTGGAGAAGGATGATGAAGGTCAAGAGGTCATCAAAGTGTACATCATTAAGGCTCACCCAGGGGAGGATGACTTGGGTAAGTTATAATTCCAGGCCACTTTAAAGTTCTGATTTTTCAGTTCATTGTGCTTATTTTGTTTTGCTGTATATACATGCTTCTCTTCACATTTAGTATTAATCTGGAATTTGCAGGAGGAACTGTTGACATAGAAGACACTGATCTTGATGTAGATGAAACCGTAGAGCTGGTGGATCCCTCTGGAATGCCTTTAAGAGAGAAGATGGTGTACATGTCAATGGATGAAGCCAATCAAAGCCAGGATGATATTAGTAAGTCCTGTTAGTGTCAGTTGATGATGTAGATGCTACATCTGAGTGCCTCTGCTCACAGCGTGTTCTCTCTCTAAACAGATGTGGCTAAAATCACAGATGAGGTCTACATGGAAGTGGTGGTAGGGGGCGAGGACCCCAGCAATGCTCAGCGGACACTTGATAATGGATCACTCAGCAAAGACTTAATGCCTGTGGCCTGGGCAGCCGCTTATGGTTAGTAAATGTTATACATGCATCATTCTTCTGTTCAAGCACTTCTTTCATCAAATTCACTCAAGGTTTTGTGTTGTATAGTGCTTTCTACAGCTAATATGTAACATTCTATAATGAAGTAATATTCCTAATTGAGCTGAATAATGATGATCATAAATGCTACTTGACTGAATTTTAACACACCATGGCATACAGCAACTGACTTGTGCTTTGAGCAATTATATTTTTACATCTGGAGGCTTTATCATCCTGACTTACGTTGCATTTAAAGTATACATGTTATCACAATGTGTGTTTCCAGGGAATTGAAATCGCCATGCTTTAACAGTTGAATTGCTGGAACACAGCCCACTATAATGCACATATGTATTGGGAAAAGATGGCCTGTCATTATAACCTTTAATATGATGTAACGTCTCTCAGGTGGAGAGGACAATGAAAGCTGTGAGAACAGAAATGGAGCAGCTAGCGCTGTGTTGCATGTCGAAGAATGTGACATGATCGAGAGACTCAGTCGTCAACGAAGCAAAAACAAGAGCAAGAAACGTTCAGAGCTTCGTCAGACAGGTACAGACTCTGCTGATTTGTTTCTATTTTTGTTTGCGTTACAATACACTTTACAAAAGTTGTAAACGTTTACACTTTACAACTGTGCTTTTGCTCTTTCTCTGTGTTTTAAATGTATTTATTTTCTATATGTTTAACTGTAGCCATCATCATTGGACCATACGGCCAGCCTCTCACCGTGTACCCTTGCATGCTGTGCGGGAAGAAGTTCAAGTCGCGAGGTTTCCTCAAGCGCCACGCTAAGAATCACCACCAGGATGTGGTGACCAGAAAGAAATACCAATGCACTGACTGTGACTTCACCACTAACAAAAAAGCCAGTCTCCACAACCACATGGAGATCCACACCCTCAGCAGCAAGGCTCCTTTTGAGTGTGAGGTGTGTGGAAAAGAGTTCCACCAGCAGGCAGCGCTCTTCTCTCACCGTCTGCAGCACCACCACAGAGAATCCAAGCTACAAATCTCCCCACCCACCACCAAAATGCACGGTTGTAAATTTTGTGAATACGAGACTGCAGAGCAAGGGCTACTCAACCGACATCTGCTGGCTGTTCACAGCAAAAATTTCCCACATATCTGTGTAGAATGTGGGAAGGGTTTCCGGCATCCTTCCGAGCTTAAGAAACACATGAGAACCCACACTGGTGAGAAGCCGTACTCCTGCCTTTACTGCGACTACAAGTCGGCGGACTCCTCCAACCTAAAGACGCATGTGAAGACCAAGCATAGCAAAGAGATGCCTTACAAGTGCGACCGCTGTTTCCAGACATTTGCGGAACCAGATGAGCTGTTACAGCACGGACTGACTCACGAGGAGGCCAAAACACACCAGTGCACACACTGTGACCACAAAAGCTCCAATTCCAGTGACTTAAAGCGTCACATCATTTCTGTTCACACCAAAGACTACCCGCATAAATGCGAGATCTGTGGAAAGGGCTTCCACCGGCCATCTGAGCTTAAGAAGCACTCGGCTGCCCATAAGGCCAAGAAGTTGCACCAGTGCAGGCATTGCAACTTTAAAATCGCAGATCCATTTGTTCTTAGTCGGCACATTTTGTCCGTGCACACCAAGGAACAGCAAGCGTTCCCTGACAAAAAGGGTCTTAAAAAGACATTTGGACTTGGGGGTAAGAAAATTTTGGGTGGCGCCGGTATGTCTAAGGGCCACAGGGAACGACGTGTGTACCAATGCCAGTATTGCGACTATAGCACTGGTGATGCATCTGGCTTCAAGAGACACGTGATCTCCATCCACACCAAAGATTATCCCCATCGCTGCGATTTCTGCTCAAAAGGCTTCCGAAGACCATCAGAAAAGAATCAACACATCATGCGACACCACAAAGATTTGATGCCTTCCATATGACCATTATGACGACTGTCATAGCAACACCAATCAGAGTGGTGATGCCATCCTCGACAGGAAAAGGTCCATACTGGATGTGGGGATGTTATTGTAGACTCCAGAGCTAAAGCTGATTGTGATATCAGATCACAGATAGTAGAGACAGGGTGAAAGTGCAAAGAAAAAGCTCAAAAGATGCTCCCTGTTGGTCCATGTTTTTGGTTATCCTGTTACTTTAACCTAATCTCTGAGTTATGCATGTGAGTGTGTGTGTCCAGTATGCACAGGTTTCATTTATTCTAATGTTCAAATTTCACCAGTTTTCATTTTTGTGATCCAACACATATAAATTATAATGTTAAATCATCAAGGGTGGACACCTTGCATGGTGTTAAATTTTATGTTAAAGCATCGGATTAGACCTTTTAATTATGACTCCTGAATTGCATGTTTTCTTTATGCAAACCATTATTTGGCAACTTTGATGATTGTGGCGTGGATGTGCACGTGTGTTTACAAGTACAGATTTGAGAACGGCCCTGGAAAGAGTCCGTTTTCAGTATACCACAGTGGTACTTGTCCAAACTGATTCTTAGCTACAGCTGAACAGAATACTTTCAAATAGATTAAAATAAATTTAAAAAATCTAAATTCAGTCTATGTCCTGGTTCCTAAAAACAGAAATATCTTTATTTTTGCATAATTTGGCAATTTTAATTACACATTAGCAAATAGTTGTATTGGCTTCTAGGGCCTTTCAACCCAGGCAAGGCTGTCAGTGGAGGGCAACTGGGAGGAACATTGTCCAGAGCCCATCAATGGACCCAGGAGAGAGAGGCAACCACCTATAACATTTTGTCTTTGCCTTGCTTTAGCCAAGAAAGGCCCTCAGTAAATTTGTCTTGTTTTAAGATAATCTTAAGTTAGGCCAAGACTAAAGATAATACATTGTCAAAGCAGAAGATCTAAACAAAATCTCAAACATTAAATTAATTTACTAATAATAAGCATTATTTAATAATCAAGAAATGAATAGAATACAATGTAGGACAGGTTTTCCTGCTGATACTTTCAAATAGAGAACAATATTACAAATAGTACTGAACTGAAAAGCTTTCAGATCTGATCAGAGTATGCAGTCATTAAATCAGGTCAAATGACTGGTAATCTGTATTAGTTTTAAATAAGACACAAGTATGTTTATGTATATTTGAAATGTGGTCATTTGACTGCTGTCTGTTTGTTGTAAACCTCACCCTCAATTTATCAAAGACCTTTAGGGTAAATTTTATTTTTTACAAAGATACTAATAATGTATAATTTGGAATAAAGATATTCTAAAAGAAGTGTGTATAGAAATTATATGTAAATACAGAAGTAATAAACAGTATTTTGTGTCCAAACTGTCTTTTTCTTTTTTATGAATAAGAATCAATAAGAATTTAAACAAAACACAAACATTTGTCGTTTTTAAAAATATTGATTTATCTGTGTTTTCAGGTCTGTAATTTCTTGTTTTTCTGTGGGTGATGATGAAACCTTTAAACATCTTGGCATTCTCCTGCAAAACAGCAGTTAACAGTATACAGTTAGTGAAGAATTTAGCAAAACGGCTGTATAGTAATCAGTGACTGAGAGAACTGATAATATTTTAAGGACCATTTGATGGCAGTATGACAATGTTCTCCTCCAGAATTCCAGTGTCCAAGGAAAACGTCTTGAACTTCTCCATTAGGTCTTCAGTTATTTCTGTGCTGCGACCTGTGATCGTGAAACATTAACACTATTATTTACACATTATTTACACAACATTACACATCATTTTAGCACCATATCATATTTCATGAAGACAATACAATTTGGACACAGCAAGCACTTACTGTAGAGCTTGTTGAGAACTTCAGATACATCTTCCTTGGTCTTGATGGTGTGAATGATAGCATATTCATCATATCTGGCATCAGCCACACGCATATCATTGTCATTTGCCCAGCCTGATTGATTGAGAAAAAAAGGCTGCACCTTTAGGTCCAACAAACAATTTAAGGATGATGATAATTTACATATTCTTTATTTGGTGTTGTTATACTTGGTTAAAAGAAGAACATCAAACAGTTCAATTTCAGTATAGGAATAAAGCAGGAGCATTACGCTGACTATGGAAGACAAAGCGTCCTGGAGTTTCAGTTTTTTTGGCAAGATGAGACATCCTCCAGCAAGAACTATCATTCCTAAGCAATAGCATAAGGAATTTGAGTCCATTCTTTATGAATTATGAGAATAATCATCATTGCAACAAAGAACAGGCTGTGGATCAGGTAAAATCTTACTTTAAATTAGCATAAGTGAGGTCAAGGTCTCCATCCTCGGTAGGCACCATCATGGCTGTACCCATCTTCATGTTTTCCTTGTGATTGACAAACCATTGGGCATTTGTAGCAAAGCCAACAAGATACCACTTTCCTCCCATCTGAAGAGAATAGATTTGAAACATATATTAGAAGCCTTAATTGACAGACCATAATTTAAAAAACTGTTCTGTTCAAATACAGAATTATTTTAGGCCAAATTTAATAAGCTGAAAACATTCTTAAAACTCTGTATTACATTTCACTCATTTCAGTTGATGGCAGCAACCATAGTTAAAAATAGTAAAATAGCATAGTAACTAGATTTATTTACCTTTTCCAGGTCAAAGTCAGTCATAGGCATAACTTCAGCAGAGGCAAACACTGCACAAAGCAGAACGCACACCAACTTCAATACAACACTCGTCATGGCTGCAGAAGTGAAGGCTTCTCTCTCTGTATGCAGTCTGAAGTTTGAAAAAACAAATCTGCATGTGTTGGGAGAGGAATGCCGATCTCTGTTTTATCCTTCAGTGTGAACCCCCAAACCCTCCCCTCTTGACTCTCAGCCCTTCCCACAGCCATAGCTGGAATGCTAATTGCTGTTGTTATACAACTTGCAACCTGCACATGTTGGTTTTTTTTTTCAGATTTATGTAATTGTTTGAGGGCATTTTTAAATTCTTGTTTAGGCTTTTTTGTCTCTTTGTATGCCCCTCAGAATACTTGTTAACATGGCTTTAGATCAAAAACTCTTCTATAGAATAAACAGATGTCTAAATTAACAGCCACTATTTCATGAAAAAATATTTAGAAGAACAATATTACAAGCAATACTGAACTGAAAGGATTTCGGAGTATGCAGTCATTAAATCAGGTCAAATGGCTGGTAATCTATATTAATATTAATTAAGATGCAAGTATGTTTATGTGTATCTGGAACGTGGTCATTTTGGCTGCGGTCTGTTTGTTGTAAAACACATCAAATTATCAAACACCATTAGGGAAAATTTTATACCGATACTGAAAATGTGTAATTGTAAATAAAGATATTCTTAAATATGTTATGTGTATAGGAAATATTTGCAAATACAGAAGGCATTAACAGTAATTTGTGTCAAAAATGTTGTTTTTCACAAACATTTGCAATTTGTCAAAATATTTATTTTGATAGCAGCAAGCAAAATAAAAAATAAAGCATTATTCATATAAAGAATGTGTGATATTGATGTGATAAGAATGTGTCATATTGATCATAATGTGACAACATTGTATAATACAAATCAGACAATATAAAACCGTCCATCTTCATTTCAGAATGTTTTTATTCTGTCCCTTATTCTTTGTAGACTTTTATCATTAAACAGGCCCATAGAGGCTTCATTTGAAGAAATTGATTGGTCAGATTGATTTGTAAACACAACATAAGCAATTTTAAGGATCAAAGAGCTACTGACTCCTGAAATAAATTAAAAAGACCAAACCCAGGCAGAACGGAGGCTAGCTATTTGGATTAGGAGCACTTAAGCAAACGAGCATTCACCTGGAAAACAGCAGTTGAGAGTACAAAGTTAGTGAAGAATTCAGTAAAGTATTAGTATTAGTTAGTGAAGAATTTAGTTGTTGTTAGGAACTTGGATAATGGAGAAACATCAGGCAGGTAAATTTCAGGAACAGGTATAAAGCAGGAAACATACGCTGGTTAAAAAAGGCAAAACGTCTAGGAGTTTTGACACCATTTTCTATGAAACAAATGAAGTGACTTATTTAAAGTGACTTTAATCTCCTTTAGCATTGTACCAAACCAAACAACACACTGTGGTTTAGGCTGCATAATCGTACTTTAGTGTAGTGTAGCCAGAGTCAAGGTCTCCATCCTCAGTAGGCACCATCATTGCAGTTCCCATCCTCATGTCTGCCTTTTGACTTGCATACCATTTTGTAGAATTATAGAATTATTGTAGAACTATTAAATGTACAATTATTATAGGCTAACTTTAATAAAACACACTGATAAAATACGTCTGCTGGTAGCACCCTTCATAGTTATCACAGTACACTGACATGGTATATATTTTTATAGTAAATATAGGAAAAGGGCATGGAAACCATGGAATCGGCTGGGATATTTTATTTATTTTTATTTTATTTTTTACCTTTTCCAGGTTGAAATCAGTCATAGGTATAACCTCAGCAGTAAAACACTCATCATGGCTGCAGAAGTGAAAGCTTCTCTCTCTGTATGCAGTCTGAAGTTTGGGCAACACGTTTAGCCCTTTGTTATGTAATTGTTGTGTAATTTTAAAGGGGTGGGCAGGCAGAGTCTTGTTTAAACCCAAGAAGACTTTGTATTGTTTTGTAAGTGAACCTTCTGACATTTTTTTTATTTCTTAATGGGAATATTTTGGGAAGTATCACCACTTTAAATAGCAATTAACATGAAAATATTGTTGGATGTGAAGTCAACTTTACCAGCTTGTATGTCTATTATTCGTGATCAAACAAGAAAATGCAATTTTACAACCACACAAAACCTTGAAATTACATAACTTTATTGTTTTAATTCTTTGCACGCTTACTGATGAACAGAACATTTTTCTCATTGGTCGAATATGTGATGAGTGCTTGTATCTTTCATTCAGAGATTCTGCAACAAGACGCAGGTCAGTCTTAGGTCATTTCTGGAGGACAAAGCAATGACATTTGTTATTTGTTGCTTCTGCCAACAAGATATTGTGGGGTGTAGACAATAGAAATCAGCCTGTAAGTACATACTGTGCTACAAAACCTACTTAAGGTTATGCAAGTATGCATTTCTCATTATCAAACAGAAAACGTGATGCTAACACAAAAATCAGTTGCACAATGGGCTGAAGGCTGGATTGGCTAATTTTTGGAATATATAATTTATTTCAACCAGTCAGTACCTCTTACCCAACATGAAGCAATAACGCAACAGTACTAATGTTTAGAGGCTGGATTAATTTTAATGAATCAGGTTGCTGAACAATTCATTTCATCTTGTTCAAAAAAGGATTCACAGATTTTTTTAGTGCACTACTGTAACATAATATTTCACTGTGGTATTTTACGATGCAATTGTATACATTGTATAGAATGTATCACACCTCTTCACAGTTGAGTAATTTACACAGAATTTGAGAATCTGTTCAATTGAGTTGTTCAAAAGAACTGTAACAAAAGTGAGATTTGTTCGCAAATCAAACATCTCAAAGCCACACACCAAAAAGTGTGTAGATGGCTTTAGATGCAATGGTTACTGAAATTATGTTCTGTAAATATATATATGTCATATATATGTCAATAATGTAAATAATCATGAAATTACAGAGGAAGCCAAGGTAAATAAAATAAATTCAGATCTTACCCAGCACCTTATCTGCGGACTCGCAAAAACCTGTAAAAGAGCTTAGAGTCAAAACGTGTTATAATTTTTAATATTATAAACATTTTAATAATTTGGCATAAGTGTTAACGTATTATACCATAGTCAGGAAACTGGAAAACAAGGTCTAGTCCTAAACCAAATGTCTTTGCACGATCCTCAAATTTATCCACTATATTATCAGCCACATTACTGGAACGTCCTTTAAAAGAAACAAAACATGCATGAATAGGCTACAGTTTTCTGTTAAATTTAATAGCTGTAAAAATATTTATGCAATGTTACCAAAAATAGTACAAAGATGCTCAAGCAGAATATGTCTTTATGTCGCTGAAGGTAAGAGGTGATGAGTTTAGATATAAGAATGCCTACCATATAATTTCATTGTAATTTTCCCGGCTCTTTTGAAAACCAGCACAGCATAGGAGATATAGTCTGTATCAACCACAAATACATCCATATTCTCAGTAGGTCTCTTACCTATGGCAGAGGGTGATGAAGGGACAATTATGCAGCATTAATGCTGTGCAGGTTCAAAAAATGCTCTGTGGTGGTTTAGGCTATATAATAGTATATATTAGTAGTAGTTTAATAGTATATTATATATAATATATAATAGCCTTATATATTACATAGATTCTGCTGTTTGTTCAAACTTGATGATCTGAATTCTCCTGATTATTTTGGCTTAAAATGTCAAACATTGTGAAAGTACTGGGGAATGAGCCAGGAAAACAATTCACAGCAAATCACTTCAAAGAATTTTGATAAGAATTTCGCTTTTGATGTCGTCATTGGTATGTAGGTCAGTGGTGTTCTGTCTGCATCAGATACACACCTTTGAGGAAGAGATGTCCAGGAGTCTTTGTGGTCATGTAGTTCTGTTTGATCTCCCAACACTCATAATTGCTAACATTAGGAAAAGCACAACAGATGAACAAATGAAGGTTTGTAGTAAACCACAATATCTTTTCTTACATTTTAAAACTCAACTACATTTTTAAAACATTTTTGATTATCAGAGTAACTATAATTGTGAAAAATGTCAAATTGATCTGACATGCTGGATACTGTACATTTTATCTTTAAAGCTTTTTCTTGCAGCTCCTGGTCTTGTAATTATATGACACACCGGCTGGCAAAGAGTTTTTTAACTGTACAATTTAGTAATACAATATGATATAGTATTATCATAATTTAATTCTACTTGTCAACATTATAAACCGGTTTACTCAATTGTTAACTAAAATATTTTTACAAATCTTTCATTATGACAAAGACAAAATAATCTTACTGAAAATTAGCTACAGCTAGAATTTTGAGTTTTCAAAAATCATAAAAAATTTATGTTTGCTTACATCTCAGTAAGCAAAAAGCAGAAACTGATGTTGGGGAATATGAAATTGTGCTGCTGCAGATTTCACACGTATCAGTCAGACCAAAAAACACAGTCAAACAAAATTGCTGGTAACAAATCATAAAGTTATTAGCTATATTATATACTTATATGGGACAAACAACATCAGGGGTACAATATATAGAGGTACAGTACAGCGAGGCCAACTGACAAGGCTTAAATGAAGAATGCATGTAGTCCACACATGATCTCCCACTTGTGGCTGGAGTGTTACTCACAATTTGGTCATAGTGTTTACAGACACCTTGTCACCATCAACTTTTAAAGTTACGATAGTGCTCTCCACTTTGAAACCTTTCTCCAGAAGAGTCTTACACCGCGATGCCACAGAAATCAGGTACCACTTTCCACTCATCTAGAAAGCAAACTCTGACTGTGAATGAGTGTTCTTTTAAGCATACAGATTATATATGCTACCATAACATTACAGTGTTTACAGGTTGTGCGCTTCTATAATGAAAGATCTGGACGTTCATATTGAGCGACAGAAATTAACTTATCATTATAGACAACATTACTGCATTAAAATTATGTACATTTTAAAAAGTATTGTGACAAATTTAATTCATTTAGCTACCATTAAACTGAGTAAAGTTGAAATCTACCTGATTAATGTTGATGTTCTGACCCGGAGCTAGATTCTCAATAGCGTTTTCTGCCTCAGATTTTTTGGGTTTCGGTGGTGGTTTTGGTCTATAGCGGGTTCTTCTTGCCTCAGTGGGCTCCCAAACACTGAGCCATACCAGAACAAACAACAAATACAGCCACAAGCGAATCATCATAGCTTTTAATTTGTTTTTTTTTTTATATAGTTTGGTTCAGTTAGTTGGTTAGAGCTTTACTAAATGACTTCTTTTTAACAGCTGTTAGTTAACTGTGCAGTGTCACTGTCCACATACAATATTGATTAGGATAATGACCACTCGCTCAGGGTTTATCATTAACTCCCTAACAAACCCACAAAATTGTCCATGCACACAAAAACAAGCATATTCACATTTATTGTAATTTTACATATCTCTGGGAATGTTCACTTTAATGAAACCAAAGATGCCATTTATAAACAACAGCCATTTTGTGTTTGCATTCTCACATTTTAATGTACATTGTATGCCAAAAGTACAAGTTAGATAAAGCAGTGATACAGTGCACAGGAGATGATTGAAACAGTTTTGAGGTGGTGGATGTGAAGTGTTAAATTAACCACAGTAACATCCAGACATCCACTTTCCAAAAGATTCAAGTCTCAATATAACTCAATGTAAGTATAACTCAATATAACTGCATTTGTTACTGAAATGCCATAGGTTTTCTTCATTTACACTGAATAACTTTAATACTGTACAGGGATGTAACTTCTGGTTCTGCTGATGAAGTGTCTGGTTTATATTTCTCTTGGTTTAAAGTTTAGAGCTACACTGTTTATGCAGAATCGTTGGCCAGTTAGATCTGGACCGTCATCAAAGACATGTCCAAGATGAGCATCACACTGCATAAACAAAAGCACATGTTATTTTAATTAAACCAAGGTTATCTTTATTTTTCTTTGTATTTGTATATATATTGGTTTGTATTTTAGTGTGTGAAATTATTGCTCATTACATTATAAAATAATGGTAACAGCACACAGCACTGATTAACCGATAAACATTATTGTCCCTTACACTTACATGTTTACAGATAACCTCTGTCCCTGTGCTACCCAGTGAGTTGTCAGGGCGACGGACAATGTTGGCATGACTCTCATCTTTTTCCCACGTGCCATGAGCCTCATAGAAGGATGGCCACCCAGTTCCAGCATCATACTTTGCTTCTGAGCTGTTGAAGGCAAAAGCAGAATTCTAATTATATAATATTTATATATATTATATTTATGTAAATATGTTATATATATATATGTTAATTTTGAAACTTTTGTTCACTGTTGTTTTGCTCAGTATGGATATTGCTTTTGGAACACTGAGGTTAAAATGCCAAAGAATCAATTATTAAAAAATATGATTACTAATTTTTTGGATCAAAATGTCTTTTTTGAGCACTACAGAATTTTGTTTAAACTGTAATTGTTTTATAATCTGTCATTTTGATTTTTAGGTCAGCTAGCACTGTCTCCAGTTTGTTGGAAGCTTACCTAAAAAGTGGGGAGTCACAGCAGACACAGTGGTACATGCCCACCTCATTGTGGTTCAAGTAGATACCACTGAATGGCTATAAAATGCAAATGAGGGTAGTATGCATTTATGGGTTCTTTTCATAAAATATCAATATAGTCAATCTAGCCAACATTCCAGTGGTATGTCAAACATGTTTGTACATATGGTCAGACCAACACATTGTTCTGTTAGTATATAGCCTTGTAAATGCAACACTGCGTCCCTTAATTGTGACAAGACAACTTACCACCTCTGTGCCTTTTTCTCTGGTTACAACATACTGTTCTGGAGTCAGCTTCTTCTGCCAGTCTGTGGACTGGTCATAACGTGTCAATGACAACAAACCTGTACACACAGCAAAGTCATGTTTTACAGAACAGTGCAGAACTAATCTCTCTCTCTCTCTCTCTCTCTCTCTCTCTCTCTCTCTCTCTCTCTGTATATACTGTAGACGGTGTGTGATCCACAGACTGGATCGTTTTCACAAAAAGTGAAATTATTTTTTGTGTTAATTATTTAAGTGTTAATTATTTGTACAAAAGTACAAATAATTATTTTTTTTCTATTGGGTTATGTTGGCTATTTCTTACTTGGCTATTTCAGTAAAACTGTGTAATTTTGTCAAGACATTTCTCATCTAACGCGTCCCCATAAAAAGACACATGCAATGTGTTTATTATGGGGTTTATTATATTATAAAAAACATTTGAGTAATCATAATTTGAATAACTGCACTTTGCATTGACTCCTTGCACAATTTAATATTTCAGATCGCACACAATCATATTTAATGTTTTTAAAATTAAAATATTACATATTGAATTTAAAGCAAGTCTAATGAAATTCAAATACAGATCGAAACATTAACCTAACCTACCAGGCGCTGTAGAAATCGGACGAATATGTACAAACATCCTCTTCTTTGGTAATATTGATCTGCCAGTTGCTCCATTGGAAAATGTAGAGGTGAAACGAACTAGAAAACGTGACATATTTCTCGACATAACACAGGCTACTCAATGGACTGAATTGTAGCAGCAGAAACCGGTCACAACTCACACGTTTATGGGTCGTCTGGCTGCGACGGATCAAACTTTGCACGTTGTCACTTGAGTTCACTGCATCTTGCACGTAGAGAAAACAAAATTTATGAAAAGCAAATCATTTTTTGTTCTGTTTTCTATCAGGCAAATCTATTTTCTGTCTTATCTATATTTCATCGACTTTGACCTTCATAAGAAAGAAAAAACACAACGCCAACCTATGCACCAAATACTTAACCTGAATTGTACACCTGTGTAAACAATGAGAGGCGATAAATCACACCAGTTTTGTGTTTGCCAATTTATTTTTATCGCATTCATCGCTGCATTGTCTTTAATGTGTGTATCTATTTTATAATTAGTTACATACACATTTACATTTGGTGCTGTTAAATGCTATGATATGCTAATGAAAAGCTTTAAAAAAGTGGCAATATATGTAATGACAAACAATGCAGATTTTCTGAGTAATTGTGATGTATCGTGTCAGACAAATCACTATATATTTTAATTCATAACTTAATCACATCAAAGTGTCCACAGACACACTATGACTTGTTGTGCTATTACTATAACCTAAACTCTCTCTCTCTCTCTCTCTCTCTCTCTCTCTCTTTCTTGAACACACACACACAGCATCTCCTGTTGGGACTTAAACTCATCTTTAACCTTTTCCTCTTTTTGATCCTTTCCCTTCATTTTACTAAAGAAAATGAGATGGGAGTGAGAAAAATGAAGATTTTAAATCAAAATTCTTTCTAGGTAAACACAAGTACAAGTGTTCATGTAGCTCAGCTGGTAGAGCACTAGCAACATCAAGGTCATGGGTTCGATTCCCAGGGAACACATAACTTAATCAAATATAACTGTGTTGCTGTAATTTTGATGATAAATGTGTCTGATAAATGTAAAGCATATCACACAAACAAACACGTTTTACTGCTTTTTAACGGTTGCCTGGTCCCTTAGCAATCAATCTGACACAGAAGGAAACGCAGAATGAGCAAATCTAAATCTTAATATTCCTTATGTAGTCAATGGTGAAACAATATCTCAACATTTACTCATGTAGGTTGTGGAAAATTTGTCTGATTTACCAAAACTGATTTGGAAGAGAGAACCAAACCCACAAACCCAGAGATTGGTGTATCAAAACAAACACAAAAACAGCACTTTATTAAGCAATAAACATATGCAGTGCTTGTGATAAATTCAGTCTTCAGCCTTCAGTCAAAGTTGGTGGTTCAATGGCAGAATTCCCTTTTTTTCTGTGGAAGCTCTAGGTCAGATTCCAAGCCAATGCATGCAAAGGAATTTTCCCCTAGGGGTAAATTCATTTATTTACATCTGTCTGTTGTGCAACATAGAGGTATTTAACATTCAAGTGACAGTGTTCAGACCTAATGGTGTGGAAGAGGACAGACTGTGAATGTCTTTATCCTCTACAAAGAGCTTGTTTTCTCTCTGAAGTCAGATTGCAGAAGTTAAAAAGTCACTTTTATGTAGCTCTAAATACGAGTTAAAGAAAGAAGGACGTTTATTGTGTATTTAAGTAAATGTGGCCCTGAAATGGCTTAGAATAAATAAGTAAGGGAGAAAAAAACGTGCTATTATTGGAGCTGTTTGTCAATAAGAGTTAAGACTTTTAGCAAAGACTAAATCACAGAGGCATGTGACGTAATTTGAAACAATAGGTCTGGACCTACTTATGCTGGACCAACAAAACACAGCATAAGATGTTGCAAAAACATGACCCTTGGCCTTAATATACTGATCTGGGGGTTTTCCATTAACCACAATGATGGCTCAATGCTGGCAGACAGCCCGTTTTGATATATCCTCTGAGGTAAGAATGTGCTGCCCCATTCTTATCTGGAGAAGAAAAAAAAACCTGAGACAGGTTAAGGAGAGCGAGAAAGAGAGAAAAGAGAGTCTAACTGACTTCTATGATTAAGAGCTTCTGTAGAGCTTCTTGTTTTTACAGTGAGGTGATAGGTTAGGATAGGAATTCTAAAAATATCTCCAAAGCTCTAAAATTGGTAACATCAAAACCAATTGACTGTAATCAAAAATACTGTATTACAGTAATGAGAAGCCAATAAAAATCACCATTAAGAATGGGAGTTACAACAAAAGAATGTGCTTGTTATGAAAATAATGCATACATTTTTAATGGTACTAAAAAGTTATGTTTTTGTGACATTTGTGACATTTACTACCAAACTAACTTCTGGAAATATCAAACATACTTGAGATTTACTGGGTTTTACTGTATCTTTTACTGACAACTTGGGTTTTACTGACCTCTGCTGGTTTAACTCGAACCTACTAGCATTTTTGCTTGTAAATGTCTCAAGCCTTTTTAAATATGGAAGGGTATTGTGATAACACCCAATCGAGGTAAGACAAAATTCTTCATAATTAATAAAGAATAATAACTATTTATTTCATCATTTGCACACACACTAACAGCCCAGCAGACATTGATTGATCTGAGCAGTCTGACTAAATGTGACAGGCCTCCAACATTTCTCAGCTGCACAAAGAGAAAAAAAACCCAAGACCAATAAAGCACACATACACACAACTCTTTTCATGCCCTTCACACCCCATCCCAGAAACATAAATAGTGTTGCCTGTTTCTCCTACACATTGCAGTCAACTGATAGCTGTGAAGATTGTATAGACCTCTGAAACAGACTTTAGTGACAATACCTCTAGCCTGGCCTCTGCATCACATGCCAGTAAAGCCACAGCCTATGTTGTACTGATGAGCATATGGCTGTCAGTGGATTATAGCAGTTCCAGCAATGCTGGCATAGCTCCATGGGCCAGAATGCATCTGCGCAGCTCCTCTTGCAATGCCATGTCCGTCAAGACTGCATGTTCGGGCAGCTGTCTCACAGCTGTTGTACCAAGAGCTTGTTGCCATCGGCATCGTACATTGCACTGAACATGCAACAATAAAATACATGCTGCTGTCAATGCTTTAATGCTTAACCTATAGTTTGAAGACAAACATAAGTGAATTATTAGCATTGACTACATAATGTTGCGGTGCACTAAGATTATGAACACATGATCGAATATGTGGCATCATCACAATGCATTAAGCTTGTTGCTGTCGGCTAGACTGGTCAGGCCTCTGCAGCAGCCATTCTTAACTCACTTCCCTCACTGTTCAGCAGTTGTACGATGAGCTTAATTGCATCAGAAGCATGCAAACCTTCATTAGCTCTCAACGGAAATCTCACTCGACACAAAAGGACAACAGAGATCAGTTAAAGAAAAACAAAGTCAGATTAAATTAAAGAGAGAAATCAAAACAAAGCTTTTGCACTGCTTTTGATGCTTGATTTTAAATGCGATTACCCAGGGATCTAAAAGTATCTCTGCTGGACAGGTTTTTGCTCACAGTTACAACAACTCAGCATGTAGCTGTGCATGTGCTGTCATTCTCTTGTATAAGGTCAGTCAGGACCTTTTCTACATTTTGTTCATGCAGGATTTTTCTGTTCTCACCTTGATGGTGCAAAAAAGACTAATTACATTGATAAATAATATCTTGGTTGGTATACACCTGTAAAATCATGAACGCACATCAAACACATTGTTAAATTATCTCATTCCATTATGTTCCACCAACAAGTAATTTTAGATCCGGTAGCCTTTTTAAAAGTAAATTACTGTAGTTTTTCACTTTTATAGTTTTTATATTAGCTTCTGGATTATATATACCACAAACAAAAAACATACTATATATAGTATGTTCATAATATATATAATAAGATTATATATAACACAAAAAACTGTTTCCGTACAGTTTTGTGCCAGCTTGGCTATGGCTTTGACAGCATTAGCCTGCACCTCAGGCAGAGTGGACGTGACAACAAATTGCAGTAGTTGCTCTAGGCCGCCCATCTTCTGAATGAGCTGCATGGACTCGCTGTCCTCTAGACAGTTAGAGATAACCTTAAGTGCCCCCTCGTGCAGGTCACTAAACTCCTGTAGGGAGAAGACACGTTTACCTTTACTGCTCAGTTATGACCTAGCCAACAGAAAACATTCTTGAATGTTGGGAAATAATTGAATGATTATTTCCTATTCTTTTTAATAATTAAAAAGAATGTTGGCTAATATTCTTTAAAAGTTATGTCAGCAGAACATTTTTTTATCATCATATAAACATTGTATATCATTTATACAAAAAAGTTGTTAGTAGAACGTTTAACAAATGTTTGAATAATGCTCTTTAACCGAGCAATAACATTAATACATCTAAAAAAACATTTTGAACATTCCTAGAACATTCAAAATTAAATTTTTATTAAATTTTTATTATTTTTATTACATTTTTGTTATTTAAGGAAACATTAGGAAAACAATCTTACAACCTAAAATCTCCTATCTCTGACTAATGCCCTGCTATCAAGCCCTTACACATCTTTAAATCTCTGATTGCTTGTAATATAGAAGACAAAAAAACATTGTCAAAACGGCTAAGAACTCATAACAGTCAGATGACAAGAATTAGCGTTTTTTGGTTGCAAGGCCCTGAGCATTCCTGAGGGCCATGCAGTTCTCACTGTCTCTGGTGATGGTCTCTGTGGTGTGCAGGGCAAGCTGCTGAATAACAGGAAACTCTGAGCGCAGCAGAACCAGGAGTGGGGGAAGTCCATTTAGCCCATGCACAGCCGTTCGATTCTGAAAGTCCTGAATGTGCACAAAACAGCAACCAGCACACATCAATTATTTTAACTGTATCCTTCTGGAATTCAAAATGCTTATGCTTTGAAAGCCGATCAAATGTCTATTACATAATTCAAAATACAAAGCATTTCAAACTCAATTTTTGTCTAACATAAGAATTGCCAGTTTTATACATTACAACTTAATATGCAACAGACCTGTTTGCCTTACTTGCACAAGATTAAAGATGCACTCCACAGAATTTCTTTTCACATCAGGATCTGGGCTGGACAAGAGCTGAATAAGAGGTTCAAGTCCTTTATGGTCAAATATCTGGACCTTGAATGAAAAGTCCACAGACAAGGACGGTAAACACAAAGCGGCACATTTACGGACCACAGTGTCCTCTGTGGCAGAAGTGTCAGGTTTTACAAACAGAACAAAGTACATACACAAGCAAAAATTACTGAATTTGAAAGACGTTTAAAAGAATGATCAGTTTATGCCAGTCGACCCTACCTTCAGCTGATAGTTTGCTGGTTTTATTTTAACTTCACCTGTTTAAAGATCACAACCTCAAATATAAACAAAACCCACCTCTCTAAGCATTCTTTCATTTATTGATAGTCCCTACTGTCTACCATGCTTACTGTTAGAAGCCATGATGCCCAGAGCCAGGACAGCATTCCTCTGCACAACCTTGTGAGATATAAGATGACAGACAGATTCTACTGCCCCAAAACTCATCAGAAAAATCTTATTCTCATCACCTAAAAATGTGATCGCATCAGCAAAACACACAGAGGTCAATAGAAAACAGCTTCACAAAGGGAACACATTGAGCGCTTACCTCTGCAAAATTCTCTGGACAAGACTAGATGATATTGTTACCTTTTTCTGCAAATTTGTGGGTGGCTTTACAAGCTTTTGCCTACGCATCTTCTTCAGGAGAAGCGAGCATGAGAACTGCTGTTGCTGCATTCAAGAGGGTCGAATTGAATATTTCACACCTCACACTTATTAAACTCTTATTGATCACTTATTAATCACTTATTACACTTATTAATCACTACAAAATCACAACAGTGGAGAAACAAGTTCTTACCCCATCTTTAAGAAATGACTCTTAAGAAATTACTTTTTAGCCATTCAGAAGTTAAATAGTTCAATGCACCAACCTAAAATAGTAACAATAATTGCAGCAAGCAGATTAAACCTGCCAATACATGCAAACGTATCAAATGCTAAACATGAAGCTGCAAGTCCGTGTGGCGTGCTGCTGTTGCTAGGAAACGGATGTAATTTGTCGCTTCGCCTGAAGGTGGTGCAAGCATCCCTCTAAATCATACTTTTTTCTCCTAGTTATTTTTTAATATGTCGGTCATCAAGTGCTAGGCAGTTCCGACGTATTTATGTATTTGAATCATAGAAATATAATTTCATCAATCGTTAGAAGAACAAACACAAATAAAGAGAAAGAAAATGGCAGCGTGTTTATCAGTGAATTCATCGTTTCTATAATTAAGGTTTGTGTATTAGAAATGGTTTCGCCCTTTCATGGCCTGTACAATAATTAAATCTTTATAAGAAGCGTTATCCCGTCATCCAATCAATCCATTACATGTGTGATATGTTATTTGAATGACACTTACATCTAATCTGAAAGCCATTTTCTGTTAAAGCTTTAAACAGGCAGCATGAATATTTTACACAACAATCCCTAAATGATGTTCAGAAACGATGATCAGCATCTTCTCGAATTTCCTCTTTTTAAAATCTTTATGTGCCAGATAATTTATGCATCAATGTTTCAGATAATCCGGGATACCGTTTGATCACACGTTTACGTATTTAGGCTTTCCCTGTGTCTTTCACCTCGGCGAATGAAGATTTGAGGGATAAATCAAAGTGTTTGTTTCTGTTTGTGTGCATGAGGGACCGTCTCGACCTCCTCCCACTCTCTCACTGTGTGTGTAGCTGTCAGTCCGTCATTCGGGCAGTGCGGAGCTGAGCCGGATACGCCAACCAGTATAGACAAAATGTACACCTAATTCAAGCGCCGACATCTTCCACGTTTGGAGTACGGTTTTCTCTGAGAAATATCATATTTTCGGGGCGGACAAACGACAAAGAACGAAAGTGGGAGGTGGATTTTGCGTGAGACATTTTTGAAGGGTTATTGGCTTAGCCTGACTGGGTGAGCTAGCATGCTAATGGAGCAGCGCCGCAGTGGGTGTATTTCCACCCCCTTTTATCCGTAAACTAGACTGACGTCGTAAAAATTTACATTTTGTCTTTATTCTCTGTGATATCCTTCAATATTTTTCTGTATTTTCGCGAGCGCCGTGTTAGAAATAGCTTTGGAGGAAAGCTTGCTTGCCCTGTTAGCTAGTTAGCAAGTAAGGAAGGCTTACAGATGAAGTCTTAAGGAGCTTTTCCGTTTACGGATAAGAATAGATAAACAACAGCGATCGTTGTTCATAACTTTAATGCTGTGTGTAACAACCGTGTGTTTATCACGTTTGGGTGAAATCATCATCTGTCTAACAAGCTTATAGTTGAGTTGGTACAGTTAGCTGGCTGAGGTTAGCTAACTGAACGGTATGCCAAATAAGAGACAGTTAGGACGCCACTAGCTTCATTAAAGCACTTGTCACTGTGTGATAGTTCATTTATTGTTATACAACAAACAATGGCTTCGGTTGGTAACGCTGTCTCATCGTTTGCGAGCAAAACAAAAACGAAGAAGAAACATTTCGTTGCTCAGAAAGTGAAGCTGTTTCGTGCCAGCGACCCTCTGCTTAGTGTTCTCATGTGGGGAATTAATCATTCGGTGAGTTAAATCTGCATTTTATTCTTTATGATTTTTATTCTTTTGTCATTTTTTTGCGTAATGCGTTGCACGTCTGTCATCTGTTGATGGAAGTGGTTCAGCACGCCTTGCAAACGACAGTTGCTCTCTATACAGTTGTAATAGTAATTGCCACCATCTGTTGGGTCCATGCAATTCATTATCATCAGTCATGGAGAGGTCTGCTTTGAACATTCTGGTTTTGGCTCCTTCAATGCTTTTTTTTAGTTGCATATTCTCTTGTTCCAAAAACAAACCAGAATGTCAAACCAATCTTTAAATGTTTATGTTAAATCAATTGACTTTTAGGACTATTGTCACCTTTCAGAAAGCACTGACTACATGCATTACCATAATGATGATGGAATGTAGTTTCAAATGTATTACTGATTTGTGCATTAACAAATTATAATTCGCGTGACTCTGTGTCCTTATATGTGCATGCAAAGTGGTTGCAAAATAATATCTGTGTCAGTAGTGAGGTTGCGGGTGAGTAATCATTTCCTGTTGGAAGTTTTGGTTGCAAGATAAGCTTGTAGGTCTGCTGAAGCAAGAAGTCAGCTGACTAATGACTGTTATAGCGTGCACCATTTCCATTTAATTTAGCTGTTTTTCAAGAGACAGTCTATGTTGTTTCTCCTTTATGTCCCTCTCTGTGGACCTGTTCATATACTTTCATATAGTTCATATATTTGTGTGTTGAGTTCAAAAGTGGCAAAAATTTGCAAGAAAAGCACCAAAAATCCAGTCAAGATTAGGTGTCTTGCTGTCCAAGATGTCATTTTTTTTATTTGTAATCTGATTTTAGCTGTCTGAAGAAGTCAGTCTTACCTCTGGCTGTTTGTTATTTATCTCCTCAATGAACAGCCCAGGACCAATCATACAGCATTCCTTTAGTGTTTCACATAAATGTTTTTTAAAATGCCATTCCTTGGACATCTTCTAAATTAAAGTTAGCTTTTTGCTACATAGGTGACATTTTCCAAATGGGTAGCTGTTGTTTTGCATTTGCTGTTGTTGTGTAGTTTTGTTTTTGCATTTTTTTCCAGTCATGCATACCCTTTTTTAGATATTTTATTTATAGCACACAGTGGGTAAATATAGCTTGCATGTGTTATTACATGTATTCATTTAGCAGACGCTTTTATCCAAAGCGACTTACAAAGGACAAGAGAATTAAACATTTTGTCTTAAGAACCAACAAGCCAAGTCTACAAAGCTACATTTACAAGTGGAAATTGTATTCTGATGCTAGAGACAGGATGAACAGAAGAAGGGTTTTTTTTATGTAGGAAAGAATATCAGAGCAATGGGGATTAGTCAGGTGTATGGTTGACATTTAGGAGGAAGGTTCAGTTGGCAAGATATTACAATAATTTATGTATTTGTTTTATGTTTTTGGCCACTTTTGAAAGCACAGAATTCATAGACACCACCTGATATGCAATAATTTCAGCATAATGTCAAACATATTTTGACCATTGATTGAAAAGTCACACCGTCAGACAATAATTACAAAATGAAACATTTATTTCAAGTATCCTTGAAAAAATGTCATGTGAAAATGAATAATGATGAACGATGATGCATGTGAGAATAAAAATATATTATATTAATTACAAACATATTTTGCTGTAAACGTTTGGCATTATAATATATAATTATGTACCTATTTTTACTATTTGTGCATGTCGTGTTTGTGCTGATTACCCCTTACCAAATAGGAAAGTTGTAAACAACTGCATATATATTTCTGAATAGTTATAGACCCTATTTTATAATCAGTAGTATGATTTACATTATATCAGGTTGGACTGATCCCAATTTAAGACAGGTCTTCTTCCTTTTCATAAATAACTGTTAGTTAACAGTATGTTAGGTTGTTTTGCCCCAAGACAAAGAGCAGTCTTTTGGAGTGTTATCTGCCCGAGGTCAAAGTTGAGGTCAGGTCTTGGTCCAGCATGGCTGGAATGGAATTGGAGAGAGGAGGAGGTCAAAATCACAAGAGAGATATTCCTTAAAAGTGATAAACAGACTCTTTCTTATCTATAAAATCAGTTTAACTCACTGACTGCCAGTGATTGGTGCTAAAACATACCAGTGGGTCTAAAAACCTAATGTTGGGTTGTTTGGATCACAGTCTGCTGTGCAAACTCTAGGACTATGCAGTCAAGAAAGTTAAGGGTGGAGTAGCTGGTGTAGTAGCTCTCTGGGGTGCTAACATTGTTAATGAATCATGCATACAGCTGCAGGCCCTCACTGAGCTCAGACTACTAAACAGAAAGCAGCTCTTGACCACTAAGGACCACAATCATGCTTGAATTTCATTATCAAACCATTAAATGAGGAATATAATGTAACCTTATTCTCCGTCGTATCAAGGAGCATCTCAGCTTTTGTGTTCTGGAGCTGTATGTTTTGTGTGTCTGCTTAAGGCTAATTTGTATTTGCATTGAGATTAATAGGGGAATTAATTTTCATAAGAGGATATTGAATTTTAGTGATTATAGAAACCAAACACTTTGGAAGCTGTTTCAGTCTTGCAAAATTGGTCATTGATGTGTCAGCATCCTTCCATTTCTGTGTACCATATACAGGTCTTTACTCTCTCTTAATCCCTTTTATCTCTTTCTTTTTCTTGGTTAAGCTTTCAATTCTTCCCAGACTCTCCCGCCCTGACCAAGAGTTGCTCTTGTCTGTCTCTGGATTGCATAAGGAGTTTCTAAAAATACTCAAGATATAGCAGCCGATCTGTGGTGCTGGGAAAATAGACACACAATTTTATTTTTACACAGCCTTAAGGTGAATGCCTATCATCATCAAAGTCTGTGAAGCTTGATCAGAAGCGTTTGATTATCAGTGCATCTGTAGCTGATTTAGACGTGTGCTACTTCTCAGTTAGATGCATTTCTGTTGAACTAGCTATATATGTGAAGGGCTATTTCTAATGCATTGTGGTGTAGGTGTACCAAGTTGTACAAAAAAGTAATTTGTCACTTGCCATGCCACTTCTTTCCTATGTAGCCTTTACAGTCCATATATACAGTATATGCTAGTCAGGTAAGATAAGCTGAGTTAACATGTCATTAAGGGCAGTGCAGACAATTGCATAAGCATTTAGTGCTAGTAAAAACACTCCTGTTCAGTTTTCTGCGCTTTTAATAAGTAATGCAGCATTGATCCTTATAAAGAAGGGAATTTACTCTTCTGCCAAATGTTTGGCGTGGTGCTGTACTGCTTGTCTTCTGTACTGCTTGTGCATTTTAAAGGATATCATTAAATAAAAGGCCAGCACAGGGTTGAAAAAGCAGCTGTGCATTTCATGTTCTCTTTTTTTTTTAAAAGTCTACGCCTACTCAAATTCATTGTGCCTGAGTTCTGAGGGCAGCAGAGGTGAATGACCGCTGTAACTGATTTCATTTAATCTTGAGTAGTAAAAGATCAACATTCATTTAAGTTATCACACAAATGAAATTCTTTTGAAATGTCTTTATTTTTTCTTCAAGCTTACAGATTAGGGTTGCATGCTTTTCACCTCTGTCTTGATGCTTTGACCACATTACCTGTTAATCTTTTAAAAAGTTACATATTTTTAATACAAATCTATTCTTCTTGCTGTTACTGTGCGTTTGCTGACTGACAAGATGTGTGTGAGCAAATAGCAAGACGATTCTAAAGAAAGTTATTCATTTAGAAGCTTAGTATCTCTGTCAGCATTCTCTGGTTCTCAACTCTTACTTGAATGTTTTAAATGGCTTACTTCTGTTGTTTTTAATGCATGTGGGTAAACTATGAATAGACTCATATGTGACCTTTAGGGCTTTTTCTTTGCCCTTCCTCCAGAATTTGAATGAGCCGTTAAGTTAGATAAATCTTCTCCTTCCTGGTTTCCACAGAGCTTGCTTTTTGTTTTGAAACAGATTGAATGTATCTCTAAGCTTATTGGTGTTTAGAGTTCGTTCGGGTTAAATTGACGACACTTTTTTTAAATTATGACATTAGTGAAACATCTCTGTGCTTCAAAGCTTATTGTTGCTTCTGTTTTTAGATTCATAGGCTCATATTTAATAAATGAAGGCATTGTTGCACAGAGAATCTCAGAAAGTCTGAAATGCCAAACACCCCACTTTGTTTGAATGACTGCGAGATATGTCTGCGCTGTGTATAGAAACAAAGAGCTTCACAGACATCTGGTTGGTGGATGAGCATTCTCTCCACTAGGCTTCCTGCATTGATGGAGTGCGAGCTTGTCAGCTCTGTAGTGGAAAACCTGACTGTGCTACCATAGAGACAAACAGGAAATGGTAGTGTGAAACGTGGCCCACTGAGCTAGGTGCACAGAGATAATTGCTAAGCTGTTGAACAATTGTAGCTTTCGCTTCATGCTTGTTATACAACTATAACATGGCATGATAGGGCTTTTGGAGTCTAAAGCATTCACTTTAAGAAGTTATTTCTCTTTTAAAGTGTTATAGAACTGACTGTAGTAGTGCCTTTATTGGTCCTGTGCAACTGGTCTTGGCTTTGTTAAAAATGTTTTATATCCTTGGATCCTCAAAGGATGTAGCATGTAGGTGGAAACTGGGACGTTAAAGTATGTTGTCTACTCTAGTTTCTCACAGTTCTAATCTTGTTCAGCGCAGTATCTTTGGAACAGCTCACACTCAGTCAGTGGCTCACCGGGCAATAAGTAGCATTTATTGCATCTAGGTTACCAACTCCAAAGTCTGGTTCAATGGCTGTAAACCAGGATCAAACAGTGCGCTTATATACACACAACAAAAATGAACCCATTTTTTCTCTTATGAGTGGCAGCTTAAATTTCTTTTACTGTAAATTTGATTTTCAGGATTACTTTGTAACAGTAGTATTTTGGTGGTTTAGAGGGTTTTAGAAATTTACTTTTCCATTTGAAGGGACAGTATTTTCCCCCCTGAAGAGAGATTGCTACTGAGAGACATTGAGAAGCCCCCCGCTATAGATGACGTTGAATCACTGTATCCATCCGTCTCAGGGAGCAGTTTCCCTCAGCACTCGCTGTTGCTTCACTGTTGGTGATTCTTCCAGAAAGCACCTCATACCTCAGATGTCATACCTCACCCTGCTTGCACATGTTTCTGCAAGAACCTGTTGCCCCAAAATTTAATTGCATTTCAGCCGAACAGCATTTATCTCAGACTTCAGTAAAAGAGATTTTTTTATTACAAACACAGGCAAAATAAGGTATTCAGATTTCAGTAAACTGCTTTTGGTTAGCACCTACTTGTGGGTGATTTAATGTTCTTTAGTTGGTATGTGGCTGCTTTTGTGAACACTTGTATGCATGTCTGCAGCAGATCTCTTCTTGTAGCATTCTTCACCTTTGATAAATGGTGTCTACGAGAGCTTGGCAAGGGTGCAAAGCAGTTACGATCTTTTTGGTCAGATAGTACATCTGTTCTATTAAAAGAATGAACATTTTGTGTCAGCACAATCCAAAACAAAAAGAAAAAACATTTCCGTTTAAGTGATGAGTGGGCACTAACTTCTATTAAATTTGTTGCTGTGATAATTAGTTTAAATAGTTTCCTTTTGTGACAGTATTTCCTTAAACAGTGTTAAAGAAGATATTGTATTTATCATGTTTACTGTTTGCATTGGAGTCTGCGCAGTCTGTAAGTCGTGTCTAACTTGGATGGCTTTTACTTACTTTGCTGTTTGGAAGTCTTGCAAATAAAAATGATTTTACATTTTCAGGTCTTAGCATTGCCTAATTTCTGACCACAGTGTGTAAGATGAGCCTAACTCACTAAGCAGTAACCACAGCGTGCATTACTGCCTCTTTACACTTGCTTGTGTCAGGAGCTAGATGTTTTAAAGGGTTTCAAGTGACCTTGTTTAAAATGCCTGACTTCCTTTCACAATCTGCATTCCCGTAAGGGTTTCAGTAACCCAAAGCCCTGCTCAAATCACCCCACTGGTGTTGCCTCTGGGTGGGTTAAAACTCATATCATAAAACTCACATAATTGTTTTTGTCAAAAATGGAGGCAAAAATTAATTGTAATATAAAAAAATTGTATATATGATTTCATGTAACAACTTGCATGTCTGGTTTAAAGGGATAGTTTACCCAAAAATGATAATTCTTCCATTGTTTCCATGTTACTCATTATTTCCACTCATGTCATTCCAAACATGTTTGACTTTTTTTCTTCTTTGCAACACAAATGTGGTGTTTTCAAAAGGTGTTTTGAAGTAACAGTGGCACCCATTGACTTCTGTTGTATGGACACAAAACCACTGCAACATTTCACACAATATCTACTTTTGGGTTCCACAGAAAAAAAAAGTCATATAGGTTTGGAATGACATGTGAGTACGTAAATGATGGAATGCTTTTCATTTTTGAGTGACCTATCCCTTTACAATCCCTTTGTACAATTTGTAACTATCATTATGGTGGACAGAACCATTTTCTGTAAATTAATGATAAACATTCCACATGTCTAAATATTCCACAAAGCAAGCCAATGTGATGTATCATAAAGAGTTTCTCAAAGTTAATGTTGAAATACAGAACAAATGAGGTATAAAACAAATGCTTATAGCAAAAAAAACAGTAAGTACCTCCTATAGGTAGCACTGCTTACCCATAGTGCACTGGGTTCTGAGACACCCCTCAGATCCATAAGCTTGGCATTTGACTAGCCAATAGGAAAGTCTCTAGAGACCTTACTGCTCTCCATTCTCTGAGAGGTCACATCACAGTAGGTCGATGCAATATCACTCCAGGTCTTAAAAAACAACTTCCTGTCTCCAACTGCCTATAAGCAAACTCAGTTAAATGCTTTGACTGACAAGCAGAGAGCCTCTAAATGAGGGCAGATAATGCAACTTCTTTGACCTTTGGCTGCTTACGCTGTTACTTTGTTTTCTGGAAGAAAATGGAGCAATTACCTATAACTTACTTGATTAAGAGCCTTATTTTTCACTGATGTATGTAGGATCTTATATACATATGTATGTATGTATGTAATATATGCAATGCTATGCTATATATATATATATATATATATATATATATATATATATATATATATACGTGTGTGTGTGTGTGTGTGTGTGTGTGTGTGTGTGTGTGTGTGTGTGTGTGTGTGTGTGTATAGATATACATATATGTATATGTAACATTAATTATTTAGTTCTGTTTGCATATTGCTTAGTAACCATAGTGCCAATCATCTGTTTCTGCAGAGGGTGTCAAACCTCTGATGTTATCACTGATCTCCCATGGTGCTTCATGCCTATTTGATTGAGTATAATTAGCCCGGTCCGTGCACATCCTCAAACAAACAAATACATCACAGTAATTAAAGCCTTCTGCAGCCCTTCTGAGTTTAGTTAGCAGTAGTGCGTTTTATTTATTTATTTCTTCTTAATCGAGGGAAAGAACCTATGAGTCACCAAACCCTTTTGTTGGAATAAAACTAACATTGTCCACGTCAGTTTTAAATTCCCACTTCTCACAGCACAGCAGAAATTTCAATTATTATGGTTTTATTGCCGAATGCCTCAAGTGTTGTTTTTACAGGGGCAAACTGTGCAAAGCAGGAACTGATGAGTGTTGAATGGATCACATTGTTTCAGTTCCTGAGCTGAGCAAAACAGCGCATTGTGACACAGAGATATCGCCCTCTGATGAGATAGAATACATCACTCACATTGCCATTTCTGTGCCCAGCACATCTCAGCACCTCATGCCTGTGTGTTTGTGTGCCCTGGCTACTAAAATGTCACATACATCAATATGATAATTACGAAAGCATGCTGAACGTTTTTATGTTTAATGCAGATTCAAAAATTTGCAAGAGTTTTTGGGTGTTGGGTTGTTGTAATTGTGTTGTAATCTGTCAGGTCATTTGTAAATTGCTGATGATTTGTGTTTATCAGCATCACCCCACTGATTTGATTTGCATGGCTGAGTTCCTTCCTTCCTTAAATCGGTTCCAAAACTAAATGACATCCTTGTCCAATAGATATTGCACATTTACTTTTGATAAATAAATGTCTTTTGTATTTTGTCAATTTTGTAACTCTATTAATAAAAATTTGTGTCTTATCATAACATTTTGTATGTCTATAAAAATTTGTCTATAAAATAGTGTTATATACATAGTGTACATATGTACATATGTTATGTATCACAAGATACAAGCCATTGTACATTCTTTTAGCGACCCTGTCTACCACACCCTACCCAACTGACTCCCAATCGCGGACTCGAATCCTAAACAAGCTGCAATAACATTGTAACTCTTGCAATAATTCTCTCTCTCTGTAGATAAACGAGTTAAGCCATGTTCAGATCCCCATCATGCTAATGCCTGATGACTTCAAGGCCTACTCAAAGATCAAGGTGGACAACCACCTTTTCAACAAGTGAGTTCCTCTTAAACTCTTCTCCATTCACACCCTCCTTGTTTCTCAATGCTGTATTATTTTCACCCTTATCAGTGTAGTTCAGCAGTCTGTAATCTTTTAATCTTGTGGTATTAGAGAAGTCTAAAGATGTTTCTTTTGTGCACCCGCTATAATCTCTTTGCTGCTTTGCTTTTCAGAGAGAATATGCCAAGCCATTTTAAGTTCAAGGAGTATTGCCCTCTTGTTTTCCGCAATTTGAGAGAGAGGTTCGCCATTGATGACCAGGACTTCCAGGTAGGCTCTGTGAAGAGAGAAATAATATAAGGTGTCACATACAATCTGGTTGTGGAGGTTTTAAAAACCACAGTGCAATACTGAGGTTGAACCCTAAATTGAACACTATTTGCAACTGAACACTAAACAGCAGTATACTAGCTTCTAAACATAACAAAAATGGTCAAGTCTTGGTAAGAAACGAATGTGAAGAGGTAATTTAGTCATTAACTACTCAATTTGCTGTCGTAACGAAGATCATTATTCCCCGTAATAGCACAGTAAAGCAGTGGTTTCCCTGGATCCTTCAGCCTCCCACATACAAATGTTCTTAATTGCCCTCATATTCCTTTCCTTATTTCCCTTTCATGAAAGAAAATACCCTTTTAGGAAGAATAACTGCAATCAATGTGCGTTACATGGAAAGGCTTTTTCAATATTTTGAAAAGCGAGGAAGTTTAACGAGGAAGTTATGCTTTCGCTGTTCTCTGTAATCAGTAACAGCTAGCAGTCTTGGTTGGAGCTCGATGTCTCTTGTGTGGGTTTAAAAGGCATTACGTTTACATGACTGTAACCCTGACACATACATGAAAAACATCAGTTTCCCAGAATGTGCTGCTTAATTTAGAGTCTTGGTTAGAGATTTTCTATGTGAGTTAAGGTTAGGGTTTATTCTAGTGTAGTGAAGATTTACTCCAGGTTTCCTGTGTTATCCATGGCCTTAAAATAAGGTCTTAAAACATTAGCACACTTAAACAAATAGGTTTAAAGTTTTATAAAACCAATAAAATTGCAGTTAAACTATATGTTTTTAAAACTGACTACTTGTTGTGTCATCCAGCAACTATTTGTCCATAATAGTTAGTTAGGTTTGGGGTGATATCCACCTGTTCACCATGTTTAGAAATTCTGGCTCACACTACACATTTTCTGCAGTATTTTTGATGATGGAAAATGTCATGCTTTATCCACACAGGTCTATTATTGTGGTGTAATCTATTTAAATACACTCACCCCCCCTGTAAGTGGGCCGTTTTAGCCAGAATTAGGCACAGTGTGGACCAGACTTTATGCCTCAAGTCAAACGTCTGTCTACATGTGACTCCATGCACATTAACAGCAGTTTTATATTACAGATCAAGTCTAAACGTACAATGACTCGGTTTAGTTTTTAGTGTTGTGGTTTCTCAGTTCATCTTGGGTCCCCTGACAGCTGCCTGCCTCATCATCACTATATTCAGTCCATCTGTGTACACACTTCCCTGTGGAACAACCAGTCAGCTGAACAGCTCCAGGCTCTCAGCCTCACTCAGCCTAGGAACATCTTTAGCTTTCAAAATCTCATATCCTGCTTCTGGTTTTGTTGCATTTATCTGAGGAGTACCAGTGAATGTATAGAAGGGAAAATACAATCTTAGCTTTAAGGAACAGATATAGAGACTAATAATATGAATAGGGTATGTATGTTTGTAGTGGTATGTGAGTGGTCTGAGGTGCCAGAATCGTGCAGCTGTGACTGTCACTCACACTCACTAAGCAAAAGCAGTAACTCTCCAGTCGTTTCAAGTGCTTCATGTGTCCACAGCGAGCTTTTTTATAAAACTGGGGCAGACACGCTCACACACAAGGACAGACCAGTTCAAAACTGTGCACACTAACTGTGGACAAATGTTTTATGGTGCTAATAAAACATACTTTTAAATTGGTAGTGCAAATTTTCACTAAAAAATTTGTCTTAATCTCTTAAGATCTTAAATATCTTAGATAGTTCACCCCAAACTTTACCATCATTTACTCACCCTCATGTCATTTCAAACCTGTATGACTTTTTCTCCAGAAAACGGAAGAAGATATTTTGGGAAATGTCTGATTATTCGTACTACAGAATATCTGTTGTGTTCCTCAAAAAGAATAAGGTCATACAGGTTTGGAATGACATGAGTAAATGTGAGTAAATGATGACAACATTTTTGGGTAAAATATCCCTTTAAGGAAGATAAATTAGGAGAGTTTTACCTCTGTATAAATAAATGTGCGAATTTTTCTGTCTCTATGTGTAAGTGTTAAAAAGTCTCACAGTTTGTCTTTGAATTTGGAATAGAGTGTGAAAGATGCGTGTTGATAATGTGTGTTAAGAAGTCTCTTTTCCGTGTTTGCAGAACTCTTTGACCCGCAGCGCACCTCTTGTCAGTGAAGCTCAGGGCCGTAGTGGCGCTCGCTTTCACACTTCCTATGACAAGAGGTACGTCATCAAGACCATCAGCAGTGAGGACGTGGCCGAGATGCACAACATCCTCAAGAAGTACCATCAGGTGTGAACACGTACATTGCCTGTACAAGCTGCTGCAAAGCCATGGCATGTTATTTTAACGCTTATCAATATTAAATCACACATTAACAGTTTCTGGAATGAGTCCCAATGTGTCCTGCTAGCATATGCCTTCATTTGAGGTCCTGCAGTTGTTTATTTGCCTAGGACAGTGATTAGCTATGAGTTATTGAGATCTTTCTTGCCGCAGTATATCGTTGAATGTCACGGTACCACGCTGCTACCGCAGTTCCTTGGCATGTACCGCCTCACTGTCGATGGGGATGAGACCTATATGATAGTCACACGCAACGTGTTCAGCCACCGGTTGTCTGTGTATAAGAAATATGACCTGAAGGTGAGTATTATGGGAAATGGCTGACACTGTTACACTGACAGATGTGAATAGCAGATGATGATTATGATATGAGTTGACAGGTTTTCTTTTTCTTCTCTGTAGGGATCTACCGTTGCCAGAGAGGCAAGTGACAAAGAAAAGGTCAGTTTTAACCTCAAGCACAATCTCTTGAATGTAATTCTGTTACGGGGTGCAGAGAAATAAATAAGGTTCATACGACCGCTAATATAGTTTTTCCTGTATTTATTTCTTAGTCATGAGGAGCAAAGATTCTTAGAGGCAATGACATCTGTTATCTTTCTTAAAATAATTAATAAGGCCTAAAATAGTGTTAATTATCTGAATGATAATTGTATTTAAATTATTTTATTAAATTGCACTATTTACCTAAAAGAATAACATGCTGTATTTAATATAGTTTGAATTTTACTGTACAGAACAGAGCAAGTATAGGAGTGAGGCACACTGATTATAGACGTCTGTGTGATTATTGGGTGCACAGATGTAGGGCTATCCTATACTTAGTGTGTCGAAGTAAAGCGCAGTCCATGGTGCTTTTTTAAGGTGTGGTGCTTAAACCAAGAGGCTGTAAGCTGCTGTAGTATCAGTGCTGGGGCTGTAAATAAAAGGCAAATTTATTTACAAAGCTTGAGCTGTTTTTGTCATTATACATTGGTAAACTAGAGAAGAATATTTTGGATTAAATGGATTAAGACTTGGCTATTTCTACTTGTAACGTCACATGCCTGTATTATTTGGTATTATTAGAGGAGGGCTACAAGTTGCATTGGTGCTAATTTTTAGTTGTAATTATCTGTCATAAACTTATATGAATTTTATATTTTCTTATGTAGTAATATACTTATATAGTATGTTCTTATATAGAAATAGTTTCACATTTGCAGAAAAAATTCACCTAGTTATGTAATAGTGTAATGTTTAATACCATATATATTTAACCATAATGTCATTTTTCTGAAGTATGTATAATGGTGGCAAATATTTGAGTATTGCATAGAGTATTATTAGCGCTTCATTTATTTTCTTCATTGTTTCCTGTATAAGTCCAGGCCCAGAAGCCTGTGAACAACAGATGGTTTCCTGGTAGTCAGTGATGGCATGAAGTTACTCAACCTCTGTTTTAATCTTTTTATTTTGTTACAGGGTTGTAGACTCTAATCTTTGGCATTTCCTTGGATACTTTCTAGAGTGTGCAAAGCCCTCCCTTTTCCAAAATCAGTTCTGGAGAGAGATGAAAAGAGACAAACATTCTCATTTCTCATCCGTTCACAGCTGCACAGAGAACTGTGCCACCAGCTCTAAACCGCACTCTTGTTCTTACAGATCTGTTGGAAACCCTTGTGAATCCCTTCATTTTTGATGACAAATTCAAGTATTCACTCTTATCACTCACATAAACCAGGCAGGCAGTTCTTTTCACACATATCTTCTGTGCTGCACTAGCAAAGTACAACTGATTATCAGTTTGATCCAATGCAACTTGCACTGCATTCAGTGTATACATTGGTTTGTATTCCCTGGGAACTGAACCCATGACCTTGGCATTGCTAGCAACACGCTCTCCCAGTTAAGCTACAGGAACTTCATTAGATATAAGTCTTTTGGCAAACCTGCCACTGTGCTATTGTTGGCTAAAGGCAGCTTTACACATGGCTGTTGAAACGGTGCCAATTTAAGGTTAAGGATGCCGACCGTCTGCCTGTGTCCCGCAAATGTAGGATATAAGGCTTCACTGACTGGAAAAGCAAGTGCTCAAAAGACTCGATGTTTAAGCAGCATGTAAGCTGCTTGTTGCATGAGCAGGTCATGAAGAGGAGAAATGGTTCATTTTCTTGGCAGAGTCTGTTTGTATTCTGAGAACAGCTTTTTATTTAATAGTGCTTGTACATTGGTCCAAATGTGGACTTTAAAGCATATTTCTAAGAAATACTTGTAAAACAAATGTTTGCGCTCTGGTTCTGCTCAAACGCATGTTTTAATGATTCGCACAATCACTTGCATCATGGAGATACTTTGCTTGAATTTTACTTTGTGTATTGGCCACAAAAAGTTTTCCCACATTAAATGTTAAGTATACTCTTGTAAAACAGTCCAGGGCTGTTTTCCCTAATCACACATCAGATTATCCTGTCTTGGGTTTAGAGGTCTTGTCTTAAGCCAGGCTGTGTTGGCATGTGCTATGTGAATCAGAGCTGCAGCTTATTGAAGATTTCTCCTTTCACTCTTTAATCTCCATCAACTTTATTACAATACAGATTGTTGTTATTCTATTTTGTTATTCTGTTATTTTTATTTTTGCACGTTTGAATCTTTGCTTAACATTTATTGTTGAATTTTCTGTTGAAAGATTCTACCATAGGTATTCATGTCAACATTTAGCTTAGTTTTGTATATGCCCAGTACCAGGGTTTTCCTTAGCCAAACAGCTGAGATTGTCAATGACCCAGATTTCACAACCATACGATAGGTGTATATTTGCTTTAGAGTGTTGGCAAATAGTAGAGGCTGTTAAAGTCCATTATTATGGTTGTTACTGGAGTCTAGCAAAAGGCTACACCAATGAAATGATTACAGAGAATTGCTGGAGCAGGTTTGTTTTGGAGGTTTAAATCACCCCAGAGGAAATATTTTCGCCTGCATTTGTTTCTATAGTTCGAACAGGCCATAAAAGATCATTACCTAATTATTAAGTAATAAAGTAATTGCTTGCAGCTGAGCTAATACATAACGTTGCTATGTTGAGGTATTGTTTGAGTATTGAGAAGTTTTGAGTCGTTTTGAGTATTGTTTTGTAGCTGGTTTTTGTATTGGCTTGTCGAGGCTATTTGATCATTACATCGATGCATTGAGCAGCATGTATCTTAACATCTGGGTTTAGAAACTCATTACAGACATGTGCCATCTTAAATTATCCCCACATCATCTCTCTAAACGCAAATGTAGATCAACTAAATGAGACACACTCTGAGGCCATTGCCTCGTTTGTTTATAAGAGTGTACCAATACACTACAGGCAGTTTAAGAGTAAAGAAGGCAATTTCAAAGATGCTACCAAAAGCTGCCTAGCTTTGAAATCATAAGATCTGTTCCTCAGAGTGCTCTTCAAAACCTCCACCAGCACATGCATGCATAGTTTGATTTAATCCCAGACATCTGACCGAATACAAAGATTAAAACATGTATATCTTCTGGGAAAGGCACAGGACCATATATTAATACATAAATATTTAGACCACTTAGTGATTGTTGTCAGGATGTGAGGAGACTTTTGCTCAGCATAACAAGAACGTTTCTGGAAAAAAATCGCACAGCTGCTTTTTAGTGCGTCTGCAGCGCCCCCTGCTTTATGCTACATGGTATGACATGACAAGTGTGTCAGGACCTGAACGTATTTGAAAGTTGCTGAAGAACGTAGCTCTTACAGTCAATTTCTGAAGCACGTTAAATGTTACTCTTGATCTTTTCTGCCAGGCTAAGGAGCTCCCCACATACAAAGACAATGACTTTATTAACGATGGACAGAAAATATACATTGACGAGGAGAGTAAGAAAACCTTCCTTGATAAGCTTCGGAAAGATGTGGAGGTAAGAATTTCACCTCATGTTACAGGGTACAATGTTTTGTGCATTATCTCCCCCTTCTCTCTCTTTCTCTACGTTTTTTTAATCATTTATCACTGTCTTTATTGTCTTTCTTGTCTAGTTTCTTGCTTTACTGAAGTTGATGGACTACAGTCTTCTGGTGGGAATCCATGATGTGGAGAGGGCAGAACAAGAGGAGGTGGAGAGTGAGGATAATGAGGGAGAAGAGGAGGGGGAAAGTGATGGAGGGATTGTCGGCACTCCTCCTGACAGTCCCAGTAACACTCTGGACAGCAAACCTCTCTCACCGGGAGACTTCGACCCCAGTATTGATGTCTATGCCATCAAAAGCCATGAGAGTGAGTGGTGTAGTGAATACCTGCGTATGTGCTGTACATTATTCAAATTGGTTCTATGCAAATTCTGTACTGTTCAATTGCGTTCTTTTGAATTAGTTTACTGAATCATGTGTCTCTGAAATGAAGACACTTTCTGATGAAGACCTTTTTTTTGTCTTTTAGGTTCCCCTAGAAAGGAAGTCTATTTCATGGCTGTTATTGACATCCTGCAGCATTATGATGCCAAGAAAAAGGCAGCTCACGCAGCCAAGACAGTAAAGCATGGGGTTAGTGCTTTCAAATGAAGATTAACCTTTCTTTCATTTTAACATCTGCTTTTCAATACTTTATTTCTGTTTTACTTAATATTCCAAGTCTAAGCATAGATGAGAGAAACATATTTAGTTTATTAGTCTCAATAGCCGGTTATACAATACATCTGGTGTTGGTAGATTAAAGATACATTTTGTTGTTTATAATCATTGAATATGAGTGGCAAGAATTGCGTAATGTTTTTTATAACCTGAAGGACACATAAAAACCAAAAGTACAGTAAAATTTCAGTATTAACAGTCTATTTCAGATATTGCTCCAGGGGTTCTCATTTATCATTTATTCTCTAAAGTGTATGACTTAAAGCTTGTGAAGGCATTGATATTAGACATGTGCTGCTTTTTTCATCTTAGGCTGGGGCGGAGATTTCGACCGTGAACCCAGAGCAGTACTCGAAAAGATTCTATGACTTCATCACTACCATTCTGCCCTAGTACAAGGCAACAGAGTCCACAGGAATAAAGAGGAATGCCAGCAGAGGGGTGTAGAACATTCACTTACCTGCTCTGCCACAGGGGGGCACCCTTTCAGCAGCTACAACCACCATTCGTTTACATTTTGAGTTTCATTTATTTGTTCTTTGTTTTGTGGGACCATGAGAGTGATGGAAAAAAGGACAACAGTTGTAACCTTTTTTGGGAGGGATTGGGGGGTAGGGCTTTTTACTGCTTTCTAATCGCATGTTCCTTATTCTTGTTTGTTCCATTCGTTATTTTTCCTGCCTTTTAATATGGAAGAGGACAGAGAGGAAAGAGAGCTTGTGTGATGGTCTGTCATTCAATTAACGGATGTGTAGAACGGACAACTTAATGCCATTCTAGAATCTGGAACTTCTCAATTGGAACTTCACAGAATCATTTATCATACGCTAGGTCATCAAGTCCCTGCCCAAACCCACATTACCCAACCCCCGGCTGCCCATTCTGCTCTATGTCCACCAGTGTCTACAGTTTTGTTTGAGCTTTGCAGTGATTCAGAGACACCCTAAGCACTTGACACCACGGCACCCTGTTTGCAAACTCTCCTTACTCACAGTCCTTTTCCTGCTCTGGACAGATACTAACCAGAAATGCTCTTTGAGACATTTACAAAAGAAGGACCCATTGCCCTCACTTGCCTTCTGTGGACAAACAGCCAAATCTGTCTGTCTTGCATGTTCCTTCAGTGTTCCGAGGCAAATGCGTGGAGGTACTTTGAGATGGAGGCAAAGGTTCCGGTCATGTTTTGTTCTTTTTGCAGCGACTTGACTCGAGAGAATGAAGACACTGAAGCAGCAGGATCAGTGGTTTCTCTTCAGCCGTCAGTGAATTCTGTTACATTAGTGATTCAGTTGCCATCAGCACCTTAAACTGTTGCACTTTTTATTAGGATCACTCGGTCTGTTACGAGCTGCAGCGATAGCACTATGAGGCACCGTAAAATGCCGCCTTGTGATTTCACGTGTTCTCACGCATATGCTTGTTCTTAGCAGACAAAACATTGTTTACCTCTTGCATCGTACCAGGACACACTCATTTGTGTTGTTTCAGTATTCCATGGAGGTTTGGTGAAGGGGTGGCTTTGTATATATATTTTTTTGTTTTTCTTTGAATTGTGTATGTCTCATGAATTTTGTTCCAAATCCTTTGAACGTTAAAATTGGCAGCAAAATCAAAAATGTATATTTGCACATGATGAATGGAACCAAAATGTCGTTCACGTAATCCTGCTGGTTCAGCAGTTGTATTTACAAGGGAAACATAATGCCTGTTAGCAGAGGCAAATTTACGTTTGTAAATGGCATTGGATTAGAAAAAGGTAATATGATTTAGAGCTTAACATTTGCTTCTTGACTTACCTAATTCAAAGAAAAAGCCTCCTCTTATGTCGGTTTAGGTTTTTTGATCACTTGCACATTTTACTTTGAATTTTAATTTTAACATTATAAAGTCCGAATATGAAAGCACCACTCTGTGATTCGGTAAAAGTGTTCTGATAAATGAAGAATGTTACTGTTTTTAAATAGTTCAACATGAGTACTGTCTAAAAAAGGAAAAAAAGAGAACAAGTGTTCCCATTTTTTTATGTTCAATCTGGTTTAGGCCAGAGATGTATATTTTATGCCTATTGTTTTATTTTCCTGTGCCCTGACACCCCCGCCCCAGGTCTATTATTTTTAAGACGGTCCCATATCTGCTTTATACTGTGTTTTCAATGTATACACTGTGCAAGAGTCGTGCCTTTATACAAATTATTTAATTCTGTGTTTTAATCTCTGTTTTACTTCAAACAGAAGTAAAATGTTATTTTCTAATATTAGGGTGGTTGTTGGAAAAAACAGACATTTTTTCAGTGTTTATTGTTATCTGTTTTTTCCCATAACATACTGTTACTTACAAACAGATAAAAGATATTACTTTGTGTTCACAACACCACACCAATGAATAGGTCACTATTTCTCCTTGGCCGCCTAATTCTATGTGCAAGCCTTTTGGACAAGAGTGTGCATTGTGAATTTGTTGATATGACTAGGTGTGGCTCTTGTTATAGTGTTAATTGTAAATTGTGTTCAGGCTTTATCAAAGCATTTTATCCGGAAGTATTACCCGGCACCCATGTTACAGCGTCTTTGGTTAGTGTTTCATTTTATTAAATAAACTGAGCGCTGCTTGTGTCCTTGGGAAACCATTGCGCAGTGGAAAAAGATGCATTTTTTTATTGTGCTCTCGATGGGAAAGAAAACAAACCCCGGCCTTCTTAGATGTAATAATACTCACAAAAACACGGGCATGGCAAAAGAAGCTGTCTTAGCAGCAAACTTTGATGGTTATTAGTGCATCGCTTCAGCTTCTGGTTCTGGATTCACACGCAGCGATATATATGTGAATTTCACTCCATGTGAAAAGTGCTACAGTGAGATGCAGCTTCACGCCTTCTTGAGAGCCCTCCACCATGTTCTTCATTTGCCAAACGCATTATTGCTCAATGTCTTCATTAATGGATAACTCATCACTTTGAAAGCTTTGGAAGAATTGTAATGTACTGTGTAGCGGTCGGATTTTTATTTTTTGAAGCGTTACGAATGTCGGATAAATTTTATTTGAATATGCAGGTTTACGGGCTCACTGAAAGAAAATGAATCCCCTAGTTTGTGACTGTTCATGTCGTTTTTATAATCTAGCTAGTGAAGGAAATAGCAGGGGGATCTCTGGTGTAATGCGCATCACACTCACAGATAAGAGTGACTAAAAGTTAAAAAAAACGGAAAGCGAGATCCTGTCTCATGTGCTATGATGTAAATCGATATAATACACTCCATTACATAAGCATTGCTCAAAACAATAAAGCACTTTGTCTGCAATTAACGGTGCAATGTCTCATCCTGTGTTGTTGACTTGCAATTGCGTGCGTGAAAAGAGAAGCTGTTTGTGCGTAATGCAAAAAAATGAAAGGTTGATAATGTGGGCTTGTGACTGCCAAATCAAGTTTGCTCAATTCTTTAGCAAGCATTGCTCATTTGTAAAGTACACATTGTGCAGTTTGCAAAAACAATGGCCTATGTATAGCGTATGAGCAAAAGCTGAGCTTAATTGAAGAGAAAGTAAAGCCCACAGGTCACCAGATGACCTGGAAGTTAAACGTCGTTTCAAGAGTCACCTGTAAGTAAGAAATGTCTTGAATAGGCGATGAAATTTGATTATTTACAGTTTAATTTATTATTATCAAACATTCACAAGCCTGTTTATCGTGACTGCCTAAACGTTGCTTTGAATGAACGCTTGCTAATGATTCAAATGTACATTTATTTTTCTGCAATTGTCGTATAGACAAACGGTGTCAAAAACATACAACTGCTTTAATATAGAAATCTGTGCTGGTGGCATTAACAATAAAGAAAATTAAAAGACGAACTTTAGCTGAAATGTTTTCCTCAACCGGTCTAATAAAACATCGAAAAGTGAATGATGTGCCAAGTGTGCTCTCATCACCAGGCAAAGTCACAAATTCAAAAGTAGACACAGAGAAAGATTTACGATTGTTAATTTATAAACCATTGTCAAACATGGCCTAAAATCTGCACGTAGGATATTTTAAGACGGATGAGACCCTGTGCCAAAGGTATCCTAATAAAGATACATTTATTATAAGCTTCTTCTAAAGCTAACTTCTATGCATGTAACTTAATAAATTGTAACAAAACAGATCTACAGTGTTTGTTCGGGACTTCTTGAAGTGCAGTCTTGTATTTTCCCCTTTACCCCATTTGCGGCCTAATTCCCAAATTCCCTGTTATTTACGTGGCAGGTTAAAACCTGTAAATTTAGGAGTCACAGCACAAATCCTTCACTCGATTTAGCCAAGTACACAAGTGATGATAAATATTATCTAATTTTTAATAAAATATGCATTTTAAACTATTTTAAACCAACTATTTTAAAAAATACATAAAACTTTCATTTACAAAGTAGATCTGAGATCTACTGAGATTATTTTGAACCGTCTGAGATTATTTTGATTCGGGTTAATCTTAATCTTATGTGAACTGTATAGAGCTTTCACTTTACTTTAACATACACGTTAACTGCTCACTTTTTTGATTGTTCAACCTAAAGAAATGGTTTTGCGAGACATGCTACAGTTTTATTGTATTACAGGTAGTTTATCTACACTGGCTCTGTGCATTAGGCTTATTGGTTATGTAGAACTATGTTGCTTGTGTATTACTCGAGAATTATTATAAACCCGCGTTTATTTTTCTCTATCTAGTTTGCATGTAAGGGCGAGATCGTATTATCAAAAACGTTTAATAACTGTGACCAGTTTTAACAATGTAATCATTTGAACATTTATCATTGTGAGCTATGCTCTTTTACTTGTACTCAAATACCTACATTTTATGTTTTTAATTTCACCATTTGTTCCTTTTAAATGCTCTGATGATCTTTTTAATAGGGTATGAAAGCTCCACTGTTTATTAAGATATGCTTGTCTATGGCTTAGTATAACTTCACGGGAGATTCCTCGATATGAGCCAATAGTGCCACATATAGGGTGAAATGATGAAGCGATAAACAGGAACCAGGCACATGGACATCCAGTTGCAGTCAGTCAGTGTCTTCTGATTTTCTGTATCAGATTGTTTTAATCAGCAGTATATATAATAGTTGCTTCAAAAAGGTCCCTGCGGGTCCCCCTTTGAGGAACTGTGAGAGACCTGGGGCGCCGTCTGGAAAAGCTGTTTAACAGATAATGTCACGTTAAAGGGACAATGGGAAGAGACCCAGGGCCAGGATGTTTAGATCAATATTATCTTCAGATGGGTGACACACAATTCTTTGTTGTTTAGGTCAGTCTCTTTCTGGATGCCCTTTAGAGCAGGTAGACCAGGTTAGAGCTTCTCTGAATGTGAGTGTAGAGCAGAGTCTCCTGCATTCACATTTATCTAAGCTCGTTTTGTTTGGTGCAGTTGTTTTCCAAACAAGAGTATGCTACAACCTTCAATGCGACATGTTGCGCTTTACTCCATCTATAGGGCAAGACAACTGGAGAATCTGATAAAACTGAAGGTGTTACGTGTTTGTCAACTGTTTGCAATGCGCCAATAAAATAATACTAATAACAAACTTTGAAGGATTTTAACATTGTTTTATTACAGAAACCTTCGTTTACTAATGTAGGCTTCGTGTTCACGATTTTACCCCAAACATCAAAATGAATTGTTAATTTTGTCAAATTTTCGCAGAATGCTTACATTTTACAGAGGCATAGATTTTCTCCCAATTTTTAATCTTTTTCATCTAATCATATATTCTAATTACTATGATAACATAATACGCGTGAAAAATGTCATATTTGTATACAAAAGAAGAGTCGTTGTTTTCCTAAACGTTGCTTTAACGGTGCCAACAGGCGCATTAATTGTTACAAATCGTTACATTGCGCATTAATGAAACTTTTCGTGGGAACCGTGTTCTGATTTTAAAATCCTAGTTTTCATTATCATTAAAATAAAACGTGCTTCGAGAGAAACGAGCAAATGCACAGCCATCGTTTAATTGATGAGACTGTTTTTAGGGTGTCAAGGAGCTGACTGGGATTTGTCCGTTCCACCTTAAATTCTCCTGTCCTCCCCTTTAAGAGAAAATTCTCCACACATTCGCTGTCCGAGAGGGGGCGCTATTAGCACGTGTAATAGAGATCCGCTTGTGCGCCACATTTTTCTAAGAGCTGTCAGTTACGCTTCCGTTCTTACTCAAACGTGTCGTGAAATTATCAATAGTCTGTCATTTATGTTCAATGAGCTTGTGCACAGGACCCGACGCTGTTGTTCAAATGTTTGCGATAAATATCAGAGAACTTGTTTTATTTGCTGATGTCTACCTCCGCCGACTCACCATTTCTTCGCTTTATTCCGTATCGACTTTTCTTGATCTTACGCTTTACCTGTTTACTCAATAGCCAACTTCAGCTGACCTTTATAACGATAAAGGCAAGCACAGCTGAGGCTAGTTTGAAGACTATCAAATATTGCATTTATGTTTACACATAGCCTGTTTTTACAAATTCCTGTGCGAGAAGGAAAAGCCCAAACCTTTATGCTTCGTATTTTTCGTTCTTCGGTTCTCGCGTACAAACCCACGATGTCGTGATTTATTGAATTAGCAAGCCGTTTCAACAGTGGATGGCTTTTATGATAATGAAAGTAAAGATAAATAAGGTGCCTGATAATATTATCGCATTGCAGCACGTTTATACAAGACGAATCAGAGTGCAAGAATTTAGTGTAAGAAAGACTTAAATCCAAGCCAACAGAAACACGGTTTCGCATTTCGATACATCTGAGCAGTTGATTAAACAGAATAATACGCTATTCTGCTGTAGATGTGTGTCAAAATTACTTGAGTATGCGGTTGCAAATGGAGGAATAAGATCGTTTAATACGCCCTTTGCTTTTTTTGAGGATTTTAGAGAAGCAGGACTAGGTTGTGTTGTGCAATAAACAATTGTAAAAAAAAAAAAAAAAAGTCTAAATGCGACTGTTTATAATTGCCAAATTTATTAGACTTCGCACACAGTGGACAGGTGACTAAAGATAACTCTTGCTTAGTCGTGGCTGGTCTGCCTTTGTGTACGCTTCTTAAATACTCTTAATATTTCTACATTCATTCACAAACAGACTAAATTCTGCAGCACTGAAATGTGATTGTTAAAATAATGCGCTACATCTCGTTTTAACAGATCTTAATTGGTTTAATCCACGGTTCCATACAATTATACCGGCTATGGATTACAATGGTTATGTAACTGTGCGTTGTATGTTTCTTTGTTAAAGCCTTGCGATGTTAAACTGCTGCGTGCTGATCTCAGAACGGTCTTTGTTTATCACCGACCCAAAGCACATTTCTACCAGTGTTATGAAAAGTGTAAGTCACCTAATAAGACAGTTACCTTCAGGGGAGCTTGCTGTTGTGTATCAGTGAATTGTTTTTACAAGTGTTTTTGAAAGAAATTCTTGTGCTAGAACTAGGATTACTGATTGGTTTGAATGCAGGCTAATTCAATAATTGATTTTCCTAAGTGATTTTTCCTAATTAGTTATTAGGGCATAAAAATGACAACTTCCTGTGTCTTAAGTAGCAATGACAGAGCTTCGAAAGCTGTCGGCTTTAAAGAGCAAACATTAAACAAAATAAACACAACAGCTGTTTTCTAAATGAACGAGTTCAGGAGTAGACTATTTGACTTTAGACCAACATGATTTCTTTTGGCTTGTTCAATAGGTTACATGCACATTTATCAGTTTAATTTACGCTCTTAACTTCTTTTTCTCAATCAGCTTCATAATAACTACTTGCAGTTTTGTAACTCTACATTTGGATTTATTTCAACGAATTTGAAAAACTTAAATGACTTGCCCTGATGAAAAATGTCACAATTGTACAAAATGTGCCGTCACCAATATCACTATCAATTTCATTTGTAACTTAAAAAGGTAGTAAAAAGTAGTAATTGTACGGTTCTTTCTTTCTAATTGAAAGTTTGTGAAGTTTTTGCAATTTTGTTCCCACCCTGGGCACAAAGCCTTCATAATTTAAATGTTTTTTTAAGAGGAGAATTCAGAATCAAGGAAAATACAAAAAATCTTTTAACTATGAAAATTTTTTAAAATATTTTCCTCATGGTCTAGGGACTCACGGCCCAGGTCACGGGGTCATTATGCATTTGTTTGACAATTGTTAAAAAGCAGAGGATCTCTGTTTAAAATCATTATAACAGCTGCATTTACTGGCCGAAGACAACGTCCAATGACGCCGTTTAATAAATAAAAAATATGACCGAAAGAGACAACATCTGTTGAGCCAGTACTGTAATGTGGAACCTGTCAGAAATTCAGAGAATATAATGGTTAAGACGAGCAAAATGTAAAGGAAGGAGCTCTAATTGCTTAATCAAATCTTCCTTCACACGGTATGTTTTGTTGCCTTTGTCTGAATCTTCTTTTTTGGGATTGTGTGGGGGTAGGTCTATATACCCGTTCAATTTATGCACATAACTGAAGGATCCCGTTTTCACGAGGTCGATGAGAACCTTTGTCAATCAGAGCAAAATATCTTCCCTTTCTTCTCCTTAACTAAATTATGGAATAGGTGCTATTAATCCCAGGGAAGTGACACATTTTAGACTCATCTGCTCGTACCATGATTTCATTTCTTATAAACTAGTATGTCTTAACCTAGAGATCATCTAGTTTGTTGGATTTGTGTTCTCACATAATACAAAACATAAATTCTTATGTGATAGCTGTATACTGAATATCATAATGACAATACTGTGTTACAAAATTAACAATTACTTCACTGGCTAATATGATTGCAATTATTAGAAAGCTTAGTAAAACTCTGAAATATAGGCGTACACATAGCCGGTCTTCCTCGATCTTTACTTTTGAAAAACAGCAATTGGTCGTTTAATTTGTTTTAAATGGTTGTAAATGAAATTGAATTGATAGACCTATTAAATTATATTAATGATGTCTTAAAACTACCGCATATCAGTCAAATCGATTAGTATTCATTTTCAAAAACACTTATTCTTAGTCTAAAAGATTCTTTTAATCACACGTGAAAATGAAAACCTGTATTCTTTTTCTTAACCTAAAGTAACTTAGTCGTAGTTAGAAGACTACATTAGAAAGCCGCTGAAGTTGATTGTTTTGTTGGTTGAACACAGTGATGAGTTTTTGCGATCACATAGCAGCATTATTTTTCTCCCGAGTCCTGATCCCATTACAAAAGAGCTTCCGTGAGGCCACTTATCCTGTTGGTTGAACCACGTGTCTGTATAAAGCCAGGGTTCTTATAAGCCTATGTCAAAGTTTTACTGAAGGTTTACTAAATATTAGAAACGATTTTTATTGCTCTAATCTCATTAGGTTTAAGTGCTAAAACCTCGACCTATGTAATTTCTTGGAATATTTGTATTTCACAACATTATATTTTTATACGGTTTTTAGTCTGCTAATAGCTTTATTCATTAATTGTTGTGCGAGTTAATCGTCTTATGACATATATGCTTACAGTAAATTGAGTCAACTTAACATGTCTACATTTGTAAACAGCTCGAAGGCTAATTTCTCCACAGGTTAGTCCTTTGAGCGAAGATCAACGATAGATTAAGCATAAACTTGTTTGCAGATTGAAATATCTTTTCTACTGAACACCCTAATGTCTGGCCCCTTGAGTTCTGTGAATGATTAAGCCTCGAGTCCATCTGATGAAGTCAGGCCTCGAAATGAGCCAGTCAGTGTATTTAGCTGTGCAAAAAATCGCTGTGTGTGTTGTTGGCCATGCTATAATTTGTCAATTACCTATGGGATGCATCTTAAACCCTTCTTAAAATGGCCGTGTGGTAGTGCTCGAAACGCGTTCGCCTTGGTTAAAAGCAATACATCTAATCCTAGCTTTGTTAATACCTGTAGATATTATACCAAAACATACTTTTATCTATAGGCCTGTTTGTGCTGACTGGCACATTTAATGCCAGTTTAATGCTTTGGCCACTTGACATGATCACAAAATATGAACGTATTGTTATTTGTATAGTACAGTAATGTGGTTGTCAAGAGCTATGGCTATGCCAAGACTAAAAAACTGTAGCAGGCCTATTGCACCTCTGGGTCTATTTGCATTTATATTATTGCTTTTTAAGCGTCTACATGGCTGATTTCTTATTGCTTAAAGCGTATCTTTGTATGCAAGCACGAACAATAAATTATATTTATATTTATTGTATAGCATTACATTTATTTTAGCTGTAATTTTGCAATATTTTATTATAGCTTTGAATTGCTATTATGTAATGTAAAGTTTACATTAAAAATGTAAAAACAACATGCTAGTTGTTGTTATTTTACTCCTAAAACAGGACAATCCATTACTAGAACTGTGAAGGAAAAATTACCGTAGCGATACATTGTATTATTATAAAAATTTGTTATATAGATGGACCATTCAAATCTCTGCATTTACCATAGTGAACTCTACAAAACCGACCACCACAGCTAACCTGGCACTTTATTTTCTGTTCATAACTGATAAACTGATGATTTCGTCCCCTTGTCCCCAAACTCTGTAATGCATTTAGTGTCTAACTAACTGTGTGCCTTTAGTGAGCCATTTTTATTTTTCTCTCTCTCTTTCTTCCTTCTCATCTCCTTCAAGTGTGGAAAAGAAAGTTTACATTGAACCAGTTATCGTAACTTGTATAATATCAGATATACAAGTTTTAGTATCACGATGATTCGTGTGTTTGTGTATGTATTTTTATGGGTGCTTTGACAATATTGTATGAAAAATCACACCAATAAAGTACTTTGAAAGGAAATTTGATTATAGTATTTCGTCTCTATTTCTCTCTTTCCCTCACTGACTTATATATACACACACACACACGCTTGGACCATCATAAAACTATAACATGTGAAACATGGTACTGTAATTAAATCACATCTCACGGACTCCACAGTTAAAAAATGCAAACGTACTCGCTTTTCCTGCTTCCTTTCCCCTGATTAAAGTAACCTATAGCCTTAGCACACTGCTATAGGCTTATAGTCTGCTCGAGTTTTTGTATAGCAGGGCACGAAACCAACGTTTCCAGCCCCCTCCCCCCATCAACACTTTTCTTTACAATAAACAACTTATCTCAGGGGTTGATCTCCCATTTGCATGCTATGTAAAGGGAATTTTAAAATCATTATTAAAAGGGAAACGCAATATAATTGGTATACTGATAGCAATGAACATTAAGTAGCTAAAAGCTAAAAATGAACGATCATATCACGTTACACTCAGATGTATTTAATGAACAGTTTGACCAGAAAAAAGAAAGTGCTTCAAAATCCATTATTCAAGTTTTCATTTTGAGTGCATTTATCCTACACAACAATGGTATCCAAAAAAAAAAACAAGAAAATCACAAAAATAAATATGCATTTTATAAACAACCAGTGACTTCAGCTTTAAAAAAAATCATGTCAAAATCTGACCTCAAGTATTGTAGCAAAAGCAGAAAGTTAAAAAATCAGTCCTGACTATATTGTGTTGCCATGTTTACAGCGAGTCACCGCCCATTTTTTCATTTCTGCTCATTGTGGAGATCGTGAAATTGTTTAACTTAAGGGGTGTTGTGTTTTGTGCGCTACATTCTGTTTAATTTGGCTAGCTTTCATTTCATTTTTTGAAGGTAAGACGACATAGTTATTCTGACACAATAAGGAACCTAAATGTTCCGCATTACAAAAACTAAACTGTAAAATATACATCATTTGTATATTTTAATCATTCGCATGTCGAATTTCACCCTATGTCGCATATTAAAACATTCATAAAGCGATGTACTTTCTTATTTCACAATACACATAACAAGTCCATTCATTAAATGCAGTCCATTACGTTTTTGATCAGAATGATGACTCAGTAGCCTCGCTGTCGCCAAGTGTGCATAGTCTATGCCTATTCAATTATAACTCACAGGCATTGTGTTTATTTTGTGCAGGAAATTGGTATACAATTGATTTTTTGGATCACGGAAGCAGTTGGCTGTCTGCTCTTAGGCTCTTGGCAGTATAATCTAAAAACTTCTTTAGTTCATTGGCGGATCTATCACAGAAACTATTCATTTTTAAAGGCCTGTTTCGGAGGCAGTCTGCTTTTGCTGAAGTAAACAAATATGGTACGTCATAGTACATTCATCACAAGGCATTTCAATGGGGCAAGGTACTCTAGTGGAACATCAGGGTAACACTTGAATGTTATTTTGCCCGATATTCGAGGTTGCGATTTTTAGGTCACCCATATATTTTATGGAAACCTAGGCCGATAGAAGAAAATACAATCAAACCACTATACATAAAATACAAAGCTACTTGAGTCAAAGAGAAATAAACATTTACAAAATTTACCCTGACCAGAATGTGTGTGTATTCCACTAAGCACCGAGGTCTTTATCTCTGATGTTGTCACGTATGCATAACACTGTTGTTTACGGTATGCCTTTAGGTCGCTTCGTATAAATCTCCACCATTTACAAATGAGAACGACTAACAAACCGTCCTTTCAAAGGCAAACGACCATTATAGAAATAGCACCGAACTCACGTTAAAAAGGTTTTTGGGTTACCTGGGATGGCTCTTTATAAAAAAGAAAGAAACATCAATATTTCACCTTATTGGGCATTAGCAAAGTGCAATGCACGGTAAATTTGTGCTCTAGTTTATCTATACCTTAAGTCACGAATGTGCTGTAGGACGATTTGGTGTTTTTCCCCTCTATTACTTCGTGCAAATCAAAAAGCTCCTGATTGTCAGTTAGAGGGCCATTGTGTTGGGCCTACCGTGAGAGTTATTGTGTGCTGCCTGGGAATGAACGCAGCCATGTGCCAGCAATTGGGGAATACCATTAAAATGAATAAATAAGAAGGGTATGGATCATAGGCCTACAGTAATTCTAAAAGACAGTATATTTGTCTTTTAGTATACAAAGTATACAAAGTCAGATGTCTTAATGACAAAATCAGCCACAGACCCGACAATCACTATAATGCCAGAATGAGAGATTGTTAATCCTGCCTGCAAAATGAATCCACGTTTACTCCATGAGAGTCTAGTCCACCAGGTCAAAACCAACCAAAATAAAGTCATTTTGAAAATAACCTGTTCTTGCTAGATCAGCTTATTATAAATACCTCTGTATATTCCCGAGTCCCAACCTCGACGGACAGACAGCCTGTGCTATATGAGGACGATGTATGCTACATAACAACAGGCCAACGTATTCATTCAGAACAACAGTGAAAAATACAACTGACGCGTATCAGTGCTAGTCAAAGTTTTAAGACATTTTAAGACAAAAGAACAGTGTTCAAGGGATGACAGAAGCTTTCTTAAATTTGTGGCTCGGAGGGGGAGGAACAACTGAATGGCCAAGCTGCCATCTCCACACCGGGTGAGAACGATGAGGCAGCTGGTTACTTCTTAAAGAGTTCAACGAGTAAGCGGGGCTCAAATCTCCATCGCTGCCAACAATCAGTGACGGTGGAGAGGGAAAATTTGCCATGAAGCTAAAGGGCTTTTTCTGAGATGCTACGCTGGTGCTCACACGTTTGCGTTTGCTCGATCCTACATAGTCTTCATTTAAGCCCTCACTGGTCGCACATTTTCCTGCAGATCGGGGACTCCTGTCAACTTTTACGCTTGATTTAGCTGATGTTCTCACACTTTCGCATTTTTTACCCAGAAGCATTGCCCGGTAGTTTTTTCTGACCCTTGCAGCATTTTTGCATTCTCCTTCCTCGGAAAAAGGAGTGTTTAAAGTGCTTTCAGATTCCTCGTTACAGGCTGGGTGTTTTAGGACTGAGATCTCTGAGGCTTTAATCGTCTCTTTGCAGTGGTCGGTTTCTTTAAAATGGGTTCTGATGGCCTTACCGTCGGCATCGTTATCCTTACACTGATTGACATATTCATATTCGTCAAACGTATCCTCCACTTTAATTTTCACGTTATTTAATAAAACAAGCGGCGCTTTGACTGCCCTGTTCCCCTCATTGTTAAAGCCTGAGGTCGAGATGGGCTCCTCTGCCTCTGTTTTGATAGCTTTTGTAGGTGAGGGAGGTTTTATAGGTGAGGGCAGTTTGAGAGAAGTTTTCGCATCCCTCTTGGAATTTGCTGCTAATGAAAGATTGCTGTCACAAGACTTACTAACCGTTATCCCTTTGTCCGAAACACAGTATGATATCGAGGCTTGGGGACATTTGTTTGCATATCCTGGTATTCTTTGTTGGGGAAACGCCTTATTTCCATTTGCAATAGGTGTAAGGCCAATCTCTTTAATTATGTTAGCGACAGAGTCTGGGGTCTTTGGATCGCTGGAAAATTCAAGGCGTGACACTGCTTCGGAGCCCTTGTTTTCTCTTAAATCTGGGAAACGGGCCCCCACCAGGCAGAACTTTTGCACATTTGCGGCGTCACCATCCTTGCCTCTATCCCTCGACGATGCGCAAAACTCCGGTTTGCCAGCTCTTTCCAACACAGTCGGTTCTCCCTGGTTAGAGGGTATGTTCTGAGGATTGGGCCTATAGTGAAAAGTAGGCTGTAGGACCAGAGGTGCTTTTGTGTTGAGACTTGAGAACTTTGCACGCCTGAATCTAATGCTCTGCACTGAAACCTTGACTGGACACGGAGCTCGAGTCAGACTGAGACGAGCTCTCTTCGTCGCTACTGACATCTGAAGAATCCGAGAGGGAGTCGTCCTCATCTTCGTCTGAAGTTTCGGAGTTGCTGGTGGTGGAGAAACTCGATCCAAAATCCGAATCGTTGTTCACCCGTTCGGAGATGGAACTCGATTCCGTGTCGCTGCTGCAGCTTTCCTGAAAATGTCCAGTGTGTCGAGGGTCGACGTACAATCCATGCTCAATGAGGTGAAACTCGGTTAAAGATCCGTTGGGAACTTTGGGTTTACAGCACTTTGGGACGACCAGAACCGGGTGGCTGCGTCTGCTCCTCGACCAAAACTGACTCTCGCGCTTCCTCTTCCTTTTGTAAAGTAGGTCTGCGTTGCCTTGGTGCTTTGACTGCGCTGCAATGGCGGACTGATAAAGCAGCGGCTGTCGGTTCACAACGTGCCGAATGAACGCATGTTTCTGATTAAAAGTCACACAGTTGTCGGGTATTTGAGCTGTTTCATAGTTTTTAAAGGGTGTTGATGCCGACTTCGTGACCGGTTGAAAATCACGGGCAAAGGATTTACTGTAAATTTGAGGTAGATTTGAGTGGGTGCGAGGGGCTGAGTCCTGTCGAGCAGCTTTCTTTTTGAATGAGAAAGTCTGCGGGACGCTATGCAAACTTAACCAAACTTTCTCTCTCCAAAAGTCACTTTTGGCAGCGGTGTGATTTTTGTCTTCGCGCATTTTGTCTGATTTTTTGTCCTTTTCTCTTCTTTTGTTTGATTTCAAAACGCGCTCAGTTTTACATGAAAAATACAGTGCCTCAACGTCCTCTCTTGAAATCAGAGTACATTTAGCTGCGTGGAAAGCTATAGAATTTATTGCTTTTAGCTTTCGCAATTCCTCTAAATCACAGTGATGCTTCTTCACGTTTAAATGGTCCATTCGTTTGTGTACAGTAGTCCGCGGGATATTTTTCAAGAGGTCGGTGAAGACTTGAGAAAGGGCAAACATTTGTTTGCCTTTGATAACCAAATAGCCCAGCTTTACACCCTGCATTTCCTCAAAACCGGATTCCAAGTCCCCCATTTTCTTCATTGCATTAATTCCAACATTTAGCGCGACGGATGTCCAGTAGCTTTAATGCTGCTGTTTCATTTCAAGGCATTCTGCTGACCAGTCCAGCATGGGCTGTGACATGTCCACACTGCGTGATGAACAAAAAGTTTTACATAAAAAAACAAGAATGAAATGATCAGTTTAAATTAAAACAATCAATCCATTGACCTGAGCACGGCATGATCGATGGAATGTGTGTGATGTTGCCGACAGGCTGGCTGCTGCCTGTCTGAGCTCCTGTATACCTGCGCTCTCTCAGCTCTCTTCCCATTTGGCCATGAGGAAAAAAGGAAGGTGAACGGCACTGCCAGTGAGAAGGATAAAAAGCGAAGGGAGCAAGAAAGGGAGAGAGGGGGTGAGCGATAGAGAGAGCAAGAGAGAGAGCGAGAGAGAGAGAAACAGAGCCTAAAATGCAGCTGCTATTCCCGTTGCTGGTTTAGTCACAAATAAAATGACAGTGGGAACCGAGAAAGGCCGGAGACACCTTCATCAATTAATGCCCCCAAAGTCGACGCTGATTGGACGTTACTGACAGGTGATGCAATAAAAATGGATATTCCAGCCTTGGCCACCCCCACCCCCTAGCTAATTTCCATACTGCTGTAATCCCACCTCTCTTAAATAGAGCAAATAATTCGCTCGTGACAAGTTCATATTAATAATAGTCATTATTTAGGAGAATTACTGTAGTACTTTGTATTGTGCTCGTGGCATTAAAATGACTAACGCTAACAGATTTGTGCGTTTGGCTGCATATGTTGGTGATGAACAGCGTATTAAAACTTGCATTGTACACATTTTAAGTTATCACGGAGTTATTGTTTCGTAGGCGTGTTCACATTTTCAAATTCACTTGTACGCTCTGCAAAATTTAACGTGGTTATCATTTGTGATTTGTCTACTTTCGGAGAGACGTTTGTAACTCGGAGAATATGGAATATGAAGCCAGGATTGTAAAATTACCATTAGCAGTTTTAAGTACGAGAAAATAGCAATCGTTGCATTTAACCAAAATCAAAGCTGTGTGTGTTTATAAACAAGATAGCACATTATATATTTTTGATACTTGTTGTTTCTTGAGTGTTATGTGTGTATTTCTGGGAGTTTAGATGTGGGTGTATGTGCACAAGCGTTCTGCCAGCGAAGTGTATGTTCATGTATAGAATAACATTGTTCGAGAAACCTTCAAAGCTGTTTATTACATTCCTTTGAGTGAAATTAAAACATGTATATATATATTAGTTATGAGTGGTTATTCAAACAGTTTTTACGGAGCCAAGAACCTAAGGAACCCATGTGAACAAAAAGTAAACAAATACCTTAATGATCTCACCTACAAGTTTAAGGATTTGTCCTTGCGCCACTTTTTAATTTGCCAGTTGCAATGATGTCATAAATGGAAATTTGAAGACATGTGCCTGTGATGTTAAAATATGTTTTAATAATATCTATCAAGGAAAAGGAACAATAAAAATCCTGGTCATTGTTTAATTTTGCATGAGTTTCCTCGACGAGTGTGTGAGAGCAATATAGAGTATTCATACTTTAGTGCGGTCGAACGTAGCCCATTTTTCTCAGATCATGCAACCTCCATTCCACTTCCTACAAAAGGAAAAAATAACGGGTCTTCACGAGTAAAGACTACCCCCTCCCCAATATGCGTCTGTGTACAGACATTTGCGGGATTTTTTTTACGATGACAATGTACCAGAAGAGAACGTACTGAATATATAAAAATGTCATGAGACAAAGAACAATGCAGTTTTTCCACGTATACAAAAATTAATTAATTAACACTAAACCCGTCTAACTAAACTGCACTGTATATATATTTTTTTAATAACATGAATGTTTTATAATATTGTCATTTAGGAAAGAACTGGTTCCTTGTAAAAAAAGGCTTTGCTTTTCAGGTGGTTTTTAGGAGACACACACACACACAATAGTCGGTTTGCTGCGTTTATGGCTTTTCTATTGTACAATTAATACATGTAAACTGTTTCTTTCATTACAATTCACTTACAACAATTCACTACGCTTACATGCAGATGACATGCCCCTGTTACCTTATCAAAGTAAATAATTACGATTCAGGATGAGTAAGCGTGTCATGGGCTTGAACATGGGACCTACCAATAGAGCTTTCAACGTTTACTAATATTTTACTGGCTTTTACGTTGGCAAGACCAGGTAGAGTTATCAAAAAGCCAAATGATTAACAAATAGTGAAATATGTGATACGTGATTAAATTCAATGACGTTTAAGACAATACATTATCTTGATTGGGATATTGATTGAACATTGTTAGATGTTAGAGAAGCTATGGTGTATTCTATGTGGTGAAGTGGCTCATATTAATTACTACAGTCCATCTGGTGCCAAATTCAGCGTCGGTATTTGTGCCAACGCGCTCCTACCTCATACTAAAGCCCGGTGCATGGACATAAAAATACTTGACTGTAAAAAAAGTATACTGCAAATGCTCTAGTTCATAAAGAGAAAGAGTTCCACATTGTACTTCTGGCTACCTTTGCAAGCGAGTCGTCTTGTTGAGTCAGATGGCTCGGTCTCGTGTAATTCTTGAGTGTTAAACCCTGTAGTGTAACTCAGTAATTCATACAACTTGATACTTTAAATAAAGTGACAAACAGAATATTATTGTGTCTAAAATATCAAAATAACCTCGTCTTACATGTTTTAACAGTAAATATATATATATATATATATATATATATATATATATATATATATATATATATATATATATATATATAAACATACGTCATATGCTTCATATGCATGACAGTTGACAACTCCTTTGACAACATTATCCTCCTTGTGTATAAATTCTCTTGCTCGTAGACAGTTGACATTTTCACTCAAAGCATTGGTAGCTGGATTTATGCAATTGTTCTGCCATTAAATAGGCTAAACAAGCCTCAGCAGTGATAAAATATTTCTATTTAATTTTATAGTTTTTCCACGTAATAGAATATGTGGCACAGTTGTTTTCCCCGTACACTCATATTTAAATTTTTAGCTTTCCAGCACTGTTAATAATCTATTTTATTCCAACCTCCGTTGAACTCTCTATAAGTTTTATTCAAGGGGCACACATCATTTGAAAGACAACATGCAGGTCCTGGGCCTTTGATTCTAAAACCTCACAGCTTGAACAGCTCTCAATTGTGACATGAGTGATAATGATTGATCTTCGACCCAGTGTGCATAGTCTTGGGTGAAGAGTTGAAAGTTTGGCCTCCAGAAACGGCTGACCTGCTTCGAGAATTATTTTACGTTTCTAACATTAACTTGAAAAGCTAAGAATTTAATTTGCCCATTGATCCAAGAACATGAAAAAGTTAGGATTTTTTATTACTTCCAACGCAATTTATTGGACTTAAACTGTAATTATGGCGCCTGTAGGAATTACGTAATTCCTCTTTTGTGGTGTTGAACTGTTAACACAATGTTGGTATATAGACTATATCATTATATAGGGGATGCTAATAAATTCAATAAAGCATACACTGTTTAACTTCCATAAAGCTACCGAGTTTATTATCTGACAAACACCACAAACCTACATTTTAATTTTGAGCACGAAGACTTAAGTTGAAGTATCATGTATATGCTGTAAATTATTAAAGAAATGCATTTACGAATTATTAAATATTTATATAATGTTTATGTGCACTGCTGCTGATTTATTGTCCTTTAATACGTGAATTAACGTACAGGTTAAATTATTGTTGTACTTTTCATACGCTTGGTTGCACAAAGAGAATTGTATTTTAGTGACCTGGCTATGTTCTAGGACGATTGGGAGTTTTCTTGCAGCAACTTCAGGATGGGCCCCGGACCCTGAGACGTGACGGACTCGCCAAGTGGGGGTCCGAGTGGTCTACCTCCCCACAACGTGCGCGAGCCTCAAACAGCATGGCAAACACGTCCGGTGACAAATGGAAAAGCGCAGTTCACCCCATTTATCATTAAGTTAGGATTATTGTTAATAGCGCGTACTTTTCGCTAAGGATCGCGATTTCAAAGTTTGGTGAAGAAGACTTTCACATTAGAGAGCGTGTGAGGTAAGAAGACGTTTATTCGTCGCGCTTTACCAAACAATAGGAGAACAAAGAAAACATTTCCTTGGAATCGAAGTTGTCCCGTAATTTAAAGGGAGAGCCTAAATCTTTCAGTGATTTCAAATACGGTAGCTGTTTTACTTATTTTAATGACACCTTTAGCCGACTGTTTGTTTTTTCTTTGTATTCACGATCAATTGGTAGAAAAAGTCACGGAGGAAGTAGGGATGTACATCTCCTTGAAGTTTAAGCACAATCAAAACATTGCGTGAGTACTTAACTAAGTTACATCTGGAAAGTTATTTTTGAGATGAAACAGTGCTAAATGTTAAGCGACCGCCAATAAGATGACAAGAGAAGTTCTCGTGGGAGAAATACAACCTAAAACTATACTGCGATACATTTCTCTCTCTTATTCAAACACGTGCACAGAGTACAATTTCAAAACGACTAATCTCGGAGTGCATACGAGGCACGCTTCAAACAAGACTCGTTCCCAAACAAGACAGCCCCAAAAATTCATGAACCTGTGTAAGCAAGCATCAAAAGCAGTAATTTGTTTTTTTATGCCAAAATACATACATACATATATATATATATATATATATATCCATCCCATATCAAAGAAAAATTTCTTTCAGAAGCCACGAGTTCAGGTTGCATTGGCTTTTTTAACCTGAATTTACAGAGTTATATGGTTGGGGGTGGGCTGAAATAACCTTTCACCCCGGCGTGTCATATCTGTTGTGTGCGTGCGTGTGTGTGTGAAAGCGTTTGCCCCTGAGTTACCCACAAGCCTTTGCGCAAAGAGCTGTTGTGCTACAGGCAAACTCTTCCTTGCTTGTTTGTCCAATCTCTCTAGTTCTGGAGCAACCCAAGAAAAACGCTTTACATACCTTTAGACGTTATCCTAAAACTTATGTGAAAAGATGCCACTATCACCTTCACTAAATATATTTACAAACGTGGTATTTGAATGTTGAAGTTGTTTTAAAATATGCTGTTAGGCTATGAAGCTCATGTAAGTAATTTTTTAGAATCACTGGTCACAAAATAAGTGTGTGTGTGTGTGTGTATATATATATATATAAGTGTGAAAAGGCACAACCATTCTTTTTAATTTGTAACAAACGGGTACGAGGATATACGTGGATACGAGGATACAAGCAAATCCGTGTACATAGGCCGGAGGAAATGGCACAATATTGTTTATTTTTTTTGGAACGGCGTAACAAGCCCATTGTCCAGAAATCTATGCAACATGTGGCGACAAGCAATTTTTAAATAATGCTAAAAATAGACCAGAAACTTCTCATATCTAAAGAGGTACAGGCTGAAATCGTAAAAATTCATAAAAAGCCATTTTACTTACAATGCAATAGTAATATATATGAAACATCACCAAATAAATCGTGTTTTTATATATCTGCACGTGACGGTTTTTAAATGGGTACAAAAACAGGTGCGCAATGAAATTTCTTTACTCTGGCATAAAGCTTTCAACATGTGGTGCTGAATAACTGTCTGATCTTTTGTGTTGTTTTTGTAAACCAACACAGCCCTGGCACAAGAAATTGTTCCGGCAGCTAGACAGCCTCCGATCTCGCACGACTCCAACGTTTTGTGGAAGAGGTAAAATTATGACGCTCATACTTTTAACAACTTTCCAACAAGCACAAATATTTTCCTTTTTTGGGACATGACAGGTTAAGTTTATTTTCTCTGTCACATGGTAGACCATTTAAGACTCTAACCACGTGAAAATGTAAATCTGTTGAGTGATTTAAAACACAAGTATAATGACCTGCAAAAGCTATTGCTGTTCTACGTTTAAGTCGCAACGTGTCTATCTTAAGTACTTAATAGTTATTATTGTTGTTGACTGGCCTTTTGTTTTGGACTTTTTATGTTTTGTTCAAAACGTCTGCTGCTCAGAGAGGGAGATTAAATGAAAATAAATGTTATCAAACACACATAGAAATAAACACACAAAATGCTATTGATATTCATTGATATCAAGCTTTAACCCAACTTTAACCAAAACGTAAAAAGAGTTTCTTATTGTTGTATTACACGTATGCACAAATGGGACTGGAAATGGCCTGAAACCATCGCTTTTGGTTGAGTTTGTTTTGAAGTCTTATACTGTGTGTTTATTAGCACGTCTACAAACTGTAGATTTAAGTTAAGTTATAAGATAAGGGGACAGCAATGTGTGCTTTCCTCCAGCTATGTTAAATTGTACTGATTATACATGTGCTAATCAAGTAACCTTAATAGTCAACACTTCGAGACTGTCGGAACAGTTAAAGCGGGTAGTCTTGGTGAAATGATGACAGACAGCCTATAACTCCAGCTTTCCATTGCTGTCTATCTATTCAGCAGTATATATATATTTATTACTCGATTCAATAATTTATTACGCGAGTAATAAATATATATTTATTACTCGCCTCTTTATTACTCGATTCAAATGTCAATACATTAGCGTAGCTATGAGAAATACCTAATGTCTGTAAAAAAAAAAAAAACTCAAGCCATGAATCAGTGTGATTCCCACTTGACTAAATATGTCATTCTCCGAGTAATGTAATTTACAGACTGATGTTTTAGTCCGGACTTCCAGTACTTGGACATCTGTCTATTATATATTTGTTTGCACTAGATGTACTGGCGTGCAGTTTGGCAAATAACCTCATGATTCACTGAATCTGTCTTAAGAATGGGCAATAAGCATAATAAGCATTTATTTCTGGTCTTGAAACTATACTGTCTTCATCTAAACAAATAAACGATGTATTACTACAAGTTGGAAGCGAAATATATTCTTCGGAGGTTAAGCTGGTAATTCATTTTGACAAGATCTTTTGCACCTTAATTAAACAGCATAACGGAAATTTGCTTAATTTAGCATTTTAATGACTAAATCGCTCTCAGCTTTAACTCGAAAGCCACGTGTGCTCCTCTGTAGGTTAACTTACGTTCAACATCATACATTGTCATTTCAATAGGCTACAAAACAAAACTCCACTTGCGGCGAGAAGTGGAAGCCCAATGTCACCCTAGCGGATAAAATAAATAAGTAAACACTTTATGTACAAACAACATGACAAAAACAATTTATATTCGCATTAGAAGGAAATGATCAGGTACATAGCAATAATTCAAATAATACCAATAAATACATAAAAAGAAATCAAATCAATCTAAAAGGCTAGGGCTTTATTTGTAAATCATATTCTTCGATTGTGGTGAAAATATTTATTGCAATTTATTTTTCATCACCTTGATAGCTTTTGTAGACTAGCGGGAAACTTCAATGGCGCTCGTCGCGTGCATCAAACAACCCCGCGAGGCCTCTACAGGCTCCGTCCTTTCTGATTGTTACGCGCATGCGCCTCCACATCCCGATAGCCTTTAGTGCTGGATTTGTGTTGAACCTTAAAAATACCGCCTTGCCATCGAAATATGGCTTTTCATCGAAATGGGAAATACAGTTCGACTTTCATGGGAGACAGGGATTCGTGAGACAAACGCTCGATCGCCTTTTTGTTGCTCTTTGTGTGCTGGTGGCGGTGGTAGATGGTATCCAGCGAGTTGTATCTGGCAGAGGAAGACGACGACTCGGCGAGTACTATGAAGGAGATGATCGGAGGCTGCTGCGTCTGCTCGGATGAGAGAGGCTGGGCCGAAAACCCGCTAGTCTACTGCGACGGTCACGGCTGCAATGTCGCGGTCCACCAAGGTAAATATAAAGATAACGGATTTAATGTGCTTTGTGCCGACGCGTGGTTTAATTGTTCTTTACGGGAGGCCTGTATGAGGCGGATGTTTTGATAAGTTCCCTGCTGTAGAGGTGAGAGGATTAGCCTAGCCTAGCCTAGCCTAGCGTTGCGTAGCTCAACCGACTGCACAGTATGACGAAAGTTTAATGTGGCGCCTTTTCGTAGTTGTGGGACGATAGTTAAGATATTTTGGTTGTTTAAGCCGATGGGTCTTGATACTTTGTAACGTGTCCAGGTCCTTGCGAGGAAAATGGCACGTCTAATGTTGTGTGATTAGCACGAGTGAAACAGCATGTCGTTCATGGCTGTTCATTATCTCTGCTGGTTCAAGAGCAAAACCGTGTCAGTAACAGATAGGGAAACAGATGAGTCAGACGCTCAGGTCAATACAGCCAGACTCATAACACTTATATTTATGGTTAGTCATCCAAGCTGTCAACTGTTGGCAAATAATTGACTATTATCGGGGTCGTGCTTTGTTTTATGTGCAGTAGTCCTGATATTTTTTTCTTTTGGTGCATTAGTTTCTGTAGGGCTTTAGATGACAGCTTATACAAATCTTGGTTATAGTAATAGTTAGGAAGCGTTTGTTCTTTGTGTGCAAGATAGAAAAAAGTGACAGTTTTAAACCAGAAAGTACATTTTATGCATGACATATCGCCTAGTTTTAATATTTTGTAATACTTGTGCATTTTTGTACATGCATATATGTTGTAAATTTAGCAGTGATGTCTGTTGTCTTGTCTAGTCAGAAAGTTTTTCGTTATATTTGACAATAGATGTCTTTGACTGTGTAATTAAACATTTTTGTACCGAAGCTCAAATGTGCTTTATGCCATTGGCACTGTCTGGGGTTTTGCTTTGACATTGGGACCTAAAGTAATAATTTCTGCTATGGAATGCTCATGATTGTTTGGATCTTAAGTCCAGATAAATATGCTTGTATCTCAGCTTTTGTTGGAGCTGTTTGCTATTCAAATAGATTTGATTGTCATTTCTAAGCCTGTTTGTCACGACTGTTTCTTTGGGGGCAAGGTGTGTTTCTTTGGGGGCAAGGTGTGTTTCTTTGGGGGCAAGGTGTGTTTCTTTGGGGGCAAGGTGTGCACACTTAGCCGTTAATATCTGCTGAGTTTCCTGGAGTTTGTATTATTATTTCGTATATTTATTGAGTTATGCTGTGTAACTGTATCAGTTGTATTCCACTTGGCAGTTGAAAGTAGAAAACAGGTCAACTGTTGCTTTTGTTTAGCTTATATTAAATTGGGTGATTTGTTTTTATGTTAGATGACTGGTCTTGCTGTTCAGTTCATTGAGAGGCCAGCATTTTTGACACAGATTTCTGATAAAGCGTAAACACAAAATTGTTTTGCTGACTTAACAAATACGTTTCCAGTGAGGGCAACATTGCTATAATAACATAAATGCAATAATAATAACATATTATTGCATTTTGTTGTTGCGTTAACAATAACCCCCACATGTCCCTTAAACCATCACTGGTATGTCAAACTCAAATTCTAACAGGAAAAGATAGTCAAGTTAACTTGTGCACAGTAGATGGAAACCAGTCTCATATGTCCTTTATTTTTGTTATTTCAGCCTGCTATGGAATTGTCCAAGTCCCCACAGGCCCCTGGTTCTGCAGGAAATGTGAATCACAGGAGCGAGCTGCCAGGGTGGTGAGTTTCCTCATCTTTATTCAAATCTTTCAAACTATCTGTTTTGTCTAGACCTCCTTCCTGTTTGGGTATAAATGGGGTTTGTTTGTGGGGTTTGTTTGTTGCCGAGATATTTATTTTTGATGCTTTAAAAATCTGGTTAATTTATCCTTAAAGTGTTTCTGAAGCTCAGCTGGTAGAGCATGGCACTTGTAACGGCAAGGTTGTGGGTTCGATTCCTAGGAATACACAATCATAAAATGTGTACTTGTGTACTCAAATGCACAGTTGCTTTAGATAAAAAAAATTGCCAAATGATAAGTCACTAATGCAGAGTAAGACATTGGTAGAATGAGGCACACATCAAAATAAACACAACTGAACAGACATAGGACATCTGTGACAGGAAGTCTGTCATCAGATGCTGCTTTTACACTGCAAGTTTTAATGCTCATATCCAATCTTAAATTCATATCCGATTTTCTGGCCTGCCTGTTTACACTTATGCCTTGTATCCAATGCGCACGTTTACATTAGTCTCCCGGCAAAAAAGATTCCAGTCATTCACTAATATGGGCGCCATGATTGACCCTCACATTATGGATGGACTTTGGCTAATTCATCTATTCAAAAGTCAGCAAAAATGACACCCAGCAGCAATTAATTACACAAGAAAGCGAAAGCATTTTTTTAATCATCATAAAGATGGCTTGGTACATGTTTGGTACATGTGTATAGTGATGACGTTCAATGCAATCGGTCATGGACAGTGACATTACAGCCAAGGTGAATTGGATATGTGTGTTTAGACGCAGGTCGGATGTCTGGATATCGGATATGTATCTGATTTAAATCCACATTTGAAAGTGGCCCAGATCGGATACGGAAAAATCGGATATCGTGTGTTTACACATGTGCAACAAATTCCGTAAAAAAATGATTTTTTTGTGCCAGTGTAAACTCAGCAAGTCAGCAGTATTTAATCAGGTCACAATACACTGCAGTTAGGCTGTGTGTTTGACTGGACATAGTTATGTACTACAGTCCAAGGCTTTTTTTTTTTTTACCTGTATTGTCACTACAAGTCATACAACAGAGGAGCAAAAATGTTTATAATAAAGCTTGAAAGCAAAACATGTTTGGAATAAAAAAACATCCATGTTCGTTTTTTAAAAGTATTTTAGTTTAGACTGTATAAGACACTTAGGCAAGTTATCAAGACCTTGAGTAGCAAATGAACTGGCAAGTGCAGTACAGAGCCAGTCACTTTAGTCATCGCCATAAACAGTGGCACTGTTGCACTCTGAAATAATGCTGAATATGTTGTTTGTTTACTGAAGACTCAAGGGATTGTTTGTCAAGAGTTTAAAATGAAAATGGTAGCAGTAATAATCTTCTCAAGTCATTTTTTTCTGTGTTATAGTTTTTCCTGAATTCATAGTGCACCTCACTCTCATGTTGAAAACCATGAAACTGAGGTTTAAAAATTAAAATTGTAACACAGTAATGTTTTCCCATAATCTCCTGAAAATCCTTTATATCTTTGGAACTAATAGAAGTTTTATTGGTTGGATATCACTGGGTTTAAGCTTGAAAGCTTAATCACATCACTTAAACACTTGATTTGTTTTACATCAAAAAATTACATTCTTGTAACAAGTCATAGAGTACCATGTCTGTACTACATTAAGGTAATTTCAGAGATTTGTAAAGCAAGTTTTTTGTTTTCTTGGTTTATATCTTGGTTTATACCTAAATGTCTGAATTCTGTGCTTCAGCCTGTTTTTTATATAAATTGTTAACACAATTGTTAACAATATATGGGTTTGGATGTTTTGTGAAACTATTTTAATCAGATATTTTCTTTAGCTGGTTGTTTCTGTGTTTAACAAACTGTTCAAAACTAGACCTAGTTCAAAACTGTAGACTTATATGTGTGAAACGTGTTTCATATAGTATCAACAATATATTAGTCATATAGTATCAACTACTATTGCTCAGCACAATTTTTAGCAAAGTTAATGCAGTAATATGGTGGTTATTATTTGCTTATCATAAAAAATGGGTCAAAAACCAGGTTAAGGGAGATCTGATTAGCAGTTTACAGTGTCACACAAACATAAAAAAATAAAACTTTTACTGGCACATTTGTTTTTTATTTTTGGCATTTGTTTTTATGCATTATAGTCAAAGACTGTTCTGAATACAACCTGGCTTACAGTAAAGACAGTTTTGTTATCTATAAACAGAAGACTATGGTTCAGTAAAGGAAGCATGAAGGGTTAGGATAGATGCTGTTGCATTGGCAGTTGAAGCAATTTCCTTTGAAAGCTTAGAGCCAAGCTGTGCATGTGACTTATGTGAGTTGTCAGGTGGGCATGAAATGAATGTGGCAGTTTAGACCAGTAGAATAATGTCACAAGAAGGGAAAACCTGTTATGCAACCCATTTTGTGGGTGTTTTTGTTGAAAGGTCTGGATTTATGGCAATAAGTAGCGTCCCACATCATGCCATTGAGGTTAGGGACAGTATTTGTAAAGCAACCAGATTTTAGTAGTACTTTTGTTGTTGCGTTTTTGCAATTCTAATCAATCACACATCAAAGATTTGTGAAAATTGTAGTTTACGCTACCAAAATGAGCTCCAACTGGAGAATTTTATAACCGTTTTTGAAACAGTTGGACTGTTTTTTATTATCCTGAAGCAATCACAGTGATGAGACGAAATTTCTGCATCTGATTCCTCCACTTACTAAAAATAAGCCCATTTTTCCATGTCTGCCCTGCTTTGCCACTTTATTCCCAAAGATTAAAGGGTGGAGGGGGAGAAAGCCGAGCTGGCAGACCTCTGAAGGAGGAGGACTGTCCACCACCTGTAACAAAGAGGAGGAGGATAGCCGACTGAGCAGGAGTTTAAAAACTTTGAACATAGTGGTATGTGGCACATAATGGCATGATGTTCTGCCCCAATATCTAACCCTGTTCCAACTCTGTAGGAAAACATCTGAAGAGTAGATAAGTGAAATGTCATAGTGTTTATGCATGAGGACTCTTTCTACAATCTCTTCTGTGTTGTTTGCTTGTTTTTGCAGTAGTTGTCATTCATTTTGGAAGATCATTCAACTTATTTTTAGTGTTTTTTTTCTTGTCTCATATTTTGTCCCAAAAAATGGTTATCTAAACCCATTGTTCTTCTATAGCTGAACAGGTCACTTTTTGCAGCTCTTTTGGGCTGCAGCAGTGAATGTTTCCCAGCTTCACTCAGTTATCAAAGGCTCTTGTCTACAGCTTCATTGATCAGTTTTGCTGGGATACTCTGTTCTCTAGTTTCAAGGAAGAAAATGATGTCTAACCCTCAAATTTTGCTTTAGCTTGTTGCCCAGAGTTCCTGAAAACCATCAGAGCTGTGTCTGGCCTGCAGATGGTTGAAATAAGAGTGGATTCATGTTGATTCTCTTCTGCTTTCAGAGGTGTGAGCTGTGTCCCCACAAAGATGGAGCCCTGAAACGAACAGACAATGGAGGTAAGACCTATCACTTTGCCATCTTTAACAATTGCTGTTCTTAAGTTTCCAGCACTTGCTGATTAAAAAACCATCAACAGCATTACTTGAAATGGCACGAATTGACTGCTGTGGTAAAATAGAGGCTGATATCCAGAAACAGGAGGCAGCAGTGTTGTATTAATGAAGTTGTGTGTGGTTTTAGCTACTGTGTATGTTCCTGTGTTGCTTTATTTTGCACTACATTTTTCCACCAATGAGTGAAAAAAATGTTTCATGAAACCTTTCCAAAAATAATGTATTAACACTTTATTTTAATCCCCAAGATCACCTTGGTTAACTCTTTAAATCTGAACAGAAAGTGTATTTGTTGTTAAAAAAGGACGAGTTTGCACTTTCTTAGAGCTGTTACAATGATGTAACCTCTTGGGAGTAACACATGCTTTGCAGAGAATAACGCGGTTCTATTTTTAAACCACTAATTAATGCCAATGTTAAACAAAAAATGAGTTTCTCTAATATGGAGTATTTCAGCTTCTGGAATTTGTAATGTTCACAGAAATGCTGCTTTCAAAGATACTGCTGGTACTGTTGTTTAATACAGTGTCAAGCAGATGTTGCATATATCCTCATCAGCAAGCTGTTAATTGGATATAATTATTTTGCTTCGTCTCAACCTAAAATAATTTTGCCTAATTTGGACATCATAGAGATGTTATAGGAAACAAATAGCTTTGTTATTATGATTTATTTTTCATAACTAAACAATCTAAAATCTGCTTCTGATTCTGTTGAATTTGGTCTTTGGTTACAATGGTGGCCAGAAGCTTTGTAGATTTCATTAGCATTTCTTTTCTAAATGATTGAGAAGAGGAGTTAGGAAGTTTGTTTATCTATCTCACCTTTTTTTGTAATGAGTGGGCGGTCTCAGCAGGGTCATTGCGGGGCTGAGAATGGTCTTCTGTTCTTCATGCTCAGGGTTCACGGTGAGGGCAGCTCAGAGACTGTAAACATGGCATGGGACACAGCTGCAGGACCATGCCCCATCTTTAGGGCAATGAGCTGTTTAACGGCCATGAGGGAAACATCATCGCCCCAGGCTTATGCTTGAGCTGTTTCAAACCATGTAATGTCTTTTGCCTAAAATTTGAAAGCTGCTTGAAATTCTTAGAGGATTCCATATTTTAAAGTTATTTACGAGTAGGAAAATATGTTTGACATAAGAATTCTGGATTTGTTTGCTTACGATTGAGCAAGATTCCTTGTTACTTTCAACTCTTAATAAAGAAAGAGGACACATCGTCTTTTTTCCATGCTCAGACAATAAAGAGTGAAGTTTTGTAACTGTATCCAACTAGCACTGACCCCATTCTCTCAAGACCGCCGCATGGTTTTTACAAGTGTGGCTATTGTTAAATTATGCAAACACAAGAATAATCCCAAATGAAGACCTTGGAGTTACGTCATATAACTGTTTTGGTAACGTGTTGAAACATATGCAAGGGAAAAAGCAACAATGCATTTGTCTTTTTTTTTCAAGTAGGCCTTCCTACTTGATTCTGTTGTTGATTCATTCCAAAAGGCTTTTTTATCATGTTTAACAAAATTGAGGAAAACAAGATTAGAACTTGTACCTAAGAACATCTTGGACAATTTTTCTTTTCAAGAAAGCCACCATTCTTTTGAAGGCTTAGAAGTTCTTTGGGGTGTGCTTGGTTTTTTTATTGCCTGGTTTATAGGCTTCTGCTAAATTCTTGGAGGTACTTCAAAACAACAAAACCCACCTCCTTGTCCCTTTAGGCTGGGGTCAAAGACAGTTCATAGGTTCACCTTTAAGTTTAGGCCTGTTGCTGAGTCCTTAAACTGGATAAACGGAAGTCAGTGCATTGGCCCTTTTCTCAATATATTACAGCTTGAGCTCATTTGCATCCACTCCCCCTCCCACCTACGTTGCAGAATATGGTCATTAAATCAAAATCATGTAGTGTAGTCATGTTGTGGTTATAAAGACAGCTGATGTGGAGAAAAGCTGAGATGGTGGTAGCCTGTAATTATGATATAATGTTTATGTATGTGTGCTTTTGGTTGACACCCTGTGGTTCCACACTTGGTCTAGACTGTAGGCAGATGAGAATACGCCATGTGACTTCTGTCTTTATGTGGCCACACTCAGCCCACGCAATTTAATAAGTGTTTTTCACGCCATAGAAAAAGCCAGACATGTCCCATAGGCGTGACTGTAAGCAAACAAGTGACCACTGCCTTTAGATAACAGACTTGTTATTAGTAATATATATATATAGTCTATAATAATCTTTTTTTATACATCTATATGTAAATATTATTTATTTCTGCTTTGGTACCCTTCTTTACACTTAAAATGTTCTTTAAAAGTCATGCCTTAGCATTTTAGGGATGCTGTTATTTAGTTTTAAAGACTAAAAAATATATGCCATAATGCAACACGCATATGCACAAAATATAATATGCAAAATGTGATGTTTTGAGCATGCCTAATGCAAGCACCCCTTTTAGCAAACTTTAGTCTGCGTTATTAGAAATGACTTGGAAAGATAATAGTAAAAGGCAGACAGTAACAAAGTAAATTACATAGCTTTTATTCTGACAGTGGTAAGGTTATCCATTTTTATTGGGTGTTACATGTCACTCCCAAGAGTGTGCATATATCATTTCCTACATTTGCAGGTAGTAATTTTACTTGTAAATGTGAGTGAACCATTGCCACTGTAAAGCCCTGCATTTTTTACAGGGGCTTTTTAAAAGAAATACAGCAGTAATCAAATCTGATCATATATGGTGTTGTTGTTTAGGTTGGGCCCATGTGGTTTGTGCTCTTTACATCCCAGAGGTGGAGTTTGCCAATGTATCCACCATGGAACCCATTGTGCTTCAGTCTGTCCCTCACGAACGGTATAATAAGGTAAGTGGCATAACCCCAGTGACCACTTTGTATAACACACACCTAATCGGGTTACACAATCGTGTTACATGTTGCAATGAGGTGCTGATATCAACTGGAAAACAAAGTCTCAACGTAGGGGCCTCATAATTTACCTCAGCAATAAAAACAGCATGTGAGAAGGTTGTTTAGCTCTGTGCTGTTAGCATGTTTTCTTAGGGGCCAAATACTACATTTATCAGTCTTGGATAAACAGAATGATGCATTCATTTTGCTCATAAGCAAGAATTAATCAAAATTGATTTATGTTGTGGCAAATTGAAGATAGTGTAAAATAAAAATAGCCAGCTATACTTACGATCGAATCTCCTGATTTCCATGTATTAGCAGCACAATTGTGGGATTGTATGCTGTGCTTGTATGCTTATTGCAGATGTAGTTTTTCACTACGTCTAGTTGGATTATCATGCATTACTGTAATTTGAGAGTAATTGCAATGTTCAAATGTTAAGACATTGTCCTAAAGCTTTCTCGCTCAACCGTGTGGATAAAAAAACAATGTTAGCTCACATGCTAACAGGATTTGTCATCATGACACCTCTTTTATTTTTTATTTGAAAACATAATTGTGTTCTGTGGATACCCTTCAATGCAGTTGATAACAAAATAGAATAAATTCAATTAGTGTTATATGATTTGGACTCAATACTGTGTCTGTATGACTAGCAGAACCAAAGAACCCAGTTTAATCTCATGCTTGAAATAGTGAGTTTAGAATCTAGGATAAAATAGATTCAGCTCTGTTGGTAATTGAGTCCTCACTGTGAGCCAATTTAAAATGGCATGGTTATCACGCGCCTAATAATCGAGGCGCTGGGAAGGTCGGCTTCTCAGAGACTTGTTAAATTGGTAGAGCCTTCACGCTAAACAAGCTGTGGGTCATGCAGCAATGCATTTTATACCATAATAACTGCGCTCAGGAATCGGTTGTTTCTGTATGTGAGGGATCAGTTTGGTGACTTTGTTTTTCTTTAGACGTGCTACATCTGTGAGGAACAAGGACGTGAGAGCAAAGCTGCTACTGGAGCCTGCATGACATGTAACAAACATGGCTGCCGACAGGCCTTCCATGTCACATGGTGAGTCACAGAACCCTAATATTTTAAATCAACTTTTAGGTATAGCACAGACATAGCATGTGCAGTATTTCCCTTCAGAATTGCCTTAATCCATATATATGTGTTTGCTGATGGGCTAAAATTAACACAAATTAAAATTTATTAACAATATAATATGATTATTATTTTATTATCTCAAATAATTGAATAATAGCTCATTCAACTAATTACCTTAGCAACTATTGTCAAACAATACTGTTTATCTTTAATTCTTTAAATAAATGTAAAAAATCTAAGAAATATAGCAAATAAAACGCTGATGCGAGGATGTAGAGTAAATTAAAATATATTTACGCTGTGAAGGTAATTCAGGGTGCTGGCAATTCACTACAATACAATATAGCCAATGTATTTTCTTTTGTTAATATATTAATTGTAATGGTTTAAGAATTGACCATCAAAACATCCATTAAAGACTAATCCATATAGCCTCTTGAGAGATTGTGTCCCATTAGTGTTAGAAACAGCCTAAATCTGGTTTGTGAGTCAGAGGCATTTCTACTCTTTAAACTCTTCCTCAGGAAATGGAGATCCTCACAGACATTGAGGGCAAACAGAATCTCATCTTTTTATTGACCACCTTGGTTTCAGCCTCCCTCCATGTGCTCGTAGCCTGTGATTGTGATGTGTGACTCTCAAGAACGGCAACACTGCCAGCGCACAGTGTAAAGAGAACATTACCTCAGTGTTACCCCTGAAAACACTTGAAATTAGAAGTTTTGCAAAAGAGAAATTTTGTACCGCAAATGTAAACAACAATGTACAGCTGCACTGTACAGCCCTGCGGTATTCCGATTTAGTAACTTTTTTCTGATTAGTACAGGTTTCACTTTGTTAGAACAGTTTTTTCTACAAGCTTTAACAGCAAACTTTGTCATCTTTGTCATCTAGTGCTCAGTTTGCTGGGCTGTTGTGTGAAGAACAGGGCTCAGATGCTGATAATGTGAAGTACTGTGGATACTGCAAATATCATTACAGCAAACTGGTAAGATTCTGCTTTTTCTTGTTTATCGATAATTATAAAATATATATGAGAATCTCAGCGTTTATTTTCTTCAATAAAATGACAGATTATGTTTTCATTTTAAAACACAAAAATAAATAAATACATATATAAGAGACATAAAATGTCAAAAAAATAAATTAGTATCCAAAATTCGTTTGTCTTTTTCGAGTTTCTTAGAAACAATAGCATATTCAGATACATATAATTTTTTTTACATTAATGATGTGTTTTACTTGTTAATTTGTGTCTTTGGTAGTGATTTATTTGTTTCTGATGACTCCCATTGAAGCTGCTGTCCTTTCTCCTTGTTTTTTCCATTTGGCTACACACGATCACGTTGAGCACATTATTGATCATGTCATCATCATGTTATTGTGCCGTTACTGCACATCCAGAAAAGCATGTGAATGCACCGTGCTTTTGAAAGGCACTCCCTCATCTGGAATAGCTCTCATTTCTAGCACTCCTGGTCCAATTACAGCTGCTGAAAGCTGAGCTGTGGCATAATCCCCCCTCCCACCCCAAGTGGCCCCTGTCGTCCCCATCTCAAACCCTTTAACCCCTTAATCTCATTGACAATCAACAGCAACTCACTGGACCCTTGTCTGTGGCTCTCTTTTTCTCTCCGTTCCCTCACCCAGTCACTTTATTTCCTGCATGTCCCTCGTTCGTAATATCCAACTCAGAAAATAAGAAGGCTAAGGTTTCAGAGATACAGGGACAGCTCAGCGATGGTCCAGTGGATTTTCATCCATCTTTGCTCAGTTCTTAGTGCACATGGACGTGTGTATGTGTGTGTTTGTGTGTTGTTTTCCTGCCATTGTGAGGACCAAATGTCCCCACAACGATGGTAAAAGTTACATTTTGGGACCAGCTAGCAGTCCCCACAAGGGAAACTGATAAACATACTGAATGATGCTTTTTTGAAAATGTAACAATGCAAAAACGTTTGTGTGAGGGTTAGGTTAAGGGGTAGGACAGTAGGATAGGGGATAGAATATACAGTTTGTACAATATAACAGTCATTATGTCTATGTAAAGTACCCACAAAGCATAGGAAACTAACGTGTGTGTGTGGTAAGTGGGTTTACTCACTCCAGCCCTAGAGCTACACTGCGCTTTAGAGCCATAGCCCCCTGCTGCTTCTCAGATTTGTGCTCTGTGTGTGTGCGTGCACGTGTGTGTATTTTCCCTCCCAACAAAGACTTCTCACATGCTGCCAGTTCTCTACAGGTCTGCTAAGTGAGGGCCTGGAGGCGGGGCTAATGCTTTGTGATGTTCTCACAGACAGGGACAGTCGGGATGGGGATGTTTATTTATTTGTGTGCGCGTTTTATTTCATTCATGCATTAATAGCCACTGTGGTTGCTGAATAGCTGCAGTCTGGGTGTTTTTATGTGATTTTTTTTTTTTTTTTTTTTTTGGTGTTAGTGATTTATATATTCATAAATTTTTTTCTTTTTTGTTGTAGGGAATGTTAGCATCTGTGATAGTCCTGAAAAGCTTTCTTCTCTAATTAGAAGTCATTCTTCTAATTTTGGAATTTTTATCAGATTAAAGTGACACAAGTGTTGCTTGATTTATCACCCCTTGCAGTTATTTCTTAATGGTATATCAAAGCATGATCTCTCTGCAGATCCACTGTCTCCACTGTTTCTTGGTTTAATAGTTCAACAGGTGGCTACTAACCTCTGACTTTTTCATGTAGGCCTTTGTTTTGGTGGGCTGCTGGTAAACAAAGACCATTTTGTGACCCTAGCTTTTTTTAATGTGGCAGTTTTTGACATTAGCAGCTTTAGAGATCTTTTGTGGCATAAAATGAAATTTTAAAAACGTATTACCAATATTTTTGATAAGTGTCATCAAATCAAAGCTGATGTGACTTAAATTGTGTGTTGTGAGAAAATATTTAATGGTCGGTCAGTTTAGATGTTGAAATCTATATCATGGAATTTGTATCTTTTCGTAAAAATCGCAGTTACTGTCGGTCTGAAGATTCACATTGATTTTGCTGTTGTTTCTTAGCGGAAGCAAAAATAGTTGGCAATTCAAAGCTAATTTTTGTCTTTTCAAGCTACTTACGCTTATGTCGACTTGTCCAGCTTATACAAATTACAAATTTGACAGAGTAGCAAAACAATCATCGTGGTTGTCATGACAATTTGTCTTTTTCCCTCTCTTTCCGTAATTGTCAGCTTTTTGTTTTCTTTGTTTCAGTAAGAGCTGTTATCTTTGTTACTAGAAGAGAGAGAAGTGAGAAATAGGAATAAAGGTAATTGGACAGACTTTAAATGGTAACTCGAAGTTCCTCTTTCACCTTTTAGAGAAGGAGCAAAGGCCGTGGTAGTAGGGCTCAAAGCTTAAGTGATTCTTCCACTCACTCTTTGGATAAGCACCATGACAAGGAAAAGAAGGTAAGGCAGCCTCTAGAACTACCTCACTTCCTGCCATGTGTGATTGACTCCCTCTCCTCACGGCTTCAGACTATGAGGTAAACATGAAACCAAAACTCCCGTTTGTCAGAAATACGCCCCACTGTGATTAGTTTTGTTTAAATTACACAGGCCTCTGTCACCTTGAGGGTCCCATGCGCGCACTTTTCATATTCCACAAAGCTTACAGAGCCGCGGGAGGGAAAACAGCGCCTTTCATCGTTCGAAGTGATTAGTATGTTGGTGCTGCTGTAGATTATCAACATAAAGACTGCTGTATTCATAGAAAGACGTTCGTCATGGCCATTAGTTCCACTGAGTACGTTTAATCAGTATTGATAGGTAGCGTAGTCATTTGTTCCAGTAATTTTCTATGAGGTTTGCCATACACAGCCATACCGAATGAAACATGTAGCATCATTAGCCTTACTCGCCTTCCCATCTAATTCAATTAAGCGTAGACTGCGTAACACAGCCCAGTATCAATAAATGTGTTCACGACGGCAGAAGACGATCCGTAGTGCATGTAAAAATCGAACTGAAACCTTGATTTAATTCTGTGTCTGTATCTTTCTCTGCTTACTGTAATGATGTGAAATACTAACCCAGAAATAGTGCCAGACCTCATAGTGTGAAATGTGTGGAGGAGCTCATCACATCTGTCCATCGTCATTGATAATTTTCTGCCTGTTCCTCCTAGCAGTTCCCACCGGCCACATATTTCAAACACTCTTAATCAGTGATCTGATTTGTTCTGTTCACACAGGGTCATTAAAATGGCTCCTAGTGTTGAATTCATTTTTATTATAGTGTCTTTGTCTTATTTTGTTTAGGATTTATTTAAGAATTTTTTTATAGCCTGCCTGTTCTGACCATTTTTTGCCTATTGAATTTTTTAGGCTAATTGGTTCTGCTTTATAATTGTTTTTTGGAAGTTTAATCATATTTAACCTAAATAAATGTAATATTCTTAGTCGTTATCTCATTACATTTTATCTCTTACAGTTTTGTCAAAAACCTAATTTAATTTAATTTAATGATACAAAGAATGTGAAAATTATACATTAGCAACCTACATATGTTTTAATTGTAAAGTGATAGTGAGTGCAAAATGGAACGGTCATTTTTTAAATACTTTAATTTAAGGTTACTTACAAAATATAATAAAATATAAATATTGAAATACATTTTTAAATTAATCGTAAATATTGTTTTTAAGTCATTCATGTAAAGTTTTAGTGGTTGTAGTGGATGTATTTGAAGGAACATGTTCAAAGTTACAAATATGACTGCTGGTAGTAGGAGTGGAGGTGGGACACAGAGGCTGTTGGTTATTTAAAACCAATTCTGTTTGAATACGTTTGCATTGGAAATGCTGACCAAAACGGACTGGACTGTGCCCTGTTAAGATGCTCAAAGACCGACTGCGCAGGCTGTGATCTAGGTCAACAAAAGATTAAATATGCTATTTAAAGCAGATTTATTCAGATATTTAACTTCTTTGCCTTTTCTGCATTGAGAGGGGTAGACGTGAACAATGATTCAGGTTGGAGCTGTATTCTTGAAAATCTTGTTGTAAAGTACCCAGTGCTTTGCCATGGCTATTGTTACAAGGCCTGATTTGCATTAGCAAAGGGGGCCCATCCCCCCCCATACTCCACATTCCCAGGTCAAAGGTCGGGGGGCTCAGATGTATACCTAGCTAATTCCAAACCCCAGGGCCAAACAACAATAGAGGCTAAAAGCTTCTCAATTTGCAGCTAGTTCAGAAGTGCTCTGAGAGGCAGTTGAGACTGGCATCTGGGAATAAAATGAGGTTTTCAATCTCTCTCTCGTCCTGCCTCGCATATCTTAAATTCTAATCTGTATGGGTCTTTTTGCTTTGTTTTCTAGATGATTAGTTTGAATGTTGTTTTGTTTGTTGTTTATTGTAAGAAATAATTTAAAGATTTATTTTTTATTTGTAGTATTGCTTATTTAGTTATCGTCGTTGGATTGTAATATTAGCCTGAAACACTCCTGGGGTTTTTTTGTATGCCCTGAAAGAGATTTGCAACATTTCACTAATCTTATGATAAATGTCTTGGCTTTTTGTGCTCTTTCCTTTGCAGTTGATGCTGCTTTAACTATTCATCTTTGGATAATTAAGCTATCTGGCGTTTTATGTCAGACTCTTGAAAGGTGTTTATATCAGAATATTAATTAGATAAGTAAATATAATGCTTAATGTCTGTTTACCAAGAGATCAGATTTTAATGAATTGCTGAACTTAAGATAAATATATTTTTTATTTTTTCTCCCTGTTTATAAATCAAAGTAATAACTTGATTTTTCTTGCAATTCCAGCCCTGTCAACACCTTTAGGAGCAATGCTAATTAAGACTAAGAGTCTTGTTTTCTTTTTAAAATGAGCAGTTTTGTTGAAGAGCAAATGTGTATGTAGCATTACAGAGCGATGTGATTTCATTATAAGTGATACAGTATACATTTTAATATCACCATTTATTTACTTTAGATTTCATGTTCTAGTTTTATATCTTTAAGGTTAAACTTTGATTGTTGTGTTAAAAACATTTAGTTTTATGATTACTAGCATATGTGAATAATTTCTCAATAGTAATGTAAACAAACATTGCATTTGAAACTGAAAACCAGTTGTATGTGTTCGATACATATGCAATACAATTTTTTCCATGGTACTTATTCAAAACATTTATTTCCAGTGTGTACAATTTTCCTATTCTAATACAATGGCATTTAAAATTGTATATACAGGAAAATGGTAAATGGCATTGAGGAAGTGCAAGCTCATTTTCATTTTCATTGAAAAACTTAAGCCTGAGGGCCTCTGAAATTGTCCCCACCACTTGCGCAGTAAAGTAGCGTAAACCGTTATCATGTTTAGAATAATTGTCAATTCTAACTGAGACAATGGTTGGACGATGACAGAAAGGGGCAAGAAAAGATATACGTTTGTATGTCGCTCAGGTGGGGAATGTGTAAATATTCTCTTCGAATGGTTCAGGATCACTGCATATTTTTACAGCCACGCTCTTAAGAAGAGGTTGAAGGTGTTAGATTGGAGTGTGAGGTGTAAATTTGTTCACGCTCCTCTTTCTCGGGCGCAAATAGAGCTGTATGGAGCGCTGCACTAGACTGGGGTGTAAATTAAGCTGCAGTAGGCTGTGGTAAGGCCTGCAGTGTAAAACCTTTCCCATCCAGAAGAAAACACATTGAGCCTTCATTGGAAGATCTTCGTGGAGAAGTGGCCATTCTTTACCTGGCTTGAATGAATGCAGAGAATTGATGTGTTCAGAACGGCTCCTTTATTGTTTCATCTTTTGAGTTTCTCATCTTTCTGTTTCTTTGTTTCCAGAAATGGCAGTGCGTGCTCTCAAGCTGCACTTGCACGATCAACACCTTTGATATACCCTCTTCATTAACCCTTTTTTATTGTTTTATCACAGAAACATAAAGAAAGAGATCGCCATAAACCAAAGCACAAAAAGTCTTTGGAGCTCTCTCCATCTCTGGTACCAGCTCTGATGGTGAGCTCTGAAAAGGTGAGTCTGCATGGCTGTTTGATGGTTTACTTACACATTTGGGTTTGACAGCACGGCCCTTTTCCCCTTAATATCATGTTACTTAACAAAAACAACACGTTCCTGAGTCATTGATAATGGATTAAATTGTTCATTGTTTTGTTACACATTGCTGGCCTGGGGAGGGAGGAAATATGTCAGTCACACTTGACAATTATTTGGAAGTGTTCCAAGATTGTTTAGCAGCCACTTATGAATGTAACACTCTGTAGTAATTTATACCCTGGGTGCCCTCTGAGACTCATGCGCATGTTTGCGTTTCCCTTTTTGGCTGCAGAGCTACAGCAGCAGTGGAGGAAGCGTCTCCTCCATGTCCTCCACTCAGAAGCGACTAGATGATGGTGGAGGCCGTTTTACTAACGCCAACTTCCAGGAAGTTCCACCTCACTCCAGTTCCAGTTCCAAGGATGGTGGGTCCTCGGATGGCAAGAGCTCGGAGGGCAAGAGCAAGAAGTCCAGCAGTCATGGCAGCAGCTCCAATTCTGGATCCAGAGGCCGCAAGTCTGCACCGGGTAAACCCCACGGCCCTGTGGTCACCACAGCTACTTCATCCACAGCCCCCTCCTCGACCAGTCCGTTCCAGCAAGGTAAGACTCCCAAATATGTCAGCGTCACTTTGTGCTGGACCGTTGATGAACTGAATAAGTAAACACCCTCGTTAAACTCTTGTTGCTCTCCGTGTTCCTAAATTAAAACAAACGAGATTCAAGTCTTGTGTCAACTTCCTGTATGTGACACTTGAAGGAGTGTGTTGTGACGGGGCTGGATAGAAGCCAGAAGCAGTACGAATGGCGTGTGTGTTCGATAAGGCTGTCGTCTGGCTGGCTGCCGGCTGGCGCTGTAATGTGGAGCGCACAGTCTTTCAGAGTCTGCTCTGCTGTGAGTGGCGTCTACCGTGTGTGTGTGTGTGAGGGTTGTACAAGGGAGGCTTGGTGTCAAATAGAAACATGTTTCCTTTCCTTTCTGCTATCAAGCCGTGATGGAAGGATTGAAGCAGAGGTCACGTCTGGAAAATTCAGACTAATCATTAATGTGTCAGAGTGCGGTGGGGCCTCCTCGCTGGGAATGCATGCAAACTTTGGGGAACCCTAGAAGAAAAAACAGCACAGTGTTTTCACAGCAGAGCACAAGAGATCAAGAGATGCTGGAGATTAACTATGGGATCTAATCTGCTGGCTACAAGTATGTCATTGCTAGGGCTGTTATGACAACACCTGACACAGATCCAGGGGTCTGTTGATGAGCCACACAACTGTTATGTTCAGCCGCCCTAATGTGATATTCCACGGATGAGAGGTTGCATTATTAGAAATCTGTTAATACATTAAGCCCTTTGTGTTTGGCAGTAACAGAACCATGGTAATTTGGAACATCTTACAACATTATATATGCAAATCATATTTTTGTTGTTTATATAAGAAAGTGAGATTAAAGATCTGAGGTGAGGTTGAACCTTCTATTAGTTAAACCAGCTACTTGCATACAAGGCCGAGTTGGTTTAATTGTTGGTGTGCATAGTCTAATTGGGAAGTAAAGTCTTGGCAGGTGCTTGCAAGAGCTGTGAAAACATGGAGATGCTGTTAGTTTGGCTTTGGTTGAAGGACGAGTCCTTGCCTGAGGGTCGGGCCTGAATGAACACCTAGTTCTGGGTCACCTGCCTACGACTCGCCTAACAGTGGGAGATGGAAGGGGTGTGTTTCGTAGTCTGATTTTAAATTGAGACATTTGAAATTATTTTTGCCAGCCAGTTTCTTTTTATATTTGAAAAATTTCTGCTGGATGTAGTTATTCACTAGAAGAGAGATTATGGCCGGTGACCATCTGTAATACATTACATGGCAAAAGTTGTATGGTTTGGAAGAAGAGTGTAAAATAGGTAGGATTACAGTTGGCTGTTTGGTGATGTAGCACTGCTGTGTCTTTGTTGTGTTTTTGTGTACTTAAGGAGTGCGACTACAAACAGGTCTTGGGGTTTTATGAGCCCTTGCCACCTCCTTATTTGTTTTTGTTTTCAGTCTTTTCATGTGTTTGTCATTATTACTGTGCATCTTCATCATCATCTGTTTGTTCTCTCGCAGGTCTTGTATTAGGCAGCAGTAAATCAGCCTCCAGTGGATCAGTAGTCCAGCCCACCTCAGCTGACTTCCTCAGCTTCTCTGACTCCAACCTGAGGGCCAGTGAGTCCTACACGACTTCTTCATTTGGCCGTTGCCACATGAAGGGTGGTTCGGAGGGTGGAGCCTCTGAGGGTATGGTGGGTCTCAACACCTTTGGCATGTTGTCCCTCCCTCCAAGCTCCAGCAAGCATTATGAAAACTGTCACCCAGCTGGAGAGCTCAGCAGCCTGGCCTCGGCTGGCTACAAACGCCCCCAGCCCTCCTCGTCCTCTTCTTCTGCGACTTCATCTTCCTCCACTGGTGAGGATGGCATGAAGAAGAAGAAGAGAGGGAACTGGAGGAACCGATATGGGCCGTGCTTCACCAGCCAGGATGGTAAAACCACAGACACAGGAGAGCACGGAGCTTCACAGCCCTCGTCCACCTCCCCCTCGCCATCGTCCATGAGCAGTATGAGCTGCCGTGGCAGTGCCGTCAGCAGCACTGGAGGTGTGGGAGCAGTGAGCACTGGTAGCAGCAGTCTGGGGATTCAAAAGTCCCCATCTCTCCTTAGGAATGGAAGCTTGCAGAGTATGACTGTCAGCTCCCCACCTGCTGGACCAGGTGAGTAGATTGACATGACATGTAACCAACAGTATGTCTTAGTCACAATAGATGTCATTTAATTGGTTGAAAAGGACTGTGAGTTATTGATGTACTATGTACCTAATATAATAATTGATCATAGTTATTTTTAGAATACTTGTTCCTGGTCTTATCATGGATGATTCATTTGTTATACCAAAGAATAAAGTTTTCAGCTGATGTCATCAAGCCCTTTTAATTTTTCCAATAAGCTTATAAACATGTAAACATAGACACAAATGATGATAAATTGGTGCATGTTTTGGTACATCTGAAATCATTATTCTTTTATCAAAGTTAGTCCCTTATGTTTAGCCAGAGATCACAATTCTTAAATCGGAGAGCGAAACAAATTACTGGTGGAGTCTTTTTTTAATAGCGTGTTCAGTTCAGTTTCAGAGTTTTCAAATTATACCTAACACATGCTAATTAGTTTTTCTCTTGCCCTGAATCACAATTTTTCCATCTTTGATTTAAAAAAAAAAAAAGGCCTTTTGAGGTGCGCTCTTCTCAAGGAGAGTCCTGGGAACCAGCGTGATGTTGTTTTGGTCTGTGCTGAAGCTCATTAGCGTGAAAGTGGACGGAGGTGCGCTCTAAAGTGCTTCCTCATTCCTACCTGATTGAGAGCTCAGAGAGGCCCGCTGGATCTCCATAGAGATACGCATTAACCTGTTGAGCCCGAGGGATCCAGAGGAGGAAAGGAGCCCGTAACAGGCAATTAGTTAAAATTTTATTTGTTCCTCCCTAACGCTCTCTTAGCTCGAGATCTGGAGTGAGTTGACATCACTTAGCAGCTCAAGATAGTGTGTAGAAATGTCCTGACCCCTACTGGCCTTCCTGATCACTGAGCCTGAACCAGGCGACTGGACCTGTGTTCCCAGTGCTGGTTATATTCTTGCACACATATGTGTGTGTCATGTGGTTCTTTTTCATTTATATGCTGGCAGTCTTTCACCTGCTACAACTCACTATTGACATAAGTGCCCAACATATTCATGTTAGCAGTAACATTTAAGGGTCTGTGGCATTGTCCTGTTGCTTGGCAACCATTCGGGTGTTTCTTTTGGTTTGTAATTTCCTTTTGGTTAGAACTAAGTGTCCATTCCCATTGCCCAGTAGTGCCCTGTGCAGTGGACTTCATAAGGTGTCCAGGCATCTTAAATGAGTTGTTGGTAAAATGTGTTCTCAAATTGTGCAGCGCATGTATATGTTTAGTTTTAGGGACGCTGTATACGGCAGAAGGAGAACGCGTATGTAGATCATCTCACAAGAAGTAGAAAAGGAGATTTCTTGTTATTCATTGCACACAACCTAAGCAATACATAAAGTTTGGCTAAAAATGCTGCTAAAGTGTATTTATTCAGCTTAATTGAAAGTATTGTCATTCCTGTTATATTTAGATTACTAAGTGTATCATGTCATTATACTCTCATTATACATTAACACAACAGATTAACCCTGTGCTTAGTGTTTAGCGAATGGTGAACACTGTGTAGAGACGCTGTTTGTCAAAACTCAGTCAGTGTTTCTTTCTCTTTGTCACCCCCTAGTATGTGATCTTTCTCTCTCGCTATCACCCTGTCCCTTCTCTCAAGGCCATCTGGACTTTTGTGTTTGTTTGGGGTTTGCTCTCCCACCCTTCCCTGGCTTCACCTGTTCCTGGCCTTTGCCTGGACTGTAAATATTTAGCCATGGCTAATGCAGGACTACAGCAAAGTGCTCAGTCTCATCTATCTGTCTCACCCTCCCTCAACAGCTCCCAGCCCTTTTTTTGATGGATGACTGGTTTATCAGGGGGAGCAGTAGGGGCCATTATTAAATGCAAACATCCATCTTTGGTCCAGTCAGGTGTAGGACTTTATGGGGTGCTATTTTGGAAAGGAGGGAAAGCTGTTGTTGGTAAAATGTGTTTGTTTCAAATGACGAAATATGTTTTTACCATTTAAATTTGTTAATTTCTGAGTGCAGGTTTATTACACAGGGATGAAACTACACGGACTCACTGTCCATTCTTATAAACAGTCATAAGAATCTACTGCGATAACTGCATCCATGCACTGTAGCGCATCCTCACTTTGTTTTGGCAACTTTGCTAAGCTGTTTCCATGCGATAGAACCATCAGCATATTGTACAGATATCAACCCAGTTTAAAACAACTTAAGACATTGATCACTGCTCAGAATATTGCATTTAAATTAAAAACATATGGCACATCAAAATCTGCCTAAATCTGCTCTGTAGGACAGTACCTCTTTTTCTTCTTTTGGAACCGTTCGTAAAGAAAAGTGCAGAGGATCCTTATCAGGACCTGAGCCGTGTCATTAACCTCCTTCTGAACTCACATGGATTTTCTGCTGTGAGAGGAGGCACAGGTTCGACTTAAAATGCTGGCAAATCTAATTTGAAATTTCCCCTCTCTCTCCTGATTTGATAAGGGGGTTTCAGGAGATGTTAAGTCCTGATCGATCGGTCCGTTCGATTGCCACCAGATAACAGGATCTTTGTCCTTGGTTTTGTTTGGCTGCTGATGTCTTGTAACGTCTAATCAAGCGCTCCTTTGGTTGACCTATTCTGAAATGTTAATTATTAACTAGATTACCAGATCAACATCATTATTGAAAGATAATTTAATCATTAATGCATTAGATAAGACATTGGGCTTCAGGAATCTCCAGTAAGTAAATTAGTTTTGGGAAAATGTCACACAGACCTCATCATATCTAAGGACTGTGTCATGGTTCTGTAGAAATGTGATATTTGCGCTTGCTGTGTTGTGGAGCTTGGTACTGTAAATTGTTCACGTGGTACCTCTCCGCCCAACAATGTTTCCTTGTTTCACCAGTGAATGTAGACTGCCGCAAGCCATTCATTCTTTTGTGTGGCAAGGGGGCCTCTCTCGTTCCTGCAAGGGTCAGCCTGGGCCATCAGCTGGGTGTATTTGAGATGGTGGCAGGGGAGGAGGGAGAGAGCAGAAAAGAAAATCAATAAAATAACAGCAACAACAAACTGCATGCATGTCAGGAACCGGCACATAAATATGAATGGGATGTGCTCCTCCCCAGCATTTTAGCCCCACCTAAAAAGCCCTCAGTTATTTTTACAGAAGACATAATGAGTCGTCAGATTTGGAGAGCCATTTTCTGGGTCATTGGGAGGCCGGTGCAGAGTGCATGTTGAGAGGACTCTGAAATGCTTTGTGCGCTCTCCATGTCTGCTGTGATGAGAGCCTGGTCACACAGGCCATTCAGAGTCCACAAAGTTCATCACAGGGGCAGCAAGAAAGACGAGTGAGATAGATGAATAACCAGTGAAGGTATACTGGAGGACAGAAGTTGTAATTACAAATATTAAAACTTTTCTTTTATTACTAGATTATAGGTCATACCCTGCGTTGGCTTTTTCAAATTCCCCAGTTGCTGTGCTAGATCTTACGCTGACAAACAAGACAGTGAGGGTGCTTATATTATTTATGACTATTTATGACTGATATTTATGAATATTTAGTACGATTAATTTGAAAGACATTGTTTGTCTCCTTGCATGTTATTGAAACTTCTACTTCAGTTATTTCGTTTTTTCTTTACCCGTCCATGCAGGCTCGTATCCCAGCAGTAGTGATGTAGCCTGTCCGTTACCCAGCGCTGTGCTCGGAGGGTCTCTGTCCGGATCCAGCTCAGAGGTACCGGCTCACCAGTCAGTGGTGACTTCCATGCCCACCCTCACTTCACTTTCCCCGGCTGCCCCCTTCACCACCACCTCATCCACACATGTGAGTATTTAGGTGACACTGGGCTTTTGTGTCATGTTGCTGCAGCAAGTTTGATGTTATATTTGAAAATCACTTGACTCATCTCTGCTGATTCTGTATTTGGCCTTCATACAAACAGTGTCAGTAGTTGTATGGGGGCTCAGTGAATATGTTAAACCTCACCTTTGTGTTTGGGTCACATTGTAGCCTGCAGTACACTAAATATTTAATGCATAATAGTAGCCCTATCTGCAACTCTGATAACTTTGTGCGCTCATGACCTCACAGTTGAGAACCTCTGCTGAATGTGTTGTTCAGTACAAGTTTTTTGCATGTTGATGATTTTGTTTCTTGTGCATGGATAAAATTTAAAAGGATTAAAATTAATATTAAGCGTAAAGCTATGTGAATGTATCACCAGCCTAAATCAAAGGTGTTTTATTTTCATTTAAAATTAACAAATAGTTTAAATGAGGAGATTGTCACTATTGTTTTGTATTATATTATATCATTTGGTTATTTACTAGTTTATTAGTGGATTTTTGTACTTAATAATCGTTTAGCTTGTACTGCATCTGAAACTAATCTACAAACTAACATTATTTAAGACCATGTAAGCTTATGACAAAAAGAGTGTCTGCGAAGTGCAGTAATACTGCTAATCACGGAGAGCTTTCAGCTCGCACATATCGTTAATGCATCATCACTCAGAAAATTAACTAATTAAATTGCATTATATGCATCGCCTTTGTACCGTGTGATAATTTACTGCAGTTTTATTAAGATGAATGCTGTTTGAACACGTTTATGGCACAAACAGTAATTAACTCCTAAAAGGCACAGATGTAAATGTTGGGTCCAGCTATTTACGTATTGTGTATTAAGTAACGCACATTTTCGTATTCATGGAAAAAACTAATCTACACAGTAAATGAAGGCAATATTTATGTAATTGCAGTTATATTAACAGTATGAGGGAGGCCGTTGTAAGCATTCTTGGCTACATGTCAGTGCAAGAATTACAGTCAGTGTCATTTCACACCTTCTATTTCATCTCATGAAGACAATGTTTTGAGTCATTTAGGGTATTTATAGACTGCTAATGTATATGGTCCTGGTGGATGAATGCCAGGCTATATGTGATTGTTTGCATGAGCTAGCTATAGGGGATTGAAGGTGTGATTAGATAAACAAGATTATTATTATTTTCTCAGGGAGAAAATTCTGTATTTAATTCTATAGTTGTGTTAATATGTTGTATCCTGTATATCAGATTATAAGTTCAGAAATAAGGGCACTTATTCTTAGAATGTCACGCATTTAGATCACAATTATAGAGACAAGTCATTGTTATGGGACCCCAGCACTGCTTCAAATGGGCCCTTTGGAAACACACTAGAGACCAAGCACCATCTCTGCTGCTCTCCTGAGCATCTTTGTCCTGACTTGCGCTGCTGTAGCAACCAGTCGTCTCCAGGCAACAGGGCTTTGTTTGCGCAGATCTGCCCTCTCTACAGGCAGGGTGGCCTTACATTAAGAGATGAAGTAGACCCACTGATGGCCTTAATGCTGCAGGGCTCTCTGCGGCCCAGCCCCTCCTAACACACACTTGCAAATATCCCCCATTAGTCCTAAGCTTTATGGCATAGGAGCCTTAATACGATAGAGGGAGGAGGGGGATTTCCAGGTTGTAGTTAGCTAATCAGTAAACAGGTGATGTTTTCGAAAGCATGTCTGTAACTGATGAACAATAACCTTAGATAGATAGACAGACAGATTTATTATTTATATTCTAATATTATTATATTTAAAACTGAACTGAAAAACCATGAAACACCACCCACAGTACGTAACAAACACATGGCGTACTCCTTGTGCATGTGTGGGAGAAAGTGTGTATAGTGTAAAAATGTATAGTATGACATTGTCCTATGGCTGTTTTTTTAGAGGTTTTGTAAGGCTCTGTTCTGTGTTAAACTGCTTTGAAATCAAACGTATTGCAAAAAGACACTATACAAGAACAAAGCAGCTCCTCCTAAAAATACAGGGATAGTTTTAATGTCTTTCTACAAAGACTCCTTCAAGCCCTGACCCTATAATTCATAAATCCCCTAAGCTAAATATGAGCTTCTGATGGGGGAGTTCTCCCATACACTAAAGTTACTGTCTTAAAGTATTAGAAGTTAAAAGTGAATCTAGTGTTTTTTAGCATTGGTGGTGCCACGAGCCCTGCCCCACAGCAAAACAACTAAACCGTGGCTCCAAAACCCTGATATGAACTGAACTGTGGCATTGTTTATTGTAATACCCCAAACAGGAAGATAGATAGACAGACAGATTTATTTATGGATGGATAGACAAACAGATGGACAGACAGATCAAAAAAGAAAAGGAGGGAAGAAGAGAGAGAGAGAGAGAGAGAAGGAAGGAGAGAGAGAGAAGGAAGGAGAGAGAGAGAAGGAAGGAGAGAGAGAGAAGGAAGGAGAGAGAGAGAGAGAGAGAGAGAGAGAGAGAGAGAAGGAGAGAGAGAGAGAGAAGGAAGGAAGGAGGGAGGGAGGGGAGAGAGAGAGAGAGAAGGAAGGAGGGAGGGAGAGAGAGAGAGAGAGAGAAGGAAGGAAGGAGGGAGGGAGAGAGAGAGAGGAGGAAGGAGGGAGGAGAGAGGAAGGAAGGAGGAGAGAGAGAGAGAGAGAAGGGAAGGAAGGAAGGAGAGAGAGAGAGAAGGAAGGAAGGAAGGAGAGAGAGAGAAGGAAGGAAGGAAGGAGAGAGAGAGAGAGGAAGGAAGGAAGGAGAGAGAGAGAGAAGGAAGGAAGGAAGAGAGAGAGAAGGAAGGAAGGAAGGAGAGAGAGAGGAGGAAGGAAGGAGAGAGAGAGAAGGAAGGAAGGAGAGAGAGAAGGAAGGAAGGAAGGAAGGAAGGAGAGAGAGAGAGGGAAGGAAGGAAGGAAGGAGAGAGAAGGAAGGAAGGAAGGAAGGAGAGAGAGAGAAGGAAGGAGGAGAGAGAAGGAAGGAAGGAAGGAAGGAAGGAAGGAAGGAGAGAGAGAGAAGGAAGGAAGGAAGGAGAGAGAGAGAAGGAAGGAAGGAGAGAGAGAGAAGGAAGGAAGGAAGGAGAGAGAGAGAAGGAAGGAAGGAGAGAGAGAGAGAAGGAAGGAAGGAAGGAGAGAGAGAGAGAGAAGAAGGAAGGAGAGGGAGAGAGAGAGAGAGAGAGAGAGAAGGAAGGAAGGAGAGGGAGAGAGAGAGAGAGAGAGAGAGAGAGAAGGAAGGAAGGAGAGGGAGGGAGAGAGAGAGAAGGAAGGAAGGAAGAGAGAGAGAGAGAGAGAGGGAAGGAAGGAAGGAGGAGGAGAGAGAGAGAGAGAGAGAGAGAGAGAGAGAGAGAGAGAGAGAAGGAAGGAAGGAGAGAGAGAGAGAGAGAGAGAAGGAAGGAAGGAAGGAGAGAGAGAGAGAGAAGGAAGGAAGGAAGGAGAGAGAGAGAGAGAGAGAGAAGGAAGGAAGGAGAGAGAGAGAGAGAAAGAAGGAAGGAGAGAGAGAAGGAAAGAGAGAGAGAGGCGAAGGAAAGAGTCAGTCTATGGATGGATTTTCTTCGTTCTCTTTTTTTTCTCCCCATTTTCCTATCGTTCCCTTTGTGATTTGAAGAATAGTAGACAGGGGTTGCAGGCAGGGCAGTGGTGACCTTCAACCCCAGCACACGCCCCCAGGCCTGCCTCTGTCCCACTCTTCGTTAAGCTCCACAATGGTGCCGAGATCCATAAGCCTCAAACAACTCGGCCGCTTCTCTTTTGCCTTTGCATTGAGCTCAGCGTGCTGATGGGATGGGAGCTGACAGGCTGGACAGAGAGCTGTGTTAGTCCCTCCTCTCCACACAGCCTAAAGTGTTCTGAGGAGCAGAGAAGGCCTGCAGGCCGTGAGGAACCACTTTTTTCTCATTTCTTTTAATTAGCATACGTTTTTTTTTTTCAAGTTTGCCAAACTGCAGAACGTCTAAAGCACAGACTGTATTTACATGTAGATATTGTTTATATATAAATATTTGTTACGTTATTTATTATTATTATTTATATTTTGTTTTGTTAAAACAAACATGAAGTTTAGTGTGATAAAGGGACTTTAATTCAGCATGATTATTTAAAGATGTACAGTCAAAGTTTGTTCTGTTTTACATATGCTGCTGCCTCAGAAGCAACGCCACAACTAATTTCAATCCTTATTAGGGAAATAACTTAATTGGATTAAATAATTGGCTACAGAAGCACATTGCCTGTGAGCTGTTCAGGGCTCAGCCAGTTCTCCTGGCTCAGGAAATACAGCTGACATGGTTTTTTGTCATGCAGCTCAACAGTTATACACAATTCAAGCAGAAACATGTTCTCACCCATCCAGAGTATTAGGAGTTTGACAGTTATTGACTCTGAATAGCTTTGTAATAGCTTTCGTATGTGTGTTTCTTCTTCAGTCAAACTCACTACCAGGATCCTTCAACTTGGCGCCGTCTCATATGTTTGGAAACAGGCTGAACCCAAACTCTGCTATGGCTGCCCTCATTGCCCAGTCCGAGAGCTCCCCAGCAGGTGAGGCGCACAAACGCACTGTTGGTACCTCCTGCCGATACAGGATTCTATTCTCAAATCCTTCCTCCTGCGCTCTCCTCTTCCATTACTCCTCATCGTCCATCTTTCGCTGCCTCCCTGTGCTTATGGAATGTGTGGTCAGCTGTATCCCCCCTCCTCAGGTCGCAGAGAGAGGGAGACACAAAGAACAAAACTCCCCAGGATAGATAGTTGAAAGTGTGCATACCTGTTAAATGAAGCATGCTGCCACTCAAACATTTCATTAATCTGCACAATGACTGCAGTGATAACACAGAGAGGATTGCCTGGGGTTTAGGAGGCAGGCATACCTTACACCCTCCCTCTGTCTTGGCCCACTCAACACTTTCCCTGGACCCTGCTTAAACCTTGGGGGTCCTAGTGCAGATCGAATGGGCTTGCGGGACCTTGTCGTAGAGGTGGAGGGGGTGAGTGGGGACCAGTTGAAAGAGAGAGAGGGCAGGAAAGGAAAAAGAGGAACATAGCCTTTGAGGAATAATGGATCAGTCATGGCCTCCTCCTCAAACAGAGGTCGGGGGTCATTTGACTAACAATAGGGGAAAGAACACCCTTCCTTAAAGAGACCACCGCTCAAGACTGGAAAGCTTGCAGTCTCGTAGCACAAGCCTAACTCTCCCCTGGAGCTCGTTTGTAGCTCAGCTTGTCTAAACTATGAATAAAAACAATGTCTTGGCAAGACAGAGTAACTGACTTTTTTGGGGTTGTTGGTCAAATAAGTGTCTGCTTGACTAATTGAGAAAAATGTCAGTTCAAAATTGTACCTGCAGCCTTGTACTTTTTGTGAGTTTAGTGTTCACTTTTATGTGCGTCTCATTAAATTTGGATTATGCGTCTTAGCATAATGCTGGATTTCCTTTTCACATTTCTTTTCCCTTTCTTGCTTTCTTTCGTTAATTTTGTAAAGCGATACCTGGTGCTTTTAGGTGCAGTCTGCACTGCAGCCCCAAGGCTGATCCAGGGTCAGGCAAGGGGGCAGCGCCATAATAAGTCAGATCAGACCTAGGGCGGGTCGAACCAATGGGCCCAAGCCCCCACTAGAGCCAGCCTGCCGCAGCCTGTGCTCGAGGTGGTGGTGGGCTGGAAAGTGTTACAATAAAAAAGGGTAAGCAGGGAAAAGTAAAGAAAGGGGGAAGGAAGCAGGAGGAAGAGAAAAATAAGATTGGCTGACTGTGACTGAAGGGGGGTGGGGAGAGTGCGAGGGCAGGAGAGAGAGAGAGAGAGAGAGAGAGAGAGAATGGAGGGGAGGGGGTTGTGCCTGGTGAGGCGCATATGTGATTCATTACTTTCACTACAGAAAATGAAAAGCAGTGTCTGGCAAGGGGCCTAGAGGCAGGGCAATAGGAGCCTCCAAAGGGAAGAAAAGCAGGGGTGAGGGAAAGAATGGACAGCTCACAAATGAGCGAGGGGAGAGAGAGCGTGTATGAGAGAGGGAGAGAGAGGTGACTCGGTGACACACTCAGTGGTGTCAGTGTTCAAGCAGAGCTACCAGAGAGGAGAACTCGGCCCCAAGATGGATTTCTTTGAGGGAGATCTGACAGCCGCCGGGCACAGTGTGGATGGAGTCGCCCGTCTTTGCAGTTCCCAGACTCCTCTAGCATGCTGGCTCCTTATCGACTGCTTTATGTTTACTTTTCAGATCAGGAGCTGGGAGACGGAGCTCTCGGCTTCTCCAGAAGAGGAAGCTCACCAAAGGCAAACCTCTCCCCTCGGTAAGTCCTATTTACATTCCTGAGCTAGGGTTCCCCTCCTCCAGGTTCGGAGATTTCACTCTCCCACACCCCCCACCCCCTTTCCCAGCCCACATTCATTCACGCATTCGTTCCTCCCTCGCACGCTTGCCTCCCAACAGCAGGCATTTTTAACACTCAGCTGTCGCCCATATTGCAGTTACAGACCTGTTTCAGAGTTCTGCAGGGCAGGGGTGTCCTTGAACACAAAGTAACATTTTAGTTGTCAGTGCATTGCAAAAATCATTCACTTATCTAGTTAGCCCGATGGCTGAAGATATGTGGATATATACAGATACACAATCTCAACGAGTTTCCATACTGTCAGCTGTTGGTCTGTGGGATGTAATGTTTTTTTTTTTTATTGATTAGAGGTATGCCAATTTTCTTCATTATGATTATTTAATTATGGTGTTATCAGTTGCATACAATTGATATATTTGTGCATGGTTACTAAAATACTATGTTGGATAATTTATTAACTATATTAAATGTAAAAATTAAATTAACTTTTTCAGAATCAATTTACGCCACTGTTTTTGTAAAACGCTTTTAACGCTGTATTATTTTGCCTTGCGACATTTACAGTGCCCGTACCGAAAGTTACAAAAGTGTCCGCTTGTATCGAATTCAGCTGTTAGGAGAATATCAGATTTAGAAATATTTGCAACTTCTTCAAAACTAATCGTAATTCTATTATCCACATCGGAGCCGTTCCTGTTGTACAGGGCTGTGCTGGTGGTTGTGAAGATTTATTGTATTATGGCGCTGATCTCAGCCCAGCCGTAATTACCCCGGAGATGGATTTGTGTTCGCCAGGGAGCCCCTGATGTAGAGCCCAGAACTGGATATATTCATAATAACACACATCGCTGTCTGTCCAAACAAGAGCGCGCTGAGATTTATGGTGTCTGACTCACGTGCAGGCCCGGGGTTTCTCAACTGATGGCGTCACACGAGAACTGTGAACTCTGTCTTTATTAAGCAGCGTGTCTCCCTCTGAGGGCATGACACTAGACCGGGAGCTCAGAAAACATTGTTGATCGTATAGCACACCAGTCTAGTGAGTGTGGGGAAAAAACAGTGCATTTTCACAGGTTCTACCACTGTGATGTTCAGCTGAGTTATGAAATAAATTTTCTTTACTACTCATGATTAAATAATAAATGGGTATCTCTGTCTGTTATGATCATTAGGTTGAGTTAATCTCGTTATTAATTTAAATTTTTGCATTTGGCAGCTGCCTTCAACATAAGCTACTTACGATGTACATATAAGGTATACATTCAGTGCATTTAAGGTATACATTTGATCAGTCCATGCAATTCCTGGGATTCAAACCTGTGACTTTGCTGTTGCTAGTGCCAAGCTCTGCCAGTTTAACGACAGGAAAACTGAATGGATTGTGCCTCACTTGTTGTTTGTAAATGACCTTAGGTCCCCGTTAAGTGGTCTGCATATTCGGTATGACTCGTCAGGACCGTTGGTTCCAGGGATCGGCTCCGGTACAGATTCACTGCCCCCTGTGGCCACCAGCATCGACCAGCTGCTGGAGAGACAATGGAATGAAGGACAACAGTTCCTCCTGCAGCAGGGTTCACAGGGAGATGGTGAGAGAAATAATCTTTTACATACACACATGCACATGATGTTGCATAGTGCTTCCATACACTTTGCCCTGTTTGGTTGTCATTATGTTGATTTTACTATGGATGTTTTTAAACCACGGAGTCAGAGACAGCATCTTAAGTTCTTTCTGATGGTACTGCTGTGTTTCTGATCATAAACCTGCAGAGGATTGTTGGATTGTCTGTTTGGCTTTATTTTTTGGTCGGCTAATACTGACATTGATATTAGAAGCATTAGAAGGCAAGCATCATAATATTTCTATTGCTTTTACTTTGGGTTGGGGATTTGAGCAACCTCTAACCCCAACTTTAGAATGAAACTCATCCTTTAGGTTTAAGCTAAGGGTGTAAGTGGTGCATCAAATTGTGCAGGTTTGTTGAGGTGTGTTGTTAGTCGAAGCATGTATAAGATAACTTACACCCACAAAACCCTAGCATCAAAAACACGGCCCTCTGATTTTCCTCAGAAAATGTAAAAATGATCTATTAATTTCTGTAATTAATTCAGTCTGAGATGGATTACAGATTACCTCAAGAAGGTATTACAGAAATCAAAAGGAAATTAAAGTTAATTTCTGATTAGTATGCTAAAAGCCTTTAATTATGGTCATTAAAAGTTGGCTTGTCTCTTGCGAATTGTTGCATTATATTCTGCATGTTTCAGGTCTTTTAATCTCATGGGAAAACCTTAGATCTAATGCTTTCCCTCAAAATATTTAATCCAAAAGAATAATTACATGTTACCAAATGAAACTGTATTAAACCGTACGTCAGTCACATAGTATTCCAGCAGATGAAGTCTGTAATTACATTCTGAGAACGGATGTAATTAATTTATTAGTTAATTGTATTTACCACAGTAGTTATAAGCTCCATTACCTGTCAGTTCTGGCTGTGTATAGCTGCTGTGAATATCAGAAGAGTTTTTTAATGATCAACTATGTTACAATAGGCTGGAGGTAGAAGCAATATCTGTAGCAGCAGGTCGGTTCGTATCATCAGGATTGTGTGAACAAGCAGCAGCTGTTTCTGTTAAGATAGAAGCTCTTTCGGCAACAGGGTGGAAGTCTGACAAAAACACAGAGAGGCCTAAACAGGAAGTGGTAGGGTGGTTGTGTTCTGTGGGTGTGAAGAGAGCTTTCTGTTTGCCGCTGATATGAGGCCAGTATTGCGGTTTTTTGACAGTGCATCTGGTTTGCATTTCAGTAGGGGATGCTGGCCCCCGATCAGGCCTTAAAGGCGGCTGTTAAACTGACACGAGACCGAGCGGAAGTCTACAGTTGTAGTTCCTTCTGGAGGTCTTGATCTGCAAGTCTGCAGATGTAGATGTAGTTTTTGCTCTTGCGGGATCGAGTTTACTGCTGCTTTCAGTGGTTTTTAACCATTTTATTTCAACACAGGTTTTTGTACAGTCAGTCATAAAACCATTCCTCTGTAAATAGTTTTGTTTAATTCAATGCAATGATTTCTGGAAAAGTAATGTATTTGCGAACAATTTAAACAGAAATGTGTTTAGTTTCATGTTTCCAGAACATTGCCCAAATCTGGCAACCACTATAACAGTTAGCCGAGAGCAACACAAATAATGAGATAATGTGGTGTGTGTTTTCATGTCCAGTGCTGGGAATGCTGAAGTCCCTTCACCAGCTGCAGGTGGAAAACAGGCGCCTGGAGGAACAGATCCGAACTCTTACCATGAAGAAAGAACGACTGCAGCTCCTGAGCGCTCAGCTCTCTGTGCCTTTCACCCCCACAAGCACCACAGCCACTACCGCCTCCTCTCCTCTGTACCCCAGCAACACTCACACAGGTCAGGCACACACACTGCCTCTGCTTCCTTCTGCCTTTCATTTACCCATACAGTCCTGACACGACACAGTAACACCAAAAACAGGCTAACAACCCAAGCATTACTGTCTAATTCTGACCCTGAACACCCCCCGATCAAGATTCACACACACACACGTCTCACCCATGAGCCCACCTCTTGACTCACTCCCTGAAGCCCAATGTATACTTTGGCTGTCCGTTGCCGGCTACGTCCCGCGCACGGTGAAGCGAGGTGTAGCGGCACATGGAAGAATAAAGTATACCCCGGCCTTTACACGCACACACCCATCCGTGCACCCCTCCTCCCCCCCTCTGCTCTGCTCACGGATCTCCTCTCCCAGCTCAACTCTAGCTAATCTGGTCTCCGCATTCATGTCAAGTTGCAAAATCTCTCTCTCCTCCAGACATGCTGCACAGCAAGAACATTCAGCTAGGCAGCAGTGTTTTAACAGACTCCTCTCAACCCTTGCCCACTCAGGTAACTTCCTCTACCCCTGCTCTGCAGATGCCATCTGCTGGGACTGAGCACCTGTTTAGTTGAGTCAAGTGTTATGTTTATCTGTACATAGTGTTTATTATATGTTTTAGTGTTATGTAATGCATACTTACAGTGAATCGTTATAACGGATTAATTGGTGGCTGTGTAATGTTAAGTGATGTGCAGCCTCCTTGTAATAACTAATTTAATCACATTTATGGGCAATTTTGTTCATTGATTGAACAGGTAAATGAGGCTTCTCACGTGATTCTCTGTCTCTTTCATGCCCTTGTACTTTCTCTCTCTGTCTCTCCTCTCTCTCTCTTTCTCTCAGGATCCCCTGTCTGGTGGCCACAGTAGTGGAAGTAGCACCTCCTCTCTCTCCACCCCTCCTTCTGCGGCACACAGTCCACCCCAGCAGCAGGTCAACGGAGTCGGCATGGCCGGGATGGCCATCCAACCTGGCAATGCCAACTCATCTTTGCCTGCTAGCATAGCTGGGATGACGGGTCTGATGGGCGCTCTGAACCCCCTGGCCATGAATGGTATCGTGGGTGTTCTGAATGGAGTGATCCATACCTCCCACAGCCTAACCCAGAACACCAGCTCCCTGCCCCACCCCTCAGCAGCTACCAGCGCTTCTCTGGCCAGCAGCCTCAATAACAGGTACAAACAGATCTTATACAATTCCCTTTACATTTACATTGTACTGTGCTACAAAATAATAAAAGCTAACCATTAGAAATTTGTGCACTGTCAATATGTGCATGACAATTAAGACCCCCCCCCCCATTCTCAGTTCTTTACAATTCAATTCTAGTTACTGTACATGAAGTATTTGTGGCCATGCTTTTTACAGTTATGCATTTGGCATTCGCTGTCCAAAGCAACTTACAGTACATTCAAGGAATGCAATTCTTTATCAGCATGTGTGTTCCCTGGGATCGAAACCACAACCTTTGCGCTGCTACCACAATGCTCTGCCATTTGAGCTACAGGAACACAATGTAATTTCTTTATGCAAATTGTATTTAAAACAGTATAAGGCATGTGGGTGAGGTACACCTATGCAGATATTGGTAATGTGTGACACATGACCTTTGCCTTCATTTGTTCTTTGTCTTTTGCTTCTTGAACTCTATTGCTTGTGCTTTTTGGACTGCAGCAGTGTGACCACTGTGAAAACCAGGTGAGCATTCCTGTCTGCACTTTTGTTCGCTGTTTGTATGGAAAACAACAGCTGTATAGTTTAGACAAGTTTCTTCTCCAACAGCCCTGCATCAGTCACAAGCAACACCATTATCCTGTGCAGTTACCATGACAGCATCTTCAGTTTAACCTGGGGACTAATATTTGTGTTTGTTTTGTGTTTTTTGTATGTTGTTTTTGTGTTATTGTACCTGAATTCCTTTGTGATTCAACTCTGAAGGGAAATTACATTTTCAATAAGCAATGACGTGTACAGTGCATGTTTTTTGCATTTCATGTATGAGCAGTGACAGGAAATTCACTTTATAATGCAATTTTATGTTGGGTGAAACTTAATGTGTTTGTGCAGCCATGGGAAATGATGCATCTGTGCAGGATGTTTGTGAAATGTTGTTGTAGTTCACTTATGGGGGCTGTGTGTGTGTGTTTGCAGTGCGGCAAGACTTCTGACAGAACAGCACAGGCAGATCCTTCTCCATCAGCACCAGCAGCTCTTCAGCTCCCAGCAACCCACAGCGGTAAGAGGAGCATATATACACATATACACTGCCGCTCATTTTAGTCACAATTTGTAGAGAGAAATATAATTGTGCCAACATATTTCTGTCAGTGGAAAATGAAGAAAAAACAAAACTCCTTCATTTACTGTTTAAAAAGCATCTCAAGGTGACAGTTCAGGAAACTGGGTGATATAATGCCAAGAAAACAGTTTGGCAAAGAGTGACTACATTGAAGATGCTAATATAACATATTTAAGAAAGCATAAATCCCAAAGGTACATTTGTGTTATTTCAGTTTTGATGAGTTTATTATTATGCTGCAATACGGAAAAATATGAATAAGTATTATACACTATATATATGCACTTGCTGGCTAAATGTCTCAGAAAAACTTTTGAAATCTTTCAAAGATTGTGCTGTTAACCTCACAAAAGGACTTTCTCTTGTCTACCGACAGAATGATTAAAAACCCATGCACACTGAGTTTTCAAGCAGACTTCAGATGGGAATATTGCGATATTCAGATAGCTATTGCCGCATTTGTGTGTAATATGCATCAGACGGTCCATGGACAGCCTGTGGGCGTGCCGTCTGAGTCTAGACGTCTCATCACACTGCGTCTCTGTCTGTCTGTCTATGTACAGGAGCAGCAGCAGGTTCTGCTCTATCAGTTAATGCAGCAGCAGCAACAACAACAGCAGCAGAATGATGCGCAGCTGTCCATCAACAGCCTGCTGCCCAGCAATCAGACAGCCATAACCAGCAACCCCTTTCTGGCCAAGCATGACAACAGCGCTCCCAAAACCGGAGTTAGTACCGCACCTGCTGCTAGTTTATTAATATGACTGATTGTTTACTGTTTGATTGTATATGGTGATTGATGTTCAGGATTTGTTGTATATTTGTATAACAAGTATATTTGTGATTATTTAGCGGCTGGGGGACAAGGCTGTATCTGTGACAGGGCAGGACAAGACCTGATGCGGAAAACAGGATCTGCCTTATGGATCTTTCTCATCTGTCCATCCCCAAAGCAACAAGACCATAATATTCACCACTGCATAAAACTCACACTAGCTCCAGCCTTGATACACGCACACACACGCGCTTGCCAGTTTGATGCCCATCTGGCAAGAAACATGTTGCACTGAGTTTGAGAAAATCACTTGCTGTAAACTTCTTGATCCCACGGGGGCCAAATAACTCGCGCACACATATGTGCACACACATGCAGTCTCTCTCATCCTGCCAGTGTGCTGGAAATGACACGCTGGTGTGAGTTGCTGTGGGCGGAAGGTGTAGACGGAAGTCTTGGATGAGAACTGAAGTTGCTGGATGGTTCAAAAGTCTAGGAGGATTCTCTGCTATCTGCACATGCTTCTGGATCAGTGTCTGCTTACCACTGTTACCTCTCTGTACCCCTTTAATGAGAAACGTATCACGATAATTTAAATAAAACCCTTTGTATTTGTTTGTCTGTATAGAATGCGGTCAAATGTATTCTAGCTGAATCGATCAGACATTTGTGCACCTTTAAGGCCTTCTGCATCGTGATCTTGAGCTTCTCCTGTCAGGAGGCGTTCCAAAGCTCTCTCACTGACCCTGCTGCACTCTTTGAAGAGCAACTACCTCTCAAGTCAGGACACCTAAACCAGGCCCGAAACCCAAGTGCCTGGCTCTGTTCTCCAAGCTGTCAGCAGGCGCCAGGCGCTGGAGACGCTGCCAGTCTCTTCCTGTTTTAGTTTTCCATCCAGTTGTCCCAGTTTTATAAAATTGTTACCAATCTGCATCGCTCAGGCAAAACTAGTTCAGAGAGTCACGGAGATCTCTGCCTGTACAGTGACTACACTGAAACCTGTCTGATTACGAATGTTTGTGCTGTGTGATCTGTTTTGAAGCCTTTATAAGTCCTTTTTTAATTTATTTGCATTCGTTGCATGTTGGGCACAAGGTAATATATTTTAATGCCCAGCTTGCAAAATGTTTGTATACTACTGCACAAAAAAACTCATTGAGAAAAACACTTTAATGAACATGCCTGGTGTTTTGAAGTTATGAAAAAAGAAAAAACCCTACTTGACTGAAATTTCTCCTTGTCTTGTAAATACACCCGGTTTTTGTTTTGTTGCTATGTAAATTAACAGATGCATATTGGATTAAGAATAAGCTGTCAGAATAAATAAGATTTAGTTAGCACAGTTTTACCTCTTCTGTTGTAAATAAATGTTTGTGATTCACTTAGTGGTGTGAAGGACTGTTTTAAAGCACTGTTAGTGAGTTCAGATCTTTCCAGCAGGCTTTCCACAATGCTGGTGACTGGATAAAGTGTATTAATTTATTTTTGTATGTGCAGGGACTTTTTCTTTTTGCACCATTTTATTGATGTGGTTTTATACTCCATTATAGATGTGGTATGTCCACGTTCTCATGTATATGTACAGAAATTATGCAGAATGTCTAAAGTTTGTATTTAAAACATCAAAATGAACCACACAAATCCTGCTTCATATTAAGAAATTTTGAACACTGAGATTGTAGTATTGCGCTTTTTTCAGTGATAAATTAAAATCTGTTTATTACAATCCTTGCAATGTCTTTGTAATTTATACTCGACAGCACAACAATAGCATGTTGTTGTTTATCGTTCACTTTTTCTGCTAAAGTTGGGACTTTACTATAGGGTCCCATTGTAAAGTAGTTAATTAGTTAATACATTAGCTAATATGAGCTAATGATGGGCAATATGTTTTTACAGCATTTATTAATCTTTAATGTCAGTTAATAAAAATGCAAGTGCTTGTGTCAACTGTGCATTCATACATGTTAACAGACAAGTTTTGATTTAAAATATGTATTGGTAAATGCTGAAATTAGGATTAATAAATGTTGATGTACTAGTTCATGTAAACTAATGTAATTAACAAATAGAACCTCGTTGTAAAGTGTTAGCCTAAAATTTAGTATGCATTTAATTATTCACAAAGAATCATACCTATATGTAGACTTGCAGACCATTTTTCTATAAAAGAAAGTATCATTAATACAGGTCCCCATCATCAAGTATCAAGTATTGCAATTATGGAACACTCCAGGAAATCTGTTAGAATTAAAATGAGAAGCCATTACATTCAGTGCAGATAAAGTGCTTTTAGATTGTAATTAAAATGATTATCTTTAAATTATTTTACCCTTAGCAGTAGTATGAAAATCATACAGCACTGTAGTAGCCAAATTAAATTGAAATTGAGATCCTGAAATAAAATGTATAACACACTAAACCCCTCATCCATTTTTCCCCATATAAACTCTAGAACCCCTTGTTTGTTGTTTGGTGAATGGAACCCATTTCTCAGCATGACCCCCAAGGACCTGCCCACTGTTCCTGCCCAGCTCTGAGTCCTCCTGCTGTGGGAACAGCAGGCCCCTCTCTCCCCTCAGCTTCATCAAGCTGTCCACACTGCTGACCACCCACTGACCTCTGACCCCCCAGCCCAGCCTGATACACTCAGAATGGCACACACAATGGGTTCAGTGACAGCATTCAGACATCTGAAAAATCTTTGGTTTATTTTAATCAGATGAATCTATTATTACAAATTTGTAACGTCACATAATGGCACTGCCTTGCTTTTCCCATGACTGAATAAGGACCTTTTATTAACAAACCACATATGACTTAAGCTCTCCAATAAACCTCTCATAATATTTTTACTCCATCAACACCACAGTGATAAATCAAATACTTATTATTGTTATTTTTCCCTTTCCCATCTAGTTAGTAATGCTTTTGTGTTAATACCCGCTCAGAGAGCAGCAGATGGGGTAATAGGAGGCCGGGAGTGAGAGCTGCTAAAGCCACTCTCTCTCCACCAGGTGCACCGGAGGGGGTGATCCAAATAAAAAAACCCTGAAGATCCTCAGGGACGCTTCATTTTCACCCTGCTGCCTGTAAGGAATGGATTCAGCTTACAGGTAGGTAACAAATGCTGCTAACTGACAGAGCTGGAGGGAAGGTGACTGATTTATGGTCTCCTATTATTCTCACTGGAACTGTAAACCTGAATGGCCATATCAAATTGAAATTTAGGAATATTATTAGACCACAATGTAAATGTGAGTTTTTACTTGAAATTAATCTAAGTGGAGGCTGCAAAGCTATTTAGGGTGCTGTCTTTGGAATGCGCCAGCCACTCTATGATGATTGTGACATTTTATCTACATAACTAAATAACAATTTCTCGAAGGGGGTGAGAGGAACTGAGATAACTTTTGTCTTTGGAAATAATGATCTTACCCCCTTTAAATTACTGTTGTCTCCATTTTAGTCCTTTCTAATTGCTGTTTTCCTGTATTCATCTGTCAACTACAACACGTAAACTCATCCTCCCTTCTTCTCCTCTGTATTGCTCTTGAATAGGGTTAAAATCACAATCAGACACCTCAGTCTTTCAGAATCAGCTGACCTACTGAAGCTACACACTGTTGCCCTGTTACTACTAGCAGCTCACACCCCCAGCAGATATTCTGCCTTCATCATCTAATGCATCTCCTGTCATCTCTGCACAAGGAGCACCATAAGTAGTTTAATTCTCTTTCCTTCCTTTCATTTATCCTTTTTCTCCTCACCCATCTTTATTTCTCCTCCCTCTTTCGTTTATGCTGATGATTCCCAGCTGTTCAGGCACCATTGTGTTACATCTGGTTCTGCTTTAGTAATTAATAGCTCACTTTCCTCTCCCAGTCAGACTCAGAGACTCCCCCCCCCACACACGCTCTTCTCTCTCCTGTCTTATCAGACCTGTCAGTCATCTCCTGGCTGTTTAAACATGCCACTGCCACCCCCTCTTGCTTGCTTTCTCGCTTGCTCTTTATTTTTCTCTAGTGCTTGCTGTCTCTCTGACTTTCCCTCTCTCTCTTTTTCTCTGTCTTTCTCTCTTGCTTGTTCTATGCTTTATCTTTCTCTGCTTCTTGGCTGCACCCCTCCTCCTCTGGGCTTATTCATTCACATCTTGGGCATATGGACACACCCCCTCTTAAGTCCCATCCCCCTTATTTCCAGCTGAACTCCTGTCCAACATCAACGGTTTCAATCAGTCTGCCAGGGGCCTATGGGGACAGCAGCTCTGGCTGTCCTGGGTAGCCAGCAAAGGACCACTTCTGTCCATTTAGGTGCCTGAACAGAAATCTTTTTTGTAAAAAGTGACTTGTGCGAAAATCATGGTATCACAAATCAAAAATGTAATTTGTTTTTTTTGTTTTTAACTGACATAAGTAATCATTTTAAAAATTCACTTTTGTAATTGGTAGGTAAAATAATGAATCAGATTTCCCTTCAAATGATTTGCAGATAGTTTGTCTGGTTGCCATGTAGAGTATAAAACAGGAAAATATATTAATTACATGAAATGTTACATCATTGTAAAATTGTGTAAATGTAAAGCTTACAGAATGTGATTTAATAAATGATAAAACTTATAAAAATCAATCAAATCTTTCATTTAATATATTTTCATGTAATTTAACATTGTGTCAGCTGATCATTTCCAGAAAATCCCCTGTCAGGCTTTGTCTTTGCTCAGGGGTTGTTGTGTTGAACAGTTATCCTGTAGTTTAGAGCTCTTCCGCCGGACCGAGGGGCCCCTTCTTGCTTCTCCACGTCCTTACAGTATGTGTCCTCCCCCGCTATTGAGAGAGATTAGCGGGACTGGGTACAGGAACTACAGTCCTGAACCTCCCCCAAACTCATCACTGCCTCCCTCCCACGGCTCCGGCGATGGACCCCCACAGGTTTCGCTCCTGTTGGATAATGGTCCCAGTGTGGCCCAGTGGGACTCAGACACATCTTTCTTCATACGCAGACAAGCTTATTCTTCTTCCGAGGTAACGCCACCCCCCACTCCTAAACCTCGTATCAAGAAATAAACATGCACAATAATAAGCTTAGGGCAATTGAGAGCTGAAAATCAATGCTTAGGAAAAGCTCACGTATTTGTTCGGATACAGGCTTGCAACAAGCTAAAAGGCTAAAAATGCAAAAGAAAAATATATATCGAAATTACGACTTGGAGATAAAAGCTATGCAGCTTCGTAGCCTAACAATTTTAACCCTATTGTGAACTCCACAGTTACAGCTCACAGTTTAGTTTCAGCTGACCTCTGCGTGGAGAAAAGGGGGAACGGATCGAGCCCCTGCGTGACATTAATCCGCACCGTCACCCGGTCTCGGGGCTCTTATGCCACAACACGTCCTAACTGGAAGCAAATCGGTCGAATCAATCGGTTGTGTGCAATTGATTTATTTATTATGTTTTCTGTACAGACTACGCCTCATTGCAAACATAAATATGCAGGAATACCCATGCATTAATGCAAACACTTGTATGTGTACACTTGGCTCGGGTTTGCACGCTGTGGATGGGGGCACACACTCCTCTCTGCTCCACAGTAACTGCAGGCCTCTCAGCGGCGTGTGCTGATTTTCCCTGCCGCCTCCGACGGCCGCAGACGGAGCTGAACAGCAGCGAGGAATAGGAGCTCAGTAACTGCGCTGCAAACCTTCTACACGCAAACAAACGCACTAATAATTATCTACAAAATATACTATAATATAGTCTATAATAATACGCTGTATAAATAAAAACACACGTTCGTTTGGTAGTTTGTGCATTACGAAAACCAATAAAACACAAACGGGTAAAATGTTTACGGTAACCATCAAGCTGTTTAAATAAAACCGAAGGGGGTTTGGTCATCAAACATTTGCAGAATTTACGACGTAAATGGCTTTAAGACTTGGAATAAAACAGATGTTTTGTTTATCTTTTGTTGTAGTCTACAATGTGCTAAAACGCATGACTAAAAACAAACCTACGTTATTGTTAATGTGAACTACGGTACGTATAGTTGAAGACATTTATAGACAGGTCTTTAAATAAAAGTAAATAGCCTAAAAATAAAAGAATTAAAATAATTGTCATTCTTAGCACAGATAAAGTGTAATTCCACTAAACATCATTAATGTGACGGAATATAGTGTTGAGACGTCATATATAATAACGAGGTAAAAATAGATATCAGTTCATTATCTGAGCAGTCTCCATAATAATTAATAAAATAGTCGGCGTGGGGGGTGCTGCTTTAAATTATTCTTATTCCCCGTAATGTCCCAGAGAAGGAGTAAATTGCATATAATTTCTTGATACAAGAAGAGCTATTCATTTTGTTCTGGGTCAGCAGAGACATGCAGTGATGGGCTCACCTGCCGCAAGCTTGTTAATTATGGAAATGTGAGTTAGAATCAGCTGTCACCATTATGCGGTGGAGCCTCTCATGAGGGAGGTGTGTGTGTGTGTGTGTGTGTGTGTGTGTGTGTGTGTGTGTGTGTGTGTGTGTGTGTGTGTGTGTGTGTGTGTGTGTGTGTGTGTGTGTGTGTGTGTGTGTGTTTAGTAAGCAGGCCCTTTCATTTTAAGCCGTGCAGAGAACATGCATGTCATGGACAGAGGCTGCTCTGGGCCACTGCACATCTCAGGAGACTTTATTAATTATTCAACCCGTTAACTCCCGCAGAGACATGCCCGCCCGCTCGCTATATGTGTCCGGTAACCCCAGCAGAAGACCAGTACAGGTTATCTGAGTATATGCAGCGCGGATATGATGTGCTGGTATTAAACAAGGAAGGGAAGATCCGTCTAAACCAAAGTATTGGCAGGATTGACGATGATTTGGGAGACGTTTGTAGCTTATAAATTGCTATTGGGGTAGCCCGGGGTGGAAGACGGGGGGCAGATCGAGCTGCGTGAGTCGGTCAGGGTTGAAGGAGAGATCGGTGTTTTGATGATTCAGCCCCAGAGTAACTCAGGTGAGAAATGAAGTGACCAAAGGAAGAAAGCAACGCGTTCAGATCGTGTTCACCAGTTTAATAAATCAAGCACAAAAGATACGTATAATTGTTAATTATACAGACGTGAATCAAAAAAGTAGTTATGTATAGACTACATATATTTATAAAATAATTATAAATAATGAGGACATAATATGTCCTTATTAGGTGTGGGACCATGGAAAAACAGCGACCTGTTGGTGACAGCCTGTAGAGGCCTCACTCACCGCCGTGTGTGTGTGTGTGTGTGTGTGTGTGTGTGTGTTGTGTGATTGTCTGAAGGATGGGCAGGCTTAAAGGAAATCCCTTAAGTCAGTAAACAATATTGTTTTGAGAATGCATATTTTAATGAAATGCAAAAAAAACCCAAAAGTCACAATTGATTCCAAGTATTGAAGTAAAATTTTTAAATCTTTATTGTGCCATAATTTCAGAATTCATAGATAATGGCACAATAAAATGTTGTCACAAAATATGCAATATATCTTAAGATACACATACTGTTTACACTAGTTTAAAAGTGTATAACAGTGTATAGATATTGTATAGAATCTCATATCTATATATCTTTGGTATATGACAAGCATTGAACTCCTTTAAATTACATATTAAAATGTAACATAGAGCTTAATTGACAGGTGTGCATTGAATGCCAGGTGTGCATTTATCAATGTACATGTAGTCTATGAAACAGAAACCTCACGCACACTCCCTGGCCTTTAACAGCACAGCTGCTTTACAAAAGCACAGAAATCAAGTTCATACCTAAGAACCACTACAGCACAACATAAATAAAAATAAATTCATAGATAAATTAGAATTTCATGCCTTATACCTCTGCAGTCTGCTACATCTTTTCTCAATCGCTCTTTCATCTGTGATATAAGGGAGTCTGATGTATTGCATTTCCTTTTAGCTCTTCGGCAGTAAACATCTGTTGAGCCACATGGCCAGATTTTTTTGCTGAGTGGAAGACACTTGTTCTGAAGGATTAGCTGACTAATAAGTTCTCGGTGTCTTCCCTGGATCACCATGTTTCACTGATATTAGTTTTGAGCATGATAAGAAAGTTTGTAACTGTAGGTGTTGGACATATGATAGACAGGGACCAAATCAAGTCCATGTTGCCCAAGACCAAAGATGATAACCTGATTTCATGTGTGTGTGCATATTTTTATATGCGTTACCTTTCTTAGGGTGTCAGTGGTGTAGATGCTGTTAGGTCTGCACAGAGAAACTGTGCTCTTCCAGGGTTAAGGGAGAGGGGCTATACGAACACTGGTAGCTACACAACACCCACAATTAGTGGTGTTTGCTGTGCTTTGTCTGCACCAAGCTGCAGCACAGGACGCATAATGGCCACTGTCAGGCTGAGGAGAGGGATCGAGAGAAAGAAACGCCGCTTTTCAGTTTAGAAACAATGAGGCCTGGGCTGGAATAGGTTTTCCCCACAATATGTGAAAGGCCCATCTAGGATTTGATTGCATAACTTGTAATAGATAATGACTTGAAGAAATACACCAGCCAAATTATTGTCTTTAATGAACTAGATTCAGTGAGTCTGTTTTGAAACTGCTGCAATTAACTGGTTACAGTCATGTAGGACAATTAATTTACTTTTTACATTTTTACATGGATTAGTCTGCTCTGAGGTTAATTTTAAATAATGACAATCATGTTGGAGTTGGTAATGGGCCCTAGAAAAATGTCTGTTTTGATTGGATCGTTTCCAAAGCTGTACTTCTCAAACAAAATAACAAATGTATTACGCATACCTTTGTCCATGGCCTTTGCCCATGAAGTGCTTAAAATATTTTTCAAAATTAAAATAAAGTGTACTGATAATAAACCTTGGCAAATGTTACCTGTGAAGGCGTATTCAAACCACTTTTTAATTTAAATGCCAATTAAATCTGTAAACATCAAGCCAATCAAAAAATAAAAGACTACAAATAATAAAGAATGACAGTTTAATACAGGCATGCATAAACTGCATAATCAAACAGAAATAAATTTTACAAAGTTTCCAGTACAGTATATTTCTGTGGAGTCATTTAATTCCTTAAATTAAAATATGCAAAATGTTCTCCACATTAATGATGGTTTATGGGACGTTTACAGTGAGAGGTTAGTACAAAATCAAAACTCACCCTGGACTACAGCAGTCTTTGTGGTCATTGGAGAGGGAGGGCTGCCTTTGTTCTGTCAAGGACTTACCACAATCAGAATGTACAGTGTGTCAGGCACACACAGGCATATATCAACTTCAATCTCTTTTTAATGAGAAATTCTGCCCTCTTTAATATGTGCAAATTAACCTCCCCCCTCCTCTTCTGGAACCTCTGTATATGCACAACCATTTTCTATCTGTTACCCTCTCTTTCTCCCTTTCCACCTCCCTCTCTGATTTTTCCCTAGGGGCAGAACCCTACGATGGACATAGTGCTAGATTAACCATCAGGCTGAACAGAGGACAGAAGCTTTGACTATGAAGCCACCACCATTCAGACCCAATACCAGCTGCCTGCCTGGCCCTTATATTATTACTATCATTATTCTTACTATTATCAGTTTTATATTCAAGCCATGTTGATTATAATTTTTGAATTACAGGATTACAGGAATTTTTTAAAAACAGAGAGTGGCTCCAAGCCTGGCACAGTGGTGTGCCATAATTTAATAGATTTCCTGGTAAGGAATCCATTTCCCTACAGTGTAACCAGCGTGAGGTCCAGGGAGCTGCCAGCATCTACAATTTTGTTCCTGAACTGTCCGTTACCTAAAAGGATGGTAATAGAGTTTCACTGTCCTTGTATAATAGTATAATAGTAATATATATATTACTATATATATATAGTTTATATATATATATATATACACATATTTATATAAAAAAAAAAAAAAAAAAAAAAAAAAAAAAAAAAAAAAAAAAAAAAAAAAAAAAAAAATTTGTGTTTTTTTGTGTATTTGTTTATATATATATATATAAACATATTTTGTCAGAATGTATATATATATATATATATATATATATATATATTCTGACAAAAGGCACTTGGTTTCTTATGTTATTTTCATATTAATTAGGTAAATTGTTCACTCATAGATGATTTATATTTTTTTCCAATATGAAAGTGGTTTAAATTGAAATCTAAAGTGAAAAGAGTTTTTATTATATATAGAACAGCACAATTAGGAGTCTTTCCAGAAAACTTGCAATTGAGGGAATATTTTGCTTCTGTAGTACTGAAAATTAATCCAGTACTGATAACATATAAGATCAACAGACTAACCAGATGTTGTCTATAATTATAAAATGTTCCCTATTTCAACAGAGACATGGATGTCTAAAATTAGCTTATTTCCTGTTTTGTCCCTATTCTAATTCCTGTTCATTTTTAAAACAAAGACCCTTTCCTCACTTCAAAGAATCTCTATATTTCTTTTATGCTGGTGGAAGATGTACATGCAAATTGAAGCCATCAACAGCCAGTGACAAAGTGAGAGTACATATTGTAAACAGTGTGTGCCGTTTCCATGGTACCCATTTTCCCTTCACTTGGGGAGGGAGAGAACGTGCAGCGGGGAGACTGTCCATGCGTCGCCATAGTGATCAAGATGCCACGCAATCCTGCTATTCTCCACAGCAACTTCTCTGTTTTCAGTCACACAAAGAAACTTTCACACTAGCGCATATATATATACATCTGCTTATATATTAAATATGCAAACCTATAGAAATAAAAGACATGTTAATTTATAAAATGAAAAACCCTTTAAGGAATCATAAGTATTATGTCTGAAATATGAACTAAAGGCTTTTCGGTTTTAAGTAGTGCTTTGTGAAGTTTGCAATGAATACAAGTTTCATTGAGATGCATTTTTCAGGAAAAACTCATGTTTGTAATAAGACTGAAATGAATTTAAAAATATTTTCCACCAATTAAGTGAAATGGTCTGTTGACCCAGTAGTGTAAGGACTGACCTGAGTGTTCAGAGAACAGGCAATTAGGAGAAAAATGTAAACTTCTCCAGATCATCATTAGGAGATTCAGCCTGAGAGAAAATTGATTTTTTTCTTTCAACCCTTCCTTTTTTCAAATTCCATTTAAAGCCTCTCTATTCAAATCTTTAGGCCTCTGCACTTATTGCCGTTAGGACTGAATTTACAGGGACAGAGAGAGCAGAGAAGAGCTGAACAAATCTCCACATCTTTTTTTTACCTCTCTTATCCCCTTTTTTCTTCTGCTAGTTTTATTTTCCCCTCTTTTAACTAGCACACAGATTCCAGATAACTCTTTCACCTCCTCCTTTTTCCCCCTAAGTCACTTTTTCTTTCACTTCCATTTTGCTTTCTCTCACTCTCTGCACACAGGGCTGAGGATCAATGCCACATTGATTTTCCTATCAATAGACATTATCATAGATCAGGCATCTGCTAGCACTGGCCTCAATCCATGTGTCGCCTGTTGCCACGGGGACAGAGAGATTTCATCACTCCTCATTCTCTGACAGACAGACAGAGGGAGAGAGAGACAGTAAGAGATGGCTTAAAATCAAGGGACGGCAGGGAAATGCAGGCACACACGCAGGGTAGAGAATCAATACCTGAAGTGCATAGGAAATAGAGTCAGAAGGGCTTCGGATTCAAATAAAGAAAAAGAAGTGTGGATTTGGTCCCTGAGCAGGAAAATGGTGATTTCATGTGACATCACAAGACACAGATATCCATAATTGTGCGACAGCTCCATAACAGAAAATCTCTGCATGGTAAAATTAATATATTAATAGTCAAAGCACAAATATACCTAAAAACACTGACCGACTCTTAGAGCTTTTGTACATTAGTATGAATACACATGCTTGTTCATAAATATGAAATATGGCTGTTTGAGAATGCAGAAAAATTAAGTTATAGATTTGTCTTTAGTGAAGACAAAAACAGATATTCAAGGGAAAATTACAAAACAGAAGTGGTTCAGGCCATTTCTGTAACACATGAAATGCCTCCTCACAAACCAGCATGAAATCAACATTTTCTAGCAAATATGGTTAGAGAAGAAAATTGCAAAATATGTGTGTCTGTGAATTTTGATTTCTTCTGTCCCTGGCAGAAGTCGTGAAGCCTGAGGCCTAATGACCATTTCAGAGTCCTTCCTCGCTAAAACATGACATCCATTTTCTTCTGTCTCACACCCCTGTGCTTGAATTTGTATGGTGTAATTCATGGAAGCACCAGTGACACCTTGCAGATTGTGTGAGTTAAGTTCAAGCAAACAGAGAGAAGCCCTGGACACCTGAGGCTGAGGCAGGTAACCTCTGGAGGGCATAGCAGAGGATTAGTCCAGACACAGGCTGTAACATCAATATACATACAGACACAAATGCACACAGCAAAACACTGTGCATGTATATAACATGCATGTATATACAACATACAAACATACATGCATATATATATATATATATATATATATATATATATATATATATATATATATATATATTATATATATATATATATAGTAGACAGTTTTGAATAAAACGGTCTGCTAAATGAATACATGCAAATATATATATATATATTTAAAACAATTTATAAAAAAGCTTACATTTCTGACTATATATTTTCAGTTCATTTTGACATAGATTTTAATAATATCAGTAACACTTTTACATAAACATTTTAGTTAATTTATTAAATGTTTACAATGTAATATTAATATTTAACCTACTGTCACAGCATGGGAATCACATCTAGAACAACAATTTAATTTAAAACATACCCTCATAAATAATATGAATGAATAATTTTTACCCCTTTGTGACTACACTTTAAAACTTTAGCTTTCTCACTAAACAATAATAAACAAAAGAGGAACAAAAGCCTTGCTATTGTGTGTTATGAGTGGCCTGCTTGTTCTTGTTTTTTGTTAACAGGAGGTTGTCATCAGTCTGTTTGCAGCGGAGTGCCTCTATACACAGAGAAACACAAAGCATGGCCTGTCAATCAGAGCGCCCCAGTCCCCTGGTTCAGCACTGGAGAGGCCTACTGAGAGAAGGGGAAGGAGAGCAGCAATGCCACTTTCTCTTTGATAATAGGTGTTGTAAGATGGGGGTCGAAACAATGTCTGAACTGAGAAGCGAATCATAACCAATATAAAGTTATTGGCCGTATTTCTTTCTACGATGTAATGTGTATTCATTGTGCAACACCAGTGGAATTTTATTCTGGACGTATTCTGGAACCAAAGTCAACACAACAGCCAAAAACAAAATACAAATATAAAATAATAACGTTATACAGTGTATATGTATTTATATATACACTATATATACTATATATATATATATATATATATATATAGGCATATATGCAAATACGTTTTCAAAAACATGTTTTTAATACACACAAGCATATTTGTGTATATGCAAAAATGATACCCACCCACCCTGACGTGTGTGAGTGCGTGTGTACACACACCCAACAAACATTACGGTTTTCAGAAGAACAGCTTGTTCGCAGATATTCGCTTGTAACCGAAATGCAAAGCAATAAAAATAAAAACTTCAGGAAAGGGGCAGAGGAGAGGGGAACAAAGAGAGCGCCCGGCGTTAATGCGCGCGTATGAAAGCCGATCCCGGTCGCTCGGACCTCCTGCGCGAGGAATTTGAGATCCCGTGGTCGCCGTGAGCCTGATTGTAAAATGCTTTCATTTGTGCCGCATTATACCAGCAGAAAGGCAATAGCGCTGCAAACACCAGAGCTTCATTAGAAAAGAAACGCGTTGTATGACAGAGCACTCTTTCGCTTTTTGCATTTCACTTGCGAAATGTATAAAATCGACTGCTTGGGTGTTTGTTGCGTGCCTTGGAAAAAGGGAGGGAAGATAGTAAAAGAAAGATAGGGAAAACCGACAATGTCTTTAATATTAGCCATGTTTGTTTAAAGGCCCGGTCCCCTCGCATTCACACACACATACACCGACTTTATCTATCTATTTAATAAACCAAATATATATATATATATTTTTTTAATTAAAACCAAGTTGACAATAAAAACGTCACCGTGTGGGTAAGCTACATTTTTAATCTATAGTGAACATTTTTAATCTATAGGGATGTACTGTAAGGTTACTATAGATACAATATTATTTATCCTTATAAAATGCATGTAATGTTAATTAGCACGTTTTTCGGGTCAGCAAAGTTACAGTTTCATCAAAATTGTCTCTGCGGGACAAACACGTTAAGTTCACGTCTCCACGTTTAGGCGTCTAGACAAACATTAAATAAATGATACAATTATTAAACGGCCTTTGATACAATACTACATAGTTTTGGGATAGTTACAGCGATTGCCGTCCAGTATTGCAAAGTTCAGGCTACTTGATACATGGACTCACACTCGCAGTATAAGGAGCTGACTCAAATGATGAAGTTAATATCAGTTTCTGGATGAAGGAATGAGGGAAGGACAGGAACATATCAAGATTATTCAGAAATGTAATAAAGGGCGCCCAAATCTTCCAGATTGTAAATGAAAAGAAGGGAAAGAAGCAGCGGGACTGCTGTTGTACTCGAGCGGCTGCTTTTCCCACTTTCACTCGCAGGAAAATCGCCGCAGCGACCTTGTGTGTGCGGCCCTGCTGGACACATTTGCACAGAAACCAGATCGGAAAGCAGCATTTGAGGTGTTTGTGGAAGTGTATCCTTGAAAATAGGCTTATGTAACAGAAGTTGTCGTTTTAGTTAAGATCACTTCATATGGTTTTGATATTTTAATGAGTATTGCTTTGTGACAAAAATAAAACCTCTGATGCGCAAGTATGAACAAATAAAAAGGACAAGCATTTATAAAAACAATACATATTTATAGGAAGCGCCTCTTATTTTAAAAGCTTTATTATGTGAGCGTATTCAAATAAGCAGATATAAGATAATTATTAACTCCTTAATCAATAACTATTCTTCCTTTAACCTACATTTGTTTTCTGTACCATTGAAATTAACACATTAACCAGCTGACATAATACAAAAACTGACATTATTATGTGAATAAAGCCGGTGGAGTAACTAAGAGCACAGCTTTAAAGCAGCGTACTAAGAATATATAAGTAATAAACTAAATTAGTGACAATTTATTTATCGACTCCCTAAATGTAAAAGTAGAACAATCTGATAATTTTGGAGCTGAGCTTGATTGTGCCATAGTGCTCTCCACAGGTTCTGAATTTAAGACATGCTTAAACTCTCTACTGCCCTGTTGTTTGATATAAAAAACTTCTTTGTCCCTCTCCACAGAGGTATATCCTACGCCCATACTTACACCCCACCACTGCCATCATGCGGCCACCAGTGAGCCCCCGCCTTTTCCATCCTACAATGTGTGTGTTTGTGCGTCTGTGTGGCCTAAGTATGTGATTTGCATTATTAACGTTTTAAAAAAGGTATTTTTTTATGTTATATGGTCAGCTTGTGTGTGCCTTAATTGATTATTTCAGATATGTCTGTTAATGTAATGCATATAGAAATTTCCTGATGTTGTCTGCCATGTTGGTAAATATTTCCAGGTGTCATAGGTCACTCTTTTTTATTTGTTTGTCTGTCTGTTTTCATACAGCTGAGTAACAATTAATTAAATCAAACGACAAAACACATTGACGTTTGCTAATGGACTCAAAAAAACCTCGAGGTTAGTAATTTCACTCGACTGGATGCATAAGCATTAGATTAATGTAAATGTACAGTTGCGTTTAAAGTCCTGTACATTAGGTTGTGGAACAAATATCATGAGATCTATTTCTGTTCACCAGTTTAAGATCATTGTAGACCTTCATCGATACTTGAATTTGGCGCAAACACAAAGAGAGGACTTCGGCTCCTATAGGGGGCAGAGTCACTCTGTACGAAAACCACATCCAGACACACAAACACCCAAGCACTGAGCCAGGCACTTTCAGCCATGTCGTATCACGTTTTCGTCCATCTGTCGCTACAGGGTCCTTCAAGCAATCAAAAGGCAACCTCTGCGGTTAAAGTACGTTTAGGGATCACCTAGGAAGCCACCTGTCATTTAAAGTACAAATCTAATAGATGATCTGTTTATTATAATGAAGTACTGCCAAGCAGCGTCGATCTGTGGACGTTCAGAGTTACAAACCGCACAACGTGACATCGATTAAATGTCGAAATATAAAGCAACAGGTCTCACCCAGGACCAGTTCATGCGATGTTTACTCGTTAACAAATAAACTGCAGGACCAGGCGGGAGGGGCGGAGACTCGCAGCACTAACTTTTGGCTCCGTGCCCTGCCTGAATGAGATCGAGCAAGGGGTTGGCACGAAACCATTAGGATTTCCCACACATCACTAATAAACTGCCCACAGTTCACAGAATGCAGCAACACAGGGGCTTGTAAAATGGAGGGGGCAAAGTCATTACTAGTATCAGTGGGAAGTGAACAAATGTGTTTTTGTTATACGCTCCGTCTCTGCAAGGAGAAAATGAACAAACAGACCTCACGAGCTCACGTAAAACGCTTTGCCACAAACAAACAGGATTATTGTGGGCTGAGACTAAGCGTAATTGCGCTGTTACGGTACAAGATGTCCTCGGCTTAAATGTAGGCAGTCGTGCACTTTTAAGTGTACATCATCGGTGCACCAACTGAATTCACATCGACCATAAGAACACATCCACAAGTTGATAGATCTACATGTCGTCAGTAAGCAGCCTAACACGTGACCTTCTCCACAAAAAGCAAAACTAAAATTAAAATACCATTAATTATGTAATTGCTATGCAATTACATAAATGCATTTGTTTAGGTTTATTCAGGTTCCATTTGTTAACATTAGTTAACTACCCTAGTTATCATGAACTAACAGTGAATAATACTTATAGGCTAGAGAATGTATTCGTTTATGTTAATTTAAACACAGATAACAATACACAATCAAAAGTTGTATTTGGTTACTTCAGAAACAATTAACTATGAACTAACATGAACTATCAATGAACAACTGAATTTGCATAAACTAACATTAACAGAGATTAATCAACGCTGTAAAATTATTAGTTTTTTTGTTGTTACTTCTTGCTAATGCATTCACTTCTGTTAATGAATGAAACCTTATTGTAAAGTGTTATAATACCAATATTATAACCACTGGGAAAAGACAAGCAGGCAAATCATAAATTGGCCCAAAAAAAGTAGCTGAACTTTATTTTATTAAAGGATTACATGTCCGACGTACCTTTGACAATTCAAAGACCTGAATTATGTATGTCTTTTATTTAGTTTTGAATAATGAACTGTTTGGGGGGGAGGTGTGGGTATCAATTCATTCCCTGCCCCAATTATGGCACAAACACATTTCTCTAACGTTAATAAAAAACTTCTATATAAAGATGAATTGTGTTTCTGTGATATAGTTTCATGTTTCTGTTTTTTTTATATTTTCCCTTCTGCTTCTGTTTGTTGTTTTAATTTATGAATTACAAAAAATAAAGTAATTAAGTCACATTAAGTATTACGAACTTAATAACAATACCTTTAACACCTAATAACATGAATCATTTAATAATAACATTAATATAAGATTAAGTTAATTTTAAAAACATTTGTTAAGATATCTATGTTGACCTTAGTGTCTATGTATATCTAATTAACATGCAATACAAATGTATTTATTTATGTCGCAAGTCTTCGTGTGAATGAGCTGCAATTGTAAAAACAAAAATGTAAAAACTATACATTGGATGGAAGGATAGATACATAACGCCAGACCTCTTTGTTTTGCTAATATGGGTTTTGTAAAGGTTACTGCATGGCGGTATAAACACTATATATTTTAGTGTGTTAGACTAGACAACTACTTTGTCCACCACGACGCGAAACGTTAATGTTTCTGAAAGTTTTTGGAGAAATAGGCAATGCAAAAAATAGTTTCCTCTTTAACTGTTGATTATTGTCACCTTTGAAGATTTCTAATGTCTTATTAAATGAATGTTTCTTTTATTCCTTCTTGACAAGATACTTGATAGCTTAAATTTAAACAGGAGAGCAATGCTATTAACTTTATTAAATTGCTGCTAAAGATTTAACGAATATAATTAAACCCAATTGTTAATGTGAGACTTTATTTCCCGCTTATATCTGAAGTAATTAAAAAATCAAATGTTTAACAGGGTAAAACAGGTGGATTCGGTAAGAAAGAAAGAATAAAATAAAGAAATGGTGAGCAAATTAGAAGTAGTGGGCAAATTAGTCAGATTTTAAAATATAGTATTTTATTTTATTTATTTTTACCATATTACCACTAGTTGTTTATCATTATCATCAGTTTTTTTGTAAAATAACCGTTCATTTATTTTCATAAGTCTAGCATTGCTGATTGATTGTTTTTATAGGCTCTTTTGTTGTCCCTAGAACTGCGGCAATATGTTGTGAAGATAATTAGTAGTAATAAAATTGTTATTTTAACAAAACAGATCATGACAATAGGCTAATGGCTATTAAAAATCTCCTCCCCCTAATAAAAAGCCCCAGCGGAGCAAAAGGTTAAATTCAACATTTTTCCTATATAGCGTGCACTTTGTGTTTTTAACATTTGCTGCTGGATCATGCAGAGCCTCTATACTTAAATGCTGGTTTTTGGTTGTTTTGTCTTTGATCTTGGTTTCTCAATAAGAAACTTGGTAAGTCACGTCACATCCATTTTGTTGAACATCCTCTCTTTTCTTGCATTACCCAAGATGGCCGCTGTTCTCTCTCTGAGGGTCAAACAAAAAAAAAGCTTCCTCAACAAAATGAGTTGTCTATCATGGCGTTGTCTGGCGTTATCTAATTTCTTTAAGAGACAAACATCATGTATTTTGTGTCTATTACATTCTTTTATTACAGTGAATGGCAGCATTTAGCTGCTGGCGTAACTCGTGAAATGACAAGGTCGACAGATAACACGGGATGCTGACTAGTTTAGTCTAAACTTTATAAAAAGACAGCAGTCGGAGAAGTGACTTCAACAAGACTGTTTTATTTTTCTTATGCACATTTGGTGTGCTTATTTAACTAAAACAAACCGGTAACTATGGGCCATCATGCATATTCTATAGCCTATACCATTTGGTAATCTAAATACCGACGAACCTCTGTGCGTATCATAAAAACGAGGCTTTTCTTGTTTTATTTAGAGTTTAGATTAACATTAAACTTCGCAAAGCCCGCAACTTAACCAGAAATACCAGTATTTGACGATGTATAAAAGTGTATAGCAATGTCCTGTGTCCATGTTTTCATTAAAATAAAATATAAATATTTCAGGCGCTGGAAAAATTCTTTACAGACAGACTGCAGCTATGATGAGCGCCAAATTTGACAAATGTATGTCCGTATTACCAGTAGTACTGCAATTTTTCCCTAACTCTCTGTTTGCGTTTCCTGGAAAAATAACTTTTAAACATAGTAAACATACATTCAAAGAATGAAACATTCTGCTTTAAAATTAAAAGTGTAATAATAATAATAATAATTCATATTGTGAATAGATGCTTCATTCCGTGTTAAACGATAGTTTCTGCAGTCAGAAATAAATGTAAACAAAGGAGATAAATCTAACAATAATAAACGAATACATTAACGAATAAATACAATAAATGGACGAACAGATAAATAAATAATTGAAAACTAGGCTAAAGATAGAGGAACCGCAATATCCAAAACGAATAGACCCGAAACCAAAACCATGCAAATAAAACCCCACAAAAGAAAACTCATTTGAATAAACTTTCTTACGTCGACCTTACCTACGTGCATATGCAGTTGGCTTTTGCATTTCATACTTTCTACAGGCAATTTATGTAGACTTAATCTGAAATTAGACGTATTTATGTTCTCTCTCAGTTAAAATCATTGCATTCCTATTTTAAAAATTAAATAAGACCAATTTAACGTTACATTTAACTTTAAAACACACATTATTAATTCATTGACTCTTACTGTATCAGTGTTTGAAGAATTAGTTTAATAAATTGAGTAAATAAAAACAGACATTTTATTTTGTTATTTAAATTGTATTTTTGTTTATTCATTTTGAATGATTTGCAATTTTATATTGTATATATATATATATATATTCTGCGCCTGACAGTGTTTTACGAGACAAATCTCAATGTAGAATCAGATTTCGCCAAAAACGTTTTGCATGACATGCATTTTAACGGTATGCTAAATGTGTATCGTTTGGATATTTCGTCTTGTGGAAATTATGAATATGGTTTTACCATGGTGGTAACAAAAACTTATGGTGGTTATATTAAAACTTATTTAGTAAAAAAACAGAACAGTGACTAAATATGGCTAGCCAAACTTTTCACAATCGTAAAAACCTTACCCCTTACTCATCATGAAGTCAAATTGAGCATGACAAGTGGATAATACAGAATACACATTTGCATTTATTTATTTAGCTGACGCGTTTATCCAAATGTCTTTGACATTTAAAATATTATAAGGTGACTGAACGCCCAATAAACAGGAAGAAGGATGGCGAGCAGAACTGCTACTCAACCTATTATAATGATTTTATACCAGTAACCGTGTCGTTGTTTCTGCATCTAAAACATAAAGACGCGGCAGGGGAATATATGATCTATGTGTCCCTAGTTAAAATTTGTAAATAACAATTTACGAGCAGGCGAGTGTTATCAACCTACTTCTAAATCAGTGGCGATAACATAATGTACGGGGCAACAGCGAATAAATATATATATAAAAACAGACATCAGTCTCTCTGTTAGCGGATTATACGAGCCCTGAGATCAGCTGACGCGCTCATGTGACTGAGACTGGAGCGTGTTTTCAAAATGGAGTTGTCGGAATCAGTGACAAAGGGGCTTCAAACCCTGGCCGATCTGCATCTGTTTGACCTGAAATCATTTACGATATTTACTGAGGTCGTCTTCGACAGTCTGGTCTCCTCCGGAGGCGAGACAGTTCTAGGTAAGATGGCTGTTTTTCTTTGTGCTACATTACTTCCGGTGCTTTCCACGCACGAAGGAAGTCGCACGGGCTATACTACGATTGTTGCTGTTGTGATTTTCATCTTAGGCTCGGCAGATTTGATGTCGAAGCCACTGACTGACTATTGTCGTCATCCTTGCTAAGTGCCTTGCATACGATGCTAACAGAATAGCGCATATAAATAAATCCTCCGTTTAGCCTCTTAGGCTAAGCTATCGTGCATGGGCAGACCAACATTAAAGACTTTCCCCTACAAAACAGAGCGAATATATAAGAAATGACGAACATTTACATTATTATGGTAAACTGTGGCGTACATGCAGCGCATATAATGCATGTAAACAAGTAAGAGATGTTAGCTTTGATAGTAAACGCTGGTTATCCGCTAAGCGGTTTCTCTCTCTCTCTCTCTCTCTCTCTCTCTCTCTCTCTCTCTCGTACACATACACATGCCATGTGTCTTGAGAACAATTTCTGATCTATGGCAGGTCACCCGGAATTGAAGCACATTGATCAGACTACCCTGAAACACTGCCATACTGCTGCTGCCACCTTCGTTCTGGAAGGAGTTAAACAAAATGCAGATAAATCAGCAATTAGGTAACACGATCCAAAATAATCTCGTCCTGATGATATTTCTTAATCGATTGTTGTCCAGCACTTTGCATATGCATTAAACTCCTCTGTGCTCTTATACAGCTCGTGCCTTGAAGATGTCAGGTTCAACAGTGATAGAGTGGACATATTTTATACCGCATACCAGGTGATGCCCAATCCTCAGCATGCCTTTAAAGTCTTATTGAACTGAACTGAACTGAGTACCCTTCTCTGTCTCTCCTAGAAAAACAAAAGAAATTTGGAATCTTTGTTGTCAAGGTAAGGTATTTTATTATGTATATTATTTTTTTACAAAACCCTTTGTGTTACCGATCATGCACATTTACTTAGTACATAACTTGTCTTTTTATTACGCAGTGTTATGAATCATGCAAGGCTGAAACTGCGATGTAACCGGACAGCGATGTCTAACTAATGTCTTATTAATTTGGTTTAATTAGTTTTTAAATATCTGTTGTCTCTCAGCATTGACAGATGCCCTCCTCATATAACTGATGTTTCATGGCGCCTTGAATATTGTGTAAAGGTACCTCGTTACTTCAAGTTAATTAGCTTTACTTATACTTTATCAGTGTATAATCTTCGTTTCTATTGGCAGAATAGTCATGTACATAAAGTCAATCAGCCATCTTACCTGATTTCCTTAAACACAGAGGTATGACATTCTTCGAAATACCCTATATGCTTAGTATTGTTGTTCTCTTTAACCTCACTTAACTAAACCCTTATTACGTTTGCAGAGGGATGGCACTTCTGAAATAAATTTTAGTTGCACCATGGAGCAACTTCAGGTATTTATTTTAAACTCTGAGAATTGCACGATTGTTCGTTTGCTTTATCCACAGATAAGCGATTAATAATTAAAGACAAGTCGAAAGGTTAACCAAAAAGTGCAGAACACGATTTACTTCAGACTCAGATTCAGCTTTACAATGACTGGAAGCAACTTTGTCGGCATACAGTGTTAAAATGTAAAAGCCATCCTCAAGTAAGCATTCTGTTAACGCAGTTGGGACGCACAACGAATATTGTTCACAGTTAGTTGATGTACTCTAATAATTTCACTGTCCTACCTACACTTCCTACGATGTCAGTGTTTGGATTCTGCCTTTTGAAAAGCCTCCTTGGCAATTTTATTATAGTAGTCATTACACAGCTGCTTGTGTTTGTCGTAGGGGTGACACAAAGGTGAACTGTCCGAGAGATCAAGTCATAAAATTCCCCAGCGCTCCATCATGGTCATATTACTTTGGAAAATAATAACATACTTTCTGGATTAACAGACCAGTTTTATCGAACTAAAAGCAAGAAGGATGCTACGGGATAAAACATTTCATTATAATAGCATTATGATTTATAATTATAACAATATTACGATTCCCTTATTTAATTACTATTAGAATAGTTACTGAATAAATAAATGTAGATAAGTAGGCTGGGGAAATTCTTATATGCTGAGCATGCAAGAAAGAAGCATTTTCAATATTTTATCAAATTTATTGTATGTTTATATAATTGTGATTTTAGGGTCAAAGTTAGGTTGTTTATTTTGAGTGTTAATCTACCTTTTAATTAACGTATGGACTTCTTTGGTAGCCTACCAAGAGCTTGTTAGGTTTACATAACTGATGAAAAGTACGTGGCACTTTTGTAGCGCTTGTTTTATGTACAATGTTTCATTTGATATGGTAAAATTGTGAAATAACACGTCTTTAATATTGGATGAACTGGATTGTTTGAACTGTTTTAGGATCTGGTTGGGAAAATGAAGGACGCAGCAAAAAGTCTCGAGAGGGCAACCCAGTCTTGATTTCTGCACTCCAGGATTTTTCACCAAGACGCCGTTACTCACCAATCTTTCTTTATTCGTTGCATGTCGACTATGCGTGGTGATGTTTTTCACAGGATTTACAATAAAACAAACCTCTTTGATATAAACACACGTGCCTCTGTGTTGTACTGTTTCAGTGCTCAGTCAGCAGTCTTTGCTTTGTTGTGTGTTTATTGACAACTCTCATTTTATAGCTGGCTTACTATACAATATTTATGCCAGAACCACTGAATCCTTCTGAATCAGTGTGTATATCCAATTCTAAAGCGGCCAATAACACTAAATTAACACGTTAAACTAAGGGTCAAAAGCAGCTTTAATCGCAAATAAAGGCCATTCTTGTCATGATGATGTTGTTACTCTATGGTCGGTATTATTTTTGAGAAAGAAACGTACGTATTTCTGAGGGGCTGCTGGACATGAAGGAAACGTGAGTAGATTTCATTCAACGTTGCGCTGCCAGCGGCATCACATTCACCGCCCAGCATGAATAAATTCTCAAGCGCATCTGGTATGCCGTGTCTGAGCATGTGATTGGCTGATGTGTGAATCGTTTCCTCTACGTCTCCTTGTTATTTGTTTAGCCATAATCCAGATGATTTTACGTTTTATAGCAGGTTAATGTGTTAGTAATCGATGCCATTCTTCAAGAACAGCTGACAGAAACAAGTCATTTAACAGGCCAAAGTGCACGACTCAAAACGGACGGGTAGGAATTCCTCTCGTGTGTACGTTATAACCCGGACAGTCAAACATACTTTGAAACGTAATTTTATGTTAAGTGTTAAACGTGAGCGAAGCTAAATACACCGACACATATTCCCAGGCCACCCTTAAGGAATTAGATCACGTGACGCACGGGGCGGTCGAACCACAAGCCATTTTGGGGACGGTGTCAGTTTCCACTGAACCATCGGCGCAGCATTTTTCACACTGAGACGACTGAGGGACCTAGCGGAGAGAAAACGCGCTCCAGCCTGGTCATTTTACTAGCGGGAGGGCGAAATACAAAACATCTTACAAATCGGCAACCAGGCGCGGCGCTCGCATCGAGAATCGGACCCTTTCTCTTTTTTATTATTGAAATGTGCCCCGCTCCACCGTTCTCTTATTGCAATTGACAGCGTCTGCAGCCCTTTTCAAGATGGCCGCTTGGCTCGTATTCATTTTCTACTGATCGACTTCTAACTTTCATTGTCTAACCGCCTCCCAGCTCGATCGTTCACCCCAGCGCTGTAAGGTAGGTGCTCTTTGATATCATCCCTTACCAATGTGTAATTTCAGGGCCGGTTTGCTGGATGCATCTGTGTTTTGCGAGCGTAAAATGGAGACGTGTTAGTGTGGATGCGGGAACTGACAGGCTCGCGCGAGCAACATTGTCTCTGTCTGTCCGCGTGCTTACAGATTTTAGTTATTTTATCGTATCGTATTTGTCCTGCTCGCTTGAATGATTCATACGTAGCTGTACGATATTCAGTTATTGGCGTCATGTATTTATTTATTGTTTCTTCTTGAATGAAACGATTAAGTTATTAATGAATCCCGATGTGTGCACAAAGTCGCAGACCGGACGGCTCGACTGTTTGTGTGAGACTGTTTTCAAAAGGATTTAATGTTAGTTGTCTTATGAAGCACTGGCACAATTTTATAGATACGTAATCGGTGCCGTGTTTGCGACCCGATTAAGTCATTGTTGAGCTGAATTGTGCTTTTTTGTGTGATTTATTAACTTAAATTTACATGGTAACTTAGCATGGTCGGAGGTACAGGGCAAAGCTTTCAATGGTTGACAACAGACAATCGCTCTACGGACGATGTGTGGTGATAAACCAACAGAAGTGTATAACCTCAGCTATTAAATAAACCTATTTGTAGTGTCTCTTATTGGTTTCTGTTATTTATAGATGACATAAAGAATACTGCTGTAGAAAGGTTTATATGGACCTAAATATAGTTTGTTCATGAACTGTGACAACTAGCCACATAATGACTTTACCTTTTAAGTAAAAACAAACAAAATAAAAAATAAGCTCAGGAATACGTTACAACTTATTTAGATGTTCTGCGTGGAAACCCGACTTAGTACTGTCACATGACACGCGAACTAATACGTTTTAATTTGGACTTAGTCTGTACATTTTCATAATTGTTTCATCATTAAAGTTATTCGCTCGCTGCTTAATGTCTTGTTTTAGACCCTGCAGCCTTTCCCATCACTTTGCTGACTCAAACTGTGGACGTCAAAGCGAAATCTGTGAGTGACGTGTTATGAAATGATGACGTTGACCCTGTCTGTTAGCATTGTTGAGGTTTCTGTAACCTGGATTAATCAAAATACATTGCAGTACAGACAGTTTCATTCTGTCATTATAAATACTGCATTTGCTCACTTGGTTTTGTTATTGCTTTTCAGTTGTCGAATTTTTGGCCTTTTTGTCATTTATTTACTTTCTGTGTATAGGAGCAAGTGTTTTAAAGCAGCAGTATTATAATATCGTTTGTCCTGTTTTGTCCTGTCAGAGTGTCTTATTTCATATATATAAACTGAAACGCTTTTAGGCAACACACGCAGATAGGCAACATTTTTATAATGAGCAAAACAAAAACCGCAAAGGCCTCTTTTTACTAGTAAACATCTTACTTTTTAATTATATATCACGAACTCCTTTTCTGAGCATTTATTTATTTTGAAAAGCAAGGGCAAAGGAGATCTTTGTTAGAGAGTTGTCTTATGGGCTTTCTTGATGGCATAAGTACGTGTATACGTAATATGTAATAACCTCTTAAAAGATACAGCCTCTCTCGTCTGATAACATCAGGATTGCTGTGCCAGGTGCTTTTAAAAGTGTCTCCTACAATAAGAGTATTGTCAGATGGCTTAATTTATTTCTGTCATAGCTCGATGACGCCATCCATTCATCCATTCAAGATTATCTTAGACAGCGAGCAAGCTAATAACTCTTTCAAAACCTATTTTGTAACTTCACTACCAGCAGAAGTATATCGACCAGAATAAAGACGAGCCGTTATAAGTTTTTGCTTACCCTTTCGCGTTAATGCGAGGTCTCAACCCCGGTACAGTTAAGCACTTGTCGTTGTCTCGACTTGAATCTCCCGACATACGGTGTTTCAAAAATAGGTTTTATGAACATAGGAAATAAACAGTATGTATTACATAGCAACGCATGACGCCAGTTATGATGTCAAACGGGTATCAGTTTAGTGCAAGTGGCATTTATGGAAAATGGACGATTTTAATAGGAGGAAAGGACTGTTAGAGAAAAGCCAATAACAGCGTAAACTGGTTATTTTACCTGCTGTCTGGTTTAAAATACATGTTATTTAGTCTGTCCTGAAGTCATTCGGCTTTTTAAATAAGATATGATATGACAGACTGTAGTTTGTAATTTGACTAAAAGTCACACAGTCACGCATTAAAAAAATCAGTAATTAGCGAGAATTTGTGTCTTGAATGTAAATTTCACTATATTCAAAGTAGGCTACAGCGTAAAATGTTCATTTTCAGGGCTCGGCGCGTTGCCACGTAACGCGGTAAGAGTTGCTATAGAAACCGTAAGTCAAGTCACTTTCGCGGAGTAATTTTTCCTGATGACTGAAATATGCATTCCTTTATAATATTTTGAGTCGTGCAGTCGACTGTCTTGCTGTGTGTTTTGAATATAATGTCTTATTGAACAAAATAATCGCTCAGTTAAACAGTTGCTGGGTTGTGTTCAGGTGTTGTGTTAGTTGGACACGTCGTTGTTTTGGTGTTTAATACCGGCATAGTCCATCAGATGCTGTAGGTAATAATGTCTTTGCAAGTGATTAAGATGTTGAAAGTCTGTTTTGTCCTGAGGCAGATGTTTGTAACTGCAAATTCATAAACTGATACTCCTGCAGGATCTTTTCCATCCCATGACGATGCATCGTACAACAAGGATCAAGATTACTGAGCTTAATCCCCATTTGATGTGTGTCTTATGTGGTGGATATTTCATAGATGCAACCACAATTATTGAATGCTTGCACTCATGTGAGTATATTAGATTAACTATACTATTGTAAGTGATTCCATCTAAACATTGGATGTCATGGAAAATATATAGGACATGGTTCTTATCTTTGACATTTCTCTGATCCTCAGTTTGTAAAATGTGCATTGTCCGCTACCTGGAAACCAGTAAATACTGTCCCATATGTGACGTTCAGGTCCACAAAACAAAGCCACTTCTCAATATTAGGTAACCTTTTAAGAACTGTCTGTTTCTACTTTACAGTTTATGTGTCATAAAAGATTGTATTTTCTATACATTCTGTTAATCCTGCATGCCTTCTTTTATGTCCATTAAAAATAATGTATGTTAAACTGGTCACAACTTTAACCTAACAATCATTCAAAAATGTGCTGCTGCTTTACAGATCTGACAAAACTCTACAGGACATTGTATACAAGTTGGTCCCTGGTCTTTTCAAAAGTATGTCAAAACATTGAAAAAGAAAAGCATAATGATTTGTTTGTGATTATTTACAAGAGACTACTGACGTCTAAATGTCTTTTTGTGCAGATGAGATGAAGCGTAGGAGAGATTTTTATGCCGAACACCCTTCAGTTGATAGTGTGTATTTAAAAAACTACTTTAATAATTTTTTTCAACTTTTTAGTTTAAATGTTTGATTTATAATCATTTATATTCAAAGCTGCAAATGGATCTAATGAAGATCGAGGAGAGGTTGCTGATGAAGATAAGAGAATCATCACAGATGATGAAATTATCAGTCTGTCAATTGAGTTTTTTGATCAAAGGTATGTGACATCGGTTTAACTGACTTACATTGTCAATACATTCTTACATGCAGCTGAAACATTGTTTTTCCTCCTGTTGTGAGAGAAAATGCTCAGCATTATATTAAGTGACACTTTCTCCTATGTATTGTATTTACACATGAATGATTAGTTGTACATATTTTATAACTACTGTACTTTTTGTTCAGAGCACAGCAGTCAGGTTGCACAGATGAGAGGCAAAAAGAAGAGGTAATTGATTTCTGGAATATAATTTTTCTACTGGATTGGTTAATAATACTGTTAGCATCAATATTCAAACTTATCTGAATAATGCATTATTTATTCATTTATTTTGCCTGCACAGGTTCATAATAAAAGATACTTGCAGTGCCCTGCTGCCATGACTGTGATGCATTTGAGAAAGTTTCTGAGAAGTAAAATGGATATACCTCCTACCTTTCAGGTAATATAATCTTTGAGATTATGAAAGTATTTTATTTGCAGATGGGACAGGTTTTGGAAGTTCTTCCTCACTAAAGAACTTAAGATTCACTAAAGAGCTTAAGATTCTTATTTACAAAGAACAGCAGTTGCAAAGTGTGTATCGTTTACATAAAACACATTTGCATGGCAGTGTGATATTTCTGGGTTCCATTGGTTCAATATTATTCTTTGTGCAATAGGTTGAAGTTATGTATGAGGATGAGCCATTGAAGGATTATTACACTTTAATGGACATTGCCTACATCTACACATGGAGAAGGGTAAACACTCAAATGATTAGTTCTTTTTACTAAAAAAATGTCTATTTAAGAAAGTAACTTATCAAAACGATGCTTTCTTTGATTATAAATTGTTGTTAAGCAGCCAGCGTTAAACGATTCCCTCTGCTGTTCTCGCACAAAACAGAATGGACCACTGCCTCTGAAATACCGAGTGCGACCCAGCTGTAAAAAAATGAAGATTACCCATCCGCAAGATGGCGTGAACAGTACAAACCGCTCAGAAAGCGACTCTGCCAGCGACAAGGCCAGCAGTCCCGCTGGAGTACCATCCACCTCTTCGCCTCTGCCTAGTCCAAGCACACTAGGGCAGCCTTCACAATCTCATTTCAGCCATATTTCCAATCCCATTAACGGTTCCACGATGACAAGTGCGAATCGACAGTTCAGCTTTGGTAACAAAGTGCGAAAGACAGCGCTGAACGGATCTTCAACATCATCGGGATGATAAGGGACAACCTGTGGAAGCCAACGCCAGATATAATCCAGCTATTTCCATGCCAACGTAGTATAATTTAGGTTCCTTTTTTGCCATTATTATCACTATATAAGCATGTAACTTTAACGTAGTGAAAGTGACACACTTCATTCGATGCATTGCTGGATTTTATAAGATTGTGAAAACCATACGGGCCTATTTGGTTGGAAAGTTGTGGGCAGAGCATTCAGAAACGGTTCTGGTTTGCTGAAATGACTGAATTTTTACCTTTTATATATTTTTACTTTAGGCCGACATTTCCTAAACAAATGGAGACGTTGTATGTTGCTCGTCTTTTACGTGTATTATAATGTTCTTCGAAGCATAAAAACATTTACTTTGATTTTTTGTTTGCTTTTCTGGGGTAGTTGCTAAACATTCCTGATATATTCAGTTGGCTTTTAAGTGTGTATCAAAGAAAAAAAATGTGTACAAATTTAAAGGATAAAAAAGATATGTGTTAGGCCTGTGTGTCCTGGGAGAAAGAAAACTAATTTTAAGTTCTTATCGGCGCAGTAATTTTTACTATTCGAAGTTTTCGAAAAACTTCAATTTAGTTTATTCAGTTAAAATTTGCTCCACTCTCATTAGATTTGCCTCAATTATTTTTCTGACAAAACAGTTTGTCTGGAGGTCATGTTCCAGGCCTGTATAGGATGCACAAACAGCTTCAAGTTGCTTTTCAGACTATTAAAAACACGAATTTGTCCAAAGAAGACAAAACGGCCACTGTCTAAACACCCCACTTTTCATTCTGAACAACATTTGGATGTCTTCAGTGTTCATTTGTCTTACTGGTCGATTGTAGACTATTGACAGCTATTGTATTGTGACTGTTGCACAGTATAAACGTCTAAATAAAACATTTTACACTTTCTCATTGCCTGGTTGCTTTTTTACTTGGTTAAGTTTGGGGAAAAAGAAGTTAAACATCTTCAAAGACAGATTTTTAACGTTTTCTTGAATCTCTGTGTTAAAATGTATTTATTCTACAGGCCAGCAGAAAGGCTTTTATTACATTTGTATATATTTTTTAATTTGGTTGAATTGTTTAAAAGCATTATTGTGCAAACCGTTTCAAGTTGATCATTCAGAGGATCCCGTTTTCTTTCAGTAGCCTTCCTCACAGTCCTCGTTTCCGCACAGAACATCCGATATGGATGGGAAAAACTGATGTATATCATTTAAAGAAATCAGTTACTAGGGGTGGGTAAGGGGTTACTGAAAACTAGAAATATAAGAGTTTGGAAAATATATAGTTTTTGGAAAAAGATAAAGCTTTAGCATAAGGATTACATGTGTAATGAACAATTTAAGACTTTATCTAATTTCTGGAGTTTTAACTCTAACTGGTGTTTGCATCTTCTGGAGTTTGCACCGATTTGGTAAGTCCTTATCTGCTTGTAGCTTATACGGTTAACCTGTGACCATGTCCATTTGGTCACATGTCAGATGTAGTCTGTTGCAAGGTAGATATTATGATGCAGTTGCTGCAATCGATTTATGGCTTGTTTATCATGTTAGTTTTCCACACCATTTTCTTAACTGCACTAATACTGAATGCTACCCATCTATCATATGGATTATGAAAACCTTGGATAAGTTTGCTAAAACATTTATGATCAACATCGGTGTGGGAGGCAAATATTCTTCGTATGAAATAAGTTCATAATAAAAGCTTAACCTATGCAGAATAGCCCGTTGGTCTTTAGAAGCATAACGTGTCGGTGAGAAAAATACTCATTATTACCGACGTAAATAGCTACCTTTAGCATTAAAAGTATATGCGGTTTAATTGAGGGACTGTATTAAGTTATTTCACTGGGTTATGTACCGAATCTGCTACAATTAGGGAATAGTCAACTTGGTAAAGAAATCTTACAGCATACTGGCAGTTTCTCAGTCGGTACCAGTTCTAGTAACTTGGACAAAGCAACAGTATTAACACAATTCTGGCATTATGTAATAAGTGTCTAGTTATTTTAGGTAACAGTAGCCTATAATATTCATTTCGGTTATAAAACACAAAATTTTTTAAAAGATTAGATAAGTGTTTTAGAAAATACTCTAAATACATCCTAAATGATGGTGACTAGAATTAAGGCAACGTCAATGCCAATAATACATTTATTTTTTTTATATATTAAAACATCTGACTACGTCTAAAAATAAAAGATCAGTTTTGCAAACAGTTTCGACGTTTAAGAAAAACAGGGCAAGATCAGTGCACACATCAGTGCCTTGCAAGGAGGCACTTTCTCTTTTGAGAACATACCTTCATCCGAAGTGACATTTAAGTTCCCGTGAATTCCTCAACCTTGAGTTAGAACGTGAAGGCCAGATTTTATAAAGATCATAGTAAATAGCCAATATAAATATAACTGTCCAATAATGACCCAAATTAAATTTAAATTGCAAGCTGTGGAAAGACATTTTACTGTGTTAAATACAAATAATAAAAACAAGAAACTGCGGTAGACCACTCAGAATGTGTCCAGTGCTTGGTGGAAGGGTTGGACATTTGTTATGTAGTTACTAAAATTAGTGTAGACGGCGAATAGGAGCGGACGAACCGCAACACAGCCTACAGACCAGAATAAATATATATATTCTAGAATTTATGTTTTGATAAATCTGGAAAATAATCGGAATAATTGGAGTTTGAAAAGCATACAAATCTTTAAAAAAATCAGAGCCACAACTCTTTCAAGTAAACACGCTGAAAGGTTTTTTTACTATTAAAACGTTGCCATTTGTCTATACACACTTGCAAGCACTTAAAAGTCTTGATTACCAAAGTCTCTGAAGAAGAAGCGAAAATGCGACGGCTATTATTAATTTCTAAACCGCACTGCTGCCATGACTGCAGTTGTCTCTACGGTAACCATGTAGGAATATGGGGGCAGCTGTTCGCCCTCGCAGCTGCTGCTTTCCGATATCCCACTTTCAGCGACCGTTCTTGCATCCCATTTAATATCCGAAGATAATTTGGGATTATTCAACATGTGATTAGTCTGAATATCAACTGGGTTTCGCATTAACAATTTGATGTGACATGCATGTTTCGTTGTAGACCAGCAGTAGAATTACCACGACTGCTAGCACACCACACGATTGCCGTAAATATCACTTCCGGTTTGTTACCAGGACAACGGTTTGACGCCTCCTCTAAACCCAAAGGCACAACAAACGCTGTTTCCTAATGGTAGTGCGTGTACTTTCTGTTGCGCTCACATAGTTTTTTGTCTTTTTCTTCCAGTTTGATATAAATATGAGTCAGAGGCAGGTTTTGCAAGGTAAGTCCGCTCCTCTGAAGGATGATATTAAAAAGTTCATAATATGTAATTATGTGACAAATGATTTGTTTCCAGTGTTTGAGCAGTACCAGAAAGCAAGAACACAATTTGTGCAAACTGTAGCAGAACTTGCAGCACGACCACAAAATATTGAAATACTTCAAAATGCCGGTGAGTTGTTATAAATGTTATGTGAAAAAGATTTGAAGTTAGACTTATGAATAATGGAAACAATCCTAGTTTATTATCCTTGTGTGTGTGTGTGTGTGTGTTTGTGGATAATAACAAATAATAATAACAAATAACCTTAGAATTTTTAAAATTTATATATAATTATCTTCAGCCCATATATAACAATAGAGGCACATATTTAGGGTCACTGTATAATATAAACTGACACAAATATTTTTTATATTAATTTACAGTTTTACCCCACCCTACTCCTTACAAAATTCAAGTAAACTCAACATACAATGTTCAGTTTAAAAGAGAATAGTCTAAACCCTCTTTATTAAAAAAAACACTCAGCACAGATGGAAAAAAAGAAAGCAGGGGGTCATTGTTTATTTTATCTAAATCTGTTTCACTTTGACAAATAAACCTTTCTTGCACATAAATATTTCTGGATGAAATGTCTTACAAAACAATTTTTTATATACCAGAAATGGGATATTGACATTGCCCCTGTTCTCTTTTGCATCATTTGTCATTTAAATATTTTATCAAAACTGTTTTATTATTTGAGGAATTTTAATCAAGTGTATCCTCATCTGCTCTCAAGTGTCTTTCACTCCTGCTTTCTTCTCTGCACAAATGTGCTTGCTCTCTTTGGCTTAGGTGTAATGTCCCTTTTGAGGCCTCTCCTTTTGGATGCAGTCCCAACTATTCAGCAGACAGCAGCTCTGGCTCTCGGAAGGCTTGCCAACTATAACGATGACCTGGCTGAGGCTGTAGTAAAGGGAGACATTCTTCCTCAGCTTGTGTACTCCCTGGCTGAGCAAAACGTAAGAGCCTCTTTAACTGAATCTCTTAACTTTAATTTAAATGAAAAGGTTTGTGTTCAGGTGTCTTCTAAACTTTCATACCTAAATTACATTTTCAACATGCATTTTAAAAATGGTCCATTAACTTTTTTAGCTTGATTCTAAAGGATAATTACCTACATTCTTTATTTTTAGTTTTTATATCTAGATAAATTTTGGTTTGACTACAACATGTTTGTGCATTGCCTTAAATACATTCAACCCCGCAAAAACAGTCCAAAGTATAAAGCAAAAACTGTAAAAAGCTGTTTATTTAAACGCTTTGTCCTAAAACTTTGTTAGATTGCTGTCATGCTCTCCAAGAGGCCCGTAAAACACTTTTCAGAGGAGGTCTTTTGTTCTGACTGAATGATTCAGCATGTGATACATAGACTTACGATTCATTAATGGCAGTTTTGCTGGTGATTCATAAGCATTTTAGTCTTTCTGTGCTTTATTTTCTTTTGCCACTCTTCTCTGGAATACTGGGGATTGAGAAATACAGCGGTTCTATAAGAAAGCTGCTGCATTTGTTCTTCGGGCTGTTGCTAAACACTCCCCTGAGCTGGCCCAGGCTGTAGTGGACTGTGGAGCATTGGACGCCCTCGTCATCTCTCTGGAGGAGTTTGACCCTGGGGTCAAAGAGGCTGCTGCCTGGGCACTGGGTTACATCGCCAGACATAATGCACGTAAGTTTGCATAAAAAATGTTTCTAATGCATCAAAATATGTTTCTAACCTATTTTATTCTTTATCCAAATTAGTTCAATAAAACGGTCTGTCTTTGTGTTAAAAGAGCTAGCTCAGGCAGTAGTAGACGCTGGAGTCGTTCCTCTACTCGTCCTATGTATCCAGGAGCCTGAAATTGCCCTAAAGAGGGTTGCAGCCTCTACTTTGAGCGATATAGCCAAGCACTCTCCCGAGCTGGCTCAAGCAGTGGTGGACACAGGGGCCATCCCCTACCTAGCGCAGATGATTCTAAACCCTGATTCCAAATTAAAGGTGGGTGGCATAAAGATATTATAACCAGTGATGCATAGTCTATAACCTTAACGTCAGGCATGGAAGCCTGTATTCTCGCACTATTCTCTAAACCCTTCCCTCCGCACTTTACAGAGGCAGGTTTTCTCAGCTCTTGGCCAAATTGCCAAACATTCTGTGGATGTAGCGGAGATGGTAGTGGAGGCTGAGATATTTCCTGCAGCGCTGGGTTGTCTAAAGGACCCGGATGAATGCGTTCGAAAGAATGTCACCACTCTTATTCGAGAAATCACAAAACACACCCCCGAGGTACCTACCGCATACACAACATACCCGCGAAATGATTTCAAGATGCTCGGGTAACACTGGAATCTCCATTTTATCAGCTCTTTGACACCCCCTGTTTAAATAACACCGTGTGAGGCAGCTAGTCTGTAAAGCATGGAGAATGTGGGCCTGTTATTTATCACCAGTGCAGCACAGGAAACAGACAACTGGAAACCACACAGTCATTGCATCACCCAGTTTTTTTACCTGCCTAAAACTGTTTTGCTTGTTTGGCTGGTCTGCCTCCTTAAACTTTCTCCTAATTATTTGTCATTATGTCACACTGGTTCACATGTGTTTCCTACTCAGCTGGCCCAGCTAATAGTGAATGTGGGAGGCATAGCGGCTGTGATTGACTACCTTGGGGACTCCAAGGGGAATGTACGCCTCCCAGGGATCATGATGCTGGGCTATGTGGCTGCACACACTGAAAACCTAGCCATGGCTGTGATTGTATCTAAGGTCTGTAACATTACATTACATTTATGCATTTGGCAGACACTTTTATCCAAAATGATCTACAGTACATTCAAGTTATACATTTTATCGGTATGTGTGGGATCGAACCCCTAACCATTGTGCTGCTAACCAGCAATGCCTCACCAACTGAGTTACAGAAACATCCTGTTATACTGGACCACTGTTAACACATAATTTTATAAACTCATATGTAAAACTTCATAATTAACTCTCCTCTGCTCTCTTCAACTGTTCATGTTTGATTCTCGGCTCCTGTAGGGAGTGTCACAGTTGGCTATCTGCCTAGAGGAGGAGCAAGAAGATCATATCAAGGCAGCTACAGCTTGGGCACTTGGCCAGATCGGTCGACACACACCTGAGCATGCACGAGCTGTTGCTGTGGCCAACGTGTTTCCCAAACTCCTATATTTATATTTAAACACTGAAAGCTCAGAAGACCTGCAGGTCAAGGTGAGCAGCTTTTCTAAAAGTGAAGTCTGATAAAGCTGACAAAATTGCTATTTTTCAGTTGGTTTATGTCATTTTTCTAATGGCATTCAAGAAGACAGAATTTGTACATGGTAACTGTTGTCTCTTCTTTGCTTTGTTTACATACTCAAAACAGGCTAAGAAGGCCTTGAAGAGCATTCTTCAAAAGTGCACTTATCTGCCAGCACTAGAACCTCTTCTTTATGACGCTCCTAGCAACATTTTTAAACATGTCATCTGCCAGTTCAGTAAGGTAATGGGACGTTAATGTTTACATCCGAACCTCTTATGAAAATTACATTTGTTTAAAAGGAAAATTGTTCCTCAGAAAAGAACCTCAGCTTTTATTTTTCTCTGTGTATTCTATGCTTAAAGGTTCTTCCTCATGACAGTAAGGCACGGCGCTTATTTGTCACCAGTGGTGGTCTGAAGAAAGTACAGGAGATCAAAGCAGAACCTGGTTCTGAAATTCAGGAATATATTAATGCAATCAACAGCTGTTACCCTGAGGAGATTGTCAGGTTCATGTACATTAATATTAGCAATGAAAACACCATGACGGAATGCTTTTATAAGGCTGTAAACCCTTAAATATGGATGTTTAATTTATGTTGTGTGGTTTCTCCCACAGGTACTATTCCCCTGGCTACTCTGAGGCCTTACTGGAAAGGATTGATAACTATCAACCAATTTGATCCTGATCTTTTTTTGAGACCTTTGGCCATATCAATTATCACACCTTCAAATAACATTAAATTAATGTATATCATTGTTATCTTGTATAGTTGATGGGTTGATTTAGTTTTAGTTGACCTTGCTTTCTACCTTGCTTTCATGTTTTTAAGTTTTTTGTTATATTTAGTGGTGGTACAAGATTATTATCCATTTAAATATCTTCTAATACCTGTTTTTTTTTGAAAGACCTATACAGACTCTTCCTGGCTGCCTAAAAATCTTTAGTTTACCCTGCTTTATATTTTAGCTGTGAAAAGGGGATAAGCCTACACTGATATAAAAGAGGTTTATTATTAGGGCAGTTTGTCTCGTTTTTGCAGTTATGCTGTTTTGCAAAGAGCTGTTTTCACTTTCTTTCTAACCTCCTCTGCCTCTCCAACAAAGTGCAGCATTCCTGTCAACGTTATCACGCTTGGAAGCCAGGAGAAGGCCACCACCTAATTGGTGAATGTAGCGACTTTCTCCCCCCAGAAAGCTTTACTGTATTGTATTGTATTTTATTATCACCTTTGTCCTGAAGACAGAGACTGTTCAGTAGAGTTTTCAACGCGTTCATGTTAGGTGCACGTTGTTAAAACCTTTCCACACTGAGTATCCACGTCGTTTGATTGCATTTGTGATTATTCATGCACTGTTTATCGCCCCCTGCTGTCTGATCTGTGCATGAACGTATATTGCACAGCACAGCTGTTAAACATATGGTAGCCAGTTCTTTGTTTATTGTTACCTCTTCTGGTGTCCATCAGATTATTTTGTCAATTGAAATTAAAACATTGTTCAAACATTGTTTTGTCATGGATTGCTTCCATCGCACGGCTTTGTCCAAATTAAAACACTGATCATCAAGCCAGAGTGTTAGATCACTAAATGCTAAATATGAACGAGAAGGGTTTTAAATATATTTTTAAATGTAACCTGTTGTTTTAAAATATAATTGAAAAGATAAAGTCACTGATATTCTCTAAGGTGGGTAGTTTGCCACCGTTATTTTGTCTCGGCTGTATTATCTCACACTCGCCTGCATGACCGCAAGGTTGGAACGAATGTATTCGGTTGAGTAATCAGTTGTTCCATCGCTTTCAGACCCAAGAAACGGAAGAAACATTGAAATAATTATGCCATACGCTTGAGGCTTTTAAATGAGAAGGATACCCAAAAACTTGGTGTGCACACCACACTGCAAACGGACAGTGTCAACATTATGTGCCTCCTTCGTTTTGGCAATAGATTCTATCATATGACTTTATCCGCCTAAAACGTGGCATATTGTTTTTACGAAATATTTCATTTTAACATGCAAGCATAGATTTATCAACTCATATTTTTGTGTGATCTCTCTATCTATCTATCTGTCTGTCTGTCTGTCTGTCTGTCTGAATATCATACATTGCTGTTTCTGTAACACGAATAAGACTTGCACAAGATAAACATGAAAGGATCAATTCTCAATTATTGGCGAATAACAGAGTGCATTTCTAACATTTAGGATGGGAAAGACATATATACAATGCATTATGATTATATAATCTATTGTTACATCAAATAAACCAATTGAGTAAAGCAATGTGCTCGACCTTGTTTGTCGATTTGTCAGTTGTCCTAAAGCAATTAAGAATTCAGTTATTAAGGCAAAACATGATACACATGTGAACACATGATTTATATGATACAGCATGATGTCCAGAGAGTGTGAAGCATGTTACACTCCACCAGCCCTCAATGAAAACTATTTGCATTTAACCTTGTCATCCATTTTGCCCTGGGGCGTCTATGTCCCTGGTTGTCAAAGCTCTCATTCATCACTGTGGAACATAAACACATATACTGAGTGTTTGAAGTGGCAGGTTTTGTTTCCTCAGGGGAATGTAGCTGTTGGCTGGGCCAGCCCTTGTCATCCTTGGTGTGGGTCACCAACAATGTGTTCATGTCTCACCAATAATGTCTGTTTCTCACTTATTCCGACTGGTCTTTGACAAACCTTTGAAGCCAAAAACAGCATTGGCATGTGATCAATCAGGCCTTGTCAGAAGGCTTTACACAGGGGCTTCTTTGCTTTCACCTGAGATGTCTTAAGAGAACAGGAACTCTACATAAACAAACATTTCCCTTCAAAACACACAAACAAAGCATGAAAACACAATTGCAAAGAACCAGCTGAGTTTAATGTTTCTCAGCATGAAGAAATGGACCGAGAAAAGTATGGCACACTGTCATGTCGCATCTTGTTGTGTTTTGCTTTTGTGTTTTTTGAAAGTGTTTTGTCACTAATCAAATTAGCTTCATGAGTTCTTGGGTTTTTCTGTTTTGACAGATTATTTTATAGCATCTTTGAAATTAAATGTGAATTAGACATAACAACTATGAAGAATAAGAGCATGTGGGTTAAATTGCTATTTAAGGATAAAATGTATATAAAATGTATTCACTTATTTTATTTACATAGAATAAGGGGATATTCTGTGCTGCCATTCTGCCTGACTTTTTATATTGAATATTGACCTGCAATCACCTGCTGGTGTCTTTAGGTTCATGGCTATCCTGCGTGAAACTTGGAGCAATTGTTTCACACATTGCGTTAACAAATTTTTACGTTTAAGTTATTTATACCTCGAAAAGAAATGGACCTAAATCAGTCACAACGATTTTGTTAGAATTTAAACGCCAGCAATAATAGAAAAAGTGAAGCAACAACCACAAAATACAGTCATTAAAAATAATGATTTTCTGGATCGTAATAAGGCATGCGCGACTATAGGAGCAAAATAATCGCTTTCATCGCCTCAATCAAGGTGTCAATCAAGAACAGTCCCGCCTCCTATTCACCATAAACAAGCCCGTAAAGAAATTGTTTACGATACGATATTGTGGCCGAATTATGTTTAATTCTGCCACTCATTTTCGGTATGTACGGTATGTACAATTTTTATATTAAATGTGCCAAGGCCTACTTGATTAAACTCCTTGAACTCTGAGTACTGTAAATTAATTTTGTTCATATACAATATACGTTTCACAGCTCTTCAAGGGAACCTTGGATTATACAACTATTGCTCATGGGATGTTTCCCAATGTTAGGAAACTGAACCTCCACAAGGCTTAAACCTGTGTATGAATGAAGGGTAGGGACATTGTTTTCTTTTTTTAATTGTGTTTTCTTTTCTATATGTTATTTGCAGTAGCTATCAAAAATGTTTTTTTTCGAAAAGTGCTTAACAAGTGCTAAAGTTAAACTTTATTTACCCTTCATTTAAACTATGTAAAAATTCTTTTAATAGTTTAATATAATTTCTTACCTGTCAAAAGGTTTTCTTTTTTTCAAATTAGAAAAGTTTTTTTTTTTATAAAGGAAAGTCTTTACTTGGGATATATATAGTGCAAGTCAGTACCATATCAAACAGATTCTGAACAAAAATCATCAGGAGTCTGACTGTTCAGATAGATATTGTTTTTTCAGAGTTTTGTATTGAAAGGGATGTCTGGTATTCATATCTCTACAGATGCTCCTGCTCTGTAAATGTCCCTTATGGGAATGAGATGGGCTGGCTGGCAGCATACAGAATCAGAGGGCCTTCTGTTCATGATCTCACTGTAGCTGCTTTGACTGACAGACTGCAGATTGGAAAGCCTTCCTCCTGGAAGTTTCAGGTTATTTGGCTACCTTGCCCTGGCAACCCACATATAGTGGGTGGGATTAACATGCCTGTAATTAAATAGTACTTTTAATTAAGTTCATTTTAATTTGATTTCACACTGCTTAAATCAAGATGCAATATTCTATGCTCATAAAATCATCTAAGCATCTTGTATGCATATTTTCTTCCCCAGGCATCCAATTTTAAGCAAATAAAAGGTTTCTATGGTTTTCTTCACAGTTCGTAGTCCTCAGTGTCTGTGTAACATGTTATGGCCAACGAATACTTCACCTGCTGCCCAAATGCAATATTACCTACATTATGCAATATTATGTTCACCAAACTGTACCAGTCACAAATGTATAACAATATAAAGGCAGAACAAAATAGTAGCATTTGTAACCACCTTTTGTTTTCATATTTTCAGATGTGACTGTGACGAACAGTATCTACACTCATGCAGCCAGCTGGAGGATTAAAGCTTGTCCCTCCGGGGCTGAGCACTTGAGTCTCATGTTGTCCAAGAGAGAGCAGGATATCCTTTCCTGTGCCCCTCTGCCCACAGAAGCAGGCAGCTTGTACAAGAAGAAGCTTCTACCCAATCCATCCACAGCCACAAGCGAGGTGTGACTCCCTACCAACATAAATCAAAGCTAAACATACACACCGCTCACCACTATTTATATTTTCCGCTTTATATGTGTAAAGTCTTTCTCAGCTGTTTGGATCCACTCTGACAAACGAGTGTATGCGACACAAGCAGGCGTAACATTCGTAGCAGTAACAGAAGGGCCAGAGTCGCTGTATTTTCATTGGCGATGTGGGGATGGACCAGAAATAAAAACAACATTGAAAACCTTCACAAAGTGATATGACCTTCCAGACAAGTGCTTTATTTGATTGTTACTTTTATAGTTTTATTGTTTTTGTTTTGATATCTATATATAATGTATTGATATATATTTGTATATATTTCAATACATTTTTCATAATTCATTTGCATTAAAAGTATCTGGAAAATTTCTAAATATAATTGTAGGAATATTCCTGGTTCAATACATGGAATCCATTAAGTGCTTTACCGTAATGTAATTTTTAAATAGTGAAGGGATGAGTATTTGTGACAATGAAATACTGTCAAAAGAAATTAATGTATTGAACCCAGAACATTGTGGTATTTTTTCATTTTTACATTTTTTTACATTTTGTAATTGTCTTGCAGGTGCAATGTATCTGTCAGTGTGTCTAACGTTCTCACTTCCATTAGCTCAGATATCCTGTTGTGATTCAGAGAGCTGTGCAGCCCAGCAGACTTCTGTACAGACCCTCTGTGTTATTAAACAGTGCCGTGAGCTTCACCTGCAGGATCAGCTCAGAAACTGATGTCTCCTATCGCTGGAATTGTGGAGATTGAACAAAGCGAGATGGGTCGAGATGACCCAGATTACCCCAATAATACTATCTGGTACATAAAAATCCAAATGTAATTCAATAAATGGATTAATATGATCATATAAAGTTATATTTGAATCCACCTTAAGCACATTTGAGACTTCAGTTGTGTAAACACAAAAGAGAGCAGCTGTTTCAATAGAAACTTTCTGATGACTTCAGGAGTGTTTCAGTTTTCCACTAAAGCATTGAGATCTGGATTTGATCTGCTTCAGTTCACTCTCAGTGTGTACAGTGGGAAGCAATCATCTTGATCTCAGATGTTTATCACTGTAACATCAGAACAAGTCTGGTAGGATCAGTTTTATTGTATGAATAAAATTCAATAAATGAGTACTGCAGTAGGCAATTACATTACATGTATGTAATGATTTACGCAGGCACATGAATGAGGAGTTTTCTGTACCGCACTTTCTCTGTAAAGAGAAATGCCCAAAATGCCACTTATTGATGTAAACTATACCTGGTTAATGCCATAAGCAAAGTGGCTACAGAGGGTAAAAAATACAGTTATTTAATATTATCAAAGAAATTGTTTTGTTATATAAATGTTTAATTGATTGCTCCCTCTCTTTCTCTCAGCCCCATTTTACAGCAGTGTGGATCTAGGTTTACCATTTAAATTAGAGTAGAACTTTTACCAACAGCCTGCTGTGACACCTTACACTTCTCTTGTTATCTTTAATCTAATGATACTGCTGCTTCAGCCCCAGTTACACAACATATATTGATTTCAGTGATATACACAAAACCCCATGATATGAGCATACATACTCTAACTGAAAGTCTTGACATGGACATGTCCAAGGGCGCAGCTACCGCACCTCGCACCCACCCTAAACCAAGTCTTCAGGGGGTCAGTGGGAGTACCAGGGTTCTTCACTACCCTTAGATAGTGTGTCATTTATTGATATGACCTCAGGTATGAAATTGTCATGGAAACAGTGGAAAGAAACTGTTTTAAAGTCAGATTTTTGTTAAATGCTGGTAGATAATTTAAAGAGAAAACAAATTAAAACCAGGAGGTTATTAAATTTTTTTTTTACATTTCTAAAAACATTGCTCTGTTCAAAACTGATATTTCTCGTCATTGCACGCTAAGATGAGATCAGACGCCCCCTCGTGGTAGATTTGTTTTGGCACTTGTGTTAAAACGAATAAGATTTGTGAGTTTTTTATAGTATGATTCTATAATTTTGATTTAAAGAAGCTGACAGTGGTGTCTCAGATGGCAGACCAACAGGTACATGCTGTTTATGTTTCACATAATCTGATTGTCATAATGATTTAATTGTGTGTTTTTGTGTGGGTAAGGGATTGATTAGATTGGATTTAGTTGGAATGGAGATTCATCCTCTCACTCATATGACAGTGAGGGTGATAACCTGGTGGACCCCAGCCTGCTTGAACAAGTGGAGTCTGAGAAGACCCTGATGGATCATTTATCAGACTATGAGTCTTACACTCTGACAGGTATGTGACTTACATGGACACACAACATGGTTTACATGGTTTTAGAATAAATGTGATTATCATTGCCATTGTTCCTTAACAAAGCCAATGTTCCTGTAGCTTAACTGGGGTGAATAATGCAAAGGTTGTGGGTTCGATACCCAGGGAACACACATATTTATAAATAATGTATGTTTAATACACTGTAAGTTTCTTTAGATATGTATATATCCATAAACAGTGAAACTGAAGTTTGCTTGCTTTTTACTGGCTTTTCTTCCTTTTATTCTTTCCTTTTTTTATTTTCCTCGTTCATGCCTAAGCCTAAACCTAAGCTGTTCATGCTTAAACCAGTGTCTTTACATGCTGGAGGTGTCTGCAAATGAGTTTTCATAAATCAGCTGTGTGTCTGCTTCTGTTGCTTATTTGAACTTGTTATGGGAATTGATCATCATCATTTTTAATGGAAAATATCAATGATGAAAAACAACTGAAAGCAATAAAATTCACAATGGAAAATTTGCCAGTATTCATTTCAATACATTATGTTTGGTCCAAATGCTGTTTGCATTCTTACTACTTTTTATTCTCTCAGGTTCTGTGGAGGGCCTGCAGGGAAAGAGCTGTGAGGTCTGAAAAAAAAGTCCCAGCCAACAATTTAAAGTTTTCAACATTTCCAAGACATTTCCATTAAGTAACAGAAATGATAAAATGTTATATTGAATGTTCTAGTTTTTAGATGTTATATTAATGTCCTGGCTTGGTTATAAAAATGTTATTCAAACTTTCCGTAACATTCCGTAACATTTTTAAACCTTCCACTAACAATTTAAGAATATCATTTTTATACAAGACGTATAGCATTAAAAAAGCTTTCTACTAATGTTACTGCTAGAATGTTTTATAATAACTTTAGAGAACTTTTAGAGAATGGTAGCCAACATTCTGATAATATTCCCTGTTTGCTGGGTTGGACTGATGCTTATTTGAGTTTACTTGGATTTGATCTGATCATGGTTGTGTTTGTGGAATAGGAACTCATGTATGAGTACAACTACAGTGTAGGAAACAGTCCAAAGGAACTTCTGTATGAGGGAAGATTTCCAACATTATTTGAATCTCCCTGGTGGGGATCCTAATGACAATCACAAAGTAATCTGTGCTAAATTGTCTGAGTGTGATCCAAGAGTCTATTGCTGATCTTCTGACACTCATGCTCTAAACTCATTTCAGCTGTCTGTCAGCTGATCCTCACTAACCAAGTTACCATTTTAACAGGACATTTACAGTTTGCAAACAAAACAATATGTAAAATAACTTAGTAGTTATGTTTCGTTGTTTTCTTAGGGAAATTTATTGAAAAATCATTTACACGCTTACTGATTTAACAAAAATCTCTAGTCAAGTATCAACCTTAAACAAAGAGTCTGTTCTACTTATGGTGGGGTTTCCCCACACAAGATCAACTGCAGGTATTATTATAAAGGCCATTCACGCGCCACCTAGTGGTAAAACAAAGCATGTTTAATGTATTTTAGACTTGTAAAGTTATCTGAAATGTCACAGTTATGGCCTCAAGGCAGTGTGCCTGTCCAGTATATGCATGCAAGTAAGACAATCTTGGTTAGGTAAAAGGTCCAGAAATTGGATTATCTATATTAAATAGTTGCAGAAAGGAAACTGATGGGAAATGGCCAGAAATTGTTCATGACATTTAGCTAACTAAATATAAATTTCCAAATAATATATTATTAATTAATGATAACAGAGTATTTTTCAATGTCTATGGTGTTGATTGAAGCTCTGCTGTAGTAATTTGCTACAAATGCATCTAAAATTAATTCTTAATATAGTATTTCTCATTAATCACTACTGTCTCAGTAGTTTGCAATGTAAGCCAATATTGTCAGGAAACCTTCACTTAAAATCCTAATCAACTACAATTAAAGTGTGTGACTGTAGTTATTTATTACTGTTTTATTTTTTCAGCTGCAACTACCTGGCATCATTTGTTGTGTCACATCAGAACATCATAAGCAGTCACAACTCAACAGATGTTTTGACGTTAATCCAGTACGCCTGCACTCTATCTCCCCACATTCATCAGATCTGACACATTTTATGCTTTTAACATTCCATTTACAGGTGTGTTTCTCCTGTGTTCCAGATTCAAAACAAACTACACGCTGATCATTGTGTCAGTAATATTCCCGGCTCTATATGTGGTGTGTTTCTGATACTCAGTAGGACAGCTGATGTTTCTATACAGAAAACTATAGGCCCTTTCCTGCTACCAGAGAACAGTCCCTCAGATAATTTCCTCTAGATCCAGGAGCAGGATGACAGCACAAGAATTATTGTATTGAAACCAAGGAACTCAGCAGTTCTGACTCCAAACTCTATCTACAACTCTAGAAATACTTTTATATTTATGAAAGTGCTTGCACAGCAAAAAATGAGTTTATGCATGCACAGTCATTTTTTTTCACTATATTTGCTTATACTTTAAACAAGTGAAAACATTTCTGTGTAGTAAGAAAAAATACACACATTCTAAAGACACTGACAACAAGTCTTAACATTTTATGCAGTGTTGCTTCTCAAGTGCATTTATCATATTTAAGGATGTTAAACTATTTGTACAGTAAAATAAGGCAATTACTTATTTTGGACAAAAATACTTTGAGCAGCGTAGCTTATACATTTGCAATGTCTTGATAAAATATAAATAAATGACCATTCATTTAAACCTTATTTAATGGTAGTATGAAGATTATTGACAAATGTTTTCTCTTCAGTTTAATTCTTTGGCTTCATTTCTGACATGGTTTTTATTCCCTGTTTCTCACTTATTGGTTATTGTGCAGCACTGGGTTGAGTTTGGAATATGCACCTATGGCATGATAATGGAGGTTCATCTTCCAGCTGGTATGTGGATCATGTGGTGGACAGAGACCTGTTGCAGGGGTCCTTCTGGTTCTTTCTGGGCCAGTGTTGGCTGGCAGTGGATGAAGGAGATGAATGTGGCCTTCAGAATGTGGCCTGAAATTTAAACAGGTTAATTACATAATTTTGTGGCTCTGCAGTTTTTGTGTTTTAAGAATGTGCCACATTATAAGAAATAATTGCTTATTTCAAGCAACATTGATATCAACATTGAAAGTAATTAAACATTTAATTGTAATTTAATGCTTACATTTAATTGTATATTATAAATTAATTGTTAAACCCGAAAGATGATTAAATCATCTGTTATCTCTTATGTAATTATAATAATCCTATTTTTAATTTTTGTTATATATTGTTATATATATGTAAATTTTGTGTCTTTTCACCTTTATGTTTTAGGAGAAGTTTCCATATTTAAAACTCACAGACTATCTGGGGGACATTCATCCATGATGGTCTGTTTACAGTTGTCTGTTCCACAGCTCACACACACACATGCAGCGTTTAATTATGTGTGCCTTGCTTCTGCAGAGTTACATGTGTCAGCACAATCCTCATTAATCTTTTGGAAGATCTTTAACACATATATCAGTATATCACTCTTTCTGTGTAAATGTATTTATGATTGTACTGATTTTATTTATATTTCACAATATTAAGGCAAATCTTTTATTTCCTACTATACACAAATTGGTAGAAATGGGCCTTATCGATATTTCGTCAGTCTCCATGGTAACAGGCCTGTGCAGTGCTCTTGCTGTGATGCCGGTGGGGAGTCTGGTGTCTTTGCTGTTCTGTGTCAGCAAGGTCAGAATTCCCAGGCTGTCTGAAATTGTCCCTCTGTTTCACCTTTCCACGCAGTTAAATGTCAGATATTGGATATGTGTGCTATCCTGTGTGCTAAATTCGGCCAATTATCATTTATGATTTATTATATATTAATTATAAATTATTTCTTAATCTGGTTTTAGACAAGCATATCCAATAGTCTATCAGTATAACAGTATAAGATTAAAGTGTCTGATGTTTACTCTGTAGAAGGTATGTTTTATGTGTTTTCTACTCATTATTCAAAATAGTTTTATGCAAAATAGTGCATATTTGTTTTGCCTGTCTGTTGTAGATCACCATGATGCTCTTCTGATGAATGATTGTACCATCGAGTCAACTCTTCCTTGCAGTAATTGTCCTTTCACTGGACTCAGGGAGCACTACGAAAATATAAGGAAAATAAATACAGACCTCTCAAGAGCTATAATAACATACAGACCTGTCAAGAGCTATAATAACATACAGACCACTCAGGCGCTATAATGAAACATGTTTATGCTAAGCAATATACTCGTCATATGTACTTGATGTTACAATTATTCCGGTATACATCGATAAACACAGTGGGAATGGATGGTGTGTGCTGTGGTATATAATACTCGGGACTGGAAGACATCTGATTCAGTGTCTGCGTCAAAACCACGGAAGAATCCTAAAGCTATCACTGAGATTGTGGATGACTCCATATCTGATGTAAACAACAGATCACATGTCCAAAACAAATTGAATCAGTCCGGTCCCAGTCTGTCACTAATTCTGAATTGTCCCACTAATATTGTGGTAAATGATCAATTATCTTAATGATCATTAAATTTTCTTAATATAACAAATGTTATATATTAATTTAAGATTTACCATACTTCTTTATACTATGAATATATACTATAAAATTAATTGTACTTTATTTATTTTATGTTTTTTCATACAGACATCCTGGGAAACGAGCAGACTGGTGTTGGTAGAATCAATAGGTTCAGTGATCTTGGATCCTGGTGATATTATTTGGGCTGGACCCTCTGCTTCTCTCTCTCTCTGTAATGTGTATCATTATTACTGCCCCTCAACAAAGAAAGTTAGTGACCTTTTTAAAACTAACGTGTTGGATCTTGAAAATTACTGTAAAATATGTGTTTGTCCACAAAATTTGTTTTCCAAATATATATAAAAATTAAGATTTAAATGTATTGCCTTTCGGTTCAGCAGGACAAAGAGTCTTCTGTAGATTCATTCAGTGTTTTTACTTGTCTGCTGTGGTTTGTATAACACCCAGCCACAGTAAATCATCTTCCATAATCTTCCATTCCCTTGACCTTAGAAAACTTAATGGTGAATTGATACAATTTAAAACCTGAAATAAACTTATTTCCCTCTTCAATAATTGCAATCACAGTTTCTTTGATGCATTGCAAGAGACTGGAATGATTCCTCAGTCTAAGTGTTAGAGGGCCCATTACTGAGTTTTCGAGACACAGGGCCCAAAAACTGTTTTTTAAGATTTAAAAAAAATCTTAAGATTAAGATTTTTAAGATTTTAAAAAAGGTTAAATCAGCCATTAGATTAAGTATGCACATACACTTTCCTATCACACTGACAAGTCTTTAAGAGAAATTGCAAGATTGAATAAAGAATAATGAACTGGTCATTAACCAAAAGTAAATATGCCATTAATACACTGCATTAACATGTGCAGGTCCTTGCATGCCGTCAGAGATGGATATCTGCATCTGGTGTGGCCACCAAACTCAAAAGATTTGAAATGTATGAGGGCTCAAATTAAGAGAGGAACTAGAAAAAAGAGCTTCACAAAACTACAATGTCTTACTGTTTGATCTTCCTTAATTTTTCTATATGACCTTTGACCTCGGGACCTAAAACAGGTTTTCGGTTTGTTTTTCTATCACAGGGATTTGATGTTACACCTAATCATGGTGTCACTGATTCTCTTTGTGCCATATGGAAAGTTTGATAATGTTTACAAGTACCATTTAAATCAGGCTATTAAAACTCACTTCACCAAGTAAGCACCAGACATTCCCAGATAACTACATATTATTACAGATATTTTAATTACTATTGATGTAAAGTGACAAGAATAAACTATATTGTTATCAACCAGCCCCACAAAATTCATTTCACTCTATTCAAAAATATGGTGATTGGTGGAATTAGACAGCAACAACATTCTAGACTTACCATAATGTAGATTGCCAAGATAAAGTAGGAGAAACTAAAGTGAGATTTTTAATGATTTGTTTGACTTTTGTTACTATTGAAATTCTGATGGCTTTACAAACAATACTAATTGTTTGTAAAGTGTTGCTTTAACACTTGCAGCATTAACCTTTAAGGGGCACTTATTCTCTTATTGCAAGTCCGGGTTAATAGAAATATAGAGAGCAGATATAACTCAGCATACCAGGTAATCCACCAATGCTGACTGTTTCCCATCCAACAAGTGTAGGTTGTGTAAAACATTTTGTAAATGTGTAAAAACATTTCTGTAACATTTCCATTAAGTAATTTAAAAGGTTAAAAATGTTATGTTTAAGGAATGTTCAAAGCATCCAGTTATTCGTTTAATTTCTCTGCAATATAAAGTGAGACTGTGGATGAAGATTTGAGCTAGGCTGACTCTCTCTGCAGCTCTAATGACCAATCTGTGATAGAGAAACAGTCACTTTTGGCTTTTGTGCAGAGCTTGCTTGTTATGAGGGAATAGAAGTGTCAACTTGGGAAAAGCAAGGTCAGATTCCCTCTTTATTAACTGATACAGGAAGACGAAATCAATAAACCTGTCATTGTATTTATAACTGTAACATTGTTAAAATAGGTCCAAAGTGATGAACAAGAGTTGCTTGCTTTGTCCACCACTTTATGCTGACAACAGAAAAGACTGATTACTTGCAGAGATTGGATTTTTAATTATATGGTGATTTAGTCCCATCTTTAATGTTTGAGAAGGTAGGACCATATTATTTAGCTTAAATATGGCATTACTTATGTCATATTTCTATTATTGCACAAAATGACATCACATAAATAAATTGCAGTTTAAGTATTTGAAAAGATTAAAAATGCAGTTTCATGCAAAACGCAACTCTATAAATAGTAAAACCAGTTTCAAATAAGCTACAGATTTGTTAAGACTTCCTGTCACACAGCTGACAGTGTTCTGTTATTAGAAACATGGTATTCATTGTCAAAGATATAATTCTGAACATTATTAAAACTGTCATGTATCTTTCACAGCTTTCACAGCATATCCTTGGCATTGTTGTAAACTTGCTTCTTCTGAAACGTGTGCTCTACTTACAGCTGAACAAAACAGTGGCAGCTGCTCTCTGCTTAGAAACTGATCTGCTCTAACCTGCTTTGGTTACTGGTATTGATTTACATGATACAGTATGTTAAAATCAGCTAAACCCATTAGCTGAGCCAAAGGCCATTTCAATTAAATTATTTTATTTTTGTTTAGGCACCTGGTGTTATTGTTGCAGTGGCCGTCTCCTTTCTGTGGAACCTGATCTTACTTTCATTCCAATCTACTAACATCCCAGGATTTGTTGATCCATTTTCTCTCGCTCTTCTGTCACAGACCATTATAGTGAAACATATTACCAAACCCATGCAACACTTTCTTTTAGGCGTTTATTTTGCACTATTATTCCCATGTAAGCTATAGCATGTAAAGAAATATCATAACACAGTAATTAAGTGTGTTTTTTTTGTATATATTATTTCAATTGATTGACGTGATATTTTGATATTGGTAAATTTTAGGCTATTGGCACCCTTACGGTTTTTGTAGAACTAGGAAAACTGGAAACATTTTATCACTGTCTATACATCAAAAATAAAGCTATACTTTTTAGCAGACACAAGTTAACTGACCATCATGTCCATATAAATGTACATGTATGAATCATACAAGCTGTTACACAAGATCACATTGTTCTTTTGTTATTACTCATTGTTATTACTTGGTATAATCGTGACTTCCACAATGTTAAAAATGTGGTTTTATATGTTTGTGGTCTAAATCTGTTGTTTACAGAGTTTGTATTTGGCAGAGTTTTAGGATCTTATGGATGAGCTGTTGTTCCATCTGTTGTTTCATCTCTGACAGTCTCCACAAAGCCAGACAAACAATTTGGGAGGAAACCTGGATGTCAGGACCTGAGGGGTGTTGAGGGGTCATTATTATAGTGTAAAGAAAACACTAAGATACAGTTTTTTTTATTTAAATATTTTGAGATACACTATATACCAGAACATCAGAATAAACTCTAACTCTAAAGTGGTTATTATTTCACCTCAAGTTCACCACTTCAACTCAAAGTACCTCTATACTTACAGCAAGACAGAGGAAGAACCCAGGAGGGCCTTTCAAAATGGACAAAGGATTTCAGAAACCACCTGAATGAACCTGTTTCAAGCAAGCAGCTTAAATATGCCTGTACAATTTTTCCTACCTTCCGCAGCTGAGTGGAAAGGCATATTGTCTTCTGAAAGGCCTTCTGACCCAGCCAGGATGGGAGATAACCACAGTAATGCTCATAACAGTAAAGATCTCACACAAATGAAAAGACAAGCGTTCCCACCACTCCATCTTGCGAACTGATCACAGGTCACTGTACATCTTATGTGTTTAATGTATTTCCAACTGAGGAAATTGACAATTATTCCAGGGTATTTTAAACACTCAGAATTCAATACGAAAAAATGTAAGATAATGAATCAAATACAAATGTCCTGCCAACTTTCAACAGAACAGTTTTAGTAAATTAAACCTTTCATATCTACCCTATGTAATATATTTATCTTCTTTTACTATAAAATGTGTCATAGTTCATTCACGTGTGAATTTCATGCCTTCCTTGCACCGTCTTATCAACTAATGAATATCTCACCCTACATTACGTCAAATATCATTTTACTTCCGGTATCAAGTCCCGTTACCGTTAACCATCCAATCAGCTAGCAGCCCGCAACAGACCACCCAATTGCTGTTTTGAACGTGCTTGCGGTACGCACTTGAGTGGCGATCAATGATTGGCCAAGTTCTCCCTCCGCAGCCAATCGGAGCGTGGCAAGTCAGACAAGTTCAAGTAAAGGAGTGGGGAAGTAAAATCAGAAAAATGCATTTAGACAGAACGCGTGTATTGTAATGACGTGTGCCATATCGTTTAATGCAAAGGTTATAATAAGTATTATTGAATTTAAAGCGCTTGAATTTCAGTAACAGTACGTGCATCTGGTTTAATTCATCAATCTAACAAAAGGAGGCGTGAAAATCAGAGATAATGAAGAAGATAACACTTCTGTTGATTGTGCTGCTCGGAGTGACATACTTGATAGTGCCCAGCCGATGTGAAGAGGACGACAAGGATGGTAAGATTTCCCTTTGCATGTTGCCGACATCCATTTTGAGGGTGTTTTGTTTGGGTATTTAAACCTAAAGTCTTGCACGTAGTACACAGTTGCTAGTTAGCTTCAGTAATGCAGTGCTGCACGAACGCGTCGTGTTGTTTCCCAGCAACTAAAACGTTAATGTGAAACCTAATTATTATTTTAATTATAATAATTATTTAGTTATGTGCGTTTTTCTGTTTGGGATCTAACACTGTAAAATAAAAAATTTTAGAATCGGCAGAAAATCTTAGTGATGAAGATGATGATGATGACGACGATGATGAAGATGATACAGATGACACTGAAGTTAAGGAGGAGAACGGGGTGCTGATCTTGACGGATGAAAATTTTGACACCTTCATGGTGGGCAAAGACACGGTGTTGGTGGAGTTTTATGCACCATGGTAAGTTCAAGCTCAATTTATAGCTAACACATGACTGTCAACTGTCTAAGATCCTCATGCAAGATTGACACTTTTTCAGGTGTGGCCACTGCAAACAGTTTGCTCCAGAGTATGAGAAGATCGCTCAGACGCTTAAAGAGAACGACCCGCCGATACCAGTGGCAAAGGTTGATGCCACTAAGGCTAGTGCCCTGGGTAGTAGGTTTGAAGTGTCTGGATATCCAACCATCAAAATCCTCAAAAAGGGGGAGCCAGTAGACTACGATGGGGACCGAAGTGAGCAAGGTAAGCTGAGCCTATATATATTGTCAAGTTTGTTGTTAAGTTGTTTAGGCCAGATTATGTTTTGAAGAATTTCTTCGTAGAGTCATTCTGGAAGTCAGATTGCTCTGAATTGGTTTACCCTAAAAAGTTTAATTCTTGAGGCATTAACAGTCAATTTGTGATTTCAATTTGCAGCCATTGTGGAACGAGTTAAAGAAGTTGCCCACCCAGACTGGAAACCTCCCCCAGAGGCTACCCTGGTTCTGACTAAAGATAATTTTGATGATGTGGTGAACAATGCAGACATTGTCTTGGTGGAGTTCTATGCACCCTGGTTTGTGTCTGATTTTATTTTCTTGTGCATGTTTATGCGCTAAAAAGTTTGTTGGGATTTTTTTTCCCCGAGTGGTGAGTTTGTAGTACTATTGCTGTGTTTTAAATTCAATCAGGTGTGGTCACTGTAAAAAACTAGCACCTGAGTATGAAAAGGCTGCTAAGGAACTCAGCAATCGCACTCCTCCTATTCCATTGGCTAAAGTTGATGCCACTGCAGAGAACGAGTTAGCATCCCGGTTTGGAGTTTCAGGCTACCCCACACTTAAAATCTTCAGAAAGGGCAAGGCGTTTGACTACAATGGACCAAGGGAGAAATTCGGTAGGCCTATCACTCTGCAGATATTATCCTTTCAATAAATGATTCCTAGATCTTCAGTGTGTCTATATATTAATGTATATTGTGCAGTTGTCAAGCAGAGAATGATCGTTTCATGTTTGCTTTTATTTTTTTAGGTATTGTTGATTACATGACAGACCAAGCAGGTCCACCATCAAAGCAAGTGCAGACCCTCAAACAAGTTCAGGAGCTCCTTAAAGATGGAGATGACGCTGTGATTGTTGGTGTTTTCTCCAGTGATGAAGATGGTGCATATGAGATCTATCAAGAAGCATGTGAGTTATTGCCAATTATGCATTACAAAGTGTAAGACACACACATTCTGTCAGCTTTTGTAGGCTAAGCCTTTATTACCAACCATGTGATTTTTTTTTTTCTTTCTAAAGGTAATTCACTGCGAGATGACTACAAGTTTATGCACACTTATAATAATGAAGTTGCGAAATTCCTCAAGGCTTCTCCAGGACAAGTTCTCATGCTTCACCCAGAAAAGTTTAGGTCTAAATATGAGCCAGCATCTCATTCACTAACAATTATGGTAAGTTTGAAATCATTGACATGTATCTGAAATCCATAAAGAGCAGGAAGCACACCATTGTTGATACAGTAACTTTCGTAAAGGATTTTCCATATTTTTCCTAAAGGATTCCACACTTGCCTCAGAACTGCAAGATTTCTTTAAGAAACATATACTGCCTTTGGTTGGACACAGAAAACAGAGCAATGATGCAAAGAGATACACCAAACGGCCTTTTGTGGTCGTATATTATGGAGTGGACTTCAGTTTTGATTACAGAGTTGGTATGTATTATAACAGCCCAACTCGGTATAACAAAATAAGATCATACCTGGAGCTTACCTGTGCACTACTGACACCATTTGTTATCTTTACCACAGCGACACAGTTTTGGAGGAGCAAAGTGCTTGAGGTAGCAAAGGACTTCCCCGAGTACACATTTGCCATTGCAGATGAAGAAGATTATGCTGAAGAGCTGAAGAGCCTTGGACTGAGTGAAAGTGGTGAAGAGGTGAATGTTGGCATTCTTGGTGAGGGAGGAAAGAAATATGCCATGGAGCCGGAAGAATTTGACTCGGATGTGCTTCGGAGCTTTGTTATGGCCTTTAAAAAAGGTAAATTGCTTTATCTATTCTGTATGAAAAAAAACATTTTATGATACTGTTAAAATAATAAATTTGTCCCCTAAACTGTACAATTATAGATTTTACTACCTATGAGCAATAAAAAAAGGAGCTAATTTTGCGAATTGCACCTTGATAAAATAGGCTAATGTATTTGAATTATCCTCCTTTTCTCAGCCAGTATATTAATATGTGTCAGTTCAGGTTGGCCAATCAGTATGCCAGACAGTTGGCATATCATGTAATTAATATGATTCAAGGATTTTTTTTTAACCTACAGCTATTATTGCAAATGAAAACAAGTTGAGGTTTGGATTACCTGTTTGATTTGGGTCAGAACTAAACCCTGCATCACACTGGGTGTTTTGCAGTTTTGACTTTAAAAATGTAAATAAATAAATTTCATAAATTTTTCTTCTCTGACAGGCAAGGTTAAACCTATTGTAAAATCTCAGCCTATTCCCAAGAGCAACAAAGGGCCTGTGAAGGTTGTGGTGGGCAAAACGTTTGATGACATTGTCATGGACACCAAGAAAGACGTCCTTATAGAGTTCTATGCACCGTGGTGTGGCCACTGTAAAAAGATGGAGCCAGATTACATTGCCCTTGGAAAGAAATATAAAAATGAGAAGAATCTTGTCATCGCCAAAATGGATGCCACTGCTAATGATGTTCCTTATGAGAATTATAAAGTAGAGGGTTTCCCTACAATCTACTTTGCTCCCAGCAACAGCAAGCAGAGTCCAGTCAAATTTGAAGGTGGTCAAAGGAACGTTGAGGAACTCAGCAAATTTGTGGAAAAGCACGCCACAAAATTATCACAGCAAAAAGATGAGCTCTAAGATTTCTAGAACCCATGAACTTCATATAAATGCAGTAAAATCCCATAAAATGGAAGTAATCTGGAGTAATTGTGACCTTCAGAAATTTTTTTTTTTTTTTTTTGGGGGGGTTTTGTACTTTTGTTTCTGGGATCAAAACATTCAATATTTTCATTCCGAATTAAGCACTGTTTGTTAAATTTCTTCTTCCATGTCTTTTAAATAAAATAATGTAAAAATGTAAAACAAGTGGTTGATGTGAATGGGCTCATACATAATGGCCATCCTGCTTCATCCTGATCTCTTTGAATCCAGCACTGTTTTTCCTTTGAAGTGTGCTGTGAATTCTGGATCGTACTGTTTTATTACTTGAATGTTAATATCGATATCAAATTTTATAAATTTAGACTGAGAACTACAATTGAGACATTAACTGTAGGGAGTTTTGGTCTGAATTTGGATAATTTAACACTGTATGTTGTGTTAAATAATGGTCTCACCATTCATGGGTCCCTAAATGAGTTAACTAATATCAGATATTGGTAGTAAGTGTGAATACATGATGTGGATGCATGTAACAGGATTTATGTTAAGTAAGCAAAACTAGGCATTGGTTAGGCCAATGCTCTGTTTGCTGACGTCACAACTCCCTGTGAGAGATTCTCTGGGAGTGGGCGGTACTTAATGAACCAGTTAACCCAAGTCCAAACAGTCCACAGGAAGTGGCACAGTTAAATGCTGAAATATAATGACGTATTTACTGTATCGGCTTTCTGGTCGCATCGATCTTTTTTCTCATTGTATTTGCTACAGAAAAAAGCGTGCCTTTATCTCTGACTTGTTTTCATTAAGGGAAGAAACAAGAATCTTCTTCGCGACATACCGTGTCAAAACACGTAAAAGCACGATCGTTGGTTTACACGAATTATGTCAGTAATTATCGCATAATTCAGTAAAAACTGAAAACAATTTCAGTTTTACGATAATGCATTCGTTCAAAATCAAGAACAAAGAGAACTTCTTCACATGGCCCCCACTCCCGGGCCCCCACTGCAGTCACGCACCCGATTGGTCGATTCACGGACAGGACCTGACCAATCGAACTCCGTAATATTGAGCCGTTCCAACATGGCCGGTTCTGATAGGCTCATCTGTTTGGCGCTCGTTGGTTCTGCAGAGCCCGAGGTGGGCGGCGAATTGTGAGTATAAACGACAGACTGAGCGGGTTTGAATACTCACAGAAACGGAAATATCGGGATTTGTAGACATTTCGAGTTTAATTCCGATTCGCTATCAGTCTGCCTCCGCCAAAAGGGATAGACCTCTCGCCAAACTATCACTTGAAGACACAGAGACAAAAGAGCGCTTGCCTTTTGTTTATCGAGGTTCGCCGGTATTAGTAACGCGTACGTGCGGAGGTGAAACGACCCTCTCCCGCGAGCTAGCTGGGTTAGCTAGCTGAGTTAACCGATCGTCTTAACCCGGGGACGGCGCTGATAAACTGACAAAAAAGTCAATTCATTGAATGTTGGCTGGTCTCCACCTGCAGGTAAACACGAGGGACGGGCAGTAAACATGGAGTTGTGTCACTGATAGTTTGTGAAACCACATTTAGTTTCTGGTTAGGACAACCCAGTTAACCATTTAAGTAGTTACCTTCAAATTGAAACATGGTAAAGACATCAGTTGTGTTGCGGTAAGTTATTGACAGGTTAGTAATCGTGCGATACGCATAGTACTGTACTGACAGGTCTTGATAAAGTTAATGCGATGTGAGGAAGTCATGAAAAGTGCTTTGTTTAGTTACCGTGCACTGACCGGTCTGTTCTCTATAGTCCGTCCATCTGCTCGAGTTAAACTTTCGCGGAATCTGCATTAACCAGCAGGTCACCGGACAGATTGTCGCGGAACATCCAGCTTTCTTCGATCAGTCAACATTTTCATTCAAAACGTCACGTTTCATCTGTTACATTTCATTGTCGTAGCAAATTGTTTTTGTCATTTGGGTTCGTAACGCTATTCTTTAATGTTGTTTGTAAACAAAACTGTAAAAAATGTTGTGTTTAACGTCAGTTCACCTACGCGTTCAGTACACATCCGCTCCCGTGTACCTTCATGGTAAGGTATCATATCCGTCGTCTGTATGTTTTCAGAGTTCAGTGTTATTTTCCTTATGAGATCTACTATATTTGTGACGTTGAATAAACAAGTTTTAACATTTAGTAAGGTTTGGCTTTAATTAGATGTCGCTTCATCGTGTTATCATATTACCAATAGGGGTGCCAATGAGCTCATACACCTGTCAAGTGAACACCCAGATAACGTAAATAACCCATAGTCCCAAATAGTAGTATGTAGGAATTGTAATTGCGCACTTTGTTTTAAATTGAAAGTCAGAATTTGCCACTTTTTTACTATATTCAGAGGAACTTTATGAGTTGGACGTGATACTGAGCAGATGATAGGAAAACTTGCTGTAGGAGGGAAAACCTGAGAACTTACAAATGACACTTTGTCACCGTCTAGCACGCCATGTAATGACTCCGTTGCTCTGTTGCATATTCAGCCCACATATCTGCAGAATATTAGATAATCTTCACTACAACAGAGTTTGCAGTTACTTTCATGATATTACAGAATTATCAGTTTGATTAGTTTTTCTTAAATTCATTTAAATCATATAGTAAGATGCATGTGTGATGAACCGTGTCAGCCATCTGTATGCATTTACTAGGAATTTGTTGTTACCACAAGAACACTGCTGGTTTGGACCAAATGCTGTATGTTTCTATAACAGTCTAACATGAAATTTAAAACCACACTTTATGTGTCTACAGGGAAAGCATGGGATTGACTGGGAGGAAATCGGAGAAGGGTCCAGTTTGCTGGAGAAGGAGAGTGAAGTCTGAGTACATGCGACTGCGGCAGCTCAAGCGCTTTAGGAGGGCAGATGAGGTCAAGGTGATCCATGGGCTCATACAGCAAAGTTGCCCATAGAAAATGATTTGTCATTCTTTTAATGTGGACCTCCAAATGCAATTACAGTGTATAACATGGTTTCCATGAATGACAGTTTCCAAGGTCCCATAAGTATCTTGGGAAAACAACCATGGTTGCCTGCCTGTCTACACAATGATTTCACAATAAAATGTATATTTCTTTGTACAGAGCATGTTCAGCTCCAACAGACAGAAGATCTTAGAGCGTACAGACATATTGAACCAGGAATGGAAACTGAGAAGGATACAGCCTGTTCATATTATGACACCTGTAAGCTCCTTACGAGGGACCAGAGAGGTTAGAACATATCTATCTAAAGAGTTCTCCTAAAGTGCTTTTGTATTTGTTTTTAATGCCATCAAAACTTGTCTGTTTTCTCAGTGTAATATGCTGGTTTGTCCTCATTTAATTCTTGATGAAAAAAGTCTATTGGTGTTCTACATTAAATGCTATATAATTTCTTGTGTTAGCCTCATGGGATATGTAGTAAATGGGTCATTATTCTACATGGTATGTGTTCTGTTGAAGCCTATGAATGTTACTTAAAAAGGTTGTGGTAGATATGTGACTCTGTTTCTGTGTAACGGAATGTCTTATTTTTATGATCATTTCACAGTGTACTGTTGACAGTGGCTTCTCGGAGTTCCCAAGACAAGTCATTCCTCTCAAAACACTGAACGCTGTGACCTCTGTGCCGGTCATGTACTCGTGGTCGCCCCTCCAACAGAATTTTATGGTAATTTATTACATTTATTTATGTACGCTATGGAGAAGTCTTAAAGGCATTTGTTAAAAACCTTGTATTCTCCTCAAGGTTGAAGATGAGACGGTGTTGCACAACATCCCGTACATGGGTGATGAAATCCTTGATCAAGATGGCACCTTCATTGAGGAGCTTATTAAAAATTATGATGGAAAAGTCCATGGAGATCGAGGTCAGCGATTTAATCAGATTTTTCATAGACTTTAATATGAAAGTTATTAACAGTTAAAGCAAGTATTTCTTTAAAAAGAGCCAATTAATGTGATTTACTGCAGAAGTGGAACTTTGATTTCCTGTTTCTGTTTTGTATGTAGAGTGTGGCTTTATAAATGACGAGATCTTTGTGGAGCTTGTGAATGCGCTCACTCAGTACAGTGACAATGAAGATGATGATGATGAGGATGATCAACATGATTTCAAACTGGAAAAGATGGATCTTTGTGATGGAAAATATGACGCTGAAGATTCTCATGATCTTAAGGACCATCTTAATTCTGAGAGTAAGAGTAATTAAATGGAGCCTGAACAGATTTTTGGTACTTGAGAAATTTGTTTGTAATGCATACAGCAGTGCATATGCCTAGATCTGATACAGATGCTGTATCAAAAGGGGCAATTAAAATGGATTGAGCTCACACTTTTGTAAAAACTTTCAAAGATTACTGTGGCATACTGGAGGTTATGAAATATGTTGGCAGGTACCAGTTCAGTCTGTACAGTTTAAAGCAAATCTGTCATGTCTTTAGCACTGACTGTAAATGGATGTTTTATTACACACAGTGTCTTGTTTTATAACATCCTGTGATCCCGTGACAATCTGTGTCTTGTTTTTCTGTGCAACAGGTCACAACAGTGACGGATCAAAAAAATTCCCCTCTGATAAAATCTTTGAAGCCATTTCTTCCATGTTTCCAGACAAAGGCTCACCTGAAGAACTCAAAGAGAAGTGTGTTGAGTCTCTCTTACCCTGAGCAGACCTTTATTATAAATACTGTTAACTAATTATTAACCGACAACTAACGGAACTCTCTGCAGGTTTAAAGAGCTTACAGAGCAACAGCTCCCTGGAGCTCTTCCACCCGAGTGTACCCCCAACATTGATGGACCAAATGCCAAGTCGGTGCAGAGAGAGCAGAGTCTCCACTCTTTCCACACGCTCTTCTGCAGGCGTTGCTTCAAATACGACTGCTTCCTTCACCGTAAGCAGAAATCGCACTGATAATTTATCCCCTTGAAATGTTAAAGTCTCTACACATTTCTTTTATTGATATACAGCTTTCCACGCAACCCCAAACACATACAAGCGCAAGAACATCGAAAATCTGGTGGATGGCAAACCGTGTGGAATTTATTGCTACATGTATATGGTTCAGGCAAGTGCATTACTCCACACAATGTATATAAATTGCACATTGTAGTCTTATGCTGAGTAAGTGCACGCGCCTCTGTTCAGGATGGTATGGTAAGGGAGTACCCAGCAGGTGTGGTTGCTGAGCGGGTGAAGACCCCTTCTAAGCGCACAGTGGGCAGACGCAGAGGCAGACTCCCCAACAGCAGCAGCAGACCCAGCACCCCAACAGTTAACACAGAGACTAAAGACACAGACAGCGACCGAGAGGGCGGGGCAGATGGGAATGACTGTAACGATAAAGATGATGATGACAAAAAGGACGAGACCACCAGCTCTTCAGGTAGAAATTGAGGAGATGATATGACTTATAACCACATCACTGAGAAATTTGTAGATAATGATTGTTTGCAGTTGTATAATTGTATTGTGCAGTTGAGTAATTACACTTACTGGGTCATGTGAGCTTACACTGTTTGTTGGTAATTTGCAATACATGTGCTGCACAGAGGGAAACTCTCGCTGTCAGACACCAGTAAAGCTGAAGCTGAGCTCAGAGCCACCTGAAAGCTTGGACTGGAGCGGAGCGGAGGCATCTCTCTTCAGAGTGCTGATCGGCACTTACTATGACAACTTCTGCGCTATTGCCAGGCTCATCGGCACAAAGACCTGCAGACAGGTACATACCTCCAATACAATACAGTGCTCATGATGTTTATGTAGGGGATTAATGTTAAGAAACTACATGTTCTTTTAAATATTTGTAAATAAGTACAAAGGACTTGCATGTAATTACAAATGTAATTGTATAGAAAATATAAATAAATACAAGTTTTTGGATCTGTTAGGTGTATGAATTCAGGGTAAAAGAATCTAGCATCATTGCACGTGCGCCTGCAGTGGATGAAAACACTCCTCAAAGAAAGAAAAAGAGAAAACACAGGTATTTAGAGATGTTTAATAGCCCTTTATTGTTTCAGGTTTCAACAGTATGATTGATGGGCTGTAGTCGTGTATAACCCACACTTTGTTGGCTTCTTATTTTAGGTTGTGGGCTACCCATTGCCGAAAAATTCAACTCAAGAAAGGTTTGAATCTTTTACATTTGTGCCAGCTCTTAGATTGTAAGATGGTTTGCAGGCTGTGCCTAACAACATTTTTCCAGCATGCAGAGTATGAAAAAACACTGAAGTGTGAAGATCTGGTGTGAAGATATGCATTACATATACATCAAATTTCTGCTCGCAGATGGCTCCTCCAATCACGTGTACAACTATCAGCCATGTGACCACCCTCGCCAACCCTGTGACAGTTCTTGCCCTTGTGTCACTGCCCAAAACTTTTGTGAGAAATTTTGCCAGTGTAGCTCGGAATGTGAGTACACACACATACACCAGTCTCAGGCATTGCGACATTGTGATACCCAGAATATAGCAAAACACTGAAAAATAATCTGGTCTGTGTTTGGACAGAAGCAACAAAGATATTCTAAATCTATCCTGTACTTTGCAGGTCAGAACCGGTTTCCTGGTTGCCGTTGCAAAGCTCAGTGTAACACCAAGCAGTGCCCCTGTTACCTGGCCGTACGGGAGTGTGACCCTGACCTGTGCCTCACCTGCGGGGCGGCCGATCACTGGGACAGTAAAAACGTCTCCTGCAAGAACTGTAGCATTCAAAGAGGAGCCAAGAAGGTACTTTAAATTTTTTTAAACTAAATGCCTGAATTCTGAACATTTTAATTTGGTTTTTATTTCAATATCATTTAGGGAAACTGTTACTAACTAAAATAACTCTGACTGCACTATTTACATTTTGTAGTTATCTTTTTAATGTTTATTACGTTTTTACAATATTAACACGTTTAACATGTAGAAATTGATTACACAATTTTATTTTACCAACAATTACATATAAAATCTGAAAATGTAAGCATTGGCCACCACACATTGAAATTCAAACGTATTGACGTTTAAAAAAATTTCAAACAAATATTTTTAATGAATATTTCTTGAATTATTCTCCTGTCTGGGTTAAGGCCATTTTCTGGTGTTTTTCAGCACCTGCTACTCGCGCCATCTGATGTGGCTGGGTGGGGCATCTTCATCAAAGAGCCTGTTCAGAAGAATGAGTTCATCTCCGAGTACTGTGGGGAGGTGAGAAGATTTTTTTGGGTATGACACGCATCACACAGAATGACATATTTCCTCCTTAATCACGTTTTTTTTTTTTACCTAGATCATCTCCCAGGATGAAGCAGACCGCAGAGGAAAGGTCTACGACAAATACATGTGCAGCTTCCTGTTTAATCTGAATAATGGTATCTCACCTCTTCCTGACAAATGTTCATTGCAGCTGCTCACATGCTGCTCTCTGATTGACTGAAAACATCTCACCTTTCACCCACAGACTTTGTCGTTGATGCAACTAGGAAAGGAAACAAGATCAGGTTTGCCAACCACTCTGTGAACCCCAATTGCTATGCAAAAGGTAAGTCATTCAAAACGCTGTGCAGGAAATGATCTACAGAAAGATGGTCTGATCTCACGATTTGCTCTTATCTGCTCCTCTACAGTCATGATGGTTAATGGGGATCATAGAATTGGCATATTTGCTAAGAGAGCCATACAGACAGGAGAGGAACTGTTCTTTGACTACAGGTAAAAAAAAATCCCATATTCATCTTTCAAATGTTCTACAAATGGTTCTAATGATGACTTTCAATGTAAATGTATATATCATGGCTGAAAGATGTTTTCAGGAACCATCTAACTGCCTGTTATTTTATGGCTTTCAGATACAGTCAAGCTGATGCTCTGAAATATGTGGGCATTGAACGTGAAATGGAAATTCCATGAAGCCATCTACCTCCTCGATGAAATGCCTTACACCCTTCAGGAATTCTCTTTCCACATGCATTTCCAATACAGTTTAGATACTGGATTTTATAGGCCAAGGACATCTATTTTATAACTTTTTGAACCAACATTTTAATGAAAGACTTTTTTTTTCTTTTTTTTTTTTTTTACTCAAGCAACAGGCTTACTCTGGGATACAGTTTTTGATAACTTGAACATTCTGTCATGTTTACACCTAAAGCGATCCATTCGCTAATGGAGCATTGCTTTGTATTCTGGATTGTATTTTTCTTTCTAGTGGCTGTAAATTAATTTAACCATTTACACTTTACACCTTTGGACCAAGTTTCACATTGCAGCGCTCATTGTATGCAATCCCCAGCTTCTTCAGTTTCTTTTGTGGAAACCAAAGCCACTTTGCTTGTAATCAAGAAGCCCGGTGCAGTTGTTGTAAAGACAAACTGAAATGGCTGGAATTATGAGAAAAGGGGTAGCAACAGTATCATATTTTTGCAGTGCCTTGAAATGTTTTAAAAACACTGAATACTTTTTTGAATTAGATTTCCGAACAGTTGAATAGTATAGTCATTGTATGCATGAACAAATGTTGGAATCAGGAACTTCCTCATTCTGTGATGTCTGTAATTTTTTTTTGAATCTGTAAAATCTATCCAGACAGCTGTAGCTGTGCGCTAGCTGTCACTAAGGATCGGGTGATTAACTTGTCATGGTGCTTTTGTCCTGTATTAAGTGAAAAGCAATCACTCATTCTGAACCTGGGATTTTTAAAGAATCAAAGCAATAATACCATGCTTGATGTAGGAGAAAATGTTTAAGGTCCCTATTTATTTTCTCAATGTAAACCAGTTTTATATAATTTATTGATGCTAGCCTTTGCTGTGATTAATGATTATTTGAGTGTTACAGCCAGGAGACGGATCAGCCTATGTGTGCTCCCTTTAATTCCTACTACTTTTTGTCTCTCCTCCCCAAGGGTTTTTCACCACTCCGTCTTTCTGCCTCCTATAACAAGGTGCTGTCTGATTGTTTACAGGGACTTGTAAAAAGTAAATAAACATTGACAATGATCGCCTGCTGTAATGGTTGTGTGTTCGGTGGAGAGACGTTTAATGAGAAAATTTAGAAAAAGCTAAAACAACTCATTTATTCATGATGTTTATAAAATGAACTGCACTATACAAATAGCGTTCTTATGGCAAGTAACAACTAAACAGCCAATCAGACATGATTATACTCAGAGTGCTGCTGAAACGTGTCATTTTATCATATGTATTTGCATTTGCAGTCAACAGCCTTTTTAAAAAGCTGTCATGTTTCTGAATGTCCTTTAATTTATTCCAATTAAATCAGCATTTTGTCTTTTTCATGATAGGCAATAACATGCAACCCCTTTCTCTGGGTCCCACTATGATTATAGTTCAATGTCCAGTATTTACACATTAAAAAGTAAATGGCAATCCTGAGCAGCTTATGGGTTTAAAGACAAAGACTGGCCGCTTTAGCAGTCTGAGTTTAAAGGGTAAAGTCCAGTGTCAATGTCCAACTTGCCAGCAATGGCTTGAGATCTTAAGAAAATCTTCTGTTTTGTGTAGATATTCCTCAAAACATTAGACAAATGTATGAGAAATGATTGTAGGGAGCCAAACTTTGGAGATTTCTAAGCCAAGTAGCTGTATGTGTCTTTTTCCCCATCGACACGTTCCAGATATTCCTTCTCTATCAAAATGTCGATGCATTTCTGAAAAATACATTAAAACAAATACCTTAAGCAACTGGAGACATGAGGCTGTGCTATATTGTAAAATATAAAGCTTTATATGTAGAAATATAGCACTATATATAAATTATAGAGCTATATATATAGAGTTTTATGACTTACAAAAGTTGCTTGTAATCAAAACATCAAAGACATGTTTCAAAAATGTTTTTAAGGTAAAATCATTAAATATCACCCTTCTATCAGAAGATACAGTCTCTGACATATAAACAACGTTATTAAGCAACAAAAATAAAGATTAGCTGTGCAGTAATGCAAATATTAAATCTCTGAAAAAGTCTGAGCTGTAATGTGGCTACAGCATGAAAAGCTATTGACCAATCAGCATCGAGGACCAGAACGTTCTAGTTTTATAGCTGAATATGTAACATAATATAAAACGTCTGACTTGCGCTCTGCTGCTGTCCTGTTACCTTGATGACAGGGACACGAGGTTTGAACCGCGAGGAAAGTTGGTTCAGCACTTCTGCCAAAAGCTGCTGGTGCTTCAACACCTTCCTCATCTTCATGATTCTCACAATAGCTGCCTGCAAACAGGAGAGAAATCACAATCAAAAGAATTTCTGAACCCAAATAGACCATTTAAACTTCAGGGGCTGATACTTTAACTTGAGGAGCTGTTTTAAATACCTGGATGAGGAGCTTTCTGTCTTCCTCAATATTCTTGTGTGTCGTCTCTTGCTCTTGTTTTTGCTCCGTCTTCATTGGCACATTGATATTGACTCGCAGCTTCTTACTGTGGACACACACGGTGCAGAGATCCAGATGATAAAGATGTAACATGCACGTCATATATTTGACAGTGACCAATAATACTAGTGAAACTCAATTAAATCGGAAGGCATTTACTTCTTATAGCCCAGGAAGAGTTTGATTAATGTATCAGACTTAAAATCCATTTCGTCTATGTTTGCATTTTCATCTTCCAAGACCTGCAAAGAACAAATGTAGATCATACTGGCTCTTAAAATTGCAGTTAAACACAGTACAAAATTCCCCAAATATTTTGTGAGGGGAATTACTCCACAGATTAAATCAAAGACTATATATATATATATATATAAAATACACAAATGTTACATATATATACACAGGAGACATGACAGACAGGATGGTTACAGAAGCCCATAAGCAACCAGTCCCAAACACTTACCAACAACTTTGACTTCAACAGGATTTGCAAAACCTGAACCAAAATATCCTATAACATATATAACAAAAATTTGACAATCACTTCTCAAATTTTACATATTTTGAGGAAAAGCCAGTAATTTACCATTTGAATGGCTTTGGATACAATAATCCAATCACATTACTTATTGTGTTATGGAAGCATCAACATACACATGAGAGAAAGGTTATGATCTTAAGCAGTGCCACTCACAGTTTTAATCTGTGTGCTGTCGGCCAGCTGCTGGACAGTGTAGTTGTTCTCTGTGTTAAATTGTAGCAGAATGGCCATTTGGAAGGTGGAGGCCTGTGGGGACATACCACAAACACACTCTTAGACCTGTGCCAGCGTATTCTTACAAGAGTCCAGTAGGTCCTATGATATTTTGGTATCATCTATATGTACTGACACAAACCTGCAGAGTGTATCTGTTTTTAAAGCAGTTGGTAATCAGCTCTCCTTTGGAGAGGTGATAAAGCCACGTCAACTTGCGCCCGCTGTGTCTGCTTCCATAGAAAGCTGTAAATCTTTGGTAACTCCGTTCCAACTGTAAAAAATAGAAACACAACTTCCGAAACTATAATCAAGGATGTGAGATCACACGTTATTTTCAGCTCTTCCGAGGGTGTGAAAGGCTTTGGATTACAGGGTTAATTACAGGGTTAAGCGTCTGTGCATCTCACCTCTGATGGCAAAGCAAATGTGCAGGACTGCTGGAATGGCCATGAACCAGAGCTCAGAACCTGGATACTGAAATCCACTGCAAGACAGATGAAGCCAGTGTGAGACAAATAAAAAGTTTATTCTTAATTAGTGACAACAACATGCTTATCATAATACACACCTATAGAAAGGAGACTCAAATGTTAATGTTGAGCACTTACAGTCCAGTGGCTCAGAGTTGGAGAGGTGCTTTTTGAATTGCTCGTTCAAGTCTTTGCTGACACCAATGTCCTGGAACATGCGCTGTAGTTTGGAGGTGTACTCAAATCCACACGCTTGCTGAAGGTGGGCAGAACATGAAGTTGCATAAACGTTGTAAACATCAATCATAAATGAAAGCCAAGCAGTGTTTATTTAGTGAGCATGCTCATCAAACAAATGCACAGACCTTTAGTTTGGAGATCATGCTGGCCTCTGCGTCATCACTGGCACTGTTCTGGTGGACCAGTCTTTTGGCCAGCATCTTGGCGTAGAACTTTTGAAACACGTCTTTGTCCTCAATATACTTGAAAACCACCATCTGATAAACAATGTTTAAGAGTCTCATCACACATTAACAGGACAAAGATTTCAACCATTACAACACTGAACATGTTTAAACACCAACACTACAGCCCATGTGACAACCATGTGGCATGCTTAACTCTATGAATGTTAGAATACAGATAAGAGATAAAAATCCATTCATGTGAGACTCACCACTTGGTTGAGAGTGTCTTCAAGCTCAGCCTCTTCGGGATTCTTTGAACTTAATAAAATACAGTTAGTCAAGCTTTAAATTCTAAAATGTACACTAATATCTTAAAATATTAACAGTGGAACAGAAATACATAAATTGTTTTTTCAGAAATGGACAAAGGAGAAAGCCAATGATATTTCCAGAAAGCATCAGCAATTCCCATCACTTTTTACCAGATCTGTACACACACAGGTATCAGCTTCATGCCTTAATTTCTAAACTGATATGAAGGGTTAGCGGGCTCCCTGTGTTTAATGTCTGTGAGTGTGGACGGGACTATACAGCAGATAAGAGTGTGCACCTCTTCTTCAATAAGGAGTCACAGTATCTGGCCAGAAGCTCAGGGGATTTGCTGGAGGACTGCGCCATCCTGGTTACCGCATTATTATTAATGAATCTTCCACAGGCCTGGAGTGAAAAACATATCATGCAGTGAGTTACACAGCTAGAAATTAACACTACTGCTCAAAAATGACCATTGATACAGATCACCAACCTTATCGAGTGCCGCCACAAACCCGGCGTCGTTATTGAACGCCGACATGACGAGAGCATTATATTTCTTGTGCACATCCAAGATAGTTTGCACATAAATTTTGGGGTCCTGGAAAATAAGTAGTGCCAGTTAAGATTGTGTAATTGTGTTTACGTGATTACAAGAACTAAAAGGACAGTTGCCAGGAAAACAGACACATCAAACAGCACAAAGAAACACAAGCAAAGACATCTGTTGAATGTTACTTGAAAATACACAATATGACCTTCACTAACGCCATAATTTGGAACAATGTAAAAAACATTTAAGTTAAATAAGTGAATACATTTCACAGATCTATGTGGTTAGTGTCTATGGTTTGCTGCAGCAAAATAAAAACACTGGCTTAAATAATTACAGCAGACATAGACCCATTTGTTTTCATTCTATCATTTCTGAAACAGGATCACATAGAAAATGAACAACTGTCAATGTAAACAACAGCCTCTTCTCATAATACTAGACAATCACGATGAAAAACAGATGTTAATAAATAAACAATAGTAAAAAAAATTAATGCTACAAAATAAAAAAAGAAAAGAAAAAGAAAAGAAAAACTTACTTAAATATTAATAGAATCTAATATAAAATATATTTTGCACCCAACTCAAATACACACTTGACAATGACTTAAACTAAAAAATGAGTCATATTTTATAATTACTCTGCTGTGGGAACTAAGCCTGGTGAGCATTCAGTTATGATCTGATGGGAAACTGAGCACAAACAGGTCCGATTCTGAGAAAGAGGAACACAGGCCACAACACCAATCCCTGGAGTCTAGACATAATAATTATCCCTTTAGAAACCATGTGTTAACCTATAACTCTTCTATGGTATAAACATGATCTAAAGAAGCAGTGTATGAGTTTTGAAAAGCAACACTTCCGATTAATTTTCAGTTTGTGATTAAACAAATGAAGAAGCGGCAATTTTGAACACATGACTGCAGTCTGACTTAAAACAATGACACAATAACACAATTTGAGGATCTTGAGTCATGTCTCTGAAACACAAATACACTGGCTGTATATCATCACATGCAGGAGGATCTGGCCAAAAATCCAGTGAGACAAATAACTATATTTCTGAGGTCATATATTTCCAAGCTGAGAATAAATCTCCTGTGTCTCAGATCTGCTATTGGCGTGAGTTCAGGAAATTAAGGTTCAGCCATGCTAACAGCAGCTGATCTGATTCTAACCTGATTTCACACACATTTGATTAACCTGATTTCACAGACATGCTGGGCACACTGACAATACTGTCATTATATTTCGTAAGTGTTAAGTAAGCTGAAGTGTTAAGTATTTTGTATTCATCAACATATGTACATATGTACAAATGTCTGTGTATGCAAGTATGACTATTAAATGATATCCACAGTCACTACAGATTTATGCAATAACATCAGGACTTACATTGAGTGCAGAATCTCCACATTTCTCAATAGCAGCCAGTCCTTGATTATGAATATGTGACTCCAAGAGTTTCTTGAGCTCTCCCAATCCGTCTGTGATCCGGGAAACAAGGTTGTACATCCGACCAAGATCTGCAATTATAAAGCATGTGTCAAAATAATTTACCAATTTACAGTGCAAGTTTATGTGTGTATTTCTTTAAATAATGTCAATAGATGTGATAAATTGGTTCTTTGTCTATAACCTTCATTTTTATCGGCATCCAGCAGGTTCTGGAACTCTGTGTGGAAGATCTCCAGGTGTTTCTCAATGAGGACCTGCTCACACTTGCGAGCCAGCTCGTCTTGTGTGCTCTCATGGAGATAAACCTGCACCCTCCGCTGCTCCTCTAGTAACCGTGCCTCTGCCTGCATGCACATGCGTGCACACACACGTACGCACACATGTACACACACAGGCATGCACACAAACAGAGATGCGCACACACACAACGCACACACACAATCTAAAATTTCAACACAGCTTGTACTCATTTGAGATTGTTGACTATATATAACCAAATTTTACATAAAAATCCTCTTTTAGTTATTTTTTTGGCAGGTTTTAATTACAGCAGAGCCAACAGGGAATAAGTTGGCACAATTTGACAGAACTCCAGTGAGGAACCTCAGTTAAACAATTTTAAAATGAAGCAATAAGCCACCAGAGGCCACGCGTCTGCAACAGTTAAGAGGCATTACTGAAGTCTTGCATGAAGTGTTCTCAACCATGATTAAACTGATAATTAGCAACAAAATAACAATGATATTAAAAAGATAACAAACAATTTTATAGTTAAAATGACTGTGTTGAATCTGGATTCAGTCACATATTAGAACACACTTTTTTTTTACCTTTTTCATGTACTCGGTAACAGGGTTCTGCTGGAGAAACTCTGTGCTTTCTCTTGTATAGAAGCGCTCGGTGTCGGCCAAAAACTGTGTCTCAAAGTACTCCTTATACACTGATAATGTTGGGCCCTTCACGAACGCATCATCCTCGTTTAGGCCCAACTCAACTGAAAAGACAAAACATCACAACATGATGCTTCGGGTTGAGTACCAACTCAAACCGACTCATATATTACTGAAGATCTGCAAGGCCACAGTTTTCACTGCTAGATAAATTCAAGATAGTATACATGAACATATAATGGCACTCTCACCATAGGACTGCACCACTCCACTGACGAGTCTGGTGTTAATAGGCTCCCCGTTTCGCTCCTTCTCGATGAGTTTTAACACTGCATTTGTCACCTACACAAAGAGAACAGGAGGAATATAAAAGGCAGCTGAACAGTCAAAGGTCAATTTCCTAGTATAATTTATGAAACTCAATTTACAATTGCACCATTATACATTTCCAATAAACAGATAAACAACCGACCTGCTTGTTTAGTGGTCTAAATAAACACTCTCTCCAAGTGACCAAAGCAAGCTGTTGAAGAAGACACTATTAGAATAATAAAATCAGCAATGTAATAAAAACCACCCAAAATATGTGTTTAACAGTAATCAATTCTTTATAACATTAACCAATCAGTGTATGCCTGTAAAACAGTTCTTTAGAGTTTAATAGTAGCAATTTGCCCCATTACAGGCAGTAATCCAGAAGCCTGCTAATATGCAGTTACTGTACATATATTGTTTCTAACTAGGAGAAATAAATTACTGTTCTCTGGGATTAGCAAAAAATAGGCCTGAACTAACTAAACTAAATTACAATACGGTATAGTCATTAATCCAAGTCTTAAAAACACAATATGTGGGAAACAGGAAGCCATGACTCGGGGTGGGGTATGTGCTGTTTGTCTTACCGAGTAGATTTCATAAATTCCTTTCCGGCCCTCATCACACTCTCGGCGCACCCAGTGTCTGTTGAGGTAAGCGCATATCCCATTTAACACTTTACTGGAGAAGCGATAATCCTCCCACTGCTGTGTGTAGAACTTCAGTACGCTCTCATCCATCAGGTCCTCTCCATCCTGCCAGACACACACAGATCGAGAACGTGTGGGAGAAGACCTTACACTGCTGTCTACTGGAGTGAAGCAAATTCAAGCCACCTCACATACAACTATGCAGGACAAAATCTGTGATATTCAAAGCTGCAATCTGTAACATTTTTTGGTAAAAAAAAACAAAGATCAGTTATTGGGCAAGTACATAACAGATCAGTGTTTAAAACGGTCTCCTTACCTTACCCTGATTTGCAATGGTAAGCTTATATAATGATTTAGAATATTAACTGTTCAGTCCAATTTCGTAGAAAATTTTGACGTCAACATGCATAATAAAAAAATAACCTGCAATTTTATGTTTCAAACAGAGATGCGATAGAGAAGCAGCAGTTAAAGATTGCAGCTTTAATACAGCAAGCCAATTTATTAATAAAAGACATTAAGGCTATATTTTTATGATATAGCCCAAGTTACAATATATGTAATTGATATTTTTAAATGAACAACAAAGTAACCTGACGTGCTTCCAGTATTGCAAAATTCAGATTGAAGAAAACAATTATAATTAAAACGCAAAAATTGACAGATATGATCATGATTTATCTTTAACAGCAGGCACACAATACATTTTTACCTTGAGAAGATTTGTTAAGTAGCTCCTCAGGAACTCTTTCAGTCTTTTGTAGAGTTCCAGTCCAACAAACTGAGCCCCACCAGGTGTTGGCGTTTTCTTGGAGGGTTTTGAAGGGGGGATGCCAGCTCCCCTGGCCTGGTTGGACTGGTGCACACTGGTGCAGTAGTTATACACATGTCTGAACAGTAGGTTAAGTCATAAGTTACGAGATGAGAAAAATATTACACACAATTTCTACAGATAGGATACCATGCTTTTGTTTTAAATGAACACCATAATGATGTTTTACAATTGAAATGCCAGTTTGCTTTGTTGCTGCATCAACACGTCATAATCTAATCTGAAAATAATGTGTGTACCTTACTGTCTGCAAACCTGACCCAATAGAAATCTCTTCAAAAAAATCTATTTTCAACCAGTGAATAAACACACTCATTCCAAAACAGTTCAAAGCGCTTACACCTCAGGCTTGTCACATCTTACAATGAAAATAAACAAACACCTTCCAAAGATCTTCCAAGAACCTGTCAGAGCACAAGGTCTCTAACAAGACGCATTCATAACACTGAAACTCGCAGCTTTGTATCAAACCATGTCAAAACATGTTTCTCAGTGCTTAAAGCCACCAGAAAACTGCTTTGACAGATTAAACTACACTGACAGGTAAAACTCGAGACTGAAGAGACTGAATTTTCTACATGACTGGTTTGAAAGATCAGCTCTTACAGTGTTATAAGTGCTCCACATTAACAACTGTATTGCAAGTCTTTACATTTCAGCAGAATAAAGGTTGCAATCACTTCAGCAGTGATTACAATAATTATTTCTTTCTGCAGATGTTATTCTGAGAGCACTCATGTGAGCTCCAGTGTGTTGCAACAACGTAGCACTAAGGCATGATGTGCTAAGACTCTCAGTTTCTCAACACAACCTGCAGAAACAGCAGAAAGTTGTATTGGTGTATACAGGGCTGTGCGCAGACAAATATAACATATTACTCTCAGTGTAGAATGAAACGACAGCCGTGGGTGGCAGATGAAACAGAGCAATTACAACCCTCTGTCTGATGCGGCACCGGTGGGTGAAATGCAAAACTGCATTTATGACAAAGGAGGATTATAATATAAGGCCCTAAGACTGAAAACTTTGAAAAGCTTGCAGACTAAGAGATACCTGACTAAATACAATTTGTGACTTTACATATTTAGTACTTTACAACATATTTTGCCTAACAAATTATAACCAAAGAAGTTAAAAGAAATTATAACGAAGTTAACTGTTAAAATGAAGGATACAGAGTTCCTGGTTCACATCAGATCCACTTAATACATAGTACAATTTAACAGGTAAAACACACGTTTATACCTGTTTATGCACGTTTATATAAACTCATTTATCTTATGTTCTGTCTTATCAAAGTTAATCAGCACCCTGCAGAGTAATGTCCAGCCAAATCCTTTAACCTGTTAACCAGTCATCTCGAACCATGGACTCTACAAGCCAGAACTTATAATTCAAAACTTATCCAATGAGAAAGTTCATGCAATTTGCATAGCAAATGCTTATCACTGATTCAAAACAATACTGCCTTCAGATAAAATCTTTAGCACAAACTCAACTGCTAGCACATCCACACAACAAGCGATCCAATAAAGAACTACACAAAACATATTTCCAACGGCGACTGAATGTTTAAACAGGTTTCTTTTATAAGCTGAGATCATTTGTTATAAGCACCAAATTCAGTCACATGGTGCCACACCTAACAAGACAAAGACCTTTACTGTCCTGCCCACAGCCCCCCAACAATAACCCCCATTCATCATCCTGGGAAGGCTGGTAAGATACGTATAAAGTTCCATGTAGCGTGCCTTGGCCATGCTCTGGCGCGTGTAGACCTGCTGTATTCCTGCTCTCAGGTCATCCCAGATCTGGTCCAGCCCAATCTGTTTGAGCCCATGGGTGTTCTGGCCCCTGCTGGATGACATTGTCTCTGTGCCGGTCTGCTTCTGTCAGATCAATCCTTTCTTCTCCCTGTTTAGCTCCAGAATGCGGCGGCTGCTTCACATATAGTCCACCATGTTGGACGGCACTCGGAGAGGATCGGTTCAGGGATCAGTACCGCTCCACTTCACAGATGGTGCTGCAGGCTACAGTTACTGCAGCGTCTAACTGCTTCTGCAGGGTATCTGCGAGACAGAGCAAATACATCAAGCTTTATATAAAAGAATGGAACACCATAAAAATAATGAAATACAGAACAGAACACAAAATATTGTTTTCATTATGATGGGTAGAATAACAATAGGCTATGCATGTGATGCGCCATGACAAACAGCATATAAACACAGTTTACAGGAAGGAAAATAATAGGTCAAAACTAGCAATTAGCCTTTAGGAACAAACATGGCTAGAGCCAAGAACAGATTAATCCAAGTCTTCTAAATAACAGGGCCTTTTAAGATCCTTGACTGAGGCATTTTTAAGAGAAAAGACGAGTCCACTGATGGACCACAGCTGGAGAGAGGATGAATGATGGGAAATGGTACTGAAGCTCATGTGTGGTGACAAGCATTGGGTCAGGATTATTTTTAGCATGTTGTGGAGACAGAGTATATAAGTTTTACCAGTCATTGCTGACATGTTGTGACGTTCAAGACTTCACATATCAGAGTCAAGTGTGGCTGTGGTTTGGGGCATCAGGGCATGTGACCAGCAGGATTAGGTTTAGCTGGACTATTAATAGCATTTCCCACATTGGTCTTTCTAGGGCTTCTTGTTTACAGACCACCTGCTCTAGAACCGGTTCTAGTGAATTATAGGTGTCTGTGAGTTCTATACGACTTACTCAGGGCCAGTTACTAAAACATCTCTGAGTGGTAAAAATAATATTTTTCAGTGTCTAACTCAGAGAACAGACACTTAAAATGCTCAGATGACTATTAAATCAAAAGCTGAGACTAACAAACAAAAGCAAACCATTTATTTGGCCTAATTCCTGCAAATCAAGACAAGCAAGAAAAATAAATATCCCGTAATTGGCGACAGCCCAGCCCGGCTAAATCACTGGATCGGAGCACGAGAGGTTTTACAGCAGGCAAAATAAACAAGATGGAGTGGCGTCACACGCTCAGGATCAGCGCAGCTTACAGTGACACAGATAAGAAACACAAACTGCTGAAAAGGACACCGATTTTTATAATGCTTACTAACTCATTTAACCGCATAGACATACACAAACACAGGTGAGATCATCTATGGAACTCTGCATCCTGCAGGGAAAAACTCTTTATTCAGCCAAGTTAGATTTTAATAGCAATAACAGTCATCCGCTGACTTAAAATTACTGAGATTATGGGCTTTCTACAGAGCATTAAACTTACGTGTCCTGTGTGAGCATTGTGGGAAAACAACTGTGTGAACGTGCAAACTGCTTGAATCTGGTCACATTTAATCCAGTATTAATCCAGTTGAAGCAAGGCTAGACTCTCTGACCTAATAGCCCATATTCATTAGTGTGATACTGTACTTTCTTTACATGAGCCATGTGGATCTGTATTCCTAAAGAACCTGCTGTAAAAGGAGGGGGAAAACAGGATGGAAGTGGGGTATAAACAGTAACTGATCAGACAGCACTATTTCACACAGCAGCATAATTTATTGCATTTCTCAAAACATACGAATTCAGTTTTCAAATAGCATTTCTATCAGGTTTGGCTTGGTAAAACTTGGATTGTCTCACAAGTCTATCTAAGCCATCTCAGTTTTCTAACTGTAAACTGTCTGCAAACATCTTTGTATCAAAGCATAAAGCAACACTCACATTTCCAACACAGCCAAGACAAAAATATAAAGTAATTTAAGGTCATAGAGAATCACATTTCTCTCCTTTTGCATTAAACAGTGATCAGTGTGGGCCGGATGAAGTCAGTGCAATGACTCAATCAAAACAAATGCCATTGAATCCAATTGCCTCAAAGGATGTCAAGCAATCTTAAATTACATACCTTGTACATCACACTAAATTGTAAATCACACTAAATATTCCTTTTAACAGTCTGTTTAGTAAACATATACCTTATTTCACATGACATGTTTAATAGGTGATAAACACAGTTTTAACAGGTATTGACAAGGTAAATGCAATTCATAAGCCACAACCCTATAATACTAAGACAAGTTAACCATCTCCTTTTCAAAACGACTCAAGCATCTACAAACCTTTTCTGACATCTGAGGAACCCTTTGACATTAGGGCAAGCTTAATTCATAATTGAAAACAGTATGATTCATAGCCCGTATTAAAGAAACCCTTTTCTAAGTTTATGGTCTCAAAAGGAAACTTACCACACAGTTGCAATGAACGGAAAGTGACGTGAGGTATAGAAAACATCTAAAAAAAACCTTATCTCAGTCACTTCTGTCTGTGTCTTAAAAACTAATGGGCTGCCTACCTAGACAGTATTTGTAGGCATCAAAAAAAGCACAGTGAAACGGTCCAGACATACTGGTAGGTAGGATGCTCAGTAGCTTTTTGAGACATAATTGAATTTATGTGTGTATTCGTGCCTATAATATGGGGCCACTTCATCTGACTGTTCATTCTGTAACAACATGTACCTGAAACTTTGCTTCTCCTTGAATTATAAACATACTTTTCCCACAAGTACCATGTAAACATCTTTAAAAGTCAGTTAATAAACACTGGCTGTTAAAGTCAAGGCTAAATATATAACAAAATATTTCTGAACAATATCCAAACATTAGCAATGCTAGCTAGCAGCAGGCTAGATTAAGGTCCCCTAGTAAACTGACGCTGGGTAGAAATATTAAGACATAACAACTCAAACAGAAACGACCAGTATTAGAAGATAAACTAAAGAATATACAAATACAACATATAATTAATCTATTCCTTTACTGAGGCGAAGATTTTGACGTATTCAAGTAAAATGGCCACCTATTCAATAGTCGTTCGTAATAGCACCAAAAACATTAGATTTCTTATCGGTAACCGTAAAAACATCTCCGTCAAATGATATGCCCCCCCCATAACGGAGCGGATGAAAGGTATATAGAAATATGAATCTTACCTGTGTGTGTCTAATATCGAGCTGTATTAGCTCAGGCCCTGCGCTGTCTCTGTATCAGACTGGACTGAGATCATTGGGAATTCCGTATTAGAGAGAGAAGCGTCATACGCCACAGAGCAGAAAGATACAGCGACCTCTAGTGTTGATGAGTAAATACAACACTACATACTCTACCCTTACTAGTCAGTAAGGGTAGAGTATGTAAGTGTTGTATTTACTAAGTGTTGCTCGACCCACAGATTGTAGTGCGCTATATAATTATGCATAAAAGTGCTCGAATGTGTTTTAACAATATGCCCCAAGAAGCCGTGATTTAATTTATGTTATTATGCATGCAATTACTGTATTTTTCCTCTTATCACTTTTTTTTACTTATCGATATTTATTTGGAAGGAGAAAAGTTCTTCTTTCAATTTACTTTACAATGAACCTGAAACAATCCCATCGACCGCTTTTCTGCATTTTACAAAAGGCTAATGTTACTAAATGTAACAAAACAGTAACACTTGTGGATATAGGTAGATATTACGTTAAAGTGTCTGCTAAAACATAGACCTACTTATTTTTAAGTAAGTCTATAGACTTAGTAAGTAATAGACTTACTTATTTTTTCTTTTATACAATATATGCTCTATTTCAGTTTTTGTTAATTCATTCCAAAAAGTATACATACAATTCATTTTGAACTATTATTTATTATAAAAAGTCTTGAGTAAATATTTGACCATAATGTGGACGGAAAAGGTAAACGATTACGTCATTTTAAATGAAAACATGACAATGTTCCTGTATGTTGTTGCAACTATTTACCACAATGTGGCGATATTGAGCTCTAAATGGGAAAGCTTTACAGTATTCATGCCAAAGCAGCAATTTGTTTTATTTTTCATTTATGTTCATTATTGGAGAAACATTCCCTGTCTTACACAGCATTACTGGAAGCAAACAACATGTACTATGTATACCGTTATAAAAATATTATTTTTGCCACAGGTGCCACTCAAATGTCTGTATTACAGAATAGAAACAGTGTTGTTTTCTGATGGTAAGCACTTTCCCCGTAATGTTTCTCTTTCATTATACAATATGATGTAACAGATGCTGATAACTGTAATGACATACAATAAACTACATGGCAAAGATTTGATGGGTATTGTTTATTTCCTTCCCATAAGAAAAGCCACATTGATGAGGAATTCTCTTCTTTTGCAATCAGGCCTCACACAATACTGAGATGGATGATAAGAGGTCGGTACAAATATCTTACGTTAAACAGCCAGCTGAGAACTGAGCTGCCCTAAATATAAAAGTATTGTACTATCCATTCCTGACTTGTCAACATCATAACAAAAGGTAAAAAATATGTCCCCAAGAGTAAATACAATTGTGATATTACACAATAGTTTAAAGTACAGTATATACAGTTTCACATACAGTGGTCATGCGGACATTAAAGAATAATATACAAGCAGAATGCATTTAGATGAGATACTGATAAGTAAATATATTGTTTACACCTATCACGCTTATATTTACTCAGAAATAATATAAATGTCAGAGATTTAATTGTTGTAGTCAAAAAACATCTGTATTTACATTTAATAAAGGCCTATACATGTGCCATATGAGAGACAGCTGAACTGTGTAAATAAACAGTTATTTGTCATGAAAAACAATAAAGGAAAAAACATTGCCTTCACAAAACATAAATTCAACCCTTTTCATAAAATAATACTGAAAAAGGTAAATGAAACGGCAATGACAATTCAATTTATCAATGTGTTTCTGTTTCCATCACAAGGAACAGCATTCAAGTACATTTATCTGTACAGATCCAAGGAACATTTTGAATATTCAGGCCTCCCTCTTACACACATGGATAAGACACAATGAAGGGCTAGTCATCTACAAAATATCATCATAAAAATATATTCATATATTTCATTTACTGTGAATGCTATCTGACTAAACTTACAATTATTACTTACAAAACAATGTTTAATATTTTATGTAAATGACAGGTGAAGAATTAGATGTTAGAATATAAAAATGTTCAAAGCTTGAAAACATCAAAACTCTTACAACCTCATGAATATGTCTTCCTCAAAAACTTAAATTTGATTATAGTAAATATATATTGTTTACTAAAATCAACTTCATGTTACAATCTGTAATCTGACTGGGCACAGTAAAATAAGCACAGGGGGCCATTTAAACCTTTCAATCTTATATTTGTACACATAAAACTTTCATTTTAACAATATTATTCATCTGGATATAAGTAGATTCACCTGTTGAAAACAATTTTAGCCACATATTAAATGCTGATGGGTGCAAAAGATTACTTGGTTTAGAATCTTGACATTGCTTTGAGAAAATGTTAACCGATCTGTGTCAAGCACAATTAGGAATTACTAAAACGTATGGCATGTGTGTTATAAAACCTCAATGTTTATCACAAATAAACATGACTTCTATTTTAAAATCAGTCTGAGAGTTGATAATCTGTATGTAAATTAACTTTTATTTGATATCTTATATTTAAAAGTAAATAATAATATACAAAAGCATAATGAAAAATATTGTGACAACATGTCAACTGCAACTGGACGAAATGCACGCTTTTAACGCAAACACAAGTGCACATTTTCAATAAATGCTTCAAATATTGTAGCATGTTTGCAAAACAAAAAGTTACTGTAAGAACGTTTGTAGAACAATGTTTCACTCTGCTACACCTACCTCTAACCTAAACCTATCTCAGTCTACTTCCTGCTCAGACAGGCGTATCAAATAAATATCAGCCATTTGATTTGTTGGGATTTTTCCATAAAATAACTTCCACACTAACAGAAAGCTGATTGGCTGAATTCTAAAGGCACCTTGAATTAAGTCATTTTATTGGGTGTCTGTTGTCCCACCCTCATCATCTGCCTCAACAAACATTGATGATACATGCTTGGGTGTCATTCTGCCAGATGTCACTATGGCAATGATTTGACCACACAGTCTGCATAAATGAATCACAGACAATCCTGATCTCTCAAAATAACAACTTTATGTCGTGATAAAAGCCTTCAGCAAAACGAATGATTAAGACTGAGAGGTGTTTGGCAAAAAACAATAAACTGAAGGCTTCCATAAGAAATAAATCAGCATAGCTGTGCAGATAGCTGCAAACAGACAGAGTGATGTGACCAGATTCTTGGTGCATGCTTCAATTTCCTCCCCTCAGTTTAATACTGATGTTATATAATCTAAAGTCATTTTAAAATACAATTTTTCTAAATTGTGCAATGAATCAAATAAGCATATTCATATAGAGCATAGAATTTACATTCCGTTACAGTCTCAAACATTTGGAACACAAAATGACTCAAGTTATTACATAAAACTTTGTTCAAAGCAAAGAAATTTGGCAAATAATATTTCTGTTAAAAAAACACATGGTAAAATAATTTATTAACATGTAATGCTGAGATTACACACTTGAAAGACTATTGTGGAAACACAATAAAAGGAAAGCAGCCAGTCACTATGTACAGAACAGTTTCTCAAACTGGTGATGAGTTTGTTTCAAAAAACGTTAAATCTGATAATCAAAAAAAGATTCTGAAAGAGTTTATACGCCCCCTCCCTCATTTCTGATCATTTTCAAGCGGTACATTAGATAAACCATTCCTTCTTGCTTTCATCGATGGTCTCTGTGAAATTGGGCTCTGTGCCGATAATGGCCGCATCGGCTGACTCAGATGACTCTCCTCCTCCTTTGGCCTCGTTGGTGTGGTAGGTGCCTTTATGGCGGAACATGTACCGGATCAGGAACACAAGGGTACACAGAATAGTGAAGATCACTACAGCTATGATTCCTGCATAGTAAAGGAGATTATATTTGCAACAGTTAACAGTGCCCCAAGACTCAAACACTGGCTAAAAAAAGGCTTTTAAAATATTCTAAATAGTTAAAAATGGATATGAATACATAACTTATAAGAAGACATTTTTGTCTGTCGACAGGATATGTAAATGCTGAGCTGTGTCTCAAAGCTAATTTCTTACCTCCTATTATAGCTGAATTCCTATTAACTCCATCTGGTATGACTCTTTCCTCATTAAAGGGGAAATCTGCACCTATGGGAGATATTTTTGTCAGCTTATTTAATTCTAGGCACCTGTGACATGTAAACAGCTCAGAATAAAATCTATATCCTCTGCCCCTAAATTATAAACATTTGTCCCAGACCAGCAATAACAAGTAGCAAATGGATCATCAGTGTTCTTAGTTGTTCTAATGCTCATAGTTGTGCATTGCCTTTCCCAACAAATCATTCTTGAAAACATGTTTCATGTTTTATGGGGACATTCCATAGACATAATGGTTTTTATACCGTACAGACTGTATATTCTATCAGATAATGTAATCTTTCACACTGTTGCGCTCACATCTTGTATTGTGTAATACAGAAGTAATTTTGACCACTAAGTGGCCACTGACCATTTCACAGAATGGCAGGATAACAGTAATGTTCTGCACCAGGTCTCACATAAAAGAAAACTGAAGGTCTGTTTTCTTAGTCATGGTTGTGGCAACTGGTCTAATGGGAATACACTAACAGAATCTGAAAAGAATGGTACTGAACTTTCATCCAGTATTTGTGTAGCATCTTTAAATCAAAGTGAAGGGAATCCAATAACTGTAGCAGTTAAGAGGTGGTTTAAAAGGGGACAGATCTCTTTGGTCAGTTTAATGTTTTACTTAAAAAATGGTGCTGAAATCAATAAGCTAGTATTGGAAATGAAATGTCTCTGCTGTTTTACTGCACTCCTGGGAAATACTGCAGTGCTGAGATATTCGGCTATAATAAGAACAACACAAAGAAATCTCAGGCTCCTTCAGAGCAAAGCCAGTTCTGAAATATGAGGCAAAGCTACAAGAAGGTCATACAATATTTCTCCGTATCAGGAACTTGGATACCGATCTTAGAATTTAATCAAGCTGCCATCTAAAATCATTCCTTCAAGGTGATAAGAGGACATTACTTATTACATTTATATTAATGCCATTAGCAGACATTACTTATTGGTTCTTGTTAGCACTAATTAGAACTCGTTTACTCATTATACATTCCACTTGGCAACTCCAGTACCACTTTAGTATGGGGACCAATTCACACTTTTAACAAGTTGCCTATGAGCAGCATATTGACTGTTCATTAGTACTTATAAAGCACATATTAATGCCTAGCACTGCATAACCATACTGTGCATCCTTTAATCCTACTCCATACCTACACTTAATTACTAAAACTAGCTTACTAAGCATTAGTAAGCAGTATATTAGGAGTTTATTGGGGCAAAATTTGTAGGTCATGGTGAATATGTGTTCACCCTATACAAGTGTAGCAGGACAAACCTAACTTCCTAAGTACTATACATGTTTGTTTATTATTTGTGTCAGGTAAGTGTTCTCACCTGCGTCTAGGTGCCACGGGTCAGTTGCTGCAGACATGGGTGGGATGGTAAGGGGTGACGCTCCGCAGTTGGATTCCACCAGTTTCCCCTGGTGCGAGACAGGTGCAGCACCACGAGACCTGAGCGCAGCCTTCAAAGGAGCAATGCTGTTAAACTGCACTCTGGACAGGCAGCCCACAAACCCTGGGGTGTTGTATTTTTCTATAAGCACCGGATCGATGTAACCGGTTTCTGCAGGAAGAAATGAGACACACAGGCATCTACAGTTAGAGTAAGTGCAGGACGATAATATGTATCCAAATGTTCGTAATGTCAGATAGCCAGAAATAGACATTGAGAAAACTGATCCAAGCTTTTTTTTCCGGGAAATGTTTTCTGTTTCATTGCAAGAAGAGGACAAGATCAATGCATGTTCATGTATAATGTACATGCACGAGACTACATTACAATGATGTGCTAGAATAAACCCTTTGGGGGGAACGGTGTGCCTGAGGAAAAAGATATAATTTTCACTTGCATTACAAACATGCTCATCTTGTATGCATTCTCTGATACATTCGGGGGTTTTGCATATTTATTTTATATATAAATATATAAAACATTAAAAAACGTTCTACTAATGTTACTGCAAAAACTTTTTGAGAACATAGAAATACAGTAAGCTTAAAACTCAATCCTCAGGCATTTTCATTAAACACTATCTATTTCAGTCCATCTCTTCCTCTCATTCTTCTTTCCAGGCACACTTGGGTATCCTGGTATCTCCAAAGTGCAGCAGCAGGTATTCACTGAACACAGACAAAAGAGTCTGACTGCTGCACATCACAGACTCCACCCGTGTTATATATACAGCCTCTTCAAAGCAGCTGCAGCATGCTCTGTGCATGCAGCTAACTGCAGCATTCTCTCACCACAGCCAGAGGTAAAGTACACACTTTGGTCTCTGCAGTAAAGCATTCTTAAAATTACCGTACTTTGAAATCACACAACATCAACAGCAGGTAAAAAACAAAGAGAAATTATGTGGTGCATATCAAATATGTTTTATAAGACTGTTGATTTTTTGGATTTAGATATCTCAGATACTAAATCTTTTGGTACCAAAAGAGTTTTTACAACATTGAGAATGGTGGTGTGTCATAGAGATCTATTCACAATTACAAATGTATTTAAATTCCAATTCCATGTTCCATCTTCTGTAAGTGAAGTTTCTAATATCTAATATTGCAATTACAATTATCCTTAAATGTTAATATTCATATGGGGAACATTAGACAATATTATTTATCAATGCCTGAAATACCACCAACAGACAATTAGTTTTTAATTTATATATATTTTTGTATATCCAATTATCTTTCATTTTATGAAATATGTTTATGAACTATGACCAAGAATGCTCTAATTAACCCAAAAGTCTAAGGCCAACAATGAATTCAGAATCTGTATTTTTTTTAAAACTTTTATTACCATTAAAATTGTAATTCAACGTCCTGAGGGACCTGGCCAATTCAATTAAAATTCCAAATAATGAATTTAAACAGAGCCATTTCTGAATTCTAAATCTGCTTTTGGGTAGAACAAAATCTTGGCAAATCTTGGCTATTAGGTCTGAGCATAAACATATAAGTGGCAGATTGCACCCTTTGCGATTATTCTGCTTCAGACATTTCAGCCATGAGAAGAACCAGAGTAAAGCAATTCTTGCCTCATCTACTGTATGCTTGTTAAAGGCAATACTCTTTTACCCCTTATCCCTCTTTGGACTGCGAGTGGTTTGTACTATCACGGAATTTCTCATGTCTGTCAAACCCCAGGTGAATACAGTCCATGACCTGATAGCTGTTTAATACTAAACTCATTCTCACAGACTACAGGCAGCTTAAACCATGACATTTTCGTGCTGAACTGCTATATGATGAGAGAATTACTCATCTCTGCAGTCAACAAACAATCACTAATCCACAATAAAGCCAGTAATGGACCACAAACACTAACATATTCAGCATGCTAAGACTTGCCAGGGCTAAAACAGGACTTTCCCCCAAAGAAGTGAAAAGAAACGATCAATATCACTGTTAAAAAGACAGGAAATGTGATAAAATGCTCATGAATATGTCTCCATCTCAGGACAAACATAACACTTGTTTATTTTATGTAAGATGCCTATGAATACCAATACAGAATCTGATCTGCCTTGTGATCTGTTTTTCAATGTGAAGCAATGTGGGTAATAAAGAGATAGAGCTGGAGGGTTGTTACACTGAGGTTAATTATCTGACAAAATGTGATATTGCCTTTCATTTAAATGAACAGAATATGAAATTAGACTGTTATTTCATAAGGGTTTAATAAGGGTTTGTGGTTGTATGTGAAAGAAGGACGCTAAAGGCAGGCAAAATAAATGATTGTTCCTACATTCAGGTATGAAGCAATGTCTTTATAGTGCAAGTATATCAACCTCTGAACATTCAAGTTCATGTGTTGTATGAAATTTAACACATTCTGTTGTGTAATGCTTGCACACAGCTATGAAACGTGGCCTGAATATTCATGAGAACTGACTGATTGTTGCTGTTGTAAATTCAGGTGGAGAGCTCTTGAGATTTCTCCCTTGCCGAACCCCTCCTGATGCACTGATTACCAGGGACATACGACGAGACTCACGATACATTACCACTTGTTTTGTGCAAACAGAATTTTCATTACAGAGTTTTATCCCCTTAATGAAAATTTGATATTAAATGCAGACGGTCTAAACCAGCCAATCCTACAGCTTTGATTTTCTATTGCCACACATGCAGACAATATTAACAGAAAAACACTGCAGATTTGTGTTTCTCAATAAAACAAGCTGATGACTTTACCTTGAATCATAATTTCAAAACATGTGTACGAAAACCACAACCCTGTTGTATGTCTTACTGTGACTAATCTAATAGGAAAGAATGTGTTTTGAATCAGTGTTTTGTTTAGAGTTGGGTACAGAGTGATAAATACAGATATTGTATCTGGTGGTCATGTTGATCTGAGAGAGCACATGGTGCTTTTAGTGTGACGCAGTTTAATACGATTATGGGTAATTAGATTCAAGATCAAGGACCGTCTGATATGAAGAAAGGTGAAGATGGTGTGACCTGCTAGTAGTTGTCTTTATGTATACCCCCACCAGGCTGCATTAACTTCTCTAAATTCTTGTGTCTGTTTGTGTGTGGTGAAAGCAGAGCAACCCTGGGGAGAAAACAACAAGCAACCCACAACAAAGCAGTGTAGACAAAAGACGCAAATTTACATTTTTCCCTGATGTATTTTACCAATATTTTGCATTCTGCAGTTTTGCGTCATGAAAGCCTGTAGTGTTCTATTAGAAATTTGCATGCATTTATTGAGGAAAAATGGTAATTGATTGTGTTCTTCTTTTAAACTAACAGAAAATGCTGCAATGCACCCACACCACATCTGTTTTATAACCTGGTTGAGAATAGAAAATCAAATCTGAATTTAAGCTCAAAATGAAGGTGTATGAATTGATCTCAGAATTGATCATATTGAAAAGCTCAACAAAAATAATCCTTTACTGTATTTCACAGGCCAGTTTCCATATTACCCAAATTATTACTGTAACACACTATTTTATAATGAGTTATATGCAGAATTATGCAGCCCATATAAAACTGCTATTTGAAAAGCTCTAAATTATTTTAACACTTCTTTTGTCTCTGAGCTGCTGATAAAAGGGATACATTATTCAGAGGCATTAAGGTAAACAGTGCTTACCCGGTAGAGGATATTATTGTCAGGAGAGAGTGAGACACAAGAGGGGAAGGAGGGGCAAAATTAGGGATTAAAGACTGTCTTTTAATGGATGGGTTAGGAGATGGAAGGAAAGGGAGGGATGAAAGGCGCTTCCATGGTAACAAATGGAAACTAATGTAGCAGTAGTGTGTTACAGAGGTTCAAGATAACGGATAAACCAGAAGAAAAAGTGATAATGTGAATTTCAATGAAATACTGACCACAAACACACATAACATGGCTGATGGCTGCATCTCTCTCCATGTTTCCCATTGATTTATCTCTTTCTTTATGGCAATCTTCATATTTCTTTTTCTATTCCTTTCTGCTTTGTTTTCTCTCTCTGTGGAAGGTCTATTTGCTTTGGTCTTGCTGTATTTTGCAGGCTAGGTAAGACAAAGGGGAGGGGCCAGCAAGATCTTGCTGCATGATGCCCCATGTGCTAACAGATGTAGACAGAGCAACACCTGTCAGGCTGTGCATGACAACCAGAGCAACCCCTGAAACCTGGACCAAAGGAGTCCAACCAGGATCTCCCCAGGAAACAGACAGGCACAAACAGGGTAGAACAAAACTGGAAAAATAAAAATGGGGCAAGAAAAATTAGAATAAAAAGAAGCAAAAATAGAGAAACAAAACAGATAAGCACACTGTAGCTGCCTTTCCAATGGTCATAGAAATGGCAAGCACTATTAACATTACTTGGACCACACATACACAAATACACACAGTCTCAGTCCTGCAGAAAATCTATTCACAATCCAAGTCAATGAATAATCAAACTAACATCCAGTACATAAATGCATTAAGCCCTACTGTGTGTTGTGAAGGTTATCTTCAGAATAACACACACAACATGAGTTTTGTACCCTAACACTAACACAAATGTCATACAACATAATTCGGTAAACTAAACACTGCAGTACACAAACAAATATTACCTTAGCAGACAAATGTGTGCTCAGGTGTATGTCCTTCAAAATACCTGCCCTCTCTCAGTCAAATGTATGCTCCTCGTCCACACCACAGATGCTCATGCGCCCTGCCTGCGCCCGTGTGTGCGTGAGTGTATGTCTGCCGCTGGGGCTGGGTGCTTGCAGACTGCAGCCCCTCTGCTGTTCTGCACTCATTCATATCCTGCTCACAGAATACCTGGAAACTGGATTTCACCATTGCCTGGATCCGGATCTTCTTCACTGCTGTGCTGATGAAACCACAATGCAGCCCTGCTGGACCACGACTGCACTCAGAGCTGTGTAATGTTTATGTTCACAGAATCGCCAATGACATTATCCATCTGTCAAACAAGGCTTTGACGGAGACCAGGCGGACTAAATCAAGATCATACAGAGCAAACAAGCCTGTCTGGTGTAATTTTGTTTTTGTTACCACTATTAGATCCAAGATATGATCCAAGTTAATGTAATCTCAAACACAGTCCAAATATTTATTCTGCTATATATTCAATACTATTTTGGTTTTATTATATTACATGCATGTTTTATGCAACCATAATAATGTATGTAACACTATAAAAACTCATCTCTGTCTGCAAACGTTTGCATTATTTTATAGTGCACAACACTGTATAAAACTATATCTAGTATTATTGTTATGATTGTCCCTCAAGTCTGTTTTGCCACAAAGTCATTAAATATCAATTATAAAAAGCCCCCTCAAATGCTGAAGATTAAAGGCAGGGATAGCTTACAGATTTACAGCCGACTAGACCCTCGAGGGACTGATTTACATGAGAAAGGCGCACAAATTAATTCATTTTGATGAGTGATAACCTCATAACCTTCCCTGAGGATTAAACACATTTCAGCCTGTGTTTACTGGGCTCTACATACATAGAGCTGCATATGATGATGGAAGAACTCAGCGTTATGTCTTTTATGGATTTAAAACAGTGTCACAGTTGTGTATTTTATTTACAGCACATTAATTTGAGGTACTCTTGGCTAAGCTTCTATGAAAATGTATGTATGGTAAACAGATCACTGTTTGTTTACAAACACTGAGGTAAGAGTCTATTAAGTGACTGTGATAATCCACAGTATGATACGGATATTGTACAAAGACAGCAGACGGCATTCCTATGTAAACAAACTGGAATGTTGCTTTAAACAGTAATGCAGAATTTAAACAACCACAGATACACACATGCCAACAGTTCCCGATCTTTAAAGGAGGAAGAGCAAGGATTTGAATCAAGGCAAAACATGATAATAAGCACGCGCATTCACCCCCCACTGAAGGATGTGATGAATCATCTCCTCGCATCCTTGCATGAGTCATGGGAGATAAGGGTGTTTTGTTAATGGTAGATCAGACACCTCTGTTTCAGATCAGGGGCAAAACTAGCACCCAGAGTCTGATGCAAGGACAGTGTAAATCTCTCCATGCAGACCTATTGTGAATAGGAAATCTATTATAATAATTTAATTAGGACTGAAATCTTCTAACTGAGGCTGTTAAGGGTTTGATGAAGACTTTAGGAAAGAACACTGCTGATGTGAGATTGAGTTTTATTTTTTAAACTACAGATCAGACAGCAATGATGATGCAAAAAGATGAAAAATGAGGCAAAAAATTATTGTGTAAATGTGGGGAATTGCAGGTTATTAAAGTCATCTAAACAAACCATGCCCTGAAACAATAAAGAACCTAGAGATCAGATAACTTGTTTTGAATCCCTGTGTGTTGCCAATATCTGAATATCTGGCAAAATAAAAAAGGACATAAAAATAACATTTGACTCTGATGTGTTAGGGAAACAGCCAGGGATGAAAGCACCAATCTTCAGTGCTGGCTGAAAAAAGGAATTTATAGAAGCCTGGCATCTTTAAAAAAGGTAAGGGGGAGTCTAACTCCCACCTGCAAGGTTTGCTTCGTAATCAACCAGCACAAACCTTCAGCTCCTGCTGAATTATTGCAGTCTCATTTATTGTGAAGTGAATTATTCAGATACAATTTGGTTTTAGCTTTTTCTATGAATTTAAGCCAATATAATTTCACTCATCCACGTATAATGGTTACTCATCTATGAACAAACCCATGGAATGTCAAGGAGAATTCTGGGTAATTTATCTCCTCGGTGGGGTGCCCGACATTCACTTGAGATCTGAGTAGATGGAATGTGTGAGGTGTGACATTAAAACATGCAAACTTTCCAAATTAAATGTATTATACTAAAACCATTTCTTCCCTGTAGAGCTTTCTTCTCTTTTTTCAGCTTTTTTGGCTTCATTATCCTGCACTGGGAGCTTGTCAAAACAGTGGAATGAACTTCAAAGGCGTCCTACATTCCTTCTGAAAATGATCTTCTTGTTTTTCACTTTGAATCTTTTGTTGAATCCAACTGTGGTGAACCAACTGATATCTGCTGATGATATCAGTCTATAAACTCTATAAGAATTTGTTCATTTAAAACAAATCTTCATCTTCACTATCCCTTCCTGGTGGAATAATCTCCCAAATTCTTTTTGGCCTGCTACATGTCTCACTACATTCAAAAAGCAGCTTAAAACCTGGCTCTTCCATGAATACCTGGAAAAAAAACTACTTTTTCTCCTCTCTTCCAACAGATATTTCCTCTCAAGCATTGAAATGTTGTACTCTCAGTAAAAATTGTAACTGTGTATGTCTAATGTTATTGCCTCCATTTGATCTATAGGTTCGTTGTTTTCCTCACCATGTAAATGTAAAACCAAAGTTAGACAGCTGTTGAGATGATCACATTTGCACCGGAGGAGAACATTACAGAAGTTCTGGGTTGTGTAGACAACAAACTCTGTCATAGTGTGACGTGGTGGTGTTGACCTAAACCATGAAAACAGAAATGGTTGTTGTTTGGTCATTTTTTTTACTCATTTAAACATACTCTTCAAGCCTAACTCATTAATGAATGACGCACATTTTACAGTTGGGAGAACATTTAGAACGTCTAAGGAACATTCATACTGCAATTCTCCAATGAATAACTGTAGGCTTTTAGTGACATAACGCAGCACTGATGCAGTCCCAGCTAACAGCGAACATTTTCAGAATGTTGGCTAACATTTTCTGTAAGTTCTCGCAGAGAAACCTTTCTTGCAGTAACGTTAGTAGAATTTTTTTGTTATCTTATCATATATCAAAACATTATTCTTAAGTTGTTGGTGAATTGTTTTAAAAAGTTACATAATTAAAAAAACAAGCAACAACATTAATTCAATGTCTAAAAAACTGCATGTTTTGAAAGTTTATATAACATTCAAAATACATTTTAACGTTTTTGTTACTTAATGGAAATGTTAGGGAAACGTTCTTAAAACCAAAAATTGTTAGCTGGGGTACCACCCAGAGAAAACAAAGGGCAGTAGCATCAGCCCTTCAGTCCACTGAGAATGCGGAGATGATAAACTTCTCCACCCATCCAGGACAAAGCAGCCTGTAAGACTACACTGAGACGAGGAGAGAATTCTGATAGTGGGGCAGGGCTAGATGGTGTAATAGAGCACACTGCATCCCTCTCTCACTCTCCTTCTCTGTTCTTGAATTAAGATCATCACAGCTGAGCAGGATTTACACGGCTGGGGTGGAGGTGGAGTCAGGGGTGGCATATAGAACATCTATAAATCTGATACAGTCTCCAGGGCTTATAAAGCACATGATCATTTAATTAGCTTTATCTCATCACCAATTAGTGCAAATTCACACAGTCCGGTGTATGTCGAGTGGTTGCCACAGCTTGTGGTATTGATGGTTATAGTGCTTATTGAAGCTCAATGCATGTCTATCATGATTGCTTGCAATGTGATGCATTTTGTTTATACCACAAACAGTGCGGGATAGCTACAGTATGTGCTGAAATATACAGTAACACTGTACAGGTTTATGACAACAACCCACAACATTACTTAAATGTATAAAAATTCAAATGTATAATGGAAAAATATAAAAAAAACCAAATAAACAGCTATTGATTTCTCTCCCTGCTCAGAATCATTTGGTACTTTTGGAGAAAACATTGACATAATGTCGCAAGCATAAAATTCAGCATTGATCAGATCTGTCTTCTAGGCAGGAAGATTTCACTGATAAGACAGACTAATAGGCTGACTGCAGAAAATAGGATGGAGGAAGGGATACAGAGAGAGAGAGAGAGATAAAGAAAGAAAGCGAGAAAGAGACTGCATGTGGTTTCTGGAATGCTCAAACTGCTGTATCACCAGCCTTTCTGCCAACAGCATATCCAATGACCAAAGTACTGCATACTGCCTACTTCTCTCACACTCAGCCAAACTTTACTGCATTTACATTAATGCCCATTACTGTGTGTGCTAATGAAAAATACTCTGAAGCTCAAAATATTAGTAAAAAAAAACATGATTCTCCCCAATTTCAATTCGACACAAAAAACAACTGAATGTAGCCAAGTATTTCTCAGGTGAGTAAACACAACATAGCAAGAGAAACAAATGCTCACACCTTCATTTTCACAGATGAGTAAAAAATCACTGAGAGGAATGAACACAGCCATAATATCTGAAACTCAGAAGCTACGTCTCATCAGCAGAAGCCTTAATGTTGCTCTGATTCCCTAAAACACAATTACAGCCCACAGACACAGGGAACAGCCGCAGCTCACTGTCCAATTAGCCTGATTTATTAATACTGCACACTGTGCACAGGCTCTGAGAGAAACTTATATTTGGATGCTGAGCAAATCTCTGTCAATCACAGCTCTCTGCAGTGGAGCCCTGCATCAGTCAGAAGAAAAAATCACTGGGATCAGCACCCAGTCTCTATGCGAAGCTAAGCTGCCAACCTAGATAGCAGGTATCGTAGGCACACTACTGGAATGAAAGCTGTTCCCAAAAGGCAAAACTGTCTAGGATACTGTGTTTATGGCAAATTCAATGCTGCATCGCATATATTCTTCATGAAAAAGGCAACTCCCATGATGCATTGTAATGAGCTCAAAATTACTTAAAAAATTAAATAATAATTGACTATTTTACTCAATATTTGTGTGTGCTTTTGTGATTTTACATTAGCAACATTAGTTTAGTTATGTCAAACTCAGTCAATACGGTATGTTTTACATAAGCAGTGGATTTTGTGCCTGTGTACAGTGCTCTGAATCAGACAACTATTCCATTTCAGTTTGGATGCAACCTAAGAAGTTTATCCAAGGAACAGAGCACTGTCAAGACACAGAGAGAAAGAGAAAGACAGAGAGAGAGGGGACAGATAACACATCAGGCAGAGCAGATCATTGCTGGATGAGCCTCGAGACAGCACAGAATCACACTCTACCCATGACTGGCTCACGGCTCATATAGGTTTGAACCAACAGTAGATGAGCGTGTCAGAAGGCTGGACTGTAATTTAAACATCTGTTGTTTTACAGCTAAATTAAAAACACACAATAAATGTGAAAACACAATGGGGTACAAATCATCCTCATACCTTGAAGTTTACATGAAGTTTGTGTACAATCATTAGGATCTAGCTGAATTCAGTCTTCCCAATTTAATTTTTTACCAAATAAAATTGCAAAAATAATACATGATTCAAACAGGTTTCCTGAACAATCCATTCATCTGCTATTGGTTGGCAAAACTGATAGTTTAGCCTCAAAGTCACACCATTGGTTAGACCACTTCTGCTGTATCAGGATGGTCGTAATGCTGAAACAAACAGAGCTTAACAAACAAACATGTTTACACTTTTGTTAGGACATGCAACTTACTAATGGACAATTCCTTGCTGCACATTAAACCAAGATAGAAAGTATTTAAAAAAATTACCATTACCAAGATATATAATAAATACTATGGCAGCTTTAGCCTTGAATTCCTCAATATTTCTCATTAACATACTGCGATTTAAGACTCACTACATTTAATCTTGCATTCTATTCATGGTGGATAGCATACGAAATGGGACACAGGCAGAAACCTGGAGACACTTTCACCATTACAGATTACTGGCCTGATGGAAACATGGCCATATCTCATGGATGCAGTATAGTAATATTCCAAACCTAACAGATATAGGTGCAGGTCAACCGTGGAAACTGCATTAAGCAGGACATGCTGAAGAATTCTGGGTTATTTATGTGACAGTGGTCTCCACGTATAAATCTTTGATCAGACAGGTAGGGCAGTGGGCAGATACAACACAATATTTCAGCACAGACAGGGCTTATGAATTACTGCACAGGCTACAAAGACTCTATATATTCTGGTGCTCTGTGATGGAGCAGCCTGGAGGACAGCGCTGTTGCACAGAAGTTGCTCTTTTACAGCTCTTGAGACATAATGGAGCACAATTTGAGACACTGTTGAAAGGCATCTGTGAGATGCTGTGCTCTAAAAGATGGAGATCCTTTTCTCAAATCTGAGACAAATCTTAAAAGCAGAAGACAGCAAAGGTCTCTATTTAACATCGCTGCTGTCTATGAGAAACAGCTGATATGTTATGGATTAATTTTTGTTTCCTATGGTAACCCAGCTAACAGGGAACACTCTCAGAATGTTGGCTATCATTATCTAAAAGTTCTCTAAAAGTTATTAAAAAGTTTTTGCAGTAACATTAGTAGAACTTTAATGTTATATATCATGTATATAAAATGTTATTCTTAAGTTGTTAGTGAAACATTTTGAAAACATTTTTTAATGTTTTAATTTAAAATGTTTGAATAACGGTCTTATAACTAAGTAATACAATTGTCTAAATAACATTTTTGTTCCTACAAAAACATTTTTACAACCTAAAATTATTAGCTGGGAAATTACTAGATTCAGCTGTCAATCTCACTGACTGATGGATGAGTCTCACACTGAACAATATTCATGCCCCATAACACAGGATAGATGTTGTTGTTTACAAAACCTGATCGATGACCAGGTATCATTCTTTCCATTGTTCAACGTGTAACCTGATCCTAAATTAAAGGGTTAATAAAACGATCCCATTACATTAGTATGAAGAACCTGCAGCAGACAGTGCTGTCAGATTTCGAGCTGAATTAAAGCAGCTGCTCTTGTGACAGTTGTAATTACCAGACTAAACTGTCTCCTGCTATTGGAAACAACAGCAGGTCACTTTGCTGGTTTTGGCGTGTCAGCACACAGAGAGGAATAGAGTGTAATGGGGCTGGTTGGTGCCTCATTGATATTCATTTAGTGATGTGGGGAGAAAGAGCATGTCTGTTACATGCCTCTGGGTAAGACCCTTACAAGAATTGTCATTACGCCACTGGCATCTTTAAAGACTCTGAAACAGATGCATTGTGGGAGAGAATACAGACTGAGAGGAAATTACATTCCAGACTATCTGATGCCCTAAATACTGTAAGACCTATGAAATCTGACAAATTAGATTACACATGGTTTTAGTATTTATTTGAATTCCTTTAGTTTTATTCTGCTTCTTATGATAATAAAAGCGTAATGAATTTCTTACATCTCTGTCATGCAGTTACATGTGTAACAACACTCATGAACAAGCACATAAATCATAATAAACAATATACGGTATTCCTTTGTTGTATTAATGCTGCAGTAAACAGTAAATCGAATTTTTAACAAAAATTGTCCCGTAGCACCACCTGGTGGCTGTACTGAGACAATATACATAACCAAACCTGGAGAAATGAACAGGGAAAACTTACCAAAGACTTTTCCCAAGAACAGAGACTTGACCAGGTTGAACTGTATGTCTGAGGCTTCAGGCAGGGTGTAACTGACTGGTGGATAATGATCCAGCTACAAGACACACAAAGTTAATCAGTAAAATTGACTATGCAATCATTTTGTCCTCTAATGGACTTTGGCGCCATCTACTGGCAAAATATTTAATTAATACGCTGACCATACAATTAATGAAACAAATACCCACACCTCGTCTGTAGTTGATTCACAATTAAATAATTATTATCTTTCACAATTAAGCAATTTCACGATTTTTAGGCTTATTATTAAAATATGACTACTAAATATGACTACTTAAATACTGCCATAGTTTTAGTAGTATATTTATATATTATATTTATATGTAGCTGCCCATCTGTTTGTTCTACAAACAAAAAGTCACTTTTCTAATTCATTTACTTATCTGTAACTGCCTTTCTGTTTATTCTACACATAAAAACTCACTTTTATTTATTATTTTATTTGCATTTTTACTTTAGAGTAAACCATGAACAACAGTTTGATTTTAGACTCATTTTTGCAGAGATCTTGCTGATATCAAGCTAAGCTGATATCATGAGATCATAGCTGTAACTGTTTATATGAATGCAATTCACACACACATACACACACACAGAGTTTGGTGACAGTTTTAATTACCCTTTAATTACACTGGCATTTCTAATTAGCACGAGGCATCTCAGCCTCTGTATTAAAAAGAATTATTTCCACTAAATTACTTTTTTGTGCTTGAAGATATGGCTGCTCTCTGAGTCTCCTCCGTGTTGGGAAAGTGGCTCTCTCATTGCCGCACAATGGAGTGAATACAGATGAGGGTGACAGAAAGAAACAGAGCCTCTGACACAATACGGTTTGTCTGACATATTTCAGCTCTAATTTGTTCCACAGATGTGACAGACTGATAAATGCAGGCATGTTTATTCATGCCTTCCAGGTGCACTTGTGTGCCTAGGGAACCTCATCCACCCTCCCTCATACTAAACTGGCACTCTACAGGGACCTTTTGCAATTGCATTTCTGAATCTCGTGATCTCATGTGTTAATGGGGGAGGGCATGTTGCCTTTTATCAATGGGATAATGTGACCACATTAAATGGCCTGCGGCTTGTTTACCTTTGTCTTGGGAAAATAAATGGGCGGTAAGGATGTAGGTATGAGAGAGAGAGAGAGAGAGAGAGAGAGGGTTGTCTCCCACAGTGCTGTGGCCCTGTGCTGTTGTGGCTGGTGCTAATGAGACCTGCTGTGAGCCTATAATTAATCTCCATCCAACATGCTGCCTATCTGACAGGACCCGCTCCTGCACAGCGGCCACCCAGAGAGGGACGCTCGGCCCAGGAGGCAGCAGCCGCGTCCCCCTGGGTGTCTGACAGCCCAACCTGAGTTATAGCCACAACCCCACTGAGAGAATAATTCAGAGAGTGACAGAGCAAACAAATACAGAAGATATAACCCAGCTAACAGTTTTAGGTTGTAAGAACGTTTCCATTATGTAACAGAAACATTACAAATGTTATTTTTTAAAGTTCTAGAAACGTTCAAAACGTCCAGCTTTTTAGAAGTTGTGTTAACACTATTTCTCAGTTATAAAAACATTATTCTTGCAGGAAAGCTTACAAAGCATCTCACAGGAGATTATTTGGTTAGGGGCACAGTGATGTTCCCTTTATAAAATGGCTCTGAGGCACTCTAATTATCTAAAGCTTTGACACTGCATTCCAGTGTCCAGCAGGGGGCGATCTTTCAATCCCTCTAGAATTGCTCAACTCTTTCAGCATGACTCAAAGACTAATCGCTAACAAATGCAACTATAAAGGCTTTGTGCTGGGTCCTCTACATTACTTTGATAGCAAGCTGACCTGACAGAATGGTTAAAAAACCCTAAAAGAATTCATTACTCTAAATGAATAATGCATTTCTGAATGAAACAGTGCTCTGCCTTTAGCCGTAGGGTTTAAAAAACTTCTAAAGAATCAAGTACAGCTCTGATTGCTTTGTCGGCATGGCTGTCCTCTTGGTTATGACCTTTCACTGTCTGATTCAAAAAGGTTGTGATGCTTCATTTATCACAGGTGTGGGTGTCTGGAAAGGTCAGACAGACTGCTGTTATTGGCTCTCCTATTCCTTTTGAACAAAGTCTTTTCTCTTTTCGGAATATGCACAGGTGTTCAGATTCTCAGATCTAGTATTATTGCAAACTTTATTATTTCCACTTGAAAAACATAATTTGTTACACACTGAGTAAACGAATGCAAAAAAACTAAAAGGTAATTAAAATGGTTTTAGAAATGTAAAGGAGTTGTTTTCTCCTTTATTAAATCAGTTATCCAAAAACTAAAGGACAGCAGATTTTATCAACCCATACACCCACTGGACTCATTAAATAGAACTCAACAGGCTAGGACAAACATGAGAGATATCCAAAACTACCCAGCCTTTAATTTATACATTCACATGTATACACAACAGTGGCATTAATAAAAGTGATAGTTATACTCCACTAGTGTCACACGCTCAAATCTCCATAGCGACAGGTCAGGGTGTGAAAGATGACTCTGGGTTTCTATTTGCTGCAATGTCAGCGAGGTTCCCAGAGGCCATAAAAGCAGGGTAAACAGACTATGCTGTTCTCTCTCTCTCTCTCTCTCTCTCTCTCTCTCTGCCAGGTTTCTACTCCTGATCTGCAGGATCTTACTTGGCAGAGCTGTGTCACAAGAAGTGAAATAAGGCTGAATTTAAGAGAGCTACAGCCTTGCTTTAAGACCTCATGCTCACAGGCTTATCTCGTCAAGAGGAATTTGATTATTCGATTTAGGAGTCTGAAACAGAGAAGGGGACCGAATAATGCCACTCAAGAGAAAGAGAGAGCGAGAGAGCAAGAGAGCTAGAGAGTCGATAAGCAAAAAGAGCCTACGATTTTGCTGACAAGGTCGGAGTATATCTGACATGCTCTCTGCACCTCTGTCATTCTATATTGTTCTCTTGGCGCATGTGTCAGTGATAGTATGGGGGTGGTGGTGATGTAGAGTCATAACAATTCCATCACTTGTTCTGAGACACTGCTTGTTATTAGCACATCCTACAGATGGGACATCAGGCCTTGAGATGGAGATGTGGTGGAGCTCATGATTCCTGTGATCTTGATTACTCAGTTATCACAGAATCTTCGCGGAGCATTGCACTTATTGATCACAAGGGTTGCTGCACGTCCCACCATTTAGGACATAATAAAAATCTGAAGTGCACACTGAGTCAAGTTTAGGGATCAATACAGGCTTTCAATTATCCTTCTTCTGTACTGCAGATGGGCCAGTGAGACTAGCGCAGTGCATTATGGGTACCAGCCACAGCAAACATTTACTCGTACTGTACTTGCACACATACATCACGCTTCGTTTCAACGCCTAATTTGCTCTACTGTCTAAATATGCAGCTGCCTTCTAAGTCAGCATTATTCTGTAAGCATCTTAGAACCTCAAATTCGACAGACTGAGAACTACAAGAAACTAAGTGATCATTTATCAAGCCCTTTTTATACAAAGCAAAATACAGTTACACCTATTAAAGGATCTTTTGTGGTTCCTGTGGGAATCAAACTTGCAGCAACCTTGTGGTTACCATCCCAACCACTATACCACCTGATATATTACAACTTATATTTATTTAAATTGTATGCTGTACCTGTATCTCTATGTCTCTCTCCACCCGAGAGATGTTGACAGTGTGGGGCTGTCCATTGGCCAGGTTCCTTTGGTCAATATCAATGGTGAAGGGTTCTTTGAGACCGCCCAGGTTGTAACGCAGCTGCAGGGTGCCTAAGTGAAGCGTGACAGAGACAATGAGAAAGAAACAGGAAAAATGTTTTTCTTGGTTCTTCTGGATCAGTCTTCTGAGCAAAGATGAATGTAGAATGCTTGAGTGAGTTAGGTTAGGACTTAGATCGAGAACTAGCGTTCCAAATCAGTAATTTTGACTGCACTATGACATCAGCCACCCTTACTGTACACTCATGCACAATGGAATACACACTAGTGCCCTGCAGGGTACAGAAGAGAAGATAACCTCATTTAGGTTACAGCTCAGGCTGCAGAGTTAAATTTCCTCACAGGCTACAGAGATAAATTCAATGAGGGCTTGGGCAGCTTAACTGAAGGAATTAGGTGTAACCAGTTATGTGTGTCCACTTTATGGAATGGAATGAGTCTTTAATGAAAACGTTGCTCTACAAATTAAACAACAGTATATCTGAGTCCATGCTTAAAGTGAAACCATGTCCCTAAAGGGAAAAATGGTCTTTTCTTTAAATACCAGAAGTGCATGGATCAAATGGTTGTGCTTATACCAACAAACAGTGATGTAATTGCCTGTGGCCTGTCATTTGTCATATAATTAGCTTTTACTGTTGATTTTCCACCTCAAAGAATTTACGCTGCCCTAAATTCTGACACACAGACTTCTGTAACGTGTCAGCATCCACACCTGACAATGACCTGCAAAGATATGTGTACAGACTTTAGTCACACCAAATGTCATATATAATTTGCCACAAATGAAAACCAGGTTGTGAGAAATGGGTGTAATAGTTCAATGTCATACTGTTGTGTGTGAAACTGGCTCAGCCAAAGGAACACTGAGAATGCATCTTTAAACTAATTTTCAGTGGACAAAAAGAGGCTTATTTTTCCAATATTTTTAAATCAAATGTGCTATCTACTGTGACTAAAGTCTATACCCAATATAGCATGACATATTGAATAGACCAGATCTATTCAACTCCTGAAGGGCCACTGTCCTACAAAGTTTAGCTCCAGCCCTAATCAAACAGGACATTGGTTCTCCAGGACCAGAGCTGAATACCCATACATTAAAAATATAGAATGTGCTATAACGCAACATGTGGTTGATGGTGAGAACTAAAGTAAAGAAACTATAGGTCATTAGTCACAAGACAACATGGACACAAACATCTCCTCCTTGCAGTGCCACAAACATGTTTTACCATTGAGACGGAGCACCACGGCCATGTAGTCTTGGGTTTTAGAGCTGACATAGACCAGGACGCTGGGAGAAGTGGAGGTACTGAAGCTGAAGGTGAGATCTTCACGTGTGAGGTTAGTCTCTGTTGTGAGACTCTGAATCATGCTCTTGTCATCCAGGCTGGAAGCTGCAGCCATGCCTTCTGGTACGAGACTATATCTGACCAGCGTTCCTGCCTCAAAGAAACCTCCAACATCTGGAAGAAGAAAGAGATGTTTCCTAAACAGCTGTATTGTGTGGAATAAACTGTGATTTTGCCACTTAGAACAGGTAACTGGGCCAAACTCTTTGCTTAGGTCATCCTTTTTAATCAATCAGATTTCAAGGGGAAGGAGAACCCCAGGTCAGAGTAAGGATTGGGGTTTGAATAGTTTAAGAACTATAAATATTGTTCCAGGGCAACGAAAATGAATGAACCAGGAACAATGTGTGAGGATGTGGAAGTGATATCTGGCCTGGCCATCTGCAGTAAAAATTGACATTACCTACATGTTTTGTATTCATGAGCAGGCTTCACCAAAAGCTATAAAACAGAGAGGACACCATCTTATTACCTTTTTACTTGAGGGAAGAACAAAGGTCCTTACATGGATCGTTAACCTGACTGCCAGGAAGTGTGTGCAAGTGTGCGTAGATGTGTCTTACACAAGCAGTATAAACAATACAGGATTTGTTGCATATGGGGTGGAACAGAGAGAACCATGGGAAATCAAGATGGGTAATGAAGTAAATACACACAAGGGTAAAAAGAAAGTGAACAAACATGACAATGCAAAACCCGTGCTGAATATCTCACGTGCACAGAGTACGAGGTTTATCTGCTATTTACTGTGTTCATATTCTCCCATTCAACCATGTAACCCACGGGAACAGACAAATAAGCTTTGCACAAATGCTGTATTGGGTGAAAAGAGAAAATCAGTGCCAAGACTATAGATTGTTTTAATTATTCGCTGCAGGGCCCTTGAGTATTCTGCACTTTTTATGAGGCTGTGCTGTGGGGTTCAAGAGCAACAGAAACAGAATTACCTGAATTACCCTCCATGGTAATGATTGTAGCGATATCACAAATTGTACCACTTACATACAAAGTCAACTGCTAAAATTCCTTTTGAGGATTCAGCCCAACAACCTTCCAGCCCCCAGAGTGGATCATGTAGCTGTTGTATAATCTGCTTTAAAACCTCATGCAATCTAGCATACAATGTGATCAGTATGGACAGTGGAGAAGTATGTTGGTTTAGATACTGTGTGGTGATACAACACAACTGGAATTTGGCTCTTTAATCTGCAAAAGAACAGAGCGATTTAAATAAATGTCCTGCTAATGGTGATTAAAGCCACCGGTAAAAGTATGAGTAAATTAAAAGTATCTGTCGCTATGGTAACCAGAGAGGTATACCAGAGAGGTTCAGAAGTTCCCACTTTTCCTAATCCTCTTCAATTAAGACAAACAGATGGTTTCGCAATACATCTGAATAAATAAACAGAATTTAAACACTTGCATTCAAAATCAGTGAAGTGTGTGAACACAAAATACTGTAAACAGAGTGTGAACGAACTGGTGGGATCTTGGTCTATTATCAAGGTCCAATTCAATTACATTTTTCAATTAAATTACTTTCTATAGCGTTTTTTTACAAGGTGCATCGTAGCAAAACAGCTTTACAGAAAATTTTACCACTAAAAACAAAACAGGAAAAAACAGGAAAATTATATAAAAACTACTATAACATTTTTAAGATCTTACAAGTATATTATAATTTAAGATTATAGCAAGATTGTAAAAGTAGTCTCACACTACAGAAACTACAGAACAAGTATTTTGGAAGGTCTTTTTTGACAGACAAATTGCTCATCATTAAATTGGCTTAGATCATGTATTAAATATATATATTTTTTTAATAACTGAGACTTTCTCAGTTTTACTTAAAAATGTTCTAAACGGTCATTTATTAAAAAAATGTGACAAATAATACAGAACATATAGATGTGAGTAGTAGTGAAGCACATTCGTGGCTGTAAACCAAAATGATGCAGAACTGAGAACCGATCCCTGTTTTTGGAGTGAAGGTGATGCGTAATTGAGCCGCAGACATCAGGCAGCCTGTGAGAGCAGCCGCACTGACCCAAGGCCAACAAATCTGAGAGAATTCATTATTGACTGCAATACCCAATACCGCACAAGTAAATATGCGAAAAGTAGAAATGTGAGCCAAAACCTTGCAATTACAAGGCTGTTCATGCATATTTCAGGCGGAAGGAAATGGAGAACGCTGAGGGCAAAGAGGCTCTGGCTATTCAGAAATCTGTGTGTTTAAACAGAGGGTTTGAGGAGCTTAATGGAGGTCTTGACAGAGAGTGTGAGGTTTTCGCGTTTCAGTAAAGTTATTAGCATATTCAAATGAGGAGGCGGGGTCAGACAGAGTGATTTCAGAGACTTGGGATGCCACTAAGACATACATAGTTTAAAGGTTCATACCTCTGTAATATGAACTGGCTCAACTAGCATAGTTTTCGTTGATGTGTTTTTTTATGTAAAACAACAAACTACTTTCAGTTTATGGACCAGCCCTGAACATGACTGGCTACTTGTTGCTAGGCCAAAGCAGATGTTGTAAGGTGGAGGGACATCAAAATTTATAGATCCTCAATCTCAGGTGTAAAAATCTCACAAAAAAACTTTATAATTTGCATTCAGCAAATGAACTGAATTCTGAAGGTGTGTACGCTGTGGTTCACTGGACTGCATCAGATTCATAGGTTCTGAGGCATCAGTTGGATACTGACCTTTAGAACAGTAAGGTCCATCATATGCCGTGGAGGTGCAGTCGCAGGAATACCCATTATACTTCTCCACACACTTGCCTCCATTACGGCAGAACATCCCAAAACTGGTGCAGTGACCTGAGCATCCGGGCTTCACGCCGGGGGTGACCTTCGCCCTCTCCTCCAGGTCAAGAGTCACCCCATTCATCTTGAGAGACCGAATACATCCTAGAAATCCTCTCTGACCTCCTGCTGCACCTGGATGAGCGATCAAGATGACAACTAGTCAATATATTGCTCAGCAGCAATCATAATAAACATAATTATACACAGTTGGCAGTACGCACAATTACTTGATCGCTCATTTTTAACACAGCTCCAACAATAAACTGGAAAACAAGGTTAAATGAGACTCATTAAGGCTTTTGTTGAATACCTTCAACTGTGTTTCATTCATTACGGTGTGTACTGTTCAAGAAATCGGCCTCAGAGAAATTACACTGTCACAGGAACCATTAGAATTTCTCATCTGGGAGGAAATAAAGACTCACCAACTGCTCAATGTCATGACTGGACACCTTTTTATTATAGGAATCTATCCACTTTAACAAAGATAAATTGTATTAATTCTTTGAGAGACATTATAGGGATTAGAATATCTATAGATTGGAGACATTACAGTTTGGTTGACTGTTACACAAACACTTTACAGAAGACAGAAAACAAACTGGAGAAACAGTCTTGGAAAAGTTTAACAGTAGACTTTTAATTTAGCTGGTGACCTGGTGACACTAAATTCACTAAACAGATTCACTAAATTCTTCGCCAATAAAGCTGAGCAGAGTTTGTCTTGTCAGCTATAGATTTATATGAGAATTATTGATACTATAACAGTAAAGAATAAACAATGTTTCATATTACAAGGGCAAACACAGTCTAATTAAGTCTTTTATTTTATTACTTTTATTTATTCCTAAATGCATGACAGTTTCAATTTAATCTGATGTAATTTAACATGTTCTTCTGTTGTTGTTTGTTAACTTTTTGAAATTTTATAAGCATTGTTTTCATAAACACAAGTTTCAAAGTATGTGTTTCAGTCAGAACTTTTCAAAGTTTACTGTAGGTGAATAAACTCGAGTGAATGAAGAAAAGAGGTTGTTAAAACCCTTCTAAAGTTCACTGCCTCCATCTTTGATGCGCCCTGAATGGGAAATTATTCTCTAATGAAACTGTAATGAATTAGCATATTACATTTATTAGACTATCCTGCCCAGTGGAATCATTTCTCTCAGCTTTTACCCCTGCAGTGTGCAGGATGACTGTAGCTTTATACTGCAGCAAATGATTAGAGACAGACAGACACACAGACAGATAATAAATTAGAAAGATAGACAGTCACACAGACAGATAAACCGTTAAGGCAGACAGACACACAGACAGACTGACACACAGACAGTTAATCAATTAGAAAGATAGACAGTCACACAGACAGATAATCAATTAGAAAGACAGACATTCATACAGATAGATAAACAGTTAAAAAGACAAACAGAGAGACTGATATACAGAAAGACAGACAGACCGATAAACAAAGAAACAGTCAGATAGATAAACAATTAGAAACATAGACAGATAAGACAGTCAGACAGACAAATAGATTGTTATTTGTAGACAGATATAAATAGATATTCATTCATTCTCAGGTCACACCATAACTGCTTGTCGGGGTATATTTTACAAAAAGGCTACCTACTGTCCTGACAGGCAAATGATGCTGGCTTCCCTGTGGAGAACCAATACCGCCCAGACGTGTAAGCGAGATAAAAAACAACACAAGCAAAAAAACAAATAACAGAATAAAAACATGCAGTGCTGAGAATACATAACAGTGCACTACAAAGATCAAGCTCTGAACATAAGGAAATAAAACAGCACTATAAAGAAAATATAACTGAGAGAAGAAACTTAATGATGGAGAGTTAAAAATATGAAAGTTCATGCAAACACAGAATATGAACATGCAAACCTGCTGAAATAGGATTGTGACTTGACACAAAAGGTCTGCTTGTCATTTGATATAAAAAGAGTAAAAAATAAGCATGCACTTAATCCTCCTTTTAAAAAAAAAAAAGGCCAGACTACAAATGCAAAGAAAATTCAAATAGACACAAGCAGCCAAGGGTGAAAGGAAATAAAACACAAGCTGCATTATCAATAAATGATGACACGAAACAATGAGCTTTCCATAGAGCAATTCATAAGAGGAAACTAGGAGAGACACCTCACAGGCCTGGACATCTCCAGCCCTGTGCACTCAGCACATATAAACCAGTCAGTTTTTCCACTGAACGTCAGAGGCTAAAGACACAAAGCTGCTCTCCATGAACAGTCATGGTTTTACATATTTACTGAATTATTGACTGGGAGTACAGCACCTTTAACATTCAGTTGGACAGCATCCCTGGAGTAGGTGAAAACTGAGGAGATCTATTTGCAATGGACTTGGATTGTGTTGGAGAACATTGGTTTACAAAATCAAATATATAATTTTGATATTAATAGAATTTTATTGATAGACATTTAAAGCAACAAGAAGCTCATTCCTGGGAAAAAAAAAAAAAAAAAAAACATGCCTATGAAACTTGATGCCTATTTTTAAATCCAGCCTGACCTAGACACATTTTCTAAAGGCTCTCTCAAGAGACCCATATTGGTGAATAATTTCCCCACTTTTAATGACCATCAAAATAATTTGCTGAAAAGAATAAGTCAGAGAGAAAAATAGATGATAAAGCCCAACAAAATAAATAAATAAATGAATGAAAGCCCAAAGCCTTGCTGTTCAAAAGATAATTGCCTTATAAGTGACATGACTTGTTCACACTTCAAAAGCAATAAAAGGCTACTTACTAATGTTAGTATAGCACACACACACACACACACACACACACACACACACACACACACACACACACACACACACACACTTTCCTGCTGTGTCTGAGCAATTTTTTAGTCATATTCAGTCCAACCAATTTCCAGCTTCCTATTCTAAACAGATTTTTCACTTTGGAGGTGAATGGTAAGTTCCTCTGGGGCCTGTGCCATTAAGTACAGGTTAAAATAGCTGTACCTGCATATACACAGGTGACTATAAATAACAACATAGACTATATTCCAGATCTCTGAGTCTCCCACTGATTTCTCAGCAAAGACAGTGAGAGAAAAGGAGAAAAGAGTGAGAGAGAGCAAAAGAGAGAGTATTAAGAAAAAATAAGTAGACAAAATAACAGATAGAGGAGACAATGTGGAGGGTGCTTGTGGTAATGAGGACAAATCCTTTATTGTCCTTCAGGTTTCCTAAACATGGAGATCTGTCTCATTAACTCAGAAAATGACAGCTCCAGAAAATATGCGCGCATGCTCCTGCACGTCTGGTTAGATGAACATAGGCTTAAGTAGTTACGTGTAGACATATGTAAAACAAATAGGGTGCTGTCTGAAATGTCTGTGTATATGTTTGAGGTACAATGAGATACAATGAAAGTGTTGTTTTGGTCCAGTGTAGGTATACATGTGTGTCTGTGTATACATACATATATGGGTGTCAATGTCGGTGCTTCTTACCCACGTAGAGCTGGCTGTAGAGCTCCAGGCGTGTGTGTCCTTGTGTAGGAGCAGGTCGGACCTCCTTGTATTTCTGGTCCAGTGTCAGAATGGCCTCTTTGGTGTTCCTCTCAGCACTCACTCTGTGCCACTGGTCATCGTTCAGTGGGGCGGGAGAGTGAACATTCAGCTCCACAGGCCCATTTCCCACATCAAATGAGAATGACACCACCATAGGGGCTATAGAGAGAGTAAAAACAAACAAAATAATAAAACCTTCAATGAAAATATGCTTTTTGTTCCCTTGTGTAAATCTGAGCATTAATAATACTTAAGCACAAATTTCCCAGCACAATACTTATGGATAGTTATGGAGCACAGTTATAGTACTTAGTCTTTTACATCCTTAGCCCACTTGTTATTTGTTACATATGCTATGGGTTACAAGTCCAGGTAGTTCTGCATATTCAGGCAATTTAATAAAATGGTCTGTTTTATTGCTTAGATTTTATTGTTTAGCCTTAATGTTTTTGTAAAAAATATGCAGTGTTTTAAAAATGCACAATTACCAAACCAGTTAAAGTGTCAGACTGCTTTGCTCAGGTACATCATTAAAATAGCCCCTAAAAATGTTTTGAGAGTGTGTTCACTATGCTGAATTTATTTCGGCTTTTTATGAGTCAGTGTTGAATATTCTTCCACATAAAGAGCCAAGATTGACAGCTGCACTCCTGGAGGAGGTGACGGTATTTATAGCAGGTGGGAAAAAGGAGAAAAGAGGTGAGGTGTGTGTACACCATGACTGACTATGATATGTCATTTTTGGCCCCAGTAAGCGAGGACTCTTGGGGTTTATCCCTTGAAAATCCTAATTTAGAATCATCCACTAACACTTGAAAAACGTCATAGCAACTGTGTCATAATTTACCCACAATGCCACAGCTAACAGGGATCATTTCCAAAATGTTGACTAACATTCTCTAAAAGTTCTCTCAAAGTTATCAAAAATGTTCTTGCAGTAATGTTATCAGAACATTTTTTAATGTTATATATCATATATTAAAAATGTTATTCTTAAGTAGTAGTAAAACATTTTAAAATCTGACAGGATTATAAAATGTTTGAATAATGTTCTGACAGTCAAGCAATAACGTTAATACAACATTTAAAAAACTGTACTTTTTGAATCTTCTTAGAATTTAAAAAATACAATTTGTAACATTTTTGTTACTGTTTTTTAACACTCCTCTTTTTGAAATAAAGGTCAACGGTCCGTTTTTTGTGCACCAGCACGTAAGCTATGTTTTACAATTAAAAATGTGACACAGTTTCGATAATATATGCATTACACAAACACCAGCATAAACAAAATCCTGCCATGTGCACAGTGAGGAGAAATCATTTGAAAGGATAAACCTGGCTTCTACTCAAACATATCTCTGAATTCATTGGGCTGACAGGCTCTATTTGGAAGGGGTTACTATGGATGTGCAGATGCTGAAGGCGAGAGCTACAGTAAATTGGACCTGCTTTGTGTTGGCAGCCCGGTGAGCCTGCAGTGATATCTGGCTGCTGCTATTGTCACCAGTTTAGGAAGTGAGGAGAAGTGCTGTGATATGATGAAAGTGTGCGCGGCAGGTGCAGTCACATCTTATCGGTTAGGAACTCAAGCTCACTACAGTATCAGTGAGACTGTCCAAGGAGGACAAATTCAAGCTATGTGAGACTTTTACTAGCAGTCTCATATTCTGCTTATACTGCAACTATCTGTGCCTTTTACGGACTCACCAGCTGGCCATCCAGGTACACTCTCACAATGCCCATCTGAAATAGCACACTTGCTATTTAATTAAACATATCTAATAAGTTTATCAGGCTGACTGTTACATTGGAAGTGCTTAATATAGTGGAAAACAGCGTCAAAAATGAACTTTTGTTCATTAAGAGGCAACATTTGCTCTCTGGAACTGATTTTCAGGGTCATTTTTAATTTTTTTAAATAAATTTTTTAACCATAAAAACAGTGTAACATTTATTTATCTAATTTAAATAGATTTCAGTCTAAACATGTATCATAAAACAACAAAATAAAAAATAAGAGCCGCATCAGATACAAAAGCAGCTGTAAATAACACAATAAATAAATATATCAGGCCACAATAATTGTTTCATTAGAATTAATTTTAAATAAATGGAAGGTCACTGTTACGTTATACAGCTACCTATTGTACACTTCATATTAGTGAAACATTGAACAATACTCGTTTCTAAGAGAATGACTACAGATATCTGATACAGCTACCTGCAGAAGTACAATTTTAATTTCTGCAGAAGCTCTGATTAATGTCAACCCCGCTGTACAGATACTACACAACACATAACAGTTACAGGAAATCATTTTCAGCACTCACAGTCACAGACATTTTAATATCTCTTTTTACGACCCATATACAGTCACACTTCATGTTGTTTGATCTTCTAAGTCCTTCACAAGCCTCTTTGTGGTTTTCTGTGGGCAGGTGCGTTCTGGCTGCTGTCACTAGGGGGTGCTGTTTCATTGTTCATCAGATGCAGATGTGCAGACAGGAGGAATTAGGAATGAGGGACAGGGTTCCACTGCCATTCACAAAGCCACCTGTTCAGCTCACATTCTGAGGTGCAGGGTAACACTGACACGGTCAGCCAGAGCTTTAACCTGTGGCGCAGTGCCATGAGACTGCTCTGTACCCTGCTGTAGCTCAGTTACACACATGCCAACATTTATATTATAAAGGAAGCGTCAAGTGTGCAAAATAACCAGTAGAGTCAATATTAGAAACTGACACACTGAAGCAAATGAGCCAAAGAGAAACATATAAAGAATAAATATACGAAGAGTGAGAAGAAAATTAAAAATAGGGTTATTATTTACTCAACACTGTCATTTCAAAGTCATATGAGTTTCTTTTTTTGTGGAACACAAAAAGAGAGATATAAAAGAATTTTGCAATTACAATAAATGAGGTCTGAAGCTTCAAAACAGACATAAAAACACCATAAAAGTATTCAGAAGCCATATGAGAGACTGGTGTAAGGCGCAGACTGAGATTTAGTCATTAACCAGACTTGTCCGGTTCAACTCACTGATCCTGTCGTAGCAATTAACAGCTCACTGGAGGAAAATATCAATGAATAACGACTTCATTTCAGTTTGATCCTCACACAAAGCTATCATATGACTTCAGATAAATATAGCGGTGGCAAATTGCAGGATTTTTATGATATTTTTATAGTGCCTTTGTGTTCTTTTGGAAAGCTCCAGTCCCCATTCATTGTAAATTCATGAAAAACAACAACCACTATATTTGGTTTTTATGCAGGGAAAAAGAAAGTCATGTGAAGGTGGGTTAATCAAGACCATTTTAATTGCTGGGTGACCGATTCCTTTAAAACACACAAACTATTTGGGAGTGTAAAGGGTTTGGGTGAGAGAGACATTACAAATCATGTGTGTGTGTGTGTGTGTGTAGAGAGAGAGAGAGAGAGAGAGAGAGAGAGAGAGAGAGAGAGAGAGAGAGAAGAGGGCAGGCCTGGCAGGTGTGTGGTTCAGACTAGGGCTGCTCCACTGTTCTCAGTCCTCTGATCCCTGTAATTGAATTTACTGCACTTGGCCAGCCAACGCTGAGCATAAAGACTGTGCCACTTTTCTTGTGGAGTGCATTCATTTATGTGTGTGTGTGTATGTGTGTGCAGTGTGCTTGTTTATATGTGCAGACCGCCTCACAGTCCACAGTCCACAACTGTGGGCATTTAGCCGACCGCTGCTCTTACATTTACCAGGAAAACCAAACAAAACCAACAAGCCAAATGACAAAGCAATGAAAAGTGGGTTTGCTTTTGAATGGGCATATTTGATAGTCTGACAACCAAACTGGCTGTGAGTGGAACTATCATACCAATAGAGCTAAACATTTCATGATACCACATGAATAGCTTTTTAAGCACATTACCGATGCTAATTAATAATGGAATATTCTTTCATATCCAGATGTGAAGACAGGTTTTCCATATAAAGCTAAACAGAATTTTCTTCCTTATGAGTGCAGTCAAAGATCATTCAAGCAAAACTTCTTTCTAAGAACTGCTTTTATGTGTCAGTAAAGACTTGTGGAATCCATGCCACCTCAAATTAACTGTGTTATAAAAGCAAAAGGGAGACTAAACCTTCTAAGCTGTGCCTATATATTTAGTATATAGCACAGCCTTGAGTGCCTTATTGCTTTCATGAAATAGTTACCAAATGCTTATGGCCATTCTACATGTTATGTTATTACTCTACAAGTTATGTATTGCTCCACATGTATGTTATGTTAACAAATCTATGCTGATTTGAAAGATAGAGTGAACAATAGATACAGTGAGACAGAAGAGAGAGAGATAGAGAGCACTATTCTGATCTGTGAAGCAGCCATATGTCCTTCTATACTGGTCTTGCTCACTTTTTCATGTAAAACAAAAGGATATTTCAGGGATCTGAGACCCTTCAAAGGCTGATGGTTTTCACATCTATTTGTCGATGTATTATGTAAAAGCTTTTGTCTCTCATGCAAACGGTCAGGTGTTCTGAAGTCACGTTGCCATTTCTCCCTCAGGTCCCCAGAGAGCCTCCACTTCATTAAAGATTCATCAAAGAGACTCTGAGGCTCTTCCTCCATCTAGGAGTCCACAGAGCACCCAAGTCATCTTCACATTCATCTAGCCACCCGAGCAGAGTGAAGAACAGAGCTTTGCTCTGAAAAACAATACTGTTGGGAAGAACTGACAAGTCCAGCAGCCAAATCCATGTCCAGTCAGTGTGATTCTACTGTCTCGAAATGTAAGGGATGCTGCCATGACTTTTAATAAGCACCTGTGCATAAGAAACTTAGAAAAGGCATAACAATTAGTATGTTAATCTGTTAGAAAATAACATTTTTCTGTAAGCCTAATTGAAATTTCACTGTTCCAATGTTTTAATGGGAAAACATATATGCCCTTTAAAGAAAGCAGCACAATTAATTTGAATATGAACATGAAAGACTCTTCTGTAATTAAACAGGCTGCTTTGGAAACAATCCAGACACAGAGAGAGTGCAAATTTACTTCTTACATATGAGTGAATCTAGCTGAAGCTTGAAAGCTTCATCTGCATGACAGAAAGTGTAAAACATGAATTGGTAAAGCTTAATAAATATGTTAACATTTGAGAGAGAGAGAGAGAGAGAGAGAGAGAAAAGAAAGTAAGAGAGATTAAAGGAATAGTTCAGTCAGGAACAAATTCTCCTGTTACGGTACCTCTATGAAGCTTTTTTTGTCATTTTGAAGTTTGACAGCTCATGGTCACCATTCACTTTCATTGTATGCAAACTCAGGGTCCAATTTTGAAATTTACAGAAGAAAAGCTTAAAAGATTTGAATTGACATAAGTAAACAATGACATAATCTTTTAGGTGAACTGTCCCTTTAAATCTCAGTTATGATTTAAAGTCAGGAATGAATATTCAGTGGGTGGTTGTTGTCATTTAAGGCAAACATTCCTGCAGCACTGAGATGAGAAGGAGCGGCAGAGAATATATGTGCTAAAATAGACAAGAGAAGGCAGACGGTGAGTGTCCACATATCACTCAATCATCCGCTGAGTGGGTAACAGCATAACGATGTGCTAGATCAAGCCAACAGAGGGCACCAGCCCTCTGAAAGAGAGTGAGGTACTGCAGAAAGAGAGATATTACAGATTAGCATGCATTGTTTTTATGGGATCAATGGGAAAGACCAACTGTGAATCTGAAGATTGTAGTCTATGCTCAGACCTCATTTGCAGTCAGCACTATAAAGGTGACATTTTGATATGCTTTTTGAGGATGTACCAGGCACATAAAGCTCCAGAATATCCTTTTTCTCATAGGAGGGAAAATGTGTAGGCTAAGACAGGGTTTAACACATACTCAGATACATGCATGGTCTCTCCAATTTTTATTTCAAGTTTTTAAACTTTTCAATTTGGGTAATGGTCAAAACCTTCATAGAGATCCACTTTAACTTTTAAACAAATCCTGTCAAGTTAACACAGTAACTGATTAGATTAACAGTAACTGATTAGATTAAATATTGTCAATAGCACTGAAAGAGCAAAAAAAAAAAACCTTAAAAAAATACTAACAGTGTGCTGCACCAAATCAGAAGAGACAGGGCAGCTGATCAACATGTATGACTGAAATCAAATCCCCACTCATGACTCTTCTAAACAAACCCTGCATGATGCCCTGCACTCATTTCACACCTCAGTTTTGGGTCGTTACTGAAGAAAACCAGGCAGGCCAAAATAAGAAAGAAGGATTAGGAGTTGAGGCATAAATCGATGAGACATAATGGAAGACTAGAAAAAAGGCAAAGAGCTTCAATATCACAATCTGCACCTCTTCCTACACACACAAACACAACACACACCAACACGACTGGCCTGAATACGCCCTTAATCTCACACACAGGCCTGCAGCCAGGGCTGATTACTCTTCTTTTCAGGAAGGATTCATGCAGAAGGTGAATATCCAGCTTTAGAGAAAAGCTCTGGAGTGTTTACGCTGGGTCCTGCAGATGATGACCTACTGGTGCAGCTGACTAGATTAAGACATCCAGGCTTAAACTCAGACACTGAAACACACGCAACAGCACACATGCACTTTGAACTTTGCTTCTGCCTGTCTTCACTCCACCGGTGAATCAGTTTCATTACGGTTTCATTCCGTCACGTGACATGCTTGTGTGAACGTCAAAAAAGTGCATGGGAACCAGATGATAAGAACAAGTCTTACCCATTTCTTCCCTTACATGTTATTGCTACGATTTTGCTCTTTCGTAACTTAGGAAACTTGCTCTTTCGTAACTTACTTTATCTACCCTTACCAAATGTCTTCAAATGTGGCAATTGTTTACTTTATGTGGTATAGAGTTTTAAAATAATGTGCATGGCATAGCCCACATATATTTGAGTACATAGTAATAATCTGATCACAAAGTCTATGACATTTTTTATTTTGAAAATCTAGAGGAGATATGTGAGATTACTGGGCTTCTTTTTCAGGAGACAAATCTAAGAAGCATAAAACTTCTACTACTAAAGTCTCCAGCTGGTCTCTATTTAATCTTTTAGCTGCCTGTGAGAAATAATTGAGACATTACCAGGATTTTTCCATCCTACATATGGACAGTACCTCTCTCAGTTATAACCAGAAGATGTAGCTGAGCAGAATCCTTGAGTGAGACAGCTGAATATGGAAAGTGAGCACATCTGTCATGCCATGGCCCCTCTTCTCTTTACGGATGCCAATAACCTCCTGCTCTCTGGAGGACAGTTTTATGGCTGGAGCGAAGTGAACAGCAATAAGCGCTAATAGCTTCCTGTTTCCCCATATTCTGATCATGCCAGGCTCATTCAGGGCCACTTTGTATGCATCCATGCCTAGCTAGCAGCACATTCAAAGCCGAGAGTGTTGTCTTCTCCACAGATGGGCCTGTAGACTTTTACATGTGCTGTATGCATAATGCCCAGTTGGCTGTCCTTTCCAGAGCTCCTGCATCAAGTGATTGATGCTTTGCTGTCACCAGCCTTTGAGAATGCACTAAGCGAGTTGGTGTTCTCACTGCTCGGTCTCACCTGAAGTTTTTTCCGTTTTTATTTAAAAAGGGGGGGCCAAAATGAGATTTGCTTCTCCTCTCGGACCAAAGGAAGGGTAACACAGTAGGGTGTGAAAATAATGAGTTTTGTGTGGATTTGGGAACGATTTTGTAAATACAAGTGCAGGGGATGGGACGTCCTTGCACTAACCCAAATGTTTTAGGCCCTCCTGCCACTGAGTTGAGAACAGGGTGGTTGCAGGTGGTGCAGGTCTCAACAAATGAAGCCAGTAAGCTGATTTCCTCCCCTACGCACTTCTTTAAAGCCCTTGAGAGATACACTACTGTCTGGGGAGATACAGCTGGCTAAAGGACATATTCCTGGCTCAGGATCGGGTGTGAGTGTGCATGCATGTGGTGTGGGTGTAAGAATTGAGGGTATGATTTACTGCTGCCCAGATAATACAGTCCATAGAGGAATGTATGAAACGCTGAGGTAATTTAAGGCTAAAGGAAATAGTTTGCTCAAAAATGATTCTCTCACTTAGGGTTTTTTTGAAACTACATGACTTACTTTCATCAGCAGAATTCATAATGGATGCTGTCAAGTGCCAAAAATCACAATAATGGCACCACAGAAATTAGCCCATATGTCATGTTGTATGTATTTATACAGTATATTTTGCTCTCACATCTAAAGGAGTAAATGGGTGAACTAAACATATTTAGGTGAACTAAAAAGTTTAGCTACTATTTTCCTTTGTTACATTTCATGTGAAAACAGAGGAGGATTCTACACTCATGTAATGTACTGTAACATTGAGATCAACTGTAACGTCACATCTGTGCAATTAACTATATTTTCAATGCTAAGTATTTACTTTGATTTCTTTCAGAGCTTTTGGCCTTTGGTCAAGGTAGAACTGGAGGAAATCGACTGATTTACAAAGAACAAAACAACGGCATTCAAAGATTTACACAGACATTTGAGTAAAACATTGCAGAGTGAAAAATCGTTCCTCAACAATAAGCCACTTCAGGAAACGTGAAACACTGCATGAAACATAGGATTTATCCGCGCTGGTGTATTATTGCGTTCCGGATTGCCTATTGTGTGGTAAACAGTGTGAAAAAAACATGCAGTTCGCCTCACGGGGTGCAAATGCAATCTTGCGGAAAGAAATTTCTTTTTCCTCGCGTTTTTATTCATTTGTGTTTTTATTCATTCTGTACGAATAACTTATCTAAACATTTAAATGCTCAGTTTCGTTGCCAAATCTATAATCTGGCCATTTTTGAGAAAAAAGGCTGATTTCAATTAACAGAAATGTGTATGTAATTACAGAGCCTGTGTTAAGCTTTGGAATTGTCTTTTGTCTCCGAGCCTTGATTTATATTCAAAGGAGAACAATCGGCAGCAAATCTGCGGCAAACGTGTTGTACTCAGGGCCACAAATAGAGACCTAATCACAATAGCCATATGCGCCAACAGAAACGATAAGGACAAAGGACGCGGGCAATGAGAACATTTCAGATGTGATTCCGGGAGCACTAAAGTACCAGCTCAGCACTTCCTCTTTTCTAACTTATCATTCCTTGCAGTAAGTGCATAACCGTGATTCATACGGTAAGAACAGCCGGTATAAAAAGACGTTGAGGGCTCAAGGTAATGAAAGAAAGATGGATGTACAGGGATGTGGAAAAAGAGTGAGAAACAAAGAAAAATAAAAGATGGTCTCTTACATTTCAACTCCAGACGAATGAAATCCGTGTTCCCGAGGTTCTCCAGGAAGACGCCGTAGGGAGCAGAGGTCTTGAAGTAAAAGGAGATATCAGCACTTGTTTCTCCTTGAAAAGTGGAGAAGTGCAGATATGAGGACGGGGTGTTGAAGGACGCTGCATTCCAGTAGCTTCCTGAAAAAAACAAAGACCAGGAAGAAGCTTAGTTTCAACAATTCTGTAAGTGAATTCTGCACTCAGGGTTCTCAGACTGTGATTTGTGGATGGTTGAAAACTGACTGCAGAAAACTGTGTGACTGCAGAAAACTGTGTGAAAGTAAGCCTATTTCAAGACAATAAACTGAAAATATTTTTAACACTATTTTCAATTAAGTCATTGTTTTGAAGTAGCTGGTGGTCTGCCACTGCTATAATCCAGATGAAGAACATCATTTGTATATTTTTTCATACAAACATCTTACGCAAAAAAATTGCGAAATTAGATAATTGCGTTTTTCTAATTCAAATGACTTCAGACTCTAAATTAAAAAAGAAAATCAAAGAGTCTGAAAGAGACAATATTATGGCTGTAATACTGAGGATACAATACAGATAAATTCAGATGTATGAATGAACTAGGGGTTCATGAACTGCAAACATTTCAGTTTGAGGAGGTCATTGTTGGTTCTTAAGGGGGTTGTGCTACAACAGGTTAAAACATCATGAAATTCACAAACAACTATATCTGACACAAAACAACAATGTAATGCCCATCTCATTTTGTTTTCTACACATTGACCACTAGAAAAAAGACATGAGGAAGTCAACAATTTAATCATACAAGTCAACTGTTCTCTACATTTCTACAATGTAGAGAACATTTGTAAATAATAAATTATATTAATAATAAATTTTACACTGGTTCTTGGTTTCTTGTTTTGATTACAAGTTTAATGTGCATGTAAATTTGGAGACAAGATTAGGGAATCTGCTTTTTCAAAAATAACATTGTTTGGAGTGTGCCATTCAATGCTTTAGTAGTTCTTACCATTACTGCAATGAATATTGTCTGTGGCAAAGGGGAAATAGACGTCTCTTGCCCAAGAGTCATTTCAAAACCAGCTTGCCAACATCTCCCTCTTCCACATCCTCTCACAGTTTGACCCCCACCTACCTTGTAATAGAGGTGCTTCAAATCCCCACTTAGTTGAGGGGAAGAGACCAAAATAAAGTGTCATGTGTCTCGACATGTTAAGTGGTGTGTTTCAGGTTATGGAGGTATTTTGGGTAATAGCTGAGCTCAGGGATAGAGCACAAGATCACTCAAAATCAGAACTAAGCTTGAGTTAAGCTTGCGGTCAGCTCAGAATATCTCAGAGGGAGATTTTTGGACATCTTCTGTGCTGCCCTTGCAAAAAATAACAATAGCTTTCTTCCCCAATATTTTATAAATTTTATTGAAAGTTGACAATCTACCACAAACTACCATATTACTGCAGTACTAATCTGTAGACCAAGCCACACTCCAGTTGTGACTCAATTACTACAGAAAATAAAAAAAGTGCAGTGTTACAACTGTACATATGAATTACCACACTTATACTTATACACACATATACTGCAGTCCTGTCCATGAACCCAATCTATGCATCTGTACTGCAGTTACTGTACTGTATACTGCTGTATCCACAGTTTATTTTCTCATAATACAGCACAGCATCAATGTACTACACAAAACTGCACTTGTTTCTGCATAGATTGCAGTACTACTAATCATACCGCAGCTCATTACTGTACAGGTGGTATTATTGAGTAGATGTATGCGTGGGAGACAGTAAAAAAAATAACTTGTGGCGTTCTCGTGTTTGGTGCCGAGTTGAAATATCTCGCTGTACAATTAAAACAGCATTTGCCTCTCCGCCTTCTGGTGTCTAATGTTTAAGAGCCACTTTCATTTAAAAATGCACTACTGTTGTAATAAATAAATGGAAGAGCGTCTGACTGAAATGATATGCTGCTTTGTTTGAGATACTGGCTAAATACTAAAACACAAACAGGGCGTGACAGGCACACTTTGCAAACTTGCACACATGCAGACAGACGCCTATTAATAATGACTCATGTGGCAGAGATCAGTTTTAGTTCAGACTTTTACTGTGGCTGTGCTTTGAATCAGGGCCTACATAATGTTGCCTCTCTCTGCTGTAATGTCATGCATTAAACAGAAGTGTGCAGAGAGGAAGAGAGCAGACAAGAAATAATAAAAAAAACCCAGGAGGGAGAAAAATTGAATGTGATGGACAGGAACATTGTGACAACAGGAGGGAAAGATATTAGCGGACAAAAGAGAGGAAGAGAGAGATTAAAGTATTGTTTTATTTCAGTAGAACAATACTTTGTATTGTTCTGAAAGATACTTGAAGATACTTGCAACATACTACATTAACTCCACATTAAATAAACCAATACTTTGTTGCATATTTTAATTTTTTTATAACAAAACTCATGCCTTGTAACTAATTACTCTGGAGCCACAGGAAAATTATGCCTTTGCACACTGACAACATGGCTAATGGCACCACTAGAACGCAACATAGTCCCAAGCCCTTTAGCAGCGACTATTACCAGCCGTGACATCAAAGGCAGCACACAGGAAAAAATGTAAGTCCATTTCATGCTTTTAAGAGCTCTCTATAAAGGGGGAAATGGGTAAAATATCAACTGTAATTATATTTGTGATTTATGTTGTTTGCAAAAGAAATAAATTTTGTCTGAATGCATGACTATTTTTGAGTGCATGTGAATCAATCGACTGATTCAAACTGCACTAATGGTGCTTTGTTTTTGGGTACAGACAGTGAAGAATTCGAACAGGAAGGTATGTTGTCTATTGTCTTTAAATGATTTTTGGTACCTAGTCTTTTTATGTCACTGTTTACAATTGAACAGTCGCAGGCAAGCAGTCAAATTTCTTATACCATGTTACTGTGAAGTCAACAAGCAAACATGTTTCACTGCAACTGCATCAATAAGTCAGGTACTGCCACCTTTTCTTCCTGACAGCCACCTATCCCAGAATTCTAAGCGCCTTCTATACAAATACAAAGCTGACAAATGTCACCAAATGTTTCTTCCCTTTTAAGCACAGAAAAGTCTGCTTGTACTGTCAATAGATCCCCAAGTACCACACGAAGGAGAAATGGAAAGGAGCGTGAGGCCATAAGGGAGGTCTGGGTTTATCACTGCAGCACCAGGAACATGTCTGCATCCAGATTATATTGAAGCTCGCTGAATGAAAGACTGTTCTTTAGTCTGTCCATTAGCACCCAGTGTTCTTTTATGTACCCACTTATCAGACATCAAATTTGTGGATTGTTCAATTGGCGGCAATGTTTTTATAGCAAGACACCTGACAGATGGAGGCTGACTGAGTGCAGCTCCTACCTAAAACAAACTCAATATTGACCCTGAAGATTCATGTCTTCAACACAAGGCTAAAATATTTCGTTTAAAATGGAACATTCCACTGGTCATCTTAAAGCATCTCAATTTCACGCATGCTACTTCTGGTTAGTATTGTTTTTAAAAGGTTTGAGTCCAATGTCCAAGTATAAAAGTTATTTTTTTGATCTCATTCAATCAAATTTGCAGTGCTCTTCAGCTGTAACAAACCTGAATGAATACTTGAACCCTTCTTTTGCATTTCACAACAGGAAAACATGAGCAGAACTGTTCGGCCATAAAGATCCTATAATCTTGAGCACTTCAAAAAGCAAATCTGGTTAACACTGATGCATAACACTTAAAAGGTATTAGATTGAAGGAAAGCTTAGCCTCTTAGAAGACAAACAGATGACTCCCTACTTTAGATTAGCCAAAGGTTAGTATATTACAGATGACAAAATATCACAAACACATACTGATTATTAGTATGCTGACTGTGCTTTCCTTATTGCCAAATGTTTCATTCAGCTAACATACTCCCCACACCAAATAAGAAAACTTTGTTATAACAGCAGTTCTTTTGATCAGCACACAGGGTAAAAACTGCTCCTCAGAGCAACCGATATGAGTCATATCTTTAGAGAGATGGGGGCTTTAAATGGGAATGCATTGGCACACGTGGATACAAGACTAGAGGCAATTCCAGGCCAAAGCCAAGAACACAGATGCTACTGGTAGGCTGTAAACACAACCACACATACCCTGTTTTGTAATCTTAACCATACCAATCCTAAGTGATTAACCGAGGTGGTAAATAACACTAAGTACTAGGCAACAGGTAATACAGTACAAAAAGGAATTTATCTTAACTACTGCAAACCTTCTGGAGTTTTGGAGTATATATATATATATATATATATATATATATATATATATATATATATATACACATATTTAATTATTCACAATTCAATATGACATGCAACTAGCATTGATGCTATGTTTTTGTGTGTGTGTGTGTTTGTAAAGCTGCTATGAATCGATGTGCATTGGAAAAAGTGCTATGCTATGCTATTAAAACCAACTAGAATATGCGTTTGGCACAATACGGGTGGGAAAATGATGGCAGAATGAAAATTTTTGGGTGAACTGTTTACTTCTGAGTGGCTTTGTGACTTTATGGTCAGTCTATTAGGAGCAAATAAATATTTAGAAATGCATCTCCCACTGAAAGTATTTAGTCAAGAAAATATTTGTTTTTGCTTTTCAATATGCTTTAGGGTTTTTTACACTAAAACCAAGATGAAGGAAAGCAAGCGAGCAAGTCTCTGATGAGCACAATGCTGTTGAGGTGAGGTGATAGAAGTAAACATGTGACTGAAATCTCATTTATCAGCAGCACAGATGCTGTTTACTTTACTCAGACCCTTAGGAGTGTGATGGGGCTGAAGTGTGTTAACAGGTGCCAAATAAGGAGGCCCAAATGTAAACAGCCCAGCTGAAGTCACAGAAGAGTCACTGATGATCAAAAACTGCATCTTGATAATCTTGGGTATCTGGATTATTAGTTAGAGTGATTATATTGTTTCATCTTCTCATCAATCAAAAAATAAATGCAAACTGTTTGATGGGTTTAATGATAAAAGCATAATGGAAGTGAAACAATAACAGGTCTACATGAAGGTACTGCAGAATTACAGCGTATTGTCTTTTGTATAAATTGTTATTAGTATAACAATTAGTATAATTTCCTATGGTTTTGAATATACTGTGTTCTTATCTTGACCTTTCTTAAGTTCACCTAAAGAACAAGGAAAACCATTTTAAATAATGCTTAAAAATACTTAAAGGAAACATAATTGAGAACTCCATTAACTCTCTTGAGCTATGACAGAATAACTCAGAGCAATAAAACATTTCCTCTGGGTGAATAAACATGATTAATGTCAAAAGTTTCCTTGCATTTGCTTATTGACTGAGAAACAGTGCCGAGAAACAGTGAGAAACAGTATCTTAAATATTACTTTACAACTTTCCTTACATTTACATTTTTCTAGATGCAAAGCTTTGTTTATTCTCAAGTTTAAATATGATTTTGGATCTGATGTTTATGTAACACGTTATCAGTGGCATTCATGCAACGGAATTGGAAACAACACACGATGTATGAACCTGTGAGGAATATTTACTTGATTCGATGATGCCATTTGCAGATTCTGTCTGAGCTCAAGCAGTCACGGCAATAAAGCCAAACTCTCAGTATGGGGTTCAGCAAAACACACCAGTGTCTGATTATTTGGCCCTCTTTCATTATTGCAATCGTGTTGATGCTATAGCGGTGAGTGGGTGCACATTAGACCACTCCTGTGCTGGCTGGCTGATCAGAAGCTCTCTCAGGCCTCTATTAAACAGTGGGCTCCTATGAGACAAAGCACAAAAACTTCACTCATGCTTTTTATTTGACATTCACAGAGCAATTGCTGCTTCTTTAAAGTCATCTTTCTCTCTTCCATCTCTTTTGTCTTTAGCACTGGGCAAGTGGCCCTCGACTACTTCAACTGTATGAGCCACACATGTAAACACAACACAGGGATAAGTACAGGCAGAGTGAACTCCAAAAGTCCAAGAGTTCACATTGAAAATCTGGGTTTCAAAATTCCAACCAGGAACTGAACAGAAAGTTTTCATTTAAAATGTTTCAAACTGTTTTATTTAAAAGTTTTAATGAATAAGAAATATTTAGGCTTACATTGATCTTCAAGATCAAATGTAAGTAAAATTGTCGCACTGACCTTGCTAACTTTGTGTACAAAAGGTCAACAAAACCGACTGTGGCACTTAAAGGCAGGACAGGTGATTTTTTGTTATGCTGCTTAAAGGTCTCTTCACATCCTGACAAAAGTCACTAAGTAAAGTGGTTTGAATATATTTATATACATATATATCTTCTGTGGAAGGCACAGGACCCCAACATGTTCATCCAATCATTGCATTTGGTCCGAGATCATGCTGGGAAGTTTCAGTGCATGCTGTCATTAAAGCAAAAGGGAAAACATTAACAATACTCACTAATATTCTAAGAATCATGTTATTTTTAATAAGACTTTTCATTTACATTATGCTGATTAACACATTTTCAATAGTAAACTTTTGGAACCCAGTAAAACAGGGTTTTAACCTTTAGTAAACCTGCTATTTGTATAAACTAGTAAAATTTACTTGTATAAATCTGTGAACCTGTGTAATTGTTTTTAGTTTCTAAGTAACATTTTTATATGTCAATAACATTAGCTAACATTACTATTTTACATAATCCCTTACTGTTCATTACTTAGACTGCTAGAAATTGAAGTCATCACTAAATATCTTAACAATGGAAGAAAATTCATTGTTTTATATAGCCAACTGCACAGACCCCCTTAGAAAACCTTTTAACAGAAACCCCTAGGATTAAAAACTTTTATGCTAAAATGCAACCATGGCAGAGCCAAAAAGCCAAAGCAACACTATTTTTACCATGAACACTGAACAATATTATATTGACAAAGGGCCAAGGTAGAACATCAATTGATAGAATCAGGTAGAATCATTTTGCACTCAGTCCTTCCAGATGTTATGAGCTCAGGTCATATCCTGGCGGTCAGGAAGCATTAGAGTCAGTTATACTGGATTACATGGTGTCAGTTCCCTGACATCTGATTGACAGATCAGTAAGCCAGCCTGTTGTTGACTCTGGGTGCTGTTACCTGCTGTCAGTCTTTATGATATTCCTGTATGGTGACCATAAAAAGACTGTTTTCTATAGTGTGTTCACAATGTCAAATGCCTGCGATGAGAAGTGTGGATTGTAGCCTAGAGATAACAACAGCTTTGGATACTTAAGGGTTAAATCAAGCTAAAACCGCATATGCTGGATCTTATACAATTAGGGTCTAGTGTTTAAATATATATCATCAGATGTAGCCGGTCCCCACAGGTATTATTCCTAGTATTGCTTCTTACAATGTGTTGCAAAGCATCATGGGACATAATATATGATGTGTAATAGGTGTATATGGATGGTGTCTGGTGTATAATGTCGACACAAGAAAGCAGCACAACAGTAACTGCTATAGTTCCTCAGCTACAGCTTTTATATTGGAAATTCAATGAAACCTGCAGCCTTTCACATCAAAGCAAGTTCTCCACAGTGAGACAAAATGACTGTGTTTCTCCTTGCTTACCCTGAGGGCTGACCCTGAAGTGAGAGACAGAAAAAGTGTGTTTTGGAAGTGCGATTGGTGTGGGGTAGGTTTGTACAGAATGGTTTTCTAATGGATTTTGTGATCCTCAGTATTTAAATGTATTTGAGGTGACCCTGCTCTGACCCTGCTCTTCTTTATTTTCCAACCCCTGTTGGTGAGGTTGTAGAGGAATAGAAAGATCTCGCAAAGAAATGTTTTGTTCCTTCAAATTTGCTGAAATGTCAAGTATATTATTTTTGATCCAGGCCTTCTTAGCATTTGAGGCTGATTTAGGATTTGCATTAAAAAACATAACGGTTGTGATCTAAACAGACATTTGAGGAGCTCACCCAAAAATGAAAAATCTCTCATCATTTACTCACCCTCAGTATAAACCTGTTACATATGAAATTCTTTTAGTGGAACAAATAAATAAAATATTTAGTAGAACACTTTTCTGCTATTTTGATGCAAGACAAGCATAAAGTGACCAAAAACAACATTAAAGTACTCTAAAAGTAGGACATATGACTCTGAAGTCTTCTTCTGTAGCAAACCATAGCTTTGTTTAAAGAAAACACTGATATTTAAGCACATATTTACTTATAATCGTGCCTCACAGACAACCCTTTTAAATTTTAATTATAAATCATCCATGGATGACTGAGCTTGCTAGTCCAGACGCATGACCTAAGCTTTGTTAAAAACACATATTATTTACTAAATACTTTAAAAGGCTTGTCCCACTGTGCCATGATCTTGACTGCTTGATCCCTATAATCCAGCTAAACCCTCCTCACAAGGCAGGATTCATTTTTCTGCTCATCTTTTATTTGACAAGATTTGTCGCAGTGTGAGTCCAGCAGATGGCACCTTTACAAAAGACCGCTGGAATGAAGGTCATTAAAAAGTGTTTACTGGTGGCACAGTGATGAATCAAACAGAACAATGTCAGATTTTTACACTTGTCTCATTAACTATGATAGTTAACCTTTGTCTGGTTCGAGGGCAGGCGTACAGAAACCAGTTGTCTACACCATGACCTGATTAATGCAAATAAAATTGTTCGCACATAACCACAAAGCTCTTGAGAAACAAACATTGTGTTTAGAGAGAAGATCAGAATTTTCTTTGCTGTAAAGAAGCATGGAGGAGGAGATGGACCCCTGCTGTTTACAATCTATGCATTATGATTCATTTTCCTCATAAATTAGGAAACTGTCATTTGTTATTACAAAAGTTGATATCGAATTTCATCAAGAGCTTTCAAACAGCTGTGCTTCTGTGTTGTTTGCACAAGCACCCAATGGAACCTCTCTATGTCAAGAGCAATCTAGAATATGATTACAACTGAGTCATAGGTAAATTTATATAGTGTTTCAGTTAGAAATGTAATTATTTTTTCCATGAGTTCGTATTCTGGGGCCCAATGAAGGAAATAGTTTCTCTTGAGAGATGCAAAAAAAATGACTGAAAAATAAACAAATGAGCAGATTTTAAAATGCAACCATGTTCCTGTAGCTCAGTTGGTGGAGCATTGCACTAGCAGCTCGAAAGGTCATAGGTTTGATTCCCAGGGAACACGTACTGATAAAATCTTGTCACTTTGGATAAAAGTGTCTGCCCAATGCATAAAAGTAAATGTACCTGCTTAAACTTTGTATTATTATATCCATTAATATTTAGAACAATCAAATATTGGTGATATTATGAGTAACAAATAAAAATGACAAAAATAAATAATAAAAAAAAATACATACCCAAAATAGGCACAATAATAATTTGAAGTATGGGAAATTGTATAAAGGCAGCTCAGGTTATTTCAGCTTAATAAGAGACTGTCTCACCTGCTAATAAGCATTAGAGTATGTTCCTGAGGATGACATCATAAACAGCAGGCTGCCTTTTCAGCTGCAGACACAGAAACCTTTCATAGTAATTCACTTTAAGTGTCTAATAGGCCCAAGGCTCAGGGTGATATTTATAGATTTCACAGGCATTGTAAAAGTGACACATCCGTAGTGGAGATTGAATGGCAAGCTTAATGCTTCTTCCTGACTTTAATTGATCTGATACAGTTAGAGCCTGGTACTTTCTGGGAATCTGGGCATGCGACAGCCATCAGAGCCTGAATTAGGCCGTAGTTAGTCTCCAGGTGCAAGCCAATCACAAATGCATGAAAAACTGCACAGAGAACATCACCATGGTCCAATGACTCTGTAACTAAGCAACACTGAATGTTATCATCCCCAATGATAATTTACTGACCTATCTAGCCGGAATCTGTGCACTTGCAACTATTTCTGATGAATCTTTTCATCCCCTTTTGCCCACACCTCCGGTTTGCATCACTTCTGGTTAAATACTAGCCAAGCAAAGAGAGAGTCTGTGATTTCTGCTTATTTCATGGTAGTTTGGGCACAGGAAGTTGGGAATTGAGGGGACATAATAGTTCAAATGATTTTACTGTTTTCTGGACTGCAGCATGCATTTCCATCCTGTAATTAAGTTGTTGAAGCCCTGGTAAAGTTTTATTCTTTTTTTGTTGGGCACTAAGACAAAATGCAGCATATGCCAAGGAACTTTGGCTTTATGGGACAATTTCCCAATAATATATTGAATCTAACTCAAGCCATTCATATTGTGTGCTCCTTCAATGAGATAATCATTAAAACCCTAAACAGTCGATGCTGCTACCATGCCCCCAATTGCACTGTGCTGAACTAAATCTGAACTAAATCTTAAACTGTGTAGCTGTGCAAAATTCCATTCAATTTCGCCGTAGTTAGAGCATGACCAATTGATCGGACTCCAGGCTGACCCCAAACTTAAGTTTTAATAGCGGCTAATTCAACATTTTTGCAATGAAGACGGAACCACCTATCGGCGATGTAGCTCAGTTAGCCATGAAATGCCTCGATACAAACCAATTGCAGTGTAGTTATTCGTGACCCACATAATTCCATGCAGAGGGCAAGTCTTATCAATCAAAACCTATATAGAAAACTATTCAGATGTGAAAGGCTTAATGCATCGTAATGAGACGTGTGCAATATTTTTCGCATCTCGTGAAATAGCCACCACATTGCACCCGGCGCATTAATTTATAATTTCAACCCACTGCTTAGTTAATAATACAAGATGGCAATATCGTATTCCTCTGTCACCGATAGGTTATCTATCTCGATTAATTTGCAAACCAGCCAGTGGTCTGAAACTGCCAGTCTGAAGCCACAGTATATCATAGCCAGGCAAGCTGCATCATTAAATCATCATTTGTTTGTTATCTTTATTTTTTCTTTCTCTTTGATATTAATGAGTATTAATTATGCTACCTGCCACATGATGATGGTGTTTTTCCCAGTGGCACAGCAATAAAGACTAATTTTATCTACATAAATGAGAAAAAGTTTGTCTTTGGCTGTTTGGCTGATGGTTTCAATTAGTTTTGATTTCAACTGGCTGCAGAACAAATGTTAGGGAACAATCTGAATTTTACCAAACTGATTTTGGTGGCTCAAAAATGACATAGCTACTTCCCAATGCTTATTATTAAATTAAAATATATATATAGACTGCAGGTCTAAGGCTCTTTAAAGAACAAGCAAAGATTTTTAAGGATTATTATCTAAAATAAACTAATCTAACCTAATCAATTAGTAAAGAGTAACATTTATAATTTTATGAATTATAAAGCTTTACAGCTGCATTGGTTCCCTCCATTATTTTCTAAATAAGGCTCTGATAACCACACTGCCATTCAGTCTAGCATTATGCATTCAATTACTTAATTTTGAGACTTTGCAGTAAATAAATAATGAGTGCAAAACTCTTTAGGGGATTGCTGGACCCATGTTGAGAGGCATTTGCAGATTTGAATAGAAACCCAAAGGCAGCAAGACCACCATTATGCTCTGCTGCTTGCTGCATGCCCACAAGGGCCTCCCGGGTGGGGTGTAGCCTATCCAGAGGCCTATAACTTTCTTCTTGTGCGGATACAGGCAGCTAAGAGCAACATTTATATGCTGCATTACCATAGTGAGGCTACCATGCTGCATTAATGCGCGGCTGGTCCTTTCCTTCTCCAGCTTCATGAATAAATGAGGAAATGAATAAATAATAGCAGTTTCAGTGCTGTGTGGTGGGCACTAGCCATGATTTGTGGGACCCCTGATGAGCATTGATTATGTTTTCAGAACAGGAAGTGCTGCATTTTATAAGTGGCTCCATGCAGCTTCTGACTGGCACAGGCTACTGTGCAATTGAAATGCAGAAATGGGAAAAATGATTATTTAGTAGAAATTGTTACCAAAAGACTGGATTTTTACTAAGATTGTTCCCCTGGTGTAATTTGGGTGTACATGTCTTGTAGCAAAAATATATTTTTAACAATAACACATTGACCTGGTCTGATTTTGAGTCTTCAAGCCACATAGCCTATCCTGTAATCCCTAATCCTCTGTTGGAACAGTCTGTGTCTTTCTGTAAAACGTTTAATTATATTTTAGCAATTTGATCAATAAAGCAGGTACACACATGCAACTGTTAGCTAACAACTCATTTTCTCTCTCTTGTGAGACATGTACGCATTGCAACATTTAAATTTCACTTACTTTCACCATATATCAAGCATTATTAAGCAATAAAGAATTCCACTCAGGTGCGCAAGCTGACATTTTGGGTGGCATTTGCACACCCTGGGATGGAACACCCGCAGTACACCAGTGTGCAGGAGAAACAGAACAAATAGCTTTTTCAGCCACAGGTGTGCTGGGACAATAGGAAGGGAAAAGAAGATGACAGCTGACGTTCTTGTCAAACAGGTGAGTGTAATCAAATGCACCTGATCTAAGTAATAAGCCAGATGCAATTAACAGGAATAATGAGGCATAAAAATGCAACGTTTCATGTGGTGAATATGGTGGGGGATGACTTCATACTTTACCCTTGGGTTCTCTGACTCGCTCTGGTGGAAGTTGGGTATTTATAATTGAACCCGGCTCATGGAATAACGACACCACTAATAATTTGCGGTATCATTTGTACCTACAGCTCACCTCACATTCACTCAGAGAGAAATCTAAACAAAACACTGTCTGATTTTATCTTATTTTTATTACGATAGCATGCTGGCTGATGGGACTGATTAAATATGAGTGGTAGGGGGCCTATGTGGTATATACAGCTGCTTAAAAAGCCTTGATTTGGGATCACAGCTCCAGTTTAATAGCGTAACATGGAGTGATTTGAGAAGTTAGGATTATATTAGGTTACCTTTAGTTTAAGTTATCTGTTTAAAGAAGATGCCCTTTTGTAATTAGATTATTGCGATATATTTTAAGAATGCATTTTTGTGTGAATTGCATTGACATACTGCAGCGGTTTGATTGTGTGCTTGCTCTGAATAGTATGTAAACAACACTGCATTATTTAAGCAACTTAATCAAGCTCTAGAGCTAAACAATTACACATCTATGCTCTGTTATTTGTGTATTCACACAAGCTATAATTTTCTCTGTCGAAGCTAAAGAACTTAAAAAGCTAAAAAAAGAAAAAGACTTACGGTCTCCATAGCAACTGAGAGGCCCCACCGTAAGTTTGGCCTCTGAACCGGGTCGATTTGTGTCCCCGACAGCCACTTGGCTGACCGGTAAGTGGTCTTTATACACTAGTAGTCCAGAATCGTCCCTCCTGCCAAACAGGATAGTTCTTGATCAGTACAAACCAACAGAGAAACATGTTCATAGTTGTGTTACACGTGTTGCTTAAAAAAATTGCCATTTAAATGACTAACAGCACCATGTTTTTATTCAATGTTTATTCAATGTCGTCTTACGAAAGTAAAAACACACTGACATATCATCATGCTATTCTTTCACTCAATGTCTCCTTGTTGACATATTTGATAAGATCATTACAGCAATTAATGAAATAACTGCTGTTTTGTTTCTTAAAAGGCTCTCTGACATTTATGGTTAGCTCTTTAATGAAGGCAATTCAATTTGTTTAATGACTGGAAACCCTCATTCCTCGAATTATCCCAAATTAATAAACATTAGTGCAAACACACACAAACGCACAAGCACATGCACAAGCACAAGCACATATATGTTGGCATATGTGGTTTATGAGGACGTTCCATAGAAGTAATGGTTTTTATACTGTACAATTTGTATGTTCATCCTATAACCATAACCCTCACAGAAAGCCTTTGGCTTTTTTAATTAACAAAACAAATCACCATTTAGTTTGTTTTTTAAGTGATTTAGTTTGAGGAACACAGGAAGTGTCCCCATAAACCATGTTTACATCGTTATACACGTTATACACACACACACACACACACACACACACACACACACACACACACACACACACACACACACACACACACACACACACACACACACACACACACAGAGTGAAAACCCCACAGGTACAGGCAACAGGGCAATATGTGCATTATCTTAATATCATCATCTATTACAGCACCAATACAACTGCAAAAGTCATTTAAAAAACAATTATGTACTGCAAACCTGTAGGGAGAAAAACAACATCAACAATGTGTTTGGGACTGAAACCTGCCGCTTTGAAATCCAGTCCTAATTTGTATCCATTATGCATGGTGGGTAGGTTTGCCTGGGGTTTATGACAAGTGGCAAGAGTATCACAACAACACACTGTCCATCTGTGCATGGGCCATTAACACACATACTGTGTGCTCAACTAAACCAGTAACTGAAGGGACAAATCCAGCTCTCTGGTTCTGCACTGACCGACACTGTTTACCACAGGAAAACAGCATTAACGGATGAATTCTAACCCCTTAGAATAATAAATCCTGTACAAACAAACACAATGTAATAATCGTTGTACTGTATATTTACACTAACACAATGAGCCCTGCCTAACACATTCAGAAAGCCTGTTTGATTATTACATTCCAACTGCCCAATTCACTTCCTGGAGCACCAGTTGTTGCTAATGGCTAAAGCCAGGGGTACGTTTCGTTTTTTTCTTTTCATTTCGTTCCATCAGCAAGGTGGTGGTAAATGTGTTAGACGTGCAAAAATGGAAATAGATAAACAGATTTTTAACATCTGACTGGTATTAATAGGAGCTGTATAAAGACCTATTGGAAAGGATGTTAATGAATGCATCTCAAAGCAACACACACCCACATGTATGACACACAATTTGATGATGAGAACACATGACGAACGACCTTGTTCCCCTCCTCTGCAATATCATCCACAGCCCTTTAGGTAATAAAATCAACAGACATACCAGACTCAGCTTTTGTGGAAGGAAATATCAGAGTTTGACTCCATATAAAACGGTCTATCGGCACAATGTTTGCTATTTGCACTGGGTCGAGACAACCGCGTCATGTCACACACTGTTGTACAGTGACACAGACAGGAACATGACATGGTCTTCTCTCATGAGTTTGATTGGTGGGCTAAGAAGGTCAAAACATTTTTCTCGAAAACCAATAATTAGCTGCAGACTTTGGCGATTGCCATGGGAACATCATGCTGTCACTCATCCCTTCAGATAATGCGATGACTTACCACTGCTTTTGGTCAGTGTCGCAGTTGCAGTAATATTTGGAGTCGGTGCAGTTGCGCTCAATGCCGCACGCGCATTTCTGAATGCCGGGCCCGGAGCCGCCCCAGTAGAAGTGCTTCTCGTTACCCCGGCCAACCCACCATGTGTAAGGTGTTCCATCTGCAAACATTTAAAGGAGATGGTTAGCACAGCAGCACTTAAATGGTGTGTTTTACAGTAAGTGGCCAGACATTTCCTTAAATAATTCCTTAATTTCCTTAAAGCTCCATAGAGACACATAACACAGGTAAGTAAACAATGACAGAAGTTTCATTTTGGAGTAAACTGTTTATTTAAAGATACCTACAGTATGTAAGTGACATACAAAGCAGTGATTATCAGTTTTTTTTTTAAATAAAACAAATCAGTGAAAAAACAAAAAAACAAAAATGCAACACTGTGGGGTTTTATATAAAACCAGTTACATGAAGGTTAGTAAAGAAAAAGCAATAAAGCTACTTATGATAACATTTTTTTTCCAAGTAAAATGAAATCAATTTTAAACTGGATTTATTTTGGTGTCAAAAGCCTGCCAGTAAAAATAAGTATGTGCACGCATTGAGAATGTATTAGTGCTTGTTTCACAGATCTATCAGGAGTGAATCTCTGAACAGCTGTTTGACAGATGCTTATATCATGCAGACAAAAGTAATTACAATGCTTCAGATTTGCAGAGTACTTTACACACAGAGGGAATTAGTATCTGTGGCTACATTGCATTCAGTAGCATTAACATATTGCTCTTTGGTAGTATATGTGGAGCTCTCTGTTCAGCTACACTGACATTGAAGAACTGATGTGTGTGCTAATGTCCACAACTGCATGCACAGAGTGTGTAGAATTGGGAAGTGTGCCAGAGGTGTACACATGTGTTTGTGTACACAGACAAGATTGCAACTACAATATACACATGCATTCTGTACAAACGTATGCATGCACACAGGTTCACAGTGTTAATAGTGCAAAGACCGACAATTGCTGCTATAAAGTGACATTTTGTGACAAAAATAATATTCACTGGTATAACTTAACATAAGCTAATATATTATATATATATATCTATATATATTTATATATATATATTATATATCTATATACTATTACCTATTTTTTTAAAAAAAAAAAAATATATCAAAAAAAAAAAAAAAAAATATATATATATATATATATATATCTTTAACTTACATAAAAATTATTTAGATGCATAAAACATTTAGATTCCACCACTTAAACTACATATTTAGCTTACATTGTGATGATAAACTTTTTTATAGTGCTTGTGTGATTGTACTGCTAATCTGACCACCACACAATCACATACTTTGTAATGGCATATATTATATACTTGGAACTTTGCAATCATTCAGAATTAAAACACTTATTTGAATTAAATGACACATTTCTGGCTGCTATAGTCATATCTTTGAGAGTCTAATTGCTTAAAACAAGCTCTACTGCACAATGTCGCTCCAGGAGAAATAGATGCAAGTGTGTTTTGTGATCAAGCTCTACGCAGAGGCTTTATGTTTGACTACATCTGCAGCTTCCTGCTTCCCTGGCCCAGTAAAATGGAAATTGTGCTTCCCAGTGTTTCAGTATGGGTTACTGTACGTGTTTGATCAGCTTTAAGTCTCCGCGGAATTTCCAGAAAACATCTCATAATTATCAAACAATAAAATTTAGCCACAGCCGATCAGCTCTGGGACTTTCATCTCCAGCACACTTAATTAGCACCGAAGACTCCTGCTATTTCACGTTTGGGGTTGGAATGAAGACCTGCACGTTTTAGACCGAGCCTGACAGTGCTGATAGATACGGGAGGGACCCTGCACATGGTGACTGCAGGCAGGAAACAGGCAGACAAGCTGGGAGCCAGCCAATCCCCTCTCCCTCCCCCTCCCCCTTTCCCCAAGTGACTGATGAGAAGCCAAGCTAGAAACAGCAGTCACACCGAATAGGCATGAATGACAAGAATAAATGAACAAACAACAGAGAAAAACAACAACTGTGGTGATGGACAGACATTATAACAGATGGTGAGTGGTCTCTGACATGCTCTGTAGAGTTGGAACTTGTGAGAAGAACTTGGACCAAAGAATGCTGGGATAGATGCAGGTGCATAACAATTAAACGCCCCCCATAGACACGTGCACACCCTTGCATGGCTCATCTGGACTTCTGGTGAAGATAGAAGAGGGACACAGCAGGGGTCTGTGGTGATTTGTGGCAGGAAGTGTATGCCTCATTAAACTCCAAGGCCAATAGAGTTTGTTCCACCAATGTTATCTGCATGGGCTGCTTCCTGTTTCCCCTCACCTCAGTTTATTCCAGGCTCAATCAATAACGCCACTCACTCCAGGCTGCCTCACAGCCACTGAGCCAGGCTAATTTAGGAGGAAGATGGAGCTCTTTTGGAACTGCTGCTGAGGTCTGAAACTCTAAGTTGATCTCGGCTTTGTAACTGAAATCCAGAGTTTGTTAAGCAGGTGTAAACAAGAACAGGAATCAACTCTTGTGTATGAGTGATTGTTCAGTTAGGGTCACTTTGAACTATGTGAAGTTTTGAAAAAATGTTTCATCTATATTAAAATGTTTAGTGTATCCTGAAAAAAGATCTGATTGTTCTGATCTGGTTTTCTCATTTCCATCATAACAAAATATCATTTATTTTTGTTCTCAATACACAAACACCAAAACTAAAAATTTGATTTTTTTACAGTTCTGATTACAAATTTTATACATTTATTATACAAGGATTTAAAATAAAGACCCACACACACATACAGTATGTGTGTGGGTGTATAGTCTGTATTTGAAAATCATCTTGATAATCCTTCGACTGAATGTCTTATATCTCCACCTCCATAATAATAAGCTGGAGGTTAATTAGCTTTTTTGGTGACAAATGACACCATGAAGCAATAAAACAAGAAAGAAATGTAGCTAGAACAGCAGCTATTTAGAGAATGTGTTAAAAGAATTGTCTCGATTGCTACACTTGCGCTGTATTTGCATGCATATGGCTCCCAGATGAACACAATGTACCGTGGGAGCCATTTTATAAATTAAACTTCAAATTCTATTTCAGAGTCAACATTTCCTACTCTTTCTCTCTCCTTCTCTTTGTCCCTGTATGTAACCCTCCACACAGCAGAACCTTGGTGCGCATATCTCAATCCCTTCCCAAAAAAATCGATCGTCATTTCCTCACCAAACTCATTTCCATCGTATCACATCCTTCCTAGCCTCAGACCCACATTACGCTGTGCCTTTCAAATTTTCACTTTCTGTCACTTTAAAGGACACATTGCTCCATCTTTATCAGTCCTGTCCCTTTTTAAGGTCCCCCCACATCTCCCTCCATTTTATCTAAGCGACGTGAAAAAGAATGACGTCTCTTTCCATCTCTGTCCTGTGAGAAGGAAAGCCCTGTCGCCACATGTAAATGAAAAGATCTCGGCTTTGAGTGGCAAGACCTTGAATGACAGCTTCATCTTCCTGTCAGAGGGATCACGGCCAGCTCTTCAGAGCCAAATCGCCTGTCCGACTGTTCACTCTGCTGTCCATCGTGAAACACTTGTCTGCATTTCCCACCTGCTCCGGCACCCCTCAAGTGGAAAGCCTGACATGGCAGCCAGAGAGAGAAGCTCATCAGATCGGCCTAATTTGGGGGAGCTGTACTTTCCTCGTGGAAAAAAAGGGGACGATGGAACCTGGCACTGATTGAAAATTCATCTCATCATCAGTATGGCAGAGAAGATTCTCTCTGGAGGACATGGCTGGCTCTTTTCACAAGGTGGGGGGATTACTGTTGCATAATGATTGGCTGACAGGACAACACTGTGTGGAACGTTCCCCAGTGGGACTCTTGTATTGATCGACACTCTTTTCCTTTAAATAGAGAACGGCTTGATAAATGGACCTTATCGAGCTTATCTGTTACGGCAGGTATGGAGCGATGTGCTGATTGATGCTTTGGAATGAAATATGGAGGAATTAGTAAAGCACAAACCGTAACGCTTGCTAAGATTTTTGAATCACTGTTGATTTAATGTGCACAACATAGCATCATATTAACCCGTACTGGATCTGACAAGGCTGATAACAAAAGCTAATTCTAGCTAGGTCAATATAAAATAAGTTAGTTCTGGAGTTTACACAAGAGCCCCAGGCACATTGAGTGGAGGTGCTAATTCAGTTAGTGCAGGTTTGAATCTGGCTCGCAACATATCCTACTCCAATTCTTTACACTTCTATGTAGCATTCTTTTTTAGGTATACTTCTAATGTCAATTATATTGTAAGAAAGCCCCAAGAATAACAGAAAACAGCAGATAACAATCAATTCAGAAAGTCATTATAAAAACAAATTACCATGTGATTTGCTATTGTTCGTGAGACCTTTGTGCAATAATATTGTGGCACATGTTCTGCCAAATATTCTGCAGTCTGCTCCACTGTTTGTTGCCAGGCTACCCTGAAGTATTCATCTCCCTTCTCACTTTTATCACCAAAGTGAGATGCTGTTCTGTCAGATGAAACTCTCTTAACAATATCTCTATTGATCCACCAGCAACCTTACGCCATTTCTGTTTGACTTGTCCGGATTTAATGTGAAACCAGAAAATGATTTACACTCTAACAGTTTACACTGGCCGAGTCCCCCTCACTTCTTCACCCTAAAGGAGTTAATTGGACATCCAGAGACAGGTAATGCAGAAGATACAGCATTATTAGCCTTCTTTCTTCCCTCCAGATAATAGAAAATATCCCGCCATCTCCAGCAGCCATTAAAAATCCTCTGGGCTGATATGGCAGGCAGGAGATAACAGTCCTGAAGATGTTTCATGAATGCTGAGCTGAGTACAACAGTGGAGAGCAGAGGCGAGTTAGGTCAGATCCACAATCTACAGCCTACACTCTAGTGCTGTGTACAGTAAATATGGAAGATTTCAGAAAGGAGCGGACAGTAGCAAAAACAGAAATTTTAGTTTTATTCCCTAGTGTTTCTAATTGATGGAATCAAGAGAATGGGGGGACCCATATCTTCATATCAGAAATATATGCAACGTATGTATTTGTTTGATATGAATATTTTGTGTGTGACAAAATGGCGCACAGCTAGCCAAACTAGCAAAGCAAACAAACAATGAAAATTAGGAATTAGCCCAAAAACAAAATACAATTACGCCACAAGAAAGGAAATATGCCGCACAATGGGCTTTGTTAATTTTGATGTGTTATTCCCCACAGGCCACAGGAAAACCAATGTTGGCAGATCTTGTTAAAAAAATAAGCATCCTGGTCTGACAAAGCAAATAACTTGCCTTTTAAAAAAAGGTCTAAATTAGCAAAGCTGGTGCTTGGGTTCCTCTGAGGGTTCAATCTCATTTATGCATCACTGCATGAGTACTGTATGTGTGTGGAGTTTGTTAAAACCAGAAATACAGTAAGAAAGGTAAACAAACTTAGCAACTATTAATGCTATTACATAGAGTTTGACTCGAACAGCAGGTGGGTATATATGAACTGCTTTCAGTTGTGGTCATGAGATATTGTGCTATGGGGACCATTTGGGGAGTTTGCAAGCTCAAACACATCCAAATACACTGCAGGTAAAAAATTCAACCTGCTTTTTAATAAGAGAAACACATTTTTGTATTCAAAACAAAACAAAAGTTGCTTATAATATGTGGACATGACTGGTGGAGTACCATATATATATTCCTCACAAAAATCAGTAAGAGCTATTATTTATGCTAAATGTAGTAAATACAAAAAAGCTGATCATACTGTCGTTTTCTCAAAGATAGCCATTTAAAAAAGTGACATTTTTCACAGCGTTATTAAAGATGCAGAGGATTTAATGTGAATCTTCTTTGCAGGCAGTTTTTCTCCCATCAGTGATTCAACTGATTTAAATACCTGCATGCTGCATTTGAAGGGTTTTAGAATTCCATTAGCAGTTTACACCCTCCGGCAAAGGGAATAAGTTCCCCTTCCAGCCTGACTCTCCACTACTGGAAAATTGCATGCCATCACAGGTGGAAAGACTAATATGCCCGAATTACACAGCTCTAAAGAGGGACATTATCAAATGTCACCAAAAATAACAACAGCTGAAAAAGTAGTTTGATTTAAAGGTATTTTCTAAAATGCCACATTTAAATAAAAGTCTATGGTGTTTGTTGCACAATTCAGTATTTGTGCATGCAAAAGTCTAAAGGACTGACATTTACTCTCTAAAACTCCGCCCACTGTTTCCCCTTTGAATAACACCCACTTCTCAGAGTTAATTTCTTTCCTTAATGAACCACCTCAGAAAATACATCCTGTTGTTTTCTGCAGTCTTGCAGGCCTTGAGATAGGTGTCACCACGATTTATAATCCCTTTTAAGTATTCAAAGTCCATGACTCCAGGAATCAGCGATCCAGTTCTGTTTCAGCTCAATGGCTGAGCCCTCGTGCATATCTGAATAACTGCCTTGCCCCATCCGTAAGCTTGCAAAATATAACGCTATGCCTGTAATCTTCTCGTAAATGAAAACAATGAACATTTATAAAATGAGAATTAATAGTGCCTCGGTAATTGTCTTTTTCACCTGAAAAGGACGCAACACTTTTTCTTCCAGGATTCATTGTAATTTGCAGCTGTGTGTGTGGGTATGTGACTGGATCATCTTTTTCTTTGCACAGGCTGCTTATTCTTGACACTAAGTGCATCAAAATCATTGATTGGATGGATTGTTATTGCAGGTCATCTCAATTACCTCAGCTGTGTTGAATGCTAATGGTTGGGTAATATGAAGACAGAACTTGTTGACCAGATGTTCTGTTTATGTGGTCCCCTGTTTAAATGAATCTATCAGTTAAAATGAAGCTTTAACTTAAATCAGAAAAAACTACCCAAACAAAATAAATTGATTGATAACAACACTGTGTCCTAACCAGATGCGCTGTAATGCAGTGACAAGCAATACAAGCTCTTCTATGTTAATCTCCATTTCTGTCCTGACTGCTAATGTCAGTGACAATGCATTTGTCGGTCACTTGGCTTTCATGCCTGCGACATTGTCAGAGGGAAGACAAAACATTCCTTTATATGTCAATAGAATTGACTACTTTGTTTACTCAAAAGCAAGTCAGGAGAGTCAACAGACTATTGTTTCACTAAAAGAAAGTCAGGGGCCTTATCGCATACATCCCTTGTGTCCTAATGAGAATATATGTGGACATTTCCAGGCCTACACATAAACAATGACTATAATAGTAAAATAAGTGGTTAACTTAAATGGCTATATTCACTTTAACTATACTTGATCATTTCATATTCTGATTAATAAAACTATTCAACACTTGTAGAAAAATCAGGCTTAGATCTTTCTCTCCAAACAAGGTCTGTTTTATAATGAAGTGATGACAATTTAGATGCCTTGAAGCTTTAAGACATAGTCAAATATTTCAAATGAAATGCAGAAAGCAGCATTGCTGGAAGTCTCTCATATTGACTACAGCAAATCTAATACCTCACTGACTGTCAAATGCTCAAGTCAGATGACAGACATGCAGGAACCACTGTAAGAAAGCCAATCGCCTCTAAGCCACATGAAACGACAAACCCTTGTGTGTGTTTTATGCACAATGCAGGAGAGTTTGGGCCGAATCCACACACGCAAGTGAACCAATCAACGAGAACCAAATTCCTTGAGGATCGGAACCTGTCAGCACATTCTCATTTGACCAAAACTTGTTCCCCTCTTTAACTTTCTCTGCAAATCAATAATTAAAACTGAATCTTCCAGAAAGAGAGAGAGAGATATGGGAGAGATCGAATTCAGTCCCTTTTCTTTTCTTATACAGAGGCACTCAAATAAATGTTGGAAAGTCAGATAGTCTTTTTCGAAAAACAAAGGCTTAACAAAGACATCAATGCTATCTCCTCTCTGTACATCCATGCCTATGGCCACACAGCAGTTTCCGGAGTTCCACATATATCCTGACTGAGAACTGCCATATTGAAAAAAGAACAATCTTATTAGTCACAATTATTCAGTGTTGTTTACCAGCAAATACAAAAGCCAGATTAGTGTACATTAAAAAGGTTGACATGCTGTCATCATCACAATAAGTTAGGGTTAGAGAAAACTTTGCAGGTAATAAACATGATCAGTTCTTAGTTAAAATGTATCACATACGCTTAAGCAGGTCTCAAAAATCTTGATTTAGATGTTAAACTATTTTCCAAATCTATTTCTAGAACCTTCTCAAGAGAGATTAGTGATGGCACTATTGAACTCAAATGATGTAATTATGTTTTTACTGGCAATCGTTTTCAATCTGTAATACTATTCATTCATTCGGCAAAAGCACTTCATGTCCTTCGTGTTAAAGATGTAAAGGTCTGAGGTGAAGTTTATATTCATTTTTTATATTCACTGACTTTTAGTTTGTGATTAAAAATACTTCATAAAAATCTAATGTAATATTAATATATCTTCAAATTCTCTTTGAGCTATCAGTTATCATCTGAAACAATAGGGAGAAGTATTTAAAAAAACACACAGAGACTTTGTTTCCCAAGAGCACAAATTAATTCTTTAACAACTTAATTTATTGCTTTGCAAAGGTAATGTAAAAGACCTCGGTCCTTTGTGAGATAAGTCAGGCATTCTCACATCAGACATCAGAATCATTCTTTCCAATAAAACCGAACCTAAAACATTAAGCTTCAGTGCTTAACTCATTCTGTACAACCTGTTATGGGCATGAATGATACTTAAAATTGTACAGTTTACTGAGAAACTACTTTATGTTTTAAAACGTTCCCACTTACAATTTTTACAGGCAGACTTTAATATTGGTAAAAAATCCATAGACTTACAGACACAAGCTATATATAGCCATCCAAGTTCTCATAACCCTAGCAAATGCATAAAACCTTGCTAAAGTTGTTATGCAAACTCAGAACACTTTACATTCCACATACTAATGCCCATCATTAGTATTTTCTTCATTTTCTTCAGAAATACATAATTCACTAGAGTAAAATGTAATAATTAAGCCAAAAAGAGGTGAACTAGGGGTGTAGGAATGATCCTGCCTGGTCAAAAAGTGTGAGGTGAGGTAAAAAGAGTTATAATAGTTGCTACTCCACTGTGAAAAAAAAGAGAACTTGCTGGTCTTTTTCTTTCTTCTTAATAACTAGCCGGATTTAACGACAACTTTTTTGAGATGCTTAAAAGCACATCACAAAAGAAGCAACTTCACAAATGAAACTTCTGGTAAAGTTTCTCTTGGTATTGATTTTCCCGAGTTTTTTAAGGGCACCTTTTAGTGAAGCCACAATCACCCAAAACACTTCTTGCAACATACAGACATTCTCAACAAATGCTGATCCCTTCAGTGAATCATGCAAAAGCCTCTTCATTACTTTGTCTCACTGGGGTGCTGAAATAACCCTTTATGAAGCCTCGGCACAGGCCTTTATCAAGCCTTTAACCTGCTCTACCCCCCAGTGAGAGTAAAACAGGCTTAAAGGCAGTCTGTAGAGTTCATGGCATGGCATCAGAAATGCTAAAGAGCACTAGATTCACTTTTTACTTCATAATAATAATACTTAAAGACAGTAACAGTAAAGGGAATTCCCCAGTCAAAAACGTAAGGGGTATTGATGAATTTTGGGGCCAGGGCTTGTAGGAGTCATGGAAAGACATTTAAAACTACCCCTACAATTTTAGGAGCTATTTCACTCAGTTGAACGTTTTTGCAAAATGTTTCTTTTGGCAATACATATTTTTTCAAAGCAGTTTAACAGAGTCTTACAAACCCTCCAGTAAACCAGTCATAGGCCTATGTGTCACACTATATAATATTATTCTTTACACACTTGTTTCCCAGCACAGTGTGCTGCAGTCATGTGTTGATTCATATTTATAGTTGGTTTAGGAATATACTTGCAGAAATATGCCATTCATAACTACTTTGCAGTTAGTTAAACTTTGTCAATGGCCATGTCAATGCTCACCATAGTTAATATGTTAAATATGGGCATTTTTAAGTTGTAAAAATGCATTGAAGATATCAACAGATTAAGTCCTGACAGAGAGAACCTTGTTTTTAAAACAGTAATTTATCTTCTGATGTACATCATATATATACATAGTATATTAAAGATGGACAGTAGGGTGGGCGATACGCCATTAGAGTACCACTGTATGCAGTGTGGGTGGTGTATCACAGTTTTCGGAAACTTTTCAGTTTTGAAAACTGTTACACCCCTAATATACATCAAAAACATTCTTTTTATGTTGTAAGTGAAGCATTTCAGAAATGTTACATAATTAAAAAATGTTTAAATAACATTCATTTAACCAAGCAATAATGCTAATACAATGTCTTAAAAAACTGGATGCTTTGAACATTCCTGTACCTTTTTAAAAATGTTTTTAACGTTTTTTTTAACGACTTAATGGAAATGTTAGGGAAATGTTCCTACAACCAAAAATTGTTCAAATCTTATTGTTGTAAGCACAAGGCTGAAATGGATTTTATTACTACTTTCACAAGCTTCTCCAGCTCTACTACTTCACAACATTTACAAACAAAACATTACTTTTGACTGTAGCTACATCTGTCAATCTCTCGACGTTGTAGCCTTGAGATGGAAATCGCTCTCAGATGCCTGTCAATCAACACAGGGGAAGGGTGCACAAAAGATGCACAGTTCTGATCCGATCTAATCACAGCCACAGCTTGAAGAAATCTACCTTTTCCCACATGTAAACCTTTATTTAGAAGCTCTATTTGCTGAAACAAAATTTGAAGGCTTGTCACTGGGAACCTTCAAACTACTACAAGAAATTACAAGAGCCAGCTATTTATAAAACAGGAAAATGGGACTCAGCTGAATATAAACAAGTATACAAACAAACAACCAGATTGCTGATGTATACACATTGTTTATGGCTGTCAAAAAGAGGGAAAAATTCAATTACATTCTTTAAATCTCTGCCTTCCTCAAGCTAAAAAAAAAAAGAAAAACAACAATAAATAAAACAATTAAAACACAAGTAACAGTGTATATAACAAGTACTCCTGTGAAGAAAACCTGACATCTGTGGGTCTGGACCTAATTTGTGCCTGCACTTCCTCTGAAACCTAATTTTCCTCTCAGCACAAATCTAATTAATTAATTTTGTCATTTTCTTATTAGTGCATCCATATGTGTCATTTTCAGCTTCTTGTAAAGGCAGTTGACAGTCTTCACGTTTTACCATGTACAACCTGCGACGCTCCCAACAGACCCTGTGTATTAAAGTCAAGGCTAACACATTCACAATGAAGACAGGCATGTTCAAGGTGATAAAGGCAATGGAGCAGACACTCAATATTATCCAGGAATGGCATCTACAACACAATCTCTTTGTGACGGAGGTGTTGCCTTTACAAGTCACCTACTTTTACTGCAAGGACAGCATTTCCATACTCCTAAAGATGGTGCTGGAATTACATTCCACTGTCTCTGGACATTTCAAAGCTGCCCTTTAGAACTCGTTACCAGGAATAACCTTGTTATAAGAGCATTGAGTGACTTTGTGTGCGTATATTCAGTCATTCCAAGCTGGAGACACAAAGAACCATTACGTGTAAGGTCATGCATAAACATTAGCAATATTTCTGTGTAATAAGAAAGGCTTTAGACTGATGGACTTTATATCCCTAAGGGATACAGTATATTCCCAAGTGAATACATTGCCCTTCATGTTCACATCAGTAAATACAATTCTCCTCACATGATCTTTGAAGGTGACATCGAAAATATGAGGATTACTGTCTTTCTATGACATAAGCAACAGAAGAACTATGCCAGTATAGGATTTAAAAGGAAATCCTATGGCTTTTCAAGACGACAATGGTCCCAAGCCAAACAGGAACAAGGTCCCAGCTTGTTTCCAATGTTTCCAACATTTCCAAGTTACAAGCGTTTTTTAAAATGTTTTAGAAACATTCAAAGCGAAGTTTTTTAGACATTAGATGGTTAATGTAATTGCTTATTTTTACAAATGTATTCAAACATTTTTTCTGTAACATTTTGTAAACGTTCCACTAACTACCTAAAAATAACATTTTTGAAATACAAGTTAGAAAAATGTTACTAATGTTACTGCAAGAATGTTTTTGATAACTTGTTCTAAGAATCTTTCCTGTTAACTGAGGGTTTCAGCCTGATGGGGTGAATAGTGGAACGCTTTAGGATAAAAATGATTTCTGACTGGGTAATGTGCCAAGCACTATTGACAACATGAAACTTGCCCCTTTCTCTGGACTGACATCACATCTCAGCTATTTCTCTCTGCTCCTACGAATTAATGAAGAGATCTTGTTTATTAGAATGAAGTATTGGGCCTTCTGGGTGACAGCATTGGGAAAATTTTCTGTGCCAGTTGTAGCCAGCAAATGCATTTTATCCGACCTTTTGACTCAAACTTGTCTTTGAATACCACCTCCTCCCTCAAAAAAGAGATTTTTCATCTCTTCTTTACAATATTTGGAACGGTCTCTCACAAATGGATTTCTTTCTTGAGGACATTACGAGAATGTATGAGGGTTTATAAATCTCTGAATGTCATTTATATGTCTGTACAATGAATTCTGCATTAAATCATTGATTCCATTGTATTTTGGTTCATGCAGAGTTCAGATTCCTTATTCAGAGTTTTTGTCTTAAAACAAAGAATTCAGTCAATCTTTCCAATGACGGTTTATGATTAAGTATGTTTATAGACTGAAAAAAATGTGTGCAGTGGCTTCCTTTTGGAGATCATAGCAGCAAACAAACAATAAATAAAATCTGTCATACAGGGCAAACAAACGCAAAAATAGACAAAAAAGATTATAATAATCCAAGAGCATATAAGCCATTACTGTCTTCAGTGTGGTTCGTAGAGACAGATTGCACAATGTGTGTGATGAATGCACCATCATAGCCCATGTCACACTAGAGTGGATGCTGAGAGCAGAGGGAAGCATCAGAAGCTGCAGTGAAAATTAGTTTTCCCTCACCACTCCATATTCATTTCAACACGTTACAACCCATCACCTGCTCTGACAGGAAATAGAACATGGCTGCAACGCACATGTGATGTTTTCACAGAGCCACATGAGAAGTGGATGAAACGTTAAAACGCAGAAATGTTGTTTACAACCAAACGCAAATAAATCACATCAAACTGTGAATTCTGTATCCTGACAGCTGTTGTTCCTATACACATACACATTTTGGGGAGTCATGGTGTTTTCAGGTGCCACAAACTTGTTTTATGCTTATTCGATTTTCTCAAGAGTTTTACTATTTTTCCCCTGGATGGTAATAACGCTAATGAAGTTGTAGTGGCAGCCATTTTAAATATACACTTGTGATACAGATCTGTTTTTAAAGTAAACACACACTACAGGAGACTGGAAGAGAACCCTGTGGCATTCTGTCAAATTATAATAATACAGCTTTCAAACAGCACGAGAAAAACAAACAAAGCGCCACATGCCTCAAATACATCCACAGAGGAGGCTGTATGAAAGATGAACAGGGTGAAAACATGTTAAATACTCTTGTGTCTTCGTTTGCTTTCACTGTTGAGATCAATAGAAACAGCTCTCAGAATTTCATATAAGGGCATGTTTTTTACATACGTTCTTTTAGCCCAGCTGGTAGGGCATGGCACTTACAATGCCAAGGTTGTGTCTTCAATCCAAGGAAACAAAAAATGCTGATGTAATATCTTGAATGCACTATAAGCTGCTTTGGATAAAAGTGTCTCCCAAATGCTTAAACATTATGTTTTCCTGGGCTCGAACCTACAAAGCATTATCCTTTACTATTTAAGTTACAGCAACACTTAAGGCAGGTGAAAATGGTTTTAAATATCTTGGCCTTTTAGTAAATTAACTAAAATAAATAAACAGAATAAAACTTGAATATGCAAAAAGAAAATAATCTGTTTTATTAATGCTTAAAGTTCTTGTCAGGCCCAGCCTGTGGGTTTGTAATGCCGTAGGCACAATTCTGAAAATGCACCCTGGTTATGTTACAAATTGTCATAATGTATATATAAAAAAAACAATCCACAATCAAATTTCACACAATCAACAGAACACATTTAGAGCCACTTTAATGTGTTTAAAGCTGTTTTCTTGTTTTTGGGGCAAAGCACAAAGTAACTCAAACTGTACAAAACTATACAGTATGTTGAGACAGATTTGTCGAACCAGAGGTGCCCACATAAATCACTTATAAGTGGACAGACCGTCCCTTCTTCTGGTCCTTCTTTAACCTTCCTATCACCTCCCAGTCCAAAGATACAAAAGTTCAAACACAGAAATAAACATTCAGAACCCAAGTAAAGCTTTTAGGCATGATCTGAAGTCTTATATACATTACACTATGGTATGACTCCAAGGCATATCTCTGGAACAACCCATACAAGACACTTCACTCTCCAGTTTCTTTGAGAGCAACACAAAGAGCACAGCTTCCACTGTCCCATTTTCCAGCAATCATGCCTGGGGCCAGCTCTATCAGACTGCTTTCACAGTCATCTCCTGGGTCAGCAATACTACAATGTTTCAGTTGTATGAAGTACATAGTAAAAGAAGTCTAAGAACAAAGCATGGAAATAAATGGCTTCTTAAAAGAAGTTAGATCTGATCCAGATTTATCAAGGTGTCTGAAATGTTAAAGGGCAAAGGTGTGTGTGACATTTAAATTGTGATGTATCCGTGCAATCTGCATTTCTATATGCTTATAGACTTAGACTTAACACTGGAGATGCACAGCTGCCAATACAATTGTCAGAAATAAAGCATTAATTGTACTGATGCACACCCAGTGGAGTACAAAAGTCCCGGAAATGTGGGATTCAAAATGTAATTTAAAGTTTGGACAACAAAAAGGGCACACACACACAGACACACACACAGAAATATTGTTAAAAGTCTCTGATACAGAATTATATTCTGCACTCAGTCTAGGTCACTGCTCAAATAAGCAAATTGATGACACTGGCCATGTTAAATCCAAGTTTCCACATTCTCAAATCATGTTGGGGGAACATGGATCAAGTTTTTTAAAAACTTAAGCAGTCTATGACATTCAGTTGCATTCTGTCATTAAAGCAAAACGGGGACATGCAAATAATTCACAATAACTGTCGATTTGTGTGTTCCCTGGGAACTGGACCTATGATCTTGGCATTGCTAGCGCCATGCTCTACTAATTCGATGACAGGACGTACAATTTCAAAAGTTTAACAAGACAAATACAAATAGATTGAATAAAGCAAGCTCAAAAAGCACTTAATAAGAGGTTCAGATAGAGGCAGAAAATGTGGTAATTATTTCAAAGCAATCTGCGCTGTTGGGAAAATGTACAGAATTAGAGGAACTTTCACAGTTATATTTGTTTCACTGAACAGCAGCAGAGACAATAGTTTGTGAACAATAATCCAGACAGTCAACGGAGGCAAACCTAGAGAAGAGAACAAAGCAACAGCATTTATTTTACATTCCAGATCAGCACAGCCTATCAGGGGAATGCAGAATAACCTTGCGATAGGTCAATGATCTTTGCTGCTGAAAACAGAAATAGAAGCATTTTAAAGCCACAGGTTTTTCTTGCACTTTTTTAAATGAACAAATCAACAGCATAACTGCAAGCATCAATCAAATGGGGACTGCAATCTGTTTCGAATGACAACCTTTTTGCGTAATTAGGAGACAGAGAGCTCTCGAGAAAAGCTTTCTCTTTCTTTTACTGTGTGCAGTCAAACACGTGCACACATTTAAATGCCCCGGTGCCTGTGTGTTCACACAGCATTGGCATTTCAGCTGCATGAATGCATGCAGTTTCAAATCATAGCCCAAATGCCTCTCAAATCTGCATCAGTATATTCAAGAAACATTTTTTACGGGCTTCATCAAATTCCCAGATGATTGAGCCAAGAGACATAACAATGCAAATCTACTTGAGTAAAGGTTTAGGCACGCCAAATCACTTGGAGGCTGATGGAGCAAGCAATTCTTTGGAAGTGGCTTGGGGATACATGGATATTATTGGCTATTTGAATCAAGATACTACAAAGCACTGGGAAATACAATTATTATTGGTGCCAACAGACACGGGTATTATGAATACAGAATATTTCTATAGAAAAAGAAATATCACAGATGAGGTCTCTTTAATGTCTCAATTTTTCTCCCAGACAGCGATGAAATTAAATGGAAAGTCTGCGACATCTCAGACCTTTTCTGCTGAGAGAAAGATCCTAATAACCTCACAAAACTCCTGTTGAGTTTCAGAACAGACCTCAATAAAATCACACACTGTGCTGAGACTTGCCAAAATGCCAAAGCCTGCAATCAAAAATCTCTCAAACATTATCATCAAAGCTTCCAAGAGATTTTATGAGCTAAGCTATCTACAAATTTTCCAGCTCTGCACATTAACTGTCAACATACATCTGCTTGAATTTTAATTCTTTCAAAGAAATTCTAGAAAATACTTTAGATGAAGTTAATACTTAATGCTGAGGTATGTAAAATATGGTAGATTTGTAGGTTTGTAGCTTTACTCAATAATGAATCCGCTTTAAAACACACAAGTCTGCTGTGGTCTATCTTTAGAATGGCAGTGAGCCATTATTTACAGGCTGATTAGGTCAAAGAGCCGTAGTGTCTGATCGGTGACACAGGGAGACCTGAGCTGCTCTCCTAACCACACCGCTAAGCAACCACCATCTGCCGCTCATCCCGTCGCCCATTCACGTTCATGACACGGCCGAGAGACCTATTCATGCAGAGCTGCCTCTCCCTCTTTCTAGGTAAAGGTATAAACTGTCCAGCGTTTTCCACCTCACAGGACCCGCTGACCTGCAACGCAGTGTCAATCCTTTCATACCATCTGAGCAGAACTGTACTGGAAATGATCACTGCAGGACAACGAGAGGTCAGGCTCAATGTATATCAATCTATAAAGCATCAGTGGCTTGACTGAAGATCAGTGAAGTAAAAGAGGAGGGTAAACGGCTACACAGGCGACTGTGTTCTCCAGCTGGTCCTTGGCATCCGGAAGGTCCCTGCTTTCAGTGTGCCATTTAGCTGATGGATCATAACCTATATTCATTACTATGTTACTATACGTATACATTTGTTTGTTTTAAAGGAACATCCCCATATAAAAATGTCATGTTAAATATACCGTATATATACATGGTGATGGGTTCAAACCTACAACCTTGCAGTTATCAACCCAGATCTTTAACACTTCACCACAACACCCCTTACCTTAGATTACCTTAGATAGATTAATGAATAGAGACCATATCATGTTTTTTTCCATACACCGCTGATTGATCATTTTTTAAAATGGTGACCACACATCTAAAAATTCTGTGCAATCATCATAAATCTAACAGATCATACAGGTCACATGACACATGTGTCTTCTGTTCTCTTTGGAACATCATGTTTGTATTTGCAGGCTTTCGGTTTCAATTATTTTCCAGTCCTGTGCTTTGTTGCTGCTGAGGATGCCAGCTGAGAGGTGTTTGGCAAGTACACTTTAGCTTTCCAGCTGCAACAATGTGCATTACAGGTGGCAGATGGATGTGACAAATGAGATCCCTGGCAGAAGTGTGTGTCTTTGTGTGTGTGAGATAAAAACTGGAAGTGTGTGTTTGTGTGAATGTGTGTGAGATGAAGAGTTGAAGTGGGTGTTTGAACATTTGTTTGCATGTGTGAAATGAGTGAAAATTATATATGAGCATGAGTGTATGCACGTGTGAGATGAAGGCTGGCAGTGTGTGTTTGTGTTCAAGTAATAAAATCAGAGCACTGTAGACACTGTACAAAGAGAGTTTACTTCGCCTCCCCATGTACATGTGCGCCCACACACACACACACACACTTTACAAAGTGTGTTCCCCTCACATGCCAAACTGTTTGCAACGTTACACCCTTATACTTCTAATTATATGAATTTTGCACCTAAACCCTTCCTGGTCAGTCAAGCTCAAAAGCTAAAAAAGCAAGACTGCTTTCATAAGTATGTATTTTAGCAGTCTTGCTTTTACTGTAGATTGGATCCTATAGTAATATAGTAGTGTGTGACATACAGATCTGTCTGGAAGATGCAGAGAGCAAGCTAGTCATTTGTTCAGTGCAGAGATTATGCATAGTGTAGAGATGTTTCACACTTTTGCACCATATCCTAAATCGTGACAGGACATTAAAGAGATTGTCAGAAATTAATGCATCAGACAGATGTCTGATGTCTAATGAATGTCTAATGAATGCATCAGATATCTTTACTGACACCTGTTTCACACAGATTAGTATTAATTGTATTGTCTGTTATGCGAGGGCATTTTGTTACTTTGATATTTTTTTAGTTCATAATGGCCTGAATAACAGCATTATAATGTGTATGTCAATTCTGACATGAATCTAAAAAGATTTGGGTACAGTTGCACCATACTGCACTGTTATTAAATCTTACCTTTGCTTATTATGTACGTTTATGTGCCTAGGAAACTTATATATAGATTTTCTCTGTATCAAACACTGTTGTTATTTGTATACTCTATTGTATACTCATTGTATAATTATACTATTGTATAATTATGCTGATTTAGACCTGTCACCATGGTAACGTCATCTGACCAGCTAACAAATATAAGGCACATTTTATGATGTTATAATGATGTATTTAACATTCTGAACATTCTAACAGAAACAGCACATAATCTGTCTTTAAAAGACACACTCTGGGTTTTGCTAATTAAGAACAATTATTACATCAATCTGAAGGCTTCAAAACCTGTCCATTTAAGAAAGTGTTTTTCTCCAGAGGAGAACAGCAAAAGTAGATCTATTACCTTATCAAATCCCCTGTATTGTGTTGGGTTAAGGGTTATCGTTTATCATTTCCTCGTTCTGTACCGTCTGGCACTCTTCACAGATAGACAGTATTACTGTCAGAGAGATTAATCATGGATACACAAGACAGTCTGCTCAAAGAGAGCTAACTCAGCTCTGACGTTGCCTTTAGTGAGATTGAGAGATGGATGATGCATAAATAGAAAGATTTTTTTCCAAGCTGAAACGCATTACACTGAGTCAAAGGATAAGCGTTTATCAAACGTGCTAAAATAACAGATCATATTTAAAAAGTTGTGTAATTTTCCTCAGTTAATCAAAGTTACACTTAACTTTATTGGCCCTGTACCCAGATAACAGGGAACATTCTCAGAATGTTGGAATAAGAATAAAAGTTCTCCCAAAGTTAACAAAAACATTTTTAATATTAGAACATTTTTAACATTATATATAATGATTTTGATATATTCTTAAAGTGTAAGTGAAACATTTAAAAATTTTCCAAATTTAAAGACTTAATAATATTCTTTGAATAACATTTGAATAACATTCTTATAAGCAAGCAATAACATAAATACAACATATGTTCTGAACGTCCCTAGAACTTTCAAAAAAACATTTTTGTTACTTAATGGAAACATTGTGGAAACGTTCTTACAACCTAAAATTGTGAGCTGGGTATTAACAATCATTTAGCTGTGTCAAAATTTTGAAGGTCACAGGTCACAAATAGAAAGAGACAGCTTATTAAAAGTACATTTCATGTACACCATCTCACTGTTAAAATTCCTATCTGTAATGTATTAATCCTGTCAGACAGTTAAATCCCTTCATTATATCCTTCATCATTCATCTTCTTAAATCTGATATTCCTGAGCTTAGTAGTAAGACCTTTAAAGCAACATGAAACAATATATTGCATAGGAGAACAGCCTATTGCAACATCTAAACATTAAAATGATGAAACACAAAAGAGAAAGATGTTAAAATGTGCAGCGGTCTCAAATATCTTGTCTAAGAATAAAGCAAGCATTTCACCTGCTTTCCTGGGCTAAAAAAATACCAAGACAAATGTAAGTGCAATGTTTTGCTTAAATATTTCAAAGTATACAGACCTGCGGATGTTAAAGCTAAAAACAGAACAGACTTCTTCAGATCACACAGTTGTAGAGCATTTTGCATCTCTCAGGCATTCAGGATCATGATGTGATGCCAGCAGGGTGTGAGGAGTGACTACAGATGCACAAAAAATGTAACCATGTCAACCTACATTTTCTGGGAGTGTGGAAAAAAACTGACGAAAATTCAGTTTTTTTTATCTCCTCACTGTATGGGATGAAAATTTAGTTTTAAAGGTGGAAAACGCAGAGTCTTTCTAAAGCATCTTTGATTCTTCTCAATACTGATGGGAGAAACAGCCGAGGAGTCACCGTGGTATGAATATAAATCCGAATAAACTGATATTCAGATGCCAGTACAAGGAAAAAGAAGGGATTTACTTCAAACAACCAAGAACAATGCTACATAACTAGTGAAAGATTATTATATTAACCAGATTGATATATTGAAGTTAATAAATCATTTGATTTTTAGCGAGATACATCTGCATTGTATCAACCTTCAGCTGCCCTAGCTAACAGGGAATGTTCTCAGAATGTTGGATAATGTTCTCTAAAGGTTCTCTCACAGTTATCAAAAACATTATTGCAGTAACTTTAGTATAACTTTTTTTACTTTATATATCATATATTAAAATATAAAATATTAAAATATTATATTCTTACATTGTTAGTGGAATGTTTCAAAAAGTTAGAATTAATTAGAATTAATAGAATTAATAAAAGTTTAAATAATGTTCTTATAACCAAGCAATAACATTAATACAATGTCAAAATATGGACACTTTGAACTTTCCTAGAACTTTAAAATAACATTGTTTCCATTAAGTAACAAAAATCTTCATATCTAAAATTGGCATTGACCAATGGCATTGGCCAATGAAAAAACAGTCGACCACTAAACTTCCCAAAACGTAACAGATTATGAATTATGAGTGCTATTCAATGTATTACTGTCTAGATGCACAATGCCTAAACCAACACTGCCAGTTTTGTTTCAAGTAAAGCACACACTACTACATGTCACTATTTATTATTCAAAACTTATTAAGCCTCAGTTTGGTCCAGAGGCTATTTTTCTGGAATGTGTTTCTAATTTAAACCATAAGCGAACCATGAACCCCTCGTGCCAGCAGCCACAAACAGGGCTGACCATGTTGATAATGAAGCAGCTTGTGTTGTCCTGAACCATCTGGAGCACATGAGGCAAACTGTGGCGTGACTGCCCAGCGCAATTAACTGTGCCTTCCTCTTGGACTCTGTTTTCCTGCTATTGCTGCCATGGGAGACAGACTGCATCCTGGGTAAAGTCCATCCCATTGTCATGACTAAATTTTAATTTCTGCTCACAGACTTAACAGCTTGTCATAAAACCGTGGGCAGTGCGCTACGCTCAGGAGCTTTACTCACTGTAACTCGCACTGATAAATAGAAAGCTGGCGCTATCTCTAGGAAAGCACAGACTGCGCTGGAAAATAAACCTAAAAGGGGCATTTGAGTTTGGAAATAAAAAATTTCCCTGTCAGCTCTAGTCTCTGTGAGAGATAAGTTAACTGTCTAATCTCCGTCACCCGGCTAATTTTCCATTAACTTCAATACGAACAGTCGGGAATAATGATTTGAGACATTCCAATCACGCACCAAAGCTAGCTGAGAATTGACATATGCTGTGTCAATAAAACATATGACAACATTATTGAATTTAATGATGCATTAATATGTGCAAATGGTAATATTCCTCAGCAAAAATGATTGGATGTGCAAGACCAGACTTGGTTTGTTGCCTGATCATTAGCTCACAGTAAGACACAAAGATCTCCATTCAAAGAGCCACAGAAGCCTCCAGGCTCCTAATACACTCCTAATACACATATCAGAGCAGAACTGAATCAATTTATATATATATATATATATATATATATATATATATATATATATATATATATATATATATATATTGTATACTGCCAGCATGCTAATGAGGCATCAAACATCATGTCCTCAATTGTAACATCAATGCAGCTCGTATCAAGTTAACGGAAGTAAATCCGGTGATGCCTTGCATGGTTTAACATAGAACATGTCCATGGACTTTAGTCACGGTAAAAGGCATATTTAACCTGACACAACTGTAGTTTCTATGTACTGTTGAACACCTAGTGTATATCTAAAATTTCTGCTGACAAAACATTTTTCCAAACACATCTCTAAAATATTTTCCAGTAGTAAAAATTTATAAATGATAGAAACATCACATCAGTTTTTTGTATAAACAACTACTGGACAGGATTTATTTTTTATGAGAAGTCATATTTTATGGCCTTATGTTACTGCCTGTTTTTTTCCAAACTAATAAAAGACTCACTTGTTATTAGAAGGATGTACATGAAGTGAAGTGAAGAGCCGCTTGTAGAAATTTCAGTAGGTGTTTCCACAGACATTTTTTAAGCAAAGGTGAGTGTTTTTAATTAAAATTCTCTCTGTATTACTTAATCTCTCTGTATTACTTAAATAGTTCTATACTCTTGCTTATTGGTCAATAACATCATTTGTGCCTATTTCTAGGCATCTTAGAAGACACATCTTTAGACAAAGTTTATTGAACATTACTGACTGATAATCTCCTGAGATATGAATGAACGATCTCTGAACCATAACAATTTCCCCTGGGAAATCTCCAGAAAACATAGACGGTGAAAATTAGATGTGACCTAAAGGAAATTAAAAATGGAATCTACCATGACAAAAGTCCACACAGCTGCTTTACTTATTCATTTCATTCAAAATAAAGTGGAATTTATTAGTTTTAGGTCCTAAAATTCAGCCATACTTCAACCAATGCACAACACCAGAGACTCTTCTTCACATATCTGACAGGAAAGGTGCATTTGCCACACCCCTGAGGGTGTCTTCCCTAATTAAACGTCAGCGACGGTCACCGTGTCCCATGTGGGAAAAAGGCATTATTAGAAATGCTAAATATATTTACATGGTACCGAAACAAAGGTGCATCCAATAGAATGTGCACCGTTGACTTATCTCTAAATAGGATCGCTGTTCTGCAAAACAAATAGCTCAGGTCTAGTTAACATTTGCTGAAGGTTGCATCTGAACAATGCAATCTGAAGGGTAATACTTGGGTCTGTTTTGGGAAATGAAGTCTAATCAGACTCCTCCTGTCATTACAACTGCAAATATCAGATTATTGGTGTCAAGTACATGGTGACAGCAAACTTTCACAGCTTTAGACATACTAAACTTCAGCATGTGTGAAACAGTGATGTAGCATTTCATGTCACAGGCCTAACTATATCTTTTAATCCCACAATACTTCATCTATATAGACTCACACATACACTGGCCACAAAAGACATTTGGACACTAAGGCCATCCTGAAATGACTGTGTCATTGCATTAAATATTGTATCAAAGCACCAGCAAAGGGTGCTAGAGCTTTTCTTAAAACTGCACCTCCAATCTATGCAGTCAAGGAGATTTTTTTTTGTTGATTTAAAGTCCCAGCAAATTACTAGAAGTTACGTTCTAGCAAGTAGCCAGTATCCAAATGCCTTTTGTTTGTTTTTTTAAAGTGATTTGCTTGAAAAGTTACACTCCATTCAGTCTGACTTAAGAGTCCAAATACTTTGTGGCCATCGTGGGTGATTCCACAGAAAGAAACTTATGAAAATTCACCAAAAAATGAATGTGTTTAAACAGAACATTTCCATTGACATCCACATGCATCATGCTTATAGCATTCCACTTATAACTACGGTTCAGACTATAATTACACTCATAGCTAAAACATCACTGACCAAGAGAAACATTTCAGATCAGTGCAGCAGACTGCAGTTCATTTTCTGCTAAATAGCTTTGCACGTCTGTTCTCTTCTTGACAGAGTTTCTACATCAACCTCTTTTGCATCTCATTAAGCATTTTAGCTCTTTCTCTGCATATTTGTCTCAATATGAACAGTCTGGCGGTCAAAGGCCAAATGGCTAGGTTCATGTAGTGTAAACCAAATGACAACAAGCTCAGTTTAAGAGTGTCACGACAATGAGCTGTCTAATAATTTCAGAAGCACAAAAGCCCATCTGCATTTTAATGTGGTTTTATTTCTCTTTAAGCTGTGAAGCATAGACATGCTTTGATTACTCCAACAGAACATTTATGCAACACAATTTATCCTTATACACTCCATACAAAGACCCGCATGCACATAAGTACACAATATTGAAGGTTAAAGCTTTTCCCTTAATATCACATTAACAGATAAACAGATTTAACAGTGAAAATAAATAAGATGAATTAACTAATAACAGAAGCAATTCGTTCCGATAGCAGCACAAAGACAATTATTAATGATTCGCGTAGTGCTGTGTTTAACTAAGTCCAGTTAAACAATTTTGTTACTTACTAGAAGCTGCTATAAGTAAACAGAACTAAATAAGCACCACAGGCAGTATACTCAACAATAAGGATGGCCCTATGGCCAGGAGCCCATGTGATCTAAAAAAAATCTGTTTTTGATTGAAGCCATCATGGCGTCCCATTGTACTGTAGCTGTAATTTACTATTGTATATTAAAAATCTGCTTCATTAAAAATATTTGTTTCATTTAAAATGGTTTTACAATTTATTTTCTGATACTTAAAGCTGCAATCCATAACTTAAAAATATTTTTTAATTTTTTTTAAGCATAAGAGTGATGTTGAAGTACATAAGATCAGTGTATCATATGTAAAGAGATAACCATAACTCAAATAACCAGCAAATTTATGTTTCAAAACAGAGAAGGTGGGGTCGGTGAAAATGCAAGTAAACAAATGCTTACTGTTTAGCACTGATACTGCTTTATTATAGTTAATGTTATTATCTGCTGTTTTTAAATAAGAATGATGCTTTGAGACTTTGAGCCTGTTTATTTCTGAGATCTGAGAACAGCTATTCAAGCTGTAAATTTAGATGTGACTGTGTTTGCTTGAACAGAAGGAAGTGCAACATGCTTTCCACAGGGGGGTTGTGCAGGGGGTTTGTGGGAGATTTGTGGATAGAAAGACTGCAAGTGTCATTTGACTTTGGAAAAGACAGAAATAGATGAGTGAAGAACTCCTCAGGCACACCCCCACCCCAAGCGCTATAGACTATCTTGTTAATCATACTGAGGGCTGCCCTTTGTGGTTTCCAACATTACATACAGCTATAAAATCTTTATGTCCTGAGAGATCTACAGCTTTCCCATCGATAAGACCGAAATACAGAAGAAAATCACAGTGGAGAATCTACAGGTATATTCAGTGAATATACAGAACATTCTTGTTCAATTGTTGAAAACACACTAGATGCTCTACCCTATGCACAATATATTAGCAACCTGTGTTTTTTTCAACAACATTCTAAATGAACAAAGATTAACATGACAAAGACAAATTCACCCACATTGTACATTAACAGGAACAATTCACAATAAAATGACAATTCTACCATCTTTTACACACCCACATGTCAGCCAAAAACCCATGCTGTTTTCTGTGGAACACACTGTATTATTTTTGAAGAATCCGAAAATCTTTAGTTTTTGTATAATGACATTCTGCCAATCTAAAAAAAGACAAAATTGCACCATAAAAAAACACCATAAAAAGTAGTTTGTATAATTTGTGAAAAGTTCAACCTGATTTGGCCAAGTGAAAAATATTCCTGGGTCAACATAGTTTGTTCACCCTGGAACAACATTTCTGTAGAAAAAACCCATCTCTCAAACCCTAACCATAACTTATACCTAAAATCAGAGGGAAATGTTAATGAATAACAATGGTGTAGAAGCACCTAACCCTGGTTATAAGGCAAAACTTCACAGTAACTGTAAACCTATTTCTCAAATCTTATTGGTTGATTGGAATGTTGTCCCATAGTCAACAATGATGTTGACACAGGAACATTTCTCACTTGGCAAAATCCTTGTGAATAACCACTTAAATTTTGGTCTGTTTGCCACACAAACATGTTGTACATCCTCTGAAGATTTGAAATATAGCACTCAGGTCATATGAACAACGAATATGGTGTTGCTTTAAAATTTTCCTGTTGAGCTCAACCAATAAAACAAACAGCACACATGTCTGGAAGGAAATAAAGGTGAGTAAATAATGACAAATAGTTATTTTTCGGGTGAATTATTCCTTGAAATTACTTTTGCACCTCTACATTTGTGTATCCTCATCTTTATTATAGCTCCCCACCTCATCCAACAGCGGATCATTTTATGAAATAACAAATAGGACTTAGAGGTTGCAGGCATGCACTGCAACAGTCACATGACTTTATACAGTATAGAGTTTATATAATATAGATGGTAAAATCATTGCATCGCTAATATACTAGCATTATATGAAAATATGCAGTAAAGTATTTAGCTAATATATGAAAACTGGCAGACCGGTGCACCTTTATACATTAGATGACAAAATTACCTACTGATTATCTACTGATTTACAGCATGTTGTACAGAGTACAAAGAATGACCTAATGTTTTGCTTGAGTAAACCTTATATATAATTCAGTGTTAAATACTGGTGCCAATAATATCACAGGCACAATGCATTGCAAGATGTTTCAGAGATGTTTAAAGATGTTTGTGAAATGTTTGTGAGATGTTTAAGAGATGTTTGTGAGATGTTTGCAGAATGAATAGAACCTGCTTTTGAAATGCAGGACTTAGCTCATGTCTTTTAGGCTTTTAATTGTGTGAATATTCACACTCACACATACACACAGACCACCATGACAGTTCACGGCTCAATGTCAGCTCTGCTCATGCAATTTCTGACAACGTACTGTCTGTTTGTATTGACTGGACAAAAAGGAAAACACTTTTCTCAATTCATCACCATCAAACACAGTTTCCTTTGTATGACAGCAGAGGTCTAATCATAGTGGAAAGTGGGTAATTCAGCTGTGAGGAGGACAATTTAAATACAAATGGACCTCTGGTGCCACTGAAGGAGACGCGGAATAAACAAAACGTCACTGTCGATTGTGGCGTAATGGGATGAAATGACAAATGGACATGTACAGCAGAAATTTCTTAACTCTGTCCTCCGTGCCGATCTAATAGAGGTCAAAAGGCGCGAGGACACTAGGGAACAGCAGAGGCGATAAGAGACACGTGAGACTGGAATGTAACAACCTGCTGGTTCACCCATGTGAGGGCTGAAGGCATCGAGGAATTAGGACAATTATAGTTTAACTTCCCAATTACCGAACTTAATGCACCCTGGATGCAATTCTGATTTAACGCTTCATTTGGTTGCAGAATGCCAGCCCTCCCCATAATTTGATGAAAGCTGACAGTCAATTTAGAAAGCATATTTTGGCAAGTAGTTTTTTCTTTTGCTGCCTCTTCATTTGTGACTGGAATCACACTTCAACTTTATCAGTTTTCTGAGTATAAACAGACGATTAAGGGGAAAGTTCATATAAAAATGAAAACACATCATTATTACACGTCATTATTTATTAACCCTCATGTTGAGTGCACAAAAATGACTTTTTTTTATCATGGCGCACAAAGAAAGATGCTAGGCAAAATGTCTATGACTGAAAGCCTCAGCCACCATTCACTTTCATTGTATAGGAAAAGCATCATGAACATTCTCCAAAAGTTCCTTGTAAGAAAATAAGGGTGAGTAAACAATAACCTAATGTTCTTTTTTGGGTGAACCATCCCTTTAGAATCATGTTTTGGGAAATGTTATTTATAATGAGCAACACATTACAATATTGTGTTACTCATTATATGTAACATAATAAATATATGATACATCATTACTTTTTGGGTAAGTTTTAACAAAACTCACACTTTTGTTGGCAAGGGTCAAAGTGCAGATCCTACAACTTTTTCCAGCAAGTCCTGCATTGTGCTGCAGTTCCCAATAATGTATAGCTAGTTACTAGATTTCTGCATACATTTGTATGTATTATTCTCTTGTATTTGACATTTGCAAAGTGTTGATTTTGGACCCTGACCACAACTGACAGGTTAATAGCCAAGTTGTGGTGAACTAATGCTTATCCAATGAGCATATGCTCAATCAATGCAGAGCGTATGTGCTGATTGTCTCAGCACTTTTCCCTTATATTACTAGTCAACATTTTGTGATTTTCAAAGCAAAACAATGTCTTGCCATTAAAAATTAATGGCCCAAAGTTAAAAAAAAAACACTTCAGGGGGCCAGTCTATTTTGCAAGCTAACACTTCTGTTTGACAACACAGCATATAACTATGACATCTGCACTGATTGTCCTTCACTAAGGATTAATAAAGAACAGAGGACAGAACAGTGGATAGACAGGCTAATGGCCCAGTGCGTATCATCAGCTACCATCCATTATCCACATCTCATGCATATGACTTATAAATAATTACCACTCTAAAAACAACCTTGACCATTCCTCCAGGATTAATCTAATTTCATTCTTTTAGATTTTTCTGATATGGGAATTTAAATGAACAATGAATAGGAATAAGAATGTGTGTAATCCACACAAATCAGTTAGTAAAAATGCTTTACAGAAGAAAAAAGAAATTAAAATCTAAATGTGTGTTAAATTTCTCTTAAATTGCACTTGGAATGTATGGACTGGAGAGACAGAGATAGATAGATAGAGAGAGAGATAGAGAGAGAGAGAGAGAGAGAGAGAGAAGAGAGATTTTCTCATATCTAATTAAACACAGATGATAACCTACATGAACTATGTGAAGCAAGCAAAGAGAAACCGAGCATAGACAGAGCCCCCCAGAGGAAAGACTCCACAATAAGAGTAGAGGTGTAGATTAGCAGTGAGAACATGCACAATGGCCCTCACTGTGCTGCATGCTTATTAATAGATTAGCATCAGTGGCCAGTGCCACAGCCATGCTGCAAATTGTTATTGCTGACTGTAATCAGAAATTGGGTCGCTGGAGTGCCAGGGGATGGTAGCAAAGACTGACAGAGCATTGAAGTGCAAATAAGAGAGAAGGTTAATGACCACAGGCTGTAGACTTAGATAAATGGAGAGATTAAGAAGTCATCTGGTTAATGTATATAAATAGATGTATTTTTTTCAGATACTGTATGTAATTTGACCATTTTGTAGTTAACACTTTTATGTGAGATCCATTTGCAAAACACATCTTGGTTTTATATTACTCCTTTTTAATTTACCTTTTATCTTTTGGCAGATTTTTTCTGCAGAGTTCCAAAAACAGCTTGGCAATACCGTCAACAGCAAATTAGAATTTACAGTATACGCTAAACTATCAGCAAGTGAAGCTGATGCCCACTCTGTTAGCCAGAAAAAATGTTGTGTAAATGTGTTCAGACATATACATTTACACAAGTCATTTACACAACAAGTCTCTAAGAACTGTTATTTGCTTATGGCTTTTTACCATGAGCCTACATTTAGCACTAATTACTTACGTCCAGGTGTTAGCCCACACATATGCAGAAAGTGAGCAAACACAGATATTCTGTGGAAACCACATTATTATAGAATAAAGTGTGTTCTGGAGGTGGTAGTATTCTTGCAGTTCAGGAGCTTGGCGAACAGCCAGTAAAAAGTTTCAAACCCAGAGCAGGGAGAGTGGGAGTGACTGGGGGGCTATTAAGGTTGTAATCCTATTCCACCATCAGTGTACTCGGTTACCAAGACACTTGACCCTTATTTGTTCTAGCGGGAACTACCGGTACTTTTGGATCAAATAACATTTTATTTTTTTAAATTCCAGGATCAGATACCCTTCTAACACCCGCATGGCACTAGCATCCAAACTCTGCAGCGAGAACACATGTGCTAACACCCTTCTCTCCTTACCTGGCGTGTTGAGTAGTCGTGACATTCGGCATGCGTAGGCTATGTGCTGTTCACAGTGTTCAGCACTGTTGGTTATAGCTGTGACCTGCTCCATAGAGGCGCTGTAGTTGAGCTGCAGTACGGTCCTTCTCTCCCGACTGGAGCCTGTTACTGTCGTCTGTGCTGGCAGGTTATTCACCACAGTCGTCCACACCTTGTCCTCTGGAACACGGATACCATATCGCTCATTATAAAGGTAAACTTGTTCAGTTAGAAAAGCCACTTCTGAGTTATTCAGATAAGTACATAAAGATCTGTTCATTGCATTTCATTTATTTTAATTTTGTATGAAGGATTTATGAAAAATCCTCCACATCCTCTAAACATAATCTTTCCTACGCACCTCAAACAATCACAAATTGTACCCGTTAAGAAGCTGTCATATTAACATTTTTTTTTATTTGACAGACATTTTCCTTTCAAAGGAATTTTAGCTCTCTACCATGCCAGTGATGACTGCAGTCCCTGTCCTAAAATGATAACATTTTAAATGTTGATGTTCCTTGATGTTCTGACATGCATTGATTTTATTTTTGAATCCGAGGAACTTTTGACACTCTGAGTCCTAGATTGGTGGAATGTTGTTTGGTTGTCTTGGAAACAAATGGCTTGAGATGTTGAAGTAATTGGTTCTGTGGGAGCAATAGTGTGTTTTTAGAACTCAGAGAATTGGGAATAGAAGGTTCTCTGAGGCTTGCAATCTGGAGTACAGGGCTTGTGTTTTATTAATCAGGTGCAGGGAACTGTTCTCCGAGGGCACTGCTATGGTACACCACAAAAATAAAGAAAAAACACACGACACCTGTCATGTTGCAGATGACTTTGAAGGGACCTAAAGGTCCACTTCCATCCGGGTCAACCCAGTAGGCATCTGAAGATCTGCCCAAATGCTTGTAGGCCTCACAAGACTGCTCATAAACAGCTATAGAAATAAAGATAGTAACATAGTGTAAAGCAGCTTTAAAACAGAATGGCTCAAGGAGGTTCTTGTACATTCTTTTTTGTACATTCTTTTTTACAAATGCACCTTTCATTGCTTCAGTTAAAACACAACATTTTAAAAACAAGACCCAGTTTTGTTAAATCTTCCCACAAATTGGACATGTAGACCAGCAGTGGAAAACTCATTAAGTGAACTAGGAAATTAAATGACCAATTCCACACACTGTGTTTGCTTACCAAGAGTACAAGATGACAATATTACCACAGTGTTCCAGATTTTCAAGAACTATACCCTAAATTAGCATATCACTTTGGATGAAAACCATAACCTACAAGTCTTTATGTAATACATGCTGAGTGATAGAACCTCTTACTTCTGTATTTTAAGTGCCAACACACAGGGCTCAAAATAGCTGTACGTTTTTTTAGCCCGGTAATTGATCCGTACAGCTTTTGTTCTGTTTATGGAGAGGTTTGTAGGTCTATATCGATGTATGTGTAACCACCCTGGTGTGTAACTTTCTATTTTCTAACTTCAAGGGTCACAAAGTTTCTCTCAGCACTGATACTGATGCATCAGTCCACAGAGTAACCATCACAGCTCTCACAAGTGATTTCATGAGGACTTTACAGAGAATACAACGGCCTGTTTTTCTTATGAATCAATATGTATAAACAACCAAACAGAAAGAAGATCTGTGGAGAGCTGTGGAGATCTAAATACGTTATACTGACTGCAGGGAATGGCTGTCAGATAAACAGATAAAGTCTTCATTACAATATGTATACATATTGTTTTCGTCTTCTATTCAGATAGTATGTTGGTGGTGCGTATTTTTATAGTCATTATAGTGGGATTCAAAAGTGTTGTTTGAAATTAAAACCAAAGAAACATCATACAAAATTAATATGAAATATATGTGAATCTGCACTATGTCTAGGTCTCTAATACATTAACTAAAATAAAATTTTATGCTGATAACATCTGTAATAAAAATGTATTAAAACAGAAGGGTCAACAATGTTATCACTGTATGTCAAACCAAAAATATTAGAATTTTGCACAATTAGGCATATCAGACAACTCGCTCAATTCCAGAAGTCTTTCACCTCACTATCTTTTCACAGGTAAAGCACAATGGAAATGCAAATACTTTAACGCAGAGCCATGACATTCAGCAAAAAAAGGTTTTCTGCTGCACATGTTATATAACAGAACTGTTCCCCTTGTGCGTTACATTTTCATATGTCATTTAACAGAAAACCTTTATATTTGGTCTTTTTTTATTTGTTCTCTACTGTTTCTGTGTCACTTCATGTTTGTTTATTTATGTTAATGGCAAATTTGTATTGACTTCTAGTACTTTTATACTGTGCCATGCTGTATTCTTTATATTGGTATTATTACAGAAATGTAGCATTTTTAGATATTAATTATTCTGTCATTAATTATTCTCTATTATATATATCATGGGAACTGTTGCCTGGACCCCACAATACGGCCACTCCAAACACACAGATGTACACACTTATCAGTAAATAAACAAAACCACATGAACACAAACAAACACATATACTTACATGTATGGCAAGTGGCTCCAGTATACCCTGTTCCATCGCATGTACATGTAAATCTGTCCCAGGTCTGACTGCATCGACCTCCATGTTCACAGTGGTTTGGCATACATCTGATAAAAGACAGAATAGATAAGAGCAGTACAAATTAAATGCAATATTATATCATACATACAAGCTAATTATCACAGATTTCCTTTAGAGCAAAAGATATACAATAATTTGCAATTATAATTATTATTTGGTTTAATACCAAACCCTATTTGACAACCTAATTTCTGTTGCTAGGAACATGTGGACAGCATTTTCAAAGAAACACAGTCTATCTCCTAGCATCAGGACCAAAGAGCATGTTATTCTCACAAAGCAAAACACACAAACACTAAGATTTTCAAGTTGTTTAGATCTGACAACATCTTTTATCTTAGTGTAAGCTGAAACCCTAATTAAAACTCCAAAGTTAAAACAATTAATGGCTTCAGTGGTTTTCTCTTCATCTTAATTAAGGACCAATTGGCCATGGATAAAAACTGGTATGTGGTGATGCAATGCTTGTTCTGTGCAGAGATTGTATGTGAGCTGTCCATTTTCAGAGATCCTTATGCAGTCCTGCCAACTCCATGTCAAATCCATTAACATGGTCAAATGCAGTATAAAATGAAATTAGGGAACAATCCCTTTGGAGCTAATTCTCGTTAGGCCGCTGTCTCATAGGAGAAGCTGTGACAAAGCCACTAGCAATAAACCTTAAGCCTGACAGGGTCTCCTGCAGTTCTGTTGTGGTACTTTTTTAGGGTAGTGCTGTCACACTGGAGTTTTCCAATAGGATGACATGTCTAGATTAATTGGGGTTACCTCATTGGCCATCTGTGCCTGGAGCAGATATGTACGTTGAGAAAGTTTATACTGTTCATTAATCAAACTCATACAATAGAACGAACCCTGGAAATCTTTGTGGGCGCTGATGACCCAGTCCAATAATAAAACTTCAGTCAGTGTCAACAGCAGCATGCCACTGTGAGATAAGACCTATTGCCAAAAGTTTGTGGAAACCAGAGCATCAGACTTATATGTGCTTGTCGAATGTTTCCTTTCAATATTATAAGCATCAATACCTCAGTTGTCTGCCTGCCATTACAGCTTCCACTCTACTGGGAAGACTTTCCCGTAGGTGTTGGAACAGGGCTGCTGGGATTTGCTCTCATTCATTACACGTATTCCGTGGGAACTGAACCCACAAGCAATGTGCTCCTAACGCAATGTGCTTCTTCCAACCCAGACTTATTAAACCATTTTTTAATGGACCCAGAAAAGGTTCATAGGTTAAAACAAAGTTTGGAAGCACTAGGTTTTAAATTTTCTGCAGTGTCACTGTACTTTTTGTCTTCCCTGAAATAGACAAACTTGTTAATTAAAAGTGGCTGTCAACATTCATTTGGCCATGTAATGTATCCTGATAATGGCTCAGCTCTTGACGAGCCGAAAGAGATTTTAGTGTTGTTCCTGACCAGACAGAGAGCCGGAGATTGCTGAGCAGTGAGCCTGAACAAGCATTTCCTGTGCGTGGTCACTGGGCATACCAGAGATTTCCATTACAATTTCCATCACAATTTCCAAAAGTGAGATAAACATGTTTTGCATTTAGGAAACGTCTTACTGAATGCTGGACACCCAGAGCACTGTTTTCTTCCCTTCTCTGGCTGTTTACACCCAACACTGAGCTTTTGTAATGGAAAGTGACAGTTTTCTAATGCGATCATTGAGTAGTAAAACCATGTGGTCTAAGATTAGACTTGTTTAGGTGCAACACCAATCTGCGACTCCTTGGAGATGTGCAAAGATCAGCTCATACCCAGCTAACACAATTGTAGGTTGTAAGAACATTTCCCTAATGCTTCCATTAAGTAATTAAAAAGTTAAAATATTATTCTGAACGTTCTAGGAATCTTCAAAACGTCAAATTTTAATATTAATGTTACTGTCTGGTTATAAGAACGTTATTCAAACTTTTTTTATTCTGTAACTTTTTTGATATAGACAATTGTTTTGATACATATAAAAAACCTTAGGAAAATGAATGCTACAATTAATGTTACAGCAAGAATGTTTTTTACTTTTAGAGAACATTAGCCAATGTTCTTAGAATGTTCCCTGTTAGCTAGGTAGCTCCTTCTCAGTGCAATTGTCTCACCCTCTTACCCCCCCACACTGACACATCATTATGTCAAACGTTTCGCATGGCTATTTAAGATGAGTCACATTCTGAGAAGGCCCCTGGAACTTCGTCAGAACAACTTATGCGTGAAATAGTTTGATGAAAGGGCAATTGGTGTCTGTGAAATACTGTAGGGGTGGAAAAAAAAACCTGGAGAAGGATCGCGAATGGGATCTGAGCTTTAATTAAGGGCAAGGTTGTGTGTTTTAGAGTCTGCTTGAAATATTCTTTTCCATGTCAAATACAGAGACGTGTTTGGTAAGGAAGATTGATAGCACATCACTCGCCTGATGAAAGCAAACATAAAATCAATGCTGTGGTGAGGTAGTGGCCCCCCCTCCGATTCCTCATAATGAGTTTGCTCCTCACCGCGCCAGCACTGTGAAGTTTTGCCAGCGAAGCATCATTATACTAACAGAAAAAACACACAGAGAGCGGTTCAACAGTCTCCTGCCTGCTCTGTTATTACAGCGTGCTCTGTTCCGAGCAGAGGGAGGCGGAGGAAGCCGGTATCTAGCCTGATCTAATAAAGGAAAGATTTTCCTCTGGGGACCCAGAACTAACTGTAGTGCAGTATAAACCATCATCACAAAAGCATAAATAAGCACAATGACAGAGCGGCGAAGAAAGAAAACTCATCTAAACAGTCATCTAAACATCGACTGTCAGTCAGAGGGATGTAAATTTTAACACGCCGCTTGACGAAAAGCAGAACCTTGTCAGTGACATGCGGGATGAATTGTGCTTGTGTTTAAATCATGTTGAGAAAGTCTATTAAGACACATTAAAGCACAATGCATCTTTACACATAATTAAGTTTGTAACTGAGCTGAGCAATGTAAACATCAGCTCTTGTGTGAGAATTTATCATTCTGGAGAGTCAGTGTTAACATAAATGAGCTACAAATGTGACTGCATAAATTAGCAAAATAAACAAAATGTTAGAAAATAGCTATTCTTATTAAAAAGGACCATCCATGTGAATGACAATGTGCCAGTGTGCCAACCTTTCTGCTTGATTTTTATGTGTCATTTTGATATACAAATTATGGAACCAACTACAGAAAAACACACATTTAAGACAAAAAGTCACATTTATAACCATGCCATTTCTTATGGAAGTCTACAGCTGGGTTTTCTTCATCTAGATTGAATTTAATAACCGCAATCATCACACATGATAGTGTTTCAGTAAAATTAGCAGCGATATCAAATGTATCCCCAGATGTGCGATGACACTTACTATTCAATGAACAGATGATTCAATTTAACTATTTGAAGGGTCAGGTGGATATTAAATTACGATAAAGATAATCAGATTAGCTGTGATTAAAAGCAAACTGATTGACCCTTCATTTTCTGTAATTTGGTAGCAAATGACTGTTTTCTTGTACAATGGATGAGCACATTAGCCCTCACATCTGTTTGGAAATCCTCCTGTTTGGGAAAAGGAGTCATTATTTGCTGAAAACGCTAAATTGTCTATGATTCACAGCTAACAGGGAAAGTTCTCAGAATGTTGGCTAACATTTTTTTAAAAGTTCTCTCAAAGCTAAGTTTTTGCAGAAACGTTAGTAGAACATTTTAAATGTTATTTTAACATTATGCTTAAGCAGTTAGTGGAACGTTTAAATTGTGTTAAATTGTGTAATGTTACAGAATTAATAAAGTTTAAACAATGTTCTTTTAACCAATCAATAATACAATGAATCAATAATACACATTAATACAATGTCTATAAACTGGACGTTTTGAACTTTCAAAACAACATTTAATATTGACTAACGTTACTATGACCTAAAATTGTTAGATTGGATTTTCATTACAAATGACATATCACAAATAAAAAAAATGGATTCATTGTTTTATATGAAAAATCATCATTTCATGATTCTCTTATAGTAAATCAAGCATGTATTTTATCGCATAAAGTTATTCTCTGGTTAACTGATACTGTAAAACATAAATTGCTATTCACACATCTGCGTGCTAAAGAAGCCTATCTGCCTTAGGTGTAACTGTACGGTAAACCTAAGAAAGTAAGAATATGTAAAATTAACCTAAAGATAATAACCAAAAGCTGCTCTCTTCTGTCCACAATGGGCTCTAAAAATTCAATAATAACAACATATCAATACATGGCAGGCTTAGAAAAGCATCTTCCAACTGATTAAACTCCTCATTTGAAACATGACTGGAACTGGAGGGATAAAGAATTCAGAGCAAGGCTGGCTCCAGGGAGCAAAAGCATGCGAGAGATCCTGCCCCCAAGGCAGACACTGCCAGTGGGGATAAAGCCACTGTCTCAGTCTGTTGCACCCGATAATCACTGTCTCAGCCAGTGTTTGTTTAATGGCAGAGCAGAGGAAGAGGGCTGCCTCTGACCTGTCAATGATGGCACACATGTCCAGGCTGACGTTTTCGAAGGCTCCCGCTCGTCCCTGCTCCACAGCAGTTAGGTCGGCCAGCTGATCGTCCACCTGAATAAGCTGCATGCAGCCCTGGAATGAGCGCTGAGATGGGGATGCTCTGGTTCTTAAAAAATAACCTACACAAACAGAACAAACAGAATATATTAGATCCTTTACAACAATTATGAAAAATGTTAAAATTGTCATGGACATGGAATAACACACATGGCATTAAAATAATTTAAACATTACCTTGAAAAAGTAACAACTCAAATGCATAACTGGCAATAAAAGGGATAAGAAACAAAACCTTTGCCAGAAGATATTTATCAAATATGATATCAGGGCCAACTGGAAACATTCTGTAACTGTTTTTCACTTTGAATTACAGGGTAACATTTTTAATTTACTATACAGTATTTTACAGTAAAATTTTTAAATTGTTGTCCTATTATATCTAAAATTATTTTTACTATATATGGTAATTAACCAATTAACTGTTTTTATTCAGACTTTTTCTCATTATTTTTACAATGTAACTCTTATAATGGGGAAGGTTATCTGGGCTGCTAACCTTGGGAATACAGCTTCATTTTTAGTTCTGGCTGACTCTGAGCTGCAGAGACCCGTTATGCCCTCTAGCAAGACATACAGTAACTTATACTGCAGATTGGGCTCTGTGTACTGTAAATCGCTTTGGATGAAAAAGGTCACACTAATTCAGTGTGATCTAATGACATGTGTGAAGGCAATCAAGTGTCATAGGTGTTAAAGCCGGACATAAGAACCCTTAACTGGGATAAAACTTATCAAACTAACCTCATTAACAAAGCGATATCTGTGACAGCAAAAAAAGGTCACGCTCATCAGAAACAACCAGCTCAAACCCAGATGCTACTAATGAGACAAAAATACCCCAAAACACTTCATCATTAGAAGCATTTTTCATATGCGCTGACTACATCACACATCTGGATATATGGCCGGTAATAATGTTCTTCTCCATCTTTTGATTAATCGCTGCTGCCAAAATAAATAGAAAATGTACACAAACATCAAATATAATGTAAAGGTATTGTAAACAAAATTGCTGCCTGTTTTAATGCTGTCGATTAGTCAGTTTGTGAGTTTGACTGCAGTAAAATAAAATAACACGTAAGACACGTTTCCACATGGACCACTGACACAGTGGCCAATATAACTGGAAAAATACACAAACCTTAAAACCTGAGAGACCGTCAAACCCACAGGGTTGTTTGCACTTGTATTAAAGGTAAACAATGCTCTTCTTCTCGTATATGCTCATAACAGGAAGTCCTATTGAGATTCACCCCACAGCCCCCTGACATTAATCTACAAATTAGAGCATCTGGAGAAAACAGCACTTGCTTGGAGCTTTTTTTTAAAATATAGAATAGAAGAGAAACAAAGTTTCATACGTTTGCAAGACCATCTGTCTTGTCTGCCTCCTGCATCTGTCCAGGAGTCTATATGCCTGAGCAGTCAACAGAAGATGATGAGGAAGGGGTGTGGTGGGTGGTCGGACTATTGAAAAAAGCTGAGGGAAATGTGTCCCAGTGTAGAGGAAAAGCTGGAAAAACAAGCATCTGCTAACAAAATCAGGCAAGGATGCCATTGCATCCTAATGATTGCCAGGATTTGTGGGTAACCATGAAGCTGCCAGGAGCCATGGTTAATCATACGGGGACGCATGAAAAGGCAGATTTTTGTCAGCCACACCTGGATGTGACTTCTTTTGTCTCATTCTGGTGTTGTAATTAATTGAGAAGGGTAACTGTCCTGACAAGATAACATTCTGAATTATGGCAGAGACTGAAATGTACCTTTTCACAATTTACACCCAGGCTGTGTTTTTGGTAGAGTATGCATGAGTGTGTATGCACTGCTGATAATAATGCAGAGATTGGTTAATATCTACTGTAAGATTAATGAGTGTTTATGTGCTCCAATTATAATTCATGACCAGAAAATGGAATTTGGAAAATTCCAATGAGAACCCCTGTTCTAAAACTTTCATTTTAATAGAAATTCCTGGTGCAGATCAACCATTTTTGTTTACTCTGCTTTGGGTGTTCATAATGCACATACATCTGAGCCTGTTTTCTTGATTGCACTCAATTACAAAGTCATCAAAACAAAAGCTGACCCCATACAGGTTGATGGCTACTTCAAGCCTGCTGCAGTGGATCTCTGGGAACTTTCTATGTTTAATGATGTCTTCTTTATTACAAAATCCAATCTACTACCATCTCCCATCAGACAGTCATTAATTTGGTGAGGTCTGCTACAAATGTGCAGAACCATCATCTGTAAAATGGGCTGTGGGTCTGGGAAACAGCATCCAACCAGGGTGAATACAATACCAGCAGCCCTTAAGTCATTTTTGTGAAAACAAAGATCTTTGTTTTCACATTCTCCCTGGTTCACTGGAAACAGCTCAATATATGTGAGACACCATTTTGAAGACATCAAGGACAGATCTGAGATTTTTTCTGTGCCAGAATATTCCACACAGGCTTAAATGATCAAATATGTGCTAAAGCTAATGATGTTTTGTTCACATGAGCCTGAATGTCTTGGGTTTTTCTGTCAAATGAGGGGAAGTCAAAGGGTTCATGATCTGTGCAACATCGTAACTCTGATTTAAAATGGAACGCATTGTAATATTTATTGAACACGATTGTCCCAATGGAGAGGTTTGGAAAACAGTGTATGAAACATTTTTGTTTTTTGTTTCTAGCCTATTAAATAATCAAGTCACTGTGGGTGTTATGGGGGTGGGGCCACATTAAAAATGACCAGCCTTTCTCATGAATATTAATTAGGCTACATATTTGCAACTCCTCTGCTGTCAACAATATGTCTACATCCCATAATTTAGTGTTTATTTATATATGCAATGTTTCAAACATAAATACAAAACCCTTTAAAACAAACAAATTTAATTTATGTAACAAACAAAAGTTGCAATTGTTCACATGTTATTTATAATGACAAGCCCAACCACAGCAGGGCAGGGAAGTACCAGTGAGAGAAACACCACCAATATTATGCCAAGATGTCTGACCCTATAATGAGGCTCAGAATCAGGTGTATAACTGAGAAGGTATAAGGGGCTTATCTTGTGTAACCGGCCTAACTCTGGCGCTGCTACGGTCTGCGTTGTGTAATAATGAAGAGACGGAATACCGGGACTGCGGCTGACTGGAGAGTTTATTTTGGTGGACAGATGTGAAGTGTGTGTGCAGCTGGCACTGGATAGAACAGAGCAAATACAGCAATGAGAAATGTTTTCATATTGTGATTTTTCCACCTCTTCTCAGCGCGCTTAACGCGATCTCCGTAAACATCACATTTGTTACTTCCCCGCTTAGTTATTCTCGGCGGCAGCGTAACCACTCGTTAATTCATGTTCGTGGGAAGGATGAGCCGGACAAAGTTACCGTTGCATGTCGTTCTTTTACTCATATTCTTGTTGTCAGGTTTACAGTGCAAACAGCTCCCGGGTGGACGTACTTAACTTGTTTTAAACAGAGCCAGAACGAACTTTTTCCCCAATCCCGCCTGCACAGCACACACAGTGAGCGCACATGACATCAGCACATGTTTTTAACTAACTACAATCCCCCAATACACTTTGCGGTGGACTACAACACCCGTAGACAGCGTTCTTAAAGCAGCAACTCCTACTATATTTCCCCTCTCTTGCAACACTACCCCCACTCTGGATGGTGATTAAACTTAACACCACTCCAGCACCATCACATGACTGACACCAAAATATGTGACAAACATTAACAAAGATATTATCATAGATTCACAGTGTTTTTAGAAGGTAGAATACATTAAACACAATGTCTACCCATATTTCTTTCTTTTTTTTAATGTTGGTTTCTCTTTTTTCTTTTCACAGTCCTTAGGCAGCTCCACTGTCAAAGCATACAGTCCATATAAGCAACTCCGCTCAATGGAGGCACTGGCCAATATATTCCAACCCCACGTGTCGGGGTAAACAGTCCATAAGGTTGAAGGATAGCACGGTGCTAGGAGGGGTTAAAGTATGGCTTGTAAAGGCGTCCTTTTGTTGAAGCATTACGTCCCAACATGACTAGTGAGGCAGTTAAGTCCAGCAAAGTGACCGGCTGACTTCTCCACTGCCTCCTGCAGTAGTTTGAATTAATCATGAAATACAGAAGAGATGAATTAATGCAAAATGAGAACACTGAAAGATAGAACAGATACAACCATACCTGGATAGAACAGAGCAAATACAGCAATGAGAAATGTTTTCATATTGTGATTTTTCCACCTGTACAGATTAAACACTAGTTAATCGATCAGCTAAAATTACTGTGTTCTGATGACACACATACATATACTCAAGCCGCTGTACACGGTCATAAAGCTCTTAAATCTCATCCATCCATATATTAAACGCTTTCTAATACATCCATAACACTCTTGAGAACGATATTTCTCCATATTATGCACTTACTCAAACTTTGATAACTTTTATGGGCCTATATTGAAGGAGCACCGCTAACCGCTTACCTCTCCTCAGCGCGCTTAACGCGATCTGAGCACTCAGCGCTGGCTGAACAGGAATGACGTCATGACGCGGTAAAGATACAAAACTCTTTTTCCAAAAATAACAGAAAAAGAGTACAAAACAAAATTATAACGTTTCTGTGAACAAATGAATATAAAGTAAATACATAAAAATTGAAAGGAAGGATAATTAGTGAAATGCATTATTTTAGATTCCAAGTATGCACTCTATTAATATCTGTCACACTTGCACAAACACACATTACTGTCTATGGAGTTTAGAGTCATTATCTCAAAGCTGATAAGAGTAATAACCAACCTAAAGAAACAGGGAGTTCACTTTCCAGTCTGCACATTGCAAAAAAATGCAAACGTTATCTTGTATTTATCAACACATTCCTATTTAGGGGGAAATTAGGTCTTTGCAAGTGAACTTTCTGACAAAATGCTACCCACATGGGATGGCATGTTATTTAGGAACTATAAAAACAACAAAATAGCTTACCCAAATAACAATTCTAGGTTCTAAGAATGTTTCTGTAATGTTTCCATTAAGTAACAAAACCATTAAAAAGTTTATTTGCAAGTTTTATGAACATTCAAAATGCCCAATTTTTCAGACAACAAACATTCTACAAACATTACTGCATGAACGCTTTTGATAACTTGGAAAAAACTTTCAAAGAATGTTAGAAAATGTTCTTAGAACGTTCCATGTTAGCTGGGTAAATGCTATTATTAGGGATTTCTCACCAGCCTATTTAAACTATTAAAACATTTACGGAATGTTTCCTGAACAGAGATAAAGCCGATTCCCCGGATTCAATTTCTTCATTTATATCGATTCTGAGAAGCAAGCCCTCAGTCAAACAATCAGCCAGATAAAATGAGCCATGCCCAGGAATGACAGACATGAGGAAGATTGTTGTGTTGTGTCAATCTGTCAACATGAGAACGTATGTTCACGCTGATGCAACACGCTACAGCTTCCTGACTGAGGAGAATGTGATACGTATGACTTACCACAGAATCTACTTCCCACCGGCTGCCTCTGGAAATTCAATCTGATCCTGCAATTTCTTTTTCACTGGTGACCTTGCCATCATTAGCACTGACTGATGAGGCTTTGCCTTTGATGATTTTACTGCATTAAGTCTAATGTGTTCTGGCCCATGTTTTGAATGCTTCCCAGAATTCTCAATTACACAGATTGTGTTTACACTTCATAGTTAACCAAAAATGTTGTTGGGGAAGATCTAGGCTTGTAACTCAAAAGTTTTAAAGGTTTAAAATATTTATTTGGACCCTTGTGGTCATTGACTAATGTGGTCATTATTACAAGGAGCCACATTAAATAAAAAAGCAACTTCAGGTGAAAACACGACTCACCAAGTTGCTTTTACTTTTAATGAGACAACTGAGCTTGTCACAGTTTTAACAGCCCTGGGAGCAATCATTAGGAAACTTTCTAAAGAAAGACCAGCCAATGTACCTGTAAACTACATCCAAGGTCGTCATTTTTGTTTTATAGGTTTAAAGGCGTGTAATTTCAGTGCCACCACAGATTGCTGTTTTGGGACATCTGCCACTGGTCAGACACATAGACCCACCCCCAAGATCTGAACAGATCTTTTAAAACCTGAACAGATTTTAAAATAGCAGGCTTCACAACCTAAACTACACAGCACTACAGGCAACCCTGTCAAATCATTCAGAACACAACAAACTCACTTTTTAAAATGTTCCAATACTTGTTAAGAATAACATTTTAATAGATGTTATATAATGTTAAAAAACTGTGCTACTGATATTACTGCAAGAATGTTTTTGAACTTTAAACGTTTAAAAAAACATTAGCCAACGTTCTGATAATCCTCCCTGTTAGCTGGGAAATCAATGTTTTGATAGGCCCACAGAGCCACAGTATTTACATTTTTGAAAAGAAACCTCCAAATACAAAATAGTCAGGAAGGGATTGTGATAGGGAGAATTTCAACCTAAAAAATTACAAACAACCTTTAACAAAACAAATCCCTTAGGGAAATTGGAATCTGCTTAAGTAAGTTTTTGAGTTTTACAGGTATTCTCAATGTTTACATTTCTTGGGACCAAAATTCTAAAATGTTACGTAACCGAAACAGTGATAAACGTTCTGTGCTTAAAATGATCCAGTTACTAGTAAACAAATCAGACAGTGAAGATATGGCTTTTCGCCGGCAAGTACCTGTGATGGATGGAGCAACATGATTGATAATAATAGCAGTGCAGGTGAACCAACAGCAGTGCGCGGAGGAGAAGTGAAGCTTTTGATCTCATTTTAAGGGCTGTCATGTGTAAATGTGCTGTCGGGCCAAGCCAGACCTAGAGCTGAGGGGCTGCAGTTCTTACTTCATTTAGCTCTTTTTGAAGATGTGCAAGTCTGATAAAGCTATCAACCTTACAATCCCTCAACCTAAACTTCAGTCAGATTGATAGCACCAGACACTGCTGGCTATATTAGTTGCTGGTCTTCCTTAGCATACTCGCTTCTCTGAGCTGCTGCCCACTTTATCTCTGACTTCCTGCCAATGGTCTGATTGGACAGATGGTTGGCTGAAGAGGCCACAGTGTGGGTATGTTTCTATCAGAGTGGGGAAATGAGCTTCTGTGGTGGCACAAGCAACTTTGAACCTAAAACTTTAAAAAGAGGATGAAAGGTCAAAGGGCCCTCCCACTCCAACAGAATAAAAAAATGATGACTTCAAATGTTTTATTTGCCTCTGTGGACTTTTTGGTAAAGCCAGTCATAAAAAGAGGCAAAATTCCCCCTGCTGCATTGCTGGCACTTTTCAGAACCTCTAATACAAACAAATCAAGTTGACGTTTTTGTACTGTCTGTAATCATGATGACTGAAAACTTCTAACAACTTTCTGATTTCCTTCCAAGTTCTTGGCTTTCTGACTGTCAACTTAGGACATCAGTGAGAATCCCAGCCTTCAGTCACATTGTGTGGCTCAGTGTTTTCCTAGAATGTGCACTTGTAAATGTTAAATATGTATGATACATTTTTTATTCATTCATACATCAAAACGATACTGACATTCAGCCTTGACATTCCAGCCCTCATGAGAGTTATAAGACAATGGAAGCAGAACCTCAAACGCTCCCACTAATCTGGGCAGCCAATTATTTCTTATTTAAGCACACCATACTTTTGTTAATTTTCTTTAGTTTTCCAATTAAATGAGATAAAACATAAAACCACATCAGCATTTTAATGCCCATGCTTGTGATTTCTTTAAAGGGTCATATTTATGCATGCACAGAGAAGAAAGTTCTCAAATACTTTCATGTGCAGCCTATGACTCTAAGCAGTAGTGAATTCAAAGCCTTTGTGAATCAGCTTCCAAGACACCAGGATGGTGAGAAGATCAGAAATCTGTTCTCATGGTACTTATCTGTTGAGTTACTCAATGTTATCTCTATGTAATGCATTTCAGAACTCACCTCCATAGTGGTATGTGCTTCCTGTTGTGATCTGGAGAGGTGAGTTGGTTCTCACGGCCGATGCTTCATCACCATCAATGGTCAGCATGGCAAAGTTCTCCTTGGCCAGGAACCGAACATCATGCCATTCTCCATCATTCAGACCAGAACCTACAAAGAACAAAACAAAAGGAAAAAGATGAACCAAGATTATCCATTACACTGCATTTTGCAGATGTTTCCATCCAAATGCATACATTTATGAGTTGTGTTCAATGAATCGAACGCATGACCTGCATGTAGCTATCAGAATGCTCTCCTACGATAGTCATGCTACAAGAACTACATTTAAAACTACAAAAATTATACATCTTATACTGATCTCACAACTATTTAGCCATAGGAATAGAACATCAATTTCTTACAGTCCCATTTGTTACTCTGATTACTGTACATTCATGTCGGTCATCATCTGTTTCATATGCAGGATGATCAATAGGCTGATGAGTTCCACAGGAGCTCCACAGTGAGCTGATTCAAGGCAGAGGTCCAGATTAACAAACCTACAGCAGCCATTGATGATTGATAAATCACAGAGCTATTATTTACTCTGATGCGATCACGAAGGGCAAAAGTCATTGGAACATAATAACCAGGTGGATGCTTGTTCAGAAGAATGAATTCTTCTCCACCATCCGTCATGAGCTGCTGGAAAGACATTACCTCATTGAAAGTCCCTAGTGACCAGTTTACCTATCTGTCACACACCACAAAACACCAAACAACCGTTCTCTCCTTCCCACCCACTCTCTCTCACAGGCACGGTCCGCTTGGCAAGAACAAGGCCAAAATACCTTCCACGCCATTACCTCTGATAAATTTGTCTCTCAAATGTGGGGGTGTGCTCATATTCCATCCATCAGCTTTTTTCAAACCTTGTACAATACATGTTCTGCTTGTGCAGGTGTATGAAGTGCTTTTTGGAAGAACAGTGTGGCAAACAGCTGGACATGCTGGTCACTGGCAGTTCTGTGAGACAGTTGGAAAACAGATGGTTTTTGTGTATAAAGCAAATTACGTTAAGTGACATAATATGCCAACAAAACATTAGAAGGATGTTAGTACCTTGTCTGAGAGTTGGAAATACAAAGCTAATGAGGTTAAGGTGTGAACTGACAGTGATTTAAAAAACACCCTGCGGATACAATCAGAATAAAATTAGAATCAGTTTAAGATGAATAGAGTAACCAATTTACCTAGTTTTGTCATCACTAATCAGACTAAAAATTGTTGCAGATGTTATTTATAAGAATATTAAGTTAACAAATTACTGGAGTAACAACGTAGTCAATTATATATATATATATATATATATATATCTGCATAAAAAACATCAGTACTCATAATACACTTAAAGTACCCTTAGAAAGGTGTACTAAAAGTGTAGAAAGTTTATTCACTCCCACTTTTTGGGCAACAAATCATGTTTTATATATTAAACAAATGATAACAAATCAGTAATGATAACTGGACGAGCTTTATGCAACCTAATTAATATACATGGGCCACGCTAATAAGGTTTAGAACGTTTTCCTTTTCACTTTTCAGAGTCCCCAGAGGGGCTGTAATTAGGTCACCAAGGTGCATTATGGGAGTTCCGTTTGATGTTGAATCTTCATTTCCATTGCATCACTGCAATTTTTGCGTCAACACCTAATTACGCTGCAACACTGTGAAAGAGCAGCACCCATGCATGCCCGCGTGAGAGACCCTGCGGTCTTTACCTACTGCCAAAGATTAATTAGGAGAGGAAGAAACCGTTTGTTAACACAGTGTGGGTACTTTGAACTCTGACAGATCAACGTACACTCATTACTTATCTACCTGCCTAATCAACTTTCCCATGATGCGTTTTAGCTGCTCAGGATATTAATGCACACATTTTGTTTCTCACTTCTGACCTGAATGGACTCCACCAAAGGCGTCGCTAGAACTTATATACTGTAGGTGGACATCAGGCCTACCTGTCTTTCATCCCAGCCCCCTTAAATCCTGTGGTTAACTCAGCTGTCAAAATCGATCTTTCTTTACATTTGCGAAAAGCAGCCACTAAAATAAGCTACTGTATTTAAGGTTTTCACACTGCAATCCTCTACTTTCCAGTCATTAAAAACTTTTAAAACATTCAGTTCTACATTTGTTACATTAAATATTAGCCTTCCCTCTGTTGAGCAGTGGGCCCTGCCATTCATTTAAAAATATTTTCTCCAGCAGGACTCGAACCCACAACTTTTCGTATTAAGCCAAGTAATATTTTTTAATCAACAGTGCCCCTTGTCCCTTATTGGTGTAATTCTAGAATTGCCTCTAGATAGATCTGCTAATAACAGATACAAGAGATGCTCACAGAGAGTCATCAAGACACCCAGTTTAACATTAAAAAAATAACCAACTTGATTATTTCTGCTATCAGCCAAATGCTCTGTGATAAATGCCTGGTGGATTTATCCAGGCAGGCAAGTCCATTAAAGTCTGAATGACATTTGAAGGATTTGGTGCCCTTTAAAAAGCAGGTGCATCCTCATATGAGGTTCAAAGGCAGTGATGCAATTACTGGGATACGCAGCCTCCAGCTCTATTTGTCATCATGGTAAGTCTGATGTTTGAGTATGTGGGTCTGGATAAGGCTGGAAAAGGCCCCCCACAACTCAAGCCAAGAAGCCCCAGATGCAATATTGTCATCAAAAAGGATTGCTTGGAAAGTTTCCCCTTCCTCACTACTCAGAGGCTCACAGACACCAGGCCATGATTAATGCTGAGCTGTGCCAGCAAAGAGTGCTCTTGGGAGACCAGGAACCTCAAGCTCTGCCATTTCCATGAATACATTTTTTATAGTGTTTGAAATTGTCTTAGAAGCCTCTGTTTTACACATTAGAAGCTCTGAAATATATATCAGGTCTCTTTTTAAATGCAGAGATGAATGTCTTGGATACAGTACAGTATGTGGTCAATTTTGATTATCTAATACTGTCACAGTAGTCAGTAAAAAACAAAATTTGCAACAATAAAATAACAGGTAGCCATTGACCGGCCAAGTAAACGTTCACACTGGCAGTTCTTAACAATGCATCTACTATTTTGAGTAAAAACCCACTGATATTTGTGTTAGCTCTGTTTAGGACCACATACTGTTTAATTCACGCCTAGAGGCTGACCTGGACCAAAGCTTACGGTTTGCTTTGTCTCCTGACTTTGGCCTGTTGTTGTAAGGTCCATTTCTTAAGGCACAGCCTGTGGGTTCCTGGGGACAGAGCTAAGAGTTGCCATTATTGTTTCCAGAGGCTTTTGTGAGGGATGTAAAATACACAAGACCGCTCGGTGGCCTGCACACATTCATCCTCAACAAATCAAAACTAGCACCTTTTATTGCTGCATTAGGGGCAACTGGCTGCTTTTCTCAATTGCTCTAAACAGACTGAACAACAGAGCAGTTATTACAAAATTACAAAAGGAAATTACAAAAATAGAAATTATCACAGGGTGTAAAAATGACCGACCTGTGCATCATACTGCCATCAATTAGTTCCTGTTTTGTTTTAAGGGCTTATATAAAAAAAATAATTAATTAAATAATTAAAATTTAAATTTAATTTAATTAAGCACACAATAACTCAGCTCTGAGCCCCAAACAAATGCTGTTAGTTTACACAATATTACTGTGTTGGCTGGGTGGATGTACACTTTTTGAAAAACAACCTACAAATAGCTGACGTATAGTTGTCTCTGCATATTATTAAAGCCCTGCTTTTACCTTTTATCTTCTTAAGTAATGGGGAAAAATGTTACGCTTAAATAGCTGAGGGGAAGGATATAGAAAGTGTGACAAAAGGAACCCATGTATGTCAAAGGCTGTGTGGAACTGTGTGGAGAACACTGGATATTTCAGCAGAAGCCTGAGGGATAAAACTGATATTCTCTGCTCTCTGTCACCTCCAGATATCATATTGATTTTTTAAGCTATTGCCGCCCTGAAGGGAACAGGAAGGTGTGAGAGGAACTCTGCTTATTTCTGACTGATAAAATTTAACCAGGGCCATGGCTCTGCATTAGACAAACCTCCTGTTTTTCCACTGGAAAATGGACAGGGTTAGGGTAGGTTTATAGGGTTAAAGCATTTCAAAGCTGCTTAAAATTTTTTTCTTACCCAAAGGCAGTAGCCTGGAGTGGGTAACTAGACAAGCAATACCACACAGGACACTGTTCTGTCTCTTAACAGACACTATTAGTGTGAAAATAGCTGGGTAACTTGTCCTGCAATTAACAAATCTCACATGAAAAACTAGAAAAATATGTACAGGGAAAAACCATGAATGCAAGATTTTTTTCATGTGATTGTGCTATACATTTTGGATGATCAAAACACAACAGCTAATCAAAAAGGCTTCCTGGGACATCTGTTGTCTTAGCTGAACATGGAGAAATGCAAACAGGAAACCGTTTCTCACAAACAAACTGTTGAGAACCAAATCTGTGTGGCTTTTGAGGCCTGCTGTGAACAAACATCACTGAAAGAAAAACGGATTATTGCACAACATCCATCATGATCATTCATTGACTTGAAAGTCAGAGCATGGACAGTCTTATTCGAGTGTACAGAAAATTATTAGAGTGTACGCATCACTTCAGCAGTCTATGCATGATCTCTTCCATCACTCTGAGACATGGTTTACACAATATACATGCAACTGAAACCAATCTGCAATAAATCAGGTGTTAAGCGCTTTCCGAAAAGCATAAACATCCTGGTTCTGATAACATCTACTATATTGTGATCGCATGTCCACGGGGTGATAGAGATAATTTTTTTCTATTGCTAAAATATCATCTTATATTTTATACGCACAGAGCTGGGCAATGGGTGTCATTCACTTGGTACACACACCTATCTGTGCATACAAACAGTGTGAACATTTTCATGTAGAATTTTTGACAATGATAAGTCTGTACTTTAAGATAAAAATTAAGCCAACTTAAACTACGAGTATGTAAAAATCACAGACCACCCAGGTAATGTTGGCTAACGTCCTCAAAAAGTTTTTTTCACAGTTTTCAAATAATGTTCTTGCATTATTCTATATCATATATCAAAACATTATTCTTAAGTAGTTAGTGGAACATGGAATATAACACTCTTATAAGCAAGCAATAATGGTAATACGTGTAAAAAAATGAGCGTTTTGGATGTTCCTAAAACTTTCAAAATAGCATTTGTAATGTTTTTGTTACTTAATGTAAATGTTACAGGAAACATTCCTACAACTAAAATTGTTAGCTGGATTCTGGTGGTTTTAGGACCAGTGTTGTAATTTTGTAAAGGTAAATTTTTAAAAATGTTTTTTACAATAACTAAGTGATCCTACAGAATGATTTGCTCATTTTTGGGTTAATTTTCTTTCTTTACGTTACATATTGAACATACACATACAATGTCAACAACTGACAACAGAGGCTTTCATATGACACAGAATGTCCCATACACACAAATGATATTCACTATCACCAAGCAAACAGTGGTTCAAGAATTTATACAAGAGCCTCAGAGCAAGTGCGAAGGTTGTATGAAAGGATACATAACCGTCAACTCTGTGTCATTTCACCAGGGTAATAAATAGCAGGTAATAAATCCAATTGTTCATTCACCTTAACTTTCTTGGTGAAGCTAAAAGTTCAATATTGAATGGGAAAGCACTGCAATAATGGAACTCCCCCAGGGAATGATGGGAAAAACACTATACCTTACTAAGATTATAATGTTATATTGTCCCAGTTTATGAGGTTGGTAAATTGCCTTCCGCCTGGATTGAAAGGGCTCTCAAATTACCTTGGAGGACCAAATATTTAAGACCGAAGCACACAGTCAGATTCATAAGTGCCAGAGGGCTTCATAAATTTCAAAGAAAACAGATTCACTTAAACAAGCAGGATCAATATATGATAGAATACTGGGGTGAAGCAATTGGCAGTTTTCTCATTCTTCCGAGTCTTCTGAGTTCACATGCCTTGAAGGTATCACACCCTGGCTGGAGTCAGAGACGATGAACAGCTAAATGCATATAAGGAGCACAAGAAAAGCCACCGAGCATGACAATCTGAAGGTTTTTCCAAATTATCCCATTAACACAATGGAACAGGTCTGTGATCAGTGCGATTCATCAAACTGTCAGTGACATCACTTGTCAGTGTTGTTCTACAGGCGTACGTTTCATGAGTGGAAAATCACTGCCAATTTTCAGTCGCCCTGTCAATTTTGGTTGTAATTGAACATGCAGCAATGCTCTGAATGCCCATTAGTTTTGCTTAGAGCGTATAAAAGCACTAGCGAAAGGAAAACAAACGTTAAAGCTTTTTATAAACCATGCCACCAACACAGAGGAGCATTAGAGTTTTAATGCAAAACATTTAACATCCATTTACAGACAGTATCATTATGATAATAAACAACTTTACTGTAAATGGCAGTATTTGGCTAACTTTAGCTACTGTAGCTTCATTAGTAAATAAGCGGAAAAAACAAACAAAACATTAAGGCAAAACTATTCCTCATGCTTAATTAAAACATTTTAAAAGTTGCATCATCCTCTTGACAACAGCACACTGGATTACCATGGCAACAACCTTGCAGTAACACCACCTAATTATAACTAATTATCTGTTACTGAGGAAAGTAATCAGTGCTCACCATTGGCTCATAAGAGAAGATGATTAAATGCTGAAAAATATGAAGAAAAGTTCCCAGCACAAGACGTCGATACAGTAATGGTAGTTCTAATTTTATGTGAGAGCTATAAAATGTGCGTTTCTCAGACATATAAGCTTAGGTGTAAATGCACAACTTTGAGAAGTGAGATAACTAGTGAAGAGGAAATCCACGAAAACCCTGAGATCTGCTGCGTCTGCTTGTATAGTGAGTGCAGCTGCCTTCAGTATGAAACACAAACTTTAGTTTCAAGTGTGTCAATTTAATACATTAAGAGCATGCAAACAACATAATTTAACAATATGCAACAATATAATTTAAGCACTGAATCTGCCAAAAACTCCAGTACTATCTGCAGATTATAAAACACTTATGACATCATATCCTTTACCTCACAGTGACTGGCTGCCACCCAGTGTTTTTTGGCTCACATTTGTCATTTTTTGTCACTCTTGCTGCTTGCTCCACCCTGCTGTCAATCCCACAATTCCCTGCATGAGCCTGCCAGTCAGCTCCTATAGTGAATAAACTGAAAACACCCACTTATCTCTGCTCACTCTGTGTCTATGAACACATACTCAACACATTTAAACACATTTCAGATGTGTTTTTGGTGGACTCAAAAAGAGTAGAGCTTCTCAGTGGGGAGGATGTATTCCCTACATTAGTCCCATTCCTTATTACACTTATTACACTTGTACACTTATTATAAATGAATCCTCCACAGTGTGTCATTCCTAATGTTATTCCTGTCAATTAACTTAACACATCTACTATTAATCTCCTGTGATTAAAGAAGATATGAAGAAAACTCGTTTAAATGGATTTAAACCAGCAAGTTAAAAATACACTAAATTGGTAAAATAAGTCAAATCACAAAGCTGTGGCAATTACACAAGCATCCCCTCTGAAATTTGACTTAACTGCAGCTTATTAGCAAGACCACACTGATTTTTCTTTTCATCCATTTAATTCTCATCCACCTTCCCAAAGCCAATTTGCAGCTCAAGACAAGCAGAATGGACCTTTAACCCAGACAAGACAAAGACAGAGCCAGCAGGCATATGGGCTGAGCTGCAAAGAAGATAATATTCCACTTATCACAGATGAACTTTTACTATATAACCCAGCTAGCCTAAAATTATGTCTGGAACATTCTTGTATCCTACATCTTTAAAGGAAGTGGAACTGTATGATCCACACCATTAGACTTTCAATTCCAGGTCAATGAGAAGGCATGTGGTGTCAAGGATTCTGACAGTTACTAGCCTCCAAACCTTTGAAAGCTGCTTAATTGGTTTAACACACCATGTTCAATCAGAAGACTGGCCTGATAGTTTTAAAGTAGTTTTGGGAACTTTTCAGCTGGTCAGGCTGGGACACCAACTAGCACTTACTAGCACCAGCTTGACCAGGTTGAGAAAGTTACTGCTACTAACTAAAATCCCACAGGTGCTGCAGGTTTTTCAGTTTCCTTGCATGTTTTCAACCATTGTGGCATCATAAAGTTAAGGTAAATCTTTATCACTTAGGACTACTAAGAGACATACAGTATGGCAAAGGCTGCAAACATGCTCTTGAAATTTAATGAGGCAACACTGATAATAAGAACCAGCAGTGTTTAGACTTATGATTCTAATTAAATAAGCTATTTCTGTTTATTTTTTATTATATATAATTACATTTCTGTTACATGCAGCTTCTTAAGGTCAATACAAAAAACAAAACAGTACCGTTTACAATTTCTGAAAACACAAAAAATCTTTTAAAACTTTGAGCACAACTGTACAATATGAAGTTAAATTGACTGCTCTCAGTTCAGCAGGACCTCAGCACTGAGATCTTCATGACTAAGCATGAGTAAGGCAATGATTTATTAATTTCTAATACTTCTCCAGCTAATGAGTCTCTGCAGATGGATAAACAACTCAAAGCTTTAAAAATCAGACGCTACCTGCATTCTAATAGCCGGAGTTAGATTAGCATGAGAAGCCCCATTGTGCAACCACACGTATAAACGTCTCTAATGTTCTGTTGAAAAAATATGCTTCATCGAGTTTTTCTCAGAGGCTTTCTCCAAATGGGGGAACATCTGTGGTGGTATATATCTAAGAAAATAAAAATGAAAACTGAGGTTTGATGAAAATTTAAAAGAATGATTTGATGAATCAGATGAAACATTTGATGAAAGAATCAATTAATTAAGTGGTAAACAGTGAAGAACGTATTCTACATTTAGACAACAGCCACCAGTAAATGTAGGATCCAACTTTTAACTGGGTTTTTGGAGAAAAAAATCAGATCTGGTTCAAGAACAAATGTTCTCAACAACAGTCTGATTTATCATACAGAGTAAAACTGAAAGTAAACTCAGTCCCGTGGCAATGCCATTGTTACTCTAATACGTTCTCTGTGATATTTCTTTGTGATACAGGAGATTAAATTGCACACCCATATCAATTCTTCCACTCCTGATAGTCTGAAAAAAAAAAGTCTAAAATTGATCCAGTAAATTCAATAACATGCTGAACCCTAAAATAGGATCGAACTTTTGGATCTGTTAGCTTAGGCCAGATTTTCGAAATAGGATCAAACTATTTTCGAAATAGGATCAAACTTCTGTTAGCTTAGGCCAGACCACAACTCATAGACCATTAATCTCATAGTTTTTTCTGAGCACATACTACGCATGGAAGTCCGTCAAGTTATTACCTGACTCTTCTATGCTGAAGTTCAATGTTGAGTCAATTTGCTTTCCTAAAAAAGATAAAGGATTCCAAACAGCTGGAGCCCAATTAGCCTTGAGGTTAACAATATAAGAGTAACTACCCTTCGTTCTAATGGCCTATTAGCACAGAAGTTTAGTGAGTATGCCCTGAATGCCCAAAGGTGTCTCTGGGCTAAAGCTCTCCTTCAGACCAACAAAGAGACTTCCTAAATCTACATAAACCTAAATAACTTCATCCATACGGAGATCCTGTTTGTAATATATGTATCTGTATTACTGAATTTAACTTATAGATTATTTGTTGGGTGTAAGATTTCTTAAGTTTTACATAAAAGCTTAACCAGTTGCCCATGCTACAAATTAGATTTTACTATATAAATAAAGAAGAATCTACTGCACAATATTTCCATAGCAATGTTACTTTGTATCACCCCTGTCATATAAAACAAATAAATCAATACATAATTAGCTTCTCCTCAATGAGATTAAACGGACAGTAAGATCCCAGTAATCTAATATTTGTCTGCCATAAAAAAATCTTTTTTTTAAAAAAAAGAGTTTTAGCAAGAGCAAACATTTCTTATCAAATGTTACAAAATGATCTGAGCTGTGCCATCCACATGAACCTTACTGCTGTATACTCTTAACTGCAAGTCAATAATTGTCCCATTTGTTTGTATTAGTATTTCTTCTAAGGAAATGCAAGAGAAACACTAAAATAAAACTGATACTTAAATCTAACAGAGAACTCCATTAAGCTATAAAAGAACAATAAAATTTACCTCTGGGACATTATGCAACTTCAACAGTTGCATTAGGCTACATTGATCATATTGTTAAAAATGGGTAAAGATCAATTATGCTGTTGGAAGAGTTTTATAACCACACCAAAATGTATACATTAACTAATATTTCAGCTATAGGCTATTATGCTAAAAAGACAACAGCTTTAAAACAAGCTGAGGAAACCATGAGATGTCCATGTAAGAACCCATAATTGTAAAGGGACAAGATGTGGGCTCACCTGATGCAACGTCTATGCGCATGTTTTTCTGCTGAGTGACGTTGATGTGCGCTGTGACTTTTCCATCGTTCAGAGATAGTTCCAGCATTCCATCAGCCAGGGAGCTGAAAAGAAGCAGGCCGCTGGGGTTCCAGGTTCGAAACTGGAAACCTATAGACACCATATTGTGGTCTCTCCTGCCTGGAAGCTGCAGGAAGCTGGTGCCATTAAAAAACACAGGATATGTGTGCGTGTCCACGCAGGAGAACGTCAGGTTCCGCTGAAAAAGAGGCAGAGGTTTCATTATATTTAAAAGCCATTAATGTAAAAGGGTTAGAGGCCATACGGTTGTTCACTATGTAGAGTGTCTGAGATGGTTTAATGATTCTTTGCTATTAATCAAACATGATTTCCCTGCAGAAACAAAAGCTGAAAGTGGCCAGCTGCTCTGCAGGGTTTCCACATAATGCAGAATTCCAATTTGAATTACAGAAAGTAGAATTAGTGGAACACACAACATATGTGCTATTACCAGAAACGTTAAACGACTTTAATAATTAATGACTGAAATTTGTGTTTCTATATATTTTATCTTCCCTTTTATGGCCCATGGTGTAAGAATACTTAATTTCCCAGAATCAAATTCAACATCCTGTAGGGTGTGGTTAATTCCATTCAAACACTGACTTGAAAGGGAGCCAGTTCCTAGATTGTGAATTTCACCCAACCCTGGTGACTAGAAACTAAACCAAAGACTGAAATAGTTGAAGGTCTTTCATGTGGAACACAAGCTTATAGAAAGATCTCCCAAACTGCTGCTGCAGCATGTTCAAACCACGTCGCAGATTTCTGAACCTTAAGCTAGAAAAAGAAATGCATGAAAGCAAGGACAAAGGCTTTTATTCAGAACTCTCCAGCTCTATGTCCTTCTAAATGGTAATTCTGAGGCACCAAATGCACTTCATCCTCTTTTAAATACAGAGAACTTAATCAGTCTCATCACAATGAAACAGAAAAGTGCACTCAGCCTTTCTCAACACTTCATAACAGAACCTCCCCTCATGTGCTGTGTTTCATCAACCCTGAAAATAATCCTGAATATTAATTCAGAGTCTGTCTATGGTGGACACATGTCAAATTTGGAGAGGAGGAGAGCAGTGCTATTTCCATGTTTTTAGACAGGAAACTGGAAACCCTGTCACAGCTACTACTTTCCATCATCACCTTTATTAAAAAGTTTTTAGGAACTTATTTTCCATTTTCCATTCTGAAAACAGCACAAGCACGATTTGTCTATTTGTTGAAACCAATAAAGCTGAACGAGTGCAACCAAAACATGATTTTAATCGCCCTTATAACAAGATTTTATATTTCTTATTATGCAGCGCTCTGGAATACTTTACTCTGATTGGTCAGTTGTACCATTCGATAGTCTTGGTTCAGTTCTACATTCGGATTTCTGAAGAATCTCTTCCTTAAGTCAGGTGTACACTGTACAATTTTGGCCCCAGTTTGGCCGTCTAAGACAAATTTTGAGAATCATAAAAGATTTCTGTTATCCTAGCACAAAATCTTCTATCAATAGTTTAACATGTTCACTGACAGCCATTCGACAGCAATCAAATTTTTCCCTTAAAAAAGTTCATAAGTCATAAGTTTGGAGATATAGTACCGCATTGATCAAAATTAAGGCTAGAGATCACTGAACCATCAACAAACATGACGCGGATTGATAACGTAAAACTCTGAATGAGTCTTCATCCGTGCGTCTGTTTTGAACAAACTGACTGATATACATTCTGACATTATTGACAACTGAAACCTCTCAGTGTGACATGGCTTATAGTTGCAGTCATGTTTGTGCAGTCTGACAAGCAACAATCATTAAGCACTATTAAAGATTGTGCAGTCAGTGTTCGCCTGGCTTCAGTTAATAAGATTTCCCATTTCTAATGTTTGCCTGATGTCCTGTGACCTGACACTGAAGTGTAACAGCAGAACACAGATAAGACTGCATTTTACTTCTTATCAGAAAACAAGCAATGTTGCTAGTTACTGTATGTTTATGACTGCGTTAATGAGGCCTACGAAGGTTATAAGCATATTGGATATGATGTGCAATTATTACATTCTTTGTAATATCATTGGCAGCAGAAACTAGATTATCATCAGTGCTGACATCCAGTCATCAAATCTGAGAAGATGATTAACACTATCATCAGCATTTTGGAACAAATGAAACAGATCCATACTGCATAGATATGAGTTTTAAAATGCAAGCTCCATCAATATCACGTCTAAACTACGGCAGATGAAATGCACTCTACATTTGCAGTTGTCAGCCTTGCACAGCTTGAGCGATATGCCAGCTCTTCATGGTCACACACCTCCACAACCCTCCAGGCAAAAACAACCCACAAAAACATGTTAAATATGCGAAGAACTGTCATGACCAGAAAAAGTTATGCACTGAAAATCAAACTCTGGTTACTTCCCTCAGATACAGCTTGGACAATTTATAAAAAAGGAAATCGACTTACAAAACTAGAGGTGTCCAGCTTCTTTCTTCTGGCTAGGTCAGTGATGTTCTCTCCATTGTAGTTGATGCTCTCCATGCAGCCTTTGAAGTTCCGTCTGCCTCCAGAGACTGGCTTCCCAGAATAAGGCATTCCTCCGAAACTTAGCTACATGCACAAATCACAGAGAGGCGAGCCAGAACAACTGAATAAAGGCATTACAATACATCACTGGTGTGTAATGCATCATATAAAAGACATGTTAGAAATGATCGTTTAATCACATTTATGTAGAGTAAAACTTAGGGGCTAAAATAACATTTAAACCACTTAATAGGCAAATTTATTTGCTCATTACAAAGCTCCACTATGTTTTAGGAAACTACAGATGGTCAGATCATTTAATCACCAAAAACATTCTACCATACAATTAATTAAAAATACTCGCTCACCTTCGCTTGAGCGGAAAATGTCTGTGGAAACACCTACAGAAATTTCTACAAGCGGCTCTTCACTTCACTTTATGCCCATCCTTCTAATAAGTGAGTCTTTTATTAAAAAAACAGCCAGCAACATATGGCCATAAAATATGACTTCTCATAAAAAAATAAATCAAGTCCAGTAGTTGTGTATACAAAAATCACAAATAATGCACTACATCATTCTAAATTCTTATTTCACTGCACATGACTTGCATTGTCTTTAAGATGTCCATAAATCAGCTGGACAAGAAATGAATGTGTTAAAGTGGACCCACTTTCTTGTCCTTACTATCTCCTATTGGTTGAATCACTGGCATATCTAAGCATCAGAAACACCTTACCTCACAGCTTCAGTACATCAGTTTAAAAAAAGCCCTGTTTAACTTGATGGCAAACTGTAGACCAAAAAAGTTTTACATTTGGATATATCTGCTTTAACATAAAACTTATTTTACCTACCAGATAGAAAAATTAACTTTGATATGTAAAACATTTTTTAGAATAAAAAGACCACTTGATGAACCCTTTTAAGCAGTGAAATGACACAAATTTTTGTACAGCTTTACAGATTAAGGGGGTAACATAGCTCACCAACTGACACATCTTACCACAATATTCCGTACTATTACAAATACAATCACAAACAAAGCACTTGTGCGCCTAAACACAATAGTCGATAAATGCAATTGTTTGTAAATGCAGTCCATGCTGTAGCACTAAACGACTCAATGGTTTGGATCTTTCTCAGCTCAATTAATCAGACACTTTCCCTTTAATTGGGGTCAATTTGTCCCCGACCAACCGAGGTGTAATAAGCCCTTTAGCATCTGACGACAGTTTAGTTCAACTGAACAGATAAGCATTTGTTCTCTGACTGTATTCTTTACGTCTCTGAGAATCAATTTCCTGCACATTCCACTACAGTACGTATTAATATTTGCATTATTTCTGTTTGATAACATTAACATCCTGCTACATGCTTATTAGCTTGAATTAATAATCTGTGGAGAAGCAAATGTAATCTCCAATCTGTGCTGAAGAGTGACAAGGGATAGAAACCCAAATGCAAACAAAGTCTATCACAGCTCACACTTTCCTGGGACAAAGTGTCTCGTGTGACATCATGGCTTTTTAACAACCATGAGCTCATTCTCTCAGGACTGTGTGATGGTAGCAGTGTGTGGCTGAATCCTACAGAAATCCTTGAAGGATTCTGAGATAATTACAAAACTTCTATTTTAAGTTTGTTGTCACTGAGTGTGGGAAGAAGATACAATTAAAGTAAAATCAGACATATTCTCACAATCTGACCTGCTCATGATCTTTATTATATGAAAAATTATTTGAGGAGATAAAAGGAATTGTTCATTATTCATAATTTGTTGTTCCACATCTGTGTGATTTTTTTCTGTGGATTTCTTGGTGTACAAATCCTTTAACTTCATTTGAGAATACTGTAAAAAAAGCTAAAGTAACTTCCTCAGCTTTGGCATCCCATAACTCTCCTGCTTCTTAAATGAAGTTTAAAGCAATAAATCATTCACTTTCACAGTCGTACCTCATAATCCAGATCAAGGTGGTCAAACTCCCCATTGGTGCGGAAGTGCTGAGTATGCTGATCAAGAGTAAAATTGACATTTCTCCTGTAGCGTTCGATTACTACAGAATGCCAATGATGATCGTCCAGAAGACTGCCGCTGGTCACAGATGTATGGCCCAGGATGGAGCCATACTGATTACTGCCTGTGGTTTATTAGACAGAAGAGACCAGCATAAATATGAAGCACACTTCTCCGTCACTGTAGAACATGAGGACACTTATGGATGGGGAAAACTTCTAAAACATACATTTATCTTGAGCCTGCCTTTGCAGTGCACATGAGTTGTTTATGTCCTTCATATAAAACAGTTAATGGGTTTGCAAATATTTTCAGTGGCTGAACGTTTTCTTTTCCTCTCTGGCTAGATAATGGACACCCTTATGTACAGTACATATTAGTGACACCAATTTACTAAGTAAAATAACAATTGTTGAAAGTTAGCAGTTTAAAAATATGCTTACTGCTTGCTTACCCATAAATTACTGTTGGATTTATAGACCATAATAGTTGATCAGCATTGTTTTGGTGATAAACAGTATGGCTAAACTGGCTCACCAGTCGCACTAGCATAAACCAGCCAGGAAACTCATGGTGGTCTTTTCAGTGGGATAAACAACAAAGCTCACCATGAACACGAACATACTTCACAACACATCTCGCTCAGTAGAGGTCTGATAGTTCTCCATTATGTGTTACCAAGGTTTATCTGCAGCAGGAGTCTGCCTCTCCTCAACTCCAAAGTGATGTAGTCGCCCTGCTGACCCTCTCCATGCAGAATCACCCCTTCACTCTCAGATGTTTTAAACTTCAGGGCGATCACATCCTTTAGAATCTTCATCTTCTTCATTTTGAAGCGGTAGGAGATCACCCCCTGCCCATCAAAATTAATCACGTCTGCCCCTGTCGACGGCCAGGAGGGAGAGAATGAGAAGAAATAAAATCAGCTCAGAGGTGACTGGGTGTCGTGCCCATTTTTGGTTAAATGATGGGCTGAGTGACTGTTCTCTAGATTGCTCAGAAAAAAAGCTTGGAAGTTCACAGATACGCTGCAGCTGGGATCAGGTGATAAACTAGAGTAAGGAGGCAGAAAATTGCAGTTGGCTATTACCTGCTGACAAAGCCTTTCTACTTATTGCACAGAGAATGAGGAGTTTTGATCCCTGTTGTGGCCCTGAATGATAGATACCAGAAGTTATTAATGTAAATTTCAAGTCTCACTTTCTTGGTTGCATCTCCATCCCAACACTGTGTAACCTTTGGATATATTATGCAAACATACAGTTCTCGGGGGGCGCTCAATTACTTCACAACTCTTTGGGTTGTTCATTCATCAGCAATCTACAGCTGAGAAATAGAAAATATAGACATCGTTTTCCTTTCTACAAATGCATTTTGAATTTCTGTGTTTATTTTATGGTTTGATATTAGCTTAATTTAAATGTAAAATAATGTTGATTTTGCATTAGATGTAATGTAATTGTGACTGTATCAACTTTTGACAAAAGGCACTTGGTACAATGGCCAAGAAACAGCACCTTCAGTATATAATATTATTTATCTCAAATGGCATATTTGCAGTGCAATATGCCATTTGTAGGTTGATTCCACTAAGAAATAAAAACTGCCCTGTGGTGCTATCAAAACTTTGCTCTGTGTGTCTAAGCCCTCCGATCAGCATTGACACAGCAACATTGGCTCAACCAGTGACGTGAGACTTTCCAAACCAGAAGTGTGTTTGGTCTGCGACCTTAAATTACTTTAACCCTTATGTACATTCCTGAGACATGTAAAATCAATTTTGTAAATTATAAAATGATGCAAACACTGTAATTGTTTTACATGAACAAAGCGGGTGAGAATTGGCGGTGTAATCTGAGATATACACAACATCACCAGAGGATGCCTTTGGTATGTAGCATGATTGTGTGTGTTTTTGTCTACTCTAGTGTCTGTATATGGAATTAATTCAATTCTCTCCTTGCACCCTGCTGGGGACTGATTACTACACTAATGCATGAGAATGTGTGCTGTGTCTTGCCACTCGCTCTACCACACTCTTCTATCTCTCTCTCCCTCTATTGCCAATCCCCTTCACCTCCATCACAAATGCATTCATCCGTTCTCGCCCGATCAACAAGGTCAGAGCACTGCATCCATTTTCATTCTGTGCTTCATCTCTACTGCAGGTCTTGCTTATCTTACTCTCATTCTTTTCCTCGCTGGTGCTGGAGAAGGGCTCTCTATTCCTTCAAGGCATCTTATTTATTTACACTCAGCAGTCAGTGCATTTCTTGGTATGAAGGGGAGCACAAACAAATCAGCATGTTTGTACATTTTAATATTTACCCTGTTGCAACATTTAGCATGTAGCAACAGGGTTCTGTGTAGGGTTCTGCTGGTAGCTGGTTTCCAGCAGGTCCATGATGGTCATTAGGTCGGCTGAGTTGGATTTTAGTTGGTTCATGCTGGTCATTAGCTACCACCTACAGTCTGATTAATGACTGTCTGATGTATTCTGCATACAAACTGTAAAGTGCTTCCTGGACCTCGCAGATTCTAATCTGATTAGAAGTGTTTTATTATCAGATGCAAGTTTTGTTTGCACATGTTATAGGAAGATACGTAAATATTCATGAGCAGAATTGTCATTCCACTTGAGTCTGTGAAATTGTATTTATTTGTCCCCTAAATAGCACATACAGACAAAACTGATGTTAGCCAGAATAGGCTACAATGTATACATGACCGTTGTTTAGACAAATGTCTAACAATGCAAGACTGTTAACTAGCTGACCAGCCAGTGTGTTCCAAAACCAGTTTGACCATCTTAAGCTGGTATGACTAGTTGGTTTGTTTTAGCTTGTACTAGCTAATGACCAGCTTGCACATGCTAATAATCCACTTAGCCAGATCAGTTTAGTCCAGCTACAAGCTAGGTACCATGTACTAAAACACAGCTAGAAAATCTTAAATTGGATTTTCCAGCAGGGCATAAAAGCAGCGTTTATTTATTCCTCCCTAAGCTCTCTTAATCAACAGTCTGGAGGATGTGTTACATCTTTATCGCTGTCAGTGATCACCAGCACGAGATGACGATGGAATATGAAAGGTTTCACCAGCGCAGAGGAAACACAGATGAGATGCTTTCTGACAGAAAAATCAGCACAGCCAAACCCCCTTCAACTCTTTCCCCAGAGGAAAATTGTTTGAGGAATGATTTGTATCTACAGTCACCAGGTTTTATTTGCATTTGTCATAAACAGGAACATTTGGAACAGCTAGAGCTGGGTTTATTTACATTATAATTTTAACGATAGATAAAATGTCTAACATGCAGCCTTTTTATTCATCTCAAGGAAGGGCCCATCCTGCCCAAGTAAATAAATAAACAGATAAATAAATACAAATGGAAAAAGCTGAGAATCATGATGCAGAAAAAAGTAATTAGCAAAGGCAATTAGGCTCTGGTGTTAAATGACATATGATTACATCACTGTAATGAGAAAACTGTGTGTGATACCTCTCAAACTAATCTATGGGGGTTTAAATTAATATTTGTTATCAAGATCAATTTTGCAACACTTAATATAATGAAAATAAAGAATTTGTCACGGGAAAACAGAAAATGTTGATATTTCATAAAAGTAATTTTATCGTCTTTTATTGCTAGTGTAATTACAATACAATCAAAAGCTTAGATTGAAATTAAAATGAAAATAACAATACCACTCAACTGAAGCAAATGAAATGGGTTATGTTATTAACTAATAAATGTTTCCTGCAGGGGGCACTCACCCTGTGAGCCATATTCAAATTTCACTAAAGACAGCTCCACTAAAACACATCAACCCATCTAAAAAGCATTACTGTTTAATATATGAAACATAGTGTATGAATATCTGTTTGTGTATATAAACAATACTATGTATTTTAAATGGATTAATCTGTATCACATCATCAGAACTGGATGCGTGTGTAACACCCATTCAACAGCAATCCTAAATACGGGTTTCAGCAGCAATATGTATCATACATGATTTTACAGTACATACACTGTATCCGCTCTATGCTCATTAGCCAGTTAGTTTCACTGAAGAGCAGGCTGATATATACTAGATATCTGTGCAAATGATGGAAACTTGGATTGCCCTGTATATAAAATGGATAGCTGACCTTGACTTTCAAAATAAGTTGTGTCAGTCAATTTATTAATTGTACTAGGAACCTTCTGAATATATTATTGCCATCTTGTACTGAATATAAATCACTGTAGTGATACTAAAAAGCTTAGAATTGCTTTTCCTCGATATGACAAGATACTGTGAAAAGATAAACTATTGATGATAGTTGCAAATGATCTGGCTATAATACAGATCAGCCTACATAAAATGTTGCTCTGCACAATTGTTAAGATGCAAGCTGTGAAGATCATATAAACTGGCTCTAAAAAGCACATTATGTTGCTTTTGCTCACCAAGTCACTACAATTTAACCAGGGTAATGAACTCTATGTGGAAAGTACAGTTACAGAAGTAACTTACAGTAAGGGCACCCATAGATCTCGAACCTCAGGCCGATCCGTCCCTCTTCACTCCAGTCTAAAGGAATGATGCGCAGGTAATGGGCCACAACAGGGTTTTGCAGGTCATGTCGAACCACGCTCTCTGTATTGGAGTTACCTGTAAATGCCTGTAAGACAGGTGCAATAAATGTTACTTCACTGTTTTAACCTAATACATCTTGCAAATGTCATTTTCAATCTGTATGTAAACCAGACATATTTATATACATAACACATAGTTATGCTAAAGTTTGTTCCCATCTTATCATTTGCTTGGACAAGCCCCAGCTAATAATTTTAGGTTGTAGAATGTTTCCATTAAGTAACCAAAAAAACATTAAAAATGTTATTTTAAAAATTCTGAGAGCGTTTAAAATGTCCAGTTTTTATTGTATTAGCAATATTGTTGGTTTATGTTACTCAAACATTTGTAAATAGAATGTAAAATGTACATAAAATGTTCCTCTAAGTACTTAAACATAATATTTTTAATACATTATTAAAAAAAACTTTTAAAAAGTTCCTAAAAACATTAGGAGGGCTGCATTCCAAGAGTGCTGATATTTATAACAGCAGCACTGGAACATCTGTGTGCTGTGTAATCACAGTAATGCTTATAAACAGAACAATACAGTTCAACAGCGTCAAAGTGTCAGTGATATTACTTATAATATAATCAAGCATTTTAAAACATAGTTCTTTCTCTTTCATAATGTTTGCGTCACTTTCTCCCTGCAAACACTACTGTAATCTTGTCAAGATTCTATGGATTTGTTAGATCTTGTATCAAGTGTAGGTTCGAGAGGTCAGATGAAACAGTCCAGTCTCAGGAGCACTACAGCATAATCATCAGCCACAAAATTGAGTTGGAATCAAACTGCATGGTTCTGTGGTTCACACTGACCCCACGCTGCTTCTGGTGTCATGCAGAGCAAGAAATTGATGCAGTCTTCAGTGGTGGAGAACTTCAGTTATAAGGGAGACCATATGGGATTGATGATAAGAAGCTCAAGACCACCAGACTGAAATGATGTGGATTACAGAACTTGCCCCTCAAAAAACACCATTAGATGGACTTTATAGTATAACCGGGGATTTCTTGAGAAGAACATGCTGAAAATGTCAATACAGTATTGGACACTCCATGTGGTGTTCTTTATACTCTTTGTAGTGAGTGAAACAGAACACAGAAAAACACAGAGCAAGAACATCCAAACGCATCCAGGAACACCAAACAACAAAGAACTTCCAACCACGAACCGCACAAGACAGCAAACACAAGGGCATTAAATAGGAACAAACCAAGGAGGCAACAAGACAAACAGGTGAGGGAAATCAACTGAAAATGGTATTAACAAGAAAACAAGGAGGCAGGATCAAGACACACGGCCGGAGAGCACATGGCAAACGTAAACAAACAGAGGCTATGTGCTTCCACAGAAAACAAAGACCCAGAGAATGAGTTTAGATCCTGACTCCAAGAAACAAGAATCACAACTAGGACTGAGTCAGGATCTAAAGAACATGCCCTAACACAAAACACAGGGAATGTCAGGATCCTGGCAAGAGAACCTAAGAAGACTAGAAACAGGATGCCAGGACCCTGACACAACCGTTCAAAAGTTTAGGTTCACTTACTCATTTATTATTAATATTTATTCCCTCATAAACATCATAATCATAAACTTATTTGAACTATCAGATAACATAAAGGTAGTTATGGGAATTATGTTGTGAAAATGTCAAATAAATCAAACCATGGTATATTTTAGCATACAGTATTTAATGTAGCCACACATTTCCTAGAATTTGCAAAAATGTTCTCTTGGCATTTTATTGTCTAGAATCTGGGAAAAATTGCAAAGGACCCTCACTGGGCCTCTTATCAGAGGGCCCATGACAACATTTCCATCTGTACTCCTTTGACTACATAAGTAACTGTGGCGTGTGCCCTCACTAAATTCTGTTGGCCTCAAACACATGATAATTAACATCTTAAATGTCAGTTGACCTAGGTTTTACTTCTGTTGTGTTCAGAAAAGTTGATTAATATGCATAAATCTGCATACTTTACCCCAACCACTTCCAGGCTCAAATCTCTGAATTCATGACCAGAATGACTTAATCCCGTCACAGTTAATTCCAGCTCCACACCTAAACAGTCAGCAAGTGTGTAATTAGTTGGCCAAATGTGAAGTCACCCTGAGAGCTTCGCTGCCTGGCATGTTGTTTAATCAAGCACCTTCACAATTTAAAGCACAAAGGCCTGACGGAGATAGAGGCTTTTTTCATTAGAGGAAGAGTCTGGGTTTAGGCAGGAAGCCAGCTGTAACTATCATAAGCGGCACATTCATTGGTTTCCCATGGTATAATTAAAGTTGCTTTTACTTATTTTCTGACAAAGCTCAAGAGACTCCTGGGTCTCCTCTCTCTTTAATGGCTTTAAACAGCCGTTCGCTCTCTGCGAATTTCTGACTGTGCGAGCGAAAAGCTTTTGTGTAGCAGAACTTTCCTGTAGCAGAAATGAAAGCTATTTGTCCAGGAAACAAACAGCCAGGAATCATTCTAGGAACAAATTAAGCAAGGTGTACAAGAACAACATCCACACAACTCAATGTAGCACAAGTTGACTTTGTAGCAGCCATCAAATACCCAAGAGCTCTAACCATCATAAAAAGTACTGTGTTAAACACATTGAGGCTTGTTTTCTATGCCTGGTTAAGACCGCTTGTCCACACTAAAACTTCTAAATGTTGTTCTTCTCTTTAGTGGCAATTGTGTGTGGGTAGGAATACTTCAAAACACTGGTAAACTATTGGATGCAGAAGGTTTGGATGGATATCAACATTGCACAGATTAAGTTATTTTTGCACCTCATACTTTTATCACTATTCTTAGTTTTAACAGCTTTTGTCCAAAGTTTATGATACTGCTGTGGTATAGGGTAGATCCAAGCTAACAGGGAATGCTCTGAGAATGTTTGCATTCTCGAAGTTCTCTCAAAGTTATAATAACCTCAAAATCTTTTCTGGTACCATTACCTATTGAAAATCTTCTGAGCAATCCATTAAACCAAAATACATGACCAAAGCAATCTGAGAAGCTCCTACATCAAAATTAAAGTGAATCATGCAGCTGTCACACATTGTGATCCATCACATTAATCTGTGTGAGGTCCATATCACATTTTCAATGCCTAATTATTATGCAAAAACATGTGCACGAGTTTGTTGTGGCATCAGCTGATATATGAACTTACATATGAACTGCAAAATGTTAATAAAACATAACACAAATGTGCCAGAATGGGAAACAGTATAGTAAAACAGCAGGATCGCATATATGAAGCTATTGTACTGTGGCAAATGGTAGTTTGTAAATATTAATCACTTTGCAATAAATTAAAGAGAAAAAAAAACTTACTTTCTCACTTTTTCTTACAAAAACGTGGGCAACACTGTTAAATGATTGAGCTTGCACAGTATATAAACTGTCAAAATTGTTGTCAAAGAAAACCATTACTGTGTGATGTTTTTGGATAGATATAGTTTAGAAGGTCAAGACAGACCAAAATCCCCAACCCCATTAAGTTATAAAAGTTTTATAAAGGTTTATGTTAGATTTTTATTAGAGATTATAAAATGCCTTACAACAGAAAACATGGTACTGTATTTGTGCTGAAAAACAATACAGCAAAATTTCAGCAATGTTCCAAATACATCTACATCTATACACCTTTGACAGTTTGCAGATTATTTTTCATGGCTAAGCAGTGCTTTCAAAGACCATGCGGTGAACCAGTATGACTGGTTTAAATGCTCCTTTTCACCTGAGTGTAGAGGAAACGCAGTGCTGAACTTTTCCAAGGGAACATTCTAGATTTACTGCAAAGACAGAAACATTTAGAAGCAACTACATAATTCCAGCTTTACCTAAATGATTTATAGACATTTGAACGGTATTCTGTCTCAACCACATTTTCACAGCATAATCATCAGGAGACAGACTGATGTAACGTGCCGCCCACTGAGCGAAAGCAAAATGTGATCCAGTATTTAGGAAACCATTATCCTCCAGCCGAGAGCATTTGGCACCTTCGTACTTTCCTCACCACTTGGGGCCTCTTTGACGGATGAGGTGAAGACTGCTTCCGTCTCAAAGACTGTGAGGAGAGCTGAATCAGTCAAAATGGCAGCCTTACATGTATGTGTAAAGGGCTGACAGGCAGCCAATTCAACGACACTCTAAATCTTCATACTTCAGCGGCAAGAGGCTCGTTCAGGGGTAGAGTTAAAGGACGTCTGAGGAAGAAAACTGACATGGAAATAAGCTTCCCTCATTTTACAGTGCAAGCAGGGTAAAGCCAGGCTAAAGAGTGAGCTAAGAGTGGACAAGGCAGAAGATTGAAAATGAAAGTCTGGATTTGGTCAGTCTGTGTTAGCACATTCTAATGTAAAATATTTAAAGGCAGGGTGGGTGCCTAACATATTTAAAGGCAGGGCAGGTGATTCATTCCAGGAGCATGTTTTTTATGCTGGTTGAAAGTCTCTTTACATCCTGATTGTGCTCATTAGGTAAATTGGTCTAAATATATTTATGCTAACTTGCTATTGCCAGCATTTCTGAAAATACCTACCCTACCTGTAAGGTTACACTAGATACTGCTATTAAAAAGACATAAGAAAAACTAATAAAGTAAACAAAAAACAAAATTAAGTTGTTGCTTCTGCCATAAGATATGCATTTAGCACGCCAGGTAAACTTGTTTTACAGACAGACTTTGAGGTTTTAATGCCATCCAAATTGAACACATAAATTTTGCACAGTCTCAGTAAAAATCACCTACTTTTTCAGCTAACTGAGAAATCTAATTCTAGGTCTAAGTATAGGACTGTCTGTGGTTTTCTCAATGCTTCTCCTCATTTATTCTGACCTTTGTCAAATACCATAGCTAAAAGCTAAATTTCACACTGAGCTACCTGGTGCACCTTCATTATGAATTTAGACCTTTTTTCCAACTTTCTGGCTAGAAACAATTGGTGGTTTAAGTACTGCTGTCCTTCCGTTCAAAGCAGAAAAAAATGTCCTAGTTATTCTCACTGTAAATAATTCCTTCCTAATAATAGATATGCTGTAACACATATAAGTCTTGTTTATTATTTCAATGGATTGGATGATGCATGTTAACCCATGAGTTATTATTAGACATGCACTTTGTGTTATTAATAACTGTTCATATATTAATCCCATTTAAATGACAGGTGTCCAGCATTAATAACTGTTATTTAAATGTTGTTAAAAAACATTTCCTGTCCGAATAGTGCTTTTTAGTGAATAGTGTATTTTGTACTAAGGATGCAAAGAGGTTTGGCTGTTGTGATCTCAGGTGGCCTGGTGCATGATTAATCATCACAATTACTAAGTAGCTCAACAGGGTTCGATCCAGACTGTCACAAGTGCTTCCAGTCACAAGACTGAGAGCAGTGGCCTGTTGAACCGTACATATTCCACCTCACTTCTTGAACTAAAAGTAACTCAAAGTAAAACTTTCTGAATGCTGTTGATATGTTGAGAGGATACAATAGTGAATTGAGCTTGGCAGTATCTCATTATTGGCAAGTGCTCAAACTTGAAATGCATGAAAATGAATTGAGGAGGAAATGGGCCTTATCTGAAATTGAATGAATTTGCAATACTCATAGGTAACAACATTTCTTGAGAAGTACTGAAGTTTTCAGAGTCTCAGAGAGAAAATCTATCACAAATGGAAATACAAAAACAAACAAACAAATCTTATTTAAATTTTAAAGTTCAAAAATAGCACTTTTTTTTTCAAAAATTTGTTTTGAAAGTATTAAGCATAATGGGTGGTATAAGGGGCCAGTTTTTAAGTGGGTGCTAAATGTGTGTGTATACTTTTATCTTTGTGAGGACCAGTTTGAGTTGTAGATAAGTGGAGGACAAAGTAAGAAAAGTTTAAATTTTACTTTTTTAATTTTGTCATTTAAAGGGCTATCTGAGGGCAACCAATCACAGTTCCATGTTTCTAGACAGACCATTAAAAACCACGACACGTGTCCTGAAACTCCTGCAGAATCCAACCACATAACGACTTAAAAACTCCTGAAGTGTTTCCAATTTTGTGTGCTGTATGCATCAGATGTTCAGCCCACAGCCGTGGGTGTGACGTCTAAGGCTGAGACAAAGTTATAAATATGTACAAATAATAATAGATAGCTGTGTAATAATGATACCATTAATAAGCAAAATAATTGTGGAGAAAACTGCATGATGTGTTTGAGGCTACCTGTATGTCTCAGGAACTGTCACTGTTTTCAACAGCATGTCCAAACAATAATATCCTACAGCAGGACAATATCCTAGAGCACAGCAGGCCATAAAAGGGTATTTACAGTTTGTAAATGCGCAATGCCTCAAACCTGTTTGATGACTGTGCATACTATTCAAAGTGCTTAGTGGACAATACAAATATTAAAAATTATAAATTCTCTTTATAAATCTCGAAAAAGTTCCTTCTTTTGCAAGACAGAATGGAAATAAAGTTAAAATCACTGCAACATCAAAGAACAAAATGCCCAGCAGTCAACACAAGATCTCTGTAATGGACAAATTCTCACAGTCAGTAAAACAACTAAAGGGCTTTTCACACACCAGCAGGGGTAGGCCTCACCATACAGCCTTTCTAAATGCATGTTTCAGTACATTGATTGAGGGAGAGATCTCCACCATTATGCCACACAGAGAGCTGTGGTTTCTATAGAGGCGTGAGAGTGGAAATGTACAAATTCTGGCTGTGTTCATTCAGTATAAGAGGCAGCTGTTGAAAGCTCATTCACCATTAACTGCAGGGGTTGAGAAAGGGTATCAGTAATGTATAAGCCTTATTCAAAATTCAATCCTCAGAAAGGTACTTGGAAAAAAACTGAGCAGGTTTTACTGAGTAATGAGGGTGAGAACAGAGGAAGGTGAGAGAGATAACGGTCAGAGGCATGACATCTGATGGGCTCTAACAGGTGTTGGGTTATTCTGTGTCCACAACACAGCAGCATTATTTGTGTATAGTGATGCAACAGATGCTAACAGTACTGCTTACGGTATAACAGCATAATCATATACTGCAACATTAGCCCACAACTGCATTTGAAAGAACCTCAGCAAAAATGTGAAATTGGTTATCAAAACAAAACAAGCCAAGATAAAGAGATATATCTCCAGATATACATTTCACTGGCATTTGAAAAATTTCAAATGATTGTTAACATAAAAAATAAACATAACAATAAAGTAAAGCAAAAGTGACATATTTGTCAGATATGGTAAACATACCCAAAATGTGGCCTCTGCATTTAACCCATCACTGGTGAGGAGTAAACACACACACACACACACACACACACACACACACACACACACACACACACACACACACACACACACACACACACACACACACACACACACACACACACACACAACTGGAGCAGTGGGCAGCACGCTACTGTGCCCAGGGAGCAATCATGGTTAGGTGCCTTTCTCAAGGGCACTTCAGTTGCTACCTGCCAGCACTGGAATTGAACCAATAACCTTCTGATTACAAGCCTGACTCACTAACCAGTAGGCCACAACTGCCCTAATAGTGACACAATATAAGTTTGCTGTAAATTGTTATAATTGTAATTTTAATACACACCCACATATAATTTATAACCTGCGTGCAATACTTTTCAAAACATTTTTTTTTAAGTTTTGGCTATTCTATGGTGAATAAAACACACATAATGCACATAACAGTGCAGACACTGTGATTGTAGTTAGCGCAAAAAAAATAAACCAGGATAAACACCATTAAATAGTGTTTAATTTACTTTGGGTGTCTAAGAGATCAGTTCTAGATGTATGTAAAAGAAACTACACATAACAAAAGTCATACCTGGGAATACACTGTGTATATGCTATTATTCATTAACCTAAGAAAGATATAATCTCCCATGAATCCATTTTAGAGACGTTTGGATAAAAAGAAGAAGGATTTAAAAATTGCTGTCATGTGTTTACACATTTTTGACTGGCATAAACTGAATGCATTAAACATTATTCACAAAGGTCTTTGTAGACATCTTCAAACGAATCTAAGGAAAGGCACTAAATCTGAATCTGTTTCACTCTTTTGCTGTCTCTGAAGCAAAGCGCACTTGTATTCCTTTTAAATATGGATTAGATGCAGTAAGTGCAGAGATGCTTCTTGAAACACTGATTGACAGACTGTTGCATAATTGGTGTGTAGGTGTTTGAATACCATCACCCCTATGAAAACTACATTTTAAAGTTAAACACTGATATATATTGGTCACAAAATACATGCAAAACTCGTTATGATGGTAGGGTGTACTGAATGCTTGCAGGGCTGTTGTCCTGTGTGGTTGCTATGGTGTTGTTAGGTAGTTGCTAAGATGTTGTGGAAGGTTGTCACCTACTTACTGGCCGATCCCTATGTGATATTCAGGTGCTAAGATATAGCTCAGGTCCCTTGATAGTTTTTGATTCGTTGCTGTCCCTGCTCTGTCCATGCCTGGCTGATCAGAATAAAACTACACACTCAACACTAATACACTGCTTAATTGTCAATGAAGTCTATATACTGTATTCCAGAGGTTCTCAACTCTGGCCTTAAAGGTCCACTTTCCTGTAGAGGTTAACTTCAAGCCTAATCAAATGCACTTGCCTGTAACTTAATAAGCCTGAAGACCTTGATTAGCTTGTTCAGGTATGTTTGATCAGGCTGAAGCTGCACTGCAGGAATAATGACCTTGAGAGCCAGAGTAGAGAACCTTTGCTGTATATATTATTTGACAAGTAGCAGTCTTAATGAAAACATGCATTATTGCAGTCTCATTTATCATATATCATGAATAAAAGTATAAAACCACAGTACTGCCAGGTATACGGTATAGCTGGGTGAAGGTGCACCTTCACAGATGAGCTGAGCATAACATGATATTAAAGGCTAAGGATATTATGTCATTAAAATACATGGCGGTTTGTCATATTGTGATAAATACCATAAGACTGTTAAACCATGGCGTAAGCCGTAAGTCATTTAGAAAGCTGGTACACTTTTCCTATCTCTAGCTAGCACTGTCACACCTCCAGGCCAAACTGACATTTAACCTTGCAGGAAAGATAAAATTATTTAAAAAAGAACAGAATAAGGATATTGGCTTGTTCACTGAGGTGAAACTTTGATTAAAAAAGTGGCTGAGGAAATGAAAACAACTACATTTTCCCCTGAACAACGAATCAGAAGAACATGCCAAAAATGTTACACATGACAGGTAAAAAACACAACAACTGGCCATTATTCATTACTGACACAAAAGAGCTTAATTAATATTTACGCGTATAACCGTAATAAGCGTAAGACAAGGCCCAAAATGTGATGAAAATTATTCAGGAATGAAAATTATCCGGTCCAAAACTGAACTGCATATAAATCAATAGGACTGTTTTGAAGACTATTTTGATTGCATCTTTAATATTGAGACCACATTTGTTATACAGGCTATCCTTGAATGGTGAATTCCTTTAAGATTTGGATTAAGATCGTATTATTTCAAATGAAATAAACAAACATATGCCTCTCAATCAAGCTAATTTTGTAGAACTGTAATGAAGAGCTTGTATGCATTTGATTTGCTTTGCATCAGTCTTGTAGGCAATAGTTCACTGCTACGGCACTGAATGGCAGATACTGAAATGATGCATAGTACAGAAAAAGCATTGTTCATGCATTAAACAGTAATGCACAGTGACCTACCGTATTCTCCTGGAATCCAAAGGCACTTAAATCCATAGAGCTTCTGTCCAACATGAACAGAATACCAGGAAATTGCTCAGAATTTAATAAACTGAGGGAGGTTTCGCAGTCAATGTACAGGTACAAGTACAATATTTTGACTGTGATCAAATTTCTTGAGGCATTGACAGAATCCTCTGACCTGAGGTGAGAATGTAACAATAAAAGTTGCTATAATGGCACATAGAACTGTGGATCACTGGTTGGTTCAGAAATAATTCCACTCTGCCTCTGGTACAGAGCCCAGCGGTACATCAGCTGTTAATCCTGAAATCAGCCTGTGAAACTGTCTTTCTCAGGATCTAAGTTCTTTCTTGATTGCTTACTGTTGATTAAAGCACCCAGGAAGAAATCAAGGCATCCTCTTGACTCATTGATCTTCAGCTGTCCTTGGTGGGCTCAGCATGTGGAAGAGGTGTTCTAATATCCTGATACCATCACCACCATGCCTTACAAATGTGGCAATTACCAACAGCACAAAGCATGACTTGAATCTCGATCCCACTTTGTGAATCATACAACACAAACAGTGGTCCCTAAACAATCACATATTGCCAAAGACAAAAAAGAAAGCCTTTGGCATATTACACAAATATGGTGCAGTGTGGAGCCCCCCCCCCCATTTTTCCTTTTCTTTTTCATAATTTTACTCATATGTAAAATAGGTCCCATACTAGCTAAACCCTACTTAGGGATATCTTAATGTAGTTACATTTTTTATAGTATTTAATTATTTACATTTTAACAATTCGAATAGATTTTGATGCTTAGGTAATATTATTAGAAAATGTTACAAATTTAAAATTTTTTTTGTCAAATGAGTGTTTTGAAATGTATTCAGACAAATTTTGGTAATAGGCTTGCAAAAATACCAAAAGTGCCTTTTAAATAACATGTTGTCTGAATGTGGTACTCACCCAGATGTTGCCATCTTGATGGTATGGTTTCCAGTTCCTGGCTGTGTCACTGTACAGAAGACGGTAGCGTGTCGTCCAATCAGAGCTGCTATATCGACCCTGTGTGGCAACAGCTGTGACCTGTTTCCTGCTTCCCAGGTCGACCTGCAGCCACTGATAATGATCACTGTCCAGCGGAGACCAGCCCCCAGCGCCTGGAGAAAATGCACAATACTCGATTGCTTGTCGTATTGATCTAAAATCAGTTTCTGCTTGTTTCACACAGGGACTAGAGAAAAACAGAACACAAAAATCTTGCTGTTTTTTTTTTTATAAATGTTATGTGTGCTCTTATAAGCGTGTTTTAAGGGTACAAACTGAGGGAGCCGTGAACTACAGGATAAACTACAAGGGCCTGGTAATTTAACAAAGACCAGCTTTTATAGATTTATCTGCTGGTGTGCACTGGGCCTGGTCTATTGAAGCTGAAGTTTCGTGTGGTGCATCTAAGCTGGATGTGTTGTACAGAAGAATCTGTATTGTTCTCTTCTGTCCTCTCGTAGAAGCTTTAAAGAACAGACTGCTGTACAGATGTTTTATTTGTGACTCTAGCTGGAGGCTTTCGGACATCTGTAATGGGGACATTTTAAGGAACAATACGCACCTTAATTTAAACCATTAAAATTCAAAGAACAATGACAAGATATCCAATTATCTGATTGCCTGGAGACTTCAATGACAACTGTGATTAAAATGAAACAAAAATATAGTAGTGAATTGAAAATGCTTAAAAAACATTTTATATTTAACAAAAAAGTCACTGATGTTGGATTTACAAAGGCTTGACTTAAAATTTTACATTCTTTTACAGACATATTGGACAGACAGAAGATTAGAATAGAAAGATTGGATCTGTATTGAAATGACAAAATTGTATTCAAAATACAAACAATAATAATAATAGACTAAATAATAGAGAAACAAAAAGTTTGGGCGGAGCCTAAACCTAAATAATGGTAAGTGGGCAGGGCTTCTACCAAATACTATATTTAGAAGTAAATCCACTCGCTTTAAACTACAGCTATGTTCTTAGTAACAAGGAATCAGAATGCCAGTCTGTGTTGCGACACATGAAAGCCAGCCAAAGGCAGAGCTAGAGAGACGTAAACAGGAGGTCAGTAGATTAGGTTGTCCAGGGATCAGTAAAGGGAACTTAAGAGAGTGTGAGGGAGTCAGGAGACATTCACTTCACTGCCACCTGCAGCCCGCCACCATGCCAGATGTTCAGAGGAGATAAAGAGAGCAGAGAAAAGGGCACCAGAAGGACACCAGCCGCCAGAGAAAAATAAAACAAGATGCTGAAGATGACACAGCGCCTTGAGTTTTAGATCTCGTCCCAGACCAAACAAAAAATAAATAAATAAAAAACAATCTTTGATGACACAGATAAAACAAGAAAACAAAAGAAAGGGCTAAGAGATGAAAAATAAATGGCATTTTGTTGGTTTAAATACTGCCTGTGCAGCTATATAGATGTACGACTTCAGAATGGACTTTTTGGTGATAATGCGCTATAGAGATGATAAATAATACTGCCTCACTGTTGAAGAGTTAGCCCTCCACACACAGGTCCACATAGATAATCTATGTGTTTTATTATGATTATTTTGCATTTTGCTGTGGTTATACATCTATATATTCCTACTACTTGATGATCTTAATGCTTTTAATAAACTGTTTTAAGATACATATGTACAGAGATAGAAAAATCAACATTAACATTGTGATACAAACAGCTGCAGGCACAGAACAACCCAGCAAAGCCAATATTGATGGGAGTACACTGCATATGAATCAGAGTAATATGACTGACCTCATGATTTAACTGCTGTTATTACAGTTTTATCACTGTGTTGCCTAAAAATGGCATCAGTAAATGTCAGGGGAGAAACATACATTATCAAACCTCGCCCATCAAGTAAGATTAAAAAGCAGTGAAAACTACTGTTTGCAAAAGCTCCACTGTACACATTTATGTAGATGTAATTTTATCTGCATACTATTACAGAGGAAAAAACAGGTTTTAGTCTGAGCTCATTATTCATATAGGTGTCAGGCAACTCCCTGTCTAAGTTTGCGGGTCTTGTGCAGTTAAAGCTGCCAAAAGCATCAGATTTTTGGTCACCATGTGCAAGAATATATCTGACCCTAATCTGAACTGTTATCTGATGGAAAAGTGAAAAAAAGATCACTTATTGTACAACAGAAAAAATATCAGCATATGGTTTCTAAAGACAAATAAATGAGAGAGAGAAAATAATTAATAATGACAAAATATTCCATTTTGAGTGTTTGGTGTTTTTCACACCCTTCTTCTCATTAGCTTCCAACAGGACATTTTGCTTTCCCACATTCCTAGCAAGGACGTCTCTGTCCCCTTCCATCTCCAGCTGTGAGGGGCAAACTGGTTTCTGCAGAAGCCAGAATTGACCTTTCCCTCTGATTCATCTCACAGATGAACTGCTGCTAAACAGATGTCCGTCCAGCCAAGGAGAGTTGACCAAAGCCATGCAGCTTTGCAAAGAAGACATTTTGAACCAGCAGGGGTGTGAAGAGACATGTACATTTTTATCTGGTAATTGGGTTTGGATTTTGGCTATACAGAAGTATAAGTATGTGTACACTGACCTAATGCTACAGTCCTTTTGCGTTTTTACAGACTTTGTTTTTTACTGAGTGGTGCTCATTGCTCAGTTTTCTTTATCCCAAAATACTGCAATACTTTGGAATACATTTTTTTATTAATGTGAAAAATTTAACTACAAATAATAATTCTTTGCACAATATTAATACACTATTGGAAAGAAAATATTGCAATCTCGTTAAAAGTTGCATGTTTTTCCATCACTCCCTAATGAGTACCCCATAAAAGGTGCATTTAAACAGACTTTATAATGCACAAAGGTGATATTAATCTATGTAAACAGATAACTATTGTGATAATTTCTATTACATGCTTGACTGATTAACACAATAATGGCTGAGTTTAAAGTGTGGCTCTGATGTGGCGTACGAGGCGTCTATGTATTAAGATCTTTGTCATCACAAAGATAAACATTTACATAAACGTATGGATTTATTATCAGGCATGTAGCATGTGATCAGGGAGTATATCACATTACATTATGAGGTAAAGATCAGACAACATTATCCCTGATAATGATATCCACTGTTAAAATCATTCAGGGTGATGCCTCTGATCAGCACATTAAGCAGCACATTGCATTAGGGGCAATGATCTCGACAGCTTCACCTCAAAATGGCTGTCACTCATCTACTGTGTTTCTCCATCTTTTGGGCATGTAAATCTTTGGTAATACAATACTAATATGTTTCAGTATAGTGATGAAAAACAAACTGTTTCATTTATTTTTTGTGTCAACAATGTATTATTGAACATTTATGGCTACAGCTTGTGTTGGTTCAAAATCAATCATGCAATACTGGAAGTTTTAGCTACAGTAAAGCTACAGTGCAATGAAAAGTTTTAGCCACTTTAAAAGTTTAAAAATGCTGTAAAGTGGGGATGCTTTCAAAAATAATGTCATAAATAGATTTTATTTATCAATTAACTTCTAATAACTAAATCAAATAAATATTTTGTGTGAACACCCTTTGGTTAAAACCTCTTTTAATTGTGGTAAACATGCACATAGCTTTTCAGGTAGCTTTGCAGGCAGGTTTCTTCAAGTGTCTTGGAGACGCTGCCACAGTTCTTCTGGATTTAGTCTGTCTCAGTTTTTTCTGTTGGTTAATAATGTAATCACAGGCAGACTCGATGATTGTGAGATGGCGAGATGCACTGGCTGTTGTCAGTCTCCTTGTGCATACAAAAATATATATATACTGTATATATATATATATACTGTATATATACACTATATATATATATATACTGTATATATACACTATATATATATATATATATACTATATATATACACTATATATATATATACTATATATATACTATATATATATATATATATATATATATATATATATACCTATATATGGAAACCTTACAACAATGTTAAAACATATATGGTGTTTTACTCCATTACTGTACAAAGCATAAGAACATCCATTAGGCAGGAAGATAACACTACTAACTGTCAACCATCAGAGCACATAAAGTCTCCTCAAAGCATAAGTCCTGCTTTGTATTGATTTTGTGCTTCTCTGTTCTATTTTCAGCCCAGAGATCTTTAAAATACATTAGTAAGGCTAAATAATGCATCACTGGTGGAAACGGGAAGTTGGGTCTGGAATATGGGCACCCGAATCCCCCATTGATGACACTGCTCATTTAACAACAACTAACAAGCCTTCCTCTGACATTATCACTGGTTTGACCAACAGGGAGGGTGTGCAACACCTTGGAGACCACAGACCCAGTCTGAACCAGACAGTTTGGCAAATGAAAGAGAACAATTTCATGCAAGATTTTAATGTGCTGTCATTTTTTGGCCCACCAGTTCATTAAAATTGGAAACAGACAGCTCACAGTGATTGTTTTGAAGCTAATTATATTTAAAAAAAACTGACAATGTGATGTCCGCAGAGCATTGGCAGTGAGGATGTGATTTTTTTAGAAGGTCCCAAATGACATTACTATTCATAATATGCATAAAAAATGATTCAGTTCATCAAATACAAAATGTCATTTTTTATTGACAGGATGAGGTCCAAAGTTTGCCCCATCACAGCCTTAATGACAGACTGATGACAACTACATACACAGAAATATTAACGTCTGGTAAAAAAAAATGACACACTTGACAGTTATAGCCTCTCTTCAGCTTCAATAAAGCATCATTAACATGCAGGGTCCCTGAATGTATACTGCTCTGGGGGCTGGTGTACTTTTGGGCACCTACAATCATCCCCACCATTCCCTGTATAGCTACAACCTTGTTAACATGGATCATGGTCTTTGACTTTGCTAGAGTAATGAGAATTTAAATCTTGGCTGACACAGAGACAAAAATGATCACGAATCCTAAAGAGTTACTTTAAACACTGCTCTCCTTTCCTGGGCATCTGTAACAACATCATCCCAGCTAACAGGGAACGTTCTCGGAACATTTGGTAACATTCTCTAAAAGTTCTTTCAAAGCTATCAAAAAATGTTCTTGGAGTAACATTAGTGGAATGTTTTATTAACATATATGTTGTATATATAAAACATTATTCTTAAGTTGCTAGTAGAATGTTTTAAAAATATTACAAAATGTTGAATAATATTCTTAAAACCAAGCAATGATGTTATTATAATGTCTAACAAAGCTCCTAGAATTACCAAAATTTTTAACATTTTTGTTACTTGTTGGAAATGTTATGGAAAATGTTCTTACAATCTAAAATTGTTAGCTGGGATCATGTGTGCAGACTGGCAGGTAGAAGAACATGTTCATTGGCCACTACTGTGGCCCCCTCAGGCCAAGTGCAGCTTTAGAGTAACAGAGAACCCTGCGTCGCTATAGCGACTGACTGCTGATGTAGGCAGTGCCAGAGGGCATATCCCATTGCTTATTCTCACAAACCCCAGTGGCCCTCATTGAGAAAGGGGCTGAATGGAAATGCTGGCCTTACATGTACCAGGAAGCTGCATTCAGCACAGCCACCTGTCAGTTCTGTGTCTTTGTACTGTCAGAATCTTCATTTCTGGCATTAAAACAGACCTTCCCAGCCCTGAGGTCAGGACCCCATGCGGATTAGCAGAGATGCTAGAATACTGGAACCTTTACAATGGACCAAAAGTGAGAGGAGTATTTCAGTTATCTTATTATATTACACTATAATCAAGCAAACTAAAACCAGGTTCTTATATATATATATATATATATATATATATATATATATATATATATATATATATATATATATATATATATATATATAAGATATACATATATATGTATGTATGTATTATATATATATATATATATATATATATATATATATATATATATATATATACATATATATGTATGTATATACCTCTAACCTCTCTAGACTTTCTGTTCCGAGTGCATTAAAGGCAGGGTTTTTTTCAGAAACATTTTTGTTATGCTTGTTAAATTTTCATATAGCAATAACTAAGAAAAGTGGTCTAAATATATTTTATGGCAGGACCATAAAATGTTTGTCTAATCACTGCATTTGGTCCGAATGCAATGATAGGATGTCCTACTTGCCTGTCAAACTATGCATGTGTTTATGTGTTGGAGGAGGCATTAGATTTAGCTTTAGAGAGCGCTCTGAAGGGAGGGTGGGATCTTATGCTTTCAAAGCTAGGTTGCTATTGCCAGCCTCTCTGAAATTGCCTAGATTACCTTTAAGGAAAGTCAAATAATGTATATGTGAACCTAAGCTAATACTATATATACATAATTTCTTTCTAGAACACTAATTTATATATGTTAACAGGGGTATATGAAGCCCACATTGTGCATTGATGCTTTAAGTAGCATATGTAATATGAGGCATAATTACAGTAGCAATTAATATTGCAATATTTTGTGTACATAACAGAGCTCTAAGTGTGTGGAAATAACATGTAATTTGGATGCTTTCAAAAGAGTCACAGAGCCTCCACAGACCCCCACAGAGAGGCCCGTATATAAAACTTCCATTATGAGCTGAACCTACTACCCCCTGAGAGCCTAATTCTGCAAACAACAGGTACAATGGTTCTGACGCATAGCTGGAAGTGTATCATTACTTGGGTTGATTTTTTTCAGAGCCGTCCATCGATCTACATTTTAATTACATGGTATGCTGATTATTTCAGTTAATTACATATATCAATACATATTCAAAAACGACATGCCCTCACTAAGACTAGGGCCTTACTCAAATACATATTATTGAGGCAGACGGCCTGTTTTTCCAATAAATTTTATTGTGAATAAGAGACTGACCAGCATTCAGAGTGTAAGATGTACATTCGTGAAGATGGAAAGTGCTTATGTATAATTACTATATTCCCCACAGGGGACTAATAAAGAACCTACATACATATTTTAGCAAATACCAGCTTAATGTCACTCAGCACTCTCTCGCTTTCATCTACATGAATGTACTCTAAAGATGCATGGCTCACTGAGTCCCAATGAAGCCATGCTTCAACAGACGTCTACAGCAGATATCTGTATCATTAATTTAATGGCGCGCAGATCAATTTTCATTGGACAAGAGGCTCTTAACACATCATTTAAAGGCCATCCAGACACTGTGCTTTACAGTAGTAACACATCCAGAGACCCCTACATTCCATTGCCTGTAGCTGCTGCAAAAACATGAAGGTGGCATTTCAAGCTTGAATTGCGACCATGGTAAGAAATTCCCTAATTATAGTCGGGGGGGTGGTGGGGCTATGATTAATAGCGCTAATTTTATTATTGCTTTATTTTGTCTTTAGAATTAATCACACTAAATTAACGCGTTAAAGTGACAGCCTAATTCTTTTTGCGTTCTCCTTAATAAAAGATCTCATTCTGTCACAGGCAGCAAACTAAACTTCAAAGATGTCCTGTGAGGACACGAGAACTTCCTGTTTAATTAAATTACACTTACAAGGAAGGAAGGAAAGGAAAGTCACAAGGAACAGAAGAAAAATAACATGCGCATTCCATCCAAATCACAGAGATAGATTACTGCGTTGTTACATCTGTTGTTGATTTTCGCTCAATTAATCTTAAGCGCATGCTTTTTTCCAAAAGCGCAGGTTTGGCGTAATGGAATGAGCTTTTGTAATTCAGTAAGTGACACAATAACTCCCGGCTGGAGTTGCTGTTGTAATGAACTAAACAGTGTAGTATAGTGCATGGATGTGTATTGGACTGACAAGAAACTATATCAAGCCTGTGCACCTGTGAAATTAAAGTTTGTATTGTATTGTTTGCATAAAAAAATCAACAGCCTAAAAGTGTTTCTTGGGGTGTTGTTATGAGACAAAAGGGTTTGTTTGGTGTTTTTGCTAGTCAAATTATCACATTTGTGGGTGTGTATCTGTGTGTGCAAATGAGGAAGTACATGAAACTCCTGAAAATGTTATTACCTCCCCTCTTGTTTAGCTTGGCGTATCCAGGTGCATAGCCACTGGTGAACACAGAGGAGCTGGTGAAGGCATTATGGGGGAGTGGTGTGACCAGAGCTTCATCACATTTCTCTGTGGAAGAAAATGGAAACATTATGATCCCATGAACTCTCACTCAAGCGGCACTTCAATTTCAAATCTCTCTCTTTTGGGACACTCAAAATGCCTTGCCACAAGCTGAGTTCAGGATAAATGAGTCTGTGGTTCATTAGTCATTACCCATCTAACAATGTTAGGTTGTAAGAACGTTTTCACTTAAATGAACAAAAATGCTAAAAAAGTTATTTTGAAAATTCTAGGAATGTTCAAAATGTCTAGATTTTTAGACACTGATTAACATGGTTAAAAGGCTAAAATGCCAAATTGAGCATTCTTTTCAAATAGAAAAGGGGAAATCGGCAGAAATCAAATTTAGTCATAGAGTTCACACACAATTTTAAAGATTTGGCTGGAAGTGTGGCATACACCGGTCTCCTCTTCTCATGTGTAAATTGGAATTCACACTGACACTGAATTTTGAAGTAAAAGGTGTCATTTATCACTTTTTTTCCCTCACAAAAGTCATTAATGTCAAGGAGAGCTGGCTATTTGAGGCAACATGAGTAACAGTTGAAAAGTTGAGAAGAAAGTTGAATGTATGCAAATGAGCAGAGATGTGATGTGGTGACAACCATAGGAGTGCAGAGAGTGAGGTTCATGTGAGATAAATCAGGATGCAGTTGGATGCTACAATCGAGTGTGAACGAATATTTGTGAATGAATCTTAATATCATGTCTAAGAACCAAAGCAACCAAAGTAAAAATGGCTGGAGTAGAACAAACAAGTATGTACATTAAATAAATACATATCACATTGTGCGCTGCACCAGGTCCATTCCATGTAAACTTTGTACTTTGCAAACAGTGTACTTTGGTTACTTGTAAATCTTGTTCCCTTTTACACATTCTGTTGATACACACAAAGTCTGTGTACAATTACTTCTAAAAGGCGTTTTGCTGTGTATCTTTAATGCCTTTAAAGGTTCTTATCAAAGAAACAAAATGACCCAGAAAGTGTTTAAATATGTTCCAAACTTCCCACAATGCCACACAGAGAAAAGTTTTCAACAGAACAATGGAAGACAACAGGACACACTGAACTGCACAAACATTCTGATGATGAGCAGGAAAAATCGCTCCAGCAAACGCAAAGACAGCTCTGAGATACAGACCTGTCCCAGAGCAGCCACAGCAGAAGTGACTGATAACGGCAGTTTGGTGTATTCAACATGAAAGCACAAACAACATCCTCTATATTTGCCTTCAGCTGCGGCGCGGTACATTCAATCACCATCCCTGCGAGGGGGGAAGGAGCTGTTGATATGTGAGGAGGGTAGAGAGACTAGAGATGTCTGCTGCCTGTTCTAATGAGTATCCACCATGTTCAAGTATTATTAGTCTCCAAATCCCAAGTCAAATTGGCCTTTTGACCAGGAGTATAAAACTAAAATGCATTTCGCACACTTGATCTGTCCTTACTGAGAGCTGTATCTTTTTATCATTCACATTCAAATCGGACGATCCCCATTGCCCAGAGGACATGTGGAAATGGTGCGCTGTGTCACAAAACCTTCTCAACCTGTTGCCAGATACCAGAAGCGTTGAATTAAAGTTGGCACTATGGTGTCAAGAGAGAGTAATTACCGTAATCTGAATGGTATTACCGTGACAATCAAAAACAAACAATTAACGATTTAAAAACTCAATAGCATTTTGGGATTTCTCTCATGAGCCAAAACAGATACTGCTCAGAACTTGTAGGTGCGCTTCAATGGGGGAATCGATTGAGTTTAGCCGTGAAAATAGTGGTATTTGAAGTCTACCAGTGAAAAACTCTCTTAAACATTCAAAATAAATATGTAACATTTTTTGTTACTAATAGAAACCTTAAAGAAATGTTCTTAAAACCTAAAATTGTTAGCTGGGAAGTTAAAAATTTGTAATCCTAATTACTAAAGCTTTGAGTGAGGAATGCACTTAACCTCACGTCTCTAGAGGACTGACCCTTTAATAAGTGTTATTTAAGTTGCTTTGGATGAAATTATAAAGCAAGACAGACAGAAATAGACATACAAGAGACTTAAAGATCAGTTATCTGGACTGTACATCATCACAAAGAAAACTCAAAGAGGACATTGTAAGCACACCCCAATTGTAGAGAGGCACAATTTAAAATGATCATGTGTTTAATTTACTTTGAAGAAAATGCCATAGAATGACTCAGTGTAAAATGATTCACTAGTGTGTCATTAATTATACTCCACGTTTCAGGGTAAATCATTTCGGAATAAGCCATGGAAGTAAAGAATCTGGCAAAGCTATTCAGTTAATTTATGAGTCTGCCTTCATGAGCAAATGTTTCTATCCATTAGTCGCTGCAAGCATCGAAAAAACAACTATAGTCATGACATCACCCTAATCCACTGTAGCAGATTGTTTCAGAAGTTTGTATTGACTTTTTTTGTAAAGCTTCGCCTCTGATGACGTCATTTTGACAATACACACTTTGCCTGCTTGCCTTGCGATCATTACAAAGGAATTTCTGAGGCTACAGAGAAGATCTGCCTGACTCAGCCTGAAGAAAACAAGCCTTTATTTTTCGAGGTAAATGCAGAGAGCAGAAACAGTGGAAATCAGATGGATCATCTATCAGGATCATGGCAAGACACATTACAGAGAGACCTGCAAATCGCTGTTCAATCCTAAAACAAATTTCATAGTACTCCGGAGAGGAAGACGAAGGAGAAACGTGTCACAAAAATAGATTTACTTGTCCATGTGACATTTTCCTCTGAACAAATACTTTAGCCCTAAGCAAATAGCACGCTGTCTCTCTGACGCTCACTAGCAGAGTGACCATAATGATGAGCTGTCCGTTCTATCATTTGTACACAGTATGCCTGACAGTATTACAATCTGAACAAAGAGGACATGATGAGTAAAGACCAGCCTCTTTTTCACAAGTAGAATTACTGCAGTTTTTGACATAATTTTAGTGCCTTTTAAAAAGAAATACTTAGAAATGAGTCCAAAATGTTAAATAAATCACATTTATACAGACAATGATATTAAAAAGCAAACTTAAAAGCAAAAGAATGTGATTTTCTGCATCTATAGAATCAAAAATTACAAAAATTATACTTGTTTTTAAACAAATTTCCACCACATGCCTTGTCTGCCAGTGGTCAGCCAATGAGACAGTCCAGCCCCAAACACCATTGGCTAAGCCAATGCTGGATTGTCTGGTCGCTCAAACAAACAAATCGATGCACCACAGAGATCCAATGTTTAATACAGCCTACTAATGACATACTTAAAGTTTCTGTGCTTTAAACTGGAATATAAATACTTTAACATCCACCATAAACTTTTATAATATACTTCAGCTTTAAATACACTGAAAAGTTAAAAGCAAATGTTTGCACTAAATAGTATGATACAAAGTCCAAGGGCCTTTTGATTTTGCATGTTTTATTGTTCAAATTTGACACAGATTTTGACACATCTTTGCTTTAGCTTTGTTAATTTACAACATCATTCAAATTCCAAATCTTGAGTCCTTGAGCTTATAAATGATAATGTGGTTGCTAAGATAGTTTTTGTCACAAGTTTAAACAAGAATTACATACAAATAAAAGCAAATGGGTCACTGATGAAGCACCTAAAGTGGTGAAGTCCAAAAACGCGACAACGCTAGAGTTTACAGTTTATTTATTAGTTATCTGAATAACAACTTGTTCTTGTAACAGATGAAAATACTGCATCAGAAAACAAATACAAAAATATGTAAATGCAGTCAATGAAGCCAAATTGGCATAATAAAATAACATGGGAAAAGAAACAAGGGGACATTACTCACTTTCGATCACTGTACACGGCACTGTAAACAGCTCCAGTTATGCTCATTATTTTTATTTTGTGTAACCGGTCAATGTGTAGGAGTGTTTAAGAAAAGTTAGTTCTGAAACATTTTCTCTGTTGTTTCAGCTCTACAAAACTATTTACATAGATATTAAGAGCATACTGTGTTTGTCTGGGCACTATGGGAAAGATTACTGGTTGTTATTGGAGGCTTATGAGTCTGATTCACCTTGCCCGAGGAAGACACATCACATACACAGCATGGTCATTATCTCATGTTTATCTTATTCTCCTCTGCATTCTTCCAAGACAGCCTTTTTTCTAAACAGTATCTAGTTTATAGTTATAATTTATTTTCTCACCATATGTGGGCCATGATAATAATTAAACATGGCAATTCAATATCCTTCAGTGATATTATACCCAAAAAATTCTATATTAAAAATACAAATCTTTATGCAATTGTCTAATATTTCAATTTCTTAGTTGCAAAAATTCTGCAACATTCTGTAACAACATTTAAGAACAAGCTAAACATACGCTGAGGGGTGAATTCAGTACACTTGTTTATTGATTGTGGCTGCAGTACCCCAGTTAACAATTTTAGTTTTAAGAACGTTTCCATAACATTTCTATTAAGTAACAAAACCATTAAAATGTTATTTTGAGAGTTCTAGGAAAGTTCAAAACTCCCAGTTTTTTAGATTTATTAATGTTATTGCTTAGTTTTAAGAACATTATTCAAACATTTTATTCTGTAATGTTCCATGTTAAAATGTTCCACTAACAACTTAAGAATAAAGTTTTTGATATATGTGATAATATATATCAAAAATAATAATTTATAATATAATTATATTATAAAAATATAATATAATGTTAATAAAGTTCTACTAATGTTACTGCAATAACTTAGAGAACGTTTACCACTGTTCTGAGAACGTTCCCAGTTAGCTGGGACATCATCAAATTATGATAAATGAAATGACAGCATTGGATCTAGAGTAGAGTAGTCTAGGTCACAGTGGTGGAGACTGCACAGCCCCAGTAAAAGTACTGCATGCCAGATCACGGCAGACTCCTGCATCCTTCACAACACATAAATCAGAACCAGCCCAGATTTGGGAATTGCGCCGCACAAATTTCATTCAGCACATTATTTTTGGGCATGTTTGCTCTGTTGGCTGATTAGCATAATTCTTTAGTGAATCAGGTGCTAAAACAACACAAACAGAACAAATAAATGATCCCCCCAAGTCCCCTCTGAGTTTTTACAAGTCATTGCTTGCAAGCCATTTTATTGTGTGTCTGAAATAAAGATATTGAGACTACTAAAATTACGCTGATATTAGCTTCTGTTCAAAGCAGACATGGTCAGTTTGGTCTGTGGGAAGAACGGGTGCAGAACATAACTCAGATCTGTTGTTTATCTAGTCAGTGTCTCTGGAGTGTGTAAACGTTGCAGTGCTTTGACTCAGTATCTTGCTCCAGGTGCTCTGACCATCTGACTTTCTTTGGCTTCTGCCTTCTTTTGGGGCCAATGAATCTTCTGGATCTGCTAAAAATCTCACAATCATGAACTACTTTAAAGGTACTACTTTAGTCACTTATTTTGTATATGTACTGTGTACATACATGAATGACTCATTCATTTCAATATGAACTCAATCAAAGACAGGCCTGTTAGATTCAACGCCAGCAGCAAAATCATGCTGAATAAATCAAAAATAAAATCAACAGAAATCAAAAGGGACTTAGCCACCTCTTATTTGTCTCCTATCTTAATGCACACCTGGACTTGATGAGAACATCTTGTCCTTTTGGATGCTGGCTGTCACCTGGGTGTTGCCAGAAAGCTGAAGGGGGCATTTTAATCATAGTCAGTTCTCGACTGACTGCTCTACTCAAGCAAAGCCGAGTGATTAGTCTCTATGCAAGATCAAATTCAGTTTTTCTGGTCCAATTCTGTAAGAATCTGACAAGTCTGATTTTCCAAAGCCCCCAGGAACATCTGATTATGTGTGTATGTGTGTGTGAGTTGCTAGTAACTCAGGTAAAGATGATGGATACAGTCATGGAGGATTAAAAGCATTTTGAAAAATGCTGCTGTCAACGGAAGTTACACAGTGTGGTAGAATCAGGTTTACGAGAATAATTACAACAATTTTAGCCATAAGTAATAGACCTTTTGGGTTCAACAATAGATTATCATCGTATCAGTTCATAATTCATTTCTGTAATGGAATCTTGCATTCAACTGCTGAAAATGTATAATATGAAAAACGATACTGAATGAATGAAATAAGAAAGATAATATGAAAAGTAAGCAGCTTCCTAAGTTGATTATGAGGCAGGGTAGAGACATATATAAATAAATTAAATTTTAAAAAAGACACAGAGATGTCCCGCACTTTGCTGTAGCTTGCAACCAATTTACGATTGTATTTATTGCTCAACGTTTCATGAATTTCAGAAGTTCAGTATTTTGTATGTTCCCCTTTTGCTTTAATCACAGAATGCCCTCGAGCTAACATGAACTCAAGTTTGCTTAAAACCTGATGATCCATGTTACCCCAGCCTGCTTTAATAATGTTCCAAAGATCATCTTGTGCGCTTCAATGAAAGTAATAAAATCTGATCTTTTAGCTTTTAGTTTTTATATGATTAAGTCACTAAACGATTTTTTTCAGGTTTAAAAAAATCAATCACTCTCTCTCTCTTTCTCTCTCTCTCTAGAAATAAGCTAACATTTATAGGTATATATGTTTATATATTTTGTGTATAAACATTGTTGCCAAAATAATAATGTATATGGGACTGAACTGTCACACCATATGAAGAAGCTGATTCTACTGTGCCTTTATTCACAATTTATTAAAAAAATTAAGATTGATAGAGAAATATGTGAGCTGTCAAGTAGATCCATTTTTGTAGCTCAGATAGCGGGTAAGATAAATGAATTTGGGTATGTCCCTGTGTTTAATACATCATTCCAACTGATCTTTCTGATATCAGAATCCCTCGGACCCTAAATCTCCCAATGAATATGAAATTGCATCCCATCCCGTTGATCCTGAATTCTGCATTTCCATTTTGCAAACATACAACATTCACACGCTGTTTGGCATGAGATGTCATGTGTGAAATTGTTCCATGGTCACTGTGAGTATGATATGCAGAGATGGAATTAAAAACATCAGAGAAACATCGGAAGGGAGGAGGACGAAAGACACAACAGCATGGCCTCGTTTTCTCATGCAGTCTGTTTGTAAAGGGATTGATGCCATTCGCTATTAGCAGCTCTTTGCAATCAAGACATAGAAAAAGAGAGGGAGTCCAAAAGAAAAGCTTATCAACAAGTGACAGCCACATATGTGAGCTACACCAGAGTCACAATTTCCCAGCATTCATACTCAAAATGACAAGCATGGGAGATGATTTCATTGGCCATCTGTTCGCCGTGGGCTGCGATGATGCTTCCTTTAAGCTCTTCACTAATAAAATAACAGACCTTGACTTGGTAATGTTAAGATCAGCGCAATCTTTTCAGGTGGCTCATTGTTGTGGTTTAACCAGGTTTGACTGGAAATTAATAAATGAATCAGTGGGGACCACAGAGAGCTCTAATTGCTTTTCTGTACCATACCGATGCGCCTCTATAACACACACTCATGCGGGTGAAAGATATCTTAGTGTGTGTGAATCTTAACTGTGATAGAAAATACTGTACATTCATGGTATCTGAAATACATTAATCATGAAGCATTCATAAAGCACTTTCTTCTATATATCAATTGCTGGTATTAACTTTTGCATTCTATTATATTTAATGTCATATTTATATACAACATGTATAAATGAGTGATGAAAGACTTCTGCTTTGCCTGAATATAAGCTGATTTTGTGTCTGATATATCAACAGTTAAATGCCCACAATCAAGGTTCATATGGCTTCTGAAAGCAGCTGTTTTAGATGCTGTTTGAGTTTTCTTGGCTTGGATTTGCACATATCCTGTAAGTGATGAAACACTCAGTTTCTATTTTGATTTGTTGAGTACTGTTCTCTCTGTGGTCAAACAAACAAAAATATCCCTTTGATCATATGTTGAACATTATATATTATGAACATTGAATATTATAAACACCATTTTATACATTTTATTATTATGTATAATAAAAAAGAAGCTGGGAAAGTATTAGATTATTAAAGGTCACGCACAAACTATCATCTACAACATCATCAGATGAACAAGTGGCTCTCTATTTCCATAGATTTCATTTTATCCCGTGATGTGTGCACGCTCTTGTCCAGATTTGACAAGAGTGATAAACAGGTGATCAGACAATTACATTCAAAATTCTGAACAGAGCTGTGCTCTATCCCCACAACATATTAAACTCCTGCATCCATTCACACACGACTCGGGTTGAAGGTAATTAAGGGCAAACTCCATTTTCTGGCAACCCTCCTCATTCTGACCCCAGCTCCAGCTGATGTATTATAGGATGCCGTTTCCAAGGACTTAAGTTCACTCAGGTTAATGGGAGCCTGAGGCTGGTGAAGCTAACAGGCTAACATGCAGAGCACTAAAGGTTTTGCAGCTTTGTCCAGGTGTCAGGTACCAGTCTCTAATTACAGCCGCAACCTTAAACAAACAGCACCATCACAATCTGCCGGTACACACACTAGCACATGAACACACGTGAGCACCTAATGTTTCATAAAGGCAGGAAAGAAGTCCATTACTAATGGGTTTGCAGTGTATTAGCTCTTTTCTTACTCATTCTGAAGGTTATTAGCAATGGATTAATTGGACTGGCGACCCATTTTCCTCTTCAAAATTCCCATCTTCAAAATTTCATAAAAATAATTGCTGTGTACATAATAGCCCTAATTACACTTCAAAGGGAGAGAACATGTGAAATATGATGTGCAGCCTACTAATAATAAAACCTAATTCTAATTAAAATCCTTGACATTATTTGGGTATCAAGCAACAAAGTAACAATTAATTTTACTATGAAAGTAATGTTCTTCCAGATACTGATTGTTCTTATACAGTACATCAAAGTCTACAGCTTAACTGACCTGAGGAAAACTACTGTAGCTCACAACCATAAAACAAGAAGTCTGAATCAAATCTATCTGTTCTGTTATATATAACCAGAATATATATATATATATATATATATATATATATATATATATATATATTTTTTTTATATATAGTGATTATTTGGCAATCCAAAGCACTTTTCTATAGACCACCCAGCTAACAGGGAAAGAACATTGGCTAAAAGTTCTCAAAGTTTAAAAAAACTTGAACATGAAAATGTTATATCATGCATATCAAAAACGTTATTCCTAAGTTGTTAGTGGAATGTTCTTAAAATGTTACACAATTAAAAAACGTTTAAATAATGTTCTTATAACCAAGCATCTGTGTTAATACTATCTGAAAAAAATGATTTTTGAACGTTACTAAAATGCTTTGATATACATTTAACATTGAATTGTTCTTCTAACGTTACTGTAAAAAAGTTATTGAAAGAACTTTAGACAATGTTCTGAGAACGTTCCCATTAGCTGGGAAGTTGACATTACCGCAATCAGCTGTAGTCTTTTTTCCTTTACAGTCTATGAAATGACAACAAGAGGCAGTGATTTACTGTCTGTTTGCTATCTGCCTCAGGCTTCTTACAGCACTACTAATGATGTATAAAGTTGCCTCCACAGTATAAGATAATGAAGAGGTATAAAGACTCACTGGGACATTGTCGCTGGCATCCTTCACTTCCAGTAATGCAAACAAACATCGTAAACAATTTGCCTTAAGACAGAAAGAGAGCATGTTTCCTGATTACTGCTTCTCACAGGTGCAGCAAACCTTCAGATCTCAGGATTCATATGTTTATGAGGGGGCCCTGGAGTCTAAATTAACTTTGTGATCCAGGAGTCTCTGATATCATTTATTAGCTGTGGTACGTTATTTTTGCTCAGTGTTTCTTTCCATGGAGTAGCCAAAATCCTGTGAGACATTAGAACATTTAAAGTAGGTATACATGTTTAAAAATAATTAATTCCCTATTGTTGTGCACACAGTTCAGTCAAGGCTCTTGTGGCTATGTGTGTGTTTTTACAGGTAAGAAGCGGAGGAATGTAGAGTAATGAGAACATCTGGGGGAATATGTGAATAAATGTGTCTTACAGCACCTTGCTGCCTCGCTGCCCAGTCAGATTACTTAAGAGACAATGCTATCATGTTAGGTACGTAATAAAGAAACTAGTTTCAGACAAGGTCCTAAGGTACCATAAAGTCATATTTAATATTCTACAACAAGTTAATGTGAGCTTTACACAAACAAGCAATTATTGAACGATTATTTCTCAGTTGAATAGTATAGTTCTCAGAAGAACTTCTGTAAAAGGTCTCTCAAAGTTATCAAAAATATTCTTGGAGGAACGCAAGTACAACTTTTTTAAATGTTATATATCATAAATTATAAACGTTATTTTCAAATTGCTAAAAGAATGTTTATAAAATGTTTTATTACAGATTTAAAAATACAGAGTTTGAATAGCATTCTTATCTCCAAGCAATAACATTAATGCAGTGTCAAAAAAACTGGACGTTTTTAACGTTCTTAAAACATTCAAAATTACATTATTGTAAATTAATGGAAATGTTAGTGAAAAGTTCTTAAAACCTAAAACTGTTAGCTTGGAAGTTAAATGCGCAATTTTTTATTAATTAACATTTTCACCACTGTGTAAGGCTACATTTTAATTCTGTCCAACTGCACACAAAGGATTGTGGGATATCACAACCAACAAAGGATGCAGTTATGCAGTCTTATAAAAAACAGACCTGATCTTAACTTGATGCAAGTTGACGCAAACATTAAATTTGTAACGTAACCTCCCCTATAGAGTCAGTGTGTACATGTGTGTCTTTATTCAAAGGAAGTCGTGTAAACTAAGCTGGCATGTGTAAGTGACAGTGGAACAGTCCTGGAAATCAACTTGAGCCAGCTCAGCAATACTCTACTCTGATTGGCTGCCCCATTGTTTCCCTCTGCTGCTGTCCAGTGATTGATGGAGCTGCAGATCAACAATGCACCAGTCTGTCCACCCAACACTGGACAACATACTGCTGAGCTCACAGCAGAGTTGAATACAAAGAGTGGTTACTACTGCCCAGGGCTAATCAAGTAATGCCCATCTGTACAAACACTAATTTGTACTGTCTCCAAAATTTGAGGTTCATAGAAAATGGTTAAAGTCAACTTTAACATAAATTTATATATGTTAATACTACTGATATAACATCACTGATATAATTAAAATGCTTATGAGATCTGAACAAGATCAAAGGCAGTTTATAAAGCCGAGCGCACACTCTATGATTCTGGTCATGATTTGGCAAAGACAATTTTTGAAAATTATTAGATTTATGGAATCCAAGGCCAAAATCTGTAGTCAAATTAAAAACCAATAGGAGCACAGATTAAAATTAACACTAGGGATTGTTTCTGTTTGCAAGCCACTATTTCAATTCCATTCCCCCCCCCCCCCCCCCCCAAACGCCCAAAAAAAAAAAAAAAAAACCCCCGGGGGGCCTTCTTATTTGGGAAAATTTTTTCAAATCTACAGTCTGAGATTAAGGACAACTGAGATCCCACAGTGTGATATGACTTATAGCTGTGATCATGTTCGTACAGTCTGACAATCAATAATTATAACAGACTTTTAAAAATCATAAAATGTTAAGTCGCTCGGGTTAAGTCAAAATGGCTAGAAATTCAACAAAAACAAAGAAAAAAATTTGAAATTTTAAAGAGGTGCTTGAAGTTTAAATAATTCACAACCTATATGGCTCTGAGAAAGTCAGAGGTTTTCATCCCTATTTGTTTCTTCTTTATGCCTCAAAAAAAGCTTCAAACTAAATTGCACAGTTCACATAACTCAAAATAGGCCCAAAATTGGTTTACCCTTTAGAGACTTCAGGTAAAAGAGAGCTCATTTCAACTTTTTAAACCCCTTTCATAGCATCACTTAAAAGGAAAAGCTCTAAAACATATTCAAACGATGTCACAGAATTCATTCAACACACTGAACAATGAGTTCTTTTTTCCTATAAATCACAGGTTCCAGTGACCTGGTCAAATTCAAGAGAGTGAATGAGAGAGATATTGACATGATAATGATTTGAAGAAAAGGTACTCTGAAGTTGTTAAGCCTGTAATAACTGTTAAACGTTACAGTGGTCTTGTAGGTCAAGCATGAAATGTCATTTCGCTTGACTCAGCTGTTCCAGTAAACAAGCTGAAACAATTCTGCGACCTAAAGATATCCATCAGCAGGAAGTGCTGCGTTGTTTGCTGTGCATGATCCAGATTAAATGCACTTGATTAACAAAGTGTTAAGTTGCATAACTGAGAAAGCATGTAAATGTATGAAATAATCATGTTATTTCAGCCAGTGTCTAATTAACAAGCCTAATACAAATATTCAGTTCAAATATATTCAAGTTCATTTTATTTAAATAGCGCTTTTCACAATTTTGCAATGTTTACAGAGATTGACGTCTTACAGTAATTTGGATTTTTTAAATCCTTTTTTTGTAAAATTTCTCAAAGATTAAGTCTAACATGCTAAGAACGAGTACAATAAATATTTCTCTGGGCCATCCATCAGATATTGTGGTTATAGCACACACAATTGTATGTGCTTGGATTGACATTGACATAAAATGCAATATAAATGCACTAACAGCACTCAGAACAACGAATTTTAGGTTTAAACAACAGAGACATGCAAACATTTGTGATTTATTTGACGTTCCATGAATATAGGTTGAGTGTATTGTATTTATAATGAATAAATCATTGCATTTAAAGCTGTTAACAAACTGTATTACTTAATTTACCCAAAGGTTTGATGATAATTAAGTTCAGCCAAACAGAGAGTGCAAATTACTTTTATTACTCTCATCTAAATTTCAATTATAACTAAATTTGGTCTTTAAAATGGACTTTCTTGACTAAGTTTCATTGTCATTTACAGCTAAATTAGAATCACAGGATTGCGTCTGGGCATTAAACTCATTCACCTGCAGAGTTACCCTGCAAACACTCCAGCAGTGTCAGTCTGATCTATCCTTTATGAATTAACCGAGCTAACTGGGAACAATCTCAGAACATTGTCTAATGTTCTCTAAACGTGTTCTGAAAGTTATCAAAAACATTCTTGCAGTAATGTTAGTAGAACTTTATCATATTAAAAACGTTATTCTTAAGTTGTTAGAGGAATGTTTCAGAAAGTTACAGAATTAAAAAAAGGTTCAAATAACATTTTAACCAAGCAATAATGTTAATACAATGTCTAAAAACTAAGCGTTTTAAATGTTCCTACAACATCCAAAATAACATTTTTAATGCTTTTGTTACTTATTGGATATGTTAAAGAAACGTTCTCATAACCTGAAATTGTTAGCTGGCATGAACTATTGAAAACAATGACATCAACCTATACATACACATACACGGACAATCAGACTGTCATGCAGTCCTGAATAATTCACTGGACAGGGGTCTCAGATCACCATCCAGTGCAAGAAATGTGGTGCGTTTGCCCTTATAACATATCTGGACTAAAAGAGGGTGACACTCGGAGATCAGACGTAACTATCAGTCCCTGGGCATTCATAATCACATAATAATCAGCTAGACTGTCAGGGGTAACTGCAGGTTTCTGACAGGAGAGCTTTTCAAGCCCATGAAAGATTTGAATTTAGCTTCTGGTCTAACAGATGTTCTGCATTCATTAAAGAGACAGAGGTCAGCTCAGTCAGAAGAGCAGACTTCACAAGTTTATTCTTCTGGACACGGACACGAGTAGACCACTGACTTTTCCATCCCTCTGATTTAGCTGGTCTTTAGCTGGTCCAGTCTGAGCCTCTAAATAACCAAACCAGACAAGTCTGTGAAATAAGCTCAGGCTAGTTAAAGATTTTTTTGTTTCAGCAAGTGATCACTGTTTGTTTCACTAAAATAATAATGATTGACTTGTTTGATGGGAAACAAACATATGCAAGAAAACTAGAAAAAACTGAAGCGCCTACATTTTACCAATTAAAATAACTGTGCTGTCCAGGTCTAAACAAAGTCTAAGATGAGTCAACATGAGAAAGTGGAGAAGATTCTTATATATGTAAACTGGAGAGGGGGCGAAAATCATTTGAGCAAACATCATACACACACACACGCACAAATGAGCGCAAAAAAGATAAAGACAAACCCATGGGTATAAATCACTGCAAATGCATGCAAGGAGAAATTGAAGCAAGCACAAACAAGGGAAAGTGGTGAAGAACTGCATACATTTTGACAACACTATCAGATTTCTGTATTATACTGTAGTGAACATCTGCATCGATCAATAGATGTAATCAAGAGCCCTTTAAAACAAGTCATGGCAAGTGCAGCTGAGATTATGTGTCGTCTCTCTGACAGATACTCAGTGTAGGTGATAATATAGGCATACACATTGATTCATTGCTTCCACATGATCATAACCTTGGAACTAGATCCAGTTAAAACTCATCTGTCAGGTGTTCATACAAACTTGTGAAATTCATGTCAGATCTAGTACATGATGTCATTAAAGCAAAAGGCAGACATACGAAATACTAATAAATTCTGAAATGTTTTCAAACCAGTTTTTGTAAAGGGAAAACAAATGTGGTCTCAGACTTTTGGACCCCACTTGTTGATACAAGCAGTCAAATACTATGAGGTATGGTAATGGATTCTATTTTAACCTAACTTTAATGTGGCAAGCCTAAGGCGACATCCCATCAGAAATCCCCATTAGAACAGATTTATGAAGCGTGTGCTGGGTACATTACACTGAGTGAGTTGACTGCAAACCGTTTACACTGAAGATTATCAGCAGGCCACATCACACTATGAAATATGTCAGTTTGTTCTCATGTTATGATGAGCTTGTTATTTAATTCACCTGGTCATTACCAGTTAATTAGGCTTAAGTGGGAAAATAGATTCAATATAATTACGTGAAATTGTGAAGTGGCATGTCACATCTAATGTTTACAACAGACATCATCGGATTATCCTGTTTTTTTTGTGGAAAAGCAAACCAAATAAATCAGTGACAGTATCCACTTACAGCATCAACACGCAATTCAAAAGCTTTTCAACAACAACAGACACCAATAAGACAAGACAAAACACAAACATAAACCTAGGAAGAGTGTAGCAAAGAATTATGAATCTGACAGCTAGATTTTAGACACACAGTTAGTTAAACTACACCCATCAAAAACATAACTGCTTTCTCTGATGTAATGTCTGTCTAGAAAAAAAAGAGTAGTTTTTAATAGTGTTTGTTTATAAATCTCTTCTCATATCTATGATGCACACACTACTGAATAAAACTGAAAAAAAGTGTAATGTTTCGTTAGCCCAGAGGCTGTACTACTTAAAATGCTTTAAATGGTTTCTTAAATGGAAAAGGCTAGACTGATTGACTAGCTTCCTTTTTTCTAAACTTTAGGCTATTTATAGAAGAAAAACTGCTCTGAGAGATAATTATTTCCCTTAGTTCTGCATTGATTCTTCAGTAAAATGTAAGTGTGTGTGTTTTTTTACACAGTGCGCCGTGTAGTTATTAAACATAACCGAATAATCCCGGCACTTCCCACAGATGGTAAGAAAAAAGCAAACCAAATCCCAGATCTGATGGTTCCTGTCAAACAGAGCTCTGCAGTGGTGCTTTCCTCATTTTGATAAGACCAGATGTGAGTGCAGAGATTCGAATGCTTCTGGGAAACTCTCTCGCCTCTTGCAATAGGAGCAATCATGCTGTTTTAGAGCAACACATGTAAAGCATTTTTGCTAAATGTGATAATTAAATGTCCCTTTGTGGAAAACCTTTGCAGTGACAATATAAAGTCCTGCCATGTTATAAATGCAAAATGGGCAAAACTTTAATATCCACAACCAACAGATCAATATTCAAAGATATTCTCTGAAAGTGTGTTTATTCTGGATTGGACTCCGCAGTTATCCAACATTATACTTATTCAGAACTGAATGCTTTGAAAAGTTGATACCTTGAGATATATTGCAGACTATAACAAAAGTTTTTTATCTAAAAGTTTAGATACAGCATCTTGGCAGGACAAAATTTCAACATTGGTATGCTAATGGTTTTCAGATTCTCCACTAGGTTGACACAGTCCTTGATGTGTGATGAAGGATAGCTATTACCGAAACACACAAGTATATTTCTCTGAGATCTCCAGATGATAGACAGACATGGAGTTAATCGTCAGAGTAATAGATCACACCAGCATTTTAATTGTTTTATCCAACACACAGTGATATCACGCGTTCGGGAATTCTGAAACTTTACCTGTGGAAGACTATTGCTGTGCAAAGATAAGATTTGATTTGTTATACAAGTTATTTTTATTTAAGTACACCAAGTTACCCTCATCTACAGGTCAAAAAGAATTTTTTGATAAAATGCTTAAACAGTCATTCACTGTGACTCAAGCAGATAATTGAGCGTTCTGAATGTTTCAAAGGCTGGCAGCCACAGTTTAATGAAACTGTTTATTTACTGCACTTTTTCACATTGCAGCTGGCGATTAACTATTGAATCAGAAAATCGCACATTTTAATGAGCACCATAAAATTATTACACTCAATACAAACTACTAAGTTATGTGCCAGAATGACAAAACAAACCATTTGCTGCTAATTACATCTGAATAAGCAAAGGCCACAAATACATCAGAATTTTTAAAACTGCTCATGTGTTTAGCAAAACGACTGCTTCTTGTAGAAACAGACAAATCCTGTACTGTTAGAAAAAGCAACTTTGATTTACAGTAGCTGCTGTATCATATCAATGCGGGGGCTTGGAGACAGACAGCACAAAAATCTACTTTATGCCACCAGCATTTGAAAATTTGTACCACAGTTTGATAAAACACAAACAGGAAATATCAAGATCCAGGGAAAAGTCGGAAAGAGAATCTGAGGGATTTCTAAACATCTCTAGGATGAGCCACACTGATGAAAAACTAAGGAAATCTTATGAGCACCGACATGTGTCAGTTTTCATAAAGCTAGTGTAAAATCATTTAATTTTGGAAATATGACTCACACTTTCATCAAACCTGAGATTAAAGCTAATGAAATGCAAAAGCTACACAAAAAATTTCACATATTATACTGCAAGTAGGAGATCCTTCATAAGGTTCTTCTTAATCAAATCCAAGCAAGATTGTCCAGATGGTAAAGACTGATGGTTACTCATTCCACTAGATCTATGAAATCATCCTCTTAGAATGTAGAATTAAAGCTCCGCAGTGTACAATGACTAAGTAGGCCTAAGCATTTTATGTATACAAGGATAAAGGAGAGAACATCCTTGCTTTGAACCCAAGCACAATCAGTGGATATTTCTGTTGGGATAAATCATTCCTACCACAGGGGCTGCATCAGCCGACTGCCGTGTAACCATCCATGAGAGCTGATGATACATCAGTGCCAGAAGACATCTCTCTGCCGTTGGATAGTGGAGATCACGCAGCATGAAGATCTTAGCCTGTCAATTTGCATGTGTGCCAACAGTGAGGCGCCATTTCTGCTGGTCCCATTGTCTGGTAAAAGCAGATGTTGCGTGTTGGTATGCGAGCTATGCTGTGAGGTATGGCCCAAACCTGCATTGAAGCAGCTGTTTTACTGCCTTTCTAAATGCATTTTGCATTAAACACTTTGAGAATACACTTTCACTATTGTGTGACTATTTTATCTAGCAAGATGATTGTTTTGAATATAGGCATAGCTGTAAGTCAGTCCTAGATAATTACATACAGCCGTGCTGATATTTAGTACAAGAGTGGTATTACTTTAAGACAACAAACAACAAGAGAAAATTGTGTCAGTTTCACAAATTATGGCCAAAACTTTCTTTCTCCAACCAAAGAAGCCAAAAGAATCAAGCTTACAATCCTACAGTATGTTAGTGAAGAGGGGTGGCAACAATTTTCCCTCCTTCCTCAAAGCACACAGATAACCTCTCCAGATCCACTCCGGGATTTCTATTTCCATTACAATTCCATTACAATTCCATTACAAACCCATTACAAACCCATTACAAATCACAGTTCCATGCCGCACTCCACACATTACTCTGGAACGCTACAAACACTTACAAGCAGAGTGAAACAAACAGTAAACCGACCCAGTGCTGTTTCAATAAATACTAAACATAGAACAAAGAGGACCAGAACTAACTATTGTATGAAATAAACTATATAGTCATTAACTAATATTAATACTGAAGGCAAAGAGAGGAACAGGTTCTTTTGAAACCCCATAAATACATAAATGTTGCAGCTTGATGTTACCCTATAGTCCTAATAACACAAAAACTGTTCATAAGGGGATTAATGCTCCAGTTCAAACAACCACAAATTCTAGTTCTGTGAACATCATGGAGATCGGAGTCAAATCTATTGCGTTAAGCACAGGCTTAGCCATGTGTGTTGGTTTTTCAATGAGAAAAGGTACCATGGAAATGAGACTTTACTCAATATATTGATTTTTCAGCTGCAGACCGAAAAATCATTTTTAGCAATTACTGTGGTAGAATTTTTCTCATATGCGGAAGAGGTCAGCCATAGCTATGAAATTTCACAGATGTGTATTTATCTATTAACTGCAAGGCAATGAAAATAAGTACATTAAACCATATAATAAAAAATAAATACCACCTTCCCCCCACAAGCAAAACAGTATGTACTTTCAGAAAGAAAAAAACTGCTAAAAGGATGCAGTTCCACAAACTGTTTCTATTCATGTTTCCAAACTCAAAAATGTACATGTAAAGACTTCAGAGTTTTTGATTATTTGCAGCTTTAAAAATCCATAAGATTTACTTGCACACACAACCAAAGGACAGATATTCTCTATCTTTACAGCTTTACATCTGTCAAAATATTCATGTTTGTGATTTTATTTGTGTTCCTCGAGGTTCCTGAACGCACAGGCTCATCTGACTGGTCGCTCGGTAGTGTGAAAGCCTATTTTTTCATCATCTTTTGTTTTCTCCAAACTTCTGGGTGAAATTGCTCTCATCACCCAGTGTGCCCAGGGCCTGACAGCAGTGTGTCAATTGTTTTCTCTCAGCAGAAAAGAGAAGTGCAGCAACACCCGCTCTGTCATTCTGACAGTCGAAAGGAAAAATAAAAAAATGAAATAGGTAAAACCAGACAACTGAGGCTATCAAAGAAAAAAGACACACAGGAGGAAGCTACACCCAGTATTTTCTCTCTCCAATGTTGCTTTGAGGAAAATAAATAAATAAAATGCTGAAGTTGAAAAAGCGTCATGTTTTTCAATCCCAGGGTTCCATGAATAGTGAGAGAGTGAACTTCTTTTTGCCCGAGTGACAGGCGGTGAAAGAACGTAAGGTGAAGCGTATTGAAGAGCCCGACAATACCCGCCTGTGGGAGAGCTTGCCACTTAGTGCAACCCGATCATACCAAGGTTCTGCTACAAAAGCTGAATGTGTGAATCTGAAGAGAGGCCAATACTGTACAGTACTCTGCCCTCTCATTCACGTTTTCAATTTTTACAGCCCTTGTGTAGCCTAAATGTGAGTTTTGTGGCTTTAAAGGTAAGGTAGCCAATTTTGGAGAGGCTTGCAACAGCAAACTCGCTTAAGATCCTGTCCTCTCTTCAGATCGCTCTCCAAAGACCAGCCTACTCAAGAAGTGCGCTGTGGTTGCCTACCAATACTGTAATATTCTGTAATAATATAAGCTGACAAAATTCACTTAAGATATATGTGTTTAAAACGATCATTCTCTCTGTAACCAGAGAGAGAGAGAAAAAGAGGGGAGGAGAAACAGTCATCTTGGGTCAGATGAGACGTGACCCCTGTCAGAGAGGAGGCAGGTCACACTCATTCTGATGTTTCTCTCCGGTGACTAACATCTGCTCTGTCTTATGAGGATAAGGGCATGAAAATGACATTTCTGCTTAAAAAATGGCTTTTACTGATGTTGTAAGTGGCCTATACCATCACTATATGTATATTAAGCTCATACATTAAGATTTCTCTACATATAACTGCAATAAAAGATCAATGGGCAAATTACAAGCTCAAGTTGAGTTGAGTGACATTCAGCATATAACTATTGAAAAGTTCTTTTCAAGTAAAGTATCAAAAATATTAAATTGTAAACCATTGCAAATGTTGTGTATGCTGCAATATGCATATTTGCAATATTTCAGTATATTGCACAGCCCTAGACTGTAACATACTCATCAGAAAAATGCACTGCAAAATAAATGCAATGATATTAAATAAATGCATACAGCACAGTTTATGCAGTGTTTCATTGCCCCAGTGTAAATAAAGTCAATAATGAAAAGCTGTGGCTGTTAGTTAAGAACTTCCAAGATGAGGTTTAAGCAAAATTATAAAGAAACAGCCTGTCACACAAAATAGCATTACTGAAACAATTACAAGCTTCCTGAGACAAATTAATTTCATTTTCTTTTTCATAATGTATATCTCTTGGCATTTTAAAGGAACAGCAATCATCCGTCTCCTTAAAACAGTACTGGTCCTCGTTTAATTACTGTGACGCTTTAATAAACCGAAGGCTGGAGTGTCCAAACACGTTTACCAACCCACAAAGTATTTAATGCAATTAGTGCTGATGGACTGAACTACTGTACCAGGGGCAAAAGAAGACTAAAGAATGAAAAATATTTATGTAGCACATATTCAGCTGAGCATGTCTGTCATTTTTCAATAAGGCTACTGGAAGATGACCAACCAGCTAACAATTTTATGTTGTAAAAACTTTTCCCTAACGTTTCCATTAAGTAACAAATACATTAAAAATGTTATCTTGAAAATTCTAGGAATGTTTGAAATGTTTTTTAGATGTTGTATTAATGTTATTGCTTGGTTAAAACAAGGTAATTCAAAACTTTGTTCTATAACAAAGTTATATAATTAAAATTATATAAAATTCCTTTTTCTATCTATAAAGCGTTTTACTGACATTGCTGCAAGAATGTTTGTGATACTGAGAGAACTTTTAGAAAACATTAGCCAGCGTTCTGAGAACGTTAGCTGTTAGCTGGGTTGCGAGAAAATTCAAAGAATCCTGTTGGCATGACAAAAGCCCCATTGACTTCTGTCATTGGTACATGAAGGACATTCTGATGCTCAGTCAAAGTCACCTCAGTCATGGAAACGAAATGATTTTTAATCTGGGGATAAACCAGCATGATAATTGCTCACTACTCTGAGCGCCAAGCTATATATCACAGACTTCCTAATTGTAACCATGGGGATAAGCCAGAGCTCAGCTGATAGTGACAGGGATGTGCTGGTGAGGGACTGTGATTTATAGATTATGGATTTGATTAAAGCTTTGGTGCTTTGTAAGTTTTAATAAATTTCTAGACCTTCAGATGTACTTTTAAGCTATATTATAACAAATGTCACATTTATGGTACAAAACAGCTCCAAGACTTGAAGTTTACATCCACCATTTATTTACACTAAGTAGTAAACATATGTCCAATGTACTTTTTCCTGGATTATACATTTTCTGGATTATACATTTAGTGCATCAAGGGCAAAATACACCTGGTAATACCCCTATCCAATAGTCCAACTGTAGTGCTGTCAGGGTACTCATGCAGTTAGTGCAGATGGTTATCACCAGCCTCAGCAAATCTATGCTTTTCCTATAAAAAAATCTATTAGCAGTTAAATCAGCCAGTGAAATCATTAGTGTCACTAGTTTAAGTCTCACTAGTTAAATAGTCTAAAACTGTCTGTGCAGAATACAAACCTGCAAGCCACACAGAAATAATAAGTATTATTAAAATTTATTTTAAAGCAAATAGGTTCACACATTTTGAGTATGACATATAAGTCCACTACCGTCTGTGTCTGCTTATACAGTCTGATGACAATGCTATTATAAATTTTGCCCAAATCACACTAAAACAACTATTTTATAGTTTGGTCCATTTAATGTGTTAGCGACTAATTATATTAAAAAAGCTGATTGGGTCTTTTATACAAGAGGTGGGACTTTCTTCCATTCTTACAGTCACTATACTGCAATGTTACAATTTCTCCCATACGGCACAATTTTTTGTGTTCCATACCTTTCTCCTATAATGTTTCTGGTATTATAAATCTTATTAAATATCTACTGGAGCCATTTGTAATTTCTTTATTATGATGTGAAGTACCACCAAGACACTGTGCTTAAATGTCAGCATGGGCAAAGTGCAATGTCTTCAGACATCAGATCTGTTGTTGATTCGGACCTGATATTATCTTCATACTGGCTAAGCTGTTTGCCATATCACACCGTGTCACTTATTCAAGTGTTGGGCAGTTATCAGCAGTGCGCTGTGAGACATGAAGGATGAGCTCCAGGTGAGAGCTCTGAGAGCTGGCCCAGTAACAGCTGCTAATGAGTGAATCTATGGAGTCTCCTCACAGCAGCGTAACAGAGGAATGCCACAAACAACAATGGCAGCGCTTGCTATTGATTTAGCTGTATCGTCTCTCCTTGGCTCCCACACAATCGCTCTTCCTCTCTCTCTTTCCCTCGCGAGCATTAAGAGAGATTAGTACCCTGCAGATAAAAGAGCAGAGTCTGTAGTCTTTTGCTTTTCTTCAGAAGTCATTATGACTGTGATGATACTGTAAAATGCTGTTAATTTTTCTTTTGTTCTCTTAAAACAGAGACCGGACTTTGAAAACTAACACCTGCTAACGAGAAAATCCCAGGAAGCCTTTTATGGCTTAAAAAATGTGTAAGAGATGATAAGACCTATCTACAGTATGATAAGAGCATCTGAACATTTTCTGACCCAGTATGTGCCTGGCTTGTATTAACATGTTTAACGGTAAAGTAATATTTAAAAAGATCTACCGTATTGAGAGGACAGGAAATGACCCAAGCTGGATTAGAACTCTCATCGCCCACATGGGTGCAAAGCGTGCTAGCTACCCAGGTAAGGTAAGCCTAGTTAGCATTTAAAATGAGAGCTGGGCTAAAACCTTTATTAAGCACTGTGTTAAATTACCAATAAAATTAAATTGCTCCAGGGACTAAAATTCCAATTTTAAAAATAAGCACAAAAAAGTGGAATTTATAAATGTCTCTGGATTTTACATACATATAATCAATTAACTGATATTTCTTCATAAAGACATTACTGAAGACCTAATTAGACCTGCCTATTTGGTCCACAAGGACTCTGTAGTGCCACTCTGCAAACAAGTTCCTTTATGACTGCTGCTGGTTATTCATAAATATGACAGAGAAATAGACAGAGAAAAGGTTACAATAAACGTTACAACATCTATAAACTTTCTCTGAATTATGTTTGGACTTTTCTATAAGAGAAAAACCTAACAAGAATACTTTTATGGTACTCCTCATGAAACTTTTCCAAAAAACGCCTTTGTATCTCTCAATCAGACACCTCCCCTATGATGATGTATGTAATTTGCTCATTTGCTAATGATTACCGCCTGCTGTCAGCTCGCATTGTTTTCAGAGTGTCATGGCTAATGAGTTTGCATCTGAGATGGGAGCAGGATGCTGGTACAGCTTGAAAAAGTCACGTCGCCTTAACCTCCCCCAGACCTTTCAATGTGCCAGTTGGAAAAGGTCACCGGCCCAGCAGAAAGAAGCATGTTAGCAAATGTGCCAAACAATTCATGTGTGTGTGCATGTGCGTTTCTGAGCCAAGTCTGTTGGGCAGCGGGTGTTGGCCACCTGTACATGTTGTCATCCCAAGCGATAACAATCCAACTATGGCTTCCAATTTTCAAGTGCAAATTCATCTCATTAGTTGACATGCACATCCGCTGCCACTCTGATGAACAGGGTGCCACTCAAGCAACAACTTTTTCTCAATTTAACAAGCCCCCTTTGCCCTTTTCCATGGCCAGCCTTGGCTCCAAGCCTTTGTACTGACATTTGTACATACGTTTGTAGTGATATCAACCCTGTGCTTTTGTGACTGCCTTTGTTCTCACAAGCTTCTCTGACATCACTAAGAACAAATGGTAGTCTCTGATCTCTAGTCCCTCCACGTGTCTCTCAGTAAGGGATGTGCAAAACTACATATTTTTAAAATGACCAATTGGTCCTAACTGGAAGCTCAAAAAAAGAAAGAAAAACAGCACTAGATACAACATAACAGCCAAAAAGAGATCCATTTAAAAATTTAGCCATCCCAAGAGGAACCACCACTAAAATCAATATAACTTATTATAACATTATTCATTTATAACACTTTCTAGACAAATCATTACCAGCTAGTCCTATTATCATACTAGTCTTTGAGCAATAAATGTCTAGTAACTTTGTAACTTTGAACCAATAAAACCACAGAAAATCATTCTGCAGAGGCATACAGGTCCGTTATTCATCTATACTGGTTAACTGTTGGGCGTCTAGTCGACTATCATGAGCTTTCCCTAATCTCCAACAGCCAGATCAGGGTCAATCTGAAATTCTTAGTTCTGATCTCCCTGCCTGCTACTGTATTCTTCTAATTTGGAAAGCAACTGTATAATCAAAATGTGTAATTGATACGACCTGATGAGGCTGCAGCTCCACATGCAACTTTTTCGTCTCAGCATTAACATTCTGTTTTTTGACATTTGTGGGGACCCTCAGGGGACGCATATGTTACACACAGCAGTGGATCTGCTTTGCTGATGCTACACATTGATTCCTGCTCAATTTCTCCTCAGCCCGGTGAAGAACAACAAATTATAAAAATTGAATAATATGAAAATTGATTTGCCTCGTTTGTGAGCTGAGCAGAGCATTATATCAAAGCATTGTTCTGACTGAAAATTTCCGGTGTCATATGGTGTCTTCACATTGCGCAATTTTAACTGCTCAATGAATCCACTGGAGAACTTTTCCACAAGGAAAAGTTTACGCAAACATGAAACTTCTGTTATTATTTACTCATGGTCATGTTGTTCTAAACCCATATGGCATCAGTTTCATGGAACACACATACATAAACAGAAGTGAATGTCATATAAAAAAAACAAAACAGCACTTGGAAACAGACTGAACATTGGCTGAAAAAACGTTATTGTGCTCAAGTATCTCAAAGCAAAAAGTCATCTTATATGAATGCTGCATGGAGTACTTTTATAGTGCTTTTTGTCCTTTTCTAGAGCTTGAGCTGTCATTGTATGGAGAAGATCTGCACATAATTATACATATAATGTAGAGTAATTAATAAACGTGTAAATATAATTTTCATTATTTGCTCACTATCCCATTAAGATCATATTTTTTCACCTGCAAATAATGACTCCTCCTTTGTGTAAGGACACGTTTTTTTACTTTTGAAACATGACAGGAAACAGTACTGGAAGCAAATTAGGTGTAATACATGTGGACACCAATCAAAGAAAAGTGACTACGCTTGTTGGCAGCAACACGCATTTACAAGCTGTTAAATCATGCTTTACGTGTAAAAAAAAAACCAGTGAACTCTTGCAATATACCCATCAAGCATATCAGAGCAGCGGATTACAGAGCTTTGAATTCTATGGCCTTGGAGTTATGAGTTATCCACTGTGAGAATGATAAGAATGCTGAGCAGTTATGGACCTTAGCTTTAGAGAAACAAATAGCATTGCTCATTAAACTCTCCTTTGCTGCTGTGCATGTTGATTAAAAGCAAAAGCAATATTTCAGGGAGCGACTTCAAGTGCCAGACTGCACCTCAGAAAGTATGGTCATTATTTTTATTTTTAAAAATGGCCACTATAGGATACTGTAATATATACATTTATGTATTTTGGCACAGGCTGTTTTAAAAGTGTTTGCGGTATATGTTAGTGTGTCCTCTACTAATCAAATCTGTGGTGTTGCTAGTGCACTGCTCTACCAAGTAGCTAAAGGAATATCCCAGCTTATAATTTCTGGCTGTAAGAACATTTCTATTAATGTTTCCATTAAGCAACAAAAATGTTAAAAATGTTATTATTAACATTATTGTATTAACATTATTGCTTGGTTATAAGAACACCATTCAAACTTTCTGTAACACTTATTTTTAAGTATCAACTTAAGAATAAGTTGTTGATGTTTTTGATATGATATATAAAGTTTTACTAATGTTATGAAAACTTCGAGAGAACTTTGAGATAACGTGCCAACGTTCCCTGTTAGCTGGAATATTGATAAGGTAAATGAAAATGAAGTGGATGGAGAAAGAAAGAGAGAGATCGAGATGAAGAGAACTGTGAGAGAGCTTAATTAAATGTGTTATGTAAAAACCCTCAGGCTACAACGCGAATGATTCATTTCGCCCTCAAGATAACACAGAAAAACACTAGAACAAAGAGACAAATGCTCTTGGCACAAACACCGTTCATACATAACAAAGGCTGACTGGATGGGGGATATATCACAATTATATCAGGAACTGCATGCGACAATATTTGCACACTTAATAAGCCAGTAAATAGGGGCTTACCTGTTCATTTAGAAGACAGACACAGCAGGAAAGCAAAAATGGAGAAAGAAAACAGTATTAATATATTGCAAAAAGTAAAAGGTGCATTCAGTATATTTGTGTTTGTTCATTGCTCCAGTAGGGACTGCTTGTTTTAACCGTTCATTTTTCCATTTATATATTTATGTAGTGAGCTGTAAACGTGCTGATCCTATCATCAGTTTGGACTAAGCTGCTGACTGTGTTATGTTGTGCCTGTGGCAGTTTATCAACATTGTTTGTTTGGCTTGTTTGTTATGCTATATAAAGAACCTTGAGCACTGTAAAAGCACTATATAAAGTAAAATTTTACTTGTGTTATTAATAGTACCAACTCATCAGTTGCGTGAAGCGCTTGATCATGATCTTAACATGGCAGAGTGTCATATTTCCAAAAATAACTATTTTTTTTATGTGAAATGATTTTTAATGAGCAAAACATGACTACTATGTACCTTGAAAATAAAACTTCATGCAATATTAAAAACAGAGAAACAGCAAAAACACAATAATAGTGTTAGAGACGCTTCATTGCAAGGTGCAGAAAGACGTTTTATCCAAAAGGTGCTTATTTAATGTGTACCTGAATTGAAAAAGCTAAATAATCTTCTGGAAGCTGGAGGTGTGACATTCAGACAGAGGCGATAAAAGCAGACCTCAGGAAGGTCCAATCTGTCAAACAGATGCATGTAAGCGAGTTTGCATGCAGTTAATCTTTCAAGAGAACCATGTGCCTTCTACCCCCACAATGTATTCTCCATCACAGAGAGCTAGAGATGCTGTAGAACTCCTAGTCTTATAAAAGAGGAAAGAACTGGCTTGTGTCCTGACACAACATCTCCCAAGTCCCAGTTAATGTTCACAGAATGCTGGACAATGTTCTATAATATGTTCTACATTCTTTCAAAATTATCAATAAAGTTCAGGCAGTAACTTTAATAGAATGTTTTTCCTACTATGATATTAAATATATATACTAGTAGTTAGTGGAACATTTTAAAAATGTTACAGAAATTAAAAGCTTAAATAATCTTAAATAACCAAGCAATAACGTTAATAAAACGTCTAAAAAATTGGAAGTTTTGAACATCCCTAAAACTTTCAAAAAAACGCTTTTACCGTTTTTGTTACTCAAATGGAAACCTTACACTAGGCCTATCCCAGCAAACAATTTTAAGGTAAAGAACGTGTATTGGTACTGAGTTCCCAAAAGAAATCAGTTCCGCTCCTGATTTGATTTGATTCTAACTTAGATTCAATACTAATTCATTTGCTGTCTGTCACTATTAATATCAGCACCCTGCCCTTACTAGATTCTAGCAGGTGAGGCTTTGTGATGGCCAGACAGACAGCTGGAAAAGTGGGTCGGGGTGATGGGCAGGGAAGTTGCACAGACCCAGGAAAAGTTACCTGCTGGGACACAATGTATTTTTTAATAGAAGGAGTGAACGATCATGGAATTTAGAGCGGGCACAATTCCATAAAACTCACACGGGTTACTCATACACAGCAGAGGTGGCAGGCGCTTCTGAGCAAAGATCTTGCTGATATGCTAAAAATAATGTTTAACAACAATTTTGATGCTTCCACAGTAAAAAGGCATAAATTAAAATATCACTCTTGGAATTTTATAGCTCAATACTGAATCGACCAAATGAAAACAGCAATTAATAAGAAAATGTACATTTCTATTCAACCCTACAGACAGATCTATTAATCAAAACTTTTGCTTTTTATTTCTGAACGGTTTTTCATATTTCTTCATTACCAAAAGATAAAGTGTGTTAAGTGTGTTAATATATGATAATCTGGTAGTCAGTGGTTTCCTCAAAAGTCTGACTTTAAACAATGCATGTTCTGGTATCAGAAAAGGTGTCAGAGGCTAAATAATGCGTTCATGAACATTTTTCTCATTAATGCCTGTTCTGCTTCATTAGGCTCTGGGCTGCTGCCAATGAGATCGTTCATCATGTGTGCACACACACACACACACACACACACACAACAACTTCTAAACGGACTCCACACACACACACACGTCACAGTGGATTCACATAATTCCACACATCATTTGTAATTGACATATTACTTCATCCTGAGGACCAAATTATGTATCAGTCTTTCCATTTCTCCATCCATCCATCCATCTTTTAAATGTATCTGTGTAGTGCACGTACATTGACCGATCAATTAGAGAACTTTTCAGTTGGAGGGCTTAATTACTTCTCATGTTCTCACAGCCATCTGGCAGGTCCTCTGGCACCTTCTCTCATCTGGTGCAAACCGATTGATATCCAAAGTGATGAAGATCCCCTGTTGCCATCATTCTGCTTTAAAACACTGCAAACCTCAGAGGAACCACACAAACAAAAAACATCCGCTGCTTATTGACTCACATCGCTGTGTGGTACCCGCATGTGTCACACAATGTTAGAACTTCAGATTAATGCTGTTCTTACCAGACAATAAAAGCTATTTCTTTTTTGTGTTCTGTCCAAGCAAGCAGCTACTGCAACAATACATTTGGAAGGTCGCTTACTTTGTATTTGTCTGGCATTGTGCCGATAGCACCCCCCACAACAAAGACTCACTAAACCACTCCTACTCATGTATATTAATCTTCAAACATGAACAAGCCTAGAAGAGATTTATTTGTAATCCTACAAATACGTTCTTCAGCACGTTTAGTGCAGTAAAACTGCAGCAAGGCTTGCTAACATAGAACTCCAAACCATGTTCTGATTGGCTGTGCTAACATAGAACTCCATGCCATGTTTTGATTGGCTGTGATTTATCAGGTTTCACAGCATTTTTACTTTTAGTAAACAAATTGCTTGTTGCTGGAATTGTGCCATGCGTGGTTAGGAAACTATATAAAGGGTTCAGTTGTGACAGAAGGGTCCAAGTCAAGGAGCGTGCAGTGAAAAAAATTGGTTACAATTTAGTTGTTGCAAGTTGACAAAAGTTATTGTGAAGTTTAAACTTATTTCCATTTTTTTAATTCAACAACATTCAGCATCAATCTTTCAAGAAAAAGGCTTAGAGTTTTGTGTTGAATAGCTATCAAGGGACAAAACAATGGTGGATTTGTAAGATTATTTTGTAAGCCATTAGTGTGCCAGTAAACACAATTCAGATTCCTAAGGGATTCTGTAAGCAGTTGTTTAGTCAGGGTTTTTATCTACAGTAGCCAAACCTAGTGCTACCTCAGCCTGCTGCAAACCCATGGGTCTGTGTTTTTGCCATTTTTGAGCTGATGCAGAAAACAAGTGAATCTATTTGGTGTGTAAGACAGACAGGGACCGCAAACCTCCTCTGAGAGCCGTGGATGTGTCAGCAGCCTGAGCATCTGAGTGCAGACTGATCGAATGCTTCAAACCACAGCAGCTGTCACTGTCACAAACTGTCCTATTCTTCCACTGTGGCTGCAGGAGGATCATCCCTGACCGACAGTGGACTAACATCTTAAACAAATATACACTACATGGCCAAAAATATGTGGAAATCACCTGCTAATTCCAGGCCTTAAAGTTAAACCTCAATGCTACGGTACATTAAGGACATTCTAAAAATAATTATGTGCTTTAAAGACAAAAAAATAGTGTTCCAACTTTGCCCAATAGTTTGAAGAGGACACTTCTCCGATCCAGCAGGATAAAGCCCCTGTGCACAAAGCAGTGTCTATAAAGATGGTTTAGTGGGTTATTTTGAAAGTAATAGGAATGTTCAAAACATCGAACTCTGTAACATTTTTAAAACATTTCATTAACTACTTAAGAATAGCATTTTTGATATATAGGATATATAATATTAAAAACATTCTAATGTTACTGTGAGAACGTTTTTTGAGAACTTTTTGATAACATTAGCCAACATTCTGAGAATGTTCCTTGTTAGCTGGGTTTCCAGAATAATGAAAGCAAAATGAGAAATGAGATTTTATTAAATGTTAAACATACAGGTATTCTCATATTTTGGCCATGCAGCATATATTCCACACCAAAGATGATTTAAGCATCTTTGCTTGATAGAGTGCTGGAGGCCAGCCAGACCTTTCATAAGCGTTCTCTGCCCTAACAATCCCCTGACTTTCATGAACAGAAGATTTCCTTCTGTTAAACATCTACACCATAGAAATGTCACCTATTCTACAGAAGAATACTGGCTGTCTATATAAAAGGCAACACAAGGAGATAAAAAGTGTCGATAGCATTAACAAACACCTTCTCGCTTATAAAGAAGGTGCGACTGCCTCTCTCAAAGGAAATCATTAGGATGTCACCTATTCTAGCACAGTGTTTAACATCCAAAACCCTGGTTTTAGCTAAGCTCTGATTTTTTGTTTTGCAGCAGGGTCATGTAATAATCCACTTCAGGCCTTTCGTGTGGATGCTACCGGTCTACGCAGAAAAGCCAGCATGAGTGCAATGAAGTTCTCATGCACGGGTACCCACGGACATCTATGCTCTCCCATGATGCTCGGCTCCTCTCTTTATCTTATCAAATCTTTAATATGGATCGAGCAACTCCCTGGAGATGGATTACATTACCTATTTCACTCGCACATGTAGCCTGACATTTACACAGCTGGATTTCAGATGGCAGATTCGGTCTGAATCGGAAGCCAGCAATTCAGGGGAATAAGGCAGAGAATGAATGAAAGAGAGAGTATGACAAAGGGCAGGAAAAGTAAAAGAGAGACCAGAGCAAAGCGCCCCCTATGGGTGGCTTAAAAAATGCAAACTGTATGCCATTGGTCAGACAAACACATGGTCCTGCCCCACACTCTCAGATTGTATATCAATGCTTAAACAGAGCCTCACACAGCAAAAGCATTTCAGAAAAATCTGTCTATAAATGGCTTACCTATAATTGCCTTAGCATATTAAGATATGACTGAAGAAAATTATACATTTCAGCTTTAATCAAGATGATTACAATAAGGCTGCACATTGATGCAAATCTCTCTATACACTGAAAAACAAATTACAGCTCACACACAGTAGTTTACAAACTATAGCAGAAGTTCATATGTATACAGCAAGTTTGTAATGCAAAGCCAGTGTTTATTGTTTATGACAGAAAGCAGCAGACTGCTCTGCACGAGTGCACCAACATTACAAGTAAATATTAGGGAGCTGAATACGCTTAATTATCAGTTGCAAACATAGGCTGACATGAGAATCTCAAGCTAATTGTGAAAACACTGTACCACCATAGCCTCATTAATGAGCACACATTGAATAAAGTTAAACTGGTTGTGCAGTCCTATCATAATTAATGTTTCCACCCTGGAATATTAATTGATTTTTTCCGTGGGCACTAAAGAAAGATGTTTTCCAGCTTTAAAAGCAAATCCACACCCCCGTTACATGACATTACAAACATTCAGCATTTAGATAAATCACTTAGTGTAGCATATGTTTACAGAATATCAGGCTGATGGAAATTAATTAGCAACCCTGTAATGGAAAACACATGCACTAGTTGGGCAGGAGAGATGCCTTTGTGCAATGAACGTTTGGAAAAATCACAACACAATTCTTAGGTAAGTTGGGATTTCCTAGGTATAATCAGTTTAACCTTAGGGTTTGAGCAAAATTAAAAATTACTCTGTTTATGGTCCCTTGCTAAACTAGTTTATTCCCTGCATAATCACCGATGACTGGATTTTCCAGGCTACCTCATTCATATCTGCCCTTTGACTGACTGCTGAGGGCTCCTTTCAAAACAATCACCATATCCCAATCCAGTTTAGCTTTAAACATGAGCAATTTCAAACTAATATAACTCAAATACCATTTACAGACTACTGTGTCTCTTAGTCTGTAAATAAACAGAACAAACCACCTCTTTATATAATGTCTCTGAGCAATTTAAGAAATATTGTACATGTATTAGTGCAACTTAGTTCTTTAAGACAACACATGAAAACACTTTGTCTTGCCATTTTAGTTTGTCCAATAAGTAGCAGGTCAACTTAACATTCATCAAAGGGGAATCATGCTTGGGGAAGACCATTGCTGAAAACAATACAATGCATTTTTATTAAAATGACTCATTGCCTTAGATTCAGTTCACTGCCTTAACAACAATACAAATTATACAGGTCTAGCTAACTACACACTGTTTGGGTTTCCTGTTTTCCAGACTACCCACATAAATCCAATCAAGGCTTTTGGACAAATGAGAATCTTGTTCAAACAATGTCATTTAAAACAAACATGCTAGGTTTTTTTTTAATTAGCATTATCTTGGCGAGTCTTTTGATGCTAAATCTTGGTCATGTTCATCTGAGCTGTGAAGCTGCAAATCACTTATATCATTTTACACTGTGCATAAATAAAACTGGATCTTGAATATTTGCCTTCCATTAATAAGTACAGCAAATCTCCAAGCTGCACAATCTTAAGGATTGTCTGTGTATTCTCACACATAATTCTCTTCTCTTAAACTTGCCAATTCCCATTTGCAAAGTAAGCAGCAGGGAAGCCCTTACCTGCAATGAAATCTTCCCCTCACTGCTTCAGATGCTGGCCTGATACTAACTGCATCAGCATTATGGGTATATAATATTCTGGCAGTTGGGTGTTTCAGCACAGATTACTAAATGAGCTTATTTGTTTGAGTGGTGGGGCCCACCAGGAACAACCGCTGTGTGCACTTTCCACACAAGCTGATAAACGTGTTCCCATCGCGTTCAGAACCGGGATGCTTGCAACATAATGCTACCAATTTTCCATACGCAGGAGGGCAGGGGTTGATGGTAATCACAGACTCACCAGAAGACTGCCGAGCGGGTTCTGGTCAAGGCACATGTAACTGTGACAAGCATTAATCAGCACGGTTTTGGAAAATGTCAGACACCAGAATTTCAAAAAGCACTTAGAGCTCTTTTTCACATGCAAGCTAACAATTTTAGGTTGTAAAAATGTTTCCCAAACATTTCCATTAAGTAATAAAAATGTTCTCGGAACATTTAAAACGTCCATTTTTATAGATATTGTATTAACATTATTGCTTGGTTATGAGTATGTTATTTAAACTTTTTTTAATTCTGTAATGTTTTTAGAACAGTCCATAACAATTTAAGATTAACGTTTTGGATATATAAGATATATAGTATTAAAAAAGTGTTCTACTAACTTTACTACAGAAACATGCTGATGATCATTTTAAAAGAGAACTTTAGTTTGTCAACGTTCTGAAAATGGCCACTGTTAGCTGGGATTCTCTGTGTCCTGTGGCTCCATCAATGTTGAAAAACAACTTAAAAACAACCCGACCAGATCTGCAGTTGTCAAAAACAAAGCAGGGGAGACAACTTCCATTTGACATTTTAGATATGCCCTCGTTCACCTTTGTCAAACTGCCTGTCAAGCTGTGCATTAAATAAAGGTGGGCAGGAGTCGGTTTGGAATGAAGTGAGGATGATAACCTTGGGCGCAGATACAGGGTGTCAAAGAGAACGAGCTCAGAGATGGCAACCAGTCAGGTGTGACAAAGTGCTGGTCTGGTCTTTATCCTGGCAAGATGGAAATGTCACGCCAGGCTTAATATGCCAGCTGATACTTGTTGCACAGACTGCAGAGTTCCTGATCCAGAAGAATTCAGAGAGTTGATCAAGTCTGAGCTAGACAAAGGTGCTAAACAACCAATGCAGCCACAAAGGTCAGCTACCTGCTAATGTAGTCTGTTAAAAGCTGCAATACAAAATTCTATCTCCATTTCTGTTTGAAACATAAAATTGCAGGTTACTTTACGTTCGTTTCTTTGTGTATATATAAGTTAAATGAAGCCATGCTGACATTACCTGTGAAATCTGACCTGACAGCTCAAATTATAACCTTGTTATTATAACATTATAAACTTGTTGTGAATCAGGGTAAGGTAAGGAGACAATTTTGAACACTGATCTGTTATGTACTTACTCAATAACTGATTTTTGTTATTTTTAATAAAAAAGTTATGGATTGCAACTTTAAAGAAAAAGAAGAAGAAATGAAAATTCTGTCATTTTCAATTCACCCTCTATATTAACACCTCAAGCTTTTGGGGCGTGAAAGACAGACACATTCGAACCAGAACCTTGGTTTAATTTCATGTTACAAATCTTCAAAAACAACATACGACACATACACCTCATACACATTCCTCTCTAAAGTAAATTTGTTTCATGTAGAAGAATTGAAGGCACAATCACAATTTAATCATAAAACAAAAGGCAGTAACCCGTAACTAAAGGTATTATGAATGGAATAAAGCAAACAATCCCCCAAAGGGACTCCTGGGAGTAAGAGCAGCACTGTATCAAAACAGTAAGATCAAAGATGGGCCTTTAAAACAATTCAGTCCAAATGAGGCATATTTTCTAAACTCCAGTAAATGTAGAATCAAAAAGCAGGAGGCTTGATTATTATCAGCATCCCTTACAGAGAAAACAAGAGATTAATTAGGGCTGTATGTTGTCTCACAGTAAGAGGAGTTGCTAGTTGACATGACTGCTCTTCTTGGAAAAGAATAAAGGCAATGAAGCAATCTACACGGACAAACTAATTACACTAAATTATGTGAAGTTCCCACAGCGCTCACACATGGGACAACTCATTCAAATCATTTACTATAGTATTAGAATGTCAGGATTAGTAGTTCATAGCCTTGAGGAGCCTTTTGAAGCCTCGCATACAATTTATAATTAGTGTACAAGAAAGTTTTGATCCTATAGTCTGCTAGCAAACATTACAATAGATTCAACGTCTAATATGTTTTCGGACTTATAGAAACCACTTTGATTCCTCTAACTCTTAAATTAACTGGATTATAAAGAAATATTTTATTAAATAAAATCTGGGAACAACTCAAAGCTATGTTTCATGCACAGCTAGCTTCCCTGTATACAAAATAAATATATAAAAAGTATCTAAAAAATGGTTAACTCTCTTGCAACCAAGGTTGTGTGCCATTCATAATCTTATTTAGAATGCTTTTATTATTCAAGTTAAATTCATGAACTTACAAGGACAATCGGAATTCATTCAAATCAAAGAAACTTGTAAAACTGCAGTAAGTGTAGGCATTTTTAATTAAACAGGACAGAGGTAAAAAGTATAAATGTTTATCAAAACAAACTTTGCTGGCCTTTCAAGTTTGCAAAAAGGTTTTTAAAGGTTTTAAAGGCGTTAAGAACAACCAGATATATATATCTGGTTGATAGATAAAACGAAATGAAATGTCACCTGCAAAAATGTGTTTTGAGTTATATTATATTCAAATTTATTTTCATTTTATGAACCATGGTGGAAGAATGCTTTATTTCCCAGAAAGCCATTAACTGTTGAATTTTAATTTTGTGCATTACATTTCCTAATCTATTCTAATTTAACTTCCTGTGGGGTGTGGCCAATTCAAATTCACACCCATTAAGTGAAAGAAAGACAAATCTTTAATCAATTTGCTGGCAACAGTTGTTGTTAAGGTCCCTTTTTTATTCCAGCATGACAATGGCCCTGTGTACAAAGGGAATTGACTGGCCTGCCCAAAGCTGAGATACAGTATGAACACAATTAAACACTTTTAAAATAATGTGGAATGTCGACTGCAAGTCAGGCTGCATCGCTCAACATTAGTACCTGAACTTCACTGATGCTCTTGCATCTGAATGGAAGCAAATCCCTGCAGCCATGTTTCAGCACCAGAGTAGAAGCTTTGAATGTTCACATACGTAGTCTATTAGTCATTAGTGATATGTTTTTGAATTCCTGTAGCTCAGTGGTAGAGCATTGCGTTAGCTAAGGTTGTGGGTTTGATTCCCAAGAAGCACATTGTACTGATAAAATGTATAACTTGAATGTACTGTAAGTCGCTTTGGATAAAAGTGGCTGCCAAATGCGTAAATGTAAAATTGTTAGCCCATAAACACTACCACAAAAACATGCATACAGTACATATATAAAGCATGTGTACATTTTAAGACAAAGACAACAGATTAAACCACCCATAGGTCCACATCTCCACAAAGCAATTTTGTACAGATTGTTCTCGGGCAATTAGCTTTGGCAAAGAATTATCACCAGACAGCACAATTAAAGGCAGACTGAGACTTAATCTGGAGCTGGAGAGTAAATCAAATGTGAATGCTTCATCCTCCTGTTTCTGTGTGTAGTCTGAATTGTAATGTATAATAAATGAAGGTAACACGTTCCAGGCCTTGATCTCATAATAAGACTTACTAAATGTGTGTTTTGGATGAAGCCTTACAGATATTTCCTCCCTGAAGCAGCCAGATTTGAAGCTATCAGTTTGGAATATTTCCCCTTACATTGAATGAGTGTTGTCACAGTTTTACATAACACAGGAGGAAGATATTGTAAGTAATGAGAGGGACAAAGCACAAAACGTGAAGGATGAGCTTGAGTCATACAAAAACACTTAACACGAGCTAGACGTGGAAAAAGCTGCACAGTAATAATGCAAATGTCAAAGTCAAAGAACAATATGGGAATCACTGGAGCAGCAGGTCATTATAGACACAATACGACAATATGCTTTTCTGGAGGCTAGGGTAATATTAGAGAACAACAAACCCATAATGCAAACAGCAGAGGTGTTACCAATCTGTGTTATGCTTGGCATTCTTCCTAGACAGTGACTAGAATATGCCCTTTTATCTTAGACGTGGGTCTGGAATAAAATTCATCACATTGCGGTTGATCTAAGCATTTGTTGGAGGCCAGCTCTGGGAGAAACTGACATAAGGCAAATGTTTTCTGTTAGATGGGGAAAGTCACTGAGGATACGTCTATTAAACTGCCACACTTTAGACTGCACTATTAAACGTAATGGGTTCCATCACTGTTGTATGTTCTAGTGAGCTTCTGCTGACTTCAATAGTAATCAATCAAAACCTCTCGCAGGTTAAGGCGTTAAAAGCTCTCTTATGCAGCAATGCTGTTTCACGTTCTTCCCTGACAGGGAAATGTGCATGAATTCCTGCAGCGCATTCGTGTGAAAGTTCAAAGAATGTTCAAAACTCCCAGTGTTTTAGAGGCTGTATTAACATTATTGCTCGGTTATAAGAATGTTATTCAACATGTTTTTAAAATGTTTTTATAAGTTCCACTAACAACTTAAAAATAACATTTTTGATATGTATGATAATATAATGTTTAAAAACCTTCTACTAACATTACTGCAAGAAAGTTTTTTTAAATCGCTGGGAGAACTTTTAGAGAATGTTAGAGAACATTAGAGAATGTTCTGAGAATGTTCCTGAGAATGTTAGCTCAGATATCACAGTAGACAAATCTGTCTTCACAGTTACCCCTCACTACTATCCAACAGTCCTGGAACGTTTTGTCTCGGACCTTCAGGGTATCCACTGTGTATTTCTTGCCAATCCATTATGTCTATAAAAACAATTAATTTCCATGTTTAGATAACAATTGACCTATTGGCCTAATGTTAAATATAATCAGTCTCAAAGCAAACTATTGTGGTTCAGTACAGCCTGGGGGAGTATATGTGGATGATAGATATGTTTGTAAGAACTTTACATGCCAATGGCTAATATCGAAAAGCAATTAAAATGTCTCCTATGACTGACCAAATGAAAACAATCAAAAATCCAATAAGAGCTGCTTTTAAATTCTAATCTAATTAAACTAAATTGATTGGTCCCTCACAGAAAATAATTGTAATTTGGCTCAGCGGTATGTGACTTTTTTGTTTTGGACTCACTGAAGTGACACAAGCTTTTGAGAGAAATAGATTCAAGAATTGCAAAAATAGCACCTTGGTGCTTTTAAGAACGTGAAAAATATTCAGTACAGTAAAGGCATATAATTCAACTGTCTTTAACTGACATCCCACCTTGTCGCACAGCATCTCTTTCACACTGCTGAGACTTCATCCTTTTTTCTTTGCGGTTCTTGTTTTTCTCTCTTCTGTTACTGCATGTCTTCACACCCTTTGCTGTGTCAATGCTTTTATGCTCTGTGAATCACAGTGACATCACAGCCCTCTGGCTGGTTCACATTCAATCAAACCTTTGCTTGTGATAAAACTAAAAACCAGCAGAATAATCATATATAGGTGAAGGAGAACAATCCTTAAACATAAGTTTCAGTTAGTGCATGTAGACTCTAGGTACCACCTTGTTTCAGAATAACTAACTACATAGAAAAGCAAAGGTAAAATACAGAACCAGATCATACAGATTACAACTCTTTTAGCAAGTTTAACATCCTTTAATCTGATTCACAATATGATTTGACGCCAGAAAGATATCTATGCAGAGTGATTTGTCATATGCATATTCGTGTGTGTGTGCACTCATGGAATTCACTATGTTATAGTAATAGTATAGTAGTAAAAGTATAGTAATAGCAGTAAATTTTGATCTTGTGGGCACATTTTTACCTATGACAAAACAAGGTTATAAATCATACAGAATGATCTTTTTTGAAAATACCAGAAATTTTCTGTGATTGGTAGTTTTAAAGGCAAGTAAGGTAGGGAGAATATACAGTTTAAACTGTATAAAAAACAATACATCTATGGAATGTCCCCATTAATTGTGAAAACCCTGTGTGTGACAAAGAGAAAGAGCATTAGAAAACTAAGCACAAGCCCACATCAAATTTTTATGTTGACATGTCAGGCCTTAAAACATTTTTTGTGTGAGATAAAACAAACATCTACCCACTTGACCATGTCTTCTTTATTAATGGTGATTAGATGGTTTAAAAGACAGTAAGAGCTGCCCACACTAGTACTCTAATGCTTGGCAAAGAGGAGCTTTGCGATGTTCGGTTGTATAACTATATATAATTGCAGCCTTCAAATTCAGAGTCACTGACTCCTGTCATATTAACATTGATTAGACAGTTTTAAAGTTGTGTCAAATTAAAAGAGTCTGATTGGTTCCAACCACCACCGCAAGCAATTGAAATAGGAGGCAGTTTTGCAAAGTCATGTTTTTTATCTTAAAATAATTTGTAAAGACATCAGTTCTGTTAACTGTGGACCATAAGGTAAAAGGTAGAATAGACTTTTTCAGAGGGGCTAGCAAACAGTAAGCTAATATTGAAAGCATAGAAAATCACCCTCCTCCAATACACATGAACACGATGCAGATACATAGTTTGACAGGCAAGTTGGACATCCTATTATTGCATTTTGAACAAATCAGACAAACGTTTTATGGTCCTGCATCTTCCAGAGAAGATTTAAATATAAATGTGTTTAGATCACATTACACATTAGAGACTTTCAACCAGCATAACAAACAATGTAAATCGCCTACCCTGTCTTTAATCCTAATATCTGTAATTCAGAAGAATAGTAACAGATCAGTACACACAAAATGTTGAATACATATGAAATGAATATATTACTAAATTAAAAAAGTTAGAAAAAAACATTCCCATAAATATTTACAATTGTAAACAAGGATATTGTTGGCTTATAAATGCAGAAATGGTATCTGCCTCTTTCACAGAAAACCACCTCCTCTGAATGACTCCCTGTTGTTGGCAATCCCTCATACAAAATTCCCACATGATTACCTATCACAAATTTACATATTTACTGTAGGCACAATTTTTTTATATGATCGCATAACCTCACGTTATTAGTACAGCATAGTGTGCTTCACGTACCTAAAATATTCATGATTTTTATTATAAATGAGTAGAGTCTTTCTAGGAAATATTAGAAAAATACACCTAGCTTCCAAAAATGAGATGAATTAAAGGAAAATAAATTAAAGGAAATCAATCTTTTGCAGTATAACGAGCCAGTCAAAGAACACGAGAATACGCTGACAGAAATGAGAAGACCTCTGAACTTCCTGTCTAAGCATCCCAGAGAAAAATGGGTGCAAAGACCTCAATAAAATCTTCAGTATCTTATTCTCCAGAAGCCATACTGTCCTGTTCACATACTGGAAAGACAAGAGACTGACAAGAGAATGAGCAGAAACTTGTGAGTGATGCATTCAACATTGCACGGTAGTGACCACACATCTGACAGGTTTTGTATATGGCAGTAAGTGAGATTATTCAGAGTGCTGTGTCTCTTAAGGTATGAAGTGGACAGTTCTTTGTAATAAACACTGCTGTACTTTTCTCACTGGCAGCTATCAAGGTTAACACGGTTCAGTGATTAAATTCTGCCACCAAACTGCTTTCAGAACTACAATAAAACCTAATACAATGATAAACATTTCCTGCTGACTTAATTAACATTCATTATCACGTTAACACATTAACATACTGTCATCTTTACTCACAACAATGTCTTAAGGTGGAACTAGATAGACTAAATTAGATTTAAAGCTGAGGTGTGTCTTGTCCGTAACAGCAACAAAAAGAATAGCAATTTTTTTTCTTTATGATGAGCAATCTTTTTCAAACAGGTTTTGGCAAATGCTCCCACCATCTGTCATAGGTCATACAAACCGATAGCCCCACCCAAACTTATTACCTTACATATTGATGTCTCTGCATATTAAGCAGTATTATTTTAACATAGTAAAAGTTACACCTTTAATGTAATCTAAAACATTAACTACCAGAAGCATTGATATGTACTATAGATATATTCAGTGATCTTTTCAACAATCTTTGCAAGTCAAAGTCTGTTCATTAGCTTTCTTGTCTGACAGCAATTAACAGATTTAAAGTAGCTCAAAAATGAAAGAAAGTTTAGCCAGTGAACACATCCAGTCTTTCATCTTTAGACAAACACAAAACTTTTAATCTCTGAGGCGAGAGTTTGTGCTCCGTCATTGATGTAAGAGACTTTAGCAAGAGACAGTCTGGATCCTCTGTAATTTCCATCGTCGTTCTAATCTACACACATATTAAAGCCTACAGCATGTGATGAGGCCAAACTCCATGTTATCCCCACTTTAGCTGTCACTTCATGAATGCAATGATCCGTATTACTAACTAGAGTAAACTGTGTCTTTATCCACAGCCAGTGTCTTAATCTAAGCTATCATGCAGATGCTTTAAGCTATTTCCGTGAACAAAAACTGTTAAGAAAGTTATAATCATAAAGCTCCAATCCGTAACTTTTGCCCCTATGTCGCCATCTCTGTTTGAAACATAAAATTGCATGTTACTCTACATACAAATTAAGCCAAACTGACATTTCCGAGGAAATCTGTCTTGACAGCTCAAATTATAAATCATTAATACTGTTGGGAAACTTAGTGTTTTTTTTAACCAAAAAAGTTACAGATTGCAGATTTAACTTCAAGACAGACTGATTAACCAGTGTTAAATATAGCACTACAGACTCAAGGTTTGTGTGTACCATTACTAATACACATAAAGTGTAATTTTGTTGTGAATATTTCCTGGTAAACCCTTTCCACATGAAGAAATCGGCACTTTTCCTTTGAGGTTGCTTTTCAAAGCACTTCAATGGAACACACTGAGGCCTCTGTCAAAAGCGTCTGAATATTCATGTGTTCTCGGCTGAGGAGAAGTAATGGGTGAAGAGGCTTTTAATAAAGGGAAGTTGCATAATCCATTTGTTGCCTGGGTCAGAAAGACAAGGTCTGTAAATGTGTTACGCTGAGGGGGCAAAGGGGCAGATGCAGACCTTGTGATGGATTGTAAAAACCGGATAGCAAATGCCAATGAAATGCCACAGCTCCAGTTGCCAGCTTTGGTGCAAACAGCAAAGGATTTATTTTCACGCACGTTTGCCTGGAGAGGAATAGGATAAAACAATGAAATCAAGGCCTTTGCTGTCATTGGCTGCTATGTATTTTTGTGTGAGGTGAACAATAGCCTTATGTTTTGCTTTAAGTGATTTAAGTGACTGGCTTTACTTAAGTGGCTTTGCTTATCTAATGATTCCTTGTGAAACAAAAGTTTTTTTAGTTGAAATCCTTTCAAAGCATGTTCAACTTTAGTTGGAATGTCCTTAAAGTTAATTGCGGAACATTTCATCTGTCACTTACAGTCAGCACAACTTGGGAGCTTGTAAGATTTACATAAAATTAAAATCTGAGTCGCTGTTTGGTGCAGTCAGCAGTTTTTTTATTTTCCAATGAGGTTCAGTAGGGTTGAGATTGATCAGTGCCTGGAATAAGACCTTCTAGAGACAATTAACATTGCTGTAAAAAAGGGGTAACTGAGGGGGTGATCACCCTGTGGTATGACTGGGTCCCAATACCCCAACAATAGTGACGAGATACACAATGCACAATCATTACACAACCCTACCAAAAAAACTCTAAACAATATTATGATAATGCCCTAAACAAAACTGTATTGTTCAGAACTGCCTTTTTAATAGTTTATGAGACTAATGGAGTTCTCAATTATGTTTCATTTAGGTATGTACTTTATCTCAGATGTTTGTAAAATTTCATAATAAAAAGTTCACTTTTTTATCACATATTTTGGTACATCTCAGCACAGTTGGCAACACTGTTGAGATCTCTTTTTTCAAGTGGAGACATATCAGATCACAGCACATGCTTCTCAGGAGAAAAATCTAAGGGGGCTTGAGCAATAGCCTTCAGTTGCTCTCCATTCCTCATCAGTGTCTATGGGAAACATCTGATATATTAAAGGGATCTCATTTGTGATTTTTCTTTCCTATACCCTTGTGGCCATAAATACCAGCAGAGCTATGGCCCTACGACTGGGGCTCTCTGACTCATTTGCATCACAAATCTCCCTTCGCCTGGCATGGCAGCCAAAATGGCAGGATGTTAATGCCAGTCACGACGCTGCCTGGATCAGCAAGCACTGCACTAGAGCTTCTTATCTGCCGAGACTGTCAGTGCACAAGTGCTATTCAATAGCATGAGAGAAATGGTCAATGTATTTAATGCAGCAGCTGAAGAGGACTTCCGAAATATTTCCCTCTAATTCAACCCCTCTTTTTCATTTACTTTAATTTAAACTAAGGATCACTGAAATCAAACTGCAATCCCTAACTATAGCTATTTTCTCTTAACTTTAGCTGACTTCACACAGGAAATGCACCACTGACATTTATGGACAGCAGCTGGATAAGGTTTGTGCTGCAGCGATGCAAGAAAATGCCATTAGTCTGAAATTGTAAGTGCATTACTGCGTTGCTGATCTGCCTGCCTTTGCCAAAGTATCTGGCTCCATTACAAACACCTTTCACACAAGAAACAGGATAAACAGAAATAGGTGATATCTAAGTGTCCTGGTTCAATAAACTAGTAAACTATTTACAGTATGTAACCAGACTTAAAACTGACTCAGTGATGGACTCACTTCGTGACACATATAGTACATGCTGTCTGCATGGTAAATTACTGCAGATGATGGTGGCTGTTATGGTGGGTATTAATTATGAATACATTAAGTATGTTAAATTGGAACGTCTATCAGCTGAGCATGCATGTATGAAACCTAATTTTAGGAGTGGCATTTCCACAGAAAAACATTAATGACATCACTCACACACTTGTGACAAGCCAGAGCACAAATACAGTCACGTTCAGAAGCACTGCAGGATTTGGAAGTCATTACAAGCAGCTGACAGAGTTTTGTGTCGCCACACACACACACAAACAGGCAGTTTGGCACACACAAATAAGGCCAGTCCGTCGGGAAATTGTTGAAGTAGTCCTCAGCTTCAAGGCAGAGTGTGTTTGTGTGTGTAAGCGTGAGAGAGTGTGAAAGAGTGTGTGAGAGAGACTCAGCTGCTGATCTTAAATCATCTGCAAAGTTTTGCAAGGTAGTTCAGTGCTGCCGTTTCAGCGAGGATGAGAGCGCCTGTTGCTGGGATTGACTGTAATTCTGGGCATCTCCTGTGTGCTTTAATTCACAGCCATAAAATTCACACAAAAATATACAACAGTCCCTATTGGAGACAATTTACTTTAAGAGGAATAAATAAACCTTAGTCAGGGTAGGTGGCTATTTTAATCCTATTTTTAAGTCTTAGGTCACATGTCATTTTTGACATCTGGTGTCAGCTGTTGTTTTTAGTCCACTGAATTTTTGTTGAAAAGATAGACGTATTGTATGTTTTGTTTGCTAAACTACTAACACCAACATAAACAATACAACTGTACAACTGTTCACAGTGACTGCGGTGCTGGCCTACCATCTGTGGTATAGTCTATTTCAGACTAAACAAATAAACTGTGGTTGGTCGATTTACATGTAAGTCAAATGGCAACTTCCTGTGTAAGTGGGTGGTTCTTGTCCAGAATAAGCTGCATGGACTACACATTATAGCATTTAGTAAACAGACTAGATATGTGAGACCACAGTACATCTGCTTTGACTAAGGCCAATATACAGCTCAAGTGCCAACAATCTCAGCATGCACCAGTCTAGTCCATAATGCATCTTATTCTGTGAGCAGTTGTACAGTTGTAACAATGTACATTTTCCAACACTGGCAAAAACAATACAATGAATTAATCAAAATTTTGACAACATTTCTCATGCATTTACTAACAGGAAAAAGACAGCAATTCGCCTGGCTAGTTTTTGTGACAGTAGATTGAAGGGTCACTGTGGCCTAGCCGTGCTTCTACAGTTAACTGTTAAAACTATAACCACCATCTGTAATCATGTATCACTTCTTATGAGCATCTGTCGCCATCCATCAGCTCAGTTGTACAGTGACTCATCACACACTTATCACTTTCATGCCCTGAAAGTGACACAGCATCCTGTCTCACACACACACACACACATATATATATATATACATATATATATATATACATATATATATATATATATATATATATATACATATATATATATATATATATATATATATATATATATATATATATATATATATATATATATATATATATATATATATATATACATAGATAGATAGATACACACATACATACACATACATACACACACAAATACAAATACTAAATTACATTCTGTGAGACATGTCTGTTAAATTTAAATTCCAACTCATGAACTGAAAGGGAGTCGATTCTTAAATTCAGAATTTTGCCCAACCTTGGTGAACCCACACTGAAAAACATGATTCCTCTGATCTTCACTTAAGACACTCAGATATTAATCTTAAAGCCATTGATGTCAGAGTGAGAACTGGCAGACGTGATTACAATGTCCCATTGACTAAGGTAGGGCAGGTCAGCTCATATATTATCATTATATTGACCTCAAAAGGGCAGGTTCAATATTTCAAAAGGGATTTGCTGTAAAGTTTTTCCAGTGGAGTTTCTCCTGAGAGGGTGAAGTGAGAAAATTATGAGTGAGAGGTTCTGGAATGAAAATGAAAGGAAAGGGAGTAGTGCCATCTCAGAATGATGAGAAGAGACATGAGCCGGGGAGATCGCTCTTGTCTCCTGTCTTTATCTATGCCGATCTCTCTCTCTCTCTAACCTGTGTTGACTGTCTCCCTGAAGGCTCTTGGTAGAGCTCTACTCTGGCAGATGGAGTGTCATATCCACTGGGCTGTGATGCTTAACTGCAGATGCTGCAGGGACAGAGGTGTCACAAACCAGTTAACCCACCAAATCAGTGGAAGCAATCGATTACAGACGAGCTCTTCCCATCTCATTTTTCCCATCAAGAATCCTGACTGCTAGATATGAAAACAAAAGTTGCTGATGCAGCAGAATGATCACTTGAGGAATGCTGAGAATCATGGAAAAAGGTATTCGAAGAAACACCATGAAGAATCACCTGTGAGCAAACAGAGAAGATTCTTTATAGTGTTTTTTTCTCAAATATTGAACTACCACATGGGAAATACTCCCTCTCAGCATTTCCCTATCTCTCTCTCTCTTGGGAATTTGGAATAGAAGTTGTTAATGGCTATTATATCTTCATTGCAGCTCATCCATCAGCCTACTGCTTTGAAAGCAACTCTCTATGGTGTATCTAGAAGTGAAGTAGACGCTGTGGCTTATCAATCATGGTAACAGGCTACAGAGCTACCTAAATGGATTATTAATGACTATATACATTGTAGAACTATATATATATATATATATATATCTACATGAACTATATATTTCTATATAGACATATGAAACATGCTTACCAGCTCTACCACTATGTAATCCAAGCTTCAGTCAAGCTCAGATCAGCACAATCAAAAACTACAAAAACATGGACCATCAGTACTTTACAAGACCTATACCGTATTTCTCCAAAAGTGGCCATCAGCGAACTGTTAAAATCATAATGCAATCAGTTCACATACTTAACAACAGACCATCACATCACAGATAAGTTGAGTTGAGAAATTCTAATTCAGTTCAAACAAGTCCCTCAACACTGCAAACCCATTTTGCCGCCCCGGAGAAGCACAGTGGTAATCTCGAAAATGAAAATCGTGTGCAGAGCCACAGATCAAATTTGGCTTGTTATTCCAGCTTTCCCTTATTTCATTTCAGCATACCATAAGGGTTTAAGACCTTATCCTCTCTTGGCAATCCATTGAAAGACGTTGTGTAATTAGCACTAAAATGGATTGATTAGGAAGCTCTTTACAGCCAGAAAAGGTAAAGAATTTTAAACCTGTGCTTATGTGGTGGTGATTGTAGTGGAAATTATCAGAAAATTACTGCATTCCTTTAAGACTTCAAAGACCTTTTCTTGTATGGCGCTGTGCAGAGTATCAAGCCTACACCCACTTCCGCGTTTCCCTTTTGTCCTCCACTTCCTGAGAGATTTAGAGTTTTGAGTTCTTTATTTCTTGCATTCACATTTTTGAGTCAATTTATCTTTTTTCTTGTACTTTCTCAAGAGGGAAACTTTTCCATGACCTTTGGTTTATGAACTTGGGTGAAGTTGACTTATCAAAGGAAGTCTACAACAACTTTATCTCATTAGTAACCATTGGACCCTAAAAGTTTAAAAGTTATCCCTGCATCCAACTAATCTAATCTTCTTACTATGTACAGCTTGGAAATTAAACCTTTTCTGTATGGGGAACAAATATCCTTTGAATGCAATTAGGACCTGATCCATATTTCTATCATAGCCAATGTAATGCAATGTTTCACAGCATGGCAAATTACAGATGAAGCTAGGTTTGTGAAGTTAAGGCGTGGCCTTGGGGCAATCCTGTGCTCCTTCTGAGTGATGCGAATGATGCAATAACTGTGCAAATATTTGTTTGTGTGACCCGATTCAAATGCACATACCTCTCCTGTCTGACAGCAAGCCCGCTAATAAACCACCAGGCCCTTTAAAGACATTCTGCACCCAAGTTCTTCCCACAGTGACTTCTCCATTTTCCTGTGAATCTAGATGTACATGCACTGAATGACGATGTGGACAAACAAATGCTGACAATATTGATTCTCATGTTAGTCACAAAGTTGTAGTGTTTCAGAGAGAAATTCAGAACCACTGACTCATTTTTAGAATTTTTGACATGGAAGGTGAAATCTCTTACTTTTGTCTGTGTGTGTATAATGTATGTATGTGTTGTGTGTATATATGTATACGGTCCTGCCAACCTCCTGCCAGAAGCTGTTTGTTGTTGAATTGAAGGCTCTCCTTCACCTGCTACCAAGGCTGCTAAGCTGAATCAGAGCCCCATCACGAACCTTCTAAAGCATCAGTGAACGGACAACCCATCAACCAGATGACCTAGTCTACTCCTACCCTACTCCATAAACTTCATCCCAAAACACTCAACAGCCCCAGGCACGACGAGCTCGGGGAGCTGGCCTCTGTCTGCCTCCACTCAGAAATAATGTACAAAAGGACGTGAACTCTCTATGCCTGCCTCTCCGGTGGCTCCAAACATGACCTACATGAAGCAGTAGCGCTGAACAACTCTGGAGGAGGTTTTCAAACCCCTTATACATTGAAATGTTTAAAGAGCCAAGATAAGACCGTTAGATATTCATAAGGCATTGCTTCATATTTAGGCCTAAATTCCATTTGATTTACCGAAATACAAGAACAGTGCCCTTGGGAATAAACGACTTAACTCCATCAAACATCTACCTACGCTTTAATTACCTTCAGAAATTAAACATTAATCAAAATAAACCTAGTTTGCAGGCATTTCCCTAGATACATTTGGCCCGTGTTCTGCAGGAGGGTGACCATGCATTGTTCATGCCGAGCTTGATTTTAACGAAGCGTGTCTTTAAACTTAACAGCCTGGGAACTACTCCATCCTAAATGGTGATGGCCTTCATTGATCTGTCAGAATAGAAAGCCAAAGCCAACTGTGTATTTATAAGAAGTACAGCTCAAAGCAGAACAATACGAAATGGCTGAAGACAATGTGAATTTGTTTTTAGCAAAGTTGTGAAATGCTACATTAATAAATACAAAAAGAAGAAAAGGGGGAAATAATAAAGATAAAGCAGCATTTAGTAGAAAGTTTACCAACATGAGTCAAGGGTTACAGAGCTGGGCTGTGTAGTCTTTTGGGCTGCAGCATTGAAATACATGTACGGATCTGTCCATGGTGCTGAAATGTGACATTATTAGTGGAGTGGGCAAACTACATAAAGTGTGAACGCTGCTGAGCCACCAAATCAACCTAATCTGCTTTTCTGATCTTAGTTGGTCTACCGGTTTGGTCAGGATGGTCTGCTTGCTGGTTTTAAATGGGTTTGATGCACTTTTCATCTTTTAAAGGTTGTTGAATTTTATGAGCTGAGCAACACTCTTGTGTTGACATGGTATGAAAACAGTTCTTTTCCTCCACACAGACACAGCAGGAACACCAGGAACAAGAATGAGCCCACTTCAAAAGCCCACTCAGAACATACAATGAGCACAGAACACTTTCTAAGAGCCTGTTCTTGATTCTTCTTAGTTCAGAATTTATTTTCCCCATTTATTGTAAAATATTTGGTTTACCTTTTCCATTTATTCATTCATTTTGGTGGTGCAAATTGAAGAGTCCTATAGGAATAATTCCTTGCAAGTTTGAAGGAGGGCAGTCAACCATCAAATTAAATCTGTGCTCTTCACTTTCAGCTGTCTATCATGACAGATGGATTTATGAAACCTCTGCAGTTCATAAACATTCTCACCAGTGCTCATTTTTTGCTTACCTACAGGGGGTGAAAAAATAATGGAAACACCAAACAATATATTAATATTGAGGACCTAATAAGAAATAGGACCTTTGTTTTCAGAACATCTTGAAGCTTTTCCATAAAATGCTTGATGTGACTGGCAAAGCCAAATCATCCGACTCCATCTGGGAATCCATCCAGCAGGCTTTAATTTGTTTAGCATTGTGTAGGCGGGCATTATCTTCCAGAATAATGAGGGAACATTAGATGACAGCAATTGCAGCTCTTTACTGATGCAGTCTGTCAACATTCAAGGCTTTAACGGTTCAACGTTCCTGCTAAAAGCTTTAATTTTCACATGCACAGTGGCAGTAAAATGTTTAAATCCTATCAGCGCCCCCGGTGGCTTTGAAATGGTATAACAAATGAAGATATGAAAAATATATTGAAGAATTTATACAAGTAGAACAATTATAAAGTACAAAAATTCAAAAGAATATAGATGACCTTTCGCAGGTGATCATGTGCGGTCAATCGACAGCGTCCACATTAAGCTTCCTGATGGCCCGAGGAAAGAAATTTCTCATGGGGAAAATTGACCTGTTCACCATAATGTCAAACAAATTTGCACAAACGGTGCCTAATCTCTATGTCTGTTTAAAGAAACCTGCTTAAATTTCATGACTGATTTGTCTGATTTACTATTTGCATGGAACATCAAGTCCAGGGCAGCAGAGGTTTGTCAAGATCACACAACTCATTGAAACAACACACACTTCACTGGAGCTAGTGACCTCCTGGTCAGATTTACTCCCTACTTTACAAAATGTGAAAGAGACAAATAGAGGAGAAACAGAAAGTCTGTGAAAGTGTTTCGTTTATTAAGTGTTGACTCTGTCAATTAGCTGCACAACACAAAGAGACAACTTGGACAGCAAACCATTGTGTTCCTGTATAAAGGAAGGTGAATTAATTTGCCCGCCAAAAGGTAGGTCATGTGATGCTCACTTACCTGTGCTTTCCACCCATACCTGCACGTTCTAATTTCATTGTGAAAGGATGATAAATTGCTTGCATTCGACAGTTCAATCAATTTTTCTTTTTCTCAGGCCTTGACAGGAAGTTGAGCGTCTGGTGTGTAAGCACACTAATCAAACTTGCTCAGAGATGTTAAAAATAGTAAATTGGCATTCAGAAATTGCCTTTGAGATGCAATGGCTTTGGGAGAGCATGATATTAGGGTTTTGATGTGTAATGCATTGCCAACATGCTGTTTTTTAAACCAATAATAAATCAGTGAGAGGTTATTTCAGGATAGTGTGTGCTGGTCTATAATGGATGGACATATATATATATATACACACACGCACATTCGAAGGATGTATTTCCAGCAGTGACTAATAGATCATGTGGGGTGAGGATGAGATAAAAGCTTTGTTTCGAAATCCGGTGAGCTGCCTCTCTGCCTAACGCCTACTAGGTATCCAAATGACAACAGAACCTCATAAGCAGCCAATATAGTATGCCCTACATAGGCAGCAACTTCATGCACCATATAAATAAAGCAAAGTGCACAGAAGAGGAACGGCGCAATACTCTAATAAACATGAATATACGTGCATGACAGATATTTTGGTCACAGTGTATTTGAACTAAATAGAATTTTACTTATTTGCATTGATATTCTTCAGTAATTAACTATGAATCTATTAAAAAATAAAATTGTAATTGTAATTACCATAATTTGTCCACCATTGTACATTTTTTTAAAAATAAAATAATAGTAAAACAGATCTTCTCTGCACAGATCACATGCAATGTTGCCTTCATTTCTGGACAAAATTCTGCATCTGATCATGCAGCATACACAAGACGACTATCTTTAAAACAAGTTAAGTCTGTAGCATGTCTGTGATGCCTTAAAACGCTACCTCTGTAGGCAGCTTACTAGGTGTCAGAACAAAACTAAAGAGAAGGGGATGGGCAGAGCTGATCACACAGATAGAGGTGTGGCTAGAGATGGTGTACTGATAACATTCTGACAGCCACTAGCGACTGATTTATAGCTCATTAGCCCGGAGGAATTAAACTCACTTTCCTTTGGCAACTCGCATAAATTACAGTCCCTTTCCAAAACAATGCCCGCTCTGCCTAATTTCACCTCTAATGACAATAGGTGCTTTTATTAAAGACATCAAACTTCCAGCTTCAAAACCAGGCACACAGTGTGGGCTCCAGGCCTGCATGATAAATAATAAATCAACAGGGGTCATTAGGAGGTTGTCCAGCAGTACTCAGTCTCTGTTCTCCCTAACTTAAAATTAAACGAAAAGCTTAACTTATCCGTTTTATTATGATTTACAGCTAAAGTGTTAAACGGCATTTCTTCATCAGAAACATATTTGTGTTGGAGCCACTGGCTAGCAGCTTTTCTGACACATTGAAACACATACTGTGCCTTAAAGTAAAAACACATTTAAAAAAGAAGCATTCTTCATTTGATTACAGAGGCATGCTGGGTAAAGTTGCTGGACACAACTCTGTAGAGGTTAGGAAACCTTACATTGGATTGAATTGTCTCTAAATCTATTTCTGCTCTGTTTCTGAACTAAGTTTCACGCAGTAGGTTTTAGTGCACAAGTCAGAGGATTACTCATACAAGAACTGATGAGATGGTGCCCGAGATGACATGACTGAACTGCTGCTGACCTCAGAGCAGGGCCATCAAATCAAATGGCCTTGTATAGTTCTCAATGAATATCTATGAAGTTAATTGCTAAACGTCTTTGTAAATCAAAAGATGCCAATGCAATATAACACAGCTATTTGCATAATGTACCAATTTCTCTTTGTAAATTGTGAGAGGTGATTTGCAATGTCCCATGAGCATCTGTCATAGCATTTGCATCTCCACTCAAGAATTCAACAAGGAGGCCATGGGACACAATTATCTTTATTTTGCAATCCACTGTCCATTTAGATTTGGTTTGTTCATTGCACCAATTGTGTGTTGGAACACATGCACGCAATCTTCAACACAGCTAACAGGGAACGTTGTCAGAACATTCTCTAAAAGTTATTATTAAAAATATTATTTTTATTACTCAATATTATTAAAAAATGTTCTTGCAATAACGTTAGTAGAACATTAATAGTTTTTCTAACCTTATATAGCATATATATCAAAAACACTATTCTTAAGTAGTTAGTGGAAAGTTTTAAAAAGTTACAGAATTTAAAAAATGTTCTTATAACCAAGCAAAAGAAAGCATCTAAAAAAAGTTACGTTTTGAACATTCCTTAAACTTCCAAATGGAAACGTTATGGAAACATTTTCACAACCCATGTTAGCTGGGTACACACTGCCACTGCGACACAATACAGTCTTCATCCATGTTGCGAACAGACAATACAAGATTCATTTATGTGCCCATAGAAAGACCATTTGGAACTTTTATTGTGTCATTAATATTAAGTGAAAAAGATGGAGAATTCAAGTCTTTGTAAAGCAACAGCTCACGGGCAATATAACTGAATTTGTCAGCGGTAAGGGTCAAACAATAGTTACCTTATCAGCTCCTGCTGTGTGAAGTGCAGAACTGTGAGAATTAATCACAGATGTATTTCATAAGTGCCTCTACCAGACCAGGCAACATCTCTCTGCTCAACTGCCAGCTCAAAGCAAACACAACATCGCTCTCTAAAAACAGATAGGGGCCATTAAAGAACAACAACAGAAAGTCAAGGAAGGGTGATAGGACTGCCAAATCCACTGAGACAAAAAAATCCTGTCTGTGGCTATCATGACAATTAGAAAGCCAAAACAAAACGTTTCAGTGGCATGGGACACAACTTGATCACTGATCTCAACAACTTGACAACTGATCTCATTTAAACTTATAAACACATTTCTTCAATGTATTTCAATTAGTTCGTTTAAACCCAAGGCATCCCATTGTAACATTATCGCAGCATAAACAAAACTTATCTACTCTGTAAACAATGTTTAAGACATGCAGCATCAAAAACATTTACAGCAACTACGTAGTTGGAAAAGCATACATTTCTGAAAATGAAACCAAAACCAAACTTTTTTTTACTGTAAAATCATTTATGTGTGTAAGAGTGAGTAAACCTGTGCAGTTAGTACCTGGATCGAGTACTTCCGCATTTGATGAATGCCGTTTATGAGTTCTTCAGTGCTTAAGCAATTTATATTGCCTCGACACGTCCAAAACGACAACAGTAGATCACTACAAGTGATAATACAACTATACCAATTATAATCGACTAAACAGTCTCCAAGACAAGTGCGCGACGATGGCTCAAGAGGCCCTTTAGTTTAAATCCCGACACATAAAGAGACGCACGTGTGGACGCAATTCATGTTCTTTATGTATTATGGGATAAACACTCTGCAAACCACAAAATAAAATTAATGTAATTCAGTATCCGGAATCTGTTTGCATGAACTTAAAATGCAACTACATTTTTCCATAGCTCTGTGTGGTGCAGGCAACCGCTATTGACATCTAGTCAATGCACCTATATTCAACAGACATAAATGAATCATAAATGTCATAAATGAATTAGATGGCGCTGTTAGATACAGATCCATATTTAAGTAGCATTGCAGTTAATTTATAATTAATGTCAGTATAACAATATTAATTATATATATATATATGTAATATATAAGTCAAATGTTATAAGTTAAATATTATAGTTAATGTCTATGATCACAACATGGTTAAAAATTACCTGTTGTGCAATGACGTACTCCTGTGTTCTGCATATCAAACATGACACTGCATTAAGAAAGGCAAATGAAAAATCAATTTTCAAAGAATGTACTAAGCCTAATTCTCTTAGAGCAGAGACAGGTCTTTTATGTTGATGTGGGCTCAGGGGGGTTGACTTCAGTTGGGTTTGTCTCCTCTCTGGCTGGGTGGATAACAGTGGGGCTGGAGCCCTTCCAAATCTAGCTGGAGGGGGCAATGTGCCAGGTGCCACAACTGACCATGCACTGACACAGCAGGAAAGAGAGAGAATGAAAATGAGAGTTTATTAAACTGTCCAGCCTTATTTAGATTCTCTTTGACCATCTGGAGGAGCTAGACTGAAGCTGGCGTCAAGAAGACCCACACAACCCCCTTTCCCAAAAACTAATTTACTCTAATGCTCCTAATCCAGCATGGATATGCCCGCTGGTCCCTGTGCATATACTGCGACTGGAAGTAAATTCAATAACAGAGGGGGGTAGGGCCCTTTCAACTTATTGATTAGCCTTTTCATCTGATTCCATTATGAATAATTAGTGTATCCACATATGATTCAATACCCGGTCTCTTGTTCATTCAAAGCACCGTTTAGTCAGATGTGAACATTTATCAAAGAGCGTTTATGACTGTGATGGGTTTCAGGGTTTGAATGGCACTCCCTCCGGAAAGATTTAATCAAATTATACGTGTTATTTTCATTTACATGTAAGAATGGCACGGTGTCTGCGCAATTCAAAGTATAAGAATGGGTTTTCCACTCCGTTTGCTATCGATTTGTATTTTAAGCCATATTGAATGAAATGACTCAGCCTAAAATGAGGCTTTTGGCATCTCCTGAAATTTCATTAGGGCTGTTTGTGTATGTGTTTATGATTGTGTGTAATAGTATTAGAGCTTCATATTGGCAGCACTGCTAGTCTCCAGTGATTGACTAAAAAATGACACAGGAAATAAAGGAAGTACTATGCTGACCTTGTTGCTCTCAGTATAGGGTCCTACAGCAGAAATTCTGAAGGCCCCTGACTATAAATTGCTTTGGGCCCCTTCTCTTTTTTCTGGCAGGGACTGCACGTGTGATACTTTACATCACAATATGCTATGTGCTTATGTGTGTTTAGTAGTACATGTGCCTTTTAAAACTGTTGATTTCCCACCTTTGATATCTTTAAGATAACTTTTAAAAAATATTCTGAGAATGTTCCTTGTTAGAGTTAATACCCACAAAAGGAAAACAGTTATCCATAATGTAATGCCTGCAAGAAGTAACATTTTGTCTATTCATGGCAAATATATGTCTTCTGCTTATTCTAGCTCTCACACATATATGCATGGATACGCATGTTCAGCTGAAATTTATGTTCAGCGATGCTTGAGGACATCTCTCCTATACAAGCATTAAATTAAATCACATACCATCCTGTTCCATGTGCTTTGCATTAAAAATACAGAAACATTCATGTGAAAGCAAATAATGTTTCCTGTAGGACCAGCCTGTGTCAAATAACACAGAATTAAAGTGTGTTGCTGCAACAATTTTGTTTATATATTGTTTATGTGTTTTTGGAAACTTAATCCTAAATCTGTAAAATGCTGTATTTCATTTAAAAGACAAGTTTACTCCGGGTGGTTTTTATTTAAAAGTTTGGTCTTAAACTAGACCTATGTTTTGCCTAAGCAACTGAGTGGAGGCAGCAACAGCCCTATCTGATTTGACATGGTAATCCAGAACAAACTCTTTGACAAGTTTACAGAGGGGGTGACTATCACTACAATCTTTATCTTCTTGCATTTTAATTAGTGGGAGCAGATAAAATGATATTCTGTAGAATAAACATTGACATTTTATGTTTGTAAAAGAAAAACAGATACAGTGGTGTTTTCAACCTCTGGTATAAGACACTTCAAAATCCTCAAGCTCCAATCTGACTGGCCAGCTTCCCAATTGTGTCCACATGTTTAATCACTTGGTTTAAGTACCAGGTGTATTCTTCTGATGAAAATCTAATCACTGGATTTGTCAATGTTCATAAATTTCATGGCATTAAATCTTCAAAAGCATTTTATTTGAGGTAGTAATTACTGTATCAATTAAACAATATATCTTCAAGATCACCTGTATATGAATTATATGATTATCCATGAAATAATCAGTAATTGCTTTTGGATGGACCACAAAGTGGACACACACACTTTCTTTTAAATACTTGACCTTACAACGGTTTACTGACACTTATGCACAATTATTTAAATGTAAATGAGTTACCACTTTGTTGCAGATCAGCCTGTCTTGTTTAAGGCTCTCCGGGTCTCGCTTAAGGTGTCTCGTTTAAGGCTCGTCTTTCTATTTCTGGCTATGAAAGATTAATTGACCTCTAATACTAATCTGTGTGCGGTTTCTCAGTTTCTTCTTTATTGATCTCTGCATAAGTACCAAAACAAAAAATTCAATTCAGTGCAAGCACAGTAACAGTGTGGGAGAGAGGTCTTCATCTATGATCAATATCTAGTGCCATTGATCAGTGCTCTAAGATTTGTAGAGGTTAGAACTTCTGCAAACAATGAGGAAGACTGAATAGTTGTACTTATGGGGGTGGAAAAGTATTTAAAGGTTTACGTGTGTGTAAAAATGTAATGTTTACATGTGTGTAAAAAGTGATATTACGTTTCTTAGATATCAATATTACTAATAATTAATATAAATGTGATACTAATGGCTAATGTTGGAATACATACAAGAAATCTTATGTCTTACCGGACATCCTGTAAAAGTCTATTCACTTAAAGTATGTTTTTCATGAAAAACATATACAAAATTACAATAATGCTCTAAGCAAACAATATGTCAAACTGGAAATACTACATTGCAGAATAAAGAATTACTTCAGAACCGCTGTGTTCCTCGTTTTAACCACCACGCAGTTCCTTTGTGTAAAATTGTTTCATACTATATTCATGAGTGTGTCAGGCTCCAAGGCACTTTTCTTTCCTCCAAAATGAAAAAAGCAAGTGAGGAATGCCAATGTCATGCTGAATTACTTTGTGATTGAGTCACTTTACCACTGTACTCATATGAAAGTCAAACTGCTCAGTCTTCCACAATGGAAGAACAAATTCTGCAACTGTTTCTCTTCAAGTCAGAGAGAGGAGTAAACCGATGATCTAATCACTCGCTCAAATGTGGACTGACTCCGTTTATACCAATAACACGCAATGGTGGAATTATCTGAATGTCTTCCACTGAAAAAACGTAGTAACAGTAAATCAAGTCAAGTCATTTTTATTTGAACAGCTGTTCACAATACACATAGTTTCTAAACTGTGGAAGTAAAATTACAATCACACCTTTTATCTCTGAAATCCTACTTCGAAATGAAAAGAAAAAGTAACAGACCCAAAATTACAGCAAAAGGAGAGATCTCTAAAAAGTGATTCTTTTAAGTTCACATTTTAAAAAGGCCAGATATTTAACAGAGATGTAGGGGCCCAATTTGTAAAAAGAGCCAAATGTTATCTTGAACATGAGCCAGCGAGCTCATTACAAAAGCTAATGTAATCTACTGACATCATTGGGCTCATCAAATTGTCCAAGCAGTTGCTCTCGAAAACTCTTCTCCCAATTTTAAAAAATGCATAAAAAAAATAAATGCACGCAAACTAGAGCAAAACCTCGGGCAATGTTATGATTTAGCAGTTCTATCAAGAGACTTAAAAAGAGGTGAAATACTAATAACAAAACTAATTATGTGTTGTAGAACATCCAATCAAATCATCAGAGTGTCTAATTCGATAACTATAGAAAGAGGAAGAAGAACAAACTTCAAGACTTCGGTCACCTTGACAACACCAAATCTGCATCTCAAGAGGGTTCCATATGTAACGGCTATGGAAACAGTTGCCGTACTGCATCATAATTTCTCTTAATAGGACAGATGTAAGTGTGCTATTTTCTGCTAGCGAGTGAGTCTCTCTCTTTCTCCATCAGCCTAAGGATGAATGGGGTCTGGTGCAGGCAACCTGTCAGAGAAGTTATGCAGATCTGATTTACAGTAATGCATGTCACCCTGTTGTTTAAAGGAGGAAGGGAGAAGTCGGTGAGGGCTTATTATCTTGGGCAATGGGCGCTGAAAGGGCCAAACGGTGACAGACAGAAAAAAGTCAGAGCTTGTGTATGTGATTATAACTCACACGTCACCAAACCAAAACAGGAGAGTCTATCTGGAGTTCAGCGAGAGGACAGCTGCATCAGTGGCAAAGGTACCTAAAATCCCAATCTGAATCGGGATGTACAAAATGATATAAAGTGAGAATGCACCAGGGTGGATGTTACTGCCAGACCATGTGTTTAGCTGCCAGACCAAAAGTTACTGCCAGACCAAAAGTATAGGAGTTACAGTGGGCTGTGAATGTTTGAAACCACATTGAAAAATGGGATTTAAAAATGGAAATTAACAGATCAGTTTAGGATTTTAAAAATGTTAAACAGAAACATTTTGGACAATATTATGAATATGAATAATGTGTGACATTGACCATGACTGCTTTGTAGAAAAGGTCAGATCTCCATGCTTCCATTGAAGCAAACAAGATGCTCTTGGACATTATTAAATCTTTGTTGAGATAACATGGATCATCAGGTTTTGCACAAACTTGAGTTCATGCCAGATCGAGAGGCTTCTGTCAGAATAACTGAAATAATTAAGCTTATAATAAAATTAGTAATGCACATATTAAGATTTGCACTGGTGCCTTTAACTCAAAGTTATTAAGGCAGCATTCTTTTTAAAGCTGCTTTGATAAAGTGGGAATTGCACATGTGGCTCATTCACACTTACCAAAATGAATTGGAGAACTGGACCCATTCCATGATGAGAAATGTCAAATACCTCCACTCCGATGCCTAAATAAAACCTTTAAAGTTATATGTCTGCAGGTTGGTTGTTGTCGCACGGGGAGAACTTCAAAATGTAATTAAAACACTAAAGCAAACAATCCGCCATTCTGTCAGAGAACCCAAGAGCAGAGATAAAAGAAAAACTGATCTGTCAAGCCCAGAGGGACGAGTTTACTGTCTAAGATACACCTGCTGGCATCAGTGCAGACCTTTACCCAGAAGACGAAAGAAAGAAAGAAAGAAAGAAAGAAAGAAAAAGAAAGAAAGAAAGAAAAAGAAAGAAAGAAAGAAAGAAAGAAAGAAAGAAATTGTCCTAGGAAGGAAACAATTTTACAATGCATTAATTCTATCAAATTGTCTATGAAAATTCTGAGTTATTACATTTAAGACTAATTATTGAGACAAATGATTGGCCAAAATAAAATACAACCCCTCTGACAATGTTAAACATGACAGGGTATCAATTACACTGTAAAATGGACAGAAAACTGTCTCCGGCTTGTTTGTTACTCATGTAACATAATTAATTCATCAACTGCAAGCTGACATGAGATGCCGTTAACTTAAAATTTAAAAGACTCTGACTTGCAGGACACAGGTGTTTAGACTGCAGGCAACTGGGCTGAGACATATTTCAAAGTCCTGTGTTTCAAATCTCTTCTGGAATAAATGAAATTGGTTACACTTGTTGGGAGCATTCACCAAATCTTTAAGTAGTAATGCTTTAAGTAGCTCAACATCAGACATGGATGGATGTCTTCAGAATCACATATGAAATCACCAAAGACAACAAAAAGATAACAGGGACAGAAGGAGCTTGTAATTGTTTGGATGTATAAGACAGCATGCCATGTTTTGGTGCCAAAAAATATTAATTAACCTGGTTTTACATAAACAGATGGCTAAGAACAATTTGCGTCCATTTACTAACATTTCTTTACATCATAATCTGCAATGATAGATCAGCCAGCTCATGCATATTAATGTGTGTTGGAAACACCACTTTACTTCCTTTAAATGTCTTGGAGTCATGGCTCCTACAGTCTAATCACATAAACATTGGATTTGATGGTGAGTACATTTACATTGAGTCTTATGAAGAAACAACAGAGAAAATCTAATTTACTAGGTGTATATTAACAGGTATGGATTGTGTGTGTTGTATGTGATGTAACATTCTACTCTGAAGTCCCATCTAACAGTGAAGCATAAATAAAGAGTGCAGTGTACAGCAGGTGACTCACAGCAACCATTTCGGACACCATAAAAGCGTAACCTTTGCCTTTAGTATAGACTCTTGGCTCTCTCACTATGTCCATTGTGCTATAAAAACGCAATTCTAACAAAAGCCTAATGGTGATGTTTATAAACACATTTGTGCTCTGAAGTCAAGAGAAACTAATGGAACATGGAACCCTTTCAGATCAGAAGATAAACCTGCCACCTGTAGTCAGTTTCACACTAGTTTGTTGCTGCAGTATGGTGCATTAGGTTTTGTTGCTAATCACAGTGCACAGATGGACATTCAATATTTTTCATTCATTGAATGTTAAGAGTTTGCCAGTCAGCTGGATAGACATTATTTAAATTTACCCTCTTGAGACACCTTGCATACTTTCTTAGACTCATAAAGCAATCTTAAATCTTCTTTAAATATCAAACAAAAATGCATTTTGGTCAATGTGCCCAAACTCACTACAAGTTTAGAGTGGAAAAGGTCAAATATTTGCTCTAATTAGTATTTATCTCTGTGGTGTTCCGGCACATAGCATGACCTTTAACTTTATTGGACCATCAGCTGAGCTGGACAGGAAGTTCTTCATATAAGAAAGAACATTTTTGTGTTCTGAGGACATGACTACATTTGGCAGACACTTTCATCGAAAGCCATTTAATATATAAAGTATAATTATTACAAGGACAATCTCCCTGGAATCTGGGGTAAAGCACTTTGGATGAGGGCTAACAGTTTTCTTAAGGTTGGCAATAAGCATCTTGCAGTAACGTTAGTGCAACGCTTTTAACATTATATATCATATATCAAAAATACGATTTTTAGTTAGATTTATTACTGAAAAGTTTTTGAAACGTTACAGAATTTAAAAAGTTTTAATGTTCTAACCAAGCAATAATTTTTTATATAACGTCTAAAAACATTCCTAGAAGTTTCAAAATAGCATTTTAAACATTTTTTTTTACTTAATAGAAACATTCTTACAACCTTATATTTTTTGGTGGGATACCACTCCAACAATCACTATCTCACGCATCTAAAAGAGAATCAAATGTGAATCCACAGAAGTTCCAACACCATCAGTCAGTGAAGAATCACCTGAGAGCTCACAGGTACAGACATATTCCTACATTCTTGCTTTCTAAGATCTGTGGTCATCCCTGACATAGTTTGTCAATACAAGATAAATGGACTGCGTGGAGAAAGGAGCATACAATGGAGAGTGGGGCTGAAAGACGAAGCATAGTGGGAATGTGAGGAGTACAAAGCCAGCTAGTGCAGCTTTAGAGGAGCCAGCAGGAGCCCTGCAGGAGGCTAAATACTACTAGCACTAAATCCTGCTAATGGCTCATTATTTACTCCACATATGTAAGAAGACTGACAGTAACAGCAAGTTTCGCTAAGCACTCGGCCAGGTGGTCCTGGAGAAAATAAATATGATGGCAGAAAGGTGTTTACAGCTTCTTAAAGCTGAAGTTTGTAATTTTATGTGAAACGGTATTGCAAAAGAAGACATCTTAAACATTCTCCTGTCTGCCATTGGTTGCATAAACAGACAGCCCTGCCCCCAAACTTATGCCATTGGTTGAGTAATGCTGCTATGCTGGGCTGGTTCAGATGCTCAAGCACTGTTTTGACAGAATTTACACTTATCAGGTAAATCAACCTACAACTTTAAATGTTATCCAAACATTTTTTAAAACTCTGTAACCTTTTTTAAATGTTCCACAGACATCTTAAGAATAACGTTTTTGATATGTCGACACATAATAAAACAGTCTACTAATGTTACTTCAGGAATGTTTTTGATAACTTTGACAGAATTTTTAAAGAACATTAGCCATCATTCTGAGAATGTTCTCTGTTAGCTGGGCACACACTAGAAGAGACAGTCGTGATATAACTGTATTCAGACTTACCAGCAACAAAAATGGGTTTTCAAAAGCATAACTTTAATAAACCTCTCTGCACCTGACTACCAGCATTCTGCCACAGCCTTCTTTCCCTCAGCCTGCAAATGCACCCTGCAACAGGCCATAACGTTCAACATTAAAATCAATTTGTAATTATAGTCTCACTTGATTTAACTAGCATCTCTATCAGCCTTCATTAGAGTCTTAGTAAGCATGCTTGTACCATTTCAATCAGACGTATCAGCAAGCTGAAACGCTTCACCAAACAACAACCATCATCACTAGCACTCCCAGAGGATCCTAGTTCTTATGCTCCGAGAAAATGGGGGGTGTCCAGAGACAGAACAGGAGAAAGAGACACCTTGATCTACCTTTTACCTTTTGATCTAAAAGTTTTTTGTCTTTATATTTTTAGCCAAATAAGCAAAACTGTTGTTCATTAATATGCATGGTTGTTGTTTTTATTTTTGGGTGATTTGATGTATATTAGTATAAGATATAGAGTAGAATGGAGTTATACTGTTCTACTAATACCAAGCCTAGAAATACTACATATAAAATACTAGAAAGATAACTTTACTAACTGCAGAGAAAACTAACTTGCCTAAGGGGATTTTGGAGATGTTCACATTAGCACAGCTCTGAAGTTCAAAGTTTGTTAGCCTGCAGCATGGTCATATTGCAATAAAAATCTGCTAATCATTTTCAAAATAGATCTGTTACATTCAAGTTCAAGTTAAGTAGTGACTCCACAACAGATAAGTTTGATTTGGGTGAAGCAGACGTGAACCTCCAAGCTTCTTAGCAGGGGAAATAAATCTCTTGAGGACTTGGAAGTAAGGTCAGAGACACAGTGAGACCCACCAACACGCTGAACCAGATGACCTCACAGAACAGCAGAAGGGATCGCTCATCTACACACTCATGAGTCATTCATCTTTCAGCACTGCCCTCCACACTCTATCACTCACACATCTCTTTCTCTCTTTCTCTCTCTCAATCGTTCGCTCTTTTACACACACACACACACGTTTACTTATCTATCTAAATGGGGACATTCAACAGACTTCTATTGTTTTATACACAGCTAGTATATAACCTATGTATAATCTATATAACCTAGAATATAACCTACCCCACACTCTAACCCTAACAGGAAATTTCCAACATTTTTACAATTTAAAAACTTTATTTACTATATTTGTATAGTGGTTTTACAAATGATTACACCCCCAAACAGAAGTTTTGCTCAGATTTGTCAGGTTTTGCTCACTTTTTAGTACTAATTTGTCCCCAATATATGGTTAAGTAAACCCACACACACACAACCATTGTATTGTATAACCCCAAACTTCCTAACTTTTGTATGTCATCTAGTTTTGCTTTTATGTGCATTAAAAATATACACAGTGAGAAACCCTGAATCTGACACAAAGGGAGACATTTTAAAATGATACAGACAGTTGTCAGGATTCAGAACAGCATTGGTCTAACAAGTGGTAAAGCTAAGTTGGTTGTGTGCAGTTGTATGTGTGTCACTGACAGAACGTGGAACATTCTCAAAACATTGGCTAACTGTCTCTGAAAGCTCTCTCAAAGTTATAAAAATTGCAAGAACTGCAAGTTCTTGCAGTAACATTAGTAGAACTTGTATTTATAAGTACAAAACCTGATTCCCAAACCTGATAAGAAGAGCAACGATTGCAATTGGACAACTGTAGATGTGACCCAGTAAGTGTGTCACTTTTAGACAACAAGTATAGCAAAGATCAGGAAACAGCCATACTTAAACATTTGCTGTGGTCCCAATGACCTAGAATAGTTAATGATGATAACCTGGTGATAAAGATGAAATACACACCCAGAACCCCACTGAGATAAATGGATTACAAGTAGGGTACTAAGAAAAATATCTACAGGGTCTGTAGTAATTGACAGTCTGTGTGGAAAGGATACATGAACTGTCTGGTGCTGCACAGAGGAGCGATCAATGATTCATCAGGTTCTGTGTCTCAGCATTCAAATGTTGTGCTCTGAATCTTAGATTTATTATACTGATTATGGGGCAGTAAATCAAAAAGGGGTCTTACCCAGCTAATAGAGAATGTTTTCAGAACGTTGGCTAATGTTCCCTAAAAGTTCACTCAGTTATCAAAACTGTTCTTGCATTAATGTAGTACGTTTTTTAGGTTGTATATCATATATATCAAAAACCTTATTCTTAAGTTGTTAGTGAAACATTTTAAAAATGTTACACAATTAAAAAATGTTTGAATAATGTTCGTATAGCCAAGCAATAACGTTAAAACAACGTCTAAAAAACTGGATGTTTTGAATGTTCCTAGAACATTTTAACATTTTAACCTAAAATTGTTAGCTGCATATTCCCTTAAGCAAAGCAAAACATTAACATCAACTTTTACCATCACATTTAGACATTGCAACTGCTGTGCACTGCTGAAGCACAACCTCTGAACATCTATTTCCACTAGAAGTTAAAGCTTTTACCTGAACAGGGTCAGATCCTTCATCTTATCAGGCTGGATGTAAATGCAGTGGTTTATCCAGCACAACATCCACGGGGGGCATTAAGCATCAGGGATTACTGATACCACACAAGCCAGACTCAATAACTGGTCTGAACGTGAATCTGGTTACAGATAAAGAGTGGAACGCAGAATCTTGGCCAGGACTTGGATGTTATCGGCCAAAACAACCTAATAACAGGAAAACATCAAGACTGCTTAACCAAGACATCTGAGCAAGCAGGGCTGAATGTGTTGCTTCATTTATATAGCAGCTTCTAACACTGCATACCACTGAACACATGTCCATGTAACATTTATCCCACAGACAAGAAACGCCCCCGACATTAAGACTAAAACACTTTATAATTAAACCATTTCCATGAAGTAACAAACATTAAAATGTTATTTTGAATGTTCTAGGAATGTTCAAAACATTCAATTGTTTTAGACATTATATTAACATTAGTGCTTGGTTATGAGAACATTATTTCAACTTATTATTATTTAATTCTGTAACTTTATTAAACAATCCACTAACAACTTCAAAATTAAGTTTTTAATACATACGGCATATACGTAAAAAAAAAGTTTCTACAAGAACATCTTTGATAACTTCGAAAGAAGTTTTAGGGAATGTTAGGCAACATTGTGAGAACATTCCCTGTTAGCTGGGTGCATTTAATCCATGCCTGAAAGAGACATCAACTTGAAACATCAAAAAACCCAAATAATGAAATCTTAGCGATCAGCATTCAATTCCCTAATTTGTTTAGCAGGGAATAAAATTGGTGGCATGTTCTATAAAACCACACTTGCACTGATGCTCTCTCTACATTACAATAGATAATTGATGTCCTGCACTCCAGAAACCTGTTCTATTCTGGCTCTATATATTTTTGGTGGTTCAAAAGCCAAGCTGAGCACACAATCACTTTCATCATGTCACTTCCTGCTCCTCGTTGTGCCTTTTTGTAACTGCAGCATTTTCACTTTGCAGTAGATGAAATATCCACACCATTTGAGGCATGAACACCGAGGTGTCATACTGATTATTCTAGGAAAGTTTGGGTTAAGGCCTCAGGGTGGACCTCAGGGCACACTGCAGTCCAATTAAACTGTCTGCATGTGACTTCCTGCTGTTGTGGAGTGTATTAAAAGTGAGTCCAAAAGAGTTACAGCTGGGCTTTCTCTCAGAGAGCTTTCGTGGTGTTAATGACTGGAAGCAATACCTGAGAGAGATGAGAAAATAGCATGCTGTGATTGGGCTTTGATAAGACAAAATGGCAGAGGTTCCGGTTTGGGAATAGAACATTACTTTGAAACTTTTCATGCTCTACAGACAAAGGAGTGGGAGGGAATGTTTGTGAAGGAGCTTAATAAAACCATAATCTAATGGAAAGAAAAACATGTTCACGCAGAGTCTGGCAGTGTGTGGAAGATGAAGTAATGACCTGACATGTCTGTGATCTAAACATAGGCATGCCAGAAGGTAGAGAGACATTTTTCAGTTTTTCTCTGCTCAATATATCTTTTAAAGCAAATATAAAGAAAAAGTGGAGCTTCTTTTATTTGTGGCACCTGTAGTTACTGTCTCTATAACCTCAGCTGGCAAGGACGTTGGCTCCTCGCAGTCTGTACTCTGACCTCATGATGTATATTGCACACAACACTGTTAATTACTTTCTCAGTGTGGCAAGCTGTAGTTTCATTGGCTGAATTTACACAACATCTGGTAGTAAGGATTTTAAGAGTGTGACTAGAATACAATGAGTGCTTTTGAAAGAGAGAGAAAGAAAGAAAGAAAGTGATTTAGAAAACACTAAAATCTAAAGATCATAATTAAAGGTCTTTAGATTTTAGTGCCCTCAGAATTTTTCCTCTTAGAATTCTAACATGCTAATATCAAGACTTCTAAAAGTACACTTAACATCAACAATAAATAACATGGCAGAAAAAGCTTAACATATCATGGAAATTAGAAAACATAAGAACATTCAAACATACAGTTACCCAAACAGAAGAGCTAAAAAAACCCTGTGTAGGTGTCCAATCAGAGCATTCCCAACACCCCCACCAGCACAGCCTCAACAGCATCTCATGTTATAGGGCTGCTAATTTATTACCTCAACACTGGTGCTTCCCTTCAACCTCAGGCTATTTTAATTGGTGGTCAGGTGCAGAGATCCCATCTGCATACTGAGATTTCTCTGGCCAGACGTGTCATGCATTTGACATGATGTCCAGCTATATCAAGCTTGCCGTGTGATACATTTTTCATGAAACAAATTGATTCTCCATTCTTAATGTAGAATTTAAATACATATACTCATATAAATATATAAAATAAATATATTAATTCATATACACACACACTCACTGTATACAAACACACAAATATATGATTGACAGACAGACAGATAAAAATAACTGAGACATTAAAGAGACTTCATTTGTGATTTTTCTTTCCTATGAAGAATGAAGAAGGGACGCAAGCTTGTGTGCGCTTTTGAAGCGTGCGCTTGTAAACCAAAGTAATTTTCTTGCCACACAATTTTCTACACTCTTAATAATTGCACAGCTCAGGAAGAGCTTCTCATATTTCTGGATAAAATCAGCCAAATAAGAGTCAAATGACTACAGTACACATGATTAATGGAATGTACAGATGGACAGATGTGCGTGATAGACTGCTGAGTCAGTTCCTCTTCCTGTGCTAGAGGGAAAATGTCCTTGCAGTCATACCGGGTCAATACTGGATCTTTAAATGCCTTGTAGTGCACTTTGCACACAGCCTGTTCACAAAAAGCAATCGACCAGAACCAATCGTCTCATGGTGCACACATTTCCTTATTCCTGTAGTAATTACTTCACATTGTCTTGTCCGACAGGCTTTGCCGCTGTTAAAATGTAATGTTTCATTAACAATCATAAATGACTAAGCATGCAGACCAACTAAAATTCACATTGTCCAATGGCCCGATCAAAACTTCTTGACATACTGTAGAAAAGTTTACAAAATATTTATGTTGAAACTCACTCACAGAGAAATGCTGTGAACAAATTCTGGCAAGTAACAGCTGTTCATGTCACCACTAATATATCTGAACAATTCTACAACTCTAGCAGAAAATTCCCCATTAGCAGGTCCCCGTGAAATTTGCGTCCACAGAACTCTGAAAAATCTCAGCAGATTTCAGCTGTCATTCATTTTGTTTATTAAATATTTTGTCTCATTTGATTATTCTTCTACTTACCGGTAGGAGTGTAGTAATGTCAGTTCTGTTATATTTTACCATATTTAAATCTATTCTATAGAATTACACATTTTTTGCAGGCAAATTAATTGCATATACAGTAGTTTCCATCAGTAATCTACATACAAAAACAAGCCAATGATCTCATTTAAGATTAACATTATCCAGGTATTCATAGGTAGTAATTTAGCAGACCATTTGCAAACCAGAGCAACTGACATTCCCATTTACTACATTAACAGTCCTTATGGAGAAACCTGTAGTTAAATGCCTGGTTCAAGGGCAAACTGATAAAGTTCACAAATCACTAGTCCTAGGTCTCGAACCTACAACCTTTAGGTCACTAGCCCAGATCTGTATCTGCTAAGCTGCCCCCATTCCAACCATTAACAAGATGATGCATTGTGTAGGGATGATGATTTATGCCACTTAGCTCTGTGGATGACAGCCCGACCGCCCTGCAGTTCAACAGATGAGACCACAAGCTGCAGGAGTATTAGAAAACTAAACAGACAAAAACTGTTCTACTGCTGGTGTGCCCATGTGACCCATAGGGTCAAGGGTACTGGCCCTTTGGGATCCTTAATTTTAGAGAAGGAGCAACTCTCTGTATTTTCTGTCTAACTTCTGCCACCAGTGAGCTAGATTCATCTGATCAACACATCAAACCACAGCACAGACACGGGATCAGAGAGATTTGTCATGCAAAAAAATGGCCTCCTCTTTTCTTTCCTGCACTCACCTCGGAGAATACATTTCTCTCTATCTCCTGAGGGAAGAGCAGAGCTGTGCGAGCTACTGGGTTTATGTGTTTCTGTGTCAGAGGTTTCCAAGCTGCAATGAAAGTGAGGGAGAGAGGGGGAAAATAGAAGATAAAGTATTCAAACTCTTTTATGTGACCCAATAAGTGGAGGGATTATAGTTCTCTCGATTAGACAGAGCGTAATCTGCCGCCGCATGTATACTGTACCATTCATCAGCAAGAATAGAGTAAAACCCAAAGAGCGCAGCAGGGGGTGTGTTTGTGTGTGGAGAGGGAGTGGGGTTGCTGTCTGGGGCTGACAGCTGGCTGTAGTAAAAGAAAAAATACACTAAGGAAACACACATTTTCTGTGAGTGTGTCTGTGGTGGAGGGGCAATATGAAAGATCAGTTCAGAAAGATCAGAGATTCTGAAAATGTAGGTACATCTTGTAATATATAGCTCAAACATTAATCTAAATGTGTGAGTGTATAATGGAAATCTTTTTATGATTAACAATTTGTTGATTTTTGGTTACTGCATAATTCCTATAATTTCTATTTGACTTCTATTAAAATGTCCTACTAATATTTAAAAAGTCATAAAAATTAATTATTTGCTAAGAGTTTTGGTAGTGTACATTATTTATTCCACAGGGAAATAGAGTGAGCTTCATATTCTAATATGAAGAATCAACTTATATGAAAACCAACTTAGAATCAGAGTAATGTAATCACAAAAAATTAAATATCACTACACTTAAACTCTATCTGACTGCTGCTAATGTTCTGCATCATGAAGTCTAAGAGGCATGGAGGGCTGAGGCACTATATCTGAAGCATGTTCATCCAGGTTGGCGGGTGGGAGGAAAGTCAGTGGGGTACTTCAGGGTGGACGAGAGATGGAGGCCAGCAGCAGAGCTTAAGTACTGAACACAGCTGTTTAGGTGAGGCACGACACAGTGGAGTGATTACGCATCTGCTGGTGGTGGTGTGTGATTATCTTTTTTTTTTGCCATTCTACTCGCGTGAATGCTGGATTAATGGAGCTGATTGCTTCCCTCCCCCATTTCTCCTCTCTGCTGGTACATTCAAGCAGGCGGTGGCACAGATTCTGTCAGTAAGCCCCCGACTCACCCCTGAGCACTGGGGGCACAAACCTTTTTCTCTCATGTGGAAACTAATCTCAACAGATAAAATAATCAGACTCGGCTAAATGGGAGGTACAGAACTGTATGCATGTTTGAGAACCCTCCAGTTCTGGCTGAGCTTTCCAGATGGTTTCCAAATCTCCTCACAGCCTGCCAGAAAACAATCCGGACCTTCTAACTGCCTCTCAGATTGAGATATGGATGATATTTCTGCTCTTATCCTGATCTGAAGAGCTACAGTCCATTTAGCTACTATATGTGTAACTATAGCCAATCAACAACCCAGCTAACAATTTTAGGTCGTAAGAACATTTCTGTAACTTTCTATTAGGTAACAGAAATTTTTTAAATGTTATTTTAAAAGATCTTGGGACATTCAAAACGTCCAGTTTTTATATGCTGTATATGCTGTATAAGTGTATATGTTTTTACACGTGGTAAGTTCCACTTAACAATAATTTTTTTGATATATGATCTATAATGTTAAAGACATTCTACTAACGTTGCTGCAAGCATTTTTAAAACTTTGAGAGAACATTTGTAGAATGTTAGCCAGTGTTCTGAAAACATTTCCTGTTAGCTGGGAATTGGTCCTCTTGATGCTGCCCATAAGTGTTCCAAACATCTTTTCTCCAGTCTAAGAATACAGCACATAACTGTGGAAGTATTGAAGAGTTAAGTACTGCATCCTCTGGAGGTGATCAGGTACTGAATGTGTATGTTTAGATACTGACAGCCCACACAGTGTCCTGCATGCTCATACAAGAAGCACCATAAAGATATCACATTATGTTTTGGACAGCAATAACAAAATTAACATAAACTGGACACTATCATTGAAAATGTCTCACCTTATTGTTGTTCAAGCTGCCTTATATTCTGCAGCTTTCAAACAAAGAATAAAGTCTGATTATACCAGCGGCTTTATAGAATCCTCTGAAATTAGGTTAAAAGAGACAGACAGATGTTTTACTGGGGCCTGGATAAATGTCACTGAACAATGTCTGCTTTGTAGGGCTGGACTGTAGAGATAAGATCAGGCTAACATCATATCGTAAGATTTTCAATGGTTGTGTTTGATAAAAGAGAGACTTAGTTTATTAGCAGAGTATGTGTTCAGTAAGCATGGCTGTTTTTTGTCACACTTATCCTATAAATAACAAATAATATCTTCATAATCAAATCTTGTTAAAACAGATTAGTGCACAAATGAAGGTCTCATGGTTGTTTATCAAATATTACTGAAGACAGAATTTCATTTGGCAACTAATAATTAATATTGTTATGAAGCATGACTGGAAAAAAACCTGCAGCTAATTTATCTCAAATTAAAAGATTTTTGAGAAAAGCAAAGTTAATAACAACAGCATGCTAATTTGTGGGCAATTTCACACAGCAGCTAACCACACACAAATAATCTATTGGGCTGTAATATTCTGCTATGTTTAAACATACCCCCACCCAGTCGAAGCTGTAAAATTATCCATAAAAATAACGCTGAATCACAAGACATAAAATGTTTATTAAAACCAAACAAGTACGACATTAAAAAGCGATCTATCAAACAACCTCTACAAAGCTGCTCAGTGATATTTCAGTGAATTAGACGAAGCATTAAAAATAATGCCACTTGCTACCCCAGTGGCACTCTTAACAAGCCTCATTAACATAAAATATTCGACCAAACAACATATAGGTTCATTATTTTGGCTGTATGAGAAAGAAGAGTGTGTAGAAAATGACTTGCGAATATGGAACATGGCTGCTAAGCAACAAAAAGGGGCGGGGTAATTCAGGTCCCTGCTATCCATCAGAGCAAGCCTGCCAGATCTGGGCTTCACCTGACTAACGAAACCTTCAGTGATTTTAAGTTGTTTTCTCTCACAGAAGCTTGATACTTTCATTTTGTCAAGAATGCACAGATGAAGCTGCTAATGCACAAGTTATTCCACATTCTCACATATTTTTCAACTATTAACTTTTAAGAATGTACAGTGGGGTACGACTGGGACTACATATTAGAGTATGAGATTCAAAATCTAATTTAAACCTGATAATTAACAGTGAGATTAGAATTTTGACACATTGAAAATGAAGAAACGTTATGAAGTACCTGAAAAAAATACAATTTTGCTCTTTTCCAGGTCATTAAGGAAATATTTGCAAAGTTATGACACTGACCACATTAACTGCTTGTGCCTGTACTGACTGCAGGTCAGATTTTTATTTATATTTGGATCTTTGAAAATAAGGTTGCATGATTATCACATTTAAAAACTGACAGGGATCACATTCACATAAATTATATGTCTAAGGTCACTTAAATCAAGCAGATCATTTGTTTTAAACGTAAACATTTTGTCATCATCTACCAATGTCACTCCAAACTCGAAGCACTTTATTTTTCCTGTGGAACAAATGTCAGAGCTGTTTTTTCCATGCAGTGCATGGTGCTCACTGCCTGTCAAGATCAGTTAAAATATCATTTGGTATATAAAAACACCATACGTGTCTGCATTTAAATCCATAATAAGCAAAGCAGGTGTGACGCTGGTCTTCTGTGTAGTGAGATTTTGACCCAGTCAGAATATTTTCGTTGATTATGTACCTGTTTGCTTTGAAGGAGAGGTGCAGGGTTGTTTTCAACGACTTGCAGTTCCTCAGTACATCACACCCGAAAAAATATTTGCACTCAGGTCTTGTGCGAACAACCGCCATAGCAACAGTTCACAAAGGTCCTCCGCAGGGCTGTGAGAGCACCCGAGCACATCAGAGTGGGCTGTGTGCCTTTGAAGAGCTGGAGAGGGCAAGTCAGGACAACATCAGCACCACAGAGCTTCAGTGGAAACACCTCTACTGTTTATCAGCAGAACCTGGGTTATTTACTTGTTATTCTCAGATATAAAGCTGAATCATTTGCAATAGTAGTAATATTAAAACACAATTTTGAATGTTAGCAACAACAATTTTTTATCAAAATTAGACAGCACTGCCACAAGAAAGTATGTATAAGGGGTGTAAAAACAGAATGTATTCCCTTTTTTATATATTTGAATTGAATAATAAATGGCCTATTAATTCCTAAAAGTCTTCAAGAAATCTTTCTTATAAGAAAGCAGTAACGTCAATACAACATCTAAAAACCATGACATTTTGAACTTTTAAAAAAACTTTTAACATTTTTGTTACTCAGTGGAAACATTAGGGAAACGTTCTTACAACCTAGAATTGTTAGCTGGTATCCAATTTGGGCAATGGGTCTTCATGCACTTTATCTGGACGAATGTGAATGTTTTGCAAGCTACAACAGAAGACTTGCATTTCTATGAATTATGACTTACATACTGCTCTGTTCTGCACAAAGCTATGGCACAACCTCAGAGAATTTATAGTGCAGGAGTCATATAGATTTCTTTCAAGCTACTATTATGCATGTTTTGTCCTGACTGTAGTAAAGAAATAAGCAGTGTGAGCATTCCTTACAAAATCACTCATTCAACACATTTTCTGTGTTCCACAAAGACAGTAATACAAGTTTAGAGTGACATAAGGGAGAGTAAGTGATGACAGAATGTTTGCTGTTTTTTTGTGCACAAACCCTTTAACAAGCCTGATGATGAATGTTTAAAGACAATGAAGATAAAAAAATCTATATATTAGTTTGGGTGAAGAACAACGGCCAAAAAGCTAAAATTCTATAACTTGCTGTTTTGTCTGAGGTAAAACATACAAGTACAGCTTAGTGAGACAAGAAAAACAAACAATGTTTATGAAAAATGTTAGTCTTTTGGGATTGTGTTGGTTCACACACACCAACACACTAACACACAGAATATAATCTTACTGCAGTCATTTTTCATAACATGAGGAATACCCAAGTGGGAAATACAAAATTGCGTTTGTATAGCAGTTTCTAGAAACATTACATTACAGAGTTAGCAGTAAGCTAGCATCTCTTTTATATGAAATTGTTTTACATGCAGAGTTACATACTACAAAATCAATAATAACTCCAAGGTGCAAATGTATCTTGCGTTCTAATGACTGCCTTAATTTCTCACGGCTGCCAATTCTGTCGAATGACAGAAAGAGCTGGCCTTACAAGGTAATGCTATTGAATGTTAAAGTTTCACAGAGTTTCATATGCCAGTCTGAGTCTTTCAAATGGAGGGCAGCATCTGTTGAGTTGCACTGATGAATAATGGATAGGACTGAAGAGAAGCTTTAGGCCTGATCCACTCACAGTAGGGGGTTGGGGGGGGGGCACTCCAGGCCAAGTGTACTATCTCCCAAACTTTTCACTCTCACTACATGAACTGCCACTGACAGCCACACCAGGGATCATGCAAACTCTTTGACTGGAGAAGGAATTAGTGGCAGGAGTCATTTTAATGAGAGAAATCTCCTGGCACTTTGAAAAACTGCACAAAAGCCAGTGTTCCAAGTTCTGTATTTTTAGAAATTTCACAGTATTAATCTGGTACAATAGCGTAATTTAAAAAAGATCTAAGACCTTGGTGGGTCTCAACAGAAAGATTGTGCTCAGACCAGCTGCGATTTTTGTAGGTTAAAAGTTTTGGTCTGAAGATCTGTGCCTGAAATCACACATTCCCATGTCTCCCATGTTTTCCTTATAGAAAACAAACAATTTTATTAAATGTTAAAGCTGCTCTCTTCCATACAATTAATTTAATTAAAATGTATGATGATCTGTCAAATTTGCATCACTAATTTTAAAACATTAATACCACGAAAATCATAGCACTAGAGTAACATGCCTTTTCTTGAAAGACTAACTGTCCTGAAAAGATTTAGTTTTGGTCATGTCTTATCTTGCCTGTGGCATGAAGTGAACAAGGGCTGCCACCAATGCCCCTTGAAAAGAAAAAATATGTGCATTATGCCCATGGATCTTGTTGAGCATAAAGCTGATGTGTATTTTAAAATTCTCTGTTTCTACAGTTCTGAGCGCTGATTCTGTGTTCTGGGAAAGATGCTGATCAGTGAAGCAATGTGACGACAATGAATGAGGCAGTGAATGAGCCCATGGGGTCGCACTGCAGTCATGTGCCAACAATTAAAAACCAATGTGGCACAAATCAGCAATTTTATTAACATATCACCATCCACACCTATCATTCTCTCCCCACTACTTAAAACAATGAAACAATTACACACTCCTTTATTCATGACTGTATAATAGCATTAGAGTATAATGTTAAAACTCTCTAGAAGAGAGCAAAGGTCACCAAACACATTTAACTCTATATACATCTGGAAAATGATGGTCAAATGTTAGGCTAAATTCGCCTTTTTAATCCAAAGGTTTGTTAATGGAGCATATTAACTTTAAATGAATTTGGAAATTGAATTTCTGGCAACAACTCAGTTGTCAGTTAAGAAGACAATGCTCAACTGTATATATATGCACTTCTGTCAGCTCTTATTACGTTTAATAAGATTTACCTGTAGGTAATATAACCAAACATAATTATGGGGAAGCCTCTTAAGGCATAAAGGAAATTAAAATGACAGTGTTTCATATATAATTGGATAAGGGGCTTGATTAATTTTCTTCTAAAAGTTCTGTTCATCATTAGTTACCAAGGCCAAATTTCAAAAGGGGGATTTTAATTGTATAACTTTACATTTCAAGGTATTGATTAATTACAGCGTTGACCTCAGTGTTTAAACGAAACCTCCTGCATTATCAGTTCAGTGCAAACAAGCATCTCTCTTTGGACATAAGCTAAAAACTGACATCAGTAAATTTACTTTGCTGTAATCCCTGAAATACAATCAAGGGTATTAAGACACTTGAAACTAGTACAGACTGAACAACACACAGTGTCACCTTGAGTCCCTCTCTCTCCTCTCTCATAAGATACATTTCAATACAAAAGTTACATGTGAGTTTCTTAATGCAAATTTTCACATGGGGCCACACAGTCGCTGACAAAAGAGTTGTCTGTATTGACTGGTACAGTCAGTAGACAAACATTCATTCATGTCAATACCTGAAAAAGTTTCTTTTTTCTTTTTGTCTCCCCTGCTGGCAAAACAATATTTGATAGACAGATGTTATTCTTTCTGCTGTCCCTCTTACATTATATAACCACAATCTCAGTCAAACTGACATGTATGTATTATGAAAGTCTCATATATACTAAGGCTTTAAATAAGTGTATGTCTTGACATTCATAAATCAAAGCTGATTATATAGTCAGAGATGACTTGTTGCTCTACCAGTAAAAGGAGCAGCGATATATAATATCTAACGAGCTGCATGCGAGTCAGACCCACACAGGGGGTCCACATATGCACCCAAGTTAAGTGTGTTAATTTATAGCTGTTTGCTAGTAAAGGGGCAGGTCCCCCGAGGCCCCTGTTGGAGTGAGTAATGATGTATCTGAGTAATAATGTAGAACTCCTTGAATTTGATACATTGTGTGTTTAAACCCAGTCGCATGTAGCTAACAGCATGTGGTCTGGTCCACACTGCTGCTTATTCTTGCCAAGGACCGCCCACTTAGACAGGAGGAGCCATCTGACTGACATGTGACCAACCATTGTTTGTTTTGTATTTATTTGTTAAGGGCGAGTAGGTGATCGTAGATGAGTAGGTGATGGCAAATAATGCTACAACAGTCTCTACAAATGGTTATTCAAAAAACACTGGAAAAATAGTGAAAACCATGTACACACTGGTCAGAATTTAAGTAAAAAGAGCTGATTATCCAGCAGGTATATTTTAGAAAACACATCTAGTTAACTTGCTACTGCATGCCCCAAACAAAACCTTTTAAAAATGTGATGCCACTAAACTGGCAAACTTTGGTAAATCCTGAGATTACTTTCAAAAGCTTCATTGTATCAACCCAGAACCTCGTAAACACTTTGAAACTTTGTTTCCAGGTCAACAGATTAAAAAACCAAAACAATCTGCCAACCACATAGATTTAAGATTGCCAGATTAAGAAAGTGTTTTCCAATTTTGTTTTCAATATGCATAAGACCATCAGTGAACAGGCTGTGGGTGGTTTGTGGGCGTATCATCTGAGGCTGAGACTAGATTAAACCCACAACATGTCTGAAACTGTGAGAAGACTTGGCAGAAGTTTTAGGAGAACATTTCTCATGTCTAAACTAGGAGGGAAAATTACCATTCTGTATTAATCCACAACACCAAGCAATGAGGCCGGCACCTCACAACACTTAAGCGTGATATGCTAATAATCATCAAAGCACTCAGCGGACACTAAACAGCTTGCTGAATGCAAATTACACATCTTTATTATAATCTTGAGGTGTAGTGTTAATTATCAGGGCCTGAAAGGGCCCGGTATACTGCTGCACTCGTAAACACTATGCTTGTGTGCCTTCATCGACTGCTTGTTAACTGCTGGGCAGGTTAGCCGGATCCAGCATCTGTCAATAAAGCTATTGTCAGAGTTAGGGCCCTGGTCCCACTCTTAACTACACCCCACACTCACACTCTGTCAGGCTACATGTAACACATGGCACTTTAGTAGTCCACTAACAGCCTCTTTATCTCCCATTATGGCTCACGGCTCTGGTCAGCACATTCACCAACTCACACTCTAAAAATACTTGGTGCTGACCAAGCAGGCCACCCATATGGGATACATCAACAAGTGTAAACAAGTCCAGGCCTTCCTGATTTTGCCAAGTGAGAGATGTTCCTGGGTCAACATTACTGTTGACCCTGGGACAACATTCAGATTCAATCAATCAATCAGATTTGAGGGATATGTTTATCCCCCAGTTTAGTCTTATAACCAGGGTTAGGTGCTTCTACACTATTATTATTTACCTATCATTTCTCTCTCATTTTAGGTGTAAGTTATGGTTTTTCAACAGAAATGTTGTTCCAGGGTCAACAAACTATGCTACATAAGTCAAGGAGCTTTTTTTTTTCCCCCATGAGAAAGAAAACAAGCTTGGGAAATCTGTTTACTTAGCACATTATTCTGCAAGCTAATGGACAATTGCCCTGCTAGCCACACCAGTAAACAATATAAAGCCTTTAGTGACTCTCAGAGCTTTTAACAGAGAGAAGGAAAATCATCTACAAGTTTATCTGTTTATGCAGCCATCTGTAACTACGGGCATGTTAACTTGACATGCTGTGAGCTGCAAATCTGTAAGCAAGAAAAAACAAGTGCAAAAAACCTGACCCAGACAAATTAAACATAAAAACCCAGGCAACATCTGAAAGATCACATTTTAACTGCACAAAAACCCTTGTTTCTTTTCCAGCAAGAGCCATTTGCAGCTGACTTCTATAGGAAGAAGATAACTTCCTGCTTTACCTGAGAGGCAGAGTGGTGGCCCATTGACATTCAGCATGCAGGAGGGGAGAGTGCACAGACTGACATCAGAGACAAAAAAAAAATTCTCTTACACGTGAAACTGTGCCTCTGCTTAGAGATGCAGTCTGCAGAAGCATACAGCAGCGATTTCTCCTCACTATTGCATGTCTGAACCAGTCCACTGCACTTTATTATATTATGGGCCACAATAGATGGGGGAAGGGAAGTGACCCTGTCACAGCCAGTCATAGGAAGTGACAGCGCAGCTTCGAAACTTACAGGCAGCGTTTTTGTTTTATCATGCGCTACTCGCTTTGATTTGTGAAGGGTGAGTGCCTGGAAGAGTTGGTCTTACTGGCACTTGCATTAAAACTGAAGAATTGCAAAGAATCCCAACTTTCTGCACAGCGTACTGCATTAGTAATTATCCCATAGATTACTGCACAAGCCTGAGGAGAAATTGCAAAGTAGACTGAGAGATAAACTTGGGTGCCATTTGTCAGATATTTGACATGTACTGCTGAGTGGGATGAAGAACAGACTCAGACATGAAAGAGTAGGTGAAGATCAGAGAGCACAAACAGAGGGACTCAAATTTGCTGAGAAGATTATAAGCATTTCTGCAGGGGAATCAATAAAAAATTCCAATCAAATATTTAAAGGAGCAGAAATGACAAAATAGCCTATCTGCCATTAATTTGATCCTGTCATTGGACTTGGTACATCCAGGCAAAGTTTATGAAATGAAGCAAATTGGTTGTGCCCTCAAAGAACGAAAGTTTGCCTTTGATGAAAAATTCAATTACAAAAATCCTGTGATAAGAGGAAATTTGATTTCGTTTTTGATCCAATTAGATCTCACGTCCTGCTCTCTAAGAGTTTGGTTGAGCGTTCTGTAAAACTTCCAATTATTAATCATTTGTCACCCACATATGAACGTGCAGGATACGGATGCAAGATACAGAAATACCATCCCTATTAAGCACTGAAGCCAAACTTATCTAACATTCTCCTCTCGCTCTGACCATTTTTTGTATATTTTTTCCAAAGTGCACAATGCCACAGTTTTGCAGAGGAATTTCTGTAGCAGTATTAGATGTACTCTCAGAAAATGCAGATGAAAAACTCAAAAGTCCATGATAAGGTAATTTAGTCAATTATTGTTAATGTTTGTGTATTGTTAACCACAATGAGGTCTTTAATACCTGGAGAGTTATCCATTAGCATTCTCAATCATTGGAATAAACCTGCAGAAATATGTGCTTTAAAATTAGACATTTTTTAATGGAATCACAAAAATATTTTCAGCCAATCACCTTAGCAATAAATACCATGTACCTAATCCCTTGGGATGTCCATGATGTCACGGATGTGCTGATTGGCTGATGGGGCCACAGGAACGTGCACATTTCCAAACCTTTCACTAACAGCTTTCCTGTGTTGTCAAAGGCAGCAGTCAGAGAAAAAAATGTAATTGCATGCTTTATCGAGCCTTCCAAAATATCAGGCACTATTAAAACATCCTCTATGCTATCATAAAATATTAACATTGTATATTGTTTGCCAAAACATAAGGAAAATACACTGCTAATTTGAATAGTCAATGGAGAAAGCTGCTTTTTGAAACTGAATGGTGCAGTTACACCATCTGCCAGCAGGGGCTAACTGTGCCATGCTAACCAGCCAAACCTTGAGTATAATCACAAAGGACTAGATATGCAAATAATGGTTAATCATATGCTTGTACTGGCAAAAACCACAGAAACACAGTTTAATTCAGGCTTTGGGTGTCTTAAGCTTGACATGATTTCAAATGTTGTGGTTTCAATGATATACAGTCCTTGGCTGGATGCTCAGGCACAAGGATATGAATAATCTCCTGCTGAACATTCAGATTATTATTGTGGAAATAAGGCTGCATATTTCCCAGAGGCATTCGGATGTGTTTCCTTATATAGCATGACAAATTCCTCACTAAGGACGCCACTGAGGTTCTGTCTTGGTGACTTTTTCCTAAACACACACTCATCCCTCATACTCCTTGAGATTTGTCCCAATTCCCATCATCAACATTTCTGACCACAGTAATCCAGGAGAATTATAAGAAAGCCGACCACAAAACCCTGGTTCAAATGCTGTAGTGGATGTTGTAATGTGTACAGTGATTTCTGCTAAAACGCACAGCACTTTCTGGGTTGGCAATTTGACCTGCATGCCAGTGGCGGAATAAATCCTGCAGAAATAATAGCCGGACAGCACAAGAGCTGCTTGGTCATGCCCTGTCTGTGGGTCTGAACCATCCAATCCACATGCAGTCCTGACTTTATGTGGACTCTAATTCTTGCAACTACAGCCTTAAAACAGCTGTCAAGTTTTTTGGCTGGTATGTATTAGTGTTTAGAATATTTGACCATGCAGTATTTATTCTCTAACATAAGATAAGAGCATCTAGGAAGCTCAGAGCAGCCCCAGACATTTCTTCCACATTTCAATTAGTTGATATTTAACTGGCTTTCAAAGACTTCTGTTTGGTTGGTTTTGGCCTCAGGGTCCCTAACTATAAGTGTCGCTGTTTCTTTAACTATCTTTTGTGACTAACAGCTATCTCCATTTGAAACGTGTCTTTGTGAATGTTGATTTTAGAGTTTGTATGCAGTTGTGGCACCACTCCCTATGGTCAGGATGATCAATTTGTAGGTTTTCAGTGTACACAAACATTTATGTATGTTTGGATAGAATAGATGTATTAAAAGCATTTAAAATGTAAAGCATTTTATTGTATGTATAACTTATAGATCATAATGAATCATTTGATAATTAAAACAAAAATATATGTACAAATACTAATAAAATTACAATTACAATTATTACAACTGCCTTCTACCTGTGAATCAATAAGTAACTTTTAAGAGAATACTCTTGCAAAGTTTTGAAGGAATGTAACATAAGAGTATAAATAAATCATGCAGACTATGATGTAATTGCATCTACGGTATTTGAATATCCAGTGCTTAGGCTATTATAATGTTGTTGGGTGAGATTCAATAAATAATAAATTACAAATAATTCCCATCAGTACAACTGGCTGTGTTTAAAACTCAGAAAAAAAACGTTCAGGAAAATTGGTTCAGTATAAAGCCAAATAAAAGTACATTATATTCATACTTGCACAGAAACATTAATACTGGATTAATAATGCATTTGTTGCAAATAAATGTCAACTAGTTTTAAATTTTGGCACTGGATATTCTGTTATTCATGGTGTTATGGCTGCAAGTGGAGAAGTGCTTTCTCTTTATTACTGGCCTGCTTTAAGAGACCACAGCAAGAGCACTCAAAGTACAGCAGCCAGTGTGCTATTAGATGAAAAGCTCACTTTTCTATCTAAAGCCTGCAGTCATAACAGTGTCTCCACTAGCTGGAGAAAAGGGAAAGAAATTGTGTATGTTTGAATGGTTGTATATATGTGGCTGCAGAAGTGTGGGTGCTAGACAGAGAGAAAAAATAGTATAGGTGTGTATATAAGAGACGGAGGACAAGAGGAAAACAGATCAGAGCAAGAACTGAGTGCATGTCATTCAATTCAGTGTGTATGCTAGGCTTGGAAGTAGTTTTTTCTTTGCTCTTATAGCCGATCAGACACAGCTTGGGTCTGTAAAGCGAATAATTTTCACCTGTCAAATGCTTATCAAAAAATATATGTAAGTCTACAGCAGGGGTCTTTACCAGGGGGTCTGTGGTATAAACATTGTAATAAAAAAGAAATTGTAATAAAAAGAAAAACTGTGGGGGAAAAAATACTTTATTAATTACCTAAAGTTTAGAATCTGAATTAAAGCTTCTAAATTTTCATTGTCCCTCCCATGTTAGATACTATAAAGTAAAATGTAATTGAATACAACTACAGTATATGACTCTATGTAAAAACATTAATATTTTACTATTTGCATAATATAGGTCAGACTTCCATTTATATAATATGTTAAAGGCTCTGTCTCTATATGCACCAAGGGATCGTTGACCTGAAAGGTTAAAGACCTCTGATCTACAAAAACAGCATTCCATTGGCATAACTGATAAACATCTTAATCTTTAAACACACGTGGTTAATGCAGTCAGCCTGATTCTGTTAGTAAACACAGTCTGTCAAAGACAACGTATGACACCCAATACCAAAAAAAACGTAACTTCATCCATCACCAAGATTCTTTTGTGATCATCAGTCCCTATAAACAGGGCGATTTATCAGATACAGAATGCTAAGATATACTGCAATGCAAACACAGAATGAAAGCTCCAGTTTAATTCAGCTGATAGCAGCAACAGCAGATAGAGAGAGAAAAGTGGGTGGTTTATAACCGATGACATGACATACGGTGGCGTTTCGCTGGAGACATTAATCAAGGGGAGCTAATTCAAGACTTGCTCTGACTGTTCAGTAAACTGGCTCACATATGCTCACATTTTTTCTGATCATTTTTTGCAGCATGATTGTTGTAACTGGCCGATATCCAAAGGTCATCATCACACACACTGCACTTGCTTAATGTCGAAAGGACAGTATGTACAGTAACCAAAACAAACCATTTCCTACACAGAATGTTGAAAGGTCAGTTTGACCTTCCGGTACTGTGTACAAACTTGTGTTGATTATTATAAGACAAACGGATTGGCTAGGAAGCTTTTCCTCTTCAAATCGATCTCAAATCAGTCATACTAAACTAAAACGGTAGATTATTAGGAAGATTTGAGAATCTCTGCAGCTCTGCTAAGACAAATGTTGTCATTACAGCCCTGCACTGCATTCAAGTTGTTGTTTAGGTCCCCCAATACCCAATTTACTTTACAGAAAGTAAGTGAATTAATCTTTTACAAACTACCTGCATAGATATCTGCAGTCATTTTCTTTTAAGTTGAAAAGTCGTGCTATTGGAATGGCACAACAAAACAAAAATATCTTATATCACCAAATTGATCATTATTTGATCTGAGGGTTGTGAATGACACATTTACGGCTCATGCATTGGGTTAAACTTGACTTGCAGTCTAGCACAAACAGACTTGCTTCATCCATGTGTTTTGTAAGGACAAGCAAACTGGCTCAGGTGACCTTCATTCTTGGGACAGCAGTCTTGTTTTCCCATAGGATGTGCTACTAAGGAACTGATGAGTAGGTTTGATTTCACTGATTTCCTAGTATTGTATTGCACAGGAGTGGTCCAAGTCTTAATTGCTATGCTTTCTGTGAACTCTTTGTTACTGTCTACCAAATAACAGAGCCATTTGTTGATTATGAATAACAATAGTGTATAGTGCTAAGTAATTGCTTCTTAATTACAGAATAGAAGCATTGTTGCAAAAGTGTACAGTGTAAATGCAGTCGTACATGTGATTTCAAACTGCTTCAGAAAATATACATAAACTGGGTCTCAAAGAATAAGATTTTGAAAAGATTGTTTAAAATAGACATTCCCATAACACAATCTTTACTGCCATCTCGATACAAATTTGTACTAAATGTTCTAATCTCTTGGCAGCCTCTAATGGGAGTCTCCGGTGAGGAAAATCCACAATGGCATGTTCACATTCCACTAAAATAACTTTTCATTGAGCTGTCACTTTGACTCTGTGGCTGCTATGGGGTGCACAGGATTTCCATAGCAAGGCTCGCTGGTCATGTGGAGGACATGACTAGACTAATTATTAAACAAATGATTGTGCTTTTGGTCCTTGTGAACAAACTACTGAATTATATATTCAGATCAGCTTTAAAATTAAACATAGATTTACATCAAACTTTATGTCTCAGGAAGTCTAACTAATACGAATTTAGTTACCTTATCTTTAAATCAGACTCCTGAGAACTTGCAGGGAGATGGATGTTTATATCAAACGCTCCAGTAGTCTCCACTAACAAAGAGAGTAAGAGATTTAAAAACCTCTGCAGCTCAATTAACATTTACAAACTTTATCTCAAAGCTCCATCCATCTGTCAGAGAATTAACAGCTTAGCTATCTTAACAACTCAGGTTCCCGTACATACACCCACAGAGCTGTAAAAATGTCTGTGAGTAAACAATCTGTTGATTAATTGTTGCTTGGCACTTTCAGGCACTTTCGTTTAAGGAAGTTTTGGCTGCTTCTAATTTTGGTAAGTGATTATTCCAGGCTGCTAATCTTACTATTTCTAGCTTCCTATCTTAGTATAATCTGTATGGCAAGTGCAATAGCGTAGTTTGCGGACTTGCATGTACATGGCACAATTTTAAAGTGCGTGTAACAATAAATATTGCTATTCATATTTTTTGTATGTTTGGAAAATTGTAGAGTATGTCATGCTTCAGGCGATAATTCAGCACAAACATGGATTTCATATTATAATACCTACCATCCAATAATTTAGAAGAACCAATCTCTCCTTGACTCTATTGATTTTGCAGTGCTAACTCCCTGCAAGGCAATTAGCCAAGCAATTAAATTATGTAGTAACATTAAAGTAGTAGGTGCTCTAGGCTATACAAATCTTGCCTGATTCAATGGCGTGGACTGTTTCCAAATGCAACATTTTAAATATTTCTTTAAAAAAGTGAGTTTCTAAAATATCAACATTGGCAAAATGGAGTAAAATGTAGTTATTCACCAACAGCCAGCCTAAATAGACAAGATAAGTTAAGATTTTAAAATAAATCTTTTTTTATTACACCTTAAAGTGCCTTATGATCAAAGGTGTTTACCATCATAAGCTGCAACCATCCCCGTAATGTTATTAATAAACGTTATTATACAATCTTATGTTGAAAACTGAGAATTTTATCAATTAGTCCTTAAGTTGGCGCCACACTACCACAGACAGAGTTTTCCTTTCACTGCTGTAAGAACAACAAATCTGTTCGCTGATACAAAACTGGCCATACCGCGCCAAATAGCCACCTGTTTAACAGCTGAACAGAAGTCAGGCTGAAGTCAAAAATCAGGTCAAAGCGTCGTTCATGCAGCCCATTTCATCTCTGTCTTAACCAATGATTCATAAATCCACATCCACATCCTGAAAGCGAAACTTCGAAGGTGTTTAGAGGCTGCTTGGCATCCCTTTACAATGGATTCGTTATGCATTTCCGGATTGGTGGTTTTACACCTACCGTATACCGGTGCCAAAGCACTTACGGCGAACCGCTTTTCCATTAGATTGTGTTTGGGTTAAAATGCCATACACGCCGCTTAAATAGCTGTTGAGAAGTGCGTTAATAAACGTTAAGCCAATGCAATGGACATCCATTAAACGCAAAATCTTCATACAACTAAAACGCGCTCAAATTCTTTAAAAGTATTAGTAACAACACAGTTCTGCACTACATCCCGCCTGACTCATGCACACCGGTGCAGCAGCTCCGATGCGGCGGCACTCCGTGCCTCTCGATGCCCTAACTCGGCACGTAACGCGGGGCACTATATCAGTTGCAACTTACGGGATGATGGAGAAGCCGCCTGAGAGATGCTGATGTGGCTAAAAATCCACAGCAAGAGCTTCAATCCACTTCCGACGGGTGGATGCATGATCGAGTATATAAGCTGCTGAGATATAAGCTTTTGACAAGGACTTTTCCTCCTCTTGCCAGAGCCGGCGAGCGACGCGCTGTCCGGGAGAGCCGTTCCAGCCTCTGAATGAGGGAGACGCCGCGCACACCAGCGCTTGTCGGGCGGTACTCAGCGTTGAAATATTTCAGCGCAACAATCGGCTTTTGAAACAACAAAACACTTCGGAGGAGGACTTCAGCGCAGTGTTTCAAGCCATTTCGTTACGTAAAGCGATGCGAGTCGCGCCGTGTGTGCCACCATCTGATGCTTGTTTCGCTGAAGTTACTACACACAGCGCTGCTTGTCCCGGAGACTTGGCCATATAAATACTAACCCCCCTCTCCATCGCGTTGGTACAGTCCACGAAACAGTGGAGCAACCCTCACGGGACAGGGGCCCATTGCTTTGAGCGCCTTCTTATGGGCAGCAGAGAACAGATAACAGGTTGAATGAGAGCCTCAGTACATTTAAAACTAATAATCGTGGAGATTTTGGCCATGGAGATCACTGAAATAATAAGGGTGGTCATAGCAGATATTTTAGTATTTACTATTAAAATGATTCAAGAAATAAATATTCAGTTTAGCTGATGGAATACACTAGGTTGTTTAATTGCAGGTTCTCACCCCAGTCCCAAATTATCTCATAATATGACAATATACCTAAATAATGTGTGGAAAAAGTTCTTTGTTCCTGGGTTATAATGGAGAGTTTAAGGCTTGTAAAAAGTGATTTGTACAAGTGAAAAAGTGAAAAAAACTTGCCCCGGTCCTCCCTATATACAGTATTGTACAGGAGTCCAAAATAAATTAGTGTAATCATGGTTTTGTCATGTAATTTCCTCCTAAGAACATCGCAACGTAGGCATTGTCATAACTAGAACAAAGTTTAGTGTTCTGACTGTCAGAACTCACTTGTGTGTGCTCACATTTGCTTTGTGATATTTACCCACCTGTTTAAGAGGTAAACTTTCATTCTGCAGAGTATGGAGAAACACCATCTGTGCAAAGCGAGAGAGGGACATCGAGCACTTCTACTTTTTTCCAGGTTCTCATCTATCGAAAACAGAAGCAGTGAAAAACAACACGTCTCATTCTGTGATTTCCCTCTGTCGCTGAGCAGGTGTTTCCCCTAATAACTTCAGGATGAAGATAAACATTTGCTTTGCACAGCATAAACAAGCAAAGTAAAGCAAGCAAACCTAAGTCATGCAGAAATTACACAACATGGTTTGTAATAAAGCTTTCTGTACTATCAAAAGTATTATTACATATCCAGGAAAGATTAATATAATGCTAGACAGATTAGAGATATAATAAAAAATACTGTATTGTTGGGTGAAGTCAGAAAAGAAGTCAAAAACAACACTGTATTCTTTCTATGTAGCACAAGCAGTGACTTCAGCAATATGATTTATCTTGTTTTTCACAACTTGCAGATATATTACACTAGAATTATGCATATAAAAATCACTAATGTATCTGTTGGGAAAGACTTGGAGACTCACACAGATGAAAGAACATGCCAGAACACCCCAGTTAATGCTTGTTAGATCAAGGATTACAACATGAATCCAATCATGCCAAACTGATATTAATATCATTAGCAACTAATTTTTAGGCCATATCTAATGTATAGACTAAATCCAAAGCTACAAGGTATATTTAATAGACTAGGCTCTTCTGATCTCCATTTATAACTTATTTGGATTTCTCTACTTAGCCAAGTTAGCAAAGCTATCATCCTTAATGAATATTCCAATTGAAATCTTGCATTACTTCTGTTTCATTTATAATAAAATACTTCACACTTTAAAATCCTGCTGTTCGTTATATTCAAATGAGGGGCCACTCAAATAAATCAGGAGTTGAGATAAAATCAGATTTCAAGGGTAGAAAGCTAAAGTCATTGAATTATACATCTTGAATAGACTGACTCTTTGTGACCTAAGTGCTGCACAAACGTTTCAGAAAAATGGAACTACCTGAAATGCAGCAGTGAGAGTATTCATTTGCCAGGCTTAGAGAATAATTGGTTCATGGAATATTGCATAAGCATAATTAACCAAGGAGACCAGGGGAAGAAGACATGTTAACTGAAGGCATCATAATACCTCATCTCAGAGCTCAGTAGTCCTTTAGCAAATTTATTATGACTTTAAGACCATTAGAACTTCAGAATAGACTTAACATTATAAAATCAACATTGATCTAAGCTAATGGTCTACAGTTCTTGGGATCCCATGGTGCACAGCTATTGTTTACACAATTTTCACTATAATTGAAAATACAGTAACAGGCAATAATATGTGATGGTAAATTGGACTTTCACTGCTTCATGTTCCACTGAAAATCAGACCTCAATTGATTTGAATGACATCAGGATCCTGTGAGGTTATGGACATCCCTCCCTTTGATATCAGGTCAAGATTCTCACCTCCACTCCTCATAGTCTCATACATTTGAAGGCCATCACAGTTGACATGAAAGCTCTTCTTTCTCAAGCCTTGACTTCTTAAACATTTTTCTCTTCTTCAAAGAGATCAGACCTTAGCTGTCAAGTCCAAGTTAAACTTTTGTGACTTTGAAGTATTTTATATTTTGAGTATTTTTACACACCTGAAAAAAGTTGTTAGCCTTATTGTGGTAGTTATGATGTTGAATCAGAGTTAGTGAAGAAAACAATTACAAACATTTACTATGTTTCCATACAAGTTGCTAATCTAATTAAGAAAGAGAAAACAGGTATGTTTAATTTGAAGAGGTGCTGCACAGCAGTATAAAAAGGCAAACTATATTTTAATATTTGCATTCTTCAATTATTAAGATATTTTTTGCTGCAGTAAGTAACTTTTGACTCTCTACCAACATCTTGCAGGTTACTTTACATACTTTTCATTATGTATGAAGTCACATGAAGCCAAACTGACATTTCCTGCAAAATCATACCCGAAAGCTAAAATGATAAATAATTATTATAAACTTACTGCAGCGAATAAGGGTAACATAAGATTATGTTGAACTCTAATATGTACTTACTCAGTACTCAGTTACTCAGTTTTTGTCCATTTGTAACCCAAAAAAAAGTTACAGACTGCAGTTTTCATGTTTACTTTTTAAAGTTACTTTACTATCTTTAATTCTGTTAATTTAAAAAAAATTCCACATCTACTGGACTGAAAATGTAACCCAACCTCTCAAAAGCTTTATTATAACTATAGATTGTTTTTCGAATGTCTTGCACAGCCAGCTTTAGATTACATGCTGTTTTACATTTCAGTCTCTCAGACACCCTCATTTTGCATTTGTGAGATGCTCAAACAATCTTTGTAGTATAGTTTATCCGAGAGTGCAATAAAACGTGCCTCATTACAGAAAAGCAACCACAAAATCTCAATACGTTACTGTGTGTTACCATATAAATTGAAATATTAAGTCTAAAATGACACAAAAATGTAAAATCAGACAGAGCCAAATTAAATGATCTAGATATGCCTTTTGTATTGTTATTGAATACTTTTTATCATAATTCTGTTCCAGGTCTTTTGCGGTCGCAAAAACGTGATAATGTTTCATTTCCTCTGTCCAACAATCTCTCCAAGAATAGCCATGTTTTATCTCCTGAGCTGCTCTGCTCTTGTTTTGGTGGTTTACATCTTATTACATTGGGTTCAGATGAGAGGGCAAGCATATTTGTCTTTGAAATGAGAGGTTTCAAAGGCATTTGAGTGGAACGGCATTTCCCGAAAAAGCAGCGGCCTGATTGGAGCATTGTGCATGCCAGGCCTCATTCCTGGCCTTTAAATACCACGCTGGTGAGTGCCACGCTTGTTATTTCCACACCTCTGATGCTAGAGAGCTTTTCAAGATTGTTTAACTGGTGCCTTGATACACATGGAAAAACATACAGATATCCAGCTCATTAGTCCACCATCTATGATTGCTCATTCTTTCTTTTGGAAGCCTCTTTAGGGGTCATGCACAAGAACACAGCTTCTATTCATTACCTTCCATTTCATTTATGCGTCACTATTGCCTTGCTTACGATTTTCAAATAGTCAGATTATTGGAAATGTGTCTTCATCCTAAAGACTAGGTAACAACTGGTAAAAGTTGTACTAATGCACAGGAATTGCAAAAATGTGCCTTGCACTGCTGGAAAATCCAGCTGCTAGCTAGTTTCCAACTGGTCCATGAGGTTTTTATATTTATTTTTTTGTCCATTATGTTTTGTTAAACTGTTATTTAATTTCTCTGTATTTTTCAGGCTGTTGTGTTTTTAGTGTCGGGGCTTTAGCTGGCAAAAAAACAACAGGATGAAAGTGATATGAGCAGGGATTTCAATTCATACTACATGAGTGTGGACCAAAAGTCCAACCGTAGTCTCTGTGGGCAAAGCTTAACTGTTGCCTATTGTGGTCCCATGAGCATTGTTTTTTCTTGCTGTCATAGCACTTTTGCTGTTTACAAAGAGCTTTTGTCATTAATCTGGATTAAAGAGGGAAACATGCTCACATTCAGTCATTCTTATGCTCTTGGCACAGTGTGTGTGTGGGTCTTTTATATCTGTGTGTAAGCCTTGGTATTTATTAGAATTTACTTCTCTTGAGATGTGATTCATTTAGAGTCAAAGGACTGGCATTTGGTCTGTGTTCAATAATTTAAATCCCTTCTCAAGCATCTGGTTTTGCTTATTTAATACTAAAAGCCAAAACAGCTATGCATATTTGACCTTTTACTTAAGAAAACACCTCACAGCTCATACCTGATTTTTTTTACTGATGAAACAAACAATAAATTAAGAAATGTATCTGGTTAAATATGCTTACATCAGTTTATAACTGCCAAAGACTGAATAAGTTAGCGCATCTGAGATAACTGTATTGAAAGTGTGAGGTGACCATCCCTCATCCATCAGTTTTTGCTGTGACACAATTACAAAAGATCCACAGAATCTGTGGTGCATCTCTGCTACCCTTCACTCAGCTAAACAGCTAGACACCCACAAATGTATTCATCACTCTTGCAATTAAAGGAACAAGTTTGATTTACTGCACATTCTAAACCAATAAGGGGCAAGGTGTGACTGGTGGGCCGCTCATGTAGGGTCATATATTGATTAGTTTGTATATTGTTCTTGAAAAGGGAGTTGAATTAGCAGTATCTCATAGCTCACATTGCTTTAATATTGATCGTATATCAAATATTGCCTTGGTCACAAATAACTCTCACTCTAGCTGGTCTTGCAAAAGGTACTGACTTAAAATGTAATTTTAGCAGTTTCAGTCGACTGAGCCAACCATGGTGCGTTGTCTCTCAACATAAAGTGCTATCTGTTTCCGGTGACAAAATCTCAGATTGATGCTGAGCTTTGTGACACTCCACTATAAACAAAAACAGAGTAATGTAATATGAATCATATATTGGAAAACAGAACTCAAGTTTGAATCGTATGAGTGGAAAATGAAAAATATCATGATCTATTGACTACAGCAGATTTTTTTATTCTGGACTTTTATTTAAGAATTGCTTGGGCATCATACCTTGTTTTCACTCAATATAAGGGAAAATGCTATTTTTTTTCCATAGAACTACTCTGCACTTATCAAAAACAGGCTTCTGTTTCAGTTTATTGGTAAACACGAATGCACCTGGTTCTGATACATTCATATATTTGGTCATAAATCCAGTGCTAATAAAGTTCTGAGGCTTATGCTACATACACACATTTTTCGCATGTATGGACAGATGGACCATAGGCAGATGTTCCAATATTATTTCATCAGAGAATAAATTTGACTAAACTAAGACAAAAAAGGAAACAGGAAAGTTGAGCCATAGCTATTTTGCCACAGTCTCTTCAAAAGGCTTTTCACACTGTCTCTTTTAAACCCCAAATAAAGACCAGTATTAACCCTGGGTTAAGCAACATTTCACACTTGTAAATTTGAAAGGGGGTTAGGACTGCTTTTAACCCTGATTTATGAAACTTTATGAAGCCTTTATGGTGCTAGCCTGAAATTGTGTTTGCCAAAGACATAAAATGTGAGACAATTGGGTGTGAGATTGTAAAGCTGTGTTGCTTGGCAACAGAAAACCAATCATAACCTGCCTCACTGCTTACCATTTTAAATATTTATACTTTGTACAGTCACAGAAACTTTCATGATTTGGTTGTCACACCTTATAGTATAATTGTGCCGTTTTCAAGTTTAAGTTTAAAACAGACTGCATGCTAGTTGCATCCTGTATTTGTTTAATATTGTTATAGATCATAAATGGACAAATAGTAACACTAACCAAGCATTATAGCATTTGCTATATAAAGGTACAGCGTGAAATTTTAAAACCTAACTTTTCAATGATTATTTCAATGAACAGTGTAAAAAAGAGAACAAGATAACCCAGAATTAAAAGTTAACATTTAGAATTTATACTCCTCAGTACACAGCAGAAATATAATAATGGCAATGCTGAGCAATAACACAGGTACTTTGAGCAGCTCTGCAGGGTACCCCACTTTATCTCTTCCAAGAATTGCTATGTTGATGGGCTATGTATAATTTTCCAGAGGAACAGACAAGCAATATTCTGCGTATCACTCCAATGCTGTGTTTACTCTGTGGTGTCAGGTGAGGCAAGGGCTGTGTTTCTTTTCCTTATATACTGATGGATTGAAAAATGATTAAGCTTCCTCTGTATGTGAAAAATTGAGCTCTACTCACTGTTTAGAAAATGTTCTGTGTGTAATAGAACCACTAAGGCATTAAATACTTCCACCGAGTTATAGGGGGCAAAAAAATCAAAAATCTGCATCATTACCGTCTGGTCTACATGTACGTGAATCTGCATATTCTTGAGGGATTTACTGTCAGTGACTTATCCTTATGATTATGCATAATGTACATAATTTGACCCTATTTAATCTTGTTCATCCTGTTCAAACATATTAAAATGCATTGTTACAGGCATAGATAATGGTATCTCAGGATATTACTCATACAGTAATTGTGTGTGACAGCTTGGTGTGTAAGTATTCCCTCTAATCGGAGTCTGTTTTGATACATCTTTTACATGGGAATCTAACATCCAGAGGAGATCTTACATAGAGATGCTGAAAGACTGATGCACAATGTTCTGTGAGATAATACTCCTAATTTGGGGGCCCATTATTTTTTTTTGAACTCATTACTATAGAAGAATTTTGACTTATTCTTTGACTTTGAAAAAAGACTTTTTTATCAAATGCCCTGCCATAGTTAAACTCATATTCACCATTTTCCTAAATATTCTTGGACTTGGTATTTAAAATATAAAGCACAAAAGTCACAAAATATCTTTTGAATGTTTTAACTAAAAACTGGGATTTGTATTTCTGTTGCACAGTTAGTAGAGCATTGTGTTAGCAACGCCAAGGTCGTGGGTTTGATTTCAATGGAACACATTCACTGACAAAATGTACAACTTGAATGTACTATATGTTGCTTTGGATATAAGCGTCTGCCAAATGCATAAATGTAAATATAAATACAATAGATTCATTAAATTTTAAAAATTGTGTGTCTCTATCAATCATGAAGAAATGTGACAAGCATGTCACCCTAATCTGAATCATATCTTTCTTTTTAAACATTTGACGGTACAGTTGTTTCAACACTATTGTCTGGGATCTGTTGAAAGATGTGATATAAAGAAAGCAGCTGTTGAAAATGAAATACAAAAACTTGGTAACCGTAATACAGTTTTCAATGTGTTTGCCTATTAATATCACAGAGTCTAAGCTCACGCTTGGACCTTCAACACATATTCTGTAATAAAAAGCGCCTGTGTTTTATACACATTGCATCATATGATTGTCTAAAAATAAGGCCACTGATATGAGTTTCACTCAAGCTTGTAGATTTGGGATTTGGTCTCACGGCCCCATAACTATATGAATATCACTTTCGAGGTATGATAGATTCCACAGTTCTGTTTAATATGAAAACTGTACTGATATAAGCCACAACATACATAATTATTCATCAGTTCAAAAGCGGGTTGATTTAGTGAATGCATGCTGTGATAATGAGGACCATTTTAAATCTTGACCAAACAATTGTATAGCCATTAGGGACCCTGATAAAGAGAGCAGGAGACAGCATCATCCAGCACTTACACATTAACTGAGCTTGTGGGAACAATTAAAGCCTATTAAATATACTTCAATGAGTATTGAGCCCAGCATGCTCCAATCATCCTTTACCACAAAAGAGATTTATTTAGAGTGGCTCCATCACCACACTGCTGGCTTTGTTGCTTTTACATCGATCGCCCATCTTACCAATTGTGAAAGGGGCAAACAGTTTACAATATAGAGGATATATATCTAGAAGACTCCATTGGTGCAATCTGAAGATATGTCAGATGTTCCTCTGAGAGGCCATGACCTGTGTGTGGCACTCAATAGTTGTGTCTGAAACATTTTTATCACACCTCTTTTTAAGGCCTATGAAGGGAAATATAAGTGGACAGCAATTATAAAACAAAACAGTTTTAGCAGAAGAGAGCTGATTTCTACACACACTAGATGAGCTTTTTTAGGAAGGTTTATCTTACAGCTTGTGATTCTTTCACTACAGTGGAACGATGTTAAAATTTTAAAAATGCTTTTTACCTTAAAGGGGACAGTTCATCAGTGAAGGAAAACTCTTACACACCATCACGTCCTTCTAAACCTGTAGGCTGTTTTGATTCTGGGGAACAAAGAGAATTTTTCTGAAGAATCTTTAGCTCCAAGGAATAAAAGCCTTAGTAATCATGAAATCAAAATTTACTATTCTTATTGTTATGAAATATTGCAGTGTATATTATAAATAATTTATCATTTTTTACTCCATATGCCCTCGCAATATTTCAAAATCTGAAAACGTACTTCCCCCCCCCAGAACAGCAATCCTTCTCTGATGATGTCAGTCTAACGGCTGTCAGTCTAATTATTTACACGTTGGTCAGTTTATAACACTAAGCAACTGCATGGCTTCAGATGACTTGTAGAAAGAACTGTGTGAAGATTCATCAGAAACATTCCTAATATGTTCCACAGAACAACTAGCCATTTGAAGGTAAACAAATAACTCCATATTATATTTTTGGTAAATACAGTATCTGTTTTAGTTTATTAAACTCCCTAGCGTTACAAAAACCTAAATGAAAACTGGAGTGAGGGAGAGGAGGCATTTAAAATAGGATGGAAGAGAAAACCATTACTAAACGCTCCACGGTAACAAGGCGAGCTGGCCATCACCCAGAGGTCCTCATTATAGGCATCAGTGAGCTGGGTATTTAATAACTGTCTAGTCTAGCAGATCTTCACGATCACAGAGAAGCAAAGGGAAATTTGCTCTATAGTAAGGCTTAGCATATCTGTCAGGAGAAAGTTCTCCAGGGGTTTAGTTTTGATTGTTGTTTCTTCATCCTGGTATCAGTCAAAGCAATAAACAAGAAGGTCCTAATTAGAAACCTTGCACAAGATTAGGTTTGAGAGCCGTGCATATTTGTAATCATTATTGTATTGAATATGTAGAGGAGTGTTTCCCAACTTTTAACAAACATCCTTCTGTTTAACACCTCTCTCACACACTCACACACATAGACTACAGTCACACAAAGTGTACTATGCTAATATTAAATATAGTGTACAATATTATATACAGTACATTAATATTAAAAATAATAACTGAAAAAAATAACACCCGTATATCAAACTGTTTTCAAAACTATGGAACTATGGCAGAAAATGTATAGCAAATCCAGTTATTTAACACACTCACTAGACTGCAATAGATTGATTGGTTATTTGATCAGACCATTAATTTAATATTAAAAAAAACACTGCACATTTAAACATTTGTGCAACCCCATCTTCACCTCGCATACCGCCAGTTTGGAAACCGCTGATCCTGACAAAAGATGTGAAGTATGACGATAACTTACTGCTTCACAATGATTAACAAAATCAGAACTACGATGTCCAAACTAGTCTAAAACCATGCTTGCTATTACCCTTGTAATGGTTTCTGAGTGGAGGGGAGATCAACAGTGCAGAAACTCTGACACTGTGGGATTAACCAATGCTAAAAAGTTTAAAAGAGCGTCACCATTACAAATATGAAAACAGCAGCCATAAGAGAATGAACTTGTGGTTGACAGGGCATACAGAAGCTCTACTGGGATTGGCTGGCAATTCAAATTTGCTGAACTAAAACAGTTCAAAGGCCACATCTAGTAATCTCCACAGGACAGGGCCTGCAGCAGCCTCGCTCTGCCCTTGTTCTGAGGAAACAGCAGCTGTTGTGAAAGGAAGCACCACAGAGTCACATTACACTGGTGCTTTTCCTGTTTGTTGAGAAAGAGGGCAGGATGGATCTGACTGTGTTCATGAAAAATGTAAAGATGGAGGCTGAGCCAGTTTTCTTATCTGAAAAAACATAACATTTGCACTTAAGCAGGTAAAATATGCAGCCGAATACAATGCACAAAACACAATTCTGCCACAATAAAAAAATTAAGTTTGTCTGATAGGAGTTACACACACGCAATAAATTTTAAAAAGCTTCATGAGGGAAAAAAGCACTTTGTAAGATTTTCACTTAAGCAAAATAACCAGAAAATTGGAAGCGTTTGTCTGAGTCTGAGAAACAGCAGTGCTTCTTCTCCCACTGTCTTAGATGCTTGTGGATAAATAACCTCTGTGAGCCTGCTTTATTTTATTTTGCTATTTCATCGATTTTTTAGACCTACTTTTACGCTAACCAACTACAGATAGAAAATGTTTTTGAGGCCATAAAACAGTCCTAAAGCTCTATTAACCTAGGAATTTAAAAAAGGCATAAAAATATATATCTGTCTCCTCTAACTCCCAACAGTCCAATAATTGGATTAAAAGTTGTAGGCAGCACTCCTTCAGAGGATGACTAGCCCATGAGTCTGTTTAATTTAACAGAGAGCGCTGGCCTGCATGTTGCACGCCACTGGAGCGATAAGTTGAGCCGGATCAAAGAAACAACTCTGTTTATGCAGAGGGGATGGGAAATGTTTCTGTCCCAAGATGCAGGGTGACAGCACACTGCTCCTGAGCTCAGCTCTGAGTACATTACCTGAGGATGACAAACAAAGAAGGCATTACAAAAAACACAGTCATCTACCCAGCAGTGAGGGTACATGCAAGTCTGAAAGGCAAAGCAGCTTTTTCATTTTTTAGGACTGTCAATAGAATATTTGTAATAAATCTGTTACATGAGGCTATAGGCTTTAAAAATAACAGTTATTCAGAAGAACACGTTTTATATGTCCGTTTTTTGGGGAACTTCTATACTAAACTTACTACATACTAGCTATGATTCTTCTCTCTTCAAGGTGCCCATTATTTGTTGAAACAGGTCCTTCTTTAATCACTGCTACCTCTACTTTCCTCTCTCTCTCTCTCTCTCTCTCTCTCTCTTATCGTGTCTCTTCTCAATCCCTCTTTTGAAATCAGTTTTGGATAGCACAATGAAACAGTTATGGGAGAAGTTATTTTCTACTCACAAATACATACATTATCAATTAGATATTTGTGCTACACAAATATGTCTAGCTACCCTAAAAAGACAGAATGGTAACCATGGAGACTCTAAATTCCATTCCTATCCATATAAACAAAGATACATGCAGCCACATGCAGAGGGATAGAGAATACTTGACCATTTCAAACTCTGGGCTACACACAATGACACAAGCACATATCAGTGTTAAAAAATGAATGTTTAAAAAGCTCAACATAAACATCCTTTCAACCATTGTATATCCACATCCAGCTATATTTATTTGTACCTCGGGGTAAAAGCAATCCCAGGTGAGCTTGTAATTATATTTCAATATCATCGTTTTTATTCACTTTTCACATGATGAATGATTAAATGGACAAATTGTTTATCTTTATAAATCAGATTATACATGTGGTATATTATTATTCATAATCAGTAAAATTCTAAATTCAATAAGAGGTCATGGCCCAAAAGATTAATAACAATTAACCTTTACCAAATTACACATTTACCAAGATTACACATTAACCAAATGAGCAAGAACAAAAGACTACAAAAGTTTTGTTATGTACCTCTCTTCTGTTTCCCTTTCCTGTTCTAACCTGTGTCTTGTAACCTTCATTATCCCTTGTGTATTTAAGCCCTCTTGTTTTGTGTTTGCGCTTTGTTTTGCATGTTCTTTAGATGATTAAACCACACTATTTCTTGCTTGTTTCATTGTGTGACAAACACAATTCCCATGGTAGTATTTCAAACATTAATATCTGTTTGTGGAAACACTCTGTGTTATGATACTGTGCGGTGTTATGATAACTTGTATATATGTAACTAGTACAGTTTTTATATTACAATTTTGCATCCTGTTGTTGTCTCAGTTCAAACTTTCAATTCCAAAGGTATTCTCAAATCAGTTCTGAATGGCACACAACCCTGTACATAAAACATATCTTACATACATCATTTTTTAGCTGCTGTGGCCCAAATATGAATCCAGGGAGTGATATTTATGTATAAGTTTTAGATGAGATATAAAGGGGGTAATATAGTACACTGATCTGCTCATCATGGAGAGGCTTTGTAAGACTTCTACGAAATGTGATCTGCTTTCACATTTTTGCACACAGCTCCTCCAATACAAAGTTTTAGTCAACAAAAATGTAATCAACCTCCCCAGCTAACAGACAACATTCTCAGAACATTCACTAACATTATCTAGAATTTTTTTAAAAAACGTTCCAATAATGTAATGTAACAATAGTAGAATGTTTATTTAATGTTATGTCATACATCAAAACCGTTATTCATAAGTTGCTAATGGAACGTTTTAAAAAAGTTACAGTATTAAAAAAAAGTTTGAATAATGCACTTATAACCAAGCATTAACACAAATACAAGATCTAAAAAAACTGGATGTTTTAAACATTCCTGGAACTTTTAAAACAACATTTTTACGTTATTGTTACTTAATAAAATGTTAGGGAAATGTTCCTAGAACCTAAAATTGTTAGCTGGGTCAGCACAAAAAAAAACCTCTAGAAACTCCTGTTAACTCTCATAATTCTGTCTCTGTGGCTTGAGTTTGCCATGGAAATGTCAATTTCCATTTAAGTTTAAGATGTTAAATTGTGGGACAGGAAGGATATGTCTGGTTATGTGCAATCGTCCTGGATTCCCCTTTGGTTTTACCTCCTTGGCATCTCACTTTTTGATTTATGTTCACACCAGTGGGGATGTTCTGACTGTGAGGAGTGAGCTGCTTGCCCTCATATCAATAAGGCCAAGATCAATGATAAACCAAAAAAGTTGCTGTACCAAACTGATGTTGAATCTCAAATTGTGAACAAACTAAAAAAAATACCACAGAAGAAAAGGATCCACGGATGAATGAACTGTCTGTGGGTTGCTGTGTGTCTGAACACTGTATATATTTCGTTCTTGATATTTTTATGCAAAAGTGGCCTTCATCTGAAGATACGTTGCAACATTTTGCAACAGACCTTTTCTAAATTATTTTTAGCTAGTCTGACATTGAATATAACTCAAAGGGTGGTGGAAAATTGTCCATGCTGAGAAGAATTGCTTTGATCTTTACGGGCTCCAAATAAACACACACACACACACAAATGTAGAACCTATTTTACAACCACATCCATGGTTGAAAGTCTGGATACCATGTCAGATTATGACAACAGTACCACGTTGTCAAATGTTATGAAAACTGCTGAAATTGAAGCTGAATGGAAGCTGATTAATTTTAGGCCGAAGTCTGACACATAACATCTGCTCAGATTATGTTAAGGCGTGCTGCTTCTTGGAAGGTGACAGGTGGTATTGATTACTCATTTCTAACCTTTCAAAACAGCTAAAATGTGAAGCACTGCTCAATAAATGAGATCCAGCTAAACGATTCCATAAGTCTGTAAAGCTACTCTGGGTCCCTTCTCTGGGAATCTGTCAGTTCCACAGCATTATTGGGACTGTCATAAAATGGTTTATTTATAAACTAATGCATAGTGTGGTCAAAAACTCTGATAACCTTGGATAATCCCACAGCTGTTCCTTTTGTTCCATGCTATAATTTGCACTGAAATGAAAAGCATTATTCTTCAGTCAATATCAAATTTTCTTGTTTCACCAGGTAGAACAGACGAGATCTCCTGCGTGCCATTTCTATTGAGGGTTGCTGGCACCATTTGTCCTATCCAAATGTGTGATTTATTTGTGAGCTTTAACAATGTATTGCAATGATAGTGCAGCACCCTGTATTCTAGACTGACAGCAGGTCCTTAATTTTGATGCACCTCAGGATGTGCAGGCAATTTTTTTCTATGCTGTTTTTGCACAGGGTACTATACACCAAAATTCTAGAATGTAAGCATATCACAAGAGCAAGCAAATGAGCCTGAGGCAAATATGATAGAACATCTGTTTCAAAACAGTGTGATTTATATCACTGACCTTCACATGTAGTTTTACTCACATAAATTTAACGGTGTATCAAATATAATGTAGGGATAAACTTAATCATTCTCAACTTTTGCTGTAGAGCAAAAAGTGCAAAGTACAGCAAAGAACTAAGTTTTTGATATGGTAAAGCCATCAGAGTCTATGTGTTAGAGTGATGTTACCAAGGATGTTTTTTAAGCACCCTGTGATTTTTTTAATGTAAAATCACTGACATTTATGTGGCTTACCGCTAATATAAACTGCAACACCAATATCAAAACATACTACATTATCATTCCATCTTAATTCATTAAGTTCAAGTCTGCAGCCTCAATTTAAATCCAAGAACTGAGTTTTTAAAGAACTGGCACAAATTTGATTGTAAATGACGTACAACCCTGTTATTCAATCTTGTATTCTTTTCATTTCCTCTGAACATTCTTAATCATCCAACAAGAATGTAATTTCATTAACTACAGAGGGCCAAAACATATCCGGATACAATCAGCAGGGCTAAAAATAAGTACCAGAGAATACCACTAAAAGCATTACGGAATTAGGGAAAGGAATTGTGGGAAATTAGCTATGGGCAAAAAAGAAACCATTAGAAAACACAATTCATTGTTTCATGTTCCCATAGCCTCACCCAGATGGGCAACATATGAAACCAAACAGGACCAAGATCCATTCATAAAAGCAAAATGTATGTTTTTACAGCACATACAATAGTTTGATCAACATTTGACAGCCATCCACTGACCCTCTCCACAGCAGCTCAGCTCAGCCTGAGGAGGTAAGAGGGGTGCTTTTAGAGGGAAAACATAGTAGGTAGGCTTTCTCCGTAGCTTGCTCGGTTCATGTTATGAATTATTGAGAAAGAAAAATATGTGTTGGCTGAATGGAATGGGAGATGTGTGGCATTAGTATTTTGCCCTATTTTCCCTCTAGCTTGTTACAAGCAATTGTCCGACCAATTCATCATTCTGCCCAAAACATCTCCTGCAGCAAATGCTGACGAGAAATAGAAGCAAGAGGAGTGAAAATGAATCTCCTCCTGAACTTCCTGCCCAAACCTCACATTTCATTTAACAAATGATAGACAAAGCAAAACAAACTTGACTCTGTATTGAGCTCCTGTCCAAGGAGCTCAAATCCCTTCCAAACATGAGTAAAGGCCGCACTCATCATTTTACCTTTATGAATTAGTGTTTGCTCAAACTGCACATAAATCTAGATTTTGTTTTCAAACCTTTATAACTGTCTGGAAAACTAAACTAAGACCTGTCTGAATATGGCAATGGTGTTCAAGGTGTCTAAATAGAAACAGAAACAGATTATTGATGCATGATCTTAACTAAGTTTTAAATTAGCAGGTTTAACTTTGAATCACGTCTGACGTTCGCACCTCGGATCACACCTATTTTAGTTCATACTTTACCAAGTGGCTGTTAGCATCTGTTATGCACTGTTATAGAAAGTCGTTACTTACAGCAGTGAAAGACAATGTGAGTGTGACATACACACATCTATTTTTCAGCTGATGTTTGCTTTTGGAAAGCTGTCACATAACTATCTTGAGCTGACGACATAGATGTCACATGTGGGTCACACGTTTGAAAATGCCAAAACACAACATCTATACTAATTAACATATCCAGACTCACATTCACACTAGACAAAAGTTAATTCGTATAGTTGTGCACCATAGCGTCTTTGAATAAGTCCCTTAACAGATGGTTCACCAGCAAATTTGCAGAATGATTAGTATTTGATGATTTGCCAGTAATTTATCAGTATGTAAAAGATGTGTGAAAGGGGCTTTTGTCTGTCATTTGAAGATGTTTTAATGTTAATCATAAAACATATACAATAGTTTGATCAACAGGTTTGTGAAGCTGAAAATCAAGCTGCAGTCATAGTCTAGCAGATAGAGCAAAGCAGTGGGATTGATCCTACATAGGGCAGCCTTCCTTGTTATTCCACTGCAGGGTGGCCAGTGTCCATTTGAAAGAGGGATGTTCAAAGAAAAAGCATTATAATGAGATTTGTTTAGACCTTCAGGCCATGAGCTATTGGCTGATCAGTTGCAATCAGCAAACACTAATGCATTACTCTTATTTTTCCTTTGATTTGCAGTGAATTTGATCACAGAAGCATTATAAATCTCAGAGACGTAACAGAGGAGCAGTCAGTGTTGTAATCATGCCTTTTTAAGACCTTCTGTTGTATGAAGAGTAAGAATTGAGAAGAGAAACTGAGATTAATGGTCACAATATCTCATTTATATTTATATGACTGTTATTTACAAAGCTTGGGGGGAGGTATTTCCAATAATGCAAGGAAAGTATTGCGGACAAAATCATACTGTGACATCACAGCAATATTTTTGTAAGGAGTGGAAGTGATTGTAGATTTTACCTATAAAATTATTCCACACCATGGCAATCTGACAAAGTACATCTTGCATCGCCACAGTTCTTTGCTTCAGTTGAAAATATTGAACAAATGAGATCCAATTTGATGAACCAAGCTAATGATAGGATTTTGAGATAAGATGCGAACACATTAATCCCAGATGTGAGAAACTAATTAATTAGAAGAGCTAATTAAGGCATATTTTGAAACCTTAACTTGAAATGTTCAACACACGCTTGTACTCCATTATACGGCACGCTTATGCTTAATGCTACTAATATCACAAAGACTGCGACTGTATCCCTGTGTTATTGTGATTTAATCACATGTTGCTATTCTTAATAACACCCTGTGCACCATCCATTTCTGATGAGCTTTCAGATTGCTCCGACAGACTGCTTCACTCACAGGTTTTAAGCCAAATGTCATTTCACTCTGCCACAGTTTGCTGGTAAACCTACTTATTAAATCAAAAGAGAGAGAGGCATCTCATTTCTAAGAGCTAGCTGTGGTATTCAAATGTTATTCTTTATGAAGAATTCATCCTTATGTTAATTTATGTAAGCACTGATAATGGTTAACCCTAAATGAGAGAAAGTTCTACATTAAACAACATCAGGTTAAACACGCTTGTTGTTTTGGGTAGTTGCCTGAGTGTTAGCAGTTTACCATGGGAATACTAGTGGCAGCCCAGGGTCGTGTAGCTTTGTCGACATGTGGGGGTAATTATACGGGAAGTCATTCAGCGTTGTGACAGACCCATAATGACTGAGTCAGACAACTCTTAGTGGAACTGCAGACAGACTGATTGGCTTTTTCCTCTCCATCAGGGCCCAGTTAGGAAAGACCTGCCAAATAACCAAACACAGTTGTCTTGGGATGGGCTCTGTGTCAGGGTCTTAACTTTAAGATCTAAAATCCAGGATTTAACACATACGTACAACACAAAAGGAAGACATTATAGCGAAAGATTGGTCAAGGTATGGCAATAAAAATGTGTAAGTCATTTTTATCTGATTGGTGGCTTGTTTCGGATCACCCAAAGACCCAGATAAGCATTTATGACATAAAAGTTAAAAAATATCCTAAACATTCAACAAGCGTAAGTTTAACATTCAGTTGTATTCCAACTTCATCACAAAATGAGAAAAATGCACCCTGTTGTGGTTTTGGAGAATTTAACATGGTAATTCATCATGTTCGGCAAAATACAATATGAAAAATGTAACGTGCTCCACTTTGTGAGTCACTGGAGTTCTGAAGATAAAAAGTAATTTCAGTGTACACATTCCTTTGCCTCTTGGATATAGTCAAATACTACTAAATATGCCTGAACGTAAGAAACAGATTCTGTTTACAAATGTTTTATTATATATCTTTATCATGAATTCTCTATGAGCATCCATTCATAATGTTGTTTACTTTGCTCCAATGAAATTATCATACTTACATATTTACAATATATTAAAGTATTTCCAGAACTTTAGAGTGTTTATGCAGATTATTCACAGAAAAACAAGACTGAAAAAATTATAGAGATAAAGGCAGAAAGATTTGAAGTTTTGAATATATAAAATATTACAGTGACACAATAATCTAAAATGTTAGGTTTAGAATTTAGAAATGTAGAATGTAGAAAGACATTTAGAGCATTAGATTTTCTTTCTTAACAACACAACCAGCTGTTTTAGCCACTGTTACTTTAGTAAATCATATTGAGCTCTTATCCTTCTTGTGTTTTGTATTATCCCAGATAAAAATTTTAGGTTGTAAGAATGTTTCCAACGTTTCCATTAAGTAACAAAAACTTTTAAAATGTTCCACTAACAACTTAAGAACAACACTTTTTATATATGATACATAACATTAAAAAAAGTTCTACTAATGTTACTTTAGGAATGATTTTTAATACTTTGAGAGAACTTTTAGAGAAGGTTAGACAATGTTCTAAGAATGTTCCCTGTCAGTTTTCCGTGTCATACTGAGCCAAGCATATGCAGTTTAACTGGACCTGCCAGCACAGATTCTGTGGCTGAGTGAGCACAGGACCTGCTACTAGTCAAAAGGATTTTTATTGTGTATCTTTAAAGCTTGTTACACTGAATGTCATTTAGCTTACATTAGCTTACAAACCTTCCTTTGACACTATGAGTGAAAAAGTCATGGAGTAGTGCTCAAAGTGATTCAGAATCTGCCATAACAGCATTTACAGAAGTTTTGTATTGGTTGAATGCCTGAGACCTTTGATGGAATGAAAACAAGAACCTTGTATTTTTGTGGAGAAAGAGCTCATATATTGAGCCTTCAATATATGTAGTGTTTTGACAAATATATATTTAAGATCAGGACAAAGTACAATTCTGCAACAGTGCCCTTTTTTAGACAAAAATACAAGGTTCTTTCCTGTTTGTGTTTTATCAAATGTCTCATTTAAGCAATATTAAACTACTGTAAATGCTGTTCTAACAAACTGTGAATCAATCTCAAGAGAGTGCAGGCTATTTAGTGTGTTATTTACACAGTATCAAATGTAGTCTAAACATGAATCAGTAATAATTGCCCATTTATTTTTTAAATTTCTTTTGGCAGATGTAATATTTTAAGTCTAATAAAATATATGATGGGGTAAACAAGACAAGGCATAGACACTGATGTAGACTAACCTCAGAAATTTTAAATGTGATGGGATCTATGATGAATGGAAATAGGTGTCTGTTTTGTCCTGTCATAATTGCTAATAACTGGGAAAGAATGCAGAGGAAATTAAAAGTGAGGTGTATGAGAACATTTCAATATGTTTTTAAGTTCGTGTTCAGTTGCTGCATAAGCTCAAGTATATTTGATTGCCGTCTGAACAACCGTCTCATCACCTGTGCTAACACTGTCCAGTGACCCCCATTGCTCTTTGTCAAAATGAAAATTAGAGAATATTTTTCTACAACTTAATGAGGCTTCATGTATTATGTATAATTTTTGAAGAATACGCTTCAATTTTTTCCCTCTATATATACATATTGTTCTTTTCTAATGGAAAAGGTCATGAATGGCCTCTCATTTCTCTGCCAGACCAAGGGATCCATGCAGGATGGCCTGATTCCTGAGGTAATTGTCCAACATCCAAATGCTAATTTCATTTCTTTAATGTGCAAAGGAGTCTGAGAACTAAACAAAGAGCCTTTCAGTTAATCCAAGATCATTTAAAAACTAAATGAAATAAAAATGGACCCTAGTTTTTTATACATGTCCCTGGTCTCAATGTGCACTTTGTCAGTAGACATTATTGGAAAGAAAATTTTCATAATCATCAACATAATAACTAACTATCTTGGCATTGGTTACATCAGTTATTCTGCTGATGTAACCAAGGCTTTTAGGGCGGGGAAAACATTGACCAATTATATCCTGCTGTATAAAAGGAAGTGTTTTGACTGCTTATATGCACATTACAATAGCTAAATGCATTGCAAATGAAATGTGATTTTATGTTTCCTTTTGAGGCCATGCTGTAGGGGGAAAGAGTGTGGATACTGTGTCTATATTTTTGTACCATAACTGTTTATTATGATGATTTGAGGGGTTTTATCATTTCCTCTGGACCCTGTTTGTCTGCCTATATGTGACCCTGTTTGTGAAATCCGGGCTAATGTTTCATAATCTAATTATGAAATTAGAAGCAAGATTTTAATCTTTGACATGGCCTTGCTCAGCCAACATAAAAGATATCAAGGTTATTTTTCACTGAATTTTCTTTACATTATTTAGAATTATTGTATGTAGAAAACAGTAAATCAGAAAAAAAAGCTTCAGCTGGGTTCTCACAGTCAAGATCACATGTCCCCACAGAAGCAGCACAGTGTACAGTGTGGCTCATCACAATCTTCATAAAAGCTGTTTGAACTTATGTTATTACAGTATGAAACAGTCTTTTCTGAGACATTAAATGATATTTGCTACAAAAATGGAAAGAATTTAAATTACTGTAACGATAATTACAAATTTACCATAAAATACAATACTGAAACAATTTTCAGCTCTACTTACTGCAGCAGCGAATGATCTGAGACTTCAGTGCGTCATCTCCATACGCTTTCATTCTCTTCAGATACAGTCTGTGTGTGTTCTCATTCAGTAATATCAGTTACACACAGGCACGATTCATTAAAAAGTGCCTGATGCAGAATCTCTACAGCAGCTGAAGACACACCAATAAATTTTATTGACCTGCTGAGAGCTTTCACTTGTAAAAGTTACTGTGCAAAGTGCTCAAACTTTCTAAAAGTTTCAAGTTATGAGTATGAATGTTTATGAGTTCATATTTTTATTGTAAAAGATTTGCTAAATATGAAAAAGATGATATTGCTTTTTAAACTCCTAAGCCTTAATATTAAAAATCAGCTTTATATTTTATGAATCATATTAGTTTAATGTTTTGGACTGCATGAGTCAGCTGGTTAGACTTAATGGCTAAATTATTTAATATAAATCGAAACGTAGGAAGTCCAGATTTTACCATATGAAGCAATTTTTTATTTTTAGCATTACACAATTCAGATGTTCTCTCACAAGGTTCTATTTATCCTATACTTGATCATTTTAATATATTTACTAGTTAAAAGCTTTTCTTCAGTAGTTTGTATTTTATTAAGGTATATAGAAGGGTATATAAGGTATATTTTATTAAGGGTACATCTGCATGGCTTTGTGTAGAGTTGGTTTATAACTGGAGTAGCTTGCTCAGACAGCAATGTTGTTCTTATGTCTCCAAAGAAAGAAATAGCCTCATAAGTGAAATTATAATTTTTTTCTAAAACGTGCAGCTCACATTTTCTATGTACACCAAAAAAACAGAAGGAGAAAAAAGAATGACAGCCGCATCTCTCTCTGCACTTTAAATTTACTTTGCCACAATGTTCTTCATCTTAGCAGCATTTTTCCTTGTACATTTGATTTACTCTCATGAATATTCTCTCTCGTTTTGCATTGCTATAAAAATTTAATATTGTTTGCCTGTCATAACTTTAATCTCAAAACAGATTCAGAAGGCAGAGGTTAAAAGAGCCTGAAGCGTTGCTATGAATACATTAATCAAAGAACTGCTGTCAAGATTTAGTTTATATATGTGACTGATATACTCAGTCATTCATCGTTTATTATTGAATTATTTATGGCTGTTAGATAGGTATTATAAAACAAACAATTCAGTCTGCATCCAAAAGAACTTTAATCTGATTTAATCCAGTTTAATCCTGTATCATCAATATTTCACTTGGACAAAACTGCAATCACATTTGACAGACCTGGCAATACATGCAATACATTTAAGAGCCAGATAAAACAATATTTTCTGACTATGGGATAAATACACTGACAGAACTTCAAATTAAATTTTAACTGATTATTGAAAGCTTTTAATAAAATATTAAAGGGTAAACATTGAGATAAGGGATTGTTTTAATTTCTTTGCAGTTCTAAGCCCAATCTACATTTAATTGGCCTATACAGTAAACGACTTTAACTAAGGTTTTTTACTATCCCAGCTAACAGTGAATGTTCTCAGAATGATGGGTAATGTTCTTTAAATGTTCTCTCCAAGTTGTCTCAGGGTCATCAAAAACGTTCTTGTAGTAGCATTATTAGAACACTTTTTTAACATTATACATATATAAACATTTTAAAATTGTTTGTGGAAATTTTTTAAACATTTTATAGTAATGAAAATTATTTGAATTTCCTATAAACAATAATGTTAATACAACCTAATTTAAAATAGGATGTTTTGAACTTTCCAAGAACACTCAAAATATGTTCTTACAACCTAAATTGTTAGCTAGGATGTGTGAAGTGCAGCCATTGGCATTGTTCTTGCTGTGTGTTGTGTTCACCTGTCCATGGCTTAGGGTCACTTCAATGACAAGCCCCTCAATGTCTTTGAACTCTTCTGTCATAATTTATTTTTGAGACCCAAACCAAATGCAAACTTTGCAGGGTTTTTACTGTCAGTAGTAAATTTTCAAAAGCAAAAGAATAAGAACTGATTGTAACTACAAATCAATGTGGAAAAAAGTGTGCACAAATTATAGCAACTGCTGAGCATTGCAACACCCCAAAAATTGCTTTTTGCTTCTTGGCCGATAAACTTGAGCTAATGCAACACAATTCATGAACATTTAGTCACAACTTAATTCCAATGCATGCAACCAACTTAAATATACAAAATGGAAGTTTTACTAATGCATATGCATGGCTACATAAATAAAACGTGTTGGCCATTTCTGGCTGTAAGGAAATGTAGACAGACACAGACAAATTGCAAGTTTCTTAATATAGCACTCACTTTAAATAAAATGTGGTTATTTTCTGTTTTATATTCATTGAATGTTGTTTTCAGTCAATGAACCTGCACAAATTGTAAGAAATGTCAAAGGTTCTTGCTTTAGTTCTAATATTAGTCTATTATCTGATGTTAATAGACTAAAACTCTTGTATTGCACATTGTGTCATGCTTTCATCTTCACTGTAATTGTCTTTATCTGGAGGTACAAATGGCAAATTAAGACCAGGTGTTAAAGATACAGATAAGTTACAGATTTGATCGCAGTTTAAACATGTGGTACAGTACATGTATGACACTGAAGACCCCAACATACAGAAATGGCCATATTACCTCCCAGTGACTAATAAAGTAGATCAAATGTCTACTATATACTTGATTGTTAGCAATAATCCACAGTTTAGTCTCTGGAAAAATACATGCTAACATTAAATCACTTTATTTGCTATATCACTGTAATTTACTTGCTACGGCATCACTGTATCGCTATCTAATTTTTTTATTAAAACTATTGATCTGAACATTTTATCAGCAATTCAGTTGTATTTTTAGAATGTAAAAGTATGACACAACTCTCATATATTATTCATACCTTTAGTATACCACATTGTATTTGTCAAAGAAATGCTCATGGTCTCTAGAAGATGGTGTTATGTCAAGGCCATACAAATAGCTGTACGTTTAGCCCCATATACATAAATCATAAATTATCCATCAGCGATACTGCTGCCACTTGGTCTCACCCAGAGAAAACGCCTGTCACAAATACATCGTTCTGTCAGCTGGTGGTAAACAAAAGCGAACTCTAATATGATAAGGGACACCCAGGTTAAATTTTGCAGGGTCACCAAAGCTTTTTCAGTCAGCTATAAAATTACTCTCTGCTGTATGACAGCATGGGCAAGACTGATAAGGCCGATTTCTTGAGACAAGTTTGTTAGAAAAGCACCAGCTTGTATTCACTGAGCTGCATGCCACTTTGTACACATTGATATATCCTGCCTGGCAAGAAATAGATAAACATAAACAGGTTATTGGAATTGCAGAACAATCTTGTTTTTTCCTATGTAACAGTGTCTCCGATACTTGATTGAGAAACCAAAACCTTTAAGTGGATTTTGCTCTATTTCTTGCTATATTAGCATATTGAAAACATGTTCTTCTCTTCTTTTTATCAGATACTTTTATAACTAAGACTAACTTCTAAAAACTGGTTTGGTAAATCCATATGACATTTTTTCATGTTAACATGCTTGTGGGTGGTTGCCAGAGTGTTTCTATACAGTTGCCACAGTGTTCTGCTTTAGCGTGTTGTTATGTGGTTGCCAGGGGGTTGCCATTGGCCAAATCAAAACAGCCTTCAAAACAGTCAAGACTAGGCACTGATATTCTGCTTATTATATGACTCGGGTTCCTTTTCTTATTTAATAGTACACCTCAACAATCAATCATGATTTTTCATTTATGCATGTAGTTCAAGAGGTAGAGAAAGATGTCTGTTCAAATTCCTAACACTACGTAATGTTCATTTAAGTGGCGCTTCCACTACAGAACTTTAAATAATACAACATAACTAGAGTTGTTCAGACAGAGTACAGCTCCCTTCAAAATTATGCTGTGCATTAATTTTTATTTCACTGGTATTTTACCTTGCATAACTCCAGAGGCTGTAACAGTTAATGCTTTAGTATCGACATGACTGTAAATAGTGAAGTTGCACAGTCCACCTCTAGATGTCACTGTGATCAACGTCGCAGTTTATTCTACAGCTGAAGCGCACGTCTTGTTGGGGCTCGTTGACTGTACACAAATCTTCATTGGACTCATGCTGCTCGGATGCGCCCTTCAGAGAGTGAGTACGCAGAGACACGGGCTGTATGTTGAAACCTAGTTAGCTGACTATCTAGACAGCATTTTTGGGCATCATAGGCGTGTCCGATTCCCCCCAAATAATGGTCGATCGTAGCGTTTAAACGTGTATGTAATTCTCTGAAAATGCTGTCTAGGTTGGTTGCTATCATTTGGGACACAACCAGTTACTCGTAAGGTGGCAAATGAAGAGAAGGTTATTATTATTATTTGCGTTTGGTTGTGCTGTTATTTCTTATAACTATAAATGTGATATTATTATGTGACATTTTGACGATTGGTTTTGATTGAATATGTGATGTTTCGTTAAATGTCACTCATGTGATTGTTTTATTTCACACACTGCACCCTTAGAGGTTTATTTAGAGGTCTGTTTTGAGACATAATTGTTAAACACTTTCCGTTCAGATTAAAAGCTAAAGCCGAAATTTGTGTGTTTAAACTACAATTATATTTGACTTCTATTATAGTGCTTTTTTAAATGCATTTATAGTAAACCTCTAACCCTAAATATAAACGTAAGCAATCATTTAAAGCCCAAACCGTTCAGACATCTTTGGTAAATGACAGCCTGAGGTGTGGCTTGGTTTTTAAGGTGAGATGAAAGTGACATAATTTTAATTGTAAATAATGTAATAATTGTAAAAAAATGTAATATTAAAGTTTACAAAAATATCAAATATATATATAAAAATATAAACAATCTAAATGGCTTTAATGAAATCATGAATTGTGATTGGTGTTCTTTCATGCATCTTTTCACATTCTGCATCGTGATTGTTTCCTTATGTAGTCTTATAACTTACAAAACCAGTTAGCTGCCTTTACACACTTACAGCTGACGCCTGCTGAGTGTAACCACAAGGGCAAAGTGGCTCTGTTGCAGCATTTCATTTCTGCAGTTCTAAAGGCTAAAACCTAAACTTGCTTTAGGCTTTAACATTAATCTTAAGCTGCCTTGCAAGAACTTGTACTTCCTTTAGGAAACAGAAATCTAGTTAAGAATCCATTCTATCTCTCAAGATGCACTCGCTTTGTTATTTGCTTTTGGGGGTGTGAGGGCGGTAGTGATGTTTACAAATTGTAATTTGGGCAACCTGAGAATGAAACTGGGCTTTTCTTGAAAGTAAAACAAGAACTGTTGTCAAGCTGAGAATTTCCCCAGTCAAAGTCGGGGAGCTTTGAATTTTCAGACAATAGGACTAATTACAAAAAACAACCAGAGGGAAATAACTACACAACAGGGGGCAAATTAATTACAGACACCATAAAGAAGATAAAAACTTTCACTTTAGTTATTGTCAAGGCAGATTTTTAACAGTAATGAACTCTCAGCTTTTTGAAGCCCATAACAAACCCAAACTCTAGTGTTACAACAGTGCTACTCAACTGGATTGCTTCAGTAGTTTTAAATTTTACATTGATTGGACATCGAATGGCAACCACAAACAGTATCAAACTCGTTTATTGTAGTAAAGTTATTAAAACATCCTTAAAATAGGACATTGTTATTTTATTACTTCTAAAATACAAAATGTATTTTTATTACGATGAATGCATAGGCCCAACACATTAACATAGGCCGAATGGGAAATGCTTTGTAAATGCATAAGCAACAGCTAAAGTGTGATTTACAGTCTTTAGACTTGTGTTTTGTTTCTAAATGTCAATTGAATAATTATAGTTTCATGCTTTCGGCAGCCAGTAATTCACTGCACATTGTCGTCTGCACAGACCATTTGTCCTTGTTGCAAGTGAACCAGTATATATTGTAGTCTGAGTTGCATTTTCCTCTCTTTGCATAGTTTTGTTCACTGTTTTCTGTCAAAGTAAAACACCTGGAGTCTACTAAGTATCATGGATTTGTGGTAAATTACTGTGAAGTTTGATTGCCCATACTTCAACATCAAAACAAAAGATTTGGAAAGTATATATATATATATATATATATATTCAGTTCATTATACATAAGGTCAAGTCCTTGTATTTATGTAGAATTACCAATATGATTTTTTTCTTGCAACTACTTGATACATATAACATTTGCTATGACTTTTAGTTCCCTTTTAAGATTTCCTACAGTTTAAAATGTCACCTATTTCATTCCAAACTCTTCAATCTGGCCTAAAGAACAACATCTGGAACTGAGCTGAATGCATCAAGAATGTAATTACAGTAATTATGGTAATTGCATCTATTTCATACATTAATTACATCTTTGTTTATAATTGCTTATTGTCACACGCGACTTACAGTACACAACAAGTGTTAGGTCAAAGTGTTAAGTGTGACTTGTGTCAGCTGGTATGTGTGCTAGTTTTTGATTTTAGAAGAATTGTTATGCATCTCCCACCATACAACAACAGTTCATAGTGACCAGGGGCTGTCAAGGACCAAAGGAACTTCATAAAAGTATTCCACACAAACCGTGCACAGATTAAATTTGATTTTTGGAAGAGCCAGATTATCAGTGAATAATGAGTTGGCCTCAGAAGACTTGATATATAGCACCATATAGGGCAGTGAATCTCAATGTTTTGACTTTAAGGCCCCCCCACTCAAAATTCGCAATGTATGCAATGTAATTCGAAATTTAATTCACAATGTATATTCTTAATGAGAATGTCATCATTTTGAGGCCCCTCTGAAGTTTTTTGAGACCCCCTAGTTGGCCCCGCCCCCCTGGTTGAGAAACACTGATGTAAAATCATAAGGACTATTTCAATAGTCCTTTAGTGAAGCTTTTTGGTGTTTTTTGTTTCATAGATGAAATAGCACACAAATGTGGAATGACGTGGGGTGAGTAACTAATGACAGAATGATTATTTGGGTGAACGACCCCTTGAAGACTCATGTGCTAGAGAAAAGTGTTACCTCCTTCAGGTGCCGGTGCAATCTGTTTCTGACAGCACTTCACTGGCATCAATAGCATTGTGGGTGGCAGGTTGTATTAGCCCCTTTTAGTTGCTGTGTTGATGCGTTTTGGCAGAGTGTTAGGGATACCTCTGTACCTACATTGATTTGTTACTCTCAGCTGGATTGATCCAGTTAATGACATTTTGCACTGTGCGTTGAGTTTTTATATATTTATTTTGCATAGAGCTGTCAGGAGCTGGCAGGGTGAGATCTGTGTTTCAGGGTGAGATGTGACAATCAATGGCATATTCTGTCCTGTCTGGAAAATCTTGAAGCTTCAGGAGTTATTTAAATTCATTTTTCGTACAGTAAAGTAGTAGGCTGGTACCTCTCAAGGTTTTTATACTTTTGGTTTTACAAAGCTGGCTTGTCTAAATGCAAAGAGTGATAGATGTTATTCAGACATGATAAGGGTATATTGTATTTAAAATGGAAGGATACCCTAACTTTTCACATGCAGGCCAGCCAAAAGTACTTTTGGTTTTGATATTTTTGTGTCAAGAAGAACCAGGGTCCAAAATTAACATTTTGGTCCAATTGAAAGAATTACCGGTTATAAAAATTCTTGAAAAGTGTGTAGGCTTTGGTCAAAGCACTGGTTCAGTTTAGATTAATGAACGGATCAATAAGATCAATAAACACCTGTAACTTAGAACATTTTAATTTCAACTTATTTAATACAATCTTAACCTCAACTGCTAGATCTGCAAAAGTGATCCCAGATAAACATGTGCTATATGTTAAAGATTTGAGGAAAAACTAGTAATATTTTACAAGACTAGAGCAAGGGCACATGAGGTAGGAGGAGGCAGTGCGTTAATATAGACAAGACGAATGAAGGTGAGTGAGCATGTAGACATGTGCATGATTCTTTATATCTATATAAACTTGTAGTATTTTACACTGTTCTTATACCAGTCATAATAATTGAAAGCTGTATATTTAGACTCTACTGTAATCTATTAATCTTCACTTTTGAGAAAATAAGGCTTTTTGTTATTGTATTTGACATTCTGCATAACATGTTTTTATTTGTTGTCTTGTATTTGTTTGCTTGTTTCGTTCTTCAGTTGATGAATTCAGCTGATTGTAACCAGGGCCATGGATGAAGGATTTACTCCATTAGACTGCCTTTTGCCTTCAGGTATGTATTACTTTTAATCTCATTTAAAAGTCTGAATGTATATAGCGTAGCATTTCCTGACCATGTATGCATGCATATATCACAGAATGCTCATGCACTGGTGACCCTTACTTTACTAGGGTTGTAAACTTGTTACTCATAGAGATTTGTTTGTATCTGCACACAGATAAAGCACTTCCTCTAACTTAGGTGTCTTGATCTTAATTTAAGCATGATCTTAAAAACAATACATCTAATTCACACTGTAGAAACATATTAGAGATTGTCAATTAGATGCGGACAGGTTGTGTTGATTCAGGTGTCATTTTTCACTTATCACATCAGTTTTTTCAGGTGAGTTTACAGCAACAAAAGACAAACCTTTGTGAGGAAGATGTTGTTATTCAGTTGCCTAACACTTTATTGTAAACTTTTAAAGATGAGCTCATTTGAGTTAGATGAAATAAGGGCCAATGTCATCTTGATAATTTACAACACTATTTGTCAGATGACAACTTTGCTTAGGAAAGATTCACTCAAGCCGCAGCAGAACTATTAAAGCTAGCCAAATTAACACTGCTTCATTGAATCCTTCACTTGAAAGGTCAGCCAAGGCTGAGTGAGGCTGTTTTGTTTTTAACAGGATGGTAGAGGCAATTTGGCAATGCTGCTAATAACTCTGGTCAAGTTTCCTTACTGCAGACGTGGATAACAGCCTCTGACAAAATAAATAGAAAGAGTACCCCTGTTTTTGAGAATCTGAGGAAAATCTGAAGCCAAATAATAAATGTGTTCTAGGAGAAACGTCTTATTCAAAATAATTTTTATAATAATTTGTCTGGAAGGTTCTGCATAATAAGAATACCAGAAAGAAAGTACACTGTAATGATTGACCATGTATTGTAGCCACGTTTTTAATGTGTCTGAGGCTGCTTGGAAGTCATTTCAATAATGAATGCGTTCTCAAGCATTCTCAAAAACTAACATATCTAGTTTTGTGATACTTTTATCTTTCCTGAAAATTTTCAGCAGCCTGGCTCTGAATAAGGTTTAGTTTTCACCCAGAGGGTGTTTTATATTGCAATTGAAGCTTTCAATGCATGAGGCCAGCCAATAAATTAATGTTGCCATTCTTCAGTAGAGTCTGCCTGTATTATATAGTTTTTCCATCCACAAAGAGGCGATGTGAGTTTCAATCTTGCTGTGCTTAATTTCCATGCCTTTCGCCTATAGTACCATATGCACAAGACAGTTCAAGACAAGGTGAACAAAAATACTGCTCCCGGAGGGCCAGTGTGCTGCAGAGTTCAAATCCAACCCTAATTAAACACACCAGAAGCAGCTATTCAAGGTTTTACCTGGCAGATTAGACACTTCCAGGAAGTTGAAGTTGAAGCTAAACTCAGCAGGACACTGGCCCACCAGTGCCTCTTGTATAGATAGACCTTTTCTAAACCTTATAGACTACTTACATATAGCATCAGTAAAATTCTGACTGAAAGACAGAATGTTAGACATGGCCCAGATATTTGGTCTGGTCCCAATATCTAGGCCAGATATATTTGAACTATTTTTTTATTTATACATATTCTTTGATTCATAAATATTCAATAAATTTGTATTTAATGGAACACTGTTTAGAATAAGAAATTGCATTTCATGTTCTTTTCATTCCAATTTGTAAACTAATTAAGCCAAGCTTGTTTATGCGTTGAATTGCAAATGTGTTGTATCCTAATGAACAGCAAGCCCTAAACTAATTTGGTGTATGATAATTTCTGTGTATTTCAATTGATGATTCCCATGTTCTATCAGAGAAAAATATTTAAATGTGGAAAACGTCCTTGCTGCTCTATAAACAGTGCAGAAGAAGCAGCCGGAAAATCAAAGCACATAAAAAGAGCCTCAACATGGGTGTTGTCAAAAATATAATTTAAAGGAATTCAACAATTCTGGGATTGAATTAAATAACAGATGTTTTACAATTGTTGCAAATACAGATGTTGTTTGTTGGCCAGAGGTGTCTTCATTTTTCTCACCCCACAGCACAGGGTGTTATGATAGCTCTGATTCATTTATACTCCGCTTTCACACCCCGGGACCTCGATATTTTCCCAGTCTGTTCCACAAGATGTGTTCTGTTCGCGCCTCCATCTAGACACTTGTGATTTATTTGGAGGCAGTTTTGACACATACACTGTGTTCTGCACATGTCCCATTTCCTCATCTTGTGATTTTGGTGACTTTCAAATACAGAAACATAACAGAATTGGTGCTTAGACAATTACACATTAAAAACACATACACAAATAAAACACATTAGCCTTTATTATCGCAGTTATTTCTCTTACTGTTTTCATTAGCTGCTTCTGTTAAGACCTGTATCTCACCAGATGAAAATAATATTGGAATGTTTTTCTCCGTTGCCCATAGTAAATGGAATGGCTTTAATCTGAGGCTTTACCATAACCAGAGGATTCACTGTGCGTTTGTTTTCTCATTTATTTTCCCAGGAAAACAGAAGATCTGCTTGGTTATCCTAAATCAGCCATTGGATGAACAGTACTTTCATGTCCTGTGGAGTAAAGGTATTGATTTTGTGATAAATATCAGACATTGGTCTTTAATTTGATGCTGTCACTGGCTGTCTGGCTTGCAAGTGCAGTACAGAATAGTAACTCAGATTGCCATGAAATTTTCTGGGAAAGGTCAGACAGGCCTAATTGATGAAATATGTGGGCACTATACACTATAAAGCCCACATATCCCATAATGCATTAGTCATCATTTCAGTTCACCATTGGATGAGTAATGATCACATAACTCATCTGTTTTCTTTCTGTCATCAGTTCACTATGATGTTCAGCTACCTTTCTTTGTTGATCTTGCCTATCATCAGTTTTTTGTCGTAGTTTGAACTGTAGCTTAGAACATCCCAGTTACACAGACAAATGCTTAGTTGTTACTCAAAGGAGTTTTCACACGTCAGATATTTTGAGGGGTATCAAAGACTTTTCAGCTCTGTGAAATAACCGCTTGTATTTGTTCTTTTAGACAAGCCTTTTCTTTCAAGCGTTTGATGTGGACAACCTTGATTATGCTTTATGCAATTTTATTTCTGCTCGTATCAACCTTTGACAGAGCTTCATGCAGCATAGTTCTGATTCGTTGGCAAGAGTTTATGTCAATATTGCGTAGCTGTTGTTTGCTTCATAAGTTTATCTCAAACACTCCAACACTTGGCCATGTAATTCCTCTCCCATTGCATCAGAGATGCTGTTCATTTTTCATGCAGCTCAGCTCTGGAGGCAAAGCAGGTGGGACCAGAATGTTTTGCTGAGAGCTGAGCGAATTCTTCCAGATGGTGTACCTTGAGGGACCGGAGCCGACGCTCCACCCCTCCTCCAGTGAGCCTCAGAAGTAAAGCCATGTGGGGCAATGGTACCATCAGTACAGCATGATCAAAGACAGCTCATTCGGACTCTGTTTTTATTTGTTCTATGGTCTTTTTGGACTGTTTTCAGAATGCCAGAGTTGGAGAGTCAGAGTTTATAAATCCAGTTGTGTCATTAGTGCTGAATGCAGAGTTCAGTAGTCAGAGTAGCTTTAATTTGATGTGTACATAACAACATTGTGTCAGCAATGGAAGTATATATTTATATATAAAACAGTATTGGAATGTCCATGTAAAGGCACAAATTTCCCACAGACACTTTTATCCAAAAAAAATGGATTTAAGGTATCAATTTTTTATCAGTATTTGTGTTCCTTGGGAATCAAACCCACAACCTTTGTGCTGCTAACACAGTGCTCTACCAGTTGAGCTACAGGGACAATATGTAATTAAGTAAATAAGTGATATTTTTAATGATAGCCAGTCAAGCCATCTTCTTACAGTCTCATTGTCACCTCCTGTAAGATGTTCCTCTTCATTCTCCCCTGCTAGCGGTATTTATTGAAGATACTGCTTCAGATTTCTTGCTTTAAAAAGCTTTCCATGTTGAAGAATTGAAAGAGTCACAGAAACCAGGCGAACTCTAGTACACTATTTCTTTGTTCTGTCCAGAAACCTTTATTGTGGTGTGTGAAATCATTATCTCATATTTTCTGTGAAAGTTGTCTGTTGTAAAAGGGCCTCTTTTATTCTGCAGTCTTTTGAAATCTTTGAAAGCTTCCAGTTTAGGTCAATAATGGAATTGTGGGTTTGTGTCTCACACGTCACAGTCTTTCTCCTATATGTTAAAGGCAGCAACTGATACAGAGATGTTTATTCATTCTGTTAAACTGTAGACATGGGTTAAAAAGTCTACACCCTTCCTGGCCTCTCAACTCGGGATGACGAAACCAACTTGAAAGGCAAATTAACCTTCCATTTTGCTCTTTGGCTACTCGGCTCTCTTTGATTTACAGGGGCCACAAGCCTCTCTTCACCTCCACTGCCATAAGACATTAAATCAGCGACCACAAACTCTGCCTCATCAATATTTGTCCCCCATAAAACACCAGGCGAGTAGCAAAAGTTCATGAAAAAAAGAGGAAGCACCAGTGGTGGATTATGAAGTGTTTATTTACAAGGTTATCTGTCCTGCACCAGGGCTTCAGTTAAAGAGCATTCATGAATGATTTACCCCATCCAGCACCTCTTGCTCGTGTAATGCTGTCTCACCAAAACCTGAGAATGACTTGTTGTTTACTGATGCAGGCCCAGCTAACAGAGAACATTCTCAGAACGTTGGCTAATCATCTCTAAGAGTTCTCCCAAAGTTATCACTAAAGTTCTTGCAGTAACATAAGTAGAACCTTTTAACGTTATATATCATATATATCAAAAACATTATTCTTAAGTTGCTGTGGAATTTTTAAAACATTACAGAGTTGTAAAAAATGTTTGAATAACGTTCTTATAAGCAAGCAGTAACATTAATGCAATGGCTAAAAAACTGGATGTTTTGAACATTCCTAGAACTTGCAAAACAACATTTATAACATTTTTGTTTCTTAATGAAAACATTCGTACAACCTAAAACTGTTAGCTGGGATATTAGTCTACAAGTAGCTTTTAGCTTGGCAAACTACAGATTAAAGCCGTTCAGCTACAGTCAAGCTATAATTTACTAACAAGTACTGTAGAAACTATATGAAAGCTATGTATGAGGGCAATGTCTTTATAAATGGATATTACATGATAATGTTTAATTCATGCAATTTGCAGATGAATCTGATGGTTTTAGGTATACTGTGTCCCATCAGTTACAAGTGACCATCTCAAAACAAAAATAGAAATGAATATATTCTGAAATATTCTGTAATGTATATTATTAGAGGCTTATTGTAGGGAATCAAGGTAAAGCAAGGTTAAAGCAACATGGTTTTGAAAAAGGATTGTTAATGTACTTTTCTAACAAACAATCATATATTTACAAAGGTTTCAATTCATTTTATACATCAACATGTTTTTCTGTACACAGCTAAAAGGCTTTGATGTGAGGTAATTTAATCTTTAACCACCTAACTATTAAAGCATCGGAAACAAATTCCAAAACTTTGGAATGATTACCAGCAAAAGCAAATGTTTGCCGTAAAGGATAAACACATAATCTATAGCTGTGATTGAACCCACAGGTTAGATATTCACAGCACATTTAGAAGAGAAACAGTTTAGGTAAGTGCTTTGAGATCGACAGTCATAGATGTTATATAATTGCTTTTCACCTCTGCATGTGAAGTCTTCAATTTATAGAAGTCTTTGTATTAATACATTCAGCCTGGCTGAAATAATGCCTTATTTGCATTCAGGCAGATGCCTTTAACTCTTGTTCTTAGCTGGTGTTCCCTGCTACATGGAATCATGCCCTGTTTTCTGGTTAGAGATGTAACGTGCTGTTTACTCTGATAGAATCTTTGCAAGAAATTTTTTAACTCAGCTCCCAAAACTGTATTGAAAACGCAAGGTTATCACTTGCTTACAAATGATGATGGTTTTGCCAGACCAGTTTAGCCGTCTGGAAACTAATGAATAACTGGCATGGATGCATTATCACGAGGCATTATTTAAGAAGTGAAAAGCAGGTTTTTCAGTTTACTTGTGTTTTCGTAAGTACATCTTATCTGGATCATTAGCGAGACAAGGCATGAACCTTACACCATTATTTCTGATGAATGGTGTTTTATTTTATTCCTTTACAGTGTCTAGTTAATGCCCTACTGATGTCATTGGACACTCAGTAATGTAAGTCAATCATTTAGCTGTTTGTAGAAGAATAGTCTTTAGACAGCAAAAAAGCACAAATGAAACAAATCACATAACTTGACTTTAAGAATAGTGAAGAATCTAGTCTAGACAAGTGGGAGAGCAGACACCGTGAAAAGAAACCGTGTTAGATATGTTTTTGTACAGTAAGTGGCTTCCAAACCAAGATGACCTCGGAAAGCAGGACTGAATTTTACTGCACGTTTACTAACGTTTTCAAGAGTGACGCTTTCTCCTTCCGAGCTATTGAAGATGGCGTACAGTGAAAGTGAATGTTCTGCTTTCCTCAAACACTCCCACTTCTTGCTTCAGAGGAGAAAACTGAAGCAATTAAACTGTTCCAGTCTGTATCTGTTGACCTTGTGCTTGACACCTTAAGAAAGTTATTTTTAACACTATTTACATTTACAATCATGCATTTGGCAGATGCTTTAATTCAGAGTGCATTCATTGAATGCATTATTTCAGTTCGTACTGTATGTTCAATGGGGTTCGAACCATGACCTTGGCGTTGTTGGCACCATAAACAGTTGAGCTATAGGAACAATACACCCAAGCCAACAGGTGTCCATTAGGATTTCAGCAGTGTCTTGCAAACCCTTTCCATTATTCATTAGGCATATCAAGTTATTCTGTTCCCTTGAGGTTTGGCCATAAACCAACTGTGCTGACAAGATTACATTCCTCTTGACATGATCTTTGTGACAATTCCTCACTCTCATAAGCACAACATCTGAGTGCTTGTCCCAGAAAATCAGTTTTCTTCCATACAGCCATAAAGGGTTCACTCTTTCCTAAGAACGTGTTTGGAAAAACATAAAAGGCATAAAGTCACCTCTGTTTGTTTATGCGGTACGGCTCCGTTTGGGCGGTTTTAAATAATAGGATTTCTGACTTATAACCAACCTACTCCTGATAAATGCAAGAAGAAAAGTCTTCAAAGGAAAGTCGTCATTCTCCAAGCACCTGGTTTAAAATAACTAATGTATTCAGTGAAAATGCACAATACTTTAAATTCATGTTTGTTACCTCTTGCTATTGTCTAGAGAGAGAATCCCACATCTGTGCGCTTTAGTTCACAGCTACAAAAAAAATCCAAAAGCACTTCCTCTGAACTTCTGCTCATGTTAACTTGAAAGTCTGCAGGATTATCATTTTAATGTCACTTTCTGATGTGCTTTTTTTGTTGAAAGCTTAGAATTGAGCATATGGTGCGACATCTTTCCCAGATTTGTCAGCTTGAACAGAATTAGAAAATTGAAACGGAAAAAAGTTCTGGAGATGCTTGGGTAAAACTTATCCACTGATCATGACTTTTAATGCATTACAGACTTAAAATGTGTAACCATGTTGTTAATTGTTACCAATTGTTAAGCATTATAAGGAGTCCTTGTAATGTATTGCTGTGGCTACAATTACAGTATCATACAAGTATTATACAAGAACATACAAGTGATTTTAGGGTGTGTGTGTATATGTATATGTATATATATATATATATATATATATATATTTTTTTTTTTTTTTTTTTTTTTTTTTTTTTTTTTTTTTTTTTTTTATATAAAAATAAAAAAAAAAAAAAAAAAAATTTTGTAACAGAAGTTACAGAATTTTGCTTTTAATATTAGATTTAGAAAACATTGTTTTAAAGTGTGTTGTTTTTATGCAATGATTAGTGTTTTTTTATTAAACATATTAAAAATAGCTGAAGACATCATAAGATAATGCATTGTAATAATACTGTAATAATATAATTTCGCTTTCTAACTGGCCTTACCTTGACAATGACAGGGCTCAGCATGCTTATCAGAATCAGTGATGATCCTGACAGGACAGTCTGACCTTCATCCTGAAATGATTAGTGCTTTTGTAGAAAGGCACAAGGGGACTATTACTGTCAGCCTGACCATGATCTAGAATAATCTATTTGTTTTTATTTCAGCATCTCAGCAGTGACCGAGATAGGGTGTAAAATAACCTCAAACCTATAGTATTTTAATGTGATTTCAATGATATTTATCACTTCTGTCATTTTTTTCTCTGAGATCTGTGTTGTAATGAAACCAATCAAGGATTTTTTTCAGTTTTAAAGTGCAGAGGACATGCTGTCTGTTGTAGTGAGTGCATAAGGGCCCTTATACGTTTTTCTATGCCGTTTCAGCCAAGATCCGGGCATGTTCAGACGGAGGGGCCAATCAGCTGTACCGGCTTACAGAGGGTTGTCAGGAGAGGTAAGAACCCCTATATTTGGCCCTCTCCCACTGTTGACCCACAAACTCATAGATGGGTTTGGTGATGTCACACAACTGCATGACTAGAGAGCCCTTTAGGAGTATGCCGTTCGCCAGAGTGCTAAGAGAAGACTTGACTCCTAATCCATCACCTTTTGTCTGTGCCTGACAGGCTAGATTTATCTCCAGGCCTCTAAATTGGGTATTTCTTTCCCCTCCAGAGCTGTTTTCAATTGTTTTCTTTTGTTTGGTTCTACCACCTAAAAGTAACATTCAAACTTTTCTAGCATTGGAACTAAGTGACAAAACAAAAAAAGGTGCATTTATTTATTAAAGGAATTATTCACTCAAAAATTAAAATTTTGTTTACATTTACTCACCTTTTATGGGTGTCATTTTAAACCCATATAACAAAACAAAAGCAGATCTTCACACTGCTCACCAATGTGTCAGCTAAACATTGAGTATTTCTTTCTGCCTTTTCCTAATGATCTTAGAGGTCTATTAATTTTTTATTCAATAAGCATATCACTAATGTATTTAGGTTCTAGGCCATTGAGTTATTTTTAAATTGGTACTTTAAAATCAATTGAATTGTGACCAGAAGCCAGTATAATGACCTCGCTCTGTATTTTCAGCTTTTTTTTTAGTTGTAGTCAGAATTTTGGCAGCAGCATTTAGTATGAGTTGTAGCTTTCTAATAGACTTTTTGAGACAGCCAGTTAGGAGTTCATTATAGTTTTTGTAAGTCATGACTGGTTACAAGAAATTCAATTCTTGCTATATTTTCTTCTAAAAAGCAAAGACATCTGGGTTTGATAAAATATAAGGGCAAGTAAATGGCCAGAATGATCAGTTTCTTTAAATGTGTATGTTTTTACATGTTGGTATACAATACTAGCATATAGATGGCCTCAAAACTAGCAAATCAAGTCACAGTTGTGTTATTAAAAAGAGTAAAACATTATTTAAAGGACTCAAAACTCCATTAAAATAAAGTTTTGCGCATTTAAATGGGATTAAAAATGCGGAAAATGAGAAGATAAAACAGACGTGTTTAAGTCACATACGTAGACTGAACTTATTTCCAGCAGCTGGTTTATTGTAATGGCAGCAATATTTAAAGAAGTGAGAACACCTTTGTAAGGAGCTAATGATCCATTCAGCGAATTGCCGGCAGAGTATGTTTCAACTGAAAATCTCGAAAGCTTGTGTGCTTTAGCTTATCAGCTTGCAGCAGCACAACCAAAGACACCTCAAAGGACATTCCAAAAAATAAACAATATGTTTTGAATGCACATATACAGCCGGTCCGTGTCACATCCATCAATTCTCTTGTAGCTGTCATTGTTTTGCTTTGTATGCTTTTGTTGTCATCTGTAGATTTTACTTAGGGCTGCCAGAACTGAATATATAGTTCTCCAGACTCTCAGCCATATGTGTTGTCCTTTGGGAATTTCTGCTGGTTGGAAATTAATTGCCTCTGAGCAGCAAGCAAATTGTATGTAGAAATGCAACTCATTTTGATTTCCTTAGATACATTTTTTTAAGGGTATTAATTAAAAATAGCTAAGAACAAAACTTTTAGAAAACTTCAGTGTAAAAATAATGGTATTTACAAACCAGGCTGCATGTTGTGACATCTCGCTGTTGTGTCTTGTACTTTTGTGAGCAGAAGTTGATTTGTTTTGACCAGCTATTGTGCATTTCCCATAAGTCTTTGTGGTGGAGAGCCAGAGCGCATTTCATGAGTCTGGCAAACCTCTGGCCTTTCCTAATTACATGCATCCACAATGATTACTCATTTTTAATCTCCTTGCACAAACAGAAGCTGACAGGGAAGGAAATCTTCTGAGGAGCTTGTGCACAGATCAAGACATGTCTTGTTATTATCTCACTGTGCCTTAAATGTAATTACTGCATTGACCTTTCCCGGTACTCTTTGATTAGTTTAGAAAGCTCAGCTTTATTTGAACCCAAGCTGGGAACATGGTATTGCTTGGAGCTCATGAACGCGGCAGGCCGCACAATATTCCACCCATTACAGATGGACTGTTGTTATGGGGCGGGTGTCTGGTTCCAGAATGTCTGGATTATCAACAGTGATTCCTCTGCGGGTAATCTTCAAATGTTCAAATGTCTTATTAACTGTTAAATTGGTATTTAAACAGCGCTCTCTTTTAAAACCCCTGCTGTATTGCTGCAGTTTGCTTACAGATACAGTCTAGCTCCTTTGAAATGTTAAAAGATGTATTTTAATAAAACATTGTAAATTTAAAGCTCTAAAAATTCATTCTTTTCCCATAAAATTCAGTTCTGTATTATTTTATGTCACACTGTCTTAAAATCACCATATTTTACTTTTTGTAGTGTACGTTTTCTTTTCCTAAAGCTTATAAAGCTAATCCAGGTTTTTACACCCAAAACAGTTAATGTAGTTTGTTGCACCCAACACAGTAATTTTTACATGAGACTTCCCATCTTACCCTTGTACTATTTAGATACTAACTGGAGTAACAGTATTTTCTTCTTGTTTTGGGAAATAATTGTGTCTATCCTTCTTCCTTCCTATTATTTTACTGTGACTGACAGCCCGTGTTGCATTGTGGGTAGTCATGAGATAATGATAATAATGATTGTGACATCAGCACCATGGTTTCTAAGCAACAAGTTTTTACAGCTCAGATGCATCTATGAGAAGTTTCTCCTACTGTACAGTGTGTCTTATATGTAAATCTCTTGAGTATCTTCTCTGATAGATGTACAAATTAGACTCTGTAACCTACGGTGGCACAAGCACAGTACGCACTGTTGTTTAGCTTGGTAGATGTAATGCTGTTGTTGTGAAGCACTTGTGTGACCTTTGCTGATTACGAAGGAGTCGAAAATGAACTCGGAGGCATAATCAAAAGCTGATCGTCTGTTCAGAAGATCCACTCAGAAGGGAAGGTTTCATGATTTCACCAGACTGTCTGTAATGAAGCAACAGCTGAAGAGGTCTCTTGATATTCAGAGAGCCGTGTAAAACCGGCAGGCATAAAGCAGATGATCTGTTATTTAAGTCCTGAGTGGGCTTATTGACGTACAAAATAGAGCAAAATTTGCGCCACACGAAACCAAGCCAATATGTGCTTCCCTGTTGAGGAACAGTCACGTCATTTATTAACAGGGAGGAAGCGGCATCAAATTAGAAGACCTTTAAGGATTTGTATGTAGTTTTTTATCTTTAATGTCACTCAGGAGCCCAGTTTTCACCGATCTGCTTTGACATCCTCAAAGATGTTGTTTTAGAGTGTGTAACACAAAACAAGAAAGCCTGGGCCAGTAACTGTGTATCTCATCGGTCTGTCTTGTCTCTTTGTGCTGTGACAAAACAAATCAACCATCTGATGTGACAGGGTGTCTCATCTCACGCTCTCCTGTGGGCACCGGTCTTGACCTTCTGGAATTACTTCAATTCTTAATTCTAATTTTCTTGGCGGCGCTCCGAATTGAGTTCTTTTCCAATGAGGTAGTCCCTACATTACGATTAACTTTAAGTGACACTTTAATTTGAATGTAAAAGAGGTGTATTTTGCCACCAATTTGAGCTCCGCACTAGGACAAAGGAGTTTTTGCTGATAAAATGTCAAAAGGAAAGGTTTCATTTAGCTTTACCCTAATGTGACCACAGAACTGTCACTGCTGAGGGTTATTTATGGGTTTTTGTTTAACAAGGGATCTATTGCAAAGCTCAGAACCGGGAACTTCAAAATGTTTGTTTCTTTAAATCGCTTTGTCTTGCACAGTGAATCCTGGATCAAAGCTGTGGAGATGTTTCAGGATGATATGCTATTTCACTAGTGCTTCTCTTCTGTCATGTGATCTTAGGATAGCAGTGAGAAGATGTATAGGGACCCATAGTATGTGTTAAAGGAACAGTACACCTCATAAAAGATTATATCATCATTTACTCACATTCATATCATTTCTTACATTACAACACAAAAGCAGAAATTTCAAGTAGAGCGTCCAATCTGTTCTTTTCCATACATTAAACATGATTAATGACTATATTCCACAATTTACATATTGAAGTTTAATACTCGCAGTTTGGGGTTTGTTCAAATAAACAATAAAAAAGTGATGCTTTCCTTAGCAAACACCACTAATAACAAACAGAGCTCAAACAGAGTGTCAATGCTGGCTGTAAAAAAGCAGAGCTCTAATTTAAAGCTGCAATCTGTAACTTTTTGGTTAAAAATAAACAAAAGCCAGTTATTGAGCAATTTTTATAACAGATCATTGTTCAAAACAATCTCCTAACCATACCCTGACACACAACTGTAAGATGTGTCTATTTTCAAAGGAAATTTCAAATTTCAACATATGCACAGAAAAGTAACCAGAAATTTTATGTTTAAAACAGAGATGACGATAGAGAGGCGAAAGTTATGGATTGTAGATTTAACAATGAAAAGTGTAGTATTTTTGAACTACCTTTTTAATGGCGGGCCTGCTTCAAATCTAGTTACAGTGGGTCCACAGACACAGTGAGATATGAAGATAGACCCCCGCTGTAATCCAACGTAGTGTTACTGTTAAAAAACCATGGCAACGCATTTTAGCTCATCCACCAGTTACATGCACCGCTCAGCGGAGCGTGAAATCACAGCGTTGAGTCTTTATGCTTTAACACCTGCCAATACCAACACTGGCTTTCTGCTCTGAAGGAATAAAAAGCAAGAAGCTTCGACATGATCTGCCTCTCAGATGGAATGCTGAGGCTGCCTGAGCGAGAAAAATATTGTCATTTCTTCCATATATAGCAAAAATCTACGTAGCATCAGGTTTGGGGTAAGGTACAAAGCCAAGGCAGAGACTGTATCAACTCTTTCCAGCCCCAACTGCGTCAAAGAAGCTGTCTTTGTTGCTTTTGTCATGACAGGGAGCAGATAACACTGCTTCTGGTGAGGTCCTGTCACTGGTGTTTTCCATGGCCTCTGTCAGACTCCCACCTTCATTTCACATAAATTAAGGTTTTGATGGCTGCACAAATTGTGTCTTTTTTTAACTCATCACTCTTCATCATCCCTTTCTTCTTCTTTTTCTTCACATGAAGTTTTCTCCCAGACTACATCAGTGGAGATTTTGATTCCATCCTGCCGGAGGTCAAGGATTTCTACAGAGAGAAGGTATGTTTTCTCTGTAACTCTCTCTGTTTATTGCTCTGTCTTATGTATTTGCACATTATTCCTCTCCTTGTGTTTTCCCCATCATAAATTAATTCAGTTTAAGACAGTTTTCTGCTGTTATTGCTGTATATAAAGCAATGGTTCTCAGCTGGTGGCCAGCAAATCTCTTCTGATAGTTGTGGACGTCGGGGAAAAATGTTGCTGAGTGCAAATGATAAAATGCAACTGACCAAATAGTCTAGCATAGTTGGGACAGCTGAAATAAATTAAGTCTTAAAGTGCTTTCCGCATCTTTTGTTGTTGGGCATCTAATCAAATTCTGCAACATTTTGGCACAAGTTCATTTGGTAAAACGGTAGCTGGCAACAAAGTGAGGTTGGTTGACAGGTAAGAAAAGCAAAACACAACCCAGACTGCATTAAATATGGGTTTACTTGCAGTTAGATAAATGGTTGGTTTGTGCTGGTTGCGTTTGTGCTGCAAATTATCAGGTGCCAAAATTACGAAGCCATAAATATTCAACAACCGAAGCCATTTAGAAACCAAAATTGTCCATTTTTCTACTCAGCCTCAGGTCACATTAATAGTTTTTCATTTTGTTGGATTTTAAGACTTTTTTGTTTACTGTTGTATGATAAAAGGTCCAGGGGACCAGGTCCTGAAGCAAAACCAACTGAGAACCACTGATATAGTGTGCATTTAATCTTAATTTAAATGTAAGCTCTTTTCAAGAGCTCCTTTGCTTGCACACTTATTTTGGGATAAGTGTGCAAGCAGATTTTTAATCAGCCATAGACTAAATGTGCTACAGAAAAGTATGGTTAGAAGAGGCCAGCTGGCTTCAGGAAATGACCTCACCAGGATTCAGACTTGGGTGTTGGGCAACATTCATATGTTGTTGATCCCAAAAATAACCTTAAATCCTCCCCCTTAACAGATCTTAAAAATATTAATTTAGATTTCACTCCACTGGTTTTCTGTCATTCTTGACATGTGTGGTGTGCTGGTAGTCCAGTTGCAAAACTTTAAGATGGCAGGAGTACAGTTGCCCTCTGTACCCTTGAGAAAAACCCCTAACCACACATTTGTCATTTAAAGACTGTCTTTTTTTAATTAGTGTTCTATAAGTCAGTTTGAATGAAAACCATCTGCTAAGTAATGAGTACCAGAGGTTATTTGCGTTGTTATAATCCTGCATACATGCATATTATCTCATTCTTAAGCCTGTGTTTGTGGGTTTGGGGGGAACGGAAGTTTGACAGACCATGACGCCTGAATTTAAATAGGCTTGAAAAAGGAATAAAAACAAGGGTGATGCTCTGTGGAGGATAAAGGAGACATCAAGCTGCAACAGAAACATGCTCCTGAGCTGAAGTCTGGATGCGGGATTTTGTGGTACCTGCTGCGAGTGAGAAGTCACCTGCGACGGGCCGTGTATATGCAGCCATTCAGTGGAACTGAGACCAGAAGACACCCAACGTTTCCTCTGTCCTTCCTGACACTCAGTAAACTCCTTCAGCAAGAGATCCCATTTACAAAGCACAATGTGCAAATGCATACAAAAAGAGGAACAGTGTGCACTAGCGTAGCATCTTTAGAGTTTTCTCTGATCGAGTAGGTTTTCTTTTTAAGGTTTTCTTTTATAGTTTTTCCAAATAGTTCTAATTTGTCACTTCATTTGTGTAAATGTTAATGCATTGATAACACTTTTTAAATTGGAAAATGGTAATATGGTATTCCAATTGATTCTCCAAACCTCTTTTGCTCCAGAACTGTGAGCTGATGGAAACACCTGACCAGGACCTGACAGACTTTACTAAGTGCTTGGCCATTATGCTGAAAAAGATCAAAGAACAGAAATTGCAGGTTGGACTTTCTCTCTACACAGCTGTATCTTATGTCTCTCTATCTGTCTCTCACCTATTAAATATTCTGTGACTTTAATTTATGTACTTGCTGATATATGCGTAATTTGGCTAATTTAGCTTCCACCAACTGACATTGGTAGAATTTGCACTAAACCACCTTAGAGTTTGATTTTATTATTTACATTAAACATGCATGTTTTTCGTGGTTTTTTTACTCACAATGCACCAGCTGAACTGCCCTGCCTCACTGCCTATACATATGAGACATATTTCATTACAGACAGGAATGTATGTACAGTTAAAAAAAATCACAAATTGAAATGAGCTTATCCGCATATGCCACAGAACTCCACATCAGAACCTGATGATGTCATCATGGAAACTAAAACCCAAAACATAAGCATTTAGGGCTACATTACAGGCCGTAACAAACAGACAAGTATAATCTTAAGTTAATCATGAAACCTGAGATGGATGTATTGTGGTTTGCATTTTCCCTTCCTTTTTTACCCATCATACATAAAAAGGTGAGTTCACACCACAGCTTCAGTGTGAATTCTTCTCCTCCAGGAGCTGTCAAACAGGTTTTGTATGGAGAGTGTGTGTGTGTGTGTGTGTGTGTGTGTGTGTGTGTGTGTGTGTGTGTGTGTGTGTGTGTGTGTGTGTGTGTGTGTGTGTGTGGTGTGTGTGGTGTGTGTGTGGTGTGTGTGGTGTGTGTGTGTCTGGTTGCTCCTCCTCAGAGCTAGTGTCTTGTCAAACTGTTTATTGGTCCTCACAGAGATGCCCATCACTTTCACAGACACTCTGGTTTTTTCAATATACGAGACTCAAGCTCAACCTATATGCACACTATGGTTTTGCTATTTCCCTGTTGTGTTTATATTTCACCTTTATATCTGAGCTCTCAAGAAAAGAACTTACAGAACTGAATAAGATCAGGGTTGAGGGTTACTGAGGTAACGAGGGAGGTAATTTACTTTCTGTCAGTCTTTCGGTGTCTAAAACATGAAAGGAAACAGATATATTTATTGATCTGCTTGTCGTAGAGGATCAACTCCAATCTCAGCCTCAGACAATATGTTTACAGGCCGTCTGATGTGCATCACACACAAAACAGCATGCGTTCTCAAAATCACAAGCTCTGATCTGATTGGCTGGATTTGTGTGGAAGTCGAGGTGCACAGATTGTATTGGTCAGCGGGGAAACAGTGTAGTTGACAAATGTTGTGAATGTTGCAGGTAAATGGTATATCATTATCCACTAACCCAGGTCAGACTTTTAGGTTATAAGAACGTTAAGTAACAAAAACATAAAAAAATATTCAAAATGTTCAAAAAGGTTAAAAATGTTTTTAGACATTGTATTAACATTATTGCTTGGTTATAAAATATTATTTACCCCATTATTTTTTATGTATTCCAAATTCTGTAACATTCTGTTACATTAACAACTCAAAAATTCAGTTTTTGATGTACATGATCTATAATATTAAAATAAGTCACTAACATTACTCCAAGAACGTTTTTTGATAACGTTGTGAGAACTTTTAGAGATCCCTCTTTAGAGAGCCATTGTAGATGGGGTAACTTCTGCTTCCTTTTATAAGTAAAAAGCATATTATGTTCCTCAGGCATACAAAGAAAACAAAGTCTGTATAACTATTTGTGGAGACCGCTGTGTTATTTGTACGAGCTGCCTTTTTGTTACAGGTTTGTCTATTATTGTGGTATTATCGATTTCAGTTTTACCCACCTCTTAAATGTCACATTAAAAGCAAGCCGTGATTGGCTGTTTTACAGACGGGCCCCTTCACGTAAAGGCTAGAATAAGCTGCAAAATTCACCAGGCGTTATGGCGATAATTAAACGTTTGTATCTCAGTCTGACTATCAGTCAGATATCTTTAGATAGTGCTTGTTTATACCAAGTTTTTTGCTGTGAGCATGAGAAAAAGTTAGAAGAGTTCATCACTCTTCAAACTTCACTGTATTATTTACAGTGAGGCTTCTGTAAGGCAGAGTTCTTTGACCTCGGAATCCAAGTACAAGTTATGAGCATATCATCATTTCTGCTTTGCTTTTTAAAAAGTTTCGCAATCTGTCCACATAATTACAGAGGCGCTGTAACATGAACAATTTATGTGTCAGATGTCTCATAAAGTCCTGCTATTTAAACAAAGCGATGGGGGCTGTGAAGTGTTGATTACCTTCTGTGCATTTTAAAGAGTTTTTTGACACATGGAGTTGTAGGATCTCACAGGGTGATGGGTACATTGCAACAGTCAGATGAATAGTCCTGTAAGGAAATATCAAAGTGATTCTGCCAAGTCAACGTTTTCTAGCTCTCACTGTTCCCCTGAAATACTTGCCATAACGAATGAGTCTATTGTTTCGTAAAGACAGACATAATTCTGAGGCCACAGTGGGACAGGAAAAGCTATGCTGTGACTTTACAACAGCACTTATTTATCCTGGAGTCACATAAAGAATCTTTAGCCATCGCTGTGCTCCCACACTCAGTCTTTAGTTTCTTCATTCCTTCATACCATGCATTCATTCATTCATATATTTATGCTTATTTATTTGTGTTTTTGTTAATTTGTATGTGTAGCAGCCTTTTAAGGATATTTATGCTGAAGTTGTTTAAAAAATGTTCATGCACTGCTGTACTTTCACATTCATTCATCCATTCATTCATTTGTTCTTTGATTTATTGGTCATTACTCATTATTATTCTACACATTTGTTTGTTCTATCATTCATTAGTTGTAACACTAATAATAATAATTTTGCTATTCATTAATTTATTTATATATTTATCAGTTTTTGTTTGTGTGCAACGGCACGTTTTGAACATTTATGCAGGAGTTATAGATCTTCATCTACTGCTTTGCTCCCACAATCATTTATTTATAAATTATTAATGTTTGTTCATTTTTAGAACATTTATCCCCAATATTTGCTTTCTTAGTCACTCACTAATCATTTGCTTATTACCTTTTGTTCCTTTTTTTCCATGCCATTTAACCTATTGTTCATACAAACTGTACTTTAATTTGCTTATTAATTTGTTTGTTTTCACTCCCTAACCATCTTTTTGCAGATGGACACAATAGTAACACTGGGTGGTCTTGCTGGCCGCTTTGATCAAATCATGGCCTCTGTGGAGACCTTGTTTCATGCTCAGAAGATGACAGATCTCCCTGTGCTAGTTATACAAGGCTGTTCTCTGGCCTACCTTCTTCAAGAGGTAAACACTTCTGTCACATTAGCATGTGCTAATCAGTGTTTGTACTTGTGTGCTGTTGACACCCTGATTGCAGCACTTAACGATCAATCGTGATATTAAGCAATTAACAACTGCAGGGGCTCTTTGCTTCCTCTTCTTCGTTGTTTCCTGTTTGTGATCTTTTAAAAGGTCATGTCTTTGAATTACGGACACTGTGCTCGCAATATGTTGTGTTTATCAACATTATCATACAATTATAGGTTTCTCAAAAGTAAATAAAAGCATGCGTTATGCACATGTGCGGTTGTGTGTATGTGTTACAATGTTTGTGAAGTCAAACAGTTGATGTAGTTGAAAATATGTGACTTATGCTGGCAAAATAAGTCAGAATGTGCATGGGATAATTATGAGCTACAGGCAAAATAAGTGAAAGATGTCAATTTTGGTCTAATTTGAGGTTTTCACAATGAGTTTATGAACCCCTGCCTAGCAATCACAATCCAAGTAGCAGTTAAACATTTACATTTACGTATTTGGCAGGCGCTTTTATCCAAAGCGACTTACAGTACATTCAAGTTAAACATTTTTTTAGTACATGTGCTCCCTGGGAATTGAGCCCACAACATCTTGCGCTGCTAACGCAATGCTCCACCACTGAGGTACAGGAGCTGTTTACATCTAAAATTTATTTGTACGTTTTCTGAAAGGTGAACTCATCTTTTTGAAAAATTGCATGTTTTCTGCTTTTTTCTTGATAACTGATGCTTCAGACAGGTGTAGTTTATTAATTTGCTGTCTAATTTCAACAAATCATGCATCATTTTAAAGATTTTTAATGGATAATTATAAAACAACAAGAACTTATTTTTGAAAATTTGCCATCACAGGTGCATATTTGAAAAGTTGCATTTAGTCACGCACATGATTGTGTATGTAGTATTTTGTGAGGGTACAGCTGTGATATTCACTGTTCTCCTACTGGTCAGTGTTGAAATTTGAGTGATGTTCAAGGAGACTGTAATACACAGACCAACTCGGATTTGTTTCATGTTTTTCTAGCTTTCCAGACATACTGTGCATCAGGGCAGTGATTTCATCTCAAACAGAGAGTAGCCAGACACTAGGGTTGGATCAATACCAGCATTTTGGCTTTGGTAGGACAGCAGCCTTTGGTACCTCTGTATCGATGCTAAGTCAATACCTTTCAACAGTCTTCAAGAGCGAATGATGAAATTAAAGAAGAGCTGTCTGTAGATTCAATAATTCAATGTTAATAATTCATGCTTACGTACTTTCTATATTTGTCAAATATATCAAAACACGCAGGAAATGCAGACACTGAACTCAGTGCAAAATATTAAATAATATAACAGCTTTCACCACACTTTACTCAGATATGATGTAACAAAGATGATTTTGTTGCTATGGTCTGAAGGTCTCATTAATGTTTGTCCAAACAAAATTTCATGTGTTAAGCTTCCAATTTAGATTTGAATTATAGATTAATTACAAAAAATGTTATATGTCATATTCTGTAATAAATTGTATGCAATAGAAATCTTTTTCATTATCATATTGTTAAAATTTTGTTTAAAGAGCAAAATTACTTCATTTCACACTGCCTAAACAGTCGAACTGTGCAGTGATGATATATTAATGATATTGTACTGCAGTAAAGTTTTGGTACCACAGGAGTTTTTAGTAACAGTATACCTCATGTTCTTATCTTGTAGAACTAATCACACCTTACAGAATTGCTTTTGCAGCATTATTTTGTATTCCACATCAGAACGTTTTATCAACCTCTGAAGTTCATAGAGAATACATGACATTGGGGTGACTCTGAGAATCCTAATCTATTGGCTGTTGTAATGGGCCAGAAATTCAAATGAATGCATCTCAATCTATATAAAGATGGCCATAAAGTGGACTTATAAAACATGAATTTGGTTCTCTGTCATTTTGACATTTATTCACTGCTATCCCTGGCTTTTTTTTTTTAGAATAAGTTTGGAACTGGCAAACTCTGAAGTTTGCACACACTGAAATCTCAGTTTCAGATTAAAATAAAATGTCAGGTTTTATATTTAGTTTCTATCTTATGCCGATCGTAGTAGGTGGTAATTAGGCATTACAGATCTCTGGGAACATCTTGGCAATTTTCGAGAGTCTCTTTAATTTTGGAAAACTCATCATCATTCATCCTGCCTCTAAGTAAGTGTGTGTACGTAGGCAATAATGCACCACTTTAGAAACGTGATAATTGAAATGATCACAATTTTAAACCAGACTTGGTTGTGAAAGATAGTTGAGAATCCTAACACAAATGATAGGTTGCCAGAGCCTTTGCAGGTGAGAACATATTGAAAAGTAGCTTTTTCTGTCAGTTCATACTGTATCTCTAGCTTTGCTGAATAGAATAGAATAGAATACAATAGAATACAATAGAATAGAATATTGACTGTTTAAGCTGCATGGTGACTGCTGGTATGTGCTGGGCTAGCTATAGAAATGATTTGTATGTGGGTCCCACACAAATTGTATCAGCATACCTCATGAATATTAATTAGGTGAGGTTATGTCCATCCAGTAGCCTGACTGATTTGTTGAAAGGCAGAGAATGAATTCAAAGCACCAGCTCAGTTCCAATCACTCTTTGCCAGTAGAGATTTAGAATTTGGTCAAAGTATGTGTTTTAGAAAGCACTAGAATGTTGCTATTGGAACAGACTGAGGCTACAGTAATGATGCCTGACTGGGTAGGTGTCTCACAGATTTTCAAACAGAACTTCTATGACTGGCTCCCACTCATTTTTTTCTCCATGACCTTCTCCCTCTTTCTTTCTCCCTCTCCCTCCATCTCTCACACTCATTTACAGGGCAGACATCACCGGCTGAATGTGAACACTGGTTTGGAAGGTAAATGGTGTAGTCTGGTTCCAGTGGGAAGCCCTTGTCTCACCACCACTTCTGGTCTCAAATGGAACTTGGGTGAGTTGCACGTCTGTAGGCCACAGGTCTGTCCACCCACACAGACACATACACACATGCACACGTCCCTGTGGACTGTCTACCAGCCAGCACCATCCTCTGTGCTACATTTGTATGGCCTGTCCTAGATAGCAGACATTCATTACCTCCGACAGCTGAAATCTCCTACGGATGTTACAGTTGATTTAGTTTGTCAGGCCTACATTTAGAAAGCGTTCACATTTACATCAGTTTATTTTCATTTCTCAATGGCGTTTGATCTTGAATTGTTGATTTTGTTTTGAAAAACTGCAATTTTCTCCAGGGATGGTCCATTAAGAGCGAGTTTCACATTAAACAAAGGAAAAAGCAGAAGATAGGGAAAAACAATTTGGGGACATTGGTTTTCTGCTATTTACTAGACATACTGTTCCACGCAATCTATCTTCACTTTAAAGAGAATGTTTACTTTTATTGTTGAAATATATAATGGGAAAAGGAGGTTTATATGCTTTTCAGAGATTATTGGTGAAGTGTGTTATGGAACACCAAATACAATTGCAAAAGTACGTTTCAGAAAGGTTTCACACCATTAGTCGACCAAACAGATGATCCTGCCCCAAACTCATCAATGTTGCTGTGGAAGTTGGGTCAGAATTTTTAAACAACGTTTAATGTCAGGTGATCACTCTGTTTAATTTTTTTTGGAAATCACCATTACTGTTAGTATATTTAGTTGTAGAAGAAAGTATTTTAACATCAGAAAAATATTATTTAATTTGTTTTTATTTATTAATAATTATGCATATGCATAATACATATAATGATCTATTTATCCATATTTTTTACATTTGAAGTGTAAAAGCATGTCTGTAGCCTCTGTATTGATTCTCCTGGTAGGTTATAAAGGGTCAGAGCAGCTCGCAGCAGGTGAAACTCAACCGCTCTCTACGTGCATTAACTGTTAAAGGTGTGCCAAAATGGCTGCTCTGACTGAAGGCATTAGAAGGAACAGTAATGTTTACCAACTGTTTGCCTTTGATCTGCTAATGCGAGCTGTCACTGAGAGTAAGCCGGAGTCCATTGTGAAAAATACACGACCTGTTCACATCCAGGAGGTGAAGGCATCTGCCCCTCCTGTTTAAATCCTGCAGAGGGCACACAGAGTGTTGTTTTGGTGGGACTAAAGTGACAGATACATGACTGAGAATCTTAGCTTTATTATTCAGCTGTTTGTGAACTCGGCTGAAGGTGCCGAACTTTGATCTGACCTGATCTTGATGGTTCAAGACTGCCCTTTGTCCTTGATTTCTTCAATACTAAATTCATAGAAATAAAATGATTAATTTAGATTACTTTACTACTTGTAGACACTTATCCAAAGCACTTTACATTACACTTATTATAGAGATGCCTTCTGGAGAAACCTGTGGTTTAGTGCTTTGTTCAAATATATAGTTGGTGATGACTAAATTCTTGCAGGGATCACTTAACCTTCTAAATACTAGTCCAGATCCTTAACCACCACGCAATTTTTAACGCTCTAATGCTCTATAATGATTTATTTTATTTTAAAGTGTTGTATAGATTGAACACTGAACAACGTTGTATGCAGGCACATCATTTAACTGCAGTCCTGAACAGACTCGATCACTATTGAGTGAGAAAGTAGTTTAGCATGGACTACTGAGGCTCATTTACATAATATTCACAATATATGCTCATGATGGCCCATGAACTAGCAGATGGTATTCTTCCAGCCACAAATCAGCAGAACAGAAATCCTTTTATCTATTGCTTTAGAAGGTAGTGTTTGTATTTTAAACTTCAATTGTATTTAATTAAATTGCAAAAGAACGCAAACATTCAAACAGGTGCCGTTCATCAGACTGAGATTTATTAAAGCCACATAACAACTGAGAGGCCTCATATGCACTTTAAGGCAGCACAAGTAACGGACATAGAAATAACAGCACACATTTGTCGCATCTCTTGGTGCTGCGTTTATTAGTCTTGTTTTGTCTCATTACACATGGTTCTCGCATACACTCCCTTGAGTGTGATAATAAGGGAATGTTAGGCAAAAATATATTCTGCCAGAGATAACTGCCTGTAATCAGTTTTGTAATTTCCTGTATGAGTTTGAATAATTCCGCCTTTGGGGTTTTCAGCAATATCTTGTAAAATGGGGACCGGTTTGTGGGTAGGCCCTACATTTGACAAAATACTTAATGGCAACAGCACACAAACAAGAGTGGTGTTTTTCTGAATACCGGCATGGCTGTGATTTGAGTGTGGCATGTTTTAATGCAGCAGTTTTGTAAATCAAGTAAATTACACTGCAGACACAAATTGGCTAGTTATTTTGTACAGTATATATCATTCCACCAACAAAATAGAAGCCAAAACCTTTTCACCTAGCAATACTTGGTCTGGAGTACGTCACCGTTTATAAAATTATTGATTTCTTTACATTTTGCAGATTACCGATTTCTTTACATTATGCAGATTACTGATTTCTTTAAATTATGAAGATAATTTGTTTCTTTACATTAGATCTAGATCATTAGATCATTGAGTTGAAAATCCAGTTGTAGTTCTCTCTAGATAACTACATGAATGAGCTTCATTAAACATTGATAAGATGTTAATACTAGCTCTGTTTACTCTTTGAACTAAGTTTGAACTAAGTTGGAGGATAATGATTAGATGCATTGCGGAGTTAAGATGGTGAATAAATGATCTAAGCAAAGCCTGAATGTTACACAGGGTTGTTCAGTCGGGAGATGGGCTGCTGTTTCCCATTGTTACAGTGCTAGCATGGAAGCATCATTCAACACTGCACTGGTATTAGCTATAATTCATGTGCATTCAGAGTATGAATACAATCTGAAGATTGAGATCACTGCTGGTGACATAATTGCATTTCTGCTTATCATACAAATGACAAATTTTTCTGAGCAGGGCCAGGCTTAATTATCACCAGAGTTTCATGGATTATTCATGACCACAAACGAGTTTACTTAAACACTAGTAAACGTTTTCAGACAACGTGCTGATGTGTGTCAGTTTTGCTCCTCACAAATAGCCCGAGGCTGACGTGCATTTAAACTTGGCGTGAAAGATTTCCACATGCTTTCTCTGGAGTTACTCCATTTAGAGCTTCCTCTTGGGAAGCAGACCTGCCAAATGCTTGACCATAAACAACTTACCAGCAGTAGCTAGATGACACAAGCATCATTAACAGCACTCAGGTACACAGACATATGACATGGCCATATGTGGGACTGTATGTTTGCCTTGGAGAATGTATGTGTATATAAAAAAGATGCCCGACTGAGGTAATCATGGTGAGCTGTTAACAAAGAGAAGCACCATGAGGCATAGCTTGTGTTTACATACTTGTATTAGAGTTATTTGAAATGATAAGCCCACCAAATGTTCAGCTATACTGACGGCAGGACTGCTGCGTTCCCTGGAAGTGTTGGACTGTTCCCAATCCAACAGACTTACTAGTTCTTTTTAATCAAACTCTTGACTACTATGCAGGATATGCAGGGCTGGGCAATATAAGCAAACATTATGCTATCACATTATTGTATGGCTTTGGAATACTCAATTCTGATTGGTTGCTCCAGTGGTCTGATATTACTCTACCTCCCGGGGCTATCTGGTGGCACTTAAATGTTTCACCTAAGAAAAAAAACTACTCTTTTGGTTGATAATGATATAGTATACGTCACCTTTATATATTTTGCTTTTTTATGCTTGTTCATTTTTTATTTAAATGTATAGTTATTGAACCAGCTATTCACTGATAACCGTAGTTTATTGTTTCAAAAGATTTACTACATTTACTTTAGATTATTTTCAGATTTAGTTTGACAAATAAGCATTTCTTAAATGAGATATAAAACAGATTTGTCACAACTAAACCTTTGATTCAGAGATTTTAGCTGCATTGTTCTCCAGTTGACATCAGGGTTATAACCGCATAACAAAACTCACTCCAACCATTCAATTCAGCATGTGATAGAGAGAAGAACATTCACAGCCCACATACTGAGGGATATTGCTCCCCTCCTCTTCAGCAGCACCTCTGTGGATAATGACATTGCCAACAGAAGCCCCGCTGACCTCAAATTGCAACGCATCCAGCACAAGGCATTACAGTAGAGACTCTTCAACTTCAGCAATAAAGGTTCCCGGTGATAAGAACATAAGCATTGGTGCTTAGTGGATACGAGTTTCATCTCCGTCGGAAAGCACGGTTTGTCTGAGAGATGACATTGACAGCAGTGGATTCCTAGAGGTTATGGGTAATTCATTAAAGACTGTTTAATGGACGCCCGCTGTGGCCCCAAATGATTTAGCACCTCAAACTTTTATTCCTGGTAATAGCAGTAGAATGGGATGACTTTACAGCCCATTACTGTTCCCTTGAGATTGCTGTAGGATAGATACCAAGGCCAAATATTAAAGTTAGCCATCTAGCTGAGAAAAGAGCTACATTGTGGGATGGTAATCATGGCGTCATTTTGATTTTTTTTGACAAGAACTTTGTAACGCACTTAAAGAGAGCTCCGCTAGTACCTGGAGAGATCTATAAAAAAGACCTCAGGCTCAGCTGCGTAATAATGTATGTACCATTCTGTAAATTCACTTTAATGAGTCTTGAAAGCGGCTGATGAAGTTGATGCACGTCTGGATCGTTAAAATGAACAGAACGATCATGCAGCATTTGCGACCGCATTTGTAGTTCCAGGAAATGAGTTTGGCTGTTGCTTTGTCACAGTGTCCTTATCTTCCTGTCAAACTGAAAATCACACAGTTAGCCTGTTATTGTGATTTGATATTGTTAGGTCATGTTTGTGGGTCCTTTATCAGGGGGTTGAATCTGTGGATTGTTGGTAAAGCAAAATACAGAAGGATACGGAAGGAGACGTCACTCTGTTCTTCTCAGGAGGCTTCAGTGTGAGCTCATCTAAGTGAGAGATTGACAAAGCTTGACAGTTTGACTTTTGAATGCTGTACTGCTCTTTTAGCTGTGCTGGGTGAGCAGATGTTCGGCTGTAGGGTTTTCCAATCGTTTCTGTCACGTTTACAAAGCATCATCAGTAAGTCTTAAGTACCCTTCAGGACCAAACCAGAAATGTGTTCCTCACATTATACTAGATATAATGCAGCTTTATCATAAATATTATTAAAATGGCCATTGTTACAATGACTTTTAAATCAATACTGTGACTCATCAAATAGTTTCCTCTTAAACTGAAACAGTTAAACTGTAGCAGTTTGTTGCAGCTTTGATTCACTCATGTACATAGTGTATTTAAAAAGCAGGTTTGTTTTTTTTGATAATGGCAGAATGATGACAGAATTTTCATTTATGAGAAAATTATTATTATTTTCTTTATGAGTGCTGCAGAGTATAGTCTAAATCAATATTACATTTAGGAATTTCAACACAGACATTGAGCTTTGAGCAGTCACTGGAACTACAGTGTCAAAGTCTTTATCACACTGTCTTTTTAATATGTTTTGTTTCATTACTGCCCCATCAGGAAATAGAGATGTTCTCAGGTTCTGTAGCTCCGATAAACGTTGTTCACCACATGCTGTCCTCTGCACAGATGACTACCCAGTTAACAATTTTAGGTTGTAAGAACATTTCCCTAACGTTTTCAAGTAACAAAAACATTAAAAATGTTATTTTGAAAGTTCATCCATTTTTTTTTATGAACTGTAATTGTATTAACATTATTGCTTGGTTATAAGAACATTATTCAAACATTTTCAAAGCATTCCACTAACTACTTAAGAATAATGTTTTTGATATATGATCTATAACATTAAAAAAGTTCTACTAACATTACTGCAAGAACTTTTTGATAACTTTTAAGGAATGTTAACCAACATTCTTGGAATGTTTCTTGTTAGCTGGGCAGCAGCGGGCTTGTCTTTGTGTCAGTAATGAAGGCCTTGAAGGTGGGTGGGCTCGCTATTCACACTTTTATAACATGTAACAGTGTAAGATCACATTTTTTCTTGGTTTACTCTGATAGATCTGCTGTGTCCTCCACACTGCAGCATTCTTATGATCCAATGTGACACATTACCATAAACCTCTCAGCAGGGTGACGTAAAATAGTAGTGGTGGTGAGTTTTTACACAACAGTGGCCAATGTGAATATTTATTGTGATTACTATGGTAAAGTGAGAAATTTATAGCTTTGCTGTCAGATTTCAGTTATTACCTTAAAGACCTCTGAAGGACAGAAGTTATTTAATGTGTTTTTTCACTGCAGCAAGATAAAAGGACAGCTTGTCTCCTTTTTGCTTTTAACTTTCTCTTTTCCTCTTTTGTACTTTCTCTGTATGTCTCCCTGTCTGTCTCTCATTTTGCTGACTTTATAAGCTTTTCACTCAGCTAGCCTGCATCTCCAAGGAAGAAATAAAAATTGTCTGAGGGGAAATGACTGAACTCAACTGAGTCTAAATACAAGTCCTCACACACACTTACACGACTGCGCCATGTCTACGACTAGCAGCCCATTCTCTCACTGCCCAAGCTGCTGTGTATTGCAGTTCATCTGTGACCCCTTCCAGAGCAGAAAACATGGAGATTGTAGGTTGGAAGTCATGAAGCTCATTCGTGTGGAATAATAGCTCTCAGATATTTCAGCTCCCACTCTGGCAGCTAGACCACCATAAGGGATTGACTGCAGAGAGGAACACCATGCAAACATTAGCCACTCCTGCACGGACAGGGGGTTTATGGACAGAAACATTAGTTTAAATGTAAAAGGGAAATTGAGACACATGTGAGTCGTCTCCGTATGAGTGCGTCTTCGCACATTTGAAACAGGAGGGTGCTGTAAAAAAGAAGCAAAGGCCATTTACAAAAGAGGATTTATATTCCCCACACAGATGGAAGCGGAAGCAGCCGTACCTGCGACATGATGCAGTGATGTTTTACCAAGACATAAAAACACTGTTTTTGCAGGTGAAACTGGAGGTGTGAAATAACTCTATAGTGCTGAGAAGTGTTGTGAAACAGGCACTGATGACAGGATGCAGTGTGGGTAGAGCCAGGCAGTAGTCATAAAATTACATCTTAATATTTAATATTTTTCTTTATATAATATTTATTTAGGTATTTGCTCTGAAATGGCTTAAAAGTTTGTTGACGTAATCTACACATAAAATAATCATTGTATATATATATATATATATATATATATATATATATATATATTGCTATAGAGCCAGCTGGTGACAAGTACACCTGTGTGTACTTATGCTCTCTGGCTTTCACTCTGTAATGTGGACTCTAAAAATAGTCCATTTTCGTCAATACAGGCCAAAACAACCCAACTTCATTGATTTTTAGTGTTGTGTCTGCTGAAAAAAGCTGAGGGAGGAGATAACAAAAAGGTTTGCCTTTGATTCTTAGTGTGATCGGACCAGCAGATCCCGTTGGGACAGTGAGCATGTGCAGGCCGTTGATTTTTTAAAAGGGTCATATGAAGGATTTCTTTTAGCAGTTTGGTTTTAATAGGCTGGTGGAAATATCTGACTGTCTCTATTCTGACAGCTGTAACAAACTCTCTCTCTCTTTTCAGAACAGTCTGTGCCCCCTCCACCTCAAAACACCCCAGCCAACATGGAACGCTCTCGAACTAAAAGTTCTCTCAAAGTTATTGAAAAACGTTCTTGCAATACGTTAGTGGAACATTTTTTAAAAAAAGTTATTTTTTATGTATATCAAAAACATTTCTTACGTAGTTAGTGGAATATTACAGAATTTACATTGGAATAGCATTACTTTAACCAAGCAGTTATGTTAATACAATGTCAAAAAAACTGGAGGTTTTGAACGATCCCAGAACGTTTTTAACATTTTTGTTCATGAAAACATTATGGAAACATTCCTGCAACTCAGAATTGTTAGCTGGGACACTCCATTCAGTTCAGAAGCTGATTAAAAATATTTTAACAGATCAAATTATGTTGAGGGATTTATGGGGGTTTTGTGGGGTTTTAGTGGTGTAAAGTAGGCTTGCTGTAATCACCCTGCAGCAGGTCGACTTTTCCAGGTCATGGTAAATCGTTTAAAAGGTAAAAATGAAATTCAATATATTCTAATAAATAACAGACTGCTGCTTATATTCCTCTTCAGGCCGCTCACAGAGATTGTAATCAAAACTCTGTCACAAAATAAATGAAAATTGATGATGTAAAAAACATTGTAGATCAAAGTCAAACTCAGCAAATGGGATTGTTAATATAATTAGTCGTCTTCTTGTTAATTTTAATTAAAAACAGTTCGATGCCAAACCCATTTAAATTTGCATATTTCCTTAAGCTATTGAAAATAGATACTCACTCATATACACATATTCATGTTAATACCTTGTTTGTGTTTTGAATCGGAGAGGAAATGAAAAATCTACCTTTCCAAATCATTTCATTTTAAATCATAACCTCTCCACCCACAGTGATAATAAAAACAAATAATATGTCTGCTCTTGGTATGGTGTCACATGGTACAGCGATCATAGATTACTAAGCGTGCCCGTGTTTGTGAATCGATACAGCATTGCACAGAATAAGCATCGGTTGCACAGGCCAAATAGATCAGACGTTTTGGTTAATGTCATTAGCCTGCGTAGATGTAGGTCAAAACAGGACAAATACCTGTTGTTGTCGCCGCAAAACTGACAAAGTAAACTGACCAAAATTGCATGTCATTATTTTGAGGCGCATCAATTTCTGCAAAGGTGTCAGAGATGCAATTACTTCCACACAAATGGTCTTCCCGCAGCACACAGAAAAGCTTCTTTTGAGGTCTTGAAAGATGTCAGGTCTCTTAATGGAACAATGCCTGACAAAGCCTTCTGCTCCGCATTCTCATTTGCATATCAAAATGACTTTGAGTGGGGAAAGAGCCTTCAATTCCATCAAAAATTGGCTGACAGGTTTTGTTCTGATCAGGAAAGAGCAACAGCTTCTCTTTTAGCCTAACAGTGCCACGATAGTAATTCAACCTGGGCTGAATGCGATCCCACATTATGTTCACTGTTAAGGTAAAGTGTGCATGACTCAGCATACTTTAAAGCACACCATAACTGATTGTTAGAGCGTCAAGGAAGCGGGCGGGACTTTTTAATATTAAGCTGTCAAATGGCTAGCCGGCAAATCCCAGGAAGAAAGACTTTAGAGGGACTCGTGCTTGTAGGAGTCCCAGAAGTGTCTTTTCCCATTCCGTTAATGTGCTCCTCAGCCCTGTGAGACACAACTTCTTTGCTCTGAATTTTAATGATGCTTTTAGGGGTTGGAGGATGTGTAAAGAGCAAATGCGCTATCATCTGAGATGCCGTAAGACTGGATCAAAAGGACAATGAGCGTGAAACGTCAGTGGAGAAATCTCAGCCCAGGGCTTTAGAAGAACCTTTCAAATTACAAATACAGGCTGGTTTGGGTTTCTGTGTGCATAAGCTTTAGAGTTTAAAGAGACTAAACAGACGCCCTGTTATCCGGTTCAAGACATTTAAAACAATCATTGGAGTCCTGCTTGCTAAAGGCACTGTAAACAACATTATTTACTAGAGCAAATAGCTGCATTGTTTACCATTATTTAAACAGCTCTGCCTTGGAGCTGCCTTGCTTTGTTACTAGTTCAATACAATGATACAATCTCATTTACACTGAGATGGTTTACTTTCAAGAGCTAATCATGGTGACTTAATTTCATCATGATGTTATGAGGTCTGTGAAGTCATGGTGTGGAAGTAATGGGAAGTTTGAAACGTGATGTGGTTTTGAGAAGATCCATCCACTTTACGCCTCAGTCACTCACTTCCTGCGCATCACTTCCTGTCCTGCTTTAACTCATAGTGGCTGTGCACACAGGACAAATTCCTGCATTCAAATAAAGGACAGAATAAAACACGTGTTTTGAGACATTTTAAACATATTTTAACCTGACATGGTCTTAAAAATAGCTAGCACTACAAGACTCAGCTGTCAAATAAGTTCATCTAGTGTATGTACAAAGACCATCCATTTTAAAACAGTGCAGTAAATGTAAACAAAAAGACATTTTGTGTGATTAGCTGTCTTGTCCTCTGTTGTTACTAACTATTCAGGCACAGTCTCAGACAGGACCTCGTGGCACAATGGTAGTGCGCCTCACTTCAGATCAGACAGTTGCGTGTTCAAATCACATTGGGGGTCAAAGGTTTTATCATTAAACAAGTATTTCAGCTGCTAACCCTAAATGTTTACAACCATGTTCCCTCACCCTGCAAATATGTATATTGGTCGGTGCTGCTCTCTGTGTTAAATTGTATTGTAGTGGGGCTGTTTTGTGTATGTACTGGTTGTTTTGTACAGGTTGTGTTTGCACTTATCTTTATTGTCTGCACATCTGCACTTTGTGACATTCTTGTGATGTCTGCACTGTTTTTTTTACTGCACCTGATATATGGTTGAATGACAATAATAAACTTCAGAACTGAACTGAAGTCTCACAATACTCTCTCTCAATACTCTAAGTGTAGTTTCAGATTCAGGCATGTAATGCATTAATAAATAATAAGTGCATGTATTATTCTTTCATATTTTTTTTTAATTTGGTTAGATTTGGTTTTGGTTTATAAAGTTTAAATTTAATAATTAATGGTGCTTGCCAGAGCAAGAATCTCTGTTATTATCGCTCGTACTTACAAATCTCAGACCAAACCCTAAACTAAGTGTTAAACTTTGGCACATAAATCACCCCTCACTGATTATTCTACAGGTTTAATGTATACCTCAAACTGTGGGGCTTGTTGAGTAGGGGTGTCCTATTATTTGTCTTAGTGACTCGATGTAGGATTTTTATATATCAAAAATGAAAGAAAATCCCATAAACGTGCATTACAAAAAGCATTTGCATGGGTAAGCACTATCATTTTCTTCAGATGTAAAGCTGTTATTAGAAAGCTATTAAACATTGACTATGCAGAAATCCTTTGTTTGTCATCCCTTAATGTTTGTAATCATTGCTGAAGTACATTATACATTTTTTATAGCTTTATGTCGGTTTCTAGACAGTTTCTCTCACACCAATAACTATAAAACCAGCCAGTTCCATTTTTCATGTCTGGACTTTTTTCCCACCTTCTCAGAAGGTCTCACGACCTCAACCAAAATGCAAAAGACAAACTAGTGATTTTTCTTTGTTGTCACGTTGTTCCTCATGAGAAATGTTTTTTATGAGCTGTGCTGTTTGGAGGAACAGATGTGTGCAGGGTGAGTTTTTATCACAGGCAAATTTCAAACAGCCTCTGTATTGACTAATGGATGAATTAGACTCATTTGTTCAATTTTGTTGGCGAGGTTCAATGAGGCATATTCGCTTTGAAACGCATGAATGTATAACCTTGGCCGTCGCATAGCTTTGCTCTGTTCAAGTGGTTTATGTCAAAGGAAAGACTGGAACGTTTTCATCTTTCTGCATGTTGTCGGCCTACGTTGCAGCTTCCAGCTTTAATTGTTTTACATTTGGATTCTTTATGACCTGCTGTTGTGATGTCATTTTAGCATCTCTGTTTTAAAGGAAATGATGTAGTGCAGTAACCTGGCCCACACACATAAAATATGTTTTCTTCTAGAAAACCAAACAGTCATTTTCCTGTAGAAAAGGCGAGTTACCCGTAGGAAAGTAAGGCACGGAGTCCTGTTATCTGAAGGGCGAATTAGCATCGAGTTGTCACCTCAGCCTTGTAACCTCCCTCCAATGAAGCCATAAACATTTAATAGAAGCGCTATCAATGCATACCAGATGGCTAGTACAGCAGCACGCCTCACCTCACACGAATAGCGTGGAAGCAGTTGAATTTTTTGAGTGCAGTTTTTGCTTTAGAATTATAGGCTGTGACTCAGCCCCATGACTATACCATGTTTTTAACTCAGCCTGTTCATCTCTTGAGCTCAATTTGTTCTGTAAATATTGGGTACTTAAGCGAAGTACATTGGTTCTGAAAATGCAATTACTGCATGCAAACATCTTCATTGTTATCAATAACAGCCACGCATTAATTTCTGCTCCTGCTGCAGCATCAGATATCGATCTGAATCAGACTGAGGGGATTGCTAATGAAGTTTCCAGGATAACCCTGGGAATCAGCTTTGTGTTGAAGCCAGCCTTATTATACATGTATGAGACCAACTCACTGTACAAACCTTGATATCACTCTTTCTAACACAAAGGCGGAATGATAAAAATTGTTCCAGGTGAGAAAGATGAGCCTCAACCATCTTCCAACCATCAGGTGTAGATTTTTTGGGACTGCCTCTTTTGTCTTCGCCCAGCGAATAACCGCCTAGCAGTACTCTTGCAACTGCATGGAAATACACTAAAGTACAGACAGAACTCCTTGACAGCTGCATAGCAACTCCCTGGCAACCACCCAGAAGTCACTAGCATCTTTTGTATGTTTTGTATGGCCTTCAAATACTGAAGTACTATTAAAAAGATATTATAAATAGATTGTGCTGACGTCCCTTAGATGTGTTCCTGTCTGGTAATGTCTTCCTGGCATGTCTACGCTGATGGGGTTTCAGGAAGTTTTAATGTAACTTACTAACACACATTCTCTCCATGCTTTCACAAAGTCTTTCATTGTGTCTGTATGCTGCCTCAGATCCACCGTCCTCTTCTGATGTGCTGATGAGACACATCCTCAGCTACACATACCAAACAAACACACTCAGAGTGATGGCCAACCTCCACAGTCTACCACTCAGACTCATTTGCTATACTCTGAAGCAATTTTGCATGCATATTATAGAATGCAAAATCACATGCCTATAGTTACTTAGAGTTTTGTTATCCAGTAACAACACCATATACTACTGCTGCTAATACTGCTAATTATACGTCTAATTTTTTATAGTAGTAAGTGCTATTATTTCTAATGACAATTTGTGTTATATATTATAAAGATATATAAGGAGTAATGTTTGAAAAATGGACTGAAAGTAAATTTAATTTTAGGATTGACTTGGCTGAATACAAATATAAGATTTTTTTATGTGTTACACAAAGTTCAATTTTATTTTTTTAAAGTTCACATGTGAATGGGTAAACAGCAAAAGGACCTCTGAGAACTGAGATAAGCTTGTCTTTTCAAAGTGCTTTGTCGCCACCTCTGGTCAATATGTGAACTGCAAAGGATTCAGGAAACCTGTTATTTGGAGCTTTATACACTTTAAAGAAACTTCTTTTTTCCGCACTAAATATGCATGTGTAAACGGTGGCATTCAGGGGAAGAGAAGGAAAGCTAATTGCAAAGTTTAGTGAAGTTTATCAGCGCTTTAGATCACTCAAGCTTTTGTTTGGTTGTAATTGCTTTCGTGCAGTCATTGTTTTGTGCTTGATTAACTGGGGGCCGCTTTTGTAGAGACCGTGAGAGCTTTAGCTTAGCTGACAAAACTGAAGTCAGTCCCTGTAGTGAGACTCTGTTTGTTTGTTTGTTTGTTTGTTTGTTTGTTTGTTGTTTGCTGCTCTCATGGCTGTCTTTGAAGTGCGTTGATGTCTTGAGACTTTAAAGTTTTTCAGTAGCCTTACAGTAAAACGGCTTATCCAAGAACTGTTGCCTTTACCTTTTTATAACATTGTATCTGCTTAATTTATTAGGAAAATACATTGTTCCAGTGTTTCATTGTTTATTTATTATTGAGTATAATTGCGTCTTGACAGAAAACTGTTGTAAATTTTGACGTTTAGTCTTAGTAATCACGACTGTATTACTTTGATAAAACAGCTCAGGTAACTTATATTTTAGACATTTTTTCTAACATTATTGCTCCGCTTATTACAATAGTTACAAAACCCAAAGAAGTGAACGCACAAAAGCGGAATAATACAAAAATAAATATTAATGTTATATGAAATAGTGGTCTGCAAGAAAGTGTTGTTTAACACTGTAAGCACATGCCTTGGACTACGTGTCATTTGTCACTTAGTCAGAGTTTTAACTAATGCATAGTGTACTTCAGATTTGGAGGTTTATGTGTATCTTACAAACACACAACAGCACTTATGCGGACATTTTTGCAGTAAATGTTAATGGTTTTGCAATGCAGAATTCTCCCACCGGGGGTCACTGCATCACCAGTTATGGCAAGAAATATTGGAAAACTAAAAGGCTCAGCAAGTTTCGATGTAGATTAGAAGAGGAACCCATAAATTATTCCATGCAAGTAGATATTTCTCATCAGAATTTGTCACCGTATTAAATTTTATGTTGTTTCAAAAGAGTACAAACCCACATTGTTTTGACCAGTGTTTTGTTCAACATCCTGGTGTGGAAAATAATCCTTCAGTCTCTCATGTGACCTTAAATGACTTCAGTCAAGCATGCCTGTATTCTAAAGGGACCACCAACGTAATCCGGTCAAATACCACCCAACAGGTATAACTCTGTCTTTGACCAGAAAATGGGTTTAATCAACAGAAACAACATGCTCAATGATCAGGAGAAATGTTTGTACCTGGATAGCTGGGCCAGTGAAGTGAGGTACTGAACTCAGGGCAAACAGTCAAACTGAATAAGAGACCGAGAAAGGAAACACTGTTGTTCCCACCAAGTTAGGGCATGTTCTCCAAGTTAACTCATTATAACATCTCCACAAGTGCCCCTGATGTGTTTAGTGAAAAGTCTCAAGTGCCCAATTTAATTAAAAGCACAGCAATACTCCATGTATTCACAACTTACTGAAAAGCCCTTGGTGGACATTTTTTTTACCCCTCCACCTTCCTTCCAGCCTCAAATCAATAAGCCTCTTAATTAGCTGTTTGGAGTGTACTGCAGGACCCAATTTTTAACGATCACAAAAACGTATTTGCTTTTATATTTTTTCCCTCTCTTTTCTGATTTTTAGACAATCAAGTTTTGGCTTTTGGAGAGCTAGTGAGCACATCCAACACTTACGAGGATTACAACGCCAAAGACAGAATACCTGTGATGGTCACAAATGAAAAGCCACTTTTATGGAGCATGGGAATTAGAAAAATGTGAAAGCAGCACCCAAGCACAAAGCATTTAAAAGTGCCTTTTTGTTCAGCACTAACAACCTTTTATTATAAAGACAATGAGTAGTGTAACCTAATTAACACAGCCAAATAAAAACATCAACGCACAATGTCAACACGCACAAATAAATTCTTTAAAATTTTTTGCACTTAATCCAGTATCAAACAGTTCAGGCAGCCGTGGGTCTGTATTGGTTCACAAAGCTGATTTAGCCACCACTGAAAACACAAAACAGAATGCCTGTTTAATAACAAACAATAAATGCCACACTGTATTATTATCAGTACATGAAGCACTTTGGACCAAAGAATCTATTACTTTCGGTCCAAGCCTAAATGTATGCAAGACACTGATATTTTATTTTTCTGTAATCAAAGATTTTTCTTAACCACAATAAAACGTCAGATTATATGAACCGTAAGTGGATGTAAATTTGCTTACACAATGATGTTGTTGATGGGGATGTGGATGAGTTTGACAAAGAATCCAATGAAGCCCATGATGGCAAATCCAATTGCTGTTGCCATAGCAATCTTTTGGAATTCTAGCATACAGGGGAGAGAAAAAGGTTTGTGTGTGTTTGTGTGTGTGTGTGTACACAACTTCTCAAGCGTTCCTTAAGGAATTACAGAATATTTATCGGCATGTTAAAAATATTACTATAAAATTAGAATGATTGTCTCTAGCATCAATGTTCCTGAAATAGCAGGATATTCTTTTGAGAAGGGCGGTTTTCCTTGTAACAAATTTTAGGAATTAGAAAAGTTGAGGTGGGCATACCTTTCCTGTCTGGTTTTGTGCATCTTTTGACGAGCCTGATGGAGTCCTTCACGAACTGCCTGCTGGGCTCCACGAACTGCATGACCTGATCCATCCTGAACTAAAACTAAAGAGACCAGAGCCAGACCAGAACAATAATTACACATCAATATGACCCGCACTATCTTAATCTGAAAACAGGACAAGAACCACAACGGGATCTGCACCTTGCATTTCTAGATCTCGCAGAACAGAGACATATGTATCTAATGTAAACCAGTCAAAGACAATACAGTCTTTACAGATACATATTTTTTAACTTATTTAAGTCTTTAATGACCATGATAATGAATTTTAATGTACTGGTTGGCTAACTAGCACAGTTAGCCTACACACAACTGACTTTACACGGGACAAAACTGTTTCTAAATGTTTGTATTTATGTTATCTGATCTATAGACGAGTAAAAGCACAAGTATCTTAACGTAAATACGAATTCAACTCGGATTAATTCAGCAATCCTATCTGATCCAACCGAGCATTCAGAAAAGCTGTCACCGCTGCAAGTTTAACAGCAATCTTCAGAAAACAAACCGTTAAAAAGCAACACTGTTCGCTTAATGTCAGCACAGAGCAATGACTTAAACTTAAAACATAAAGAAAACACTCACCTGCGTTAGCAAATCAAATTGTGATGAAACTGTTCAGTTTTCTGTATAAACTGACTGCGATGCGTGCAAAGCCACGTAGATTTAACTCCGGAAATAGTGACGCGGCGTTAAGAGTGACGCATGCGCACTGCTGAACACAGTGACGTGATCACTGCCATCTAGCGGCTGGAGTTTGCAATACAATGACTTGTCCACATCATCATGTTACTGCAGAACAAGACGGGGGGAAAGTTGCATGACTTGAAATCTGGTGTGAGAAAAGGTAACTCCAGAAGACACAGTGTTACCTAAATATAATTAATATATATAACAATTATGACATACATCCTGCCTTTATGTATGCATCTGAAGAAAATGTGACATTCTCACCTTTTCCATACACAATTCACTGTATTTTCTTAAAACTGCAAGCCAAGTATATACTATAAAATATTTATTTCCATGGGTTAGCAGAAGTCAAAACTTTCCCAGAAATCATGACAATCATTACTCTTTAGTTTATTAACCAAATGTCTTTAGTTTATTAACTGTGGATAGAGCTATTCAGAAAGATAATGAATAAAGATACATAATATACAGTGATTCAGCAGACCAGAATACATTTTAATTCATAACAGTTCATTACTTCTATTGATATTATAACAGCATAGGTCAATTCAAACAGCCAGGACATTAAAATAAAAGAGTATTCAATTTAAAATATAAAACAGTGCTGGTTCAGTCATGCATTGTATAAATGCTGAAGTTCGCATTATCTGTGGCATTAGTACAAAAGCTTTCGTTCCGTTATTCTCATAGTTATATTACTACAAAAAATAGAGTGTTTTCTCTTTTTTTAGTCCCATGTAATGCCAAGCATCTGACAGCTGAGCTCCCAAAGTTTCTGGGCCATTTCATCATCCGTAGCTTCTCTTGAGCACCTTGCTGGTGCACAGTCACTGTAAACAAGACAGTAAAATGGCAGATTTCATATTGTATAGTGTACATTGTGCAAATGGGCATCAACCCAGCTAAAAGGGAATGCTGGCTAATGTTCTCTAAAAGTTCTTTCAAACTTTATTAACATTATATACAATATAACATTATTATAAGTTATTAGTGGAACATTTTAAAAACATTACAGAATTAAAAAAGTTTAAGTAATGTTAGTACAACATCTGAAGAGACTGAATGTTTTGTTACTGATGGAAATGTTACGGAAATGTTCTTACAACCTAAAATTGTTAGCTAGGATGATTCTATAATGTGTAATGTACATTTTCATTTCTATAATACCCTGCTCTGTACCTGTAATATCCTCCACTCTCTTTGTCCAGCACTGGCTCCACAGCGCAGTAGATGCTGGTCTGGGCCCCCTGTACAGTCGTCTTGGTGAAAGGTCTGAAGATCTTGACTGCTATTTGTGCAGGCTTGCTAAGATTCCTAAACAACTCTGACTGCACCACACCAGGATGGAGGGAGTATACAGTTACACCTGTGCCTAGAAGCATGAAATGTGTTCCATTACTATAAAATGTGTAGATTTCACATACTACCATACAGTACTATTCCTTTTAAGAGAGTATGCTAAAAACAACATAATTTTGACCAAAATATAACCTTGACCAAAATTTGACCTTATAAATTTAGTTCATTCAAAGTTTAGAAAATGCCCAAATACCTATAGTTAGTGCATGTTAGTTGATGTCACATTGTACTGAATATCAAATCAGAATTTAGGAACAAAAAAGAACAAACAGAACTGTAATTTGCTTTCGTAAGAATAATGTTTAGTCTGACATGGATATCCTTGCTATGAAGGTCACATACCCTGCAGTCTTTTCGCCAGTGATCGTGTGCAGAGGATGTTAGCTAGTTTGCTTTGGCCATAAGCCTTCCGGGGGGAGTAACTCTTCTCACTGTTTATGTCATCCAGGTGGATGCTGTCCCACGTATGGGCAACAGAAGCCACGTTGATGATCCTGGCTGGGACGGACCTTTTTATGAGGTCCAGCAGAAGGTAGGTGAGCAGGAAATGACCTGTCAGAGTGTTAAGAAAGGTAAAAATAGTCACACGTGACCTTTATTGTATCACATGTCCTGTTGATGTCTTGGTGACTTCTTGTGTATTTCTCAAAAAATGCATGGAAGTGGATGTATATGGAAAGGATGTATATCATATGTGAGTGTTTGTGTCCTGGCAGGTGAAGTAAATGCAAGCTACAGGAAACCAACTTGAGCTGGTAGTGATAAACAGTAAAAAGCATGTTATTTTAATTTAGAAGTGTCCTCAACTATTCAACCTTGCTGGGAAGTCCAGGACATCTTATGTGCAACAAACTTGTACATAAAACAAACAAATGCAAAAGTCTTTACCCAAATGGTTGACACCAAACTGCATCTCAAAGCCATCTGTGGTTTTTAAATATGGACACATCATGATTCCAGCATTGTTGATAAGGATATTGACTTGTTTCTCCTCTAAACAAAATACAGTTGTGAATAGAAATCTGTTGAAAATGGTTTAACCTTCCAGTGGGGTTCAAAGATCTTTTTCTTTTATTAAAATTGTGGTACATCAAAAATATACTTTGTAATAAAAACATTGAAATAAATTATACATGCAAAACAGAATCATTTTCACTAGTGGTCTCAGACTTTTAAACCCCAATGTAAATAATTATCATATTCATCAGATTGTATATTGTTCAGGAAAATACATACAACGTAACAGTAATTTATGTTTAAAGCAATAATCAAAGTTTGGTAATATCATACACACCTTTGTTTATGTGTTCTGCAAATGCTCTGATTGATTTGGTATCTGATAAATCAAGTTTATTGGCCACAATGTTTTGGTTTCCAGAATGCTCCATTAGTTCTTTTCTGGCTGTCTCTGCTTTCTCCAGGTCTCTACAGGCCATGATAACACGTGCTCCTGAGGAGGTGACATCGAGAAGTTGCTGTTAATGTGCTTTCTGTGGCTCAGACAGTCATGGCACATTTCTTGCAAAAAACACAGGAAAACGTCATGGATCTTAAATAGCTATGTTTACATATTCCAGCAAAACCCCTTGCTGTGAAATGTCCTTGCATAACTAATTAACTTGGTGCTAAACTGGTATGTAAGGCTGATGAACTGACACAATAGCTGTTTTCCTGGTAATTACTGTGCAGAACGTCTATTATACTATTCAGAGCAATCTGGCTGGCAAGCATCAGAGTTTCTTTGTTGGAATCCAGCAGGCCGATGTGGGAAAGTGTGCTGTTGTACATTTGTCTGGCAGATAGTTTTATAATCCTGTCATTTATTTATCAGCACACATTCAAAGCTTTCAAGAGCCTGTCAGTTTTAAATGAAATATTGGCTGTTTTTGTTTGCATTTGCTGTGCCATATTTGACATTCTGGAACACTGGGTACAATTTACCATTATTTATGTTTATTCGGGATTTTACGCCAATATTAAAAAAAACTTTAAACGAATACTAAATTTATACTAATTTGAACGATCTAAATGAATGCTAATTGTAACTAATTGAAATAAATATAGATCCAAAATAAATCTGTTTACTGCAGAGATCAGGAGTGTGATGTCACAATGTGATGGATCACATTATTCTAATCTCACCACACCCGCTTCTAATTAGATACAATTTTACTTTGTGTTCAATGATAAGTGGCAACAGACGTGGTTTTGTCCCATAACAGGTTGGCAGTTGATGCCATCCACTGCTTTTCATGTGCAATAAATGGAACAAATATGATCATACAGAGCATTTTCCTTATAAGGGCAAGGCTGTGTTGACAGGAAATATAAAATATTGTAGTGTTCTTGATAAATAAGGTATTCCAAATTGCTATGCAAAATGTGTCAGCATCTTACCTCTTCTCGCCAGGTCTCTGGCTGTCTCTTTGCCTATACCTGTATTAGCTCCAGTGATTATAACTGTTTTATCATCAAGTCTTACAGAAGAGCTCCACTGACCACAGAAGAAACTTCTGTTCACAGAGAGAGAATAAAAATGTTTACAGAATAAGAGAGGTTTATGTCAAATTACTGTGAGCATATTGTTAATTACAAATTAACACTGTTAATGTATTGCTTTTGGTGGATTCTGAGGCATTTACTGTAGAAATCAAGCAGAAATCAGACAGAATACTTTATATTTGTATTTAAGATTTATAATCCTGTTTAAAAAAATGCAAAGCTCCAAAAAACTTTAACAAGTACTACAATAATGAAGGACCAGATGAGACCAGGCAGATAATAATTTATAACTTTGGTTAAAAGGTTGAGGTTAAAAAATGAAAAGAGGAGAAAAGGCAGTTCAGTAAATATAATCCATGACAAAATCAGGCATTGCCTACCTGACAGAGTGCATTATTCCAAAATATTGGCAAGTTTCCCTTCCCAGAAAACAGCAGGTCTCTACTCCAGCGATGTCGGTAATTTATGAATGAGAAATGACTGCGCTCTCTAGATCCAAGTCCCTCCCCTCCAGGACATTGTCTTCTTACCAATGAAACACTCCGTATCTCTTATAAAGAAGTGCAGAAAGTGCTCGGTGTGTTTTCTAAGTTATTTTGCAACGCTGGATATTCCGCTAGACGGCAACATTACGACAACCGAGGTTAAATTTTTTTTAAAACGAGGTTCAGAAATAGGCAAACCAAACATGCCGCTTTCGTCCACTAGGCGTCCTCGTTGCGCAATTTGGATGTTTAGATATTTATTGGTCTAATAGGACAGACAGACACTTAGATGTCAATTTACCTCTTACAACTATTTAGCACATTTACCACATTTCACGACATTTATAACAGACACACAATATTACCAGTCATACAACTGTCTAGTATATGTAACTCTGAACCACTAACAACTAATATATCAGAAATCATTAATATGACACATCTGCAGAGATACAGAGATGGTCCAGGTGGGCTGCTGTGAAAGCTGTGCATTAGTGTGAAATAAGGCTGTGGTGGGTTATATCATCTCCAATGAATCCCCAGCGGGCGGCAGCTGGCAGCCCACAATCTGCTGGCAGTGTTGTTATCATTAGCAGCCCTGGAGCAAGGGGCCACAGCACAGCCACTGTAAGAAATGATCAGAGAAACAAATGATCAGATAAATCATCAGATATCTCAGTGCAGTTCTTTTAATTTCTTCCAAATGTTGTGTTCTGTGATTTCAACCATGATAATGTGAAAGACGATATTGTAGTATCTTCTCATGATTTTCATAAACTGTATTTTATGAGAACAACAACAAGGCTGGTCTTAGTCTCAGTATAAAATTGGAAGAATAATGTTTTTGATATGTAATATATAATGTTAAAAATTGTTCTACTAACGCTACCGCAAGAACTATTTTGATAACTTTTAGGGAGAACTTTAAGAGAATGTTAGCCAACGTTCTGAGAATGTTTCCTGTAGCTGCGACCTTGTGTTATTTAGCTAATAGTCTTGCTATGTGACTAATGTGACTACATTGTGACTACAGTAAGGCTAGCAGATTGAACACACCTGTAGTATGCTCCACTGGGCAGGTAAGGGGTTACAACACAATACAGGGTGGTATATGCGCCCTCTGCAGGGGTTTTCTTCAGAAAGCCAAATGTCTTGATAAAGCACTTATATCAGTCGATATATCAGTCGATATACTGATTATATCAGTCGAAACAATACAGCCTATCTTCAACTGTTTCTATTTAACACAAATTTTGATTTCTAGATTGCTGCTGCTTAAATTACAATACTGTAGTTGCTTTTCATGTACACTAGCCTTTGTTGTTTTGAAAAGAAAATTAATACAATACAATGAAACAGATAACACTGCATTAATTATGCATTTTTTATTTATTTTTTCTACTACTTAAAATGCAACGATTTTAATTATTTTAACATCTCGACTTAAACATTTAGACTCAAAATTTGGCATGGACTCCACAGGTGTATCAATAACCTAGATCCGTGTTATTTGAGTATAATTTACAAATGTTCCATAGAACCTATTACCAGGTTTAAATTAAATAAATACCTGATAATCCTACCTATACAGTATGTTTTATGCACATATCACATACAGTACACTGGAATACGTCATCATGTTATGCTCTTGTAGTACCTTCCACTTTAGTGGCAAGCTCTCGTGTGAAGAGTACATTGGCCAGTTTGCTCTGTACGTAGGCCTTCACAGGATAGTAGCTTTTCTCACTGTTCAGGTCCTCAAAAGGGATCTTTCCCATGGAGTGGGCCAATGAGGAGACATTTATCACTCTGGAAGGAGCTGAATGCTTCAACAGATCCATAAGGAGGAATGTGAGAAAGAAATGTCCTGGAGAAGAAAAGAAGTCGTACATCTTCATTTCTGAATGCATGACAAGCGTAAACAACCCCTGTAGTTGCTAAAACTAAAGGACATTTAAGATCAAAACGGCAAAACATTGGAAAAAAACTATAAAAAAGGTATTCATTAAGGAATAAGGGTCATTAAGGGACTTTATCAAACCTAAATGATTCACTCCAAACTGTGTCTCAAAGCCATCTGCTGTTGTTGAATACGGGCACATTGCCACTCCAGCATTATTTATCAGAAAATGAAGAGTTTTTTCAGCTGCAACAGAAAGTCATACGTTATTTCTATTTCTTTTAAAAGATCAACTCAGAAGCAAACCAGACTATACTGTATATGATGCCCTGATGATATATGATGTCTGACAGGCATGTCATACTAAAACTCACTGTTGTAAATCAGCTCAGCAAAGTCGCAGATGGATTTGCTGTCAGCCAGGTCCAGTTTACTTGTAACCACAGTGGCGTTTTCCACTTCTCTGCGGATGTCACTGGCTGCCTGTTCAGCTTTCACCATGTCTCTGCAGGCCAGGATCACTCGTGCACCTAGAGTCCCATTAAAAAACAGCTAAATACACAGACATCTGTTACAAGAACATTTATTTTTACTATTATGATCTCGGTGCAATTACTGTTGCTAAACTGCTGCTATTATTATTGCTATTGCTTGTAATTTTACAAGAGTGAAAGCATACTTTAAATCATTTATTATTACGATTTATTATTATTATTATTATTATTATGATTTATTCGTTTGAATTTATGAACTTTTCCGAGTAAAACATTAAGGATACATATCAGACCAAATGGTTATGTGTAGGCAGAACTAATGTAGGCTATTTTGATTTTACAAACTTAAGGTGGTTATGAATTACCCACCTCGTCTTGCCAGGTCTTTGGCTGTTTTCTTCCCAATGCCACTGTTTGCTCCTATCACTATAGCCGTTTTCCCATCTAAACAGACATCAGATTTCCAGGTTTTGATGAAAGCCCCTCTGAAAGAGTTTCATTCATTTATAAATATCATTTGATCGTCATCTGACAAGGGTGCTGAATACATACAAGAATAAATACAATTCAAAGTTGAGCAGATTATACATTATGTATGTTATAATGAGAGAAATGTTCATTTATGTTTTTAATTTTATTTTTAGAAAAACTTTTATGTGTATTCAGCAAAAAGACAATTATAATGGTTTAAAATCAAGCACAAAGTAGTCCTTACCTTAAGACATTTATTTTTGCAGGAGGCTTAATAAATGTAGGTTATCTTTCTCAAAGCTACTTATTACACTGTGTTTTGATAAAATCTCAGGTGTCATTTATACTTTAATATTCAGGACAAACACAAAATCCCCTTTCATCTTTTGAGGTCAAGACGAATTGATTATGTTTGGTGTGCAAAATGAACTCACTTAGTATTCCACATATTTAAAGGGCCAGACTAATAATTAAAGCTGTGTGTGTGTTTTTTCCAGGAAACGTTTGAACAAAATGCTTCCCACTGGCAAACGTTTCACTTAATTTTGAAAGACTTTCTTTGTAAAACGTAAAAACAAGGACCTTTTGTCAAATATACCTTTTTTAAAGCAACACTATAAACTCTGGTAAAAAAAAAAAAAAAGCACTTAGAAATGGCTAGAAATTATACACCAATGCCCAAGAGTATTGCTTTAAAACTGTTTGATTTTAAACGATGGGAAAGTCTTTTCAATCTTTCATCTTGAAAAAATCAGGTAGTTTCCAGCCAAGCCAGATTGTAGCTCACCTGTCTAAACCTTGGGCTTCTCCTGCCATCTGATAGCATATGATCTGTTCGGACATGAATATACTGTACCATCATCACAGCAGTGACCAAGGCAATATAGAGTGATCCATAACTCTTTTTTTAAAGGTGTTCCCCCAAATTTCCAGTTTGCTACAGAAAAGAGGAAGGTACAGGATGCATGTGAAATGCTGTTGGTGGAAGAAAGTTAAAGGCTCCCATTAGTTGTATTGAATTAGTGAATGAATACAGTGAATTTGATTGCTACATGTAACTACAAGGCATCTACGATGAAACAATATTTCTATCAGCCAGTCAATTTGTAGGATTTGGTTTAGGGTCAATTTTAGATTTAAACTTAGGGCTAGGTTGGGGCTTGTATACCATTTCTATGAACCTATAATTTATTCTATGATTTTAGGGGTCAGTTATGGTTAGGGTTTGGGTAATGGGTAGGAATAGGTTAGGGCTATTTATTTATTTTCACAAGAATGTTATACCTGTATTCAGGACCAGGTCTTGCCCAAATCACAGGAACCAATTCAACCTGTACACTACTATTAGTAGTCCACTAGATGGCACTAAAGGAATACTACATGTAGTGCTAGTCACAAGTAACTAAATGTGCCTGAAGGCTTCGAGGCCAACCACATTAACTTCCTGTTTTGGCAGACAAAACTCTCCATGTGTCTTAGTCTTAGTTCCCGAAAGACCATCCCAAAGCCTGTGATGATTCCAGTCGAGACTAAACACCCAGCACTCTTTGGTGCAATTCTCACCTCATGTGGCCAAACATTGTTTTAGCTTGCAACAGCTGGTTGACTGCTATGTTTAAAGCTGTTGTATCAACATTGGTTTTGCTCAAATACTGGGCTACCGCATAATATAGTTAGTGATGAGCTTGCATCGAGCATCACCACCAAACCAAATGGCCGTCTCATTACATCACACTTGTTTAAGGAAGAATGTAGTTTCATACAAACAAGCTTTATTTATAGTAATAGGTGGATTCGTAGATTGGATTTCAATCACTATATACATTTAATGTTTATAACATCCATGATTACATTATCTGCTCCTGTCAGACAGACTTGTCAGGTTAGCGGCACAAAATGGCCTGATAAATAACAAAAATGATTTTAACTTTACAAATTATGGCTTACATTTTTTAAAAAAAGTAGACGTAAATCATCCCTGTAGCTTTTCCAGCTGTTCTCAGTTTTAACATTGGCCCTAAAATGCTTCTCGCCATGAGGTACGGCGCCATCATGGTTTCAGAAAAGGCAGAGAAAGCGACACCACAGCTGACAATTTTGGGTTGTATGGACATTTCTGTAATGCTTCCATTAAGTAACAAAAATGTAAAAAATGTTACTTTGAAAGTTCGAGCGTCCAGTTTGGGTTTTAAGAACGTTATTCAAAAATTTCAATTCTGTAACATTTCTGAAACATTCCTCTAACTACTCAGAATAACATATTTGATGCAAGATATATAATGCCAAAAAACTTTCTACTAACATTACTGCAAGAACATTTATCATAACGCTGAGAACTTTTAGAGAATATTAGCTGTGAGATTAGCTGTGTACGTTGTGAGAACATTTCCTGTTTGTTGGGACCAAGCTGTAGTTCTGGTGGCTTTACAGTATTTGTGCTTTCTCTGGCTTTGTTATCATTGTGTTTGGCCTGCACTCTTTATTTGGCTCTTCAATATAGAAATTGTCTGAAAATGAAGCATTCTGGGGTCAATGTTCTTAACTTCCAAAATCATTATCACATGTTCCTCTGAAATCCATTCAATGCTTACAAGAAGTACCTAATTTATACTGTATAAATACATTACATAGGTCAACAAATGCATAGCATTTTTCATGAAATAGCACTCTTGTTGCTATAAGGGCTGTCAATACACCAAACAATAATCCAAAATATTTTATAAAAAAGACACAAGGCAGAAAAAGCCCAGCAGAAACAATTCTGGTAGTTTTTGGAGTCCTTATTTCTGCCTGGACCAATCATTGGTCACTTCCTGTACAGGCAGGTGTCTCTCCAAAGGTGTGACCCTGTTCTTGGTGAGTGATGCTGTGCTTGTGTTAGATTTGGGGTCACTTTGAAGGCTGTCGTCGATAGATTCCTCCTGAACTGGGCAACTAAAGGGTTCCTCTGTTGCCCCTCCATTGCCCAGGGACGTCTGACTGACGTACACCACAATGACCTCACCACTGAAGTTCATTACCTGCCCGCTGGAAATAAACGTAGTGTTGTTGTTTCCTGTCACCTGACCTGCCAAAAATAAGCAAAACATCAGTGTTGTTGTTAGCGGAACAACAGAAATAGAAACGTAGAAATGTTTCCATGAACAAAAAAAAGTATTCCTTTCCTGGAGACAAACTTAAAGAGTCAAACTTAGATCTATTTACATTTGGTGAGAAGTTAAACAGGCAAGCATATTTTAAAGACAAACGTTTAGTATGTTATTGCAACCAGATACACGTTATTTAGTCATACGAGGAAACTGCTTTGTCTCACTGAAACATGAATACAGTGCCTATATACTTAGTCCACATTATAAAAATCAGCAACTAATAATGCCACGTCAGCCCGGACTTGAAACTGTTATTTACTGATGTTCTTTTTGACTTAACTGTTTCCTTCCTCTCAAAACATGAATGAAGAAGAATATTGAATGGTTCCTATTTTTCTCAGAATATACATACTGTAGACACACAGACTATCAGTGACTCACGTTTCACACATCTTTTAGTCATTGACCGCTGGGTTAAACTGGGTCCAAACCCACTCTTTGCTGTGGCTGCCTGCCATATTTTCAAAAACTTACTGAAATGCACATGAATGTGCTTGTTCGAATTATTAGTAAAGAAAGATGATGAACACTTTTACAGTGATCATGTTTCTGTGAATAATAATAATGAACTACATAGAGATGTTTGTACTTCTGTATTGCTATTGTATATGTATATTGTATATGTATACATCTATATATAGAAATTACTGTATAGGTTATAGGAAACCATATGTGCCATGTACCAAGACTGGAAACTTGCAGCACTGTGTATTTCTATCCACCTATTCCTGAAATATTATAACTTTTTTTCCAATCTTTCATCTTATTTTTTACTGGAATACAGTCATATCACAATGCTGGTAAATCTGGGAAAAACTCATGTGCTATGAGTTAACAGCATTCCATGCATTGCATTATAAAGAAATACTTAAATAAATATTAAATGTAATGTAATATTTTGTAATATTACATTACATTTTTATCCAAAGCAACTTACAGTGCATTCAAGCTACACATTTAACCAGTATGTGTTTTCCTTGGAAATCGAACCCATGGCTTTGCTGTGCTAACACAGTGCCCTACCAATTGAGCTACAGAAACACAAATGCCTCAAATGCACAGAAAACTTTCTTTTTTTCCAAGCCTTCCACTACTTAAGAAGTGTTTGCTTACCAGATGTAAGAGTAGCCTCTGAGCACTGGTTCTGGTACTCCGGGTCTACATCTGCGTCAGACATTTTGTTGTCATCGCTGTCTATCAACGAAAGGCCCTGATCGTTAGCGCTCACCGACGGCAAGGGCGGAAGAGTGGTGGAGTCTATGCTGCAGCAACAGGGTTCATTCCGTCTGTATTGCCCCTCTGTCTGACCTTGGTCGCCATGGAAACCTCTCATCTCTGACATGGCTTCCTTTCCAGCAGGACTGCTGTAGTCCAGGTAGAGTTCCTGGCAGCGCTGCAGATTTGTGTAATCACAGTCAGCACTGCCAGCACACGTGGGCAGGCCCTTGGAAGGGCAGTTTTCACACCGCACAGGCTCTTTTAAGCTGATGACCTGCACGTTTTCTCCTGTCATACCAACAGCATCTCCTGTCCTGCAGGAGCAGCACATGGCCAGGCCTGTGGGCACCAGCTGACTGCAGTCCTCGTTTTCTCCCACCTCTATGGGTTCCTTGGAAAGCACACAGCTGCAGGAGCTGCCTGACAGAGGGGACGAGGGGCCATTCCCAGAATCCTCACTGGAGCTGCCCGATGATGTGTCAGCCTGGTCCTGATCTTGATCCTGGTCTGTGCATGTTGAGGTTTCATCAGTGATGGTTAATGTGGTGCTGGGACACATGATGCGGGACTCAGGGGGGGTTTTCTCTTGGCAAATCAGAGGGCAGGTTTGTAGACCATTCCTGCAGTGGGAAGAGGGTATCACAGTCTCCTACAGGAAAGAAAGATAAACATGATGTAGCTCTTGTTAAATTAAGGCGGATAAGGTCTCCAACTATATAATATACATTCAAGCTGCAATCCGTAACTAGTTTGGGTTAAAAATGAACAAAAATCAGTTACTGAACAAGTACATAACAGATTAATGTTCATAAAGTTCTCCTTACCTTACCCTGATTCCCAACAATAAGTTTATAATGATGATTTATAATAATATGAGCTGTCAGGTCTGATTTTTCAGATGTCAGTTTGGCTTCATTTGACTTCATCAAAGCGATTGCGGTAGAGAAGCAAAAGTTATGGATTGCAGCTTTAACAATTTAAGTGAAAAGTGGAATCAGATCTCTGAATTTCACTGTATTTATATTTGGCATGCTTACCTGATGATTTCTGCCCTCTTTCAGGTTTTGGACACAAGTTCGAAGATTTACTGAGGTGTCAGAAAAAAGCTTTAATTAACAACATAGACAAGAATCTACCATAAAGAGTAATCAACTAAATTAATCCTGATCTAAATTTACCTGAGAGGAAGTTCATCTTATCCTTACAGCAGAACAGAAAGAGAACAACCAGAGAAACCACGATGATGACTGACAGGATGGCCACCACCACCCAGGGTGTCAAAGGACCTAGAGGAGAACATGAAGGTTTAAATACTCTGGTCATTCATCACATCAGTTTGTAATGTTATAGAGTGGCTAGTTTTTGAAAATGGATGTGTTTCCCTGTTGGACATGTGTTTCCCTGAAGCCCAGAGTGTCGAAACTGCTTGAGCAACAAGGACAGAATAATTCTACAAGATATTCAACAGATATTCATCAGTCTCGATCTCAAATAATCAGGGTTCCCACATTTTTAGGCCAATGAACTTTTCCAGTTTTTATTACTGGATAGGGATTTTTAAAACTATATTTATAGAAGGTGTCTTTGCCAAAATGATTTCTAGCTTATGAAATAGTTTGGAGATGAGCATGATTAGGAAAATTCCCATTGAAATTTCCATGCCATTTTATTCACTTCCATAACTTTTCCAGGCTGGAAAATCATATTTAAAACTCCTGGTTTTCAAACTCCTGGTGATATTTCCTGGTTTTCAATGCCTGTGGGAACTGTACCTTCTAAGCTTGAGCTTGTTTGTTGTACTGAAATGACATAATTCAAATTCCTTCAATATAAGTACATTTCCTAAAAGTCCCACATAAACATTTTATGTAACCTACCAGGTGAAGGCAGTCCACACACCACATCTGTCTTACTGCTTCCTGGCTGCTTCTCAGTCTTGCCAATGGCTTTGCAGCTGAAAGAGAATTAGACGTTTCATTACAGGGTGACACAACAGCCTGCTCATTTTTGGCTTGATCAATCCCAATTTTCTCTGCTAAAAGTAACCACAAACATAAAAGCCGAACAAAGATTTAGGGGAAGTGGTGGAGTAATTAATCATAATACCACAGCGCTGCAAGACTGCGGGGGCCTTAAAAATTACTGAGCAGTCCTTCAATAACCTTCAATAATCCAAATAGTCCTGCAAGTTGTTATTGTATTGAGATACTGTATTGAGATACTCACTCTGTCCATTTCTTACAGTCTTCTGTTGACAAGGAATCTGAGAAAAATCCATACTGACATGGAAGACAGGATGCTCTGCCAGACTCTTAAATGGAGATAGAAATGAAAGCTTTTAATGTACTGTAGAGAGAAACATACATAGACAGACAGTCAGACAGACTGTAAATGTAATTTGATCTTAATGGTGATCTGTAAAATGTGATTTTATTTTAGGTAAAAAATAAAATGTAAATTACAGTATCAGATCCAGATCCAATCCTGTGATCATAATGTTCTTTTCCATTTGGCACTAATGCTTGTGCTGAAACCACAGAGCCTGAGCGGCAACTGATTCACTGCACTCTCACTTATGGGTACATTTGTTTTTAAGGTACTTACAAAGTACTTTGACAGAGGAAATAAAATGAATGCTTCTTTATGATTAATGAACCTCTGGACAAATATATTAAGAGAAGATTTCCAACCACCAAAACCCGAAACACTATGTTTATTCAGTATTCCTCTAGATGAGAATCACAGTTTGATCTGTTGTCTGTTGTGTCACAACAGGCTCTTACCATGCATCACAATTCCTTCTCCTTCTGGGCATTTTTCAATGGCCTCACAGTACTCGCAGTTGATTCGAGAACAGTGGAAACCCTGTTTACAACGACAAGGTTCGGCCGCTGTGGGGTTGTGTGGACGCGTGCGGTTGAAGCCCTTACCTGTAGAGGACAATTAGGTTGATGTAAAAACAATCATGCAACATTGCAACAGGACGCAATATTGCATGCTTCTGTCCATGCACAGGCATTACGTGATGATAGATGACTGACCTTCATCACAGAACTTCTGAGGAATGCATTTCACGTCACTGCTCCAGTCCGGCTGGTACTCATCATGAGCACAGTCACGGCACTTTGTACCCGAGCTGCCCGTGCAATAGTCGAAAACATATTTTCCTGCATTCAAAATCAGTTGCGCAATTAAAGGCACGAGAACAGATTTCATTACTTTGTGTTTTCTGTTCTGGTGATTCGTTTTGACCTTGAAGGGCAGTGCATGCACGTTGCAAAAGACAGAGAAATCATCCACAACTGTGTGGTGGTGGAAGTCTTTGTAGGCCATAGTTTATGTGGGTCATTGAGAACCTCTTCCTTTTTCTTGTTCTTCTGCTTTTCAGATTGGAAAATTAGGCAGTGGCAGTTTTATCTCTATTTAAACCTGACCTTGTGTTTCCAGGACACTAGCTCCACACGCAACATTTATAAAGCACATCCAGTGGTCAGCATTAACTTGTGAATTGTCTTACCCATTATAATTATGTAGTCTATATGTATTACATCTTACCTGGCTCACATTTACTGCAACACAACCCACTGTGCTCGTACTCATGCTGAAGGCAGATTTTGGCCAGTCCTGTCTGAAACAGAGTTAAAAAATTGTCATGAACCAATGTGTCAACAGATTTTTTTGCAATGGTATTAGCATTAAGCTACAGTAAGTAGCATTTCAAAACAGATGCTACACATTTTCTTACTGATGTTTGTAATTACTTTTAACCATCTGCTCCCACTGTAATCTTTAGTGGCTGAATCAAGTCTGTTTCCCTCCAGATACTTTTAACATTTAAGGATGTTTAAAACATTTCTATTATCATTTGAAACCTACAGTAACAAACTTCATTCTTTAAAATAATTTGTCTTGTTTTTTTAAATAAATGCCACATTTTAACAAATTCTGTTATCAAATGCAACAACATTTGTACATTTATAGTGCTGTAAATACTGTCTCTGGGTATATAGTAATACAAAAATACATGACGCATGGCATGCACTTAATATGGTCATTATGATCATTCTAATACAAAATGTTAATTTGAATTGTAACAACATCAGGGATGGAAGAAGACAGACTGTACGTGTATGTGTGTGGTCCTGGTATTCACTACAAGATGAGGACCAAACGTCCCCACAAGTACAGTAATACTAGTAAATTCTGACCTTCTTAAGACATTTTTTAGGTCTCTGTGAGGAAACAAATCATAGAGAATGGTCTTTCTTGAACTTATAAAATATCAGAAAGTTTTCTATGATGGGTAGGTTCAGGGATGGGTTAGTGTAGGGGAGAGAACATACAGTTTGTACAGTATAAAGACCATTATGCCTATGGAATGTCCCCATTAAACATAAAAACCTAACATGTGTATGTGTGGTAATATAACTCAACTCACAGCAGTCTGTAAGAAGAACAAAAAAACACATATATAGAAAACAAGGCACAAAACACAGTCTACATGCCTTTAGATACCACAAGGGCAACAGCAGGGCAAAATTACATGCAATCCTCTAATTCAGTGCAAATATGAGAAAATCCAGCTGTCACTCATATACTCATATAAAGAAAATAGTGCCAGGCTCAGCACACTACATTTTGTGAAGGTGAGCAAGATTATGGAAGGGACTTGGCTGAACTAGATATGTTTTTAATACACTGTTAAAATAGGTTGAAATTAATACACCAATTTCTTTTTGCAGAGCACAGTAAAAAATAAAATGCCTTTAAATCACCACCACTGGTGATGCTTAGATTCTTGTATTCCAGCCATTGTACACAATGAATGAACATGAATTATGAATTATAACAGTGTTCTTTATCTCACTAAAACAAGGCCCCATTTAACACCTAAACACATTTTCCTACATGACCACATCTCATTTAACACCTAAACACATTTTCCTACATGACCACATTTGGTCTTATTCCAGTTTCCTGAGAACGCTTATGGATCAGTGGATTTAACTATCACCTCAATGGGAAAATCCATGTGTTTCATGTAAATTTATGAGGAAAGATGTCTTTATCAGATTTTTGTTGATAAGGGCATAACAGAAAGAAAGCATAAATGATAAATGTGATGTGATTGTATAACATATAAAACATTCAATGAATTGATTATAATAATGCGCATTCACTTTGTTTTTGTTGGGACATAGTACAATTAAGGACATGATTGTGGGTGTTTTCTTGCCATACTAAAAAACCCAAAGTCATTTTGATGGATGTAAAAAAACAGGAAACCAAATGGAATGTCCAGAAATCATTCCTTATCATTTTGCATATGGGCAGACACAACATATTTATATTGACTAAATATATAAGAACATGGTCAGTAACGCCCTGAAAAATTATACGTTAGAAAATATGCGCCGGACACGAGATGTCTTTTCTCACAGAGCATCACTATGTTTAGCCGTGTGTTGCACAATATGTACAGTTGAAATTTACTGCAGCTCTAATGATTTTACAAGCTCAAGTTCAGTACATCTCTTCTGTTTGTGTGTGCAAAGACGGAAAAAGATACAATGTAAAACTACATTGGTAAAATCAATGGGTAGAAATTAGGCCACAGACATAAGATACTTAAACATATGCTGCATAATACTGGAACTGTAGCTGAAATTAATAATTACCTTATTTTAATAGAATAAAAGGGGTGTTATTGGGTGTTATTTTTAAGACTTTTATCAGGCTGCATTATATGAAACATGGCTTTCAGCTGTGGTAAACAGCCACACCAAGAAATTTGCAAGTCTATTCACGTCCATTATTTGAACAATACACTAACAATATTTACTCACAATGGAGGGCTGAAAAAAGCGCTCAATGTTTTCAGAATAAAGCTCTGAGATACACTAAGATTTTCTTTTTATAACTTGCCTACATCCTGGCAAGTTCAGGCCTGCGTGTGATGCAACAGAAAACAAGTAAAAACTTTTGACCTGATAAGCCATTAGATAACTTAGCAAGACTGAATGGATGGATGGATGGATGAATGAATGAATGAATGAATCAATAACTGAATATGAATGAAAACAAATACGATTGAATGGCAACTTTGTTAGCACCAAAATCTTTTGGATATAAAATATTTTCTTATGCCTTGTACAAAGCAGAATATAAGCAATGTACATTCTGTTATGATTTATAATGTAGGAAAATTCAAGTATTAGTGTTTTGAAATATGTTTACATGGAAAAATAAGGAATCCTTTATGAGTAGATGAGAAAGGTTATATGTAAATGAAATGCTCCACAACTTCGATGAAGATCAAAACTGAAGATCAGATCAGATGAAGATGAAATTTGAGGGAACTTCCAATTGTTCTGTAGTAAAAAAAAAAGCCCACGCACAACACATTTATGGTTGAGACCTTTAAAAACAACATGAACGAAGCACATCCCAATGGCTTCAGTGTGGAGTTCCCCTAAAAGTGCACAACAATTCATTCTCCAGGCAGAAGTGCCGAGAAGTTTAAGTCTGCTAGCCGAAAACTGCTCATGTCAGGAGAAGATACGAGCATGGCTGCGTCTCTAAACCTAGTGATCTCCCTACCTGGGCAGCATTTTTAAGCATTGTCCATAAATGCTTTCTAGTCAGGCATCTTACCACTTTTTTCGAGATCAGAGCCAGTCTGTGTAACAAGCAGTTCCCGCAAACCGAGTGCTGGAAGGGGGTAACGTAGTTTGGCGTTGTGGTGAGGAGGAGGGCTACACTAAACTGAATGCCCAATAAGCAGTGCAAAATACAATCGCCGTAAAACTAATACCTTTCCCCTGTCAAAACTCCAACTCACCTATATATTTAAGATAAAATGACGTTTTATAATAATAATAATAACAATAATCCCATGGGAATTCAAAGAAAGATGTTTGTTTCCATCGCTTACAGACGTAACCAACTTACCTGCGCGCACAGAGCGAGCACCAAGTGTGCGATCCATCCCTGAAATATCCAGCTAGCTGAAAAAGTCAGTCTCATTATTATAAACGTTGTTCAGTTCCTGTGTAACCGTACTGTCCACTAGTTAGGGATCAGCAGCAATCCTCGCTCTCGGTATCGCTGGGGGAAGATGCAGGGCTGTCCAGGCTGCTGTAGCTCGTCCTCAGGCGGCACGTCCCATGATGTTCAGTCACCCACGCCTCCACTGCGGCTCTCCGTGTTTCCGCGGCGCTATAGTCTTGTGGAAGCGGATCGGTTTCTTACACGCCCCTCCCATATCAAAGCATGAACGGGATGGTCGCAACTCTCGTTTAATTTTGTTAAAACCGTGCTTCATGTCAAATAATACCGTTTAAGGAGTAAATATGATATGATAAGCATGTGGATTCGTGTGAATTAAAGCAATGAAACAATCTGCGTCTAAAAGCGGCAGTGATTTTACAAATGCTTGCAACATAAATAGGAAATAGCGTACATATTTTTAATTATTGTTAAATACATTTTATGGCAGGTAGTCATACAGAGTGCCTTGTTCTACGCTTTGTAAATGCATACTGGCTCTATTTGTCTATGTTGACATGAAAGTGTTTGTTGTATATTGTGCGTGTTATGTTATGCACGTTGCATCTGTTACAGGCATAAAAAATGAAAATCATAAAGGATGAAAGATACAGTTTTTAATAATGTCTCGACGACGGTTCATCCAATCAGAATTTAGGGTCGTACAACTTTAAGCATGCATAGAATAAAGGAATACTTTATTCTTTAAAACCCACTCCTTCCATATTCAATATGGGAAAAGATAATATCATATTGTGGCACATACAGGGCATGTAAGATGACTGATATAATCTGGACTGTCTTTTTGTCTCTTTATCATCATCTTGATAAATTGTCAGTTTACATCGCCTGTTTGGCACCTGTTTTGGCTGGTAAAGGGGAGAGGCAGCAATGCGTCATTTGAATAAATGCATTCGGGACACGAGTGGGTCTGAAACCTTGCCAGAAATTTCACTAATCTACAATCCTTTCCCCTAAAGCAGCTGTGCATGACCCATTACACCATTACTGAGTGATTTGAATAACAGTCGATGGTAAAACCGAAGGGCATGTTTTGGCATCCATGGCCTCACCTCCACGCAGCTACCTTATAACCTCGCATGCAAATCAGGTGCATGTTGTCTTCAGTTCCTGGAGGTTTTTCAAAAAGCTGCTGTGACAGGCAGTTTAGAGATGTCACAACAAACCGATTGTTCTTGCAGGAAAAACAACACTCGGCCAACCTGACGTAAATGTCACGAAAGAAATGTCAATGATTAGCACAGCTTTTTGATGCCTTTTTAATACACCCGCTGTGACGTCATCATGTCAGTTCGACGTCACAACAACTATGGTATACTGTACTATTTTGGATCAGGGATATTATTGCATGTGTTGGCCAAATGTCTGAAGAGGTCTAATCTGGGACATTGTTCCACAGCTACTTAGATATAAATGCAATTACTAATTCAGCTGGGAAAATATGCTTTCTTACACCTGTGAAATGTTTTGATTAATTCACAAATGTGTGTGCTCATGTGTAAGTTTATAAGAAAGCCAAGAGAAGCCCAGACTGGCACTGAAACTCTCTAAAATGCATCGCAAAAGTACTTGCATATTGGCCAGAACTCAGAAATGTAAAGTGTATGTTTGCTGACTTGTTATATACTTGGTCAACAAGGCAATAGAAATAAAAACACAGAGACAGAACGTTCCTGTGGTTTATTTATGCTGCCTCTCTTTTGCTCTTTGGGTTTGGAAATGTTCCTGGTTTCTGACTCAGTTCTCTTCAACTCTTGCCCTGCACTCGTGAGTAACTTATCCCTGCTTATGAAATTTCCACACATACTACTGTAGATCAGCTCCAAGCAATACACACATCTCAAAGCACAGACACCCAGTGTAACCTTTGCGAGCCCAGACCCTCATGACTACATACAGTAGATTTTATGCAAATCATTGTGTTAGAGCTCTGTTGTTTCTTATGTAGTATATAAAAGAAAACAAAATGTTACACTGGGTAAACACAAGAGTTAAAGATTACAATTATGCAAATTTTGTTCTACTCGAGTCAATAAATTGACTCCTAAACAAAGGCTTCTGTAGAATCAAGCAAAATTGCAACTGCTGACCATGTTATCAACAGACTATTATCTGAACTTTGAAACGTTTTTCTCCAAACGTAGGGGAAGAAGCAAGCCTGTGTCTTTGAAGTGTTTTTCTCATTTATAAAGGCTGTAACACCTGCTGAAAATTAAACTAGGTGACACAATCAAGGGACGTGCCATATATAAACAGATATGAACTCTATGAATAAGGAACTGGGATCAACATGGTGCCACTGTCATTTGCTTAAAAGGTACTTTAGTGCAGATATATTATTATTATTACTGTAATAACCTGCTGATTGGAGGGAACAAACAATCAACCAATTAAAAACAGTAATTAATCAAAGAGGAACTAACTGGAGTCAGATTTACATAAGTACACAAGTGGTCTTCGCCTTTTATTATCTTATGACACAGATTTCAAATATACATGATATTAGGTACGGGTTCGTAGTTCACTGTATTTTACAGTTATTTACGGTTGGAACATTTCCAGAACAAGAGAAACAAAACCCCAGATAATTTTACACACTTATAGAAAATATTCTCCAGAGACACAGCAACGCACAGACAACAAGACAAGGAAGCAACTATTGTTTTGATTCAAGTTCACATTTTCAAAAAAGAAATAAAATGTAATGATAGAAACAAGCCTCTGAAATAAAATCTCGAAAGTGAAAACATGAGTGCAAATTTCTTTGGAGACTAGAATACATTTTTAAGACATAAATATGTTAAAATAAATCAAAGACGAATAAAACAAAGGCAGACGATTGACTTCAAGTAGAAGATCCCCAAACAGCAGAGGATCATGGGAAATGAGCTCCGAGCTGATCTCATTTCTTTCTCTGGAAAACATTAGCCAGCATGGCACCTGAGGTGGTCAGCTGACCCATCTTACTTAGAAACTTGGTCTTTGCGTCCTCACCCACCAGACTGGCCGCAATTGATATGGACCTGAAATGGAAGCATGTTTGGGTTATAGAGATGTCAAATTTGGAATAGTATGGTCTTTATTATAAATAAAATTGACACCTTTTTAGCAGTTTACACTTTGTTTTGACAACACAATGACATTCATATAGTTCAAAGTGTGTCCAATAGTGTCTGTCAGATGTGCTCCTTCTGAAACATTAATGCTTAAATGTTACCCACCAACTAATTAAATATTAAAAGAAATCCTGGATGACTCGTGGCAAAGCAGCCCACACAGTTTGTGAGGGCAGATTTAACTAACATATAACGGCTCTCAATGACAGACAGAATGATAGACTTCTCTGATGTTAAAATGCTCGAACATTTATTAATATCTCACAGAGCCATGGCAGAAAACCACTGGCAGCATTTCTAAGCTATTCACTGTGAAATTAAAGAGACGGTGCTGTTACGGTCAAGCCACATCTTTAGCTTAAAGGTTTTAAAGAGTGTCACGTGTTCACAATGTGAGGAAGCTGTTTATAAAACTTACCAAGCAAAAACCTGACTGTACAAATTTCATCTACTGTAACTAAACTACTGTGAACGGCTAACTTGAAGAAGTGACAATACTTATTGTGAAATTTTTTGGAATACTTTATTTTAATTGGTCAAATTACTGCATTCTACTGTGAAATATTTTGGCTTTAAATTACTAAAACTGTATATTCAATTGTTGCCTCTGGCAATGTATTTTCTACATAGCTGTGCTGATTTTATGACTCTCATGACCTCTCTATGACTGTGGTCTCGGTACATTTTACATTTACGCATTTGGCTTTGTAATACAAAAAAAAAAAGCCAAACGTACTCCTCAGCTTCTCGGCAGACCAGATCGTTCTGTTGAGTTTTATTTAAAAATAATGATTATTTGACTTCACATTATCATTTTTGTATACGCTATATAAAAATTCGTCCACTATTTATATCATATTAAAGAAAATCACTCAGTCTTCTACCCAATGTGGAGGGAAAGAATTAGATAAATAACATTTACTCTTGGCTGAATGAGCTCTTGCAGTTTTAGACAGACCTTCAAACAGTGTTCTTAATGTGCTATTAGTGTAATGTGAAACAACCCTTTCATGAGCCCACAGAACAGCATGAATAAAGCTGGTCTGCAGTAATCATGTGGCTGAGCCAGTCGCCTGAAATGCATGATGGGAAACCTCACTATGCTTGTGAGCACTGGAGAAGCTGAGTCAAACCAAAGCTTAACTCAAACAGATACATTGTGGAGAAAATGCATGTAAGATTTACTGACTACTACAAAATTAAGTAGATATACTTCAGTTTGCCAAGAGAACTGTTTTTTGTTTTATTTTATTGAATTTATTTATTTTGCTACTGAACAAATACTTGTACTGTTGTTTTTGATTTAGTGACATCATACTGGCCAAGAAATTATTTAAGTTGGAATAGGAGGAGTCGTACAAAAACAGTGTATTCATTAGATTTTCCACTATAATGTAGTTTTCTTGAGCTCAATTTCAATTAGAGGAAAACACATCTCTGGACGGAAAATGAGCCAAGTATGAATAAATGAAATGTTCGTCTTCTCACCCTTGTGCCTCTCCAATGCCTTTGTTTTCCACCTTTATTTCACACTCCTTTATCATGGAACTTAGAATAACCTGCAGGACACACAAGTAAAGCAGGGAGTATTCTTAGTGCACTGCTGGGAAATCTGACATTCATACACACACACACACCACGTGGCCGTAGTGGCACATCAGCTGCGTATTACCAGGCAAAAGGAAATTAAATAAATAGAAATCGGGTTACATGACATGCGACATGCAAAAATTATCCTGAATGTAGACACAAAAAAATAAACATGCAGGACATCAAGATGTCTTTCTAGATACTGATCTAGTACCTCGTGCTCTGGAGAGAGATGTTCCATATCAGTCCTTAAACATCTCAGCCCAGGGAGAAAATGATTCACCATGAGCTCTTCAGAAATAACTAAAACCCCAGAGTTAAGAAAAGACCAAAACAATGTCCAATATACCTGTAAATGCAGTGTCTATTAGTCTATTAACAAAGTGGATTATATATTTCAGTATGTGAACTGTGGTTTGTCCCAATCATATTACAACATTTCAGAAAACAGAAAGGAGGTTTTATAAAACTGCATGGAGGGCAAGCCACTGCTACATGGGGGTCTTAAGTGTGGCACAGCAAAGGAAAATGAAATGGAGAAATACAGTGGAGAGGAACACAAAAAAAGCTTCTGCAGAGGCATGTGTGCTGGGAATCCTGACCAAAGGGCCGGGCTAAGCTCTCCCTGCTCAAATGAACAACATCACAAGGCACTTAACGACAAATTCTGCCATCCACCCTGCAATTTAGAGGACGAAAATGGCTGAGGTTTATTTTCTTTCTGTCCCTGCCAGCGGGATATGCAAACATTTTCAAAACACTGAAGCTCCTACAAGAAATATGAGACAGAGAGAGCGAGAGAGCAAAAACAGCAATGGGGACTCCTGTCCAGCTTAAATAGTTAGACCATCATTCAGAAACTCAAAAACATTGTTCAAAAACAAGAGAAAGTGGCCACACCGATTGTGTGTTTGGTCTCTGTTATTCAGTTGAAACTGGAAGCAAAATTGTGGTTACGCATCGCGAGCTGCCATATGCCACAAAATCTGTAAAAAAACACTGAAAATATCACCTCTGCTCCCAAACACCAGCTATAGAGGTGTACAGTCTAATTGTGCTGTCTAATGGTTTCCAGAAAATGTTCCGTCCTAAAAGAAAATCAACTTCAGCTTTCAAAATGTAAACAATTATTCAATACTGAGGCTTACAAAAACAATAAAAAGCTTTTTTTAATTTGATTTGTCAAAAAGTCATTGCAGTGTCAAATGGAACGCCAACAATACCACCCACAGGCTGTTCATGTACCATCGGATACACTCCCAAAAATATCAAGGGTTCGGCAAAAACAACAAGCTACCTGAAGTGCAGAAGTGGCTAGACTTCATGCTGGTAGTCAAAAGACACAAGACAAGTAACAAGGTCACTAGAAGTCAAAAGTAGACAGAACACATTTATTTATTCAGAACACATAACTAAGCATGTTAGTATGTTTAACGTAGAACCAAAGTCTCTATCCAGTGTAACTGTGAAGGATACAACAGCAGGATAAGGCGCTGTAGGCCTCAAACAGCTGAGTGGCGATATCAATTCTCTTGCTCTCCACCGTCTGTGCGTTATTGCAAAGAGCCAGTTTGTGCAAATGAGGAAGAACAACTGTAGGAAAGAACATACAGAGAACAGAGTGTGAAGAAACAACACAAATACTTGACAAACTAATGCAGTGTACAGTACAGTACAAGATGGTACTGCTGTCATCACATTACACATTGTCTTAAACTGAGCAAGCAAACACTCTTTCTTTATTGGAATATGTGCTAGAAGACTCCCACATTCATCTCTGAAGCGGGGCTCTGCGTTGGGTCCCACTCTTCCAAACGTTTTGATAATTTCCATGTGCAAGGAATGCTGGTCCTGGTACTGAGGGTCTTCCAGAAATGAGGCCAGCTGCATTTTCACTCTCTCTAGCAGCTACAACACATACACATGCACAAACAATCAATAAGAGCTTTATTCAGTTTGTAAAAGGGATGCACTGAAATTACGGCCACTGAAATGCCATTTTCCGATTTGGGCCGAAAGTGAAAATAGGCTGTATATGCCGAATAAATGAAACAAATAATAATTGAACAGGTCAGATAACAGAAATGTTGACATGGAGGAAAAAGCAGTGTGCATGTGATACCTCTTTTTGTGTTACAGTTTCCATAATCGTTCCAAAGGCAGGTATTGTAGATATCCTCACTGAACTGAAAACAGAGAAACTGTTACTATACATTTAAAGAACGCCACACATTTCCCATTAAAATGACAAATAATCGGAACAAAAACAGAACAGAACCATGAGATACAGTATCAATCACTTGAGTGGAATATGTGGTAAGCGAGATGATTTATGTCACATGATCATGTCAGTATGAAAACCAAAACAAAACAGACAACAAATATCCAACCCCCAAAGAAAATATTAAATTAATATTATTCAACCAAGAAAATGCAGAGAGGAGACAGGATATTTGGCTTTTAAAATGTCTCATAGCTGTGGTTAACTCACAATTCAGGACCACTGCACAAGGTAATAAGGGCTGGAGCTACTCTCTTGTCAATTAAGGCTTCGCTCATGCCTCGAAGAACCAGCTGCAAACCAGTCAGATGCAAAAGAGAGGGGGAGTCAAACACAAATGGCCAAGAATCTAGCCGGGAGGAGGGGAGAAAATAGTGCTAGGGGCCTTGGGAGGGAGTGACTGGCAGCCAAACATGCCATGAGTCACATGTATGGATGACGGATTGATTGATGGATGGATTGTGAAAAGCAGGCAGTTTCTTTAGGCATGTAATAGTTAGTGTTGGCTGAATGAAATATGTTAGTACATTGAGCATGTGAGACATAAACAACATAAGCACTTTCTCTCAGGCCTTGGTTTCATCTGGAGAAGCAGATATAGGATTTATCTAAATTATTTACATTTAAGTACTAATTTAAATCAACTTTAATCACATTCTTACACTCATCTGTAGTAGCATCAGAATCTGACAAGATTCATAAATAATTCAAAACAAATTATTTTGCCATTTTGTCTCTGCCCACCTCGAGGCATTTGTTGGGTGTGGCCTCCTGGAAGAGGAGCTAATAAAGGTGTGGCCTCCTGAGAAGACCAAGGCAGAGGGAGGTGCATGGATGAAGGAGGCAGGAGGAGACTTACATTTCAGGATCACTGGAGAGAGTGATAAGTGCTGGAACAACTCTCTGAGCTACTAGCGTTTCATTCACCCCCTTCACCAACAGCTGATTGGTCAGAGCAGGGGTGATGTCACACAGGATGCATGGAAAGAGCGAGCACAGTGTCATGGAACACAGAAGAGAGAAAGAGAGAGAAACAAAGAAAAAAACAACGATAACAAACTAAAAAACATACGCAGACATATGACAAAAACATGACAGAAGCCCAAAGAGGCACTATACAGATAAATAAAAAATAAAGACTATAAAGGCCAGGCAAATTTAACTAAAGCTAGAACCACAGATGAGAAGAGGTGTTTGATCTGAGAAAACATCTATTTAGACTCCACAAACCGTTATTACACTTACACAGAAGAAGGAAAAAGGTAATGAAATGTGGGGGTTTGTTACGTAATTTTTGAATGACAGTAGCAAGCGTGCTGTGGTGCAAAGACATACGAATGCTTTATAGCAACAACTTCGAATACATGTAAACATTCAGTGGCACAGGGGGCCCTAGAGGGACTGTGAAGAGGTTCTGAGAACAAATTTACCACCTCACGCCAACCATTAACATTTTAAATGCATATCTACAGTAACTGGCATGACTGGCATTAACAACAAAAGCAGTATTTGATAATGCCAAACATTTGTCTGACCAAAAGGACAGAGGCACTTTCCACAAACAGGGTACAAACTAACAACTGACACTCTCTTTCAATAAATTGTGAATTTAACATTCAGAACGTTGATAATCAAAAGATACATATTTTTAGTCAGTATGTTTTTAATCAAACAAATATGAGCTAAAAATATATTACAGCTAAAAACAAAAAAAATTGTTTTTGCTTAAAGACTATGACTTTAGTTTTTGGATACACTTGAAAAACCAACATTTAAAACTATGTTTTTCTATGTTCAATTTGTGGTAGATAATAGTTATTCTTGGCTAATCTAATAGTTCTCACATAAAATCGGGTGGGGTGTGTACCTCTAAAAATAGTCATGGAACACTAAAATGTACCATATCCATGGAAATTGCCAGGAATAATCTTAAAATATAAACTTTAGGTGTATTGAAAATCTGATCTTATTAATTACAAACAACTAAACTTAACAAAAGCCTTTATGAACACATCTATGATTGCATGTTTAATGAGAAGGAAGGCTTACCTCAAACATGCGGGCAGCAGTGCAGCGCACCAGTGCAGATGTATGGACCACTCCATACCACAACACTGTCAGCAGCAACTCATGGTACGCTGGGTTCGCCCTGCAGACAGGAAGTAACGGTTTCACCAGGGAATCACAAAATGACGGTTAATGTCTGTTAATCTGACTAAACCTGATCTTCTAGTCAATATACACTAGCATGAACTGTCTGGGATTTTACATCCTGTAGGTGTCAGTGGATATAGAGCGTAATAAACTGTGACCTATTATTTTCTATGTGAATGCTAAAACCCTATTGGCAGTTTATGGTGTAGATATTATAGGTAAGCTAACACTTTATTTTACAGTGTCTTTGTTACATGTTACAAATAATAAGTAATAAGTTAAAGTAATAGGTAAAACATGCATAAATTATGCATAATTACATGCAACTAAAACCAAACCCTAAGCCTGACCCTATAGTGAGTACATATTATTACTCAGAACTTAAATGTATAATTATACTGTAACAACACTGTACACAGAAACTAAGGTTGAATTTACCTAAAATAAATGGCTCTGTGGCACTTTTCACTTTTTGTTTGAAAACTCCAGCCAGCCTAACAAAGCAACACTGGCTCAACCAATGGTGTAACACTTTTGGCAGGGCATTCCAATTGTTGACAAATGGAAGACAAACGGAGTGTTTGGGAAACCTGCTTAAAAACTATTTTTGGGACATCTGTAGGGCAGAAACTACACACTTTACCCTTAAATTTGATGAGCTAGTAAAGTAAATGTGTAGTGCATTAGCAGTGGGGATCTCTGCTGTGCTTTTGAGTCTTGTACGTTGTTTCACATCAGCATAGAGGAACTGCAGCCTCAGATGAACTCAGGCAGAAAGCCGGACTGTGGATGGTCTGATTTAACAGTGTTGAGACTCACTCACCCCAGCTCCACAAATGAAGCCTTTAGACTGTCAAGGGGAGCATGGGAGAGAGAAAGTGTGGTCATGACATCCTCCAGAAAGCCCACCAGGAGTTTACGGTCCTCCTCCTGAAACAAGAAATACTTGATTAGGGAGGGACATTCTTTCATAATGACATCAAACACAGCCATAAACCAGGCAGGTGTCACTCCCACCTGATTGTAGCACGTCAGAACTCCAGTTGCATAGATGGGCACTGTAGCCTTGGTCAGGATGCCATTTCCTGCTGTCGCGTCTGCGGGACACAATTTATGTTATGTGAATTTCAATTATTTTCCCTTTTTAGTTTGATTTTACAATTACATTGTATACAGAAGACTTATTTGAACTCATCTGGTAGTAATCAAATAAGACTCAAACCATTAAAACGATACAACATGTTGGCAGATTCTTTAACCAGAGACTTTTTTTAACTCCAGAAACATTCAAAGAATGAAAGACAAACTTCATTGCCAAATCCCATGAAAAGAGGAAACACATTCAACACACAATTCCCCCCTGCTTGAGAAACAGACACAGAGAGACAGAGAGTGTGTGTTTTCTGCCCAGCTCCTCTCACAGCGAGGGTGTTATTCTTGGTTAACTGAACTGCCACTCACCCACATTCTCCTCAGATAGCCGCAGGATTTCTTGGAATTGAGGTTTTACCTTCAAAAATGAGGGAAAAACAACAACTAAATTAAACAAACTGCTGAACTGTATAACTGTGCCGGACTATTTGCAGCACAAGTTCTATTTAAATACTTTACTTGGCCAAACAAAGAACAATAATGGATAAATTCTTCTGAGGAGGCTATAGTAATGTCTTGGACCTGTCCTACCTTGGTGTTGGTAAAGATTTTCCCAAACGTTCGACAAAATCTCCAGAAGAATCTGGAGAATTCATGCACACAAGTGGATGAAGTGACATTGATGCGCCCCACAATATCTATTATCTGTGGTAAGCTGCGGAAAGAAACCACAATTATGACCAATGAACACAAAAAGAGAAACATGGCAAAACTGAGAACAATCTTTAACACAATGTTCACTACTCCTTTTTATGCAACAAAAAGTAAATGGTGACTAGGAAATCATATTGCTTCAAAAGACTATATTAAAAAATAGTACATTGGTTATTTTATTATTTGTTTCTCCTTTTTACATTCACTATATGGAAAAAAGTGACCCAGACATGCTTCACAATATCAATTTTTGTGCTCTACAAAAGTTAAGTACATGATAAAAGAATGTTTTTTTTTTTAAATTTAAGTTGTTCTCAGGGGTAACAGCATGTGACATCCACTCACAACTGGTTGACCACCCAAAGCAAACTGTCCCATCCTGTAGTTCCTTCATGCTGGAGCTGATGATCATACAACTGCAGCAGAACTGCCAACTGCTCTCGGCTGCCCACGATGGTGGCAACATCCTGCAAAGGGGAGGCCGGCCGGGGGAACCGGGTCACTGCGGGGTCACGTGCACAAACATGAGAGTTGCTTTTATTACCAGGAACATGCTAAAAAAGCACAACTGCGCAAATAATCTAACGAAACCACAGTGTGTAAATGAAAGAGTACTTTGATTGTGGCTGACAAAAACTGAACCTCAACCTCAACACCCTACAGCTACACAGAGTGAGGCGCCAGGTCAGCATCACTGAACATGACCTGACTCTTGGCCTGAATGTTAGCAGAAAATGTATGCATGTGTGTGTTGACGCTGACTGCCCCTCACCCTCAACAGGAGGCACATCGCCCTGTAGTTTGCCTCGACTGGTGAACGGGGCGTTTTCAAGGAGCACCGCGAAGAGAGATGGGATGAGAGACTGAAGCGCTGACAGATACATATGCAGCTTGTGTTCATCTAAGCCATATTCACCCTGCTAGAGAGAGAGAGAGAGAGAGAGAGAGAGAGAAAGAAACATAGGAATTTAGGAATTAAACAAATTTTCTCTAAACGTGCCCAGAAGTACAAAATCTGCCAAGACCTTGAAAGGTTAATAAATTTGATTAAATTAATAAATTTAAAGATTTAGTTCTAAAAAGATGCCAAACAAATATTTTAGTGATTTAATTTTAAAAGGATTTAAGTTTGGAAGTTCAAATCTAAACACTTTAAATTCAATTTAGATTTTAATCTTTATTAAAAGGATGGAATCTTTAATCCTTTTTAAATGATAATTCTTAAAACATGCAAATGTTCCATTTAATTCAAAGTCTAAAATTAAGTCTAAAATTGACCAATAGCTCATATTTTTAAAAAAGGCTCTGAATGAGAAGCCCTTACAAGGTGTGTCTGTGAGTGGTGGTTCTCACCTTGAGCAGTTTTTCGATGCGTGTGAGGAGGGAGGGGATAAGCTGGGACTGCAGGTTTCCCAGTTGTGTGCACCAGGCAGCAAAGGCAGGAATGAAGACTTGGTGGGTGGCACTGACCACCCGCTCCGATGGGTCGCCCAGAGACAGCAGCATCAGCTCAAATCCCTGACACACATCATAAATCAAGCATACACACAAACCACCCGAAAATATAAATTTTCCATCATTTACTCACCGTCATGTCATTTCAAACCTATATGACTTTTTCACTTCTGTGGAACACAAAAAAAAATATTTTGAGAAATGTCTCAGTGGTTTTGTGTCTGAATAATTGAAGTCAATGGGTGCCACTCTTGTGCTTCTCGGAAGCAAAAAGTCATACATGTTTGGAATGACATGAAGGTGAGTAAATGATAAATTTTCATTTTTGAGTGAACTTTCCATTTAATATACCGATTATACCGAAGAACATACCGAAGAATGCATCTACACCTAGTAACAGTAAAAAACCCACTGGATTGTGCTTTAATGCAAATCAGACACATACCTGGGAGTACTTATCTGGATCATCTATGTAGCCCATGATGACACCTAAACTTTTCACCACAGCCTCTCGGACCATGTCGGCTTTATCGTCTGCCAACATCTGCTGGAGCATGGACAGAACCAGGGAGCTTCTAATTTCCTTCTGCACAAACACAAAGAGACACATTTGGGCTGCTTTGTTTGGTTAAATGATTAAGTGTTCATACTCATGAGGAAGTGAACAAATAACAGACAGTCCATTACGGAAAGGAACATATACAGACAGAAAGGCACCAAACCCACCATTAAAAGTCAAACAATAAGGGCACTGCATAAGTGGATCATAACCCTATTACCTACAGTCATTGTAAACAAACAACAGTCCTATATAGCAACTTACCCAAATAATTAATGGATATACATAGGAACCATGCATGTGCTGATATTTATGGATATGACTATTACATTTATGCATTATGTGTGTATTGTATTATATATTATATATTTATGATTATTTGATTACATACTCTTCTTTGACTACCACTCACCATGGTTTGGCAGTGAGATCTTGAGTCTGGATCTAAAGGATTTAGGTGCAAAGGATTAATGCGTTCTGGTTTGTACTTAAAGGAAGAGTCTCTTACGGGTAAATAAGGAGCCAGGGCCCCGCACGCCTCCGCCACCAGAAGTCTTCTCTCAGGATACTTGTGGTTTATCTGAGCGCAAGAAACACACATGCAACACAGACATACACAGAGAATTTAAGACGCAACATGTCAGCGTCAGTTCCAGTTCTGACCACAGAACTGCAGACCCTCTCTAAACCACATTAGCTCATATTTTTCAAAGCTGAAACTCAAAGTGGAAATAGATTTAACAGTTGGAAGTGGTGAATATGTTTTTGAGCAATTTAACTGAAAGCTAACAGTACACTGGCCCCAAAAAGCATATGGGGGCTCAAGCATCTTTAAAATGTATTGGATAGATAAAATATTTTTTTGAAAACATTTTAAAGGGATCATTTTCCAAGTCTGCCTCCAACAATAGACAAGGCTTCTTGTGAAAAACAAATTAATTTAGTTTTACATGACCATTTTCCACTTTCTTTCTGACCCTTAGAAATAAACAGTAACTAATTTTACTATTGCACATTTAAGATTTTTGTATGTAAATGACCCATGTTTGGGTCCCATGGCTGGTTAACCCATTTGTTTGTATACAAAGAGTTGCTTGTGGTCGGACAAACAACAGAGTATACACAGATAATACACTGAACTGTTTTATTTCCAAAACTAGTAGGAAATTCCTGCTAACTAACCTGTTCCCAGCACTGTGGCAGGAGTTCGGCCTCCACCCGAGTGGGACCCACGTGTCGGGCAAAAGCCACACACCCAGTCAGAATCATCTGCCTGAGAAGAAAAATTAAAGAGAAGCATATCAATAAAGAAAGTGGCAGCCGAATGACACATGCGCAGATGCCCGAGTGTGAACACACCTTTGCTCATCATCAGGTCTTTTGATAAGATTAAAGAGGATGTGAAGTAGCTGGTCTCTCTCTTTAGGTTCTGGATGGAGGCAGGCTGTACACAGGATAAGAGGTATCAGCTCCTGTGAACAAACATATGGGGGCCGATCACATACACATGTGGAACACCCGGACGTTAAGAGACACATGCACCTGCTGAGAAACATCCTCAAGGGCTCGAACTATGGGAAGCAGGTTTCTAAAGGACATGGAGGGACTGTCTTTTTAAAAAAAACACCTTCACCACAAAAGGAGAGAATCTACAAGGTACTAAAACACAGCACCAACACATTGTGTGTAAGCTAGAGATAAAAAACATTACACATAAAAAACTGATCATGTGACTGTTTGTATACAAATCTATGGAAGAGACACAATGTAGACCTGAAGCATTTACAAAGGCATTTAGCCTCATGTAATCCAGGGCTTCAACACTACACGGCCAGTTAACGTAACAGTGAGATACGGTTTCAAAAGTAACCTACACGTCTTATGTTTTCCGCAATGATCCAGAATAGAAACAAGAGAACAGGGTTCACATAAAAATTTTTGTAAAAACCAGAGAGAAGTGTTTTTAAAATTTATCTCGAGACATGACTGTATACAAACCTCACCCTCAAAGGGACACTTTAATGTGAATGATAGCTAAGCAAACATGTAGCAGGAGTGCAGGCAGTCTAGCACCATGCTTGTTTGTTTGGACAGCCCTTTCTAAACACACGCTTCTGGGGGAAGTCACCTGCCAGGAGTTAAAACTATAAATTAACTTTAAATAAACATCAAAGATCTTAGTAAAGTATGTAACGGCTGGTCTATTTGAGAAAGCAGTATGCCGGTTCATCTGTAATGAACCATTTGTGACATTATAAGCAGGCTGTGTGCAGGCAGGAGTGACAGTATCTTCTGCACCTGACACACAGCTTTGAACAGAGAGACATTCATTTTGTGTTTTATTTGGCACTGGTCCAAAGAAAGAGTGTGTAAATGTGAAGTAACATTTGTGGTAAAACTACTGTTACTAGAAAAAGTTGAACAGAGACAGTACACCTCAAAATTATCAATATTTACACTGTAAATATTTAGTGGCCCCAAAGAATAAGCTCTTTCACAGCATTAAAAACCTTTTTTTATGCAATTACTTTAAAACCGAATGTCCCAATGTAATTTTTAGTGGCCCTCAGGTTCACATAGGTGCCCTAGCAGAATGACCACAGGAGTAGTGCATGTTACGGCAACTACGGGAACGTTCCACTAATGTTTTAAAACCAAAAAGTGTCTAAATATTTTGTGGAATTTAACATGTTTATATTGCTTTACAATCTAGACCTATCAAATGGACAGTTTAAAAAAATGTTTTGTTAAACTGTTATTGTTAAAATAAACAACACTTGGTTTGTAATTGTAATTTATTATCACAAATAAACTCTGTAGGTTAAGTGTCGACGTACTTTGGCCCCTGTATCTGCAAAATGAATAAAAAAAACATGTTCTGAACTCCTCTTATCTGTAAACAGTGAAGACCAAAACTAAACAAGAACTTGCAAGTTTGGATTCTTTGCCACCCAAAAGTGTTTCCCATGAAAACTAGCTTTAGTATGCAAGTATGCAGCTTTGCCATCAGCCTTGACTCATTTCCTCAAAATAAAAACATCAACCGTTACACATCAAGATAATTAGCAGCAGAAAGCAAGAAGGCCCAATAAGAAAAACAACCGTCCACGCAAACACACAAATCTTGGTTTACCAAGATCAGGGGGGAATTTGGGATGTTGCAAACACAAGACATAATAACTGCTCTACCTGCTTTCTTATCTATTTCACTGCAAAACATGGTAATCAATAACCAGAATAGCCTTTAATTCCGAAAGACTTTATCTTTACAATAAAGTTCTTGTAAATCTACAGATGACCAACATTATATTGCAAGGCAGGTGTTTCAGCCCCCGGTACACTAACTGTTCGACACCAGACGCCACACTCAAGCAAATACAGCTATGAAGGTGTGGCTGTGTGCATGTGTGACTGAGATCTAGGAAGAAAGCTTTGGCAGGTACGAAGCCAACAGTCCGAATTACCAGGAAGAGTTCAAAGTCCGTAAGCAGCTTCGCTGATTGGATGGGCAAGAAAGAGATCTCCGCTCCTCGTGTGGTGTTTGTTTTCACTCTGCTTCAGCTTGGAAAGCATCCAATCTGTCTTAAACTGTCACCTGGCCTTATAAAACAGAACTACCCTATGCAAATCAGAGGGGCCCGTAGGGAGAAAGGTGTGGGAATAGTTTGGAACAGTACACGTCTTTGGGTTTGTGCCCAACAGATGTGAAATGTGTGTGTGCTTTGTACTTTTTTGTAGTTTTTTTAATGTTTTATAATTTAAACCAAATCAGATCTTAAAAAGGGAGGCAAAGAAAACAATTTAAACGCAGACAAAGTTTTGTCAGGTGGCAGGCGGCCAGTGTTACTGCAGGCTGAAGCTCAGGAAATCAAAGCACAGAAACATTGTTATCTGCCAATGTTTAGAGAGTTACTCATTTGTAATTGCTGGGTAGTTTTTGTTAAAAGATTTAACTACTATTTATAAAACATTTGTAATTTTGGAAAACCAATCAGCTCAAGTCTATTCTTGCGTAGCATGTTGCTTGGCAGCTACATAAACCTTACAGTTAGGTTAATGAATTATCTTGCAGGAAATGCAAACTCTTTTGTTTAGATTTTTATTACATCTTTATTTATTAATGTTGATGCATTTTATAATATTGTTGTTGCTGCAGTCATATAAAGTAATAAGCCAATTAGGCCATACATTACAGTGATTTTACTGTGGTTAGGTGGGTTTTAGGCACATTGTAAAACCACCGTCTTGTGGCTTACTATTATTAAAAACAATTGCTTGATAAATGGAATTTTTCTTTACAATGATGATTATTTTTATTATTATTGTTGTTATTGTCACAAAATAATAATTGCATTAAATACAATGTTACTACACTATTTAAATACACATGAAAGTCTCAGCAACATTGCTGTGAATTATTGTCTGTAAATATCTTGGTAAAGCTAAAAAAAGAACAATATTTAGAGCGTTGTGAATTTAGAAAGTCAACACTAAACAAACAACAAACAGTTGAATTCAAGAAGTTCAAACAATTCCAAAACCTTATTAATAAAAAGAGATGTTAAAACAGAATGTCAGTAAAGAGAAGTGACTTTTCAGTTTTTCACTGTTATATATTTTTGGATATTTTTCATTTGTACAACTGCTTTGTAACAGTGTGCCACTGTGAAAAGCGCTATATAAATAAATTGAACTTGAACTTAACACAGAAGCTGATGAAAAGCCAAACCAACTTAAAGGTCACACACGTAATGAAGGAAGGAAAGAGAGCTGAAGTGAGAACGTGATGATGTGTTCAACTCACCTGGCAGAGGTGCGCAACCATTCTCTATCGGAGCAGTGAGACGCATGCACAAAAGCAAGAGAAGATATGAGTGACCAGAACAAAAGAGACAAGAGAATGGGGTGGGGGGAGAGAAAGACAGACAGACAGAGAGAGGGAGAGAGAGAGACAGCGTGTACTGCAATGGAAAAATATGTTGAGTCAATGCTGAATTGAGAACATCATGACAGAGAGAAGCTAGCCACAGTGAAAATGAAAGCCGCAGTGGCTGAAGGGATATGGGACGGGCCTGTTGGGTCAAAAGTTCATTGGTTACCTCTCGTTTGGCCAGCAGGACGTTGGGTACGATGTGCGGCAGACAGCGGCCCAGCATGAGCATAACACTCTGCTCACTGTCAGCGATTCGAGACACCTGAGAAACAAGGACATGAAAACCAAATGCAAGAATACCACCACATAAAGACCAGCAGTGTCAGGTGTTTCACGGACATATAATTAGCATGTCTTATAAAGTGTGTAGAGAATTTCACAAAGACATGCAATTACTGCATAGCTGCAACTTGAGGACCTTTTCTGCTTGTGTTATGAATGCGGAAGACATCTAGTACCTCAGACCTCTTTTGTGTCCTTATTACCTGGTAATGCATTCCTATCAATTTAAAGAAAGCAAAGGTGCACTGGTCCCTTTACATTTTTTCGTATTGCCTTTGATGCCTTATACCTGTGCTAATAAATGGTCATAGTAGTTTACTTTCTGGGACAGTTCACCCCGTAAATAAGAATTCTGTCATCATTTCCTCATCCTCAAAACCGAATGACTTTCTTTCTAACTTACGTTTCTCGTCTTTCAAGTTCAAAAAGAATTCAAAACTCTCATAAAACCATCACAAACAGCGGTCCATATGACTTGTGCACTATTAAAGTCTTACAAAAGCTTTGCATGACAAACGAACCAAAGACTCTATCCTCTTAGTTTTAATATCTTTTCAATTTCAAGATCTATATAAACTGATTCATTGAAATCACCTGATTTAAAAGAACAATTCATTCACAAAATCAATGTCACTGCTAATCTTATGAATTCTCATGAGTGTGACCGTAAGAACTGGACAGATGTCAAGATTTTGAGAGACATTAGAATACTTGGAGTCGTACACTTTCCACTTTTATGATCTTCTTGTAGGTTTGAACACCCTATTCTTTAAAGTGCTAATACATTATGACTCTCTCCATGTGCTTGTGCGTTTGTGCAACTCGATCACACTCACCTCTGATCCCAGCCTACTGTCAGCAGACATTCGACAGAAGGACAAAAGAGCTTGGTGAAAGATTGGAGACAGTTTTCTGCATGAGCAAACAAAACATGAATTAACAAGCCATCTCCTTCTCTGGTTACCAATAACTCCAGATATTAGCCATACTTTCCATACTCCAGTACAAAACCTTGATATCTAAAGAATAAAAACAAGGAAAGGATCATTTGTTCAAATCAGCCTCATGGGTTAAAATCTATTCCGAGCAGATGTGCAAAATGATGATGAGTAAAATATATGGTCCAAGTCAGCACTGCAGGAAGATCTAGGCGAGGGCTGGTGTTGTGCATAATACAGTTCTGCCTCCTAGTGGCCGAAGCGGCTCAGTTCCACAACCCTAGTTTTGCTGGCTGTATGCTGTAGACAGGTAGCTTCTATGCATCGTAACCACAATAAAACAATGTAAATGTTCTAGAAATGCTCTAGAAAATCCATTAATCGTCACTCAAGGGCATCAAACACTCTAAACACTCGTGACTTGTAAAGGACGTGCCCTATTTTTTTCAATCTGACATTTTTTTTAATGGGAGAAAAAATCTTATACATACATCTAGTGACCAGAATATCATAAAGAATCTTGGTGGACTCTTTTGACCTAAATCCTAGCAACCACCCAGGACACCTAAGCTTTGTGGTGATAAGTTTTGCTCATGCAAGAACCACAAATCTAGTTTTGTCCCTACTGTTTGAATCATCCTTCACATTAGAGGGTGTGGCCTAAAAATGTGGCCTAAGTAGTGGCACCTTACTACATTTTGGAACAGAGATCATGTGTCACTTCTAATAAAGGATTGTGGGTTGATTATGTTCTTTATTTGCCCCTGTGTGTGCATCAATCCATAAATGCATGACAGTCATAAATGTGTCCAATGGATTAAAAAAGTGCATATCTGACCTGTTGGGCTGATCAAACTGTACCGAGCCTTTGACTTGGGGACATTTAGACTTGAGTCTGTTGTGAGGTTGTGTAGCAGGACTTGTGACGTCAGTACAGTCAGTAGTAGTGGTTGTGGAAGTAGTTGAGGTCTTTGTAGTGTTGGGGTCTGGGGTGTTGTCTGTCTCCGTGACCCCACGTATGTCCAAATACTGTCCATTGTCTAGAGAAGTCTTATCACATGGAGTGTCTTCTTTAGATTGAGTTGACTTTACAACGGCTGTGGGTTCTAATGAGATGTTCCTTTGAAGAGCCTGGATGTCACTGCCCATCCACACACACACAAATAATACCAATCAATATACAAATTCACCAATAATTTAATGTCAATTACACACACACTTTACATATACTGACACGCTAAATACAGTGTTCCAATAATAATTAAATATACTGAAAGCGAGACAGATGTGTCTCAGTTTAATACCTAATTTAGTAGTAAGCGCCCTATCTAGCTAGGAAGTCAACCATTTCTAAAACTGTGACATTGCTTCAGTGAACTGATTTGTTTGTTATCTAAAATTACCATAACTTCAGATAAAGTATGTACTCTTAGATAAAGTATGTACTTTAGTTTCCCATAATGCACTGCAAAACTGGTGCAATTCAGCTTCATGCAGATGAATACATGTATGAATATATGACAAAGCATTTATTCTGTAAAACAGATTTTTTTTTTATTTCCCCTTATTTATAATGTGCATAACAAAAACAATGACAGTTGTTCTAAGGTTAAAAGGCTTTTTTTATTTGCTCATTTATGGATGCTCTGCAATTCTGTACTGAGGAACAAATATTTATGTAGTAGGCATTGTGTACTTTCATTTACTACATTTGTTTAATATCTAAATATCATTATGTTTGTGCACTATCCATAGATGCACAATGGAGTGTTACATTGTGATGCTGCTGATAAATAGTGGAACTAGGGGGTAAAAGGAGACACAGCCAAAGAGAGAGAGGATGAAAAATGAAGTGAAGAAAACTCATCTCTTGCTAGGAAGCATACAGTAAATGTCATGAAGAAAATGTCAGTGAGCAGAAGGTCATAATGATGAGAGTCTTTTGAGCTGGAGTGTTTGTTGCTAGAGCTCTCAAAAGCAAGTGCAGGAATACTGCTGGAAAATACTCATTACTTGAGTGGCTTACATACTGCCCCAGATTCTACTCCAAGACAGGTGCTAGGAAAAGCTCATTCCTCAAAAAGCCTTAGTTATCATAGACCAATTTATTGAATTGGTCTATTATCAATTCTGGTATGAAAGCAGTGGTGAGATTTCAAAAAACTTAATTTACATTATGCGCAGAAAAACAGGTTTGAAGAACAGTTGATAACAGTTGAAATGATCTACTCTGATATTGTTCTGTGTATAGTCTGACCACAATGAACCTGAAATTCTTCATGCACTTTGTCACTATTATGCTGCAACAAACTTCTTTTTCAATGACATCGTCATTATCATTTTTTCTTACAAGTCTTTAACTTTTAGCCTGAACCTAACCACAAAACTTCAGAAACTCAAAATAACTACCAGGACCTCTGATAAATTGTGGTCCTTAATTTTGTCATTAATTTTGTCAGTAATCACAGGGTTGCTGCTCTGAGCTCTGATTTAACAGGCTCACATGGCAGGGTTCTGGGGGTCTGGTTTAATTGCTGGTCCCTCAGGCACCAGGCGATGACTCTTACCTCTGGAGCTTCTTAATCTGTTCAGCTAAACTCTGTTTCTCATTGTTCAGCAGACTGATCTGATATTCCAGCTCTTGAACCACTTCCTGCTGCTGCTGCTGCTGTGGACGACACAAAACGATTTAAAATGTGTTTACACTGAATCCACATTGAATTAAGACTCTGAATACAGAGCAACATGTTTAATCAGTTTATCATCATCAGAGTATGACCATGGAATGTTCTTGTCCATGAAAACGTAGGGCTGTGTATTAATACCTGAATGTTCTCAGCTGGCTGCACAGGTTCCTGGTTAAAATATTCCCCGGGAAAATCACTGGGATCCACTTCGACCGCCACGTCCACTGTATTCTGGTGCAACGGCAAGCTGTTGCCAGAATTCCTGTAGAGCTGCAGCAGGTCTGGAGGTTTGGGAATGTTTAGACCCACATCATCCCACAACTCAAAATCCTGCACAGGTGGAGGGTTGAACAGAAAAAATTAAGCACCTAAAATAGACCGGTGCCATGAAAAGAATAGGACAAATCAGATGTATAAAAGATTACCTGATCATCGTTTTCATCTGAAAATGTGATGGACGTTAATTTGTACTCATTTTTTAATAAATATTCGTTTACTAAAAAGTTTAAGGCTCTCTTTTCAAGAGTGCGGATAGGTTCCTGAAAAATGTGAGAAAAGTTTATTTACTAAAAAAACAATACTGAATGTGCAGTAAGTTAATTAAAGAAATCTAATATGTTAAATATATAAAATAATACAATGAAAACCAAAGAAAATGGAAGGTTACCTGAATTTCAGGACTGGATTTGTTGTTTTTTCTCTCTTGAGAAGGAATCTCACATTCTAATAAAGAAAAACAAAAAACGAGGCAAGAAGGCATTTGATTGATGTTACATTTCAAACTGCCTTTAGGGGTAAGAATTGCTCTCATGGCGAGAAGGACTGAAGCGTGTATAAGTGGAAAGTACGCCACCTGCAGCCTGTGTCAAGTTGGCACGCAGAGCCTGAATGGTCTCCTTGGCTTTCCGTAGTTCAAACTCCAGAACTGGACCAGGGAGAAGTGGGTCACACACAAACAGGCATCCAACCAAAAGAAGGGAACAAAGAAACACAACAGAGGGGAAAAAAACAAACAAAGGATGGCCATGAAAAACCAAAAGAAAAAACAGATAAAGAAAAATGACAACTTTGTAAGAAACTGAACCAAAACAGGAACATGCACACTATGGATCTAATGAACACACGCAGCAGAGGTAGCTGGATAAGCTGCCAGAAAACTGAAATATTTTCACTTTTATTTTGTGTCAGTTTTTACATTTTCGTAAAAAAAAATTACTGACTGCTGTCTGACCAGGGATTTAAAGCAAAGCAAAGTCTGTTTTGAAAACTGGATGACAAGGCTCTAAATCAGCTATTTTAGAATTGTTTTTGTAAATTTTCAGTATTCTGAAATTTAATTCTGAATTTCTTTTTTTGCAAAAGATTAATACCTTACCTTGTGTGCTTGACTTGTGAAAGGTGAAGGTGTAATTTCGGTGCCACTAGTGTCACCAAACGAAATTGCAAAAATAATAACAGACTTTACAAAATTTTTCAAACCCTGAAAACATCATTTACCTGCCATGAGTCAAACAAACAGACACCCCAAAACTTGTTGTGTCAGCTATTCATAAAACTGTGGCTGAAATAGGGAAACTTTTTTAACTCCATTAAACGTACATGCTTCAACTGTAAAGAAGCACAATGTCAAAAATAAATTGCTTGTAAAAAAGAAAGCTCTGAAAATCATAAAATCAACAAAACTCAGATTCTGTTTATATTTGATCTTCGTTGTAAAACAGAGCAGTTCCATAGGAACGGGATTACACGAATCAACTGCTGTTTATATTTGATCTTCGTTGTAAAAGAGGGCAGTTGAATAGGAAACGGATTTACTAGTGTATGTATAACCCTGCAGCAATCCTGCTACTGTGGACCTGCTGGGCGAGTACGGTAACAGAGGTACAGTGGTAAACAGAAGCATGGAGAGCACACAACACTTTGCATGACTGTGCACTGATGATTAGCAGGTGGGGCTCCTCAAAGCTCTGCTTCCTAATACATTTTCTTGGACACTTCCAGGGAATGTTCATGGACACGATACATTCTGGCTTACTGAATTTACAGAATGTTTTTGTTATGAGTACTATTAGTACTATTTATGTTAGGTGCAAAAACTGGTTTTCATAATTACATAAGCTATTGTAAGAAAGAAATTCAAACAAATATTTTTTTCACACAAATACTTTTTATTAATATTTGCAAAACAGTTGCAAAATGAAGTTAGCTATAATAGCTATAAACCAACTAAACCAACTTTGTCGCAAAAATACCTGTATATGAGAAAATACAACACAATTTCAAAAAGTTTTTGATTGTTAGGTTGACAAGCAACATTTGATGCAATTTGCAAGCAACAAAGAAAGACCAAAGAAAGACGAGTCTCAATAGAGAAGGAAGAGGAAAAGAAATGAGAAGATATGAGGAACCCTGAGAGAGAGAAAGCAGAGCTCTAATAAAACACTTATGCTGCTGATCAACAGAGCACAGGATGTAAGTTTAACACATGAAACAATGTAAAAAAATAATAATAATAATAATAATAATAAAAGAAACATAAAAAGTGGCAAAGGTGCTTGCCTGGATGGTTTGTGGTCCAGTATTGGAAAGAGAAATACAGGAATATAGACCCATAAAACAGCCAGTAAACCCCAGGTCAGACAGCCAGGGCGGTGCTCATTGCTCAATGGGTCAAAATTTGTGGGGAGATGCCCAATTCGGTGTGCAAAAGTGACATTTTGCACAATGCAAAGCAAGCTTATTCTGCTGCACGGTTCCTATAGCCTTCTACTTATCCACATTTTATTTTCTAATAAAAGGACAAAACAAAAATAAGAAAGTGCTTACCCAGCTAACAGGTAACATTCTCATAATGTTGGCTAATGTTCTCTAAAAGTCATCAAAAAATATTAACTTAAAATATTATAATTTACAATATTAAATTATAATTAACATTATATATCATATAACAAAAACATTATTCTTTATAATACTTTATAAAATGGTTTAGAAATGTTACACAATTAAAAAAATGTTTAAATAATGTTCTTATAACCAAGCAATAACATTAACACAATGTCTAAAAAACTGGACGTTTTGTACATTCCCAGAACTCTCAAAACAACATTTCTTATGGTTTTGTTACTAAATAAAAACATTAGAGAAACGTTCTTACAAAATAAAATTGTTAGCTGGGTAGCCACCTTGTGCTATTTCAGACTCTGTATGAAGTAGTTAATTCATTTAAATGGTTTCATTTTAAAATCTTGTTGTGTGTATTTGATACCATAAATTTAGATTCAGTATGAACAGGCCTTATAAGGTGTGAAAAGCCATATAGTGCTGGATCATGTGTATTTAAAAGTAACTTCAGTAAACCTTTAGATTATCTGTTCAAAAGTATAAAATATATATGCTTAAACATATATGCTTTAAACTTAACTCTGCTAGGTTAAGATAATGCAACAAATAGTTGAAGCAGTGCGGCAACCCAACCAAGCAATTATTAAACAGGGAAATGACAAAAGAAAAAAATCTGTTGTTGGCAGCCCGATAAAAAAGCAACATTCTGTGTTTGACTGTTTGTTTACCCTCCTGCTCTTCTACAGAGACAAAGCTCATCTATGTGACCGCTGATGGAAACAGTCAGTGAACCATGTGTGTGAATTCACATCAATCATGAAGGCCAAGAATCGTGTCATCTACAGTAATACAGACCAAATCATCTCTCGTTAAAGAGTTTTACACAAGCCTCTAAACTGCTAATAGTTTCCAGAAAAATGGTCAAAAAAGGCAATGCCGTTATGTTTTGCCTTAAAATATGGCCACATACTGTAAGTGCTGAGTTGTGTTCTTGGAAATTCAACGTCTTAGCAAATAAAAAAAATTGGCTATGGTCAATTGTGGTCTGATTTGACGATCAGTGCATGCACAAGGTTTACAATTAAATGAAGGAAAGAGTTCCAGTGTTGAAATTATTGACATAATGTTGGAATTAAAAGTTTGGCTGGTGTGTTCAAAACCAACCACATGGCCCATTACTGTGGCTGAGGAAAATACAATGATCAGCCAATGGTTCCATTATAGTGTGTAAGGCTTTGTTCAAACTGCACACAAGTCCAATCTAGATCTTTAGAACGGACTCACACTCACTAAGCAGTGAACAACATACAGTTCACCCCATGAGGCTGAGTGAAAATAATTGTATTCAGACATAGCCACAGATATGGATCTGATTTGGATTTGTAAACATTAGATTTAACGTGTTTTTTTGCTTTTCAAACTACGAAAAATTAAATTGATTTGAGTTGGATACTAAGAAACAAACAAACAAACAAAAATTTTTCCACCTGTGTGAACAAAGCCTATAGAAAGCTTTAGAAGTAACTTTTATCTTCATAGATATTGATTATCTACATAAACAAATCAGAATTAACCTACCATCTCATAATAGCTGTTATTTGTCATATTTCAACAGTAGAATTTGTCTTACCCGCCACCCTTTCGTCTGACTCCCTGTTTCCATCATCTGAATAACGTGCGAAATCCAAGGAGTCCAATGTGCTGATGCTACCAGCACGATCTGAAAACAAACCAAAACAAAACGGATAGTGAATTCTGTTTCTCCTTCCCAACTGAAGGGCTCTTAACCTTTCCCACAACAAAACACACCCTTATTAGAGCAGAGCACTAAACTATAATTACAGAAAGTGGTGCCATTTTGATTTGTTTTGGCAAACTAAAGCAGTCAGCAATTATACAGAATAGACTCATATATCTGTCTGTACGTAAGCCAAAACTTTCCAGACACACAGACTGTTTTGTCTGTCTGAAGATTACGACAATAAAAGAGGAAGAAAAGAAGAAAAAAAATCTAATTTTTTTTTACCATTTAGGCCTGGAAAATGCAATGCGCAAGGGTGCAACAATTTAAAGAATTGCAATAGATTCCAAACCTTTTTGAATGGTTGTGCTCTTGTTTCAAGTGAGATTATTCTTACTGTCAAATTAAACTCTGGTGGTTCACTTAGTGAATCTGCCCACTGCAGTCTTTAACAGAGATGTAGAAAATGCTGATAAGGAAAATGCTGATTTGTTTCTGAAACTCTTAGTGGGTGTGACTTGAATGCTAATGCTTAGAGTTGGCTTGTGAGAATTGTGATGAATAAATGCCTTGTCAGACTGGGATGGGCCAACATGTGAGCTTGGTCCACAAACTCCATGTGTAAAATGGCTTTATCTGAGTAATGATGTTGATTTGAAAGGGTTTTTTTTTTTAAATGTGTCAGGTGAGTCAAGGAAGGTGTGAACAGAATTATTGACTAAACAATAATTCTGTTTGCCTGCTTGTGATGGAGTTCACAAAACCAAGACAATGTCAGCAGTGATAAACTTATGTACAGTTGCCCAAAATAACACAAATACTATAGGCCTATTTGGAGTCCAAAAATAAAAAAAATCTAATTAATAAACCTAAAAAGTGTGCAAACCTCAGCTTGTCAGCTATACATTTATTTATTACTCTATAATTTATTAACCTAGTGCCAACCACTAAACCACAGATTCAATGTTAACTACAAGGTACACTGAGGAAATATCCGGCTTTATGTCAGAAAAGCATTTTAAAACTGTCTAAGGTTTAATCTTAACCTTAGACTTGATTTATTTAGACTTGATTTATCTTTATCTAGGTGCGACCAGCAGTAAACATAGTTTCTTTCAATGTTAAAATACTTTCTCTATCCCACTCTAATACGCGGAAACAATTACAAGCCATTCATTTCATGATTTCTCTATGGCGTAAACACAGTGGCACTATTAAAACATTGCTGTTTGTTTGTACATTACAACCAGCCCAAACAGCAACACTAATTTTTTTGGGGACAGAACCTTTGCTTGTCCAACCAATGGCAGACAAGGTGAGTGTTCAAGAAACAGTCATAGGTTTTATTTATGTGTATAGTATTTTTGTAAGTTTGTTTGATGATAGTGGAACAGAAATGATACACAAACCTTCTGTGCACTAACTAGAAGTTAAACTGAAACAGCACTTATAATCAAAGCCATGTGCTATTGTAAAATCAGTATTTGTTCAAATATACACGCATACAAAACTTTTAAAATACATTTTTAAAGCTGCAAGGGGGAGGAGCGACTTTTGATGACTGTCTGTTAGCTGCTCCACAAACACTGATCCAATTAAGTCCTGCATCATGCAGTTATACTTCACAATTCATGCGAAGCATCAAATCCTCCTTTATACCGAACATACTTGGTTCTTTTCATCTCTGAAAAGTGGTAGGTGGCAGTTGTGTCTCTCTACTGAAGATATTGGTTCGACCGTGTGAGGTGTTGAAACCTTCATTTGTCTCGTTCAGTATCCTGTTAAAAAGGTTGACGTGACAGTGTGGTTGAGAGCCATCTGCTCTCTCTCCGCTGGTTGCCAGATCCTCTTTGGGAAGGGGGGTTTGTTTCGTAATGCTAATATAACACAGTGGTTCCTAAAACTCAGTGTCCTTAAAGCCAGGTCACTGCACAGCTGTCATCAACAATTAGGCATACTTAGGGGCCATATAAGTACGGTAAGCTGTATCCAAACCAGACAGTCAAAAAGGGGAATTGACTGATACCAACAGGCAGCTCAAATCTAGTCCTCCAATTTCCTAAAGCATCCCCCCTTTCCCTGGAAAACTGTGACACTTAAGTAAAAAAGAGCTAGGACACTGCACCCAGTTGATGAGGTCACTTCCTGTCTTTTTCCTAGAGATCATTTGGGGGTTTTGTATGCCTTCATTGTATGCATATTTTCAACATCAACCAGCTGTTGGGTTGTCTAAATCAACATTTCAGTTAAGCACAATTCTTACAGGCCATTCACACCGAATGTGTTCCAGCGTTTAAATGCTAGGGTCTCCAGAAAAGAAACTATTTTATATTTTTTAATATTACATATTTATTTTACGTAACACACACATAAAACACCACGCTCACGGCACAAGAGATAGGAGACAATGGCCAACATTTCACAGTACAGCACAAAGCCATTCAAAATTAAATATATTAAAGGCTAAATATCTACAACTTTTTATTACACAAAACAGTGTTTTTTTAATGTACTGTATTATTGAAGATGGTAAGTTCGTCACAAAAGAACAGCTTTGATGCCTGAAGTGCTATTGTTGGATGGTGAATGACTAGACTAGACAACTATCCTACCCATTTCTAACAGAAACAAGAAATTAGAAATATCTCACCCATCCCATAATGATTTGTGGTTTTAATGTAGTATGGGATGGTTGTGCAGTTGCTGAGTGTACGTGCAGTTTTACTGATCCAAACATCTTTTATGTGCTGAAGCAAAGATGGTTGTCAAGTGAAACAGGATAAATAACAATATAACAGCATAAACAGTCTTTGCAACAGGAGGCTGATCAGATGGATTAACAATTGTGTTCAACATGTCCACCCACATATTCAGCAGCAGACTGAGAAGATGTGCATTTGTGCTGCGCAATCACAAAAAAACTTTCCACAAAGAAAGAAGGAATAAGTGAGATTCTCAGAGCACCTGATCATCGTTTTCTCATTGGATCAAACTGTGGACAACCTGTAGCTATATCATGACCTTCATCAATCACACAGATGTTATAAATAAATAAAGCATTGCATCATTATCATTCATGATTTTTATGGAACTGATTTAAGAATTACTAGTTACTAGATTTTTTACTAAAAAAAAAAATAAAAAAATCGGTGAATATAATATAATTTTGCAAATATATTGCTTTGATCCAGGGGCGTGACTAGACTCTGGTAACATTGGGGCTAAGCCCATGGTTCATTTAAAAAAGAGAGATACTGTGTTACACTCTATTATCCCAGAGAAGTTTCGCCATAAACATCTCTCCCATCCTGTTAAACTTTTATGCCATTATATTTAACAATGGGTCAGCAAATGTTTAAAAATGAAACGGTTAATTGGAGATACACTGACAAGATGAGAAAACAGTCACTGCTCCTAGCTGAATACCTTAAGCTTTAATAAGCCATCTAAATCAATAAGAAAACAGCACAAAAGGTAAACATAAATTTCTACAAATCATTTTAATAACAGACCTATTTCTCAGAGTCATTAAATCCATATTACTGTACCATATATCACTTTTTATCCCTATTATTTATTTTTGTACCTGTCCCTGAGAGAGAGGGGGGACAGAGATGTGGGACTATTGAAAAAAATTTGGTACTATAGCCTAATAGCCAGGGCCTAGTCATGCTCCATGCTTTGATCAACTGAAAAATATTATGAATCACACGTGGCAAGTGTTACAATTTATGATCTACATCGGAAAGGATGTCTTATTTATAAATCCTCACTCAAACTACATGCACAAACCTTGATTACAGTGAAAAGCAAAACCAAACATCATGCTTTGAAAGGCAAATAGTAAAAGGCAGACAAGGACGCAATCAGACAAGAATCCAATTACTCCATTTAGGAGAAAAGGAATAGGAACAAGACCATAGAGAGAATTCCCAATTATGTCAAACAAAGTGCATCTGTCACTGCACTCAGTTCGGTTTACATACCCCTCATGTGAACACCATCCTTTTTTCTTCTCTTTCTATCCTGCACCTGTGCAGCTGGGACCAGTGGAAACACTTCACAATGATCATCACATAACAACGATGAAATCCAGCCCTTCACCCTTTAAGCCAGTGTGCAACTATCATTACATGATACAGCACTAAAGCACAATATGAAATAAACAGGTCGTCTATGCTAGAGTACTAATTTGCACAGCTGGGTGTTGGTGTATTTTATGGTGTTTAAAGGGCAACAGAACAGAGTGACTGCATCTAGTCTAAACCCTATCTAGGTAGGCAGCATTTAATGGTACACGTCCATTATCTTATATATGGCGAATACTGTTTGTTGTGTTATTGCACATGTGCCTTATCAATTGCATTGTCTACTTTATAAGGCTGAATGGTCACATTATCTGATAACTCACTAAGTGGACCTCCAGGACCGACTCCCTGCTCCTTGCATGCGGGTGGAGTTCCGCTCTGCCTCTCGAAATTGCCTGGATTGGAGAAATAATCCCGGAGCCGAGGCAGCTCCCGTCCAGCTTCCAGAAGCTCCGTGTGAAGCTCCAGGGCCGTGAGGATGTACTGATCCCGGAGAAGCTGCGCTGCGATCGCATCCAACGACACCCGCGTCTCCGCGCCTCCTCCTCCGATACCGGCCACCGCAGCGGCCGACGAGGGTATTCCGTCCACATTTGGGCTGGTTCGGGTGATGGATAACAAAGCGGCTGGCTCAGAATACGCCGGCGGGGAGAAGGGACCGAGGCTGTGGCCTTGCGCTTCATCACTCGGGCTGCGCTCGGTATCAGTGCACTCCTGCCTGTGCTCCGCTTCCTCCTCCGAATCGCTCACGTTAAACGGGTTGACATTGCCCGCCGCCATTTTCCCGAAAGGTGGTCTGCCACCTGCCTGGCTAATATGTGCCTCCGTCTTTCTGGACGGATGTTACGAGCGATTTATTGCACTTAATCGGCCGGGCTTCAGGAAATATGCTTCGGTTGGTGGGGCCGCCTCCCCGCCTCCCTGCCTAGACCCGAACGGAAGTGGCGTCGTGTACCTAATGTACGGAACACGGTCAGGATCCACCACAGACGCAAAATACAAGCATTTACAGTAAATTATTGTCAATTACAGGCAATAGCGAATAACAAGAAACAAGACCATGACCGGGGAAGAATAATCTGCCACAGACGTGTGTTGATCCAGTGAGAAGATGTTTCATCTAAATGCATTTTCTTTGCAAGCTCCACAGGAACAATTTTAACAATTAGGCTCAAATTTAAACAGGGATTTTGTACCGATCCATGCTGAATAAACAATACAAATTCTGTTGTTTCTACTTCAGATATACGAATCATATTTAAACCATTAAAACCATTTCACAATAATTTTTTACATAGTGTTTGCTGTATTGCATTAGGGTGTATTGCAATATTTGTACATTGTGGAAAGGTTTTCTACCTGGTTCCTATCCACCAGATAACATGGCACCGATATAAGCCAGCACAGACCCACAGAGAATTTAAATTAAAACTAGTATTATGATTTAGTTTTATGAACAAAAGTTTTGTGATATTTCAGACAGGTCTATCTGTCTGTCTCATACTCCATTTTCGAGTTGTAAAACTAGGACTTCCAGTATATTAATATATACGATATTACCACCAAAGGCTTTATACGAGTAAATATAAAAAAGGGTTTCTATAAATTGCTTCTAGATGATAGAAATAAAACAATTTTATTACAAAAAAAAATCAGAAAGCAAGATATAAATAAACAGATAATTGCCATATGGCGTCTATGTTAACTCGTTTCAACTTACACTATCAAGCATTTGTTGTTGATTGTGCCATCTGCAGGTTTGAACCAAGCATAACGTGTCGGATTTCTAACCACTTCTCGCCCATAAATTTCTATATTTGCCTTTACATTATTTCTATATAGTAACCCTATTATAAAACATATTTGTCTATATCTTTGTTGCTCTCTGTGAGACGTGAGCAGTCTGCATTTATATTTATTCACAGGGTCCACTCCTACTCATGTCCTACTCATTGGAACTTGGCCACTATATATATATATATATATATATATATATATATATATATATATATATATTATATATATATAGACATATATATATATATATATACATATATATATCTATATATAATTTATATTTTTTTTTTTTAAAAAGCCCGTTTTATATTGTTCCATTTATTTAGCATATTCTTGTTGCTTATATTTTCGCCTGTTTAATGCACTTTAATTTGCATTTAAATCAACGTAAAAGTCTATTATTGATAACGCTTGTATCCTATTCAGATTCATATAGCTATGTCGCAGAAGCTGTAGTTACCATGGTAACTTGTAGGTAACTTAAGGGTAGTCGCGCTTTCCGCGGGACTTTTATTTTGAAAAGCGGGTTACAGTCAGCTGTAAGAACAACTTTTGAATGGTAAAACAGTTTCAGCAGTACCGTACAGCAAAAGATATTATAAAAGCTAGATCGTATTATTAACACTTGGCTCACTTCGGAACCGCCGAGGAAAATTTTCAGATATAGGGGAGCGGATGTAATTCTGGACAATCAGGCGTTTTACAGATCAGCTGTATGGTTTGTACCGGTTTATCTTACTTTACTACAGTTTTCTACCTAAAATCTACCAGCTGGCTCGAAACGCGCCTATAATAATATAAAAATACTAATAAAAGCCCATCCAGACATTGTCTTAACTGTGGGAGGTTGAGGCACGTATGTTGTGTTGAGCTGTTGCTTACCAACCTCAGCGTCTGCAGTCCTCATCCTCCATCCATCTCCTCCTCTCTCATAAAGTCTTCTGCATTTCCATGCCCATGTAGAAACATACACATTTCCCAGTCATGTCTTACTGATAAAAGCTTCATCGACAAAAAAGTATCACCGGATTTCTTATTCCTTCTTGTCTAGAGCTTCTTCTGACTGCTGATTGTGGTTGGTTTCACAAAATATGAATGGCAACATCAGCAACTTTATGGAGGAAATAAAAGCACCGGCAGAAGAAGAAGTACCTTACATGGAAATAAAGGTAAGCTTAATTTTTCATAGTGCTTCCTATTGTGTTTGAATGTTTTAAATGAAACATTTCAATGTTTCTGAGGTTTGTGTGGTTACCTTTCAATTATGTATTTTATGTAGTTCATCACGTGCCTTTTGTATTTTCATAGACGGGTTTTAATAACAAAAACCTAGAAAAGGAGAACGTTAAACCTGCTTTCAAGACACAACAAGCCAAACAGTCCAAAGGCATGTCTTAAATGACAGAAATAAATATAATCATTTGTACAATACATTGTGTTCTGTATCAAGTTAAAGTCAAATTATTCATATGTTATGTAGAATGAGGTTGGAGGATTCATATTCTTATGTCTTCCTGTTTTCAGAAGAGAGCTATAGTCTCAGTTTACCTTTGGGAGAAGAGTATGAACAAAAGAAGCAGAAACTAAAACAAGAATTGCGTCTTGATTATCGCCATTTTGTGTCTGAGGTGTGGCCTGCACATTTTCTCTACACTACAGATCTAAATAACATGTGAATTCTTGCTGATTTCATTTAGATTATGTCTTAACATTTTCTCCTTAGAAAAAAAATCTGAGTATTGCTGATAAACCTCCACAGTCTCACATGCTGTCTCTTCCCATAAGAGACCGCAAATCGGCAAAGGTAACTGGTGTTTGTAAATCTGCTTACAAGGAGCATTGTAGTACGTTCTCAATTTTGTGTTTTATGGATTAAACTGGGCATTTTACTTAATGCGGAGTTGTACACCCTTCCTCTTTGATGCTGGTTGGCAAACCCTTAAGACATGTTTGAGTGGACAAGGTATCTAATGGCAACCGGTATATAACTGGACTGCAAATCCTGTTTTGTGAACGTTTTTTAAATCCTAGATTTGTACAGACATAATAGAGGTTTATGCTTTGCATAGGGATCTTTGGTAATAATGATAAATATTGCTATAGAATTGTTGTATGTTGTTATCTTAACATAACAGTTATGTGATTCCACCTAGGAAAAGTTACAAGATGAAAGAAACAAAGAATACAAACTGTTTCTCAAAGGACAAGATGAAGCACAGAGAGCAGGGAAACATTCAACTACTCCACAGGTGAAATAAAATCATTTTCAAAGCCAAATTGACACCAATGTTCTATGTAATAAACTTTTTAACAGTTTCTCAGCATGTGTATATAATGTTTCTATCAGGCCCTAGAGAGACATCGTTCTGGCTCTGTCACTCCAAAATATACAGTTTCTCCAAAGGTACCAGCACAGAGAGGAAGCCAGAGTCCAGAGAATGTTGCATCTTCAAGAAGAGATGTAGCTACTATAACTGAGTCTGTTTCTGGAGTGCATAAGGGATCAAGGCCACGGAGACACTGGTTAGAAACAGCAGATCACCTGGGACGTCCACAAGAGCACTACTGGGATCACACTAGTTCAGAGGAGGAGCAGGTGGAGCTTTTGGAAAAGAAGTTGAGAAACATACAGAAAGACACAGACGCAGCTAGGAGACAAGAAAAACCTCATAACAGAACACACAGGTGCTTCTCAGAAAATTCTCAGAAAATCAAACAGAAATTTTACATGCAGCCTAAAGGTGTAAAACAGCTAGTGTACTGTATATCATATTTTATGTTTGGGCGTTTAGAAGAATAGATTAATAAAGCATTTGCAGATGGTGTTTGTCACAAGTGCTAGCTTGTGGACAACATTAAATTAGCATCTTTGTTTCATTCTAACTACGTCTGTGAAAAAGCATCACCATAGCAACATCCAAATAAAAATAACTTTCAACACCATATGAAAGTGGATGCAAAAAGAAGTACACATTTTTACAATTTTTGCATGCATGCGCATTAAGTGTAGTCAGCTGTAATCTTAATTACATTTGACACATTTTTTACTAGATAGAGTTAATGGAGATGACTGTCAAGGGGAGAAAAGACAGACTTCGGCAGCTCTTTAGCAGAAGCAATTAGATTACTATCTGAAATTAGAGTAATTAGGGTTTAAAGGCAACCTTTCATTAAAAAACAAACCGCAGTGAATCAAATAGCTGAAGTGACCCTAGCAGAAGTCTATAGTCCTATCAGGTTTTTGCATTTCGAGTCTTCCTGTGGTGGAAAAGCCTTTATTCAGATTTTATATGTTTTTAGAACATAAACTCATTCGTTATTTGTGTGTTGGTGTCACTGAGGGTTTTTCACTTTTGTTGAGACAGATAATGCTGAGCTTCCTGGATTGGCTGAATTTATTACCCATTCTATCAGTGGGATTGTATTGATTGGTGTTGATGGAGTGTTTCAAAGCATCTAAAGGCTCTGCAGACAGACTCTTTAATCTACTGTATATGTGATGTGAATAATGTGGTGATCTGGCCAGGGCTGCAGAAATCAGGGTGTGTTTTGTACTGCAGACTGACTGGAGTTTTTATGTGATTTTGATGTAGTTTACAGGCACCGACTCCAGCACAGAGCAGATCAGTAAACGAGCAGAACATGAGTGTGTTTGCTACAGGACTCATGATTGGTAAGATGAGGAGCATTAGGTCAAATCAGACTTTAAAATGTATTGTAATATCTGAGCTGTGATTGGCTGTGTTAATTCAGGTGCTGCTGAAGAGGTCGAGGCCTCTAGGATGAGGAAGGAACGTTACAGACAGGAGCTCCTGCAGCAAATAGCCGAACAACGGAAGAACAAAAGGAGGTGAGAACCATCTGCCTTTACAATATTGATTGTGAATATTTAAATTAAGACTGTAAATATTTATTTGACTGTCTACATTTAATTGCAGAGAGAAGGAGCTAGAGTTGAGAGTGGCTGCTACAGGTGCCATTGATCCAGAAAAACAGGTTTCTAGAACCATAAGATTTTGCTTTGGGAAATTTTTTTCAGGACAGTTAAGCACATTTCCCCTCAGTCTGGAAACTGGCCAACACCAGCAGTGATTGGTGCAGTTACAGTTGAGGGAAACGGGCAACACTGTTATTTACCGTAATCTTTCTTTGTTTCCCCACAGCAAGACCGAATCAAACAGTTTGGTGCGGTGACCCAGGAGGGCAGAGGAAGGGAAGTACCCTTCCAACCTCCCCATGCACAACGGGTGGAGAGAGTTCCACCCGAGAGGCCTCGGGATGCCTTTCAGTCCCCAGCTCTGGACAACAGCACTGTCTTAAGCCGACTGGCTAATACCTCAGACCCTGGCCTGGAGCTCAGAGCAGGTCTGGTTAACGGTATTGCGCCCATTACTGAAGATTATCACAGAAATCTCTCAAGCACCCTGGGGAAGATGGTTGCCCCAAGGTTTGTGAAAATCTGTGCGTAATATATGAACGCAGCTTTGTTTAGATGACTGGAGTGATCTTTTCTTCTAAAACAAACAACTGAAAACACACCTGTTCTGCATGCACCTGACTAATCCCTAATGCGCCAATGTTAACCTGTGTAATGTTAAAAAAAACTTTCCTTTTACTATTTATCTGTTCATCAGAACTATTCCCAATTGAAAATGTAGCCTTGTACATCAGGCTTGTTGGTTGTTAGGGCAAAATTTTAAGTGCTCTCTCTCTCTATTTGTCTCTGTTAAGCATCTGCTAAATTGTATATTTTGTTCTATGATCTCAGAGTTACAGATGTACGTCCTCCTGTGGTTCCCTTTGTCTCAGAGTCTTACCAAACTCCTTATGATGATGTGTATTACTACTATGGAGCTAGGAATCCTCTGGACCCCAATTTGGGTAATTGTGAGTGTAATTTGTAAATTTACACTTTAAATGTTATTGTGTATTTATTAATATTTTACAATAAGTTAGTTTCTAGATTAGAGCTCCTGTTTTAATGAATGTAGTTCAGTGAATGTAAATAAGATCCCTGTGTTTGTCCGTGTTTGTGTTAGATGGAGCAGTGGTAGGTCAACAATCAAAAATCGTTTCAGGAGCACACTGGTCCAACAAGCAGCCCCCCTCCCTCACACAGTAGGTGCTACTTGTTTCCTCTTATGCACAACCTCATGTGGTGTATTTTTTTTTATTAAAGTTTATAACCAATCATTGTTCAGTAAATGCTTATAACTATAATAATCTGAATAAATTAATTGTATTCTAATATAGAATTAATGTGTGGTAATAGGTGTGTGTGTGTGTGTGTGTGTGTTGTATCAGTTATTTTACAACTGCTTTGCAGGTGGATTATTAATATGATATTATGTCATTATATCATATTATATCATGACATTATATCAAATATGTTGTTTTGTTGGACCTGATAGTATTTTAACTATTTATTTATTTTAATTTTAACTGTAATTGATTTTACTTTTTATTTATTTGTAGTTACATTGTGTTGAGTTTTGTTCAGGAGTTCTTAAGTTCTTTTGTAAATTTATTTACAAAAGAATGTGGTAATGTGGTACCAGCAGGGGGCACTTGCATCCATAAATAATCAAGAATGCTGTTGTATTGCAGCATAGGTAAGGTTTGAACCGCTGTAAACATAAACTATACAAATATGTTCAATATGTGGTTTATTAAAAGGTTTTATTGCACAAAAATGTTGAATGTTGTAATTACTAGTGGGTCATTACTAGTCTCAGAACATCTAAATTTTGTGCTCCACATTTTACAATACAATTGATTTGACATGAGAGTGAATTAAAGGTGGGGAAAAAAACATTTTTGGATTAACTATCCCTTTGGATGAACTATCCCAAAATCCCATCTCTTTGTGAATGTTGACTGTACAATATATTTCATCCATTTTGTTGATGAAGAATAAATCATGCCAAAATATTACTACTACAGTCAGATAAGGAGGCGACGGTGTTTCTCACATTCTCTGACAACACTCATTGTCATTCACGTATTAGACATAATCATATTCATAACTTATTGACACTTTTATTCCAACTAAAATTACTTATAAAGCGCATTGAATGATAAGTTAATGACAATGAATATAAGTTAAGTTAATAATGACAGAGCTTTCTTTGCTGGGCAAACTTTCTCTCCAAATCACTTCAAACATATCTCTCTTACCTCAGGCAAAGAAGCCAGGCTGGCGTTCTTCCCTCAGGACCGTCTTTACTTTCTCCTGAGAGGCAGCAGAAACACAAGGAAAGTGCTTTTAGCTACCAGGAAGCCCTTAAGCAGCAGGTACCGTCAGAAGCATATACTGTATAATTATCTAAATTAACACCCTTATCTCCAGCATCTCCCATTAGAACGGCTTCATTGCTTCCAACAATTTTGCTGTGCACTGTACTGTTTTAAGACCAAAGTTTAATGACCAGAGTGAGGTTGGAAGGTGACGTCTTCATACCGCAATGGCAGTGGACACAGATGAGTGGCACAATAGAAAATTTGATTATCCAAATTTGATTATCCTCCTTCCCAAGGGAGCTTTGATTCTGAAAGAGCTGAGATTTTTTTTTGAACTGCCTCAAGTTGCAAGATCACTGAGTTTGAATAGTCTGTGTAATAGTTAGAAAAGTGCAAGAAAGGGTTTGAGTACACATGGCATTGAATGCTAATTTGTGTTGAGTTTATCAGAAACAGATTGACAGACAGGGATCAGGCTGGAATCCACTATTTTCCAAGGTAAAGAGAATCTAGAAGCAGTTCAGGGTTAGTTTAGGGTGGGAATCTGTTGAGTTTTTCCTGTTCTGAGTGTACTTTAAAAATCACATTACGGCATGTTGAGTGTTGCAACAATAAAGTTCTTACAATAATAAAATCTGATGTTTTTAATTTTTCTGGAGCACAGATTCTAGAACGGCAGGTAATGAGACATCGTGAGAAGGCGGAGAAAGAGCTGTATGATGCTAAGATTGAGGCAGAGATGAAGGCCTACGAGCCCTGGGGGAGAGCTGGAGGAGGAGCTCCTCTAAGAGACGATCAAGGAAACCTCATCAGTACTCTGAATTCACACTTAAATCACTTCCTGTTCACACTCAGCTGTAATAAGTGCACTTTAAGCCTTTAATGCTGTTTATAAGGCAATGAGCAGAGGTTTGATTTTAAAAGCACTGATTCCCACGAAAGTGTTGAATTTTCCAGGTTCTAATTTAATTTCTAACTGTTTTATTGTCATACAGATTCAGAGTTTGTTGTACATCTCAGCATTGTTTTGTTTCTGTGTTTGAAGGTGATTTGAAACTAATGCATAAAACAAACTTGGAAGCTTATGATTCTGGAGGTAGAGGGGCCCGTAATCCAGTGGCTCCGAAGCCAGGTGATCAGACTTTACCTCAATGTCTTATTTTTTATATAAGGGGTGGGTTTGAAGATAGGTTGAGGGATGTCTGTGTCAAAAAAGGCCAACAATTCTTGACAGGGATGCCATCATCAGTCATTTTTAGGACCTAAATATAGAGGTCCTTGCAACCCATCTTAATACTCGCTGCCTCTGTAGAGCCTGCAGGTTTTTCCTCAGCTCAGCCAACACTGCATGCCCGGGGTAACCTTTTCAGTGACCCACCAACTCCACAGCAGATCCACGAGCAGGAAAAATACAAGGAGTATTTGAGACAACAGGTACAGACTCCCTTGCCACATGTAATCAGTTTTGAATACTATAGCCTGTGGTTTCAGCCTGCCATTGATGTTTACTGTCTCTTCATCATGTTTGGGATAAACAGATCGAGGAAAAAAGAAGAAAGGAGGCAGAAGAGAGGGAGCTTCGCAGGCTTGAGGAAGAGAAGGAAGAGAGACGGCTGGCCGAACAGCGAGCTCGCATCCAGAGGGAGTATGAGGAAGAGCAGGAGAAGAAAAGGCAGAAGGAGAAAGAGGTACTTGAGTAGATATTAAATCATTTGAATCCTGGACATATCCTGCTGAAGCGAAGATTTGTTTATTGTAAGCTCATGGGTCAAAACAGTCTGTCCTCTAAAAGCCTTGACACAGTGTCATAACCTCAATGCTTAAAAACTCAAAGCAATAAAATCTACCTCCTTCCACGTAAAAGCTTTTACCTCAACCAATCACCGCCCTACGTGAAATCTCATTGGTCCAAAATTCCACTCCACGTAACTGTACATTAAATATCAAATACATTCTGATCGGCTGTAATTGTGTCGTGTCACAAGCTTCCTTTCTCACCTACTTTACAGCAAAATGCCAAAAATGAGGAGTTAATCAGACAAGCTGAAGAGCGCCGGGAAGAAGCAGAAAGAAAGAAAAGAGAAGCAGACGAGAGAGAGAATGAAGCTCTGAGGAAGAGACTTGAGCAAGAGCAACAGACAGTTTTGAAAGAGGTACAAAAGAACATTATGCTCCACACAGTGCAACTGTTATACTTCATAAGCATATGCTAGAGAAAGCATTTTTTAATAATATAGTATTGGAATATTTGGGCTTATAAAAATGAGTATTTGTTTACTCGAATTATGTTTAATGAGAAACATTTTTAACCTTTAGATTTTATTCTTTATGTTAACAATAGTTTAATACATTAAGCTGATACATGCTTAAAAATGTTGGGCTAAAAGAAACCTAGTTTGGGTTGTTTTGTAATGGACAAGCTGGACAAGCTGTAGATCATTTTAACCGGGAATGTTGAAAAAAACAACGGACCCAGCTCTAACAAGGTTAATTGTCTTCGTAACAGAATTGGTTGCATTTATGACCAATTTGAATAGTTTGTTTTATTATTGTTTTTAAATAATTAATGCATGCCAACCCCCCTACCATATACATACACTCAAACTGGTCTTTTCTCTCAAATTAAACATCTTAGTGCTGATGCTTTTTTTTAAATACCGAAAGGTTCAAAGGGCACCATCACCACCCATACCAGCCCTGCAAAAGAAACGCCAGCAGGTGCCCAGACCTCCAACAGTGGAGAGCCACCGCTCTGCTGCAACTCTGTCTGTGAGTCTCACTGTAAAGAAACAGTGCATCTAACAATTGCAGTTTGTCATTTACTCATGATGTTGTGCTTTCAAACCTGTATGACTCTTACAAAATTTTTGAAGAATATCCTGGGCTGTGTTTTTGAGAAATGCCGCCCCGGCCGTTACGCAGTGTGACACAATGACACATGCAGTGTGTCATTTTAAACAGGTACGGTCAATGTCAGCGCCACATTCTCCTCCAGTGCCCGCCCGCAGGAATGAGATCAGGGCCACAGGTAACTCATACCCTGTAACTCTGTCTCTCTCAAAGAAGGTCAGGCTTTCAGCAGTAAACAAAGAAGTCTCTGAATTGTATACTGACTGTTTTAGAAGAGAAGTCATCAGTGATCAGGGAGCTGTCAGCCTTGCGCAGACAGCTGAGGAGTGAACAGAGACGTTTGGAGGACCAGCTAATGCAGTCCAATAAAAATGACAACCCCTCTGCACTTCCCAGCAGGTGTATTTATAAACAAAACAATGTGTAATAGAATACAGTAATGCATGATCAATGATCTCGAAGATGCATGGGCATCCTTTCAACATGCTTAAGCCATTATGGTGTTTGAACAGGCAAAGAGAGCGCCCCCCTGAGGATGTTTTTGAGATGGCAAGACTAGGCAAACAAGCACCTATCAGAAGACCAGCTTCCCACGCCACTGCAGCTGTCAACATGCAGAATCTACAGGAGTTTAATCGTCTGAAGTACAGAGGTGAATGCCACACTGAAGTTAACCAGCATTTGTTTGTCAACCCTAACCAGTGTACTTGGTCTGCAGTTTGACATGCAAAAAGATTCATCATGATATCTTTCACTTTGTAAAATGCCTTTCAGTTTAATATACAGCCATAACACTGTATCTGTCTGTATCTGAAACGTGAACCAGAGCCAACAATATTCATTTACAGCTGCACTCGGATCCAGTAACATATGCTAAGTTAACTTTGATCTAACAACAGAAACTACGTCTACTGTGGAAATACCCATTATAGTTGGACTTTACCACACTGAGTCAATGAAATCAGCTTTATTTCCTATACTGATAGCATTACCCTATCTGTGATCTTTCCTGCGCTCCCCTTTCAGTGTGGAGATGGCTAAACAACACAAGAGGCTTCAGTTAATTTCAGCCAAATTTAACATAAACCAGAACATGGCTTTGAGGAATGAAAATACATTTTGTGTTGTTGTGTTGTAATAGTTTTTTCCAAAGTGCTTGTTTAAAAATGTACTTTGTGTCAAAAGTTCAGCTAATTAAGCACTTTTAGTATACTGAATTTGAAACAAATTGTTATTTGTATTATCTGACATATTGAAACAAATGACCCTCATATCCTTGTTATCGTAAAAGTAAACATGACTCCCTTGATTTCTATATGCCACCAAGTTCAGAGATGCCAGTGGAGATGCTATGATAAGATTAAAGAATATAACTATAATTTCCTTTATGAAAATTAACCATGGTTTTGCAACAAATAAAACAAAAAAAAAACATGGTTACTGCAGCTAAACCATGGTAGCCACAAATTAACTATAGTTTTGCTACAGCAACCATAGTTTAACAGTGGTAATTGTAGTAAAACTGTGGTTATACAAATGGTAATCAGTCTGCTAAAAGAACATGGTTACATTTACATTCTACATTTTCAGTATAATAAAATCATGTCTTTTTAAAGCTCAGTAGCCATAGCTTTGCTGCCTTTTATCTGTCAAGGAAGCACTGTGCTCGCAGATGAGAGATGACTCTGATCTGTGTGTTTATGTATGTGCGTGTCAGACAGTGCATCTCGTGTGGAGGTACGGCAGGCGTATCCTGAACCCCCCAGTGATGATCACAGTCTGGACATCCAGCAGCAGGCTCTGCTGCGACAACAGCAAAGAACCATTAACAACCTGAGGAGAGCCAGGGTGACTGGTCAGTGTGTGTGTTTGTTAGGATTTTAAACTATAGGGGTGTAAGTGCAATAAGTTGCTGTCTAGGCTAGTCTGTTCCAGCTGTCCAATGACAAAGCTAAAAATTACTCTGGCAAGCTTTAATCTGATTGGCTGACTTTATGCAACTTAAGGGTGTGTGGACATGCATCAGCATGCCTGGAAGTAAAGTGTTCATGTGATTAATTTCAGATAAAGCCAACCCTAAATGGGACATAAAATGTAAAGTAAATAAAGTAAATAGTGGTTGGTGGCTTTACATATTGGTCAGACTATCTTGACCCATTTTATTGGGCGGTTCTTGGCCAGAATAAGCTGCAACTTGAACCAGACCTTAGTCCTAGACTCTAGGACCTTTAGTGGACCAGATCCATGTAGTGAAAGGTCTGCACTACACTTTAGGCTCTAAATACAGAAAGCTCTTACATTGTCTTTTACACACACATGCTTTTGTTTACAAACACCCATTAATCACCAGTTTGTGCACCCATACCTGTTTTCTTCTGGGCAGGTTACTTTGACATGTTGCCTTCGGGCCAACAACATCATGAACAGGTAAGCGAAGTGTCTACATACCGATGCACTTCCGTGCCAGACAAGATCACAACTCCATGTTTGCGTGACCCATTTTCCTGAGCCCTTAAAGGGTATTTGTGCTGTGTTCACACCCTCTGACAGTTCTGGTTATTGACTTGACGTCTGTTGATGTGTTTATTCCCCCAGAGGGGGAGTTTTGCAGAGGATCCAGGCAGACACTTGCTGTTAGACTCTGAGAGTGCCTTTATTGGTAAGGTGGCCTAAAACGAAAACCAGATGAAAGTAATTTACTCACCCGTGCCAATATATCTGCCAAGCTATGAGTCACACTTGTGTTGAATGCTTTTACTTGAAAAGTTCAGAGTTGTTAACTTCAGGAGCTACAATTAGATTTAAACCCACCAGGGCTAAGTAGCAGGAAGCAGGGTAAATTTTATTCCAATTTCAGTTTAGGTTTTTTTTCAGTTTATTTTTAAAGCAACATTTCTAATTTTCAATTAATTTAATATAATAATAATATAAATAATATTCATGCTTATTTTATTCAAGTTGTAATAAACTATAACCTTGGCAGGAAGCGTACACTAAACAATGAAAACAGCAATTGATACGTTGCAAAAAGGTATCTTTAGCTAAGTATTGAAATGAGAAAACTAACGTAAGTCATCAATGGAAAGTCAACATCATTACTGAAAAGCAAGTGTGTGTGTGTGTGCGTGTGCGCTGTATGAGCAGCAGACAGTGCGTGACACTGCAGTCAGACAGCTGCTGTCAGTTCTGTCAGAGTCTCTGCCAACCACTGAACTGATGACAACCAGTGTGACAGCTATAAACACCAGACAGCAGAGCAATTGACTGGGGTTAAGATAATGCCCATCCTCAGTGCCACCCCGGAGACACTGACAGTCACCTTGTAAATGAGTTTTTCTTCAGTCTCCCAACTATTTAATGTAATTTTACATTACATTAGAGAGAAAACCCGTCGTCATTCTCAAGAGTCTGTATACTGCTGAAAATATGAGTACTTGTCTGTTGTAAATAACATCTTTCTACACAGACCCCAGTGGTGATTCGTTGCTTCTACAGTCCCGGCGTGATCAGAAAACTGGATACGGTTCTGGCCGGTTGAGACCTGCAGCCAGGAAGACAGACCCCTCTGATGCAAGTGATTCCAGTTCAACAGAAAGTCATGACCTTACTTGACCATTGCAAATTATTAGCATTTTATTTCAGAACCTAGTGAGCTGCCTTGTTGTCTAGTGCCTACACAGGGAGCTACCTTTCAAGGCAGCATCCTAACTCATATGGAACCAATATGTAGTATTGGAACATTTTAAATAGGCAGCAAGTGAAGATAATGCTTATCTACAGCACAGGGGAGATTCAATTCACCATCTTCAACTTTCTCAAAATTCTCTGTTTTGAAAGAATAAAAAGGAGCTTGTTGCAATGCATTCTGGGATTTCCCCCCCCACAAAGTATAAATGTAGTGCTACCTGTTAATGTTCTCAAATAACATTTTATTTAGAGGAGGCTGCCTTCGATACCTTAACGATGTTGTATCAGTATGTTACTGATGTGGTATAGTATGTATGTTGTTGACTCAATAGGTTTTGGAGCAAATCTATAGTGTTTCAAAATTTAAATCTACAAAGCCCCACAATCTTAAGCCTTTTCCTTTCTTGTCACAGACAGAGATCAGAATGTTCTGCTAAAGAACTTCTCTTTGTGTGTCGGTAGGACATGATGAGCCGGTATATCCGACCTGACAGTGGACCTGACAGCCAGTCTGTGCACTCGCTGTCCAGCACTGAAATAGAGAGGCTGAGGGAACGCATAAAGAACAAGATGACATCCTTGAATAACATGAGAGAACATGACTGGAGATCAGGTCAGGAAATTCAGCTGGGTGGGTTAGACTCATATAGCCAGAATGTTAAATGAACTACTGGATTAAAGTCTGGTGTATATTGAACCTTATTTTCATCAAGAAAGGAAGACAGGAACATAGACAGGAAGAAGCGGTTATAAAAATCATGACTTTTAGGGGCAGGTAAATTTAAAACCAGAAATACTGTAAATGTCAAACAAAACTCTTCAGTGTCAAAAAACTGCACAGGCACAGTTACAAGCTAGCTGTTGCTTGCTGTAGAATTTTGGGAACTTGGACTAGAAATTAACAAGAAGCAAGCCAAACAGATTGGAGTTTGCAATTGTGACTAAGACAGCTCTTGCTGTTTCTGTGTGCATTATGCATCCGTCGGTAAATGTTTTGTAGGTTATGCTAGTTAAAGGTAATACATGTAAAATTTGTTTATCTTAACTTTCTTGAAATCTTTTGTGCTGTCTAGAGGTAACATCAGCAGAGGAAGGGGAGGAGCTATGGACACAGACTCCTCCTCCTATTGACAGGCAGGTTTCCATAGACACTTTTGCCACAGAGCCATGGTTACGGCCCAGCTCCTCTGATACACTGAAGGGATTTATGGGAAGTCGCAAACCATCCAGCCGAAACCACACAGGCCAGGATTGGGAAGGACCGTCCACCTACCATGGTTAATGATAATATCGAGACACTAGCATGCTATTTTAAATGACAACAGTCTAACTTTTTATAGCCATTGTAAAGGAAATAATTTGTAAGATAAGGCCATAGATAGGCATTGATGATGTATGAGGTTTTGTAGGGTTTCTGGCCGCCTCAGTTGTTAGGAATGAAATATACTGCATTTGTTTTAACAGTAAAATCTTTACTTTGCTAGGTAGGGTCCTTACCTATAGAAGGAAGCAGAGGTTGAGCATGTGCCCTCCAATCAGAAAGAAAATACTCAACACTTTATACTGTGATTGTGTGTGAACTGCATGAGCGCAGGATTGCCAGTATTTTAATGTGTGTGTGTTTTTAAATTTGTACTATTTTTCAGTTGTAATAATGTAAATTTGAAGTAAAGGAATATAGGCTTAAAGTATAAGCTTATAAGGAAAAAAAGCTTATGTAATAAATCTTAATAAATATTTTAGTAATTTTCAAAGACTTTGTGGTGAGGTTGATTTCAGAAGACCCATGTTAGTGTCAGCAGGGCATATGTCTCGAGTTTAAAAACATAGAGTTGTACAGTCATTTTATTTCCATATAGAAAACTTTACAGGGCTGTACCGTTACAGTTTACCCTCACTAAGCAGGAATGCTTCAGGTCTTACAGCCATCAACAGTTTTAAAGCACAGCTATCATTCATTTCTATACAATACAAGCCACCCCAAAACCAAAGAGATTTTAAATATATTAACTTTTTTAAAAATTTGTACATGTAAAGTGAGGCTTAACTTCAAACAGGGATACAAACCGGTGATTCGGGTGCAGCTCGCATTTTAGTTGCCCTCAATTTCAAAGTTTCAGTTTTATTCCTTTTGAAGAATCTCAGTTGCTGTCTTTTATTAAAAAAGTGTCAGCATATATAAAATGGATTAATCGAACTAACCGATTATTAAGTTGATAATTGTATTAGAAACCTCTAGCTGGACAGTTATGGAGGGAAGGATGGCATAGTTCAATAATTTATCATAAAAGTAAAAATCTCCAGTGCATTTTGATCAAGAAAACAAGTGCAGCAAATTCAGAGAAACAGAAAGTTACAGAAAACAAAATCTAGTGTTGTGAGATTATATTACAAAAATGGAATTCTGTACAACTAGTTTCTTCAGAGGAGTTATTCGGGCTAATGTTAGCCATTAGTGGTGCAAACGAAACAAAAGAATCTAAATCACTTGATAAACAATTTAAACTAAGCATCCGTTTCGGCTTGATACCGAACCCTTTTGTCATTTTCCAAACAGCTTTTAATATAATGCCAAGACATTTTTTGAAATATATTTGGACCTTTTGAAGATTTCAAAGGTCAAGCATTTGAACAGCAGTAGCGATATTCAGCATCCTCAATAATGTTTTAGATAATTTCATCCTATTGTACAAGGCCAAGTCTTGTGTCCGGTGGGTGGGGCGTGGTTTCTGATCTGGGATTGGTTGGTTGTCCAGAGCAGGCCCTTGAATGGGCAGGCAGGGTTTGATATTAGTACCATCATAAAGAAAGTCGACTGTCTGATGCAGTCTACTCTTTTTAAGATCTCCTCATTCCTCATTGGTTGCAGGAGATCGTATCACATCCTTCAGTTTTTGAGACACATGAAAGTAAAGGCCTTCACACGTCTGCTGTTCAGAGGCAGCCACTGCTGCTCCTAGGCATCGGAGGAAGTCAGGGTGCCAGAGGGCTGATCTGAGGCCTGCTCTGGTTCTGAACACTGTGTGATCTGAAACACCAACCCAATGCGCAGGAAGAACTTGCGTAGCACGGCCCGCAGCTCTGGGATCAGATCAAACTGCATGATCTCACACAGCAGAGGGTAATATCGAGACGCATGGGCCTTGAACTGCAAAGGGAAGACGCACATGATTTTAATTCATAATTTACCAATTAATAATTTACATTTATCACCACATGCCCTGGTGTAATTGTATTAGACAGGTGTGCACTCAATTGGTTATATCTACACAAACCCACAGTATTGTCTCTGGGGCTTACTCTGTATTACATTAGTGCTGTAATTGAGGCAGATTAAAAATGACTGATCATTAATCATTTGTGTGATTTTGTTTGCTGTAGGATTTAAACAGCTGAGAAGGCAATACAGGGAGACTTTACTGCCTGGGCTTTCCTACTAAATACATACAGCACCTGTGCTATGGATTAATTCACAGGTTTCCAAAATGTTTTGTCTGTTGAACTACACGTCACCCGTATTATTTGAGTAACTCTTCACTAAGGTTTCTTAAAGCAATAGTTCAATTCTTTTGTCTTTTTACAAGATTAACAGTTTTAACATTCAAAAAAATGTCTTGTGTTCCACAGGACTGTAAAAAGTCATATGGGGTAAGCAAGTACATAGGTAGTGACAGGATTTTCATTTTTGGGTGAACTGTCCCTTTAAGGGTGAAGCAGATACTCACTCTGTCGTCACTGATCTTGAGGACTTTGGTAAGGAAGAGCAGCAGCAGGTTGGTCCAGGCCTCACGGTGGCTCTCAGATGTCAGGGTCAGGAAGTAAGCCACAGCATCACTGCACACACTGAGAGCGCAAGAGATGCAAAAACACAGAAACATGAAAACATGTTTTTAAAAACTGAAAGGCTTTTTACTGCTCATAAGAAGCAGTAATCTCATAAGAAACCCTTCTAATTTTCATTTAACCGATGTATGTCTTATGATTAAATTTGCAATAATACCCTGTATACCATATATTTTATAACTTTCCTGTATGCTGTTTCTTTTAACTTATTTCTATACGTTCTATGTCTCAACTACTTTTTCTAAAGCTTGTAATGCTGCTTTACAGCAAAGGCAAAATACTTTTGAAAACACTTGAAAATGAAGTTTGAAATGAATTGTAATTGTAATGAAAATAAACTAATGAATTAACCTGATTGAACATTAAATTAATTTAAGACACCTGTCGCACACACAGCTTGAGAGCTTGATGACCTCTGCCATGACCTCTGATAGGCTCCTCCCCCAATTGTCTTACATAACCCCCATCTGCCTTATTGCCTCCTTCACACACCAATCTCCATGACCTAATCTTACCTAAATCCCCTTCAGCCTGGTTAAGTGTGTCTACACACACACACAGAGCTGCTGGGTTCAGTGAACACAGTAAACGATTAGCGTTGCTGATAGTCTTTGGGCTGACAGTAAAACCAGAGTCTCGTCTGCCCTGTTTCTCATGATTGCACTCTATTAACAGTGCCAGTATAAGAGTTGGTCACACTTTTGTTCACGATAAAGTGGAATGCAGTCTGCAGAATAAAGTCTGACCCTCCAGCTGTTGTAGAGTAAAATGTATAAATTCATATTACCCATAATGCTCACAAAACTAGGTCCTGATGGTACATTTAAAACAGTCTCTCTCTTTCGGCTCTACGCCAGAGCACCAATACTGCAGCACAATTCAATAAAGCAAACCCACACTTTATGTTCAGGAAGCATGAGGCAGAGTGACCACTGGGCCAGCATGAAAACAAAAAATTCTTTTGACAAACAAACCGTTTACAGATTTTTTTTATTTTAAAGTTATCAAAAAAATGTTCTTCAGTTTGTTTAATTGTGCAAAATCTTTGATCCGATTTCCCAATAAAGACTGTACATTTTAAATGTGTATAACTTAGAAAACTTAATATTTATATATTAAGATAATATCAACTTTTAATAGGACACTAGCATATTTATGACCTCAAAGCTAATAGTCTTATTTTAAAAGCCACAAAATTCTGATGTCGTGTCTTTAAGAATGTATTTTATTCTTGCTATAGTGGCAGTGCAATATAAAAATATTTAAAAAACTATTTCCAAACTGAAAAGATCTGAACTGCATTGTATGCAAAAACAGCAAGGCTATGAGGAAGTAATTAACTAAATTCTGTTTAGATTGCCGTGGGACATCAAAGCACAGCAGAGTCTATCATAAATTACTGTAAGTCCCTTTAGGGAAAGTCACTGCACTCTGCGGCCATATTTGCTATGCCTTCAGGCAGCTATTTCAAAAATACTTATCTAGCTGAATAGAAAAAGACTTATATCTAAAACCTAATTTTAAAACCGAACTTGATCAAAACTACAATAAATTTTGTTTTAATTGTGTTCAAATTGCGCTAAAAAACACCTTTTCCAGATCATCCAGCTACTATGCAAAGTTTGGCAAGTACTTCACTCTGCACAGAGCCCTCCCCCAGACAATCATTAGTCTTTAACGATTGGCTCTTTTTACTGGAAGGTGGGACTTCCTGTGCTCCAGCGGCCATATTGGGCAATGCACTTTCCCCCATTCCTAGCAATACCACAGCAGTGTCTTGGAAATATACAATCTTTGCTGTAAAGTCTTACTTGAGCAGTCGCCTCTGTACCTCCTCCCAAGCATCCTGTCTGCTCTGGTCCATGTACATACGGAACAAGATGCGCAGGCCGCACGCCAAGCTGCTGGTCTCTTGTTTCAACAGATTGGGCTTTGACTTCCCTTTGAAACCTGATCATGCACACGGACACAATGAGCTCTTTTAATGTGGGCTGGAAAAACAAATCAAGCCAGGCGTGACAACGACTTTCCATTAGGCCACACAGGTGGCTCTATCTGATAAGATCCATCTTGTAATGTGATTAGTTTTGTAAACTACGTGGCTTTCTTAGATGGCAAAATAAAGTCAAAACAATGGATGCATTTGTTGCATCTCAACAACAGAAAAATCACGTTCAATTTCTATGTCTGAAATGAGAGTACTGACCAGCCTTCCACAGCGCTGTCCTCTGTTCATTATTAGAGTTGAAGGCCTTTGCAAAGCGATGAGACTCCAGCAAGCAGTCAAGCAGTTTAAAGAGCTGTTCTGAGGTCAGGTAACGATACATTCCTTGGTCCTGAGTATCCACATGTACATCGGCATCTAAAGCATCTCTCTGCAGAGAAACACGCTTCATTAGAGTTAATTAGAGCTTTAAAGCCACACCCCAGCAAATATATAAATATATACTATATTTTTAAAGCAAATATAGTCTAGTTGTATGGGCTTCATTATGATCTTTTAAAGGTGCATTTAAAGGTGCAGTAAGGGATTTGTGAGAAACAACCATTCCTTTATTGCTCCACCCTCTAAAAACACCCTAAGCAATACAGGCAACAACTAACAACGCCCCTATTGCTGATTGACTATGAGAGTGTTATGTATTGTGGTGATCAGTCCCAACCACTTTGTTTTTCTCCTACAGCCAGAACTAGGTACAAACGCAATATTTTTTCAACACACAGAACACATATCTGGCAAATATTGACAAAATTATTTGTTTGGGGGTTGATTTCATTTTTTAACAGTGTTTCTCAGAAATCGCTTACTGCACCTTTAAGGTCTTTTTTGAAAACTCCAGTCCCCATTCAAAGTTTATTCACAATGCATGTAGGTAAGACCCTAACAGGCACCTGTGCTGCTGCAAAGTTCTCAGCATCCTCCTTCTTGCTGGTTGCAGGAAAGAACACAATGTTGTCTATGGTCTGAATGAGCTCCAGCTGGACCACACACTTTATAAGCAGAGCAGCAAACAGACGCTGTTCCTGGGCTTCTGGGGAGTCACACACAGAAACACACTGTGAATAACACAGCAGAAATGAACCAGCAGCTGCAGTCTGATTAGAGATTAGTGCTTTAAGATTGGCCATTATTCACAGGAAGTGCAGGGAGTGAATTTCAAGGGGGTTCAAAATGTATAGGATTTCCATTGTTATCTACATAATAGCATCTGAATACTATGCCAACTTCATACATAAATTAAACATAGTGGGATTTTCTGCATCTATGATTTACAATATATAAAATATATGGCTTAAAATATATGTCCCCAACTAGAGACCTCCTGGTAAATATATATACCAGTGAATATAAATCAAAAGAAACAATAATATTTTGCTAAAAGAAAATGAATGAAAAACAATGTGACAAAATACAAAAATACAGTAGAAAAGGCTATGAGAACAACCTAATCTGGTTGGCTGGCCAGTCTGATACATGCCTGAAGACCCACTGAACTGGCTCTGTCTGCGGTTGTCAGACAAGGCTTTCTCCATACTGCTCACAGACTGCTGGTCATCTGAGCGACTGTGAATATCCACTGACTTCTGGGAAACGGAATCCTGTAAGCACCAGACAAACAGTTTGCATTATCACATTAAAGGGACTCATACAGCACTTATCAGAAGAGCACCAGCTTAAGATCACCCTTCATGAGCAGGTTTCATCAAGCACTCATGCAGCAGCACAATGAGAAAATCTTATTTGCATACCAGCTGTTTATCTGAGTCCAGCTGAGTCACATGATCTCCTTCTGTACCAGCCGGTCTCCACGTCAACAGCCTGAAAACAATAGAGTAAAAGACCCCAGTTACTTTTATTCTGTGAAACAGGTGACTATTTCAGCTTACAAAAAAAAGACACTTAAAAGACGATTCTTTAAAAATAATGCTGGTATTTTTACAAGTATGCATTTTTCAATGATCAGTTGTTTACTATATAATATCACGGTAACAGAGTTGCCATTTTGAAGAATGACCTATTATGAAAATTGTTCAGAAATGACCTTGGTGTGAACACTCACATGTGTGGGATGGTGGTTTTGAAGATATCTAGCATACAGTTGCAGGTCTTGTCCCAGGTTTCAGGGTTAAACTTCTCACCGTTAAGAATGACCACGTTTTCAAGGCAATTAGTGCCTGATCTGGCTAATTGCTCATTATCTGTGAGAAGAAATGATGCGGGTGGAAAGAGGTAGTGACACTATGACCTGAGGACATAATTTACATATTCATTACAATGAACCAGCTACACATAATAAATAGCCATTTTTAGGAAGCTCCAGATGATGTTATTGTAGGATATGAAATTAACACCTGCCCCTTAGCCTAATATTGGAATTGGAAAAATTAAAGCATCTGATGGAAATTAGGGAATCATCATCCAATGTGACTGTTGGCGAAAACTGCTGGCAAAAATTAATTTTGTAACCATGTCGTGTGACATGGGTAAACTTACCTTGTTGCACACACCAGTAGAGTTGAGACAGAATATTATCTAACAGAACATCACTGAGAGATTCAAAGTACTGAGTGAAGACATCACAGATGGCATAAAGTGCATGATTACAGGTGGTGGTCATCCACTCGGCTTTCTGCAGGATTTAACAGAACAGAACATCATTCACGGTTCTCAGCCCCGGCACAAAGAACACGCCAGCAATACTGTGCCACATAACTGGTTGAATGCCAGAGAAAGTAAACAAGCAATGCTTATGTGGAATACAAAACAACCAAAGTTTGTTTGTTTTTCATCACCACACTTCTAAAAGATGGACTTCCTACAAATGTACCTGAAGTCCTGGAATAACGAGAGAGGTTTCAGTAATGCTGACTTGCCTCAGTCTGTTGCTCAGGAAGCTTCATGTTGTCGAAGATCCTGAAGACGATGCGGAACAGATCCTGCCACCAGTGTTTCTCGTAGGTGTGGCCGTAGGTCTTCATCACCTCAAACATCACAGTCAGACCCCTGACAAACAACATACCAATAATTCCTCAAAATAAACAGAAATGAAACAATTTAAAATGAAAAGACATTTTCAAAAATGAAAATTAGCCCATAATTACTCAAGGCATCTTGTTTATGACTATTTCAACCAAACAGAATCAACATTATATTAAATAATATCCTGGCTCTTCCCAGCTTTCAACAGTAAACAGTGCCTGAGATTTTGAAGCTACAAAAAGCATTCCAAAAGCCCATTTTTGAGTGGACTATTTCTTCAACTTAATAGTCTTTACAAGAGAAAATGCAAGTGTACAAACACATTTTTCCAGCCTTGGAGGTTAAAGCTTTAAGAACTACGTCATTAATTTTTGCTGTATGGTGGTTTTGGTTCTGACCTGGTCCTGACGTCCAGCTTGCACCTGTTGATGATGCATGACAGCTCAAAGAGAATGGGGAACCAGCCTCTGACCCAGACCCGGTCCTCCGTCGCAACATTCATGTCATCACTGGTGTAGTCCTTAAATGCCTGCAAAACATCAACACAGAGAAACAATTTACTAAACACTCTCTAAAAACACTAAAGCACATGCCTGAACACACATGCTGCTCGGCTCTAAGCTGTATTTACAGATCAAAGGGGGGTTTGTCTCAATCTGGCAACCCCTCATAGTCTTCAGGGAGACACATCAGAGGTCTCCTGGGGCGCCTTCATTAATACTCAATTTAGAAGCACATCAACAAGGGGACTAAAACAGTTAAAAGCATAAACACAGCTACTGACTCACCCTCCAGTCACCCTTCACAGACACTAGACACCAGAGTGTTTATGTTTTCCTTTTACTTATTAAAAGCCTTAGGTTCTGCTCATTATAAGCATCTGGTAATGAGTTTCCTTGTTAAAACTGCTACAGAGTGCGGTCCTCTCAAACGCAATCCATTTAGTGAATATCTTTTTAAAGTCTGATCTGAGGTCAGAGTGTAATTCTGTTGTTATGCAGTGTACTCATTAGCACTGACCTGAGGTCGGTCAGAGACGTATTTGGCGCAGTGGCGGATCAGACGAATGGCCTCCATGCTGGTGTCGGGGAACGAAGCGTTGCAGGCGAACTCAGACAAACATTTCACAGCGTCCTGGAAGGAGTCAATGGTAGCAGGGAAATGCTTCTCAAATACATTCGCTGTGAAGTGAAAGAGAGGATTGTGGGTAAGTCAACGGCTCCAAGGGTGGGAAATGGTTATGTAAAATTATGACCTTAATTATCATTATAACTGGACTTCTGGGAAAAGTATATAAGATGGCCTGTTCAATAGGAACCTTGTTAATAAGCCCTTCTTGAATATATACACTGCAGATAATATATTAAACAGCATTGCTGATTACTAAGACAGATATCTATCAGATATATTTTGTATTCTAAACCACCTGCGGGAAGACACTTACTGACAATGTGTCCAGTTGTCTGGAAAGCCAGCTCCACTATGCTCTCATCCTGGTCAGAGGCAGCCAGATGGAACACAGAAAAAATGTTCTTCCACCCTGATCTAATATTCCCAGCCTGAGAATTGACCATCTGAGCGATGCAGCGGACCACCATGTCTCTGATGGTGGGGGATCTGTGGATAGAGCAGAAGCGTGTTAAAGCACACACACACACACGCACACATTTGTCATCTTATTTTGCAGTGGCAAACACATGTAGACAAGTTCATTTTTCCCCATCAGTCATGGCGGTTAGTCATAATGACTCTTGACGTGTGTCCGTATGTGTGTGTTTACTCACTAAGCCTTTCTGCAGGGTCAATATGAGCTAATACAACTTTTCTTTTCTGCCTCCTTCCAATGTTGCAGCTTCCCGTTAGCTGCTCATATGGTAGTTAGGGTACGATCAAGCTACTTTTGAAAAGTAGTTGGTAAATATGTTACAAAGTGGCAACTACATTTAAAGAGGGAAATATTTTTATTTATTTAATTAAAGAATTTTGTAATTTATATCAAAAATATCAAAACTTTAGACTATATTTAGACTAGACTAAAATTATACAGGTTTGGAACAACATTAAGATGACAGAATTCTAATTTTTGAGTGAATTTATTTTGTATGTAACATAATAGCATAATTTGTCATACTGTAACAAAGAAATTTTAAAACATGTGAAGACGGGCATTCTTATTTCCTAAACACATTAAAGAAAACCATGTCACATTTGGGCTGACACAAGTAGAACTGACCAACTTAATTCACATCTTTTTTTACTTTCTTTAAAGCATAACTGAAAACAGTCACCTGTTCTTTTTCATGATGTGCTCAAATGGCCTCAGGAAATCTTTCTGAAACCTGAAGTTGGCCAACTCTCCCTTCTCTAGAAATTTCATGGAAAGCTGCCTGAGAGAATCCACAGCGAAAATAGCAACATCCTCGTTGGGATTACAGCCGACCTGTGCCAAAACAGTGGAAAATGCTTAAGATAAAAAAATATTTTTTTTACAATCTATTAGACATGCCCTCCTGCAGGTGAAGTGAAATTTAAAAGCATCATTAGATTTCTCTGATAAAGACACTGACAAAGACTCCAGATTTCCTAAAGGTGGTGATTATGAGGCTGCAGTGAACTCACCTTGTTAAAATGATCACCTATAACTTCCCATATTCTGGACCACTGCAGCCTAATGCGACCCATGTTGTAGTAAGATATCTCCACAATCTTCTGCAAACTGAACATTCGCGGGTGTGTCGGGGAGGCCAGTTCATCCATTGACACAGCACACAGCCACCGTACAAAGTCCACTACAAGAAAGAACTTCAGTAAGTTCATGTAGCTTAGTTGGTAGAGCACAGCGCTAGCAATGCCTAAGGGTTTGAATCCTAGATGACACGCATTCTGATAAAATTTATTTTATATTTTAAATCTCTTGATTTAGGTCTTTTCAGATCAAAACAAAATGCACAAAGGTAAAAAATCCAATATCCAAAGGTGCTTACCAATAGCATTTCCGTCAAGTCTGGTGGAGCCTGTGAATATCCTGCATTGGAAATATGCCCATTAGTAACATTGCAGGAACATTTTAATAACTGTAACAAATCTCATTCACTGACATTGGAACTAACACTAAGCATACCTATCCACAGCGACTACCACACTTTGCGAGCTGGTTTCTCCAATAGATTCCTGTATGCTTGCAATCTGTTTACGATCAACATTCCCTCCTACAGCAAGGAAAATCAAGGTTAGATTATTTTTTCAAACTTCATTTCACACATTGCTGCTAGGCAATTAAACTTCACTTGATCAAGCAAACTGATTAAATATATTACTGATTGTAATTAATGACATTTAAAGGATTATTTGTCCCTCATGTTGTTCCAAACCCATTTGAGTTTTTTCTTCTATGGATTAGTAATGAAATATTTTTTAAGCACTGTACTGTTCACTCTTTTCACGGAGTTAAATTAAACGGACTGAGGCATTCTTTACTGAGGTTGTTCCACAAGAGACATAAAAGCATCATGAAAGCGTTACATATGACTTGTGGGCTATAAACAGAATGGATTCAGAAGACCACTTTTTTGAAATTCTTGTGGAGCTTTGCAAGTACAGTCTTCTGTGTTTCTTTTGAATTTCTCCTTTTGTGTTCCAGTTATGAAAGGCAGGCTTACGGGTTTGGATCAACATAACTTTGATTTTTGAGTGACCGGTCCCTTTAAAGGAAACATTTTTTTGTTATGCTGGTTGAAAGTCTCTTCACAATAATCACTAAGTGGTCAAAATATATTTATATCAACATATCTTCTGTGAAAGGTGCAGGAAAACAAAATGTTTGTCCAATCATTCCAAATGTTGGAATGTTGTCTTTATGTGTTGGAGGAGGCGTGGCTTTGGAGAGGTGGGCAGAATGTTATGCTTTCAAACCTAGCTTGCTCTTGCTAGCCTCTCCAAAATTGCCTCCACTACCTTTAAGATTGACACTAGATGCTTTCAGTGGTGTAAAAGCAAACAAATAACACTTATGATGTCACTCTTATAAAGAGGAAACAACTCACCCAAGCCCAGATATTCATCAGACGTCTGTTCTTTAATGCTGGTGATGAAGCCATCCTTTCCCCGTACAGTTCCAGATATGTACCGTGCCTTCACACCTGTCCCGATGAGCTGAGCCAACTCCAGCTGACTGATGCACTTCAGGATCTGCAGAGCAAATGTCTCAGCCAACCACAGCCTTACAAAACAGTGATATAAGACATATATGGACCAATGACAGGGCTGGGTCAAGCTCACCTCATGCCAGGAGTTTCCCAGATAATTTCCATCGGTGTGGGCCACCGTGATAAGTGTCTTGATGGTGTCAATGTTCTTCTGCTTCATCTCTGTGATGCCCGAGCTGGCCGTAAGTAGCGTGAAGCGGGCCAGGGCCTGTACGTAGGCATCTCGCTCCAACTGAATCAAACCCAAACAGCACAAGAACCTTTTAGGCTTTCTAGAATGTGTGCCCGATGTTCAAAGAAAAGCATTTTCTCAATGGTAAAATACTTTCATCTGTTTCATCTTAATATACGGAGACAACAATGCTGAGTTTTACAGTCATTTGAGATATGGATATGGATTTATATAGGGATTTCAGTCTAAGAACTCAAAGAACAAAATTATGCCATTTAAATATTTTAAAGCAGGACAAAACCTGAAAAATGTCATTTTAACCTACAAAATTTTGAATATGTTGTGGAAAATTTGGACTATTCCAAGACTTTCAATGGGTTTTTCAGTCCACCTGAAACCACAGTACCTTCGTTCCAGACAGAAACTACAAACCACATTTAGACAACCATCAGACTTTCCTGAGCTTCCACCTCTGCTCAGTTAATTCAGTATGTGTATTTACCTGAATGCTGAAGATGCAAGCTATCCTGATTGCACAGCGAATCCCCTCCAGACACAGAGAAGCCACTTCAGTGTCATCACAGTCCTGCAGACCAACACTGAACGCAGCCAGGAAGGGCGTCCAGGCCAGCTGTGAAGGGAAAACACATATCAAGCCAACAGAAAACATCACATCATATTTTGTGAGTAGAGGAAGAAGTGAATACCTTAAACATGGGTCTGACATGCTCCAGGTGGGTGGCGCTGGTGAAGGGGGCCTGAACGTGGCTCACGGCCTCCATCAAAGCTTTGGCCGTCTTGGCCATTTGCTCCATCTCGACATTATACAGAAGCCTCCTCTGCTTCTCACTGGCCACACCTGATCCAGAGTCAGTAAGTTACCACAAACCACACCTCAAAACATCAATTTGTTTTCCACATAACACCATAATTTAAACTCAGCTTAGTATTTCATGTCAATTCATTAAATATTAGTCATTGTGATAGCAAACCATGACAAGCACTGTATAATAAGACACTGCTTTCATTCTAGCCCTGCCCACAGCAAAAGCGCATTGGTTTAAAATAATTCCACGTTACCATGTCCACTTTACTATGTTTGTCAGTGCACCAAATACTTACTTTGCTTGTTTGATTTGAGAGTTAATTCCTTTGTCTCCTTCATAGATATTTTTTTCCCAGCGATTTCATCATAAATGGCAGACAGGTACTCCTCTGGTAAATCTTTACTGTCATTGATACCGCGGTTCATCTTGATGTACTGCTCTTTCGTCATTTTATTTTTCACCTGCATCAAAATAAATGAAACATTAGATAGGTAGCTACTTCTCCTCTTGTTTTCCATTCCATCTATCCATCACCCTTCACATTAAATTATTCCACTCACATCTGAAGACTAAATGCAAAACAGTTGTGTTCAGCCCCAATCTTCAAATTAACATTCATAGACTCAGCAATAAGAAAACACTTTCCATCTGCAGAGAGAATCAGAGATGGTGCATTAACCTGTGGACTGTGAAGATCTGTAGTCAACATGATGATGGAATACGCCAGGACGTAAGCCGTGTCTGCACTGGCGAACAGCGTTTGCCTGTGGAGAGAGGAGATAGAGACGGATCACAACTCTGAGTTCAGCATTCGTGGCTTAATTAGCATGGTGGGTTAATCTATTATGATGACAGAAGACAGCGATGCTCACCCTTGGTTGCATTCTAAATATCTAGCAGCAAATTTTTCCATCAGCCGATCGATTTTCTGGGCTTCTCCAGGCAGCCGAAAACCCTCGAGGAATATGCGCAAAGCCGGCACGAAATCTTTGCCCTGGAAGTCCATCTGGTCGACGTAGGCATACATGACTTCTTTATTGATGCGATCATTGTCCCCGAGAAACTCTCCAACTTGGATCTGTTGGGATAGAAACACAAGGGTCAGAGTCAGATACTGATTGCGTAGGTAGAGAAAAAAATAGCTAAACCAACAAAGGAAGAGAGCGTTTCATACTTACAATCACAAAAACACAAGTTCAAAGCTACATTATACTGTTGTATACTAGATTATACTGTAGATTTCAAGCAACTATTCAAAGTAAGTCATGTATATCTCAGCTGTTGTGCTGTAGAGCTGTAATTTTAGGGCAGATGTAAGGTTTCTTCACCCATTACTGCTGAGAATGAGCAAATGAGCTGCCAATTCATCACACTGAAGGACCAAATCATCTCTAAGTGGAATTTTGGCAACACTTGACTGAAGCATCGTAATATTTTATTCATTTTTGTTTTCAGAACCGTTTCAAGTCCTGCAGCTGCATGTAAATTAATTTATGTAAAAATCCCTCAGAAGCAGGTTCAAGTGAAATCAAATGAAACAAGAAAAGGGAAAACAGTCTTATAGTAGCATATGGAAGGTAAATACGCGTGCTTACAGAGTCAAGTCTCTCCTCTTGATGTAAAAACTGGGCAATATCTTCAAGCGTGGTTCCCAGCATGCCTTGCTCTTGCAGGTACTGAATGCCCCTCTTTGGTTTTTTGTTGAACCTGTGCAATAAAGTATCCAAAACATCAACACATGGTCCTCAAATTCATATTCTATGTATAGTAAGGATGCTTTAGATGATAGTTGTCTTCCTGATGGCTTACAACTCAATGCCTTGCTCTATGATCTCCTTCTGTTGTTTGAGGACCTCAAACTGTTCAGGGTTATCTGTTCCTGACATCTGTGTGCTGTAGCTGCCGATGCCCGATGAGGCGGTGGAGTCCAGAGAGTTTATGCTTCCATAGCGGTTAATCGTTTCTGGATGTTTCGACTCATTGGTCTCTTGCTCTAAAGGCTTTTCCTGGCCTGATGGAGAGAAAGAATGTAAAGAATATATGAAATACAAGGAAAGAGTCAATGGCCCATTCACACTACACACAACTCACATACACATCAGAGGTATTACTCTATTTTACAGATTAATGTATTTATTGTGTCCAAAATGGTGGACTGCACAGGTTTTTCTATTTACCACTTAGTGTCTGTAACAAAACTCACTCTGTCAGGTACATTTGATAGATAATTTGTGTATTTAGATACTGTTCTCTGCTTTGTATAATGGTACCAGCTTTTTTCAATAATATTTCTAAAAAAAACTGCTTACATACACAAAATAGTTGATTTTGCTGCCTGTTTTAATTATAAGCTACTGAGATGCAATCTCAGAAAGCAAATAAAAAGAAAGTGCCCCAGCAGCCCAGGATGCAGAGACAGCATGATTCATTGGACTCTCAGCTGGGTGAAATGCGTGTTGGTGTGTGAATTTTTTCTCTGGCTCCGCTCCCCATTTGAGTTCCCAACACAACACTTCTGTAATAAAATCTTTGGCCTCGGTCAAGTCATATAACAAAAACAGCACAATGTCGACCAGAGGAAGAGCAACGTGACCTGAATACACAGGGTACTGGATCTGCAGTCAGTTCAAGCAAAACAAGCATGGTTTAGGAACGTGGTGGAAGCCAGGGTTCCAGTCTGAGGGGTCCGATTACACGCTGGAAACACTGTAAAAGATTTAGTGACCTGCCATTATCTCTGTAACATGAGCTGTCAGGTCACTTCCTCATTTCAGAGGCATAGTTCCCTAAGTTTAAAAAATCAGACAAGCCAGCAGCTGCTGGGAAGTACTATTTTATCCATAAAAAAATGCATACATATTATTAGCAAGCATGTTCCCTGCAATTCAAACCAGTGACCTTTTGCATTGTCGATGCAATGCTCTACCAATTATGCTAATACAGCCACATCACAAAGCACTATTAAGAAACCAACTACTTTATGCAGAACAAACAAATGCAATCAATTTTAATGTTACTACAGAAACACACTGCTGTTACCTGCTTTTCCTTTGATATGTGTTTGTTAAGAGAAAAGAACAAACAGTGAAAGGCCAGCATTATGAGAATACAGAAGGACCTGAAAGCCTCAGTTTCAGATCTGAAACAATCATAATGCACCTGAAGGTGACCCTGATGGACAGGCTACAGTCTAATATGGCCTTCCGGGATGCTGTTGGCTGATTAGGGTATATATATCCTGTATCTGTAGGAGTAGCTATTTGGTGTAGATGAAAGGTAAAGCTATTGCATACTAAATATACCACTTAAAATACTGTTTCTATAAGAATGCCACTGTTTGTTGTTGTTATTATTATTAACTTGGTGTTAGACATCACTGATGGCAAAAAGCTTTGTATGCTATAAACTTTTATTTTATGAAGAGTACAGCGGTCTTGCCATTGCAAAACATGTAATCTGTCTTAATATTAAGTCTTTTATATGCTTTAATAAAAATGTACTGTATATGCTTAAAACAAAAACGGTAATTTGCATTTACATTTAAAAATGCAATTTAAATAAAGACACTTTTAAGTGTGTAAATATGCTAGATTTTGTCCATTTAAGGGTAACTAAGAATCCCTGGTATCTGATTATCTGAAAAAGAAAGCCTGAGGTGAGCCTGAGGCAACACCAGCTCAGTGTTCCTGTAGCCCAACTGGTAGAGCATTGCGTTAGCAGCACAAAGGTTGTGTGTTTGATTTTTAGGGAACACAAGTACTGATAAAATGTATACCTTGAATACACTGTAAGTTGCTTTGGATAAAAGCGTCTGCCAAATGAATAAATGTAAATGTAACAGAGAAAAGCTCCATTACAAAAAAAAGAGGAAAGCTCCCATTGGCCCTTCAGAACGCCTGCTCCTTCAACCCATCAAAGACAAACTCGATTAGACCAAAATCCCTCCAGTTCCAAAGAGGAAGCAAAGACTGTTCTGCTCTGTTCTGCTCTATTCTGTTCTGTTCAAAAAGCCTGTAGACTGCCTGCATGATCTCAGGGTACGCCAAGGTGATGTATAACTGCCTGAGGGCTGTCTGATTAAGATGAAAGGCCGGCACAGCCATCATAGCAAACAGCATTTCCTGCCTCTGTCTGAAGCTGAGGACTCCTAGCACGCTGTCCTCAAAAGCTACTGTTTATCTGTTTGGTTCCGCACAAGCCAGAAGCTGCTGGTAAGCAGTAGTAAATGCACTGAGGACAGTAGTTCAGTAAACAGTCAAGGCTGAAACCTGGAACATGTCTCTGATCCAAGCCCTGGGATACAGAAGGGCTGGTCTCACGTAGCCAGACCTTCAGACTGGCAGCAAAAGGTCTGGACTCCATGGCAGCTTTCATTGGCTAAGAACCACCCAAGAGGCTGACCAGTCAGCCTGTAAAATAACCAGTCACAATTCGCTTTGTTCAGCGCCACATTTCCAGGCGGACCGTTAAAAAAAACACAACACACGTCTCCTGGACATCCTGTAGAATTCAACCAATCAGATGATGACATCAAAAAAATGTGCCATATATGCCACATTCAGCCAACATTCTGTAGATACGACATGGAAATGTACTAGGTGGGACACTGGTATTAACGTTTTTTATTTTTTAACGTTTTGTCTTACCGAGACTGGTCTGGGAATTGGGGTTGACGTACTGGTCTTTGCTCCACTCCACCATACACTTGAGGATGGACACCAGACACTCCAGGCCTTTCTTTCTTAGGGTCAACTGCTGAGGGACAACATGAGCTTGGATCACTAAAGCAGTTTTAAAGCTGATGTCACTCAAAAAATTTTAAATACATTTTATATAAACGTTCACGCTGCTAAACATTGTAAAGGACTGTGTTTGAAATGCCACAAGGATATAAAGTGACAGAATTTTAATTTTTGAGTGAACTATCCCTTTAAGAACAGTGCTTAAATTCAAACTAAAAAACAATAGTTATTTACCTGAAGTGGTGCTGTACCCAATTCATGACCTCCCCGTCCTTGTGCAATCTTTGAGAGGTCATTCACCAGCCTCTCAAAAATATTAGCAGCATTCAGGTCACAGTCATAATTAACATAGATATCTACCACACTCTGTGCATCTGTGAGAGAGCAAAAACCCACTAAATTATTCACAGAAACACTCTTAAAGTGACAACCATTCTTAAGTCAGATTACATTCATACCAGCACATATTCTAGTGAGGGTCTGAATAACCATCCATTTGTGGTCATATGAACTTGTGGACGTCTCTAGAATATACAGGAAAATCTCTTTGAAAAAAACCTGAGGAGAAAGAAGCAAAACAATACTTAGTTCCTATTTCCACAAAAAAACCTCAGGACCAATGTGTGGACCAAACCTTCACAACTTCACAAGTTGTAAAATACGAAAATAACAATGTCACACAACATACAGAGCTGACAATATGATTCAATTGATTGAATTGAGAAATATTACTACACAACACACTGCTAAATAAATCCTCACACATTTGGTAGAATGACGCAGGTGTACACTAGAACAGCACAATATACTGAAATTAACAATGTATCACAAATGTGCATATCGCAATGGTTTACTATATTTAAGTAATTATAATATGTCAAAATTATGTATAGTCTGTTTTAAATTCATGCAGATAGCACAAAGATTTCTATGTGAAGTGGTTAGAGATGCTTTCTTTTCCCAGTAAAAGTGAAACATGCAAATGTTTGGTTATATAATCTTCCATTTTGTATTATATTTAATGTAGTTATTTTAATCATTTAAATTGATTTTACAAATTGAAAGCATATCATATCACATACTGTATGTTGCACTATTTAGCAACTTATCGCATAACACACTTCTCTTCAATATCAATTCAATAAAAAAAAAAGACTGAGGTAGAATTAGAACCTTTCTTCATAAACTACAGCTCACATACATCATAAATCAGGATTAATAAACACATCATGAGTCATGAGAAAGTGAGTTCAGGCACCTCGATTTGCATCTTGAGATGCGTCTTGAAGTTGGACAGCAGGGTGAGGAAGATGGACAGGGAGAGTTCGAACACTTCTGGGACGGAGGAAACACCGTTTTTGGACAGCGCCACACACAGGTACTGCTTGATGGCGTTGATGAACATCTCATTGGTCTTGAAGATGGGCCCAGCGTTCTGCAGAATGGACAGCAGCAGCTGCAGTGACAGGACCTTGGACCGCAGCTCGTGGGATCTGCCGAGAAGTCAAGGAATCACGATTAAGATAACGAGAGTGAGATGCACTTTTACATATAGAAGAACTTTTAAAATATAAATAAATAACTATAAACTATAAATAACTATACCAAAAACTTTTGTCCAATTTCAAATTTAACAGAAAATAAAGAACAAAAGTAACTTTTGTTTCATCCCTCGGGCAAAATATTTTATCGTATTTTATAGTTTTTTTTTGATTGTTTCATAGATCTGAGATTAGCATATCAAGAAAGACTATAAGACCAAGTCAAAACTCAATTAGACACTGAAATGAGAACTTAGGACTAAAGACGCCACTTGACACACTTAAGAAACAATAGAACAGCTTGATAAATTATTCCATTTGTGTGAGGTTAATGAATTTTTGGGTTAACAGTCTTACTTTGGATCAGGAGGGCCGTCTGAAAGGGGCTTCATTGAGAGCTTGCAAAGCGATCTGAACACCAGGAACGCATCCTTCTGGAGGATATGAGAGAACTTTGCACCTGGCGCTGGACCAGTGGTACCTACAGATTCCTGTAGGGAGAATGTTTATATTATTCTCTGATGCAATTAAACTTAATTATGGGTGAAAATTAATTATCACTGTGTACAGATCTTAAAACGCAACAAACATTAGAAAAACAACAGGTCACAACATTGCCGTTACATTCTGTTAAGCACATACAGTGGTCGCAAAATATAATCAGAATCAGAATCAGAATCAGAATCAACTTTATTCGCCAAGTGTGCGCAAACACACAAGGAATTTGTTTGGTTACAAGAGTTTGGTACATACACACACACATACATATAAATAGACATACATATATGAAAGAGAATATAAGAACATTTAAACATGACTAAGGGAAAGAGAAATAAATAACATATGCATCTGGACTATATATATAACTGTAAAAGCCACTGCATTAATGAGCAAAATATCAGCTCAAGTGGCAAAATAGAAACACAGCAGTTACTCTCTTTTTAAAGCAAAACATTAAAGTTTTAAATTGTAAAACAATAAATATACTGTTCAAAATTGAGGTAAAACATACTTGGCCGCTTTCTTGTTACCTGAGTGTCATTGGAGGAGACAGACATTCTGTCGTCAGGCAGGGACGGAGTGAAGCTCGCAGAGATGGGTGTTCCAGGGATGCCGTTGGCGTGAACGTTTTCGCTGTCACTTCCCAACCCTCCTTCCTCTTCCAGTGAGTTTCCCTCACTCGGCTCAGCCTCACCCTCTCTGCTTTCTTTACCTTCTGAACACAGATGAACAGAAACCCTTAGCCTAGCTAGCAACCTAACAAGTATAAAAAGCTGATGTCTTAAAAGAATTTAACTATGGAAAAATTCTCACTATTTACTCTCCGCTATGTCGTTTTGAAACTGTTTTGCTGTTATTTGTGCTCCAATGAACAAAATAATAATGAAAGATTTTGTATTTTTTGTTTAACAATCGCTTTCAATACAAGAACACAACACACCTCCAGCCACTGTGTTTACGACTTCCTGCAGAATGCTCTGTACGATCTCATGGGCCTTCTCTTCATAGTTCTGGCTTTCATCTTCCTCAGTGGCTTCTGTACTGCGCTTAGCTTCACCTTAAAAAGACAAAACACGTTTAAGATTCTATTTCTGTCTAGTCTGTTGTTTAAGGTGCGACAGCCATTTTTTCCCCCACACACCGCTGTTATGTCACAATCCCACGTTATCAGTTTCCCAATTTAACTTTAAAGCTGCAATCCATAACTTTTCGCCTCTCTACCGCCATCTCTGTTTGAAACATTAAAATTGCAGGTTATTTAAAAGTACTTTTGCATTACGTATGTTGAAGTCAAATGAAGCCAAACTGACATTTCCTGAGAAATCATACCTGACAGCTCAAATTATAAATCATTATTATAAACTCATGGTTGCAAATCGGGGTAAGCTAAGGAGATCGTGCTGAACACTGATCTGTTATGTACTTGCCCAATAACTGACTTTTATTTTTAACCCAAAAAAAGTTATAGATTGCAGCTGTAGTAAGTGTTTTAAAGGGCAGACTTCATATTGGCTGCTACTGAATTATCTGTTGAAGAAAATCAGTGCTATTAAACTTGCAGAAGGCTGAGAAATACTGACACAATAGTGTCATATCATTAGAGGATGTCACTTCAGATGTGGAGCCTGAATTCATGATTAACTAATAATGACTATAAATCATTTATATTTATGCATTTGGCAGACACTTTTATAAGTGGCGGCTTATGGTGCATTCAAGCTAGGGGTGTCTCAATATGATACAGTGATATTAATAACTATGATTATTGATACTGTTTATTTAGTACTTTGAAAAAATATAAACAGTTATTGTTATAATATATTTACCATAACTCCTTTTGGCCATGATAATCATGTACCAAAAATCAAATATTTAAACAGCCCTACTTTGAACTTTTCCCTGTGAATCGAACCAACAACCTTGGTGTTACGGGCACAGTGCTCTACAAGTTGAGCTACAGCACACTGTACCTGAATCACAGATGTATGGTAACTTAACATTAACTAACGATGCTGCTAATGTAACATTTTCTGCTTGATTTTTACTGGTCAATTGCAGAATTAAATGCTTTCACAGTGAAGTTTTTGTTCTTACTTTGCGCTGCAGCAGTGGCCTGGTCCGCCTCGGTCTCCTCATTCTCTGCAGGGCAGAAGTCGCTTCCGTTCTCTGGCTCTGGGCTCTCATAGGGAGGGGAACCCTGCTCAACCTTGCCACCCTTATGACCCGGCCCACCATTGGCCTCGGCAGGCAGGCCTTTGCCTGAGGTTTCAGTGTGTCTCTGTCCAGGAGATTCTGGCTCTTGCTGACTGACTGGAGAATGCTGCCTGTGTCTGTCTCTCTCGATCTGCTTAGCTTCCTGGAGCTGGAAGACACATAAACAGAAGATCAGGTGATGTTAAACCTCATCAGGGCGTTCACAAGACCTGTTCTTCTGGGCAGCTGGGAGCCTAAAGCCATGTTCATCACCTTCTCTGAGCAGGAGGTAAATACGTTGCATTTAGGAATACATGTTTTTCTTGTCATTTAAAATAAAAAGAAACACAAGACCAGTATCTTTAAGCATCTTACTGTATGTGTAGACAATGTTTGATTTTACAGAGACAGATGGTTTAATTACATGCACCTGGAATGACAATCTAACTGAGCAAAAGTGAATCATGCTTACAGTACTATGATAAAACAGTGTTTTAAAACAGGTTTAGGGTGCATTACTAACAGTTTTATTGTTCAATGACTTAAATCAGTGGCATGTATATGATTTTACACACACCCAACTAGTAGACTATACCACAGACAAGCTTTAACCCCTCCCTCTTTGTTCCAGGAACCTATCAGTGATGCTCTGAGGTGGGGCTTAGCAAAAGGTCAAATGTTGTAAGACCTAGTTATTGTATGAACAACTTACTGCATGAACAACTACATTTATATGCAAATGACAGCACATATCTTCAAACTAACTCACTTTGGCCGTACGTCATAGACTGAATGTGTCTACAGTTCAGTTAGCAAGCATGTTAAAGTGTTAAAGTGCACTACATTCATTAATCAGGCAGGAAGCACCTTTAATGCAAAAGTCTTGTTAATAAAGGATAAGAGACAAATGTGTCTCTTCTCCAGAGTTCAGATTTTCTTCATCAACGATCTGCCTGGTCTGCGCTGGTTAAACAAAGCCTCATCTTCAATATTTTAGAGCTGATTAGTTATGCGTAATGAGTTTGGCTGTGTCATAATGTGTCAAACTATGTCCAGGCTGCTAACTGTGTGACAGGGCATTTCGCATGTTCCAAAACTGTGATTCTCACTTCTGAAGAGGCGTCATTTTGAAACATCTTAACACCTGGCTGTCTTCATCCACATGCAGCCATCTCAACCACACAGATGCACACAGATCTCCATTTACACCCGAAATTAACATTCATCCCAGGTCATATGTACATATACATACACAACACTTTGTTGAACATCTCTGGTTTGCCTGACATCAATATGCAATATGCCTGACATGCAATGACACACATCATATGGATCTAAAGAGCATTTAATATACACATATTCTGCTTCTAGTGATGCTAAGGTCATGTGTTCAGTATTCAGGAAATGCATATGATGATGAAATATACAGCTGTGAGTCACTTTGGATGAAAACGTCAGCCAAATGCCTAAATAATAAGTGATAAATCTTCTCAAAACATCACATTCTCTTAGGTCAACCAGTTGACCTAAGACTTCACTTGGACTTTACATTTAAGTCTACAGGTCTACAAAATGCTTTCTCTGAATATCGCAACACTATTGAGTCTGTCTTGCACTCTGTCGCTCTGTCGTCCTGTGAAAATCTGTTCATTTGTATTCTACAGCTCAGCTTTTTTCTAGTAAATCTCTAGCAATATTATATTTTAAATATATAAAAATGAATTCTCCAGCAACAGTGTTAATAGAACTGCTGAAAATTGTATTATTAGAAAAACTGCAGGGTTAATAAAAACCTGCAGAATATAGAAAACTACATGCTGAAGAGATTTTAGATTTGACTTGACAAAACATGAAGGCTTGATCTAGATTTTTTTTTAACACTTTAATCATGACTTGCAAATAGGTCCACCCGTGACAGATGTTAAGACCAGGTGTAAACATGGTGACACAATCGCAGAGAGAAAATCATTTCAATCACTCTCTTACATAACATAAACATGGTAAAGACAGATGAAAAGAACAAATTGTTTATGGACGGGAAGACTGCAGGCAAAAACGCAATGAGGCCAAGGCAAGCAGACCAGAGCGACAAATCCGACAGACATCAGAGAGAGATACACAGAGCAAGTGACAGATGATGCTGATGTACACAAACCAGAAAAACTTCAAGATCAAGCAAATTTCAAGGCAATCCTGTCACTCTTTACCTGACGATCACGCTTTCTGGATGCCAAAGACCAACTGATCTTGTGATTTGTAAGCTATATTTCAAGGGGGCGGGGAGGAGGAGGAAAGGCATCAACCAAAAAGAAAGAAGAGATGTTAGATCAAGATGTTATTTCCCCATATCACCAGAGGAGAGGTGTCAAATGCACTCACTGCTTGGTTTTCCATGCGGGCGAAAATCACATTCAGCATCTGGGTGAGGGTGGCTTTGGCCGTGGTTTGGTTGATGAGGTTCTTACTGGCCAGATAGATGTTGTAGCACGTTCTCACAGCCTGTAGCACAGTACCTTCATGGATCTCGATGTGCTGGGAGGTCACGGCCGTAAGCAAGGCCTGCCGGGGTCAGACAAGGGCAAATCAACACAAATATCAGGGCGGACCAAGTTAAGCCATGACTCTGGCGATAAACCTTCTGAATGCAGCCACACAACACGGGGAGTATTATTATTTACTACTTAAGCTGCAGGAATCTTTGATAAATTCAAAGAGATTAGGCTTAACATGTTAGTGAGTGTATGAGCTTTCAGGAGTCACTCCACATTCCAAAATGAGATTTGTAAAACAATAGCTTAGTCAAATGTTGGTATGGAAATGCAAGTGCTACAGGTTAGGGCAGTTCCAGATGTACAACAATCAGATAAGCTATGTTCTCAAATGTACAGCTTTATTACTGGCTCTATACATTACTTCCTTTAACAGCTGTTTTCCATATTTATTTTTAATTTGGTGCTTGGTATTTTATTGTTTTACTATGGAAATTCACTTTCTTCAGAATTCAAAAATCACGGGGTGAGTAAAATAATATTGTGAGTGATTGGGTGTACAGTTCACATAGTACATTTTACATTGGTTTATGTTTATGTGAATGCCGGGGAAAATAATTCAGTTAATTATTAGATGCACCAGGGCTGGGTGATATGTCTAATACAATATATTAACAATGATTTTACTTCCAATTAAACAACCTCATGAATATCACTATGATTTGAATGCACTTTTTATATGGTCATTAATTTATGAGTTATGAAAATGATTGTTCTAAACTTAAAGCTGTTCCTGTAGCTTAGTTGGTAGTGCATTGCATTAGCAATATAGCATGTACTGACAAAATTCAACAAAACTTGAATGAACTATAAGTTGCTTTGGATAAAAGCATCCGTCAAATGCATAAATGTAAAGCTATAAACTATTTTAGGGTAAAAATGAACAAAAATCAGTTATTGAGCAAGTACATAACAGATCAGTGTTCAACACAGTCTCCTTAACTTACCCTGATTCGCAATGGTAAGTTTATAATAATGATTTATAGTTTGAGCTGTTGGGTACGATTTCCTGGGAAATGTCAGTTTGGCTTCAATTGACGTCAACATATGAAATGAAAAGTACGTAAAGTAACTTGCGATTTCATGTTTCACAGAGATGGTGGTAGAGAGGCAAAATTACATATTGTGGCATTAAAACGAAAACACTGCTTCACATTTTAACGCCAATGTGTTCATGTACCATCAAACTTAAGGAACATCTGACCTTTATAATTTGCAACTGGACGCCTTCATCCGTCTGCGGTCCCTGGAAACAGCCACATATCGTCTCTATTATCCTGTCGATGAGCTTCTTTCCGGGGATAGTGTTGTCTGGAGCGCTGCCCGTCAGGTGACCGTATGCTATGAGTTTCTGTAGAGCCATAAACACAGTGCATTAGATCTCACCAATCTCACGAGATGCAACCTGACATCAGTGATGTAAAACACTGACCTGTAAACAGTCTAAAGAGGTGATGACGATACGAGGACATTTGGACTGACAGGCCAACTCGAACGGCAGGAAGTACCTATCAGCTTCAATGAAGCTGGTCTTGGATTTGATTGGTGGCAAAGTACCGGAACTGGACTTGTTATCTCCAGCTGGTGGACTGCAGAACAAAAACAAAATTAATCAACTTGAATTACGTTTAGTAAAAAATGCGATCAAGCTCTGATGCACGGGGTTAAATAAAATTGAGGCCAATGCAAAAGAGCTTTAGCCAATGGAAACAGTATCTAGCTGGCTGACATAGATGAATGCTGCATCCCAATTTGCCTACTTAAACTATAACCCAAAAGTATTTTTGTTATGAAAAGTATATAATTTTAGTGCGTAGCAAAAGAGTATGTAAGTACTGAAACATACTAACGCATAGCGGAAGTGACCGTTGTTGTCTTGACACACACAACACAAACTCTTCCTTGCATTTAAGCATTTCTTCATTTATTATTTCTTATGTAGCTTACTACATAGTATAAATGAATAATTCTGTGAAGCATCTCTTATTTGGTTTATTTATTCAGTGTAGCGTCACCCTCTCGCAATGAATTGTGGGAAATATTAGACAATATCAGCCGAGTTTTCATGTATCTGCAATTCGGAAAAAGTAGACCATGTACTTTAAGAATACTCATTTCATTAATTCTAATTTCGAATACTACTTAGGATGGATAGTATACGAATTGGGACACAGAAGTTGTTTTAGTTTTATTGAAATTGCAACAATGATTTGTGGCAGTCTTAAAGCGTCAGTTAAAATGTGTTGACAATCATAAATCACTATAAATGACATAGCTTTTCAGCAACAGTATATTTATTAGTTTCTGAAAAACTATCACAACCATTAATGTAGTATTGATATGGGAAGTCCAGTGGAATATACATTCAGGGGGCCACAATTCCTATCTATGGTCCAGGCTGACATGGCGTTACATTATAGCTGTATTATTTCCAGCTAGAGTAAATGTCGCCAAGCCAAGTAAAAATCTTTACTACTGACCTAACTTGAATGGCCGTAAAAGCAGGCACCAAATGATTCTACTATTAGGAATGGAAGCTCTCAAGTCACTCTGCAGTAGATGTGACCTAGACTGCAATTTCTCACTTTATATCCAGCCAGTACATCAGAGAAAGACCAGCATCAACAGAGCTGAAGAGCAGCCAGATAAGACTAACTGCTGGGGAAGCTTTATGATTTCTTTCAGCATGTCGAGCTGATGAGTGCACTGGGACACAGGAATTGGGGGTTGAAGGGAGTGATGGTGGAGAATGTGATGAAGAGTTAAATGGAGCACTAGAGGGACAGAATGAAAAAGACAGTGAGAGAGAGTAAAGGAGTAGAAGACAAACATCGGCTGCATCCTGATTTGCACCCTATTTGGAGTATGCAGTATACAAGATGAGGATTAATGTATCCCAAACACAGTACTGTGTTACAAACAGTATGCCAAATGTGCCTGGATGGCAAAATATTTCTGGTGTATTTTACAAGCACGCTTTCTGGGCTAATATTACCCATAACCTTTGCCCTATGGTTCTCTTTTGACATTTTCAGCTGTTAAATAATGGGATTGCATATATTATATATATATATATATATATATATATATATACATAGACATACAGACATACAGACATACTCTCTCCCGTCTTTTTGCCGTAGCAATACGGTCTCAGCAGGATGACTTATCACAAACTGACTCAATGGAAGTCAGCTACAGTATAATGAAGCTCTTCCCATTGGCTCAGCTCAATTTCTCTCCTCTCCTCACTTCTCCCTCATTCTCACTAATCTGTCTGTGGTGGGATTAGCCAGCTCATACATTTAATTGACATAAATTGAGCTGTAGCCAGGCTACAAGGGAAAAGACTAGAGCTCCTCTGAGTCCAGAGATTACCTCACACAGAATTTTCCCTTTCTCTCTCTCACACTCTCCTTTACCAAAACAAATACAACAGAGGAGTGTTTTTCCATAGAGTTAAAACAACTCAGCACTCAGGCATAATGCAAAGAACATATGCAGTGAGCACATGTACAGTATGCTGCAGAGAGGAAAATAATGCATCATCTGCTAACACTGTGTTTTAACACAGTGAGTGCTCAGTGTTCAAGTTTATCTTTATCAACAAAACACAATTATTATATTATTATTTTGTTACATAGACTCTTTCCTCAATATGTGAAAATGAATAGAAATCAATGTATACAGTATACTACAATATGCTGCTATATTTCATAAATATATAACATTCATTTTGTGAATGTTATATATTGAAAAAACGTGAATGTTATATAATGACAAAACATTCATTTTGATTTTATGGAGATCTTAAAATCAAAATGAAATAAACCTATAATATAATAAACCTATAATATAAGGTTTATCATAGTTTACTAAGTATAATAAACCGTACACATCCCAAAAAGATCTGCTGAATGTCATTCTATTACATCTGACAGAAAACGTCAAAGTAACGTACTGTTAATATTACAAGCGCACACATCAAATGTGTGTGCTGACCTGATTTTGCCAAGGTGATTGACAAACAGAGAGAAACAACAATGGAGAGAAATATTAAAAGCATACAGGAACAGACACAAAGCAAGACAGCTGGGGGGAAGCAGGTGAGATGTGAATTAGTGGATGCAAGCGTGAATGAATGGTGCCCTGGGGAGCCATACAAGATGAAGGGCTTTAGGAAGGCAAGACGGGGCCTTAGAACAAGCAGTTATGGTCCTGCAGAGCCCTGAGCAAACAGAACATCTCATTCCCGTGTTGAACACACAGTGAGGTCTCCAAACACGCTAGCAACGCATCCGTTTTTCCATTGGCGGTGAATACATACACAGATTACAATGAGGGTGAGAAAGCGGCCAAAACACAAAGAGACCGCGCGTGGTGACCCTCTGGAAAATGTCGGCACAGCATTACAGAAATGGAGTCTGACAATAATACAGAGGAACTTAAAATACATGCTAAATTTATCGACACGAGGTACAGCATGAGAAATCGACTTACCTTAATTTCTCTGACTCCGCCTTGATTTCCTCTGCAAAGAAAAGAGAAGAAGCTGAATTACTAAACTGTGGCGCACAGAACAAAAATAATCACCCTGTAGAGACTAATGGCGTTGAATTAAAGGCAGCTATAAATACAGACGTAATCAGATGGTTGTCTTGTTTACCGTCTGCTGCCAGGAAAACATAAGCATTAGAAGTTCAAGAGCGGCTTTTAAGATGCAGTATGTCGTTATGTGAATCTCAAGGTGCATCACAATTTTTTTTTTAAATCCTCCAAAACAACCTGGAGGAACATCAGACCTACATTAACTGGGTTTTGCATTTTTCTGAAATCGTTTGAAGGCTTTGCTAAGTTCGGCAACTGGGTATGCGTTTGCTAAAATGTTCTGAGTTGTTCGCCAAACGTTGCTATGCAATTACAAGGATTTCCTGGGTGGTTGCTAAGCTGTTGATAGAGTGTTTTGGGTGGTTGTTTTCCAAAGAAAAAGTTTCTATGATATTCCACTCCCTAGATATGGCTCAGGTCTGTGTTTTTTTTTGTTTGTTTGTTTTATAATCCACCAGGTAAAAATAGCAAGTTTGCGGGACAAATAATACAGCTATAAGATAGTCATATGATTTAAGGTATCATCCATGTCATTAGCAAAAAAAAAATTGCAGAATAAGTTTAAGTTTGTTCATTTCACTAACGCGAAATATGAGCAACTGCAGGAGTCATGCTTGTCTGAGCCGGTTGGCACTATTAAAGGGAAGGTTAACTTTACTCTTTAACTTTCTTCATTTTATGTTAAAGGGAAAGTTCACCCAAAAATGAAAATTCTGTCATGATTTATGTCATTCGAAAACCTGTATGTTTGTTTGCCTTTAACGAACACAAAAGAAGATATTTTGAAGTATGTTGGTAATCAAATCACAGTGGCACCCAGTGACTTCCATTGTATGGACACTAAACAACTAAGACATCACAAAACATTTGTGTTTCACAGAAGAAAAAAGTCATACAGGTTTGGAATGACATGAGGGTGAGTAAATGATGGAAGAATTTTCATTTTTGGGGAACTATCCCTTTAACATAAAATGAAGAAAACTGAGAGCAAGATGGAGGAATCCAACTATGTTGTTCTGAGGTGGGCTCAATAGCATCAAACAAAGACAGCTCCATTATTTATGTGTCTAGCTGAACATCCTCCACTGCCATATACCTTCAACGCTGACAAATACACTCAGCTTTAAAACCTCTTCCTCAGAAATCACTCATTACCTACATAAGAGAAAGCACATCAGAGTGAAGATGATATACTAATGAGAGCCAGAGTCAGAGGTTCCTGCTACAAACTTTTGAAAGCTTCTAAATGACATAAATTATACTTTAAATTAGTTGCAACAACTCGATTCATTAGCGCACAACCGCTTCGGTCTGTTCCTCGCTGGTCAGGATTTCTGACTGCAATCTGTGATGGTGTCTTGAAAGTAGTTTGAATTGAATATGTGATGCTGAACAAGAGCCTCTGGTCTCACCGAGCAGCTGCTGTCATGAATGAGTAAGTGTTCGGCAAGGGAACAATGTAACGCTGTAGACAGATGATCTCTTTCCTTCTCTCAGTAGTAAACAATGACAAGTATAGCAGCATAACCACATCTACAAGCTGTGCTGACAAAGGCCTCTACCAGATAAAATTGTCTCTGAACATAACATTTGGAGCAATTATCCGGCATATGACAGTATAACTGGCATTTCTTTAATTATCAGTATTGTTTTGATTAGCATTTAGTTAAACATGGAAAGTGTAAATGTACACAAACATGCAAAAGAGCACACTTATAAAATAAAAACATTAGGCCATAACAAATTTGGTACTAAAAATTATGCTACTAAAACAAAAGAAATTCAATGTAGCATTATTGGCTACATTCCATTAATGTCTATTACGAAGGAATATTATGACAGGATCATCAGGTATTCTCTTTTGTCTTTTGTCTCTTTAGTCTTATTGGTAGACTGACTGTCCTTGGATAAACATGGAAACCATAGCAACATGTCCTGTGTTACCTGAATTTTCAGGTGAGAATACCCTTGGTCTAAATTTGTTGCAGGAGGTCCATTCAGCGCACTTATCTTCACATGAAGTGACCTTGAAAAAACTCCAGGCTTGAGCAAACAAATGAAGGAAAAGCGTTTCATTTAGAGGTGCTACACAAATTCAGGGTAGTTTGTGATTTAAAATAGCTCAGACTCCATGTTGTTTATATTATATTTATAATTACAATAGTTATATAGAGCAATACATCCATCATTTCAAAGATGCAATCGGTAACTTTTGCCTCTCTACCGCCATCTATGTTCAAAACATAAATATGCAAGGTTATTAACAACAAACTATCAGAAAGTGTTACAAGTGGGGTATTCTGATAAATAATTATGCATTGGATTACAGTTTATTGTAAACATACACACCACTGTAAGCTATAGTCAACAGCAGATGTAAAAAATACACTGTTCTACTGAATGTAATTACAATCTCATACATAAAATATTATGTTAAATTAAATGAGAAATTAAAGCCCAACTGCACAGAAGTAAACACTATCTGTATTTCACATTTAAATCATAAATTGTGTTTGAGAGAATTATTCTAGCTGTTATTTCTACAAGAAAAGCAATATAGCACCTACACTTATATTCCAACCAGATGAGGTACGGCACGCTTACCGCAACAAGTAATTTGTCTGTCAACTCTGAAAGTGAAAACACTGTGCAGCACAGCACAACAATATACAGCCAACGAGCAGCAGAATTTTAGACTAATGGGACAAAATGCCTCATCGCTCACTGCTGAATAAACAAAAAGTCCAATTAAAATGGAAAAACGACTTACACTGCGACATGCATGATTAGGACTATCAAGTTCCACAAAGAAAATGTTTATGTTTTTCACATATAATACCACAACTGCATCGATACAAAACAAATGCTAGTGTTTCAAAGCTGCAATCCAATTTTTCCACCAAACAGAGGTGGCGATAGAGGGGCAAAAGTTACGAATTGCAGCTCTAATGTAAACCAATAGTGAAACTACAGAATGAAACCAAATACACTTGAATTCTCTACATAAATACTTAGACATTTAGACAACCTTGTATCCAAAACCTTTTTACGAAAAACTTCACCACAGCTCTCCCTGTAGCAATGTGGTACAGTGTCTTCAAGAGACCAGCTGTAATTGGACTAGAGTAAAGATAAGGTACCTCTATACCAAGGGTCATGGTAGTAACTTGCCCTCCTCTTTAGTCATTGGGTTTAAATGATCCTACACATCCCATAAGCATGATGGTCCCACAAAATAGAATCATACTGTATGCCACACTGATACACGCTAACAGCTGGCGCCATTATGCTCTCGAAATGTTGCCAGCAGTCACACTCCCTGCGCCAACAGTTGGAACAACATATTACGGCACTGCATAAATAACTTTCTTTCAGTTACAATGAGCTTCAAAAGGGTCTATATGAAATCTGACAGTTCCACACAGCACTCATGATCTCTGACACAAAGTATAATAAATAAATAAAACCAACCGTTCAGTCAACTGCATGGAGATCATAAATGAATTGCTGCAGTGGTTGGGCTGGCTGATGTAGCTAGAAACATACCAAAATAATATTTCAGCCATTTGTTGATATTCAAGATTTTTAATATATTGCTTTGTGCAGTGATCGCTATTCAATTATTTTCATAATAGTATATAAAGAGGGGAAGAGGGTTTGAAAGGGTTAAATGAAATTAAGTGTGAATTTGGTGAATGAAAGGCACAGAATTGTTGGTCCACTCAGATTCTGCAATGACCCACATCATGAGGTTCCCTCTATGCTTCAACAGGGCCTCTAGACCTTCTGTGAATCTCTGGTCTGGGACACAGCATTCCACATATGCATGAAAAAGAAATAGACTTAAGCAGGCCTACTGTATTCAGCTGCCTATGAATGCGTGTGTGTGTGTACATCTATGTTTGTGAGGACCAGTGTGACCAGTTAGACCATCTGAGGACAAAGAGAGTAAAGTGAGGACATTTTGGCTAGTCCTCACTTTCTGACACCCCTTTAAAGGGGCTGCCTGAGGGTAAAAATTAGGTTTTAGGGTTAAGGTTAGGATTAGGGTAAGGGGTTAGGCACTTAGTTACAGAAAATGAGATTTTGCAAGAATGCACATGCACAAATTCTGTGACATTAGTCTCTGAGTTCTCTCTCACCCCTAAACACACTTCCTGTCTCTTAAACACCTCTAGCCATTGGACTGCATTAAAAAAGCTGTTACATTTGTCATTTACAAAAAAATATGACTGGTGCTTTCCTGTGTGAAATACACGATTATGAGGAAGGGGTTGCTATGTACTTAAATTCTTTGCACATTTTGGCATGTTCTTACTAACACATTGGTTAGTTTTTCTCGATTGTTGTTTACCAGCCTATTTCAAAAGAACCCACCCTTAAGTCTCAACAACATTCTGGCCAATTGATATGGCTTGGAATCCTCCTTCACTATGAAAATCAAACTTTTTTGACACAAAAGTAACAGCACACCTTTTCTCAATTAAGTTAAATTAAGTTTAACACTTGGTGAAACTTCCTAAGGCAAGTCTTCCATTTCGAAGTGATACATACAGTCAACACAAAGCACCCAGTGTTTATGTTCTGAGCTGTAGGAGAAACCAAACTCTTCCTGATTCCTCAACACAGGAATACTGGCTACAGTCCACAACATTATCCAACTTAAAGAAATGAGCTTATCATCATGGCCACACATTCAGGTGTAACACAAATGTTTTAGATTATACCTCAGGTATTTTTTTGCCTTCACTGGACAGGGCAGTGCAGTAGAGATAGGAAATGACAGGGAAGGTTAAAAACAGGATCGGGAAAAGGACCTTGTGCTGTCCACAAGGCTAACCCTACATAAACAGTTCTGCTCTCAATGAAAACACTCAAATAAAGACTTGTTATTCAATGTGAATTATATTTTGAGCTCTTACTGTGTTGTGGTGCTGATGCTGGTTTGAGATAACGTGCATTGGGGACAAGGACCAACCATTCCAAGTGATAAAATAACATAACTACTATCATCTAAACTGCACAGAGCGTGATTCACTCCTATCAGAGAAAAAACATCAACACGATTCATGTAAACCAAGCCTGAGACCAAATAATTGATGCAGGAGAGTTCTAGTGTGACCGTGTGTTCTCTGGATGATCCCACAGCATCAATGGTACAAAACAAAAATATTAATAACCACTAATGTCATTACATCTGACATGACAGAGAATATACTACATACAACTGAGTCTGTGTAGAAATTCATAACATCAAATAAATATACATTATCAGACTCTCTACATTACATTATCTATTGTTGGTCTCATGGTGACATCTTTGAAAAAAATTGTTACAGCTCATCTGTAATAAAATTAAATTAGGATGGTAACTGATTCATGGGTGTTTTTCAATATAGCCCATGACAGGTACACACACTCCAGCTAAATATGTCTGCTATGCTTCCGATTACTTACACCCTTTCTGCACAAACAAGACTTGAGCTATTTCTAGTCGTAGCTAGTTGTAAATTGGTGTCACTGTCACTATAAATATCACAAAATTTGGGCATTCTGTACAGAAATGAACATTTAGGAAATTTTAACCCAGTCATCTCACATAAAACTCTACAGTGTGTACATGGCCACAGTTTATTTCAGTTCTGTTATGTGAAACAAGCTAATAATTTTTTAATAAACAAACGCTCATTATCGCACAAGTGTCAAACAGCAGCCTTACGGCACTTTGCAGTGGTCAAAAACTTTGTAAACAATTTTGTAATACTTTTGGGCCATTCCCTTGTGCAGCAATTTCAGAATTACATTTATCATGCAACCCTGTGGATTCTTGACAGTAGATATTTTTTGATGGGCATTTTTTTCTCTAGGGTGAAATATGAACCTAAACTTCAATGAAAAAAAATGTAGCATCTGTAAACGCTGAATGAAATCACATCCCCCCATTGACGAAGACGTCAAACGAGTCTTTATATTTGAGATATATCTGAGACTCTGGAGGTGTCGCTTGCAATGCTAATGAAGCAGAAATAGCTTCACTTTCACTCGAGCCTAGGAGCAATGGCTGTGGTGGCTGGGCTGGGCGCATACCACAACATGTCACTCCATACAGCCGCACCATGGGGAGTTTTACTCAGCAGGATGGCGGAAAGCCACAACTGTTGACAATCTCTCCCTCTTTACACCAGAAAATTGCAGACAAGCTCTGTAATTACATATTTCTATTTCACCCTCGATCTCGACTTCAACCGTTGAACCATAAATGTGTTTGCGCTTGCTTATCTTCTGCCCTGCTTCGGTGCTTTTGACAACAGCATGTCGAGAGACAACTGCACTGGGACACCTTCACCTGGGCCAAACAACTCATGGCATGTAATATCTGTAGTCACACCAGTCTCCAGTTGAAGGGAGAAATTTGTTTCATCAATTAAGCAGAAAGCCACAGCATAGTGAATTGTGGCGTGTCTTGTGGTAAACACACATGCAGTTTTAGTGCTGGGGGAAAGATAAACAGTGTGGGGGGTGGTTCCTATGGGAGTTCTGCAGTACACCATCTGATCAGCAATGCAACAGCAATGCAACTGTGGTCTACCATATAAACCAAAGTGCAAGCACTGCCAGGAACGCTTGTCATTTGAGTCCAACTGAATACAAAAAAGGTTTCAAATGCTGATGAGAAGTTCATTGAGATATTCTTTTCTTCCTGCCGTCATTCCTTCTTGAGTGGATTCGACACGAGCCAAAACAGAGCAACAGCCCAGTAAAGCTTCTTTCATGAGACCATCTGGGTCTAAATCCCTCCAGCTACTGGAAAACTGTAATCTGCTGCCCACCTCCAACTTAATCTCCATTTATTAGTGTTTGGAAAATTTCCAAATTATTTATTTACTTAATTTTAAAAACTTTAAATTTCATTTTAGTACATTTTAAGGACACATTATTTTTATTTCATTCGTATTTCTTTGGAAATTACAGCATTACAAATTAATCCATCTGCCTAAGATATCACATAATACTCTTTATAAAAAAATTACACACTCAAAATGATGTAATCAGAGCTTAAGTTCATTTGCATTTGTCGAATTTATATTAACAAAGCTTATTGCAGTACATTGGTACATTGCGGCACATAAAATTTGCTACAAACATGTCCTTGCAGAGACACTCAGCAGTAAATTGTTACTACCATCTTTTCGGTATCTCTCGGGGCATTTATGATTCAACAGTACAGACTGGGTCTGCTCAACAAGAAAACCACAGAACGACTAAACATGCCAAAATGTGCAAAGATCAAACCTTCAGCTCTTTCCAACCCAACGTCATTCTGTGACTGCTGATACCTGAGAGCAGTATTCCTTCACTCTCACAGACGCATTACCATTTCAAAGTGCATGTAGACATCCACACTGACAACCAGAGGAAATTTAAATGAACTTGCCTTACAAACTCAGTAATTTTTCTTTGCCATCCCACTGGTTAGTATTTGGCAGCTTCTGCACCTAAATATGGCAGACAACAGGAATAAGACAGCACTGGGATCCTGTACTCCTGTAGCTCAATTGGTAGAGCATTTCAATAGCAGTTCAAAGGCCGTGAGTTCAATTCCCAGGGAACACACTGACAGAATGTATAATAAAATGCACTGTAAGTTGCTCTGGATAAAGCGTCTGCTAAAATGCATAAATGTAAATGGGATTCTTATGGTGTTTTTAACCAAAAAACAGGTTACAGTACAGTTGTTATAAGAAATTGTGGCAAGATGGGTTTTTTATGCTGGTAAATATAAATAAAACATTATGAACAATGCAGACAGACTTGTTTTGTTGAGTGATTCTGCCATTTAAATGTAAAGTGATCTACTGATAAGAGGAGAGCAGGTAAGAAATGCTTTATGCTTATTGCTTGGATGCTATATTGGATGCTTATGTGCTATATAACAATTCAATGGGGTTTTCTTGTAATTTTGGAGTCCCTACTGACTTTCATTATATGATAAAGAGTGGCCAGGATACTCTTAAAAAAATTTAAAAAAATACAGTTTGCAGTTTGCATAATAAAGTCAGGTTATACATTATTTCGATAGTCCACATTCTACTAACCATAAGTAACTTTGCAACTACATGTAACTAACTCTTATTAGAATATCTAAAGACGACTATCAAAATAAATTTTTACCAAAGGTCATACAAGAGCAACAAAAGAAATTTCTTTTTTGGCTGAACTTAAAATGTAGGGATACTTCCCAAAACATCTACAATCCTTCATGTCTACTCACACAACACAAGGAAGCTGTTTAGAGCATCACACTGATTTATTTGGCACTGGCTTCTTGATAATATTGCCATGGCGGCCTTCTGTTGGTCCATGGAAGGTAAACAACATCACAGACTAATTTGCATAATGCATCTATTTAGCACACAGTTGAGGTATTAAGCATCCGCCTACCAGTCACACAGACACAAACACAGTCTTGAAAGGAGCAGAGCCCCAGTGGATAAGGGGACCACGATGCTCTTTACACCCACTGAGATAAACACCAGGCTGGGCTTCTTCTGTGCTTAGAGGGGCAGTAGAGAGTATGGGAGAACAAGAGAGTACCCAGCTGTAATTACTTCTGAGGCCTGCACGGGAAATGCTGAGGAAGGTTGTCTGGACAACACAACATGCAGGACATGAGGGTGGACCTGGTGTAGCCCTGCCAACTAATCACACCAAAGCTATGACAACAAGTGTGCCCGGCAGCCACAAATCTTACTGGTTGCTAAATGAATACACTTAGCATCCAAGGTCTAAAGTTTAATTAAAAAATTATGTTTTCTGCCATTTGTCCAAAAACATTAAAATGTGTTTATTTCCACAGACATAAGCCGGAGAAGCTATTGTGAGAACAGAGGTCACACTGTACCAAAAAAGCTCACAACCCAGTGTTTTCTGCCTGCAATATCCTCTAAGGTAGGGACAGTCAATTAGTCAGTTTTAGTACGTCAACTAGTTTAACTTGATCCTTTGTATTTTTAGTTTTGATATTTATGGTAAAGAGTACTAAAGTGTGTGTTGTGCTTTAGCTGATAGAAAGTTTGCAACGTAATACCCTTTCGGATAGCACTGGCGCTTCAAAAAACTTCAACATTCTTCAAAATGTATCCTTTTGTTGCACAGCAAAGATCCTGCAGGTTTGGAAGAGTGAGGGAATGATACCAGAATTTTTACTTTTAGATGAAAAACAAGCAGTCAAAATGACCCAGATGACTACCACTACTGTCTAGTACCAGCCAACCTGCTATTTACTTACAGTCACCATTACTAACTACTCTTCAGTGTGACTGTTGTGATGTCATAAAAACTTAAGGGTGGCAAAGGGGTCAAATGGTATTGTCTCTCATTAGCTTATGACAAAATTATGATTAATTCAGCACCTGTCAGAGAGCGAATGAGATAACGTTACTGAGAGTCGATACATTATTTACAAAGGCCAGGAATGAAACTCAGTGTTTGCTAAATGATCTAAGCATTCTAACTTTAATCCAAAATCTGATCTTTAATATTAAACGTCAGTTTTGCTTTCAGTGTGCTTTATCAGCCAGAACTTTGAATGATGGTAATTACGGCATAGGGTTCGGAGAATAAGGAAAAACATTAACAATCAGCAGGAAAGAGATTAAGCCTTTACTGCAACCTGTAGACAGAGATGGGGCTCCTTTTGAGTCTTAAAAGACACCTGTGCGCAGATGGATGCACAATCATGACAATAAACGAGAGCAACAAAATTAAATTCAGACACCACATTCTCTGTGTCTACACGGTAATAAACCCCACCGGCAGTGCTGGGATAAGCCAGGTGGCCAACCCCCTTCAACTCACTGTTTTTATTAAACACAGACCTCTTTATTAAATGTGTGTGTGTGTGTGTGTGTGTGTGTGTGTGTGTGTGTGATGAACAGGTTTGCCTATAAGTGTGAGGGCCTTTTAATGTAATATATATATATTTTTAATAATACATTTTTATGAATATAGTGACTTGTTAGGACATTTGAAGTGGTCCTTGCAATTCAAAATGCTTAAATCATGCTTGCAACATGTTTGTGGGAGGGTTTGTTTATGATTATAAATCATAAATAAATAAATTATAAATAATTAATTAAATTACTTCAATAATTTTAGTATGAAAACCACTGTATCCTCTGTAACCACAGCATGAGAGTTGCTAATATGACTTCTCAAGGAGCTTCTAAGCTTCTATGGTGTGTGCTTTTCGTGACAACTTTTTAAAAGTTTGCATACTATCAGATAAACAGAACAGAAATATTTATCTAGTCTTTAAGAAGAAACCAAAAGAAGAGAAATCTGAGGAGATTCCTGTGAGAAGAAAAGAGACAGGTGCATTAAACAGATCACAAAACTTAAGTCGAAATGCAGAAACCCAGCTTGGCAGCTTTATAATGCATTACCCCATGAGCCTTAAACTTGTATATTATGCTTCTGAACAAAACAAAAGCATGATATTTGTTAGGTAACTTTGTTCTCGGTTCAGAGCTGCACTTTCATATGTTCTTTCCTTGTTATTGGCCATTAGAAAACTTTATGATGAATAGAACAGGTGTCAACAGAACTCAGAATAGCCCGAAGTGCTACAAGGTGTGAGTAATAGATGATCGCTCTGAAGCGAAATAATAAATGCTGATATTCGAGCTTACAGGTAACTTTCCGTTTCTTTGCAGATCTTTAGAAAACAATCTAAGCAATACTGCAGTATAAAAAAAACCAATAAATCACAATTAGCCTACTTGAATTCAAGTACAGGTTGTTTTACTGAACATTTGCATGTTAAAATGGCAACAGGCACAGGCTCCCCGCCAGCAGCCAGAGTTAAAAAAGCAGTCCAAAATTAATGTTTTGCCGCACCTGTCAAAAGCAGGTAAATTGGAAAACAGCGCAGCATCTTACATTACCCAGACTCTCATGAAAAACTGCCTGCCACATCAAAATCGAGACCAGTCGTGATTTTAAAGGCTAAAAATGCATTGTCACTTTGAGATTTGTTCTGTTTTTCAAGCAGAAAACTTAGAATAACTTAAAAATAAGAAAACGAATACTGTTCCAAAATTGCAATTTATTAAACAGATCGTTTCTACGCATGCATTTAACTGTTTATTACACATTGCTGTTGTTTATCATGCAGGAATGCAAAGCAGCATCTTGTGGTTTATTGTTTTATTAAAGGGATAATTCATCCAAAAACCTTATATTCTTCACTTATTTACTCACCCTTTTGTCAATCCAAACCTGTATGACGTTTTTGCTTTTAAGGAACACTAAAAAAGATATTCAGAAGATATTAAAGAAGATACCAAACAACAGTGGCACCCATTGACTTCCATGGTATAGCCACAAAACCACCGAGACATTTCTCAAAATATTTCCTGTGTTCCACAGAAGATAAAAAGTCATATAGGTTTGGAGTTAAATGAGGGTGAGTAAATGATGGAAAAATTTTTCATTTTTGGGTGGAACTATGCCTTTAAACCATATACCCACAACAATCAACATGTGCTTTGATATGCAAACATTACGCTAATGGCTAACTCGCCAGAGACTCGAAACTATGCTGCTCCCATTATGTTATCGTGAAATCCTTCATGTACAAAGCTAATATATCAAAGCAACTATATCAGCTGCGGCATCACGTGGTCATAACGCCACAAAACAATCAGACCGCGGGAGCTCAATCTAACCCATTCAAAATAATCAAGACCTGAATGTGGAACACAAACTAGCACACAGGTAGCTTCGCAAGAGGCTTGATTACTCAACAGACTTCAGATGTGCATTTAGAAACGAAGACTAAAATTGTCCCGGGCTCTCATCTACTCAGCCTGAACGGAAAACTCTTTTCCTTAAAAAGATGAAACGATGAACTTGTTTTACCTGCTCTGTGAGTGTTCATTGTGCTTAAGGAACAAGAAAATCTCCTTAAGTTTTGGCTGTCATTATGTAATCCATCGTTGTATTCAGGAAATGTTACCATTCACGTTTGACATGAAAATGCTGATGTGTTTTACATCCAAGCACCATTACAGCCAGTACATCAGCTGGACTAACACTGAACTATAGACTCTGAGGAGGGACAGAGATGGAACTCGAGCAAGACTAATGACACAAGAAACTTGAATGTGGTCAAATTAAAACCACATTTCATTCAAAGTTATTCAAAATGCAGCTTGATTTTACATGGTCATCCTGAATATTCGAAACTTGCCGAGCCCTAAATGGGACTGATTCAACTTGTTCTCCAAATCAGATATTTAGTCTAAGCTTTCAGGTTTGTTCAACAGACATTATCATGCACTGATCTTTAGTCAACAGTTGAAGTTAAGTCAACAAAGTAAAACGACCCTATTTACTTTCCTAATGCATGTTCCTCGCCCCATTGTGAATAACTAATCCTTTGACGTTTTTTGTCCTCAAAATCCTTACAGAAAAGTGTTAGACAATAACTTGTTCTGCTGAAATTATCCTTCCACTATGCTGATGTATGCAAGGGCATGGCAATTAGGCTTATAGCTAATAAGTTGTAACCCTGCCCCTTTTCACTGTCCAATCAATTGCTGATTGTTCTTGATTGACATCCAGTTTCACTCAGAAATATGTCTCTATACATAAGAGAAATGGGTTGCAAATTCTGGTTCATTCTGACTCAATGTAAATGTCATATGACAGACACCTCTTTTAAAACTGTAGCTATCCCTACAAACTCCACACTTGATTCATCTGCAAAAAAATAACATTTTTAAACACTTATATCCAACAACTTTTTAAGCGATCCTGTTTTCAGAGATTTCTCAATTTAAATCACTTCCCATTCAAACAACAAGGCCATTATTTACTGAAAAAACAATACTTTTACATGATATTTTTACACTTACCCACACAGAATTGGGAAGTGGGGGAATGCTGAATGCTGGGGCAAGCTTGAAATGTAACATGAAGTTAAGTGCATAATTTTAGCTGAGGCTTTTGACCCCCTCTGGTGAGACAAATGAACTGTGATTGGGCAATTACAACACGACTTGTCTGAAGTTTGCTGACAGAAGCTGTCATAACTGTGACATCAAAGCAGAAAGACACATCCAGCACTGGATCTGCAAAAAGAGGCCACCAATCCTGCACTGCTGAGCAGAAAAGCTCTACAAATACAAACTCACTTCCATAAAAAGCCTGCTGATAAGGAGCACAGGCATAAATAAACAACCGCACTGACCCGGGTAGTTAACGCAATTCTTATATAACCATTAACTACTTTTATAATTCAGAAGCTCATCTTCTAATTTTCCAATATACGACAGTTGTTGAATATATCAGTCCTTCATTATTAGCATAAGCCTGCTTCATGTTTTAAGCAGATACAGACAAGAACTGCAAAGATGAGGCCTGTGCTTAGATCTATGTCTTCCTAGTGTAACAACACTTCATAGCGGATATGACTTAAATTATTCACCAACTGGCACTGACAGAAAAGGTTTACGGTATTCCCAGTTTGCCAAGCGACATGAAATAGCTTTAGACTTTTATCTATTACACTTGACCGTGGCTGTCTCTTCACATCCTGATAGCAATCACTACGTAAGTTGGTATGAATATACTTATACAGTATACTTATATATCTTCTGTGGAAGGCGCAGGATCAAAAAATGTTTGTCCAATCATTGCATTTGGTCCAAACGCAATATTAGGATGTGCTACCTGCCTGTCAACCTGTGTATTTGCATATCTCCACACATTGTTGAAGGAGGCATGGTGGAGATGGCTCTAAACGGAGGGCGGGATCTTATGCTTTCTCCAAAATTGCCTACTCTATCTTTAATATGAAAGATACAGTTACGTGCTTTTCTAAAATTTCTAAGTAGCTCACACCTAATAAAGGTGTCTTTATTAGGGTCTCTGTGCCTAAACCACTACCAAACCTTAGAACCAGAATCCTCAGTTTAAGCAGAACAATTTACTGCTTATGATGCAGTGTGGAGCAATAACACTGCAAACACTACATGCGGGTCAAAAATCAGCTTTCCTCTTCTTTTAATAATGCACTGTAATCCATCTTCCATCATGCATGCATTATTGACCACTGATTATAAGAAATGCATGACAGAGGCATTCACCTTATCCCCAACACACCCTTATAAACAGGCAAAGCATCCTGAAAGCAGCACTTCCGATACGCCCATCGCAGCATCAAGGAGTCCGATTCACATTATCGATTCGTTTGAACAATTCGTTCTCATGAAAAGGTTTGACTTATCAATCTAAAGTGTGTAAACGTGTCTGCGCAGGTGTTACTTTCTGCAGTTGTTTGCCAAGTTTTATAAATAAAGCTATATCGTCTGTATCTCTTAAATCTTCTTAATGCACAGACCCTTTAGGAATCGGTTCAATCGAATCACTTTAAAGAACCTTTTCACAACAGTCCCCATTAGTGACGAACCGCAACGCACAAAGATCGCACGTAGTCTCTATATATCCTAATAATATTTGATCTGTGTTGACGTACAGCCCCGTGCAATTCAAGGGCAAATGAATGCATGCTGCAATCACCCCGGTGCGAGCAAGAATCTCCACCTGCAATTGTCTCCGATCTTGCCCAGTCATTGTTGTTATTGGAGGATAATGCAACCAGATTACCGCAAATATAAACGACGTGACAGCGATGCAGCGCGCCGCAGCGTCATGCAACTCGTTAAATCTGCAATCCGACCTTAATTGTTTCTCGTAACAATATGACAAGTGGGGGCTTTGCACTTATCGATTCAAAAACAAATAAACTCGATTTTGTGCGACCCATTTCAGATAAGTTTTGAATGCATCATAATACATAAAAACATCATTCATCGTTTATTGTTAAGTTTATTCTGTGTTTGTTCTTCATACGATAAAGAGGCTGTACTCAAGCTCCTGTCAAAGAGGACAAACTCACCCTGTCAGTTCCTGCTTCCCTTAACCTGTTTTCCTCATCTGTGCATGAACAAAATGCAATTTATTTAACCTAGCAGCGTTTGATTGTCGATATTTGATGGTAAACGGGCATTAAAAGGTTTAGATCGTGGCGATTTTTAGGTAGAATGACAGTAACTTCCGCAATGCTGCTTAATTCATGCGCTTCTGAAGCGCTCAGTATCTTTACCGGCAGGATTAAAGCCACACATGCAGGTCCAAAATACCTTTCCAAAACTGCAATCAATGCATGAAAATTACACTGACCTAATGCCACCTCACAGGCTTTACGCAGCTGCGAATGGTGAGCCTTTTTCACCTCCTTGTCGGCCAAGATCTTCTCCAAAGCTCTGGTTAAAAACATGTTTTTCGTCTTTTTGCCTTCATACATGACGTGTTGCAACGGGGCGAGGAGGACCTGTCCCAATGGCGGCTGGATCTGCGATTATTAGATATTCCCGTATAACTGTGTTTTCTCCAGCGGATGGTGCCCTCAATAGAGAAACATAAATAAAGCCAGAAGGTGGGGTAAATCCCTCAGTTTTCCATCAGCGACCTGCTGCCTGCGCCATGTTGGAAGGAAATGACGTAACGCATGTAGAAACGGCCGCAGTGAGGCGGAATGGGGAGAGTATAAATGTCGTATAATAATAATACGGTAATAATAATAATAATATAGTATTCAAAGAAATAAATAAATCAAATTGCTTGAAAGGGTAAATTAAATAAAAAAAAGATCAAGAGTACAAAAAGAAAAAAGAGTCTACTTATGTAAATAAAATAAGCATAACATAATCTGTTATTTAGCAAGTACATAAGAGATCAGAGTTCATAACTGGATGTTACCTTACTTCAGTTCGCAAGGTTAAGTTTATAATAATTTATTTTTTAAAATTATTTATGATTTATAATTTAACTGTCGGGTCGGTAATGTCAGGTTAACTTCGTATGATTGCAATATATGTATGAGTTTATATTTTAGCAGTTTTAGAAATTGTGTGTTGTCTTAACATTTTGAAGCTCTGTATGTATTTATGTTATCATTACACACAAAACATTGTTAGGTCCTGCTACTGTGGGACATTATCCACAAAATGTGGATTTTATATCTGTTAACAGCAACTATTTATGAGGAATGAAATTCGTGTGAGTTCTGGGGACAAAAAAAGTTAAAAAGGAACATTTTTGAAACAAACTCTTCATTATTTAACCTATCAAAAGAAATCTTCCCATTTAGGTGGATTAATGAGTCAACTCTCTATTTACAACCCAGATCTTCATCACAGCGAGCACAGTTTGCTAATATGCTATTGCATTATACACAAAGAAAAGAGAAGTCAAATGCGGAGGTTGACTCAAGGTCAGGCTTTTTCCTTCATGTCAAACTGTTTTAGTTAGCAACAAAATGCATATCATGAAATAAATGAATATACTTAAACATATTCACTACATGGCCAACACCACTTATATGTGCATACATTTAATACATATATGGTGAAACATGTTGAGAGTACAAGATATACTTTTAAATGTATTATGAAGTTTCTTTTAAATGGCTGTATGAAGCCTATAACACATTGTGTTACATTCAGCAAGAATGTTTTATACATTACAATTACATTACATTTTAGCACATTTACTCATGATATGATAAAAAAAACAATTTTAATAATGTTTTACCTGAAAAGTACAAAAATATACAGGATACAAAAGTATGTGTACAGAGAAAACAAATTCCAATCAGTATCTAGGAAGTTTATATAAATATAAATAAACGTACTGCATTGTATTACTTAATTCTATCACATGATAGTATCTTACAATACAAATGTAAACATTTCTCTGGACAATTTTACTACATTTTCACACAGTATGTTAAAATGTATGTCTCATTAAGGCTGGAGGTTTTATTTGATGTGTGCGGTTCCAATAAGATAAGGTAATGCATAGTTTTTGACTGCTCACATCATGCATACGTGTATGAATCCCATTGTAATATAACATTTACATTGTAATATATCTATTTACATTCCTTGACCATTAATTTTCCTTGCAAACCTTGTCTGCACAGTGAGCGTTCACTGTATTTTTACCTCTAGAAACACAATTATTTAGTTCAGAATTCAAGTGCTTACATATTTTCACTGTTAACACATTTATATTGTTTGTATTTTTAATGTAGAACTTTATTAAACTACTTCATAAATAAAACTTTACTTCTAATAAAAAAAATGCCCCTGTCCCCTTTTTTAAACATACAACATACAGGCACATTTGTAGATAGCTATTGTAGTAGAGACTTATGACTTATTGGAAGCAAGGAAGGATGTTGTGGAAGAGATTCATTTGGTACATTTCTTCAGTAGGCCTGAGGCGATGGTCTTTACTGCTCTCATGGTCTCTGTGCAGGTAGGATTGATCAGGATTTCTGGCAGAAGGAAGCCGTAGTAGCCTGTATCACGCAACTCAAAAGCGAAGGCATATGGAATCCCATTCTTATAAGCCCAGTCTATAGAGCTTCCAGAACTCACATCTGTAGGCCAATAAAACACATTACACCATATCTGGATATCTGACCATTGTAGATACAGAAACAGTTATGAGATAGTACAGTAACAGTTACGGTAAGATCGCTGCTGGAAGGCTAACTGAGAGAGCTTGGGAGAGCTGATGAGTCATAATGCAGTAGCTTTATGCCATTAATTAAAGACAAGACCCCACGTCTGACTTACACAGTGTTGTGGAGGCAGGGCCGTATCTGTATCTCACTCCATAAGCTGAGTATAGAGCACTCACTGCATTCTGGGCAGCTGATTCCTGTGGGGAAAAAAGCAAAGGTTCTCAAATCATTATGTGATGGTTCAAGTATTGGTCCAGTCGATCATTACAGATGTCGAGCAATAAGTGACCACAGCAAAAAGTGTGGTCAAAAGATTGCATGCGACTTCCAACTAGTACATGAGCAGAATGCACTGAAGTAAGACCAGAAAATAATACCTGACTCATAAAAGCATCTGCCAAATGCATAAACGTAAATATTATATTTAACACACTTCATGTTTATATTCATTACAATGCTTTCACATGGTGTTACTTTTCTTTGTAATTTTTTAAACAACATTCTCTGATTTATAAAAAGTGGAGAAATAATATGTCAGCTTGTAAATCTATACTGTTTTACGCAATCCCATCAACACTCACCACACAGTTAAAGTTCGGTATAGTGGCGTATTTGTAGGAATATGGGTAGAGAAGCATCTGAGCGTAGGCATGGATTGAAATGTACGCTTTGATGCGTTTCCTGTGTTTGCGTAGAAACTTGGAGACGGACTTGACCTCCGGTTCTGATTCAGGAAACGGGCCACAGTATGTGTCATCACAGGGATGCTGGGATGCTCCCTCATCTAGCAGAAATAGCAAAGACAGCAAAGTTGTAAAATAAAATATTAGAACTTTATATGTGATCTTTTTTTTGCCCTTTGTGGAGTTGACTTGCCTCACTTGGAATTGTGCTGATTCACAGTCATTCTGATTCATATATATTTTTTATCTGAATGTTAGGTATTATCTACCAGTCATTTGGGGTAAATATCTTTGGGCTGACATAATCCCTGTGTCCTTCAGAGTGATAGCAAAACCAAAGTATAAATACATAATTTAAAGTTTAAGAAAAATCTCATGTGTGGAGGCTAAAAAAGAGAGACGGCTAGATTTGTACAATAAACAAATGACCTAAAAAGATATGTACGTTGTCCTATGTTGTCTTTTATCCCTACTGAAAGCTGGAATTTCCTGATTCAAACTCATTAATGTTGATTACTGAATTATAAGCATGGACTCTATCTTGATCCCTTTATGTAGTACATGAAGAAATTTAACCATAAGATTGTGTTTGATATAAATATTTTATTTTGTTGATACATTTTTAATTCATGTGTCAAGCATACTCACTGACTGCTAAAGGATTTGTGATATCTACAGCATGTAGATATCACATGTATTCATATGTATCTTATATAAAGACAAGTAGGCAAATCACGCTTCTTAAATTAGGCAAAGGAGCAACTTAATGCTCTTAATTAAAAAAAACATACCACACCATTTGACTTTCCAATTCCGGTTGGCATCCACCCCCCTACAGTGATACTTTGGAATCTTTGACCGGGTTTTCCGCCAAAATCGGTCCTGATAGAGAAAAACAAGTTATACACGTTAAAAACAAGTTATTTTTGAGAGCCTTATAACATATGGAAAGGCAAGCTATGTTTGTTATGTTATATATGTTTTAAAAGGCATGACGCCGCAAGCAATTCATTTCAGTAATTCCTGATGCTGCAGGGAAGCATTAACTTGTGTTCCTGTAGTTTAGCTAGTAGCAGCCCAATGGTTGTGGGTTCGATACCCAGGGAACTGTAACATATACTAATAAAATGTATAGCTTGAATGCACTGTAAGTCGCTTTGGATAAAAGCGTCTGCCAAATGCATAAATGTAATAAATGTAACTGAGAACTTCACATATGACAAACGGATAGTTACCGTCTTCCAGCTGTAATGATAACCATCCACATTGAAAACAGGCATAATGTAGAAATTGAGCTGATTCATCAGCCGCCTCATGTTGGAGTCGTGCTGATAGGAGTTTAGTGCCTGCATTCACAGTGAATGAGATCGTGACAAACTTCAACAGACGCTTGAAACATCAGTCTCATTTCATCCACAGATAACCCTCAATAGAAAACAATTCTGTGCAAGCACACAGCCAAGTGTATGAGGTTCCTGTAAACACTGAAGAATAAATAACCTTTTTAAATAACCTTAACCTCTCCCCTGACCTTTGACCCTAGGCAGAAAAAGCCCTTGTAGCTGTCAAAAAACAAATTTGCACTGTTTCCTTCCAAAACATTTAATTTACATATCACTCGTTCCTATGAATCAAAGCTTGGTGTTGTTAAACATAAGTAATATTGCATTGGTGTAATTAAATTAAACATGAAAAAGATGCAATTTTATATGGGTAAAGCTGAATCGAGTACAGAAGAAAGTGAAAACAAAGGAGAGATGGATGTGTGAGAACCATGAACCTACATTGAGGTTAATTTCAGGGTCAACCACCTTTAAGTCTGTTATGTTATATGTCTGCCTCATTGTGGCATATTGAGGGTATTGCAACAGAGAGAGAGAGAAAGAGAGTAGCAGGTCTATCTATATGGTCTTTGTCCATATACAAATATTGGTGTGATATGAACAAAATAACAGAACACAAATAAAAAAAACAACAGAATACATACCTCTTTCACAAACCACTGGCAAAAAGCTGGACCAATCCACTCTCTCGCGTGCACTCCACAGTCTATCCACACTGCCTTCTTATAGGGGCGTGTTTTCTTTCCTAACTGACAGAAGACAGCTCTGGTAGGTCCAGCACAATGTTTTTACTGAGTGCCTATACAGTTCAGGCTTCTCCCTTCATACTTTACCTGGAGCACATACAGGGGGCGTCTCTCATAGGACTGTCCAATAGAAAACATGTCCACAAGATGTGGGTGTGTCCTGTTCATCTCAAACATCCAACTCTGGATCTGTGCAGAGGGTTGAAATAAAATACTTTAAAGAAACCGTTCATCAAAAATGTAACATTTTGTCATCAATTAATTATCCTCATGTCATCCAAAAGTGAATAAGTAAATGATGAAAGAACTTATTCCCTAAGAATAGACATGAGTGTACAAAACTTAGATCGAGCTACCAGAGATCAAGATGTACTGTATTGTACGGTATTTTCTTTTGGAAAAAAATGTTTTTTTGTGTTTTGACAGGCCTTTCCTTGTTCATAAAAAGGACTCAAGATTTCACATATTTAATGGTGCATTCATGACATGCTTGTGTGACAGCATACTAAAGATATTATACCATTACAAATGAATGTAATCCAGCCCTTGTCTGATCTGAAGGGTTTCCTATTCATCAGCTTGTCATGAGACTAAATCACAGAGCAGGAGTTATAGGAAAATTGCGTGTTCAGATTGTCATTGGTCTGAGGCAGAAGAACTATGAGGTTTAATGATGGGTTAGGACATTTCTGCTTTTCTTTGGAATCATAAGCGTTTATGTTGGTTGTGTTGGTAGTTGTGCAAATTAACAGTTTGAAGCATTCATTGTTACATTCTTTCTGCAATATTGCATTTACTTTATTTGATCCCCAAATGCAAATACAATTATAGTAAGCCATTTGTAAAACTGTCACCAAAGCAGCTCACTGGTGATCCCTGTTTGTTCAAGCATATTGACCAGGTCTGCATTTCTCAAAAGCATTGTGATATTAAGTATATCGTAGAACAATTGGCACGTAGGCTTACAACGCTTTTGAGAAACAATGGCTCAAAAAATGGTGTGAGTTTGAGGCGGGACAACCTGTTTAGTCTCAAGGTGATTACAACACCTTGAAAAAACATTTGAAACTTTTTAAAGACATACCTCTTCCAAAGGATGGTATACTTCATAGTCATACTGGAATTCTGATCTGCGTCTTCTGAAGGAGCGGTATCCTGTTTGTTTCTCAATTTCTGTTTGGAGATTGGAAATAAGCACCCTGTGGAAAACTTAAGTGTCAGCGAGGAAAAGCACAGGTTCTAATCTTAACAGTTGAGTTTTAGGTTTTTGAAGCTAATTCAGATGCTGGTGTACGTCATGCAGGTGCTTCAGATATAAGAATAGAATAGAATAGAAAGAGCTTTATTGCCAAGTATGTTTACAAGCAATTTGTCTTGGTGACAGGAGCTTCCAGTGCAGAATTAAAAATAAGAAAATGTTATGTGAATGTTATTGCATAGATGTTATCTACAGTATTATTTACAGGTGTATAGATTATGATTGTTATTTACAGATGTACAATTCGGGATGTTATATAGCAATATGCAGTTGTGTTGAATAGTGTGGAGGTGTGGCAGTTTTAATTGTTCAGACTTAATATAGCCTGAGGGAAAAACTGTTCTTGTGTCTGGCGGTTCTGGTGCTTGGTACTGTAGCGCCGGAGGGGAGCAGTTCAAAGAGTGAGTGCGCTGGATGTGTGGGGTTTGGATGTAACCATTAAATAAAACCCTCAAGTGATAATTAAGGACAGTCATTAACAGAATAACATATTGGATAGTTTTGCTTTAATTAATATATATATATATATATATAGGACATGGCATCTTTGATCTGATCAATCACAGTATTATCCACATAAAATCAAATTCAATTTAAATCACTATTTCATGTCTACGTATTTATTTGCCATGTGCTTTACTGTACATTACTGTACTGTACATTATCCCATACTCACACAATCACAACTACATCAAATAAAGGTGCTAAGAAAGGTTCTTCACAGCGATTTTTGGAGCCATACAGCTCAACTAAGAACTTTATAGAAACCTTTATTTTAAATGATATACTGTGATGTACTGGCTCATAAGTTTTAAAAGCTAACAAAAATGAAACTCAAACCACCTAAAAACACTTTTGTACTGTGTAAAAGTATAACAAAGCACAATAGATGGAGATTTTTAAATAAGTGTAAATTAAGCACAAGGCACATTCATTTTTTCTCAGAGCATCTCCTTACCCAGAATTCTCTGGGCAAACACTCCTGCCTGTAAAGATGCTCAAATACATCAGCATGCCCGGTCTATTTAGAAGGCCATGAGAAGAAGAGCAGCAATAAAAGGAGATGAAGAAAAGGCCTCCATGGGGAAATGGTCAACAATGAAAGTGTTTCTGGCTGCGGCATGCGAGATAAACTTCATTGTTGCTCTAGATCTGGAGCCCTTTAAATCAAGCTTTCATTTTCTGGAACCTTCTGCATATGCAAATCGAATTTATTAGGGTTTCAGCAGACATCTCAGATGCTTGTCCATGAAAAGAGATATTTCTCCCACAGGACTACAAAACTGAAGTTCTTGAGGAGAGGGAAAATACATACTCATACTGGATGTGTGCCTGGTGCAGATGTCTTCTCAGCCATTGTGTCTTGTTTCGAGCCACGTGAACATCCACTGAGCTGTTCTCTTGAATCAGAGATGCGCTGTTGGGCTGCCAAAGGTCCAGCTGCAAAAAAAAAAAAATCACACTGCCTGTCAGATTTTTTAATTATACTGTTTAATTACATCTAGTCATGATCTGATATAATGGTCACATAAAACCAAATATTGTTTGCCAGCTGTAATCCATTACATTTTGTTTTAATATTAACATTGTTGCCAGTGTGTCTCCAAAATTTCTCCAAAACATTTGATGGCATACCACTAGAGCACAGAGCCATAAAATTAGATTACATCATTTAATCTTAAAATAATTTGATGAGATATGTTATATTGACAATGGGTCATATCATAAGTGAGAAAATATCAGATTTTTGACTGCAGACTTTGGTGTCTGACAAATCTGAGTACAGATTGTGATATTGTTGAGATTTTCTTCATTTGATCTATATTTAATCTCATTATTTTCTAAAAGAAACAATTGAAATATTGTGTTTATTTCTGTAAGTGACAGTGAATGATTGCTTAAATTTCAGTCACAAAACTAAATCACATCACTTAAAAAAGTCTTGGAATATAGCACATAACTCTACTTTTACAGTGCCTCTGTATCATAAGGCTTGATCAATATGTGATGTCCTTTTTTGAAAACATCTTCTGTGCTCCACAAAATAAAGCCATAAGGGTTTGGAAAATGAGACCAAAAAATTAATTACACCATCCCTTTAAATTCCAATGTTATTCCAGCTAGATTAAAGGCATCTGTTTATTATGATTATATCAACGCATACTATATGTTCCATCAATTATAAAAAAATAAATATTTAATACAAATATTCACAGATAATTTAAAACAAAGCTTCAATAAGCCAGCATGATCACAGCATTTGACCGAAATGTGTTTTTATGTGTGGATCCACAAAACCACCTCAGATTGCAGCATATGCTGTAGTCTTTATAGTAGCCCAGATAGCTCTCTCTGAAGCATAACCGCAGGTCTGCATCACCTGTTGCTCTGTATGCTTGCCAAGTCACCACACTGTTGACTTGTCTACAACAACTGGCCCATTTAGCAGGACAGTTATTAGTTATTCAGACTGCAATATCTGCACCAGCAGCAGGTTTTCAGAATAAATGAAGCTTGTTTACTGCAAGTTTTATTTCCAAAATCTGTAGTATTTCACTGGACCTTTAAACGGCGCATCAAAATAATAGTTTTCAATTCACATTTATTTGTATGGTGCTTTTCACAATACATATAGTTTTAAAGCTGCTTTACAGAAAATGCATGTTGTACATTGCCATAAGAGTGTTATTAGAATTTATTTTATTAAATATACAGGTCTAAAATAGTACAGATTATGCAGATATATTTTTGAATTACATACAGATAAAGTCGTCACTGTATGACTGAATTCTTAACGGCTGCTCAAACCTGGAATCTGAAACAGATCTGACGCGCAGCAGTTTTGCTGGTGTGTGTCTTATATGTTCCTCAAACAGATTCTGCATGCACAATGAAAGTGATTTTAAAGCGGCAATCCATACCTTTTTAGATTAAAATGAATAAAAATCAATTATTGAGTGAGTACATAACAGATCGGTGTTCAAAACGGTCTTCTTACCTTCATTTAGTCAGCTAAGTAATGAAGTCACACCTGAAGCCACAAAAATTTCAGCAGAGAGAAATCCAGGCCAGGTGGAACACTATCTCATCAATGACTAAATTGCTATAATAGCTTGCAGATGGTCACACGAGAGTGCTCACTTTTAGTGCCGTGACCCCAACAGCTGAGGGTCACCATCACCCATGTTAATTTCAACACAACTTAGCTGGTGATGTCATTGCTACACACTACACACCCCATAGATAAAATTACTCTGACAGTAACATAGTGTGATAATGCTAAAATCTACAGGTAATACTTGGTATTTGATATATACTTGTTATTAAATGATTACCATTAAAAAGTCCAAAAAACATGAGACCTTTTAAATTTCACATTTCAACTTTAAGACTTTAATTTATAGTTGGGTTAAATATAAACCTAATTTCTTCAAATGACCGTGTCAGTACATCCATTTTCAAATGGTCATGGTGCATGTGTTCAAACCTATATACCTAGCTTTCCCAGTTTCACATTAATGTGACCAGAATTTAACTGGATTACCCAAAGCATCCTTATAAAACATTTGCAGGAGAAATGATAGGGCAGGAACATGACAGAAAATACTAGTCACTTAGCTATCACTTACATTGAACTCATCTAGAGTGATAGATTCATAGAGTGATGTTATATTTCATATGGTTTGTTTTTGTTTTGGATCTTACACTCCTAATGTGATATGTGTATGAGTATTTATAGAAGACAGATAGACTCACCGTTAGGTTTTGAAAAAGAGCTTTGACTGCTTGAACCTCTGTGTTGCTTGTAGGAATTATTCTGAATACCTGGTCACTGCAGAAATAAAGATTATAATAACTGTAAGCAAAACACTGTCACCCTTAACAGTTTTAGGTTATAAGAACATTTCCCTAACAAGTAACAAAAACATTACAAATGTTATTTTGAATGTTCTAGGAACATTCGAAATGTCCAGGTTTTTTAGACATTTTAAGTGTTATTGCTTAGTTAAAAGAACGTTTTTCAACTTTTATAAATTCTATAACATTTTTAAAACCTTTAACTAACAACTTAAGAATAATGTTTTTAATATGTATGATATATAAGGTTAAAAAACATTCTACTAACATTACAGCAAGAATGTTTTGGATAACTTTGAGAGAGGTTTTAGAGAACATTAGCCAACGTTCTGAGAACGTTCCCTGTTAGCTGGGACAGTAGTAAAACCATATTCAAACTAAATATAGGAAGCAAACATTGAGAAAGTATTTTGAAAAGTATAACCATTTTAATTTTATTTCATAAATTGCAGTATATAAAATGCTGTGATCATTTAAACATTATATTCCCAACTTTAGTTCGGTCTATGAACAAGCATCCAAAGCATGACTCTTGGTATCTCATTAGTGGGGATTTTGCAGACAGTCTGGGCTTTAAAGAGTTTATGAAGATATTCTTCTTTTAAGTTTTATCTATCTTAGCCTGAGGAATTCCAGCTACTTGCTACAAAGTGATAATTTGTTAAACAAACACTTAATCACCAGTGTGAAAGCAAAACTGACACATAAGACAGATCATGGAGCAGCAAGTCAGTTGTTAACAGGATTTGCAATATGCTTTTTAATATTCAATATTCTCTGCCCTGTTCCGATATACTACTCATTTTGTGTACAGAATTTTGCATACTATATATTAAGGAAATAGACATACAGTATTTGGATGCATTGATAGAGGAACTCTCATTTAACTCTCATAAAACTCAAGTTAAAATAGCTGCAAAATGCAAATTTAAGTGTAGTATTATGTAAGATTAACTTCTCTTTTGCATTAAGAGTGAAAGTAAAAGTGACATATTTTTCAGATATGGACCCCATACCCGAAATGTGACTGAACTAAAAACATTTATTCCATACTGTAAAGACCAGCATGTGGTTTCCAGCATATGTCGTGCTTTGAATGCTTGCAGTCATAAGACAATGTTGGTTGACAGAATTCACTGGTTTGATGATAAACAACATGATTGTGCTGGTTGCGGTTTCTACTGTAGATGGTTGCAATATCCCATTCCCAGTTCTCTGTATATTTTGATTCAAAGACATGGCTCTGATCCTTCTGTGTACATCTATAAGAACATAATATTGCAGGACAAGTTTTGTGCTAAAGTTTAATACCCTAATTATGAGCAACAGGAATTGCCTTAGCAATAATTACGAATAATTAAGAATGCTTCCAGGGCCTTTATCATTAGTTATTAATGTGAATGTTTCCAGCAGCAGCAGAACTAACAGGTGACAGCTGCTTTATTGAGCTAGGTGACAAATGAAAGCTCCTCTACAAAAGTTGTTTTCTCTAAAACAATTCAAATTGCACCAAAGATGACCTCATTACATCATTTACAGCACTGCATCATTACAGCAGCATTTAAGTGACGTAAACGCCCCGAGAAACATTTTTTGTGGTGTAACTGTGCGAGCATGCCATGCCAGCTTTATCCCTTTATTCCAACAGCCACAAAAATCACACCCCACTAATGGTAAAATCAAAGAAAAATGTGCTCGATGCCACACCTGTAACAGCAAACGGGTATTTTATGTCTTGGATGGTATTTCCCACAGGATCTTTATTGTGTGGTGTCATGCAATATCTGCTCATCTATCAGATCATAAAAATAAACCCCTCCTCTGCTCCAGGGTTCAAGCTCTGCTTCAAACCCTAATTCAGGTTAAAGCAAAAGTCACTGACTATATACAGTACAGTAGGAAAGACTATAATGTTACATGGGACATCTTGTGGAGAGAAAATTTATGAAATATTTGGCCTAAAGATTTTTTTGGTCTTTTGACAGAGATCATCACTCTTAGGTTATAATGTTATTGTACTAAATTGATTGTGGCATGGTTATAGCAATATAGAGATATGTACAGTATTAACAAGGCATAGAAATAGTTTTTGTGCCATTAACTCGTACCTTTTTGAAACTACTGTTTCTAAACATGTAACGGTATAAACATGTTGGTTGTTTTAATTTGAAGAACAATCACAATTTATTTCCTTCTACTGAGGTGCAATGGCAGTAAAGTTATGAGTGTGTCACTCTGTTTGCATTGTGCTGTTTTAGAGAAAGTAGTTTAGGGATATGTATTTAGTTACATTATATGAAGTTGTACATATTATGAAAGAGATTGAAGTAATGTGAGGCCAAAATAAATGTGAGCACACTGTCTGTCTTGATATTACACTAATGAAACATCTAAGGCTCCCCTGATGCCAGCTAACAAATTACTTACACATTAAGGACAAAGCCTGGCATTTGTGTGTGGTGCTGGTATTCACTACGTTATGGGGATCAAATGTCCCCACAAGTATAGTAATAGCAGTAAATTTTGACCTTGTGGGGACATTTCTAGGTCCCGATGAGGAAACAAGCTTATAAATACAGAATTATCTTTTTCTGTGAGGGTTAGGTTTATGGGTGGGTGTGTGAAAGTGTGAGGGGTGATGTTATGCCTCTTGGCTGAGATGGGTCAAACGCACCAGTCTTCACACCCTCACATACATGAGGAGGTGTTGATTGTTGGGTTTTATAGCCCCATGTAAGGCATCCATGTGATAGGATAGAGAAACACAATTGACTGACCCTGTGGAGGAAAAGAATTTATAGAACTCTGCCCTACAAGACACAAACTGATTTTGGTTGACATTTAATCATGAATACATCTTGTAAACAATGTGAAAATCATATTATGTGCATGCTTGATCATGCTGATCATTTATTAATTTATTTATGTTTTTTAGAACACTATTATTTGTAAACCCTTTACATTTGAACCCATATGCAAAGTGGTCTAAGTATAAAAACAGGAAGTTCCCCAAATACATCTTAAGACAGCATCTTTAGTTTTACTATAAGCCATAAATAACTTGGATGTTTCAAAGCCTTTCTTATGATAAGGAGCAACATTCCTAATCCTGCATCACAGAAACTTTTTGCACTGGCCTGGGTGAATTAAGTGTCGGGCTGTTTCCCTCTCAAAAATATCACCAAAGCCAAAAACATCACAGAGAAAACTATGATATTTTCATTTCTTTTTGAATTGTTTGTCTCTTTAAAGCTTTCCTGCCTTTAATAATTCATAAACACAGGCATGAAAACTAATAGTGGGTATAAATGTAGCTCAAACTTTATATATGAAACTTTACTGATGAACTTCTGTCTGTGTGTAAAGTGCAAAAAAGAAAAGTAGACAGTTTTCTTAAACTCTGGAACTCCAGATCGTCTATAAAAGTATTTTCCTTCTCTTCCCTCTTTTCTTGGTATTCTCACATATCAAGTTCACAAAAATATGATTATTATTATCACATACATAAAGACAACAGAACCTTTCTAACTTTGGTTAGTGTAATCCTGTAGCTCAATTAATAGACCACTGCATTAGCAGCACAAAGGTTGTGGGTTCAATTCCCAGGGAACACATACTATAAAAATACAGTATATGTTAAATGCACTGTGAGTTACTTTGGATAAAACCGTCTGTTAAATGCATAAATGTAATGGCTCATTTTTGTCTGCTTAAAAAGCCCTAGAAATAGGGAAGCAGACCACACTGTTGACCAATTGATCATCAGTCTTTACTACCAAGTGAATATTTTGCAATTCACTTAGAGATCAAATATGTTTCTCCCAGAACTGAATGACTGCAATCAAACACATTGAAATTCTTTCTAAAAAAATGATCATCACATTATTAACATAATCGTTTGCCAAAATGTCTGGATGATCTTCAGATGTCTGAGGTTTCGTGCTTTTACGTGTCGAGACGAACTGCATAGTTGAAGATGTCACTTCAGGAGCGCTTTTAGCCTTTGCAAAGAAAAAATGTTGGCCCGTTGAAACCGCTTTGTTTTATAAATCCAGTGTTGACATAAGACGAGACAGGCGGGTCTCAAGTTTTAATGTGCTGAAACGCAAAGTGCACTTAAACTTTTTTGGCTGGCTTACTCCCCCTCGTCTCTTGGGCTCTCAGGCAGTCTGATTCACTGCCTAAGAATCGGATCCTTAGGACGGTTCGTTGAACCCAACAAATGAAAATCATTTCGGGATTAATATTTAATTCGTTTAGTCATTTTGCACGTTATGCATATGCATGACATACATATGATATACGTATTTTTAACCTCGGTTTTCACTGACATTTACGACTCGGTTAACCCGAATCATTAGACGAATCGCATTAAAACACGATTGGATTTGATTCGCGAATCAAACATTTTTAACCCTTTGCGCACTATAGTCTCCACTGCAACTGATTCTCGGGAAATCATCAGTGGGAATTCGGGTGGTATCCCGAGTCTTTTAAAGAGTTTTGGAATGACGGATGTCAAGGTGAACTGAATCCCTGCTTGGAAGCGGGCGATCAAACCGAGACTCAGTAGTGATTAATATTAAGAAGACATCTGCCATAAATATTGTGTTTTATAGAGTGTAAAATATTTAGTGACAGCCTACGAATAAAAGTGTTGATATGTTTTAAAAGGTGGCGCTTGCCTTTGTGTTTCCAGCACATTAGTCCGGGTGCAGTCATAAAAAAACGTGCTACAAGGTTCTTCACAATGATGCCATAGAAGAACCATTTTTGGTTCCCCAGAGAACCATTTCTTAAAGGAACCATTTCATTCTTAGCTTTCATAGTCCAAAGAACCTTTTCGCCACTACAACAAAAACCTTTCATGAAACAGAAAGATTCTTCGGATGTTAAAGTTTCTTGATGGAGCTATACGGCCAAAAAGGTTCTTTTATGGTATTGTGTAGCACCTTTTTTAAAGAGTGTGGTTGATAGGATGTTATAGGGGTGTTTACTCACAAACTAAATTACTCAATTGTGTCAATTCTACATTGTATGGTTTTATCACCCGTTTTAATGCTTTCAAAGGGGGTTGTCCAGGAAAAGCAAACATTTTCTTAACAAGCTACATGATTTGAGGTGTCATTCGTGCCCATTGCACAAATAGTGTGATTTATATGACCTACTTCAGTTTAATACTTGGGGTTAAGGGCTTAGAACAAAATCTGACCAATAATGCCCGTTTATTGTTTCGTTTTATCCTTTGTTTCTTTGAATCACAGAGACGAGTTCATTAGATGTCGTAACTAAAGTGTTTTGGATGATGCAGCATCATCCAGCTTTTAATGGCTCCCATTAGTTGTAGCTACAGCACTCCTCCATTTGATTCAGTATTTATCAGTCTGTACTGTGGTTAAAGGTCTTTAACTAGAACGCTACAGACTTTGTAATTGCATGGTAGCAGCACATTTTTCAAATGCTTCCCCCTGTGTCAACACTCCACCACCTGTTTTACACCCAATTACTGTGCAACAAATTACCCTCACAGACAGGCACTGACAGGAAAGCTGATCCTGGAGAAGCGGGTCCAGTGTGGAAAACGAAGACCTTGGAGAGGAACTCCCTGGGAACCTGGTGTGCTAAAATAGAATAATTGCATCAAACAAACTTAAAACTGCTATTGTCAATCTTATGAGAGGTTGTACTATATTGTGAATATAGTGATGGGTAAAGAACAATGTTACAGATACGACACATTTAAAAATAACATTTTTAATAACACATATTTTTTAAAGTAAAATTGCATCATTGTTACATGTAAACAGTAACAGGATATTGCTTTACAACTAAAAGAATGATAACCTAATAAAGGCTGCACATTGCTTAAGATGAATAATATTATATGAATTTATATGATATTTATATAGCATATATTTATATGTATATGAATAAAGCACACATATTAACCAATCAACATCCAGGACCATGTGATTGTGATCTATTTCAGACATCTAACCAACTCTAGTTTATAAATACTAGCAGTGCCATCTTCTAATTAAAAAAGAAGTTGGGAAGAAGACAACTAGCAATTAACTTAAGTGACTTGAATTTCACACTTGTCTGCCCAATTTCTTGTTGATGTCTTCTGCATGTTCATTTGTATTTCTCAACTTGCTTACAATCAGCTACCACAGCAAAAAAGAAGTCATAAAACTCCTGTGTTCAGCAATAACAAAAATAGCCATTTAGTGTTTCCCACATGTGCTGCAATACCTGCCCAACTGAATCATATTGCTGACCGGTGGTTAAGCTTTGCACTCAAGAAAAACAGTGTTATGGAGGGAAAAGGACAGGTTGAAATACAGTAGCATATTTATGACTTAGTTTCCAACCATATGGATCATGTTCAGAGTTTGTGAGGGAGCAGAAGGGTTAAAGTAAATAAAGAGGGTGGATGGGAGACTGAAGGTGACTTGTTGACGATTCACATTGCAGGGATGTTATAGCAGGCTGTTTGAATTGCTCCTAAATCTTTGTGGTAGTAAAACACAGCCTAAGTACACAACTCCTTCAAGCCTGGAGGTTTGGAAGTAATACTTAATTTTTAACGGCACCACCAATAAAGCATCAGTACTGCCAGCAGCCTTCAATGTAACCGCTTCCAGTTCAAGTAGCACTCTGTACAACTCTCCATGTGGCCTCGTTTTGGACTGCAGGTTAAATGAAACAACAAATCTTTGTGATTCTTCTGGGACACTTCCTATTTATGAAAAACACATGGACATATATTTAAGCATATTGTTACTACCACAAATAAATACAAAGTTAATTCATCCCTAAGGGTTCTTTGACACATTAACATTTTGTGCATTTGACAGACACTTCTATCCAATGCCACGTAGAGTGCAACTTACTTTAAAGCTGCAATCCGTAACATTCGCCCCTTTACCGGAATCTCTGTCTGAAACATAAAAAGTATGTAAAGTAACCTGCAACATTATTACATATGTTGAAGTCAAACTTGCATTTCAAGGGAAACTGGACAGCTCTAATTAAAATCATTATTATAAACTCACTGTTGCAAATTTTGATAAGATAAAGAGACGGTTTTAAACGATGATCTGTCATGTACTTGCTCAATAATTTATTTTTGTTCATTTTTAACCAAAATGTTATGGATGGCAGCTTCAGGATATACATTTTATCAGTACATGTGTTCCCTGGGATTCAAACCCATGACCTTGGTGTTGTAAGTGCAATGAACTATAAGTTAAGCTACAGGATCTAGGATTTATTTATCAATGCCTGACAAAACAGAACTTTTGATTCTTGTTCCTTTACTCCTCTACGGTAGATAGCACACATGTTCCACAGACTTTCACCCGTTGGACACTAAATCTTTTAATACGTTTCATACCATATTGCCTGCCATATATATATATATATATACACTCACAGTGAGAGTGTGAAGTCAGTTTGTAATAGAAACCAGCATGTAAAGCCCTGGTGCTAAAAAGGATAAAAGTTTACTCACTCTGAAGATGTAAAAGCCATGGGAAAAAATCAAACAGCCCCTTCAAACAGCCCCAATGGAATGACATCATAACTGTGAAGAACAGTGATTTCATCCTTGCCTGCTGATTTATGGAGGGTCTGGCTTTGTTGTAGGGCTGCACATTTCTGACCCAGGATCTGTGTCCTATTAATCTTGAGAGAGAGAGATGGTTTAAGAAGAGAATGGATCAGAATTACAACTCTTGAGCAGTGAACCAACACAAAATTACCCACAGAGGGGACAGACAATTTAGTTCCTAGAGGACTGTTTCTCTCACTCCTCCTGCTAGTTTTTTAGTCGGTTTGAGATAGACCTTCTGTCATTATCTACTGCTGAACCCTCAGAAGATGAAAGTCTCTGCTGGCCCAAGAGTTTTTAGAAACATGTTGTTTCTCGTGTAGTTTCAGACACCATATTCTTTTTATGGCTCTTTACAGGAACAAAATATAACAGGTTCAGACACTTATGACCACCCAATGATAATTCACAGACAAGACAACATCCAATGACCATGGGGACTGAGAGCTATTGATGGCTATTGTGTTTCAGAGTGATTTGTGTTTTATTATTGTTTCTCAAACTTGGGGGGGTTTCAAAACAGTGCAGTTTGTTTGGGTGAAGTATGTTATTATTTGTAGGGTGAAGTATTTGCTATTATAAGTAACTGGACATGCAATTTCCATATGGCAGATGATTAAACAGATTCCAGGGACCACAAATGGGGGTGTGCTGTTATGACATTTCTTTAGGAAATATAAAATTTTTATGTTATTGCCTTGCTAGGATTGTAAAATTAAGATACAGACAAACTTTTCTAAGTTTCAGAAAATTTAAAAAAAAGTTAATCTATTTACATATTTTAGAACTGTAGGAAAGATCAGGATGGTAATTCAGTTTATGTTTTTTGGAAAAAATGGATGCAGATACAACAGAACAACTAAACAAATGTTGTTTATACTTCATACTTGCATATTTATGTATTTTGTCATAACATATTTACATCCTTAGTGGTTAGAAAATTGAGAAATTTGAAAATTGAGTTTACATAACATTTAGGGTTATTACAGTATATATGAATCAGTGCCTGCTTTAGGCATACATACATTTGAAAGATGAATTTCTGACTGTTGTTTTTGGCCTCCAAAAGAATCCATAGAGGTGTATGAAAATATTCTTTGAGGTTGGGTGTGAAAAGATGTTTGGAGTGTGTGTAGGTGTGATCACATTTGTTTTGAATTGGGGACTATAGTAACCATGTGTTATTTTATCTCAGAGACCTGTAATGGCATATGAGGGTAATCCTAAACTATAAACTGACTCTTCAAAGACTTAACTTAGAGTTATTAACTGCAGGAGAAATGTAGGCTATTTGTAAGGATAAAATGTTCCTTGAATCATTTTTCCTAAAAATAGATTTATCAGCTGTCAAGAACTTGTCTTCATGACATCTTTAACAAACAATAAAATAATAAAACTGGCATTATGTTTTACGTAATAGGAATCATAATCTGAATAAAAGAACTGGACGTTCAACATGTTTTTTCTTTACTGTGTGCTGAGAAGTTTCAGTTCTCAGTTCTTCAGTTCAGTTCAGTAGATTGTATGCGATTGACAAAATGTAAGAGATGTACAGATAATTTTAATTTCACTTAAGTTCTTGTATTCTCTTATACTTCAGGTGTTTATAGAGCAAAAAGTGAAAGTGACATATTTGTCAGATATAGTAACCCATACCCAAAATGTGACCTCTGCATTCAACCCATCACTGGTGAACAGACACACGCACACAGCAGTGGGCAGCACACTACTGTGCCTGGGGGGCAATTGTGAGTTAGGTGCCTTGCTCAAGGGCACCTAAGTGCTGGCTTCAGTTGTTACCTGCCAGCACTGGCATCAAACCGGCAACCTGTTTATAAGCCTGACTTGCTAACCAGTAGGCCACAGCTGCTCCAAAAAGGAAAGTAAACTTAAAAGAAAGAACATAGAAAAAAAGAGTCAAAAGATTTTCATAAGGATTTACTACAAATTACACTTTAAAGTCAAATACAATTAACACTATAGAATTGGAACAAATGATTTTCACAACGGATGACAGTACCTGAGTATCTTAAAAACTAGTACCTGTTCCACACGCTTCACAATATGTATTATATTTATTTTATTGCATATTATATATGTAAGGAAGTGTTTGAAAATGTGGCCCTCACAGTGAGGTGAACATGCATTTTCATTGCAATGAAATCATCTCTCCATCTCACAGAAGCAACAAACCTGCCATCTCCTGGTCAGCAATATGATTTACAGGGAGTAATTACAGCGGCTCCAAAAATGTATTTGGCCAAGTATTTGTCTGAATCAGTGCATTTCATTACTATATTTACTACTTACATTTGCTATATTTACGATATTTTCCGCTTGGGGTTTCTTTAACTGGTCCCAGGGTCATTTTGGTAAATGTATGTAGTCAGTATAGATATAGATATTGCCCGAAAGTATCCAAATATTTGTAATTTCAAAAAATATTAAAAATGTCACTAAAATAAAAACAATAGCTAAATAAAAAAAATTAGGAACGTTGTGTATAACTTAAATGAACATTTATTACTTACTACTATTAATTAATTATTACTATTAATGACGAATCAGCGGTACAGTGACGTCAAAGACCACGCGTTCAGTCAAACTATTATTTTATTGGTATTTTATTATTTTATTGGTATTTTATTATTTTATTAGTATTTTATTATTTTATTGGTATTTTATTATTTTATTAGTATTTTATTATTTTATTAGTATTTTATTATTTTATTAGTATTTTGGTGCCATGAACAGGTTGTTTGACGTACCTCAATTCTCGAAAACCACCTTTAATAAAACCCAAACCAGATATAAAACAAACCTACACAACGTTAAGAAAAGATACGCTTGCAACGAGGATAAACGTGGTTTGTGTTTTGAGCGGTGATGTAGTACTTCCGGCTGCATGACACATATCATGATCATAGGAAGCGTATGCAGATATTTGCTGTTATCTTTCTGTATGATGAAGAGTTAGGGGCTGTGTGAGACCACCACTTGATATAGATGTGAACTCTGGGTCCTGGATTGCAGCTTTTGCGTTGTTAAATAATTGCAACACTAGAGGGCAGTATCTGATAACGATGACGAAGCATCGGTGCCACGTAAATGTTTCAAATACGTCCGCTAAGTATGTGTCGTCTCAATGTTGTTGATAGTGTCGACCTCTCTAGCACTGCTCCGGAGGATGCTGTGGTCTGTGAGAGTCAATAAATGTGGGATAGTGAATAGTTGGCTCTGCTGATTGAATTTTACGGAGCTATTTAAATCTGGCAGACCCTGAACAGGGCAAACACCGTCTGTAGAGATAAGCGTACAAACTGCTGACAGATGCCTCAGTATCATTCTGTACTTTAGTTCCTAACACGAAGAGCTTTCACAGAACAAAGTGAAAACAATGATTATTTTTCCCGGGATATTCCCAGTAGATTTCCCATATAGAGAATTCCCGTATAGATTTATTTTAACAATGAATTTAGTTCATTTCATTCACTTTTCAGTATTGCATTGTGTAGTGATAGCATTTTAGACTCGGATGTGTGTTGTAGCTGGTAACTGGTATGGCATGGTGTGAAGAAAGCCAAGGTTCAATTCCACAAGAGAGATCACACAAACTGATCAAGTTTCTACACTGAATGCACTGAAGGGCTCTTTTGATAAAGCACCTGCCAAATGCATGAATTTAAATAGAAAGCAACAGTTCAGAGAAACACAAGGGTGTGCACTACAATGCAGGAGACCATGAAGAAATTTCTGTTTCACATGCCGCCCTTTTTTTTTCTATCACTTATTTATTTTCTGTTTTTCTTTCTCACTCTTTAATCATTTCAGGGAAAACAGGATGCCCTTCTTATTGACACGTGGTTGTGTTAAGATGTTAAGATGAAAAATGAAGATTTCCTTTTAATCCATTTAATCTTTCTTTTTTACTTATGGGTGACACTGTGGTTATAGAGTTAAACTATATACCAGTTTTAAAAAAGAATCAATTACAATTACAGTAGACATTACTGAGCTTCTCACACATAAATATTTGCTAAACATACCAAACTTTTGATAAAGCTTTTCTTTCTTTCTTTCTTTCTTTCTTTCTTTCTTTCTTTCTTTCTTTCTTTCTCAACTTTTGACACAATTCTTTCTTTATACATGATTACAGTTCATTACATAACTAACAGAAATCTCTCCTGGTGCCATGGAGCTTTTTTAAGTACTGTAACTAATATTGAAGGGTGGGAAAACCTTGCATTGTAATTACCCCCAATGTCATCAACATTTCCCCGCTGTGCTGGCACGAATTCCCAGCCATTTATTTCCTGTCCGCTCCTTTCCAGCGGGAGGCTGGATTCAGTATGAAGTTGTTCACAGTCACATGGACCAAAGTTTAGGATTGATGTTCAGAAAGCATCACTTCACTTTTCCCGGTCGTGTAGAGTAAACTCTGATGCTGCATCTGAATGATGAACAGATGACTGCAGCTCAGTCTTAGATATTATTTGTGAATTGCGCTCATTTGCTCTGCTGAGATTATACGCACTGCCTTTCATCATGTTTCAGCCCTTCTTTTAAACTCCTCTTTTTGTAACTTGGGAAGACTTTTAAAGAAGACCCTTTAAAAATGACAGAGGAAAGCAAAGGCGAACACAGACCCGAAAGCGGGAAAGATTTAGAGAAACAGCTTCGACTGCGAGTTTGCGTCCTGAGTGAACTTTTGAAGACTGAGCGGGATTATGTCGGGACGCTGGAGTTTCTTTCGGTGAGTACAACGTGATGAATTATTGCAGCCACCGGTTGCATGTTTCGCAGCATGTAGTTTGGAGTAAATGGTTGGATCTTTAAAAGTTTCCATTGGGTTAAATGCAGCTTTCTGTACTTTAAATGAGCGCATCATAGTTTCAGATCACAGATCCCAGAGCTGCAAACTTGCAATGTATACGACTTAGTCAAGAATAAGTGAAGGCGTCTGTTTAATGTGCATGAAGGGCTTGCGGTGAACCTCAGACCAGAGACCGGTCTTGTGCCTTGCCTGTCACTCTCTCTGATCGCATTGGTTTGCAGCTCTATCTAGGAAGGAAGGAATAACCTTGTAATTTCCCTTAACTTGTTAACTTGCTTTAACTAATGTATGGTTTTTGCATTCATGCATCTTTCTAGTTTCTGTCAAGCCACTGTTCATTTCTGCATTGTCTCTCTTATGTGCATCTACTGTTAATATCAAAGTCATTCGTAAAATCCGAGGTTTTTTTTTTTAAATGATAAGTGTATTTAAATAGTTTTAGGTAATAGGTAACTTAAATAGGTTTATTTTAATCAATGTAATGGCTTATAGGTAACTTGCAGAAGAAAATGAAGTTAACACACTACTAACTGGCCATTTCTTCGATGCATTACTATTAGAGATATTTAGATTACTATTAGTTATCATGATTTGTTATATTGTAATATTGTGCTGTTCTGCAATGGCCTAAATTGCCTGTATAGGGCTAACTGAGATTTAAATAGGCAGTTGGTGTTAATGGATGGGCAGGTAAAATCTCTCCCATTACAATGTACAGAATGTTTTAAATGTGTTATTTTATTCACACTGTATGTCTCAACTAGGAATGCGTAAACTATGATCTGGCTCAGAGAGTGCAGGGTGCAGGTGAATTCAAAGTGAGCCTCTATGAGTGACACACTATGGGCCTAATGTCATTTCTGTCTGTACTGGAGAAAACTGTGAGTCTTTAGGGTTTCCAGAAGATTAAGGGCAGGTAGAAAAAGTGTATTTTAATTTAAAAGTGAAAAAAATTAAAATTAAAAATTTAATGCAGCCATAGTTTTCATATTGCTCAAATAAGAGAATTAGTGGTTCATAATTTAGATTCTTTTAAAAATGTTGATCTAAAATCAAAGAAGAAATGAAATAATCCTACAAATTAAAGTTTGATTGTTTAGAAATTGAATATAATATCATCATGATGTGCTAGATGTAGATCTAAAAATCTAAAGTCAATGATCTACAGTCTTCATTGTGACCCTGTGTTATGAGATTTTGTACAAGTCATATGAGAATGTAGAGGACAGTTCAGGGCAATGTGTTGTTTGTTGTAACGATGATTCATGTGACTGAATCACAGGTGGTTCCAACATTAGCACAGAGGATTTTAGGAGAATAGGTTCTAGTACTTTCCAGCATTTTATAATTGGTCCTTATTCTGCAACCTTAGAAGCCATGCTTAAACAGCACCTATGTATTTGGAGATCTGATTATTTTCAACTGGTTTGCAGTTCCAACCAGTAGCAAGCCAAACAATTCAGTTTGTTTTATCGCCAGCTCTAAATCTAATTTTTTTTATGTTTAAAGATGTAGAAAGTGTTTGTTTTGATGACTGAAGTTTAGGTTTAATATCGTACAACCTTTTACCTTGAGTGTGATTAAGAAACCAATGACGGAACCTTAACCCAAGTCATTGGGAAACATCATGCACAGCTTTTCAAAGATCAAAGCTTCCATCAGTGCCACTGCAGGTCTGTCGGTTAATCACCTTCCACAGTGATGCCCATACACCTATACCAGAATTCCTGAACGTCTAGACCAGAGAAAGCAGATTTATTCTTGGGGCTAAGGGAAGCCTGAAAAGAAATTAAATTATAAGATAACAGCAGTCCACAGAAAAGGACAATAACAATCGGTGGGGTGGTGTTTCATTGCTATCAGGTTGATGGGTGTCATGCTAAACACAGGGCATTTTGTGTTTGTGAATTAGAGGGTCAGTTCCAGACAGTTTGGCTCCCCAATGGAACTGACCTGGTGCTATTGCCAAGAGGGGGGTGATGACGTGAGAGCCCGGGCTCTCTGCCCTCTCTTGTAAACTACATTTCCTGGTGAATAAATTCCAGAGAGGTTACGAAAAATTAGGAAACAATGGCGCATAAGTTGTTTTGTTTGATTCCCGAGAAGGGTTGGCTAGTTTGAATTCATTTTGCCCACCAGTGCCTTCAAGGCTAATTTGTTCTTGGAGAAAAATGTGTTCCTTGCATGAGGTTTAAAGTAAACATTTAGTGTGAAATACTAAGCGCACCAACTGACAGTTACTTGGCGTGCCTCACAATTGTGTCTGGCTATCAGATGAGCCAAGAACAGAGTCTGGCAATCCTCCTGAGACGGAGGAAGTCTCTTGAGAGATCTCATCTGAGATATCTCTAGAATTGCTTATGTAACGACTCAATATAGATCTGATAGTGGGAGGTTCAGATAGTCATGTTTGTATTTGTTAGCTGGAGGCCAAGAACCATAATCCTCCATAAGAAGTGCTTCACTGAGGGATATCAATTTAAACCTGCTTAAATTTCCACTCACTTGTTTTCTTTATATGACAACATTTTATATTGGCTGTTTAAGTTGTATCGGCTGGGAGTTTGTTGCATTATTACAGCAAAAGAAAAATGGACTAACAAACCACATGCATAAGTACTTGTAGGAATAAATAGACAAGAAAGAACGGGGGAGCGCTTTCATGTCGTACTTTAATAGGAAAACAGAGTCATGTCAGTGTATAATGTGTTCTCTGGATTAAGTGATCTTGCTGCAGTGTTCTGCTTTTCAATACCCTGTGGGCTGAAAAGATTTGACCACACAATGTACGTTTTCTAAACCTTACTTATAAAACTTCAAAAACAAATGTTTGCACCAGAAAATGCAGTTACATTTGTTTTGCTCTTGGGGTAAACACAAGTTATAAATGTCCCCTGTGACAATTCTTGGTCTACAAAGAAATTAGTTTGAAGACGTGGTGCAGTTTTCTAAATAAGAATTGACGATGTGGGATTTTCTACTGTTTAACTCATTAGAGCTACAGCAGCAAAGCTGTTTATCATTGAATGCAAATATAAAACCTAGTTGTGGCATGAATTATTAAACAAACCCCTAACCTTTAAAATTAAACTTTGGTGTGAACTTGTCCTGCTCCATTTCTGCAACAGACACAAATTACTTTTGCCTGGTGGACATGAAAATGAAAAGTGGACTTAACAATAAGGGACTCTCTGCGATGAGTCCCTTGTTGCTGTTTATTTACAGTCTGTTTGATTTGTTGGTGTCACATGAACAGTGGTGAGACTGAAGGGGGGGGGACTCATATCCGTTCTTAGTCAAGAAGTGAACTCTGCAGCCTTTTTCCTCAGGGTCACAGGTCTCCATCCTCAGTCTCTTCCTCTTGATGTCGTGCTTTATCCATCTGTTGCTGTGGAACATTAGGGCTTGGTCAATCACCTCCTCTTCACACATTCCTCAGTGGAGAAAACTCTAAATTAAATGTAGTGAAACATGAATTAAAATATAAATTAGCATATCTCAGATCATTTGGACTTAATAATTAAAATGCGGACATGGTCGTCACTGCTGCCAGGCTCACCTTTGTCCTTTGTCAATCAATCAGAAACTAGCACCTCTTTCTCACTTCAACGCGTGCTCTGCTGTTGTCTCCTGTCCATCTTTACAGCCTTCACCTCCTGCATATGTTCCATCCATTATGTCCCACCACTTTGTTTACAAGAAGTTGTATTTGTCCCCTTGTGTGGAGGATCGTTAAGATTCCAATCTTTCTGACTTTGGGTTTTATTTCCACTGTAGAGTCAGATGAGTTCTCACATGCCACAGGCAGAAGGTATAACCAGCGGAGACCTTGTTTTATCTTATCCTGAGCTCTTTTTAACCAGTATGCTAAACTAGCTCCCTAAGGCTTATGGCAGAGCAGTCTATTCTACATGCACAGCATTAGAGCAAAAAGTGTCAGCCGTTTCTCTGCTTTTGTGACAGTACAATTCATGGAAGAGAACAGAGGTTTTAGAGAAGAAGTTTGGTAAGAAGTCTCAATTTCCATGATGATGCTTAAGAACGGTGAAGTTGTTGTTGCCGGGGAAGAATTCTGATCTTCCTGCTGTTAAGATCTTATGGTAGTAAGTGACCTTAGTGACCTTGCTGTGATGAGGCTGGAATCGACCAATCACACGTGAAAGCTCTCCATCACTGTAATTAAATCCCACACTATTTAAAAAGTCTGAAGCAAATTAGTTTATGGCCCTCTGGGATTCTCTCTCTTTATCCAGATATGTGTTTAAAGCTGCATTCTGTAACTTTTGGGTTAAAAATGAACAAAAATCAGTTATTGAGCAAGTACATAACAGATCAGTGTTCAAAACAGTCACTTGACCTTACCCTGATTCGCAACTGTAAGTTTATAATAATGATTTAAAATTGGAGTGGTCAGGTCCGATTTCCCAGGAAATGCCAGTTTGCCTTCATTTGACTTCAACATTGGTAATGAAAAGTAACCTGCAATTTTAAGTTTCAAACAGAGATGGCGCTAGAGAGGCAAACATTATGGATTGCAGCTTTAATGCAATCACCTTCTCTCTCAGGAGATTGATTTAGCAGTTAAACTTCAGACCTTCAGAACTATCAGCTCTCTTGGCGCCCCTCTCGACACGGTAAAAGTGAATATAAAGTGGTCTGTAGCACAAAGCACACACACAATTTATAGCCACCACGGTTAACTTCTTGTGTTTTTTCAAAATGGTTTTACACTTGCAGTGATCCATGTTCTATTGCCTTGAGTGGTCTTGTGTGTCGTGTTTGTGAGCAAACAGGGGGCTACAAGGGGCTCCGGCCGGTGAGTTCCTTCAGCTTTTGTGTCAGCATGAGCAGGATTTCCTTCCTTCCTGCCCCTCCTCTGCTGTTACATTGTGCTCTGCTTCCTCTGCTGGCTGTGGAGGCACACGGGCTGCTCCACACCGCCAGACTCTATGCCAGGGCATCTGTCTCAGATCACTCCCTGCAAAACAGCATCTAAATTAGAAAGTGTTTGTCAGACACATTAAATGTGAAGTTTGTTGACCTGCTACATTTTGGTATTGTGTATAGCAAGTCATATCTTTTTTGAGCGGCTTTATTTTTATCTTCTGTAGTAGGAGAGTTTTTAACATGGGATTTTTAGCTGTAGCAATGAATAGGGCATGTTTGCCAGCTGGCCTTGTAAACAAATGTACATTTGTCAGGATTCATGGCCATTTGCAAAGTCTACATGCTATGTGAAATAGCCGCACACACCTCCATGTTGCAATGTATTCACTAAAAACCAGCTAATTTTAGGTTGTAAGAACGCTTCCCTAATGTTTTCATTTAGTAACAAAAATGTTAAAAATGTTTTTCGAAAGTTCTAGGAATATTCAAAATTTATTCAATTTGTTCACATTGTTCAAACATTTTAATTCTGTAACGCTTTTAAAACATTCCACTAACAACTTAAGAATAACATTTTTGATATATAACATTCTTAGAATGTTAGTAGAAAAAGTTCTACTAACATACTGCAAAAACATTTTTTGAGAACTATGAGAAAACTCTTAGAGTATGTTAGCTGACATTCTGAGAATGTTTCCTGTTAGCTGGGATGGCAAGTAGCCTATAAAGACATTCGTGTCTTTAATGCCAACATGAAATAAATGACCATTTTTTCAAACTGTAATGCCTTGCTCCACCTCTCAAGCCACTAGACATTTTGGCTGAAATCACCAAGCCATTTTTTTAACCACTCCCCTCTAACCACCTGTCATATAAAGGTCAATCAATTCTCAGTGGATAAAAAACCAAGTCCCGCCCTACAAATGTTCAGAAATACATCACACTACAAAAGCAAAATGGGGTTGAAAATGTCTTTTCATGTTTGCTTTATCTGAAAATTCTTTTCCTGTGTACCTCCTGTATAGCTATGAGATGTTAAGTCTTTTATCAGCTGATCTGAAGGCATAGCTGTAGAATAAGACATTTACATTGTTGTGGTGACAGCATCATGTTATTAGGGATCGAAAATTTCTCTTGGCGTCTTTCTCAGTTCTTGGAATTTCTTAACGTCCAGATTCCCAAAGGGAAATACAGGTACAAAACAGGAAAATTGAATTGGCAGCAATAGGCAAGGTATAAGGCACTATAAATCAGATCTATCTTTGAGGTCCTTTGTGATTTGGTTTGCTATTGGAGCAGCACACAGTCATTGTGGGAACTGCATTATTCATACAAACATACAGTGGCTGAGTTCACGCAGCATTTCCTCCTAATGTGTAAGTGCGTAAACAAGCAGACTTTTACTGAACAGTTTTTTAACTCCAGTGACCAACTAAATAACTGAACTAAATGATTCTTTTCATTTAATTCACCACATTTAAAAAGCCACTATTGTATATAAAACAAAACAAAAATTAAAAGTGATTGGTAAACTATTCATATTTAACATATTAAAAATGTATTGCAATAAGCTGTTGAAAGGACAGATTGGTTGCACATCTTTAAGGTGAAAACCACAGAAAGTTTTATATGTGAGGTCTGGTGTTAACAGGCTGCAGGTGTGACAGGTCTGTATGAAAAGTGAGGACTTGATCTAAATGACATGGCTGACCAACAGTTACATTGATTTTAACATATATAAATGTACATTAATAATAATTGCAGAAATGTCAATGTATGCGGGATGGTGATCTATGTAATGCTCGAAGACTACAAATTTCATTGGCACACACTGTGACAGCAGCTTATACAATTTGTTATTTACACATTAGCCAAGTTCACCTACATTCTTTTAGATCCTTGTCACCTGTGAAACCATACAGAATCTGTGCCATGCTTCTGACAGTATTTGTTTTGTCTGAGTCAGTGCTAAGCTTTCCAGTGTTATTAGTCAGCATTATTAGGCGGCTTCTCCTATCCAGCTGAGGCAGGAATCCTGTTTTACTCTCAATAGAGGCTTCAGCCTGTGTGTGAACAGACATCAGGCCCAGCGTAATACAAGTGAGGAATCCCCAGAACATTGTTCATTTAGAAATTAATTTTGTAAGTCATGGCACAGGATTCAATAAGTGGTAACCAATGTATAGACTGACATTTTTTTTGTTTAATATTTATAAAGTAATACATGAAGTCCTGTCCAGACAGAATACATTAGGGTTTTTCCACAAAAAACAGCTCTTTTCTACAATATTTAAATTATTAACCAGACAGAATATATTGGAGCTTTCATGGTAGACAAGAGACAGCTTTAGAAATATTTCAGAGGCATGAGACCTGTGAACAGGAAAACTTTTTCACTTCTTAAAAATGTCAAAATGCACAGCTAAGGTTGAGATCTACTTTAAAATCTCTTCCAGCATAAGGACATTGTCAGTTCTTGGCTAGTTCGGGTTGTGCTGGGTTTTTTTTACCTTTGATTTGTTATTCAAACAGCACATAATCAGAGGTCCAAGCCAGGTGACAGACTGAGTGAGCACTATTTCATCATTCAGGTCAGATGAGGGCTTGTGCCTGTGATCAGAACACAGCATGTACCGACTCACTCTGCGTTCAGGGACAGTTTTCAATCTTAAGCTGTAATTCTTATTCACCGACAGATTCTGATTCACCTCAAACCTTAGCAGGCATTTTCTTTGTGGTTGTGATTGATCCAGCTCGCAATTTCAAGTTGTAAGAACATTTCCCAAACATTTCCGTTAAGTAACAAAAACATCAAAAATGTTATTTTGAAAGTTTTAGGAACGTTCAAAACGTCCAGTTTTGTAGATGGTGTTTTAATGTTATTGCTTTGTTATAAGAACATTATTATTATAAGTTTTAATAAAACAGTATTACTTCAAGAATGTTTTTGATAACTTTGAAAGAACTTTTAGAGAATGTTGGCCCACGTTCTGAGAATATTCCCTGTTTGCTGAGAAGAGGCCACCGGTGCCATCCTCCCTGTCTCCTGCATTCTGCTAACTAGTCCGGGACTCCAGCAGAGTTACTGGCATGCTGAAGGGGTTAGTGCAGGCCACTGTTCATTCATATACAAAGATGGCATTGATCCCAGAGCGTTTGGAGGGGGCACTTCTGCCCGGCCTTTTTCATTAACATTCAAGCTGTCTTTAGGGGTTTCCAAAAGGAAAGACAAAGTTGTTTTCCCTTTATGCCTTCCAATGACGGCGTCCAATCACAACCAAGCCTGAGTCTAAAGATTCTAGGATGTCCAATAGCATCAGGCCCAGTAACAACTGGCCTGTACACAGTTAGTAATCACTGCAGGCTGGAAAGCTAATCAATGGTACAATCATGTGTGCCAGACATGCTGAGTGGACTTTATAGATGCTGCATAAAATTCAGCTTACTCACCATATGCTCCAACAGAGGCCAGTGGATAATGGGATTCTGAGGCCTTGATGCATAATAATAAGGTTTGCACTGCACATGAAGTAACACTGAAATAGCTGCTGTGTATGTAATAGGAGATCTGTATATGTAAGTTTATATGTAATGTTATCAAAAGGCACATTTGCATGTTCTTAAGACAGCAGCACAGTTGCTCACAAGAGCAGAACTGACATGATCGTGGCCACCAGGAGAAACATGTTATTTTTAGGTTGCTCTTTCATAGATCAGGACATGTAATTTCATTCAAGTATCAACTCCTTTCAGAGGGTTTTTTTCTAAAGGGATAAATAACAAACAAGACAAGTGGTTAGATACAGTAGAAATGCAGAGCTGCAAAATTATGCTGGACAGATATATTTGAAGGAATGGATGAGAAATGTTTGAGTTTGCATTGAAATCTGTGACTTTGGATGAGCACAGTTTGAGACATAATTGAGATCTTTATTTGAAGGGTCTTGCAGTTCTATGGGTCTGTATTTGCCTGCTAGAAAAACAGGTAGCATAACAGTTCCATGCCGGTTTGGTACTGAACCAGCTGTGAAAACTCTAGCTGGAAAAACTGATGTGCCAGGACTTTTTGGTGAAGCTGATTGCTCAATGCAGCCTACCTAGTTAAGATATTTAAGACACCCAGCTGGGAGACGTGCAAACCAGCATGTTGAGAACCAGCATCCAAAACACAACATGCGCTGGTGAGCAGATGTGCTTTGGTGTTTCAGCAGGGTGCAGTGCTGCATGGGGTTCAGCTGCGTAAAGACTGACCGCTGGAGGTTAACGTCACATAATGACGGTGGATTTGTTTTAATATATAAAAATAGATGGTTCTTTACGACAGGTGGGTGTATGTGAAGGAAAATAAATATTAAAAAAGGCCCTCCCTCTCTTTGTTAACAACAACAAAGTCCATGCACGCATGGAATTTTAGCCATAAAGGCATGTATTTATAGTATTTATAGCACTTCCTGTGGATGTTTCCCATCAGTCTGTGGAGGCTCAGATGGATTCTGATGGTGTTAATAGACACCATAAAACACAGGCTTGTTTCATCCGCCTCTTTGGATCCACCATGAGAAGCCTGTTCTTCTTCTCAAGATGTCTTTCTCAGCATCACAGAGTATGGTATGATCACTTTTCTTGAGCCACAGTGGCACAAAGCAAAAGTCTCATGGCATTCACACTTTGTTGATGCTATGCAGCAATAAGCCCTGGTAAATCACATTTTTCCTCCACAGGAAGAAAAGTACAGGCCATTTCCTCAGAAGCCCCAATGTGGGTATGTGAAGGAGGAGGCCAAACCCAGGACTTTGGTTGTCATTGTCTGTCTAGAAAACAACATTCACTGCTTTTCTACATTATTTGAAGAAAATGTGAGTGGCGCTTTTCTGTGCAAAATTATTTGCTTGTTTTATTGTCTGCCAGGCAATACATGTAACTGAGCACTTAGAACAGTTTTGAATGTTAATTTATTTCCTACATTTTTAGTATGTGTACAGGAAATTGAACCCATGACCTTGACATTGCTACCATTCTGTAGTTGAGCTACAAGGAACCATGATGTCCTCAACATAATGGCATGAGTTGTAATGTAATATTGGCACTGAAATGTAATATTCATGGTGAGAGGTTTTGGTGGAGCCTTTCTCGAGTTCTACAAACATAAATTTGTTGTTTTATTAGTCAGGTTGTCTCATCTTCTGTACCCAGCAGTGTTAAATGAGTTTATCTTCCCAGCATGCATTCATTTTAGATATATTATCTTTCAAATATATCACTCAAATTCTGCCCTGTAGTCCAACAGCTCTGAATGTTTTCTTTTACTGGCTGAATTAAAAGCTTGTCTCAATTAGCACAAAACGTAAAATCAGTGAATCATGTCTGAACAAAGAAGCCATTATATTTGAATGGAGAGCGGCTTTGTGGAGACATAAAAGCACAAGTTACCTGTGACTGAGAGCAGATTTCATGCTGTATTTGTGTTCTGTGACCTGTAGTCATAGCTCATTTACAGGAAACTCTGTTTATAGCAATTTCAGTTGGAAGGCACCGAAGTTAGAGAGTGAGAAAAATGGGAAGGGTGTACTGTGAAGTGTTTTGGTTTTGACTGTGCGTATTTAGTTTCTCAGGGTTGGAGTTTTAGTCATGATGGATAAATGTGGTCATCTTTTGCAACAATACAAGTCTGTTTTAGCAATTTGCGTGTTAGAGATGTGTGTCTTGTGTGGGTTGCTTGTCTTCCTCATATCACCTCTCAGTGATCTTTAAATGACAGATGTCATGCAACCAGTCTGGATTTGGATGAAATAGATACTGGAATGTGATGTTGAACCACAAAGTCTTGGTCTGTTACAAAGCAAACAGGCTGGACCGCAGCATTCCATTGTACTGTAAATCACCACTATGCAAAGAAGCGCTGGCATTGTGTCACAGTTCCATCACACGCATGCAAACGTGTATACACAAACAAGAAGTAAACCGATGATGAGCCCAGGCCACTTTGTGGGAGTCAGGGGCGTCATGATTCTGTGATTCTGTGCTCAAACATGTCCACGTTCACCTAAACATACTCAGGCCCACACAAACACACATGCAACCACGTGTCTGTTCTTTCCTGGAAGCAAATTGTATAGAAATGATAGATAGATAGATAGATAGATAGATAGATAGATAGATAGATAGATATAATATTATCTATATATTATATATATCTATATAATAAACATACATACACACTGTATATGTTCACTAACTGATTAAATACCTGTGTACTCGGGTTGTTATGAGGTTATCAGCTTAATAGGGTTTTAATGTGCGTAAGAAAGCAATTAGGGCTCAGATTTAACAATCTGTGAGGTAACAGGCCATTAAAATGTTTTGAGTAGATATGGATCATTGGATTAAATGACAGCAGTTCTTATCAGTCCGTTGGAATAGAATAATTAAGGAGGATTTGGTCTGCGCTGCTGAGATGTTCGTGGGAATAAGGATAAGAGGAAATTTGTTATGACATGCACAAAGCTGTTTTATTGTATAGATACATGGATGACTTTAGTAAACAGTTACATTAGTACAGCACATTCTTGACATTTTAGTGTGGAATCTTAGTTACTTTCCAACTACAGTCTGACTTAACCATGTAGTATAACAAGGTGGTATGTGGTGGATATATTATATTAACTAAATGGGAAAATAAATAATAAATGGAAAACTAGAATGGAAGTTTATTTAAAAGAGATTTTTATGTATTCTTGTATTCCTGTGGTTGTGTGTTTTTGTAATGATGGCAATAGTAATTCATAAATAATAAATAATGGAAAAAATATCCCAGGCGCATATTAAGATAAGCATATGTTGTCAAGAGTTGTTAAGGCAGTTTAAAGACTTGTTTTAGGTGTCTGGTTTTGAATGTTGGAGCAATGCTGTACAGCCCTATTAAAAAAATGCCTGCGGTAATCTGCTGCATCCCTCACAGCCTAATGCATGGACCAGTCTGCATGCTGGGAAATTACCCGTGCAAATTGCAATCAGCATTAATTTTGTGGGTGTGATGCCACCATCACCTGATTTGCATAATTCATTTAGTGAATCTGATGATTACAATGCAAATAAACAACACAATCTGCCTTTTTCAAAACAGACCATCTAAAATATTTTTCAGCCGAGACCTTGCTCTTCAGTAGAAAGTTTAGTGAAACTGAACAAAATGATGTTTTTCTACCCATGGTAAAGAAATTATTGTGGAAATGACTTCATTCCTCTGAGCAGCCTCTGAGAGCTGTTATATTTGGTCACCTAACCTCTGTCTAATAAAGGTAGGATTTACTGAAGTTGAAGAACACAAGGCCCTGCACAGCTGAGGTGTGTGAATTTGTCTGTCTGTGTGTACTTGCGTGTGTATATGAGAGAGGGAACTGGAGAGTCTTGGACAGGCTGCCAATACTTGGATGCTTGCGAGGAGTTTTTCAATGGGACAAGTTGTTTTTTCCTGCAGTCTCCTTGGACCACCTCCACCTTTCCACTCTGAACCTCCTCAGTGACCTGAGACTCATGCCCAGTCATACAGCTGCAGACAAAACAAAGAACTTTAAAAGACCATCAAACATTCCATTGCACTTTCCTGTACCTGGTAGGTGATGTTAGCAACACCAAGGTCATGGGTTTGAATCCCACTGAATGCACACACTAATGAATAGGTTGCATGAATGCATTGGAAATTGCTTCTGATAAAAGATCTGCGAAACGCTTAAAATATGAATGTAATGGTTTTTAAGTCAAGGTCTTTAAATCCTTGACAGTATTCCTGTGTGGTTCTGCATTCTGGGGATGACTCCAGGACCATGATGACAAGGCTGCTTTTGTGATTATGATGGGCTTAAATGTGTAATGTTTTCTGAACAAAGCACACTTGGTTCTGGTAAACTCTTCTGAACAGGTGGTGAATGAACATCCTGCTCTGGAGCACCTGCCATGTATCCCTGTTTGCTGATGTGTTCTTGGTTTATGAACTTCATAGAAAGGGAAGATGTTACCTCATCCCATGATAAAACTTCTAAACATTTTCTGCTAAACTTCACATTCTGAATCCAGAACTCTGTACTGAATTGAGAGATGAGAGGTTTTTTAAGTTATTTACAGCTTACTTGCACTTAAAGGTAGGACAGGCAGTTTCGAAAAGGCTAGCAATACCAACCTAGCTTTGACAGCATAAGATCCCACCCTCTGCTGGGAGCAATCAACACAGCCACACCTCCTCAAACTGTGTGCGGAAATATGAAAAGAAATAGTTTGACAGGCATGTAACATTGGGACCAAATGCAATAATTGGAGAAAGGTGTTTTTGGTCCTGCACCTTCCACATATTTATACCACTTTTCTTGGTGATTGCTTTTGGATGTGAAGAGATGTTTAACCAGCATAACAAAAAATGTTTCTGGAAAAGATTGCCTACCCTGCCTTTAAACTACAGTACTTTCTGATACACACAGTTTCCTTGCAGTATTTTTTAAAGCTAATTATCCTACTTTACTCATGTATGTGTAGGCCTGTGAGTTTGCCATATAGAGTCCTTCAGCAAATGTTGTGAACATTTGGTATTGAATAAAAATTTAAGAAAGTGGCAGCACCTCAGGCTTGGACCAGATACTACTTGCAGTGGGACCAATTCCCTCCCAAATCTCCACTGACGCAGAACCGCATTCAAATGTAATTAGAAGTTACATGTTGTTATTGCAGGCCAGCAGCCATGACAAGCCAATGCAGCGCTGCATTTGCAGTCAGTTTATTAGACTTATGAGTGCAGTGTAGCCATGAAGTGCAGCTACTGGAACATAATCAGCACCAAATCGTCAAGCTGTAATCAAGGGACGAGTTATCATCTGTTACATTAGCCTCTTCCTCCTTCGCCCTTTCATTTCAAGAGTGTTTCAAAACGGTTTAATTTCTGTTGATGAAATGTATAAGTGGTTAGTTCTTGCCCTTGTAATCAGCGCATTTGGGTTCCATGTGATTATCGTGCCCGTCTAGAGCCATTTGGCCCAGTGTTGTACGTGTCAGGCTGAGCTCAGCTGTGGGGATCTCTGCCTGGCCAATTTGCAGCATGCACGAGCTGTTTACAGTGCAGTCGTTTAGACAGATATGCTAACAGGATTATTAACAGTCATTAAAGTGGAGTTCACAGTTAAAGTTCAAGACTTACTTCAGTCTCCTGTTGATGTTTGTGAAGAGGGCAGCAGTTAAACTGAAATGTTCCTCTTCTAGTAGACCTCTCTTCACCTCACTTTAAAGCTTTGTTGACACATGCTAGATGCTACAGTTATTTTGTGCCATAAGTAGTACATCAGAGGAATGGAACTGACCTGAAGAGTAGATCAGGTAGAATCAGCTCCTAAAGAGAACAACTGCCCAGATTCATTCACACTTTTTCAAAGTGGGACAAGAAATTGTGGAGCTGATCTGAGATCTGTCATTTTACTGGAGAGAATCATGTAGTTACCGTGGTAACGGTATCCAGCACACTGCAATGTGGAGAACTGAATTAGCATGAGACAATGAAATGCGCACAAGCAACAATTTTTTTTACCTGTTGAGGTTGTGTGTCTGCTATGTGCTGTTGGAGTGACTGCTGTAAATAATCCATTAACTCCCATTTAATCCAAAAGTTGTTTAAATGTCAGTCAGGTTTTAAAACAATTGTGGCTATGGTACTTTTTAAAAGCTTTTGCTTATGTGGCATTGGTACTATATTGTTGTATTGTTGTATAATATATTTTGTGTTTGAGTCAAATAGCATTTTTCCCCAAAAATATGGAAGCATTTGATGTTTTATGTGACAATTTAAATCTAGTCATTGGTGATAGTGATGCTCTTTTAAGTAATGAATAAACAAAATGTGCCACTTTTGTTTTACAGTCTTTTTAAATCACTTTAAATAGACCAAATATTGCTGAATGAGTTTCTGACAGACTTTGTCCCACATGTGTTAACAAATCATCAAGATGTGCAACCACAACAAAGACACAATGCATCTTTGAGATATTCATAATCTAGACATGACAGCCCAATTATGTCAGGCTGTTTTTATAATAAAAACCAAGCATGAGATGAGCATGTGATTCAGATTAGATGCAAGAAGATTTTATTAAAGCAATCCATGTCAACATTTTCTGGTAGAAACACTATTAGCTCTGTTATGAGATTTATTCTTTTTAAATCAGTTACTATCAATTTATTTTATCCCATTTTCCTTTAAGTAAAGCTGTTATATGTCATATATGCAATTTTTGATATAAGTTGTTAGTGGAACATTTTCAAAACAAAAAGCATTTAAAAAGTTTTAATGTTTTTATAACCAAGCAATAATGTTAATGCAACGTCTAAAACATTGGACATTTCAAACATTCTTAACTTTCAAAATAGCATTTCTAACTTAATGTAACTTTAAATGTAACTTAAACTGTAACTTAATGGAAACATTAGGGAAACGTTCTTACTACCTGAATTGTTAGCTACGTTGGGGACACAGACATTCATCAAATCTCAGTGGCTGAGATTTGCTCCCCATTATTCTGACACATTTCCTTAAAACCTTTTCTCTTCTCTTTTGGGAAGATTGTGAATTGCACTTGTGAACTGGAATTCACCTACACTGATTCAGTGTTATTCAGTGGCTGCAGTGGTCCACAAATTGTTGTTTTGGCTTTATCATGGCTCTCCTATACATCTTGATACTTTCGCTTAGCCTTGCCCCCATGGTTTCTGTTGCCCACTCAGACAAACTTTATATAATGTTCCATATGAATTTATGAATAAAATAAATAAATTGGAAATTTTCAACCCAGTATTTGCTTCCTATGTTTATTCTCCTGTTTCCTGTGTCTCTAACAGGTACTGCTTCATCGACTCAATCAGTATGCTGCTTCTAAAATTGATAAGAATATCACAGAAGAGACGGTCAAGGTGAGTATTTGAATATACTCAAGGTTTGAATGTTCTGCTAAATATGGATAAAGGGGAAAACAGGTTTCAAACAGCACAAGTACATGTAAGTGCATGAATTGACATTTTTTGACATTTTACATTTTTAGGTGCACTGTCCCTTTAAGGAGAAGTTGCATGGATGCAGGAAACAGCTGTAAATACATTTCATTTTTAGTAATGCAGTAGTGTGGGACAGTAAACATACTGCATCCTCAGTGCTGTAGTTATAGTACTGCAGAGAGAGTGAATGCTTGCACCATTCAGTGTAATGTAAACAAGCACAGGCTGCCCTATACAGTATGTATGATATATATATATATATATATATATATACATATATATATATATATATACATATATATAAAGTATATATATATATATATATATATATATATATATATATATATATATATATATATATATATATATATATATATATATATATATATATATATTCTTACATACATATACAGTACCACACAGCATGTGTATATATTTACGTATGTTATGGAAAGTGTCATGCTCACTTTTGCTGTGCATTGTTGGTTTTGCAGGACAATGTCCCTTAGTCAGTAAGTCAATGTTTCCACGTGTTTGCCTCACAGGTGCTGTTTTCTAACCTGGAAGAGATCCTGTCCGTGCACAAGGACTTCCTGTCCATGGTCGAGGAGCTCCTGCAGCCCGACCCCAACCCATACCATGAAGTGGGTTGCTGCTTCCTGCACTTTGTGAGTCCCTCTGTTAATCTAATTTTGTCACACAATGTATACTCCAAAATATATAGTGTGTATGTGTATATGTATATTCTTTAGAAAGTCCAAAGCATCCAGGCAGAGTATTAACATTATTGCTCTTTTCCATTGGTTTTACGAACGTTATTTAAAATGTGTTAATTCTTCACTGTTTTTAAACTGTTCTACTAACAACTTAAGAATAATTTTTGATGTATGATCTATAATGTTAAAAAAATTCTGAACATTTTTGATAACTTTGATAGAACTTTTAGAGAACATTATCCAACATTCTGAGAACGTTGACTGTTTGCTGGGTTATCACAGTTGACCTTCCATATGTACCTAAACAATGTCTTTATGTGTCTGTATATCATTTCAGAGGGGAAGGTTTCAGATTTATGACGAATACTGTGGAAACCACGAGAAAGCCCAGAGGCTTTTGCTGGAGCTTAATAAGATCAGGACAGTACGCACACTGCTGCTGGTAAGACACTTGTCATTGGCTTTCTTAAACACTAACAAAAACAAGACAAAAACATTTCTCAGACCCCACTAGGGGTCATAATAAAAATTCTGTGCATACACACTCTTCTGACTTCATTTGTGTCTTCATTTCCACTTCAGAAGTTTTGCGCACACACACTTGACTCATAATCATGACCTTCCACAAACCCTTCATTTGCATTGATACGAGTAAAGATTCATGTTTTTGTCAAACACATTTCCTATTCCTGCCCCTAGACTATGAGCTTGTTATGTTAAAGATAAAATCCTTTGTTAACGGTCTGGGCTGGACCATGGTCAGGTCCAGTATTAAGAGCTCGCTGGCATATGTGTGTAAGACTATATTTTATGACCTCTTGTAAAGCATAGTTGCTGTTAATTTTGACCTATGGAATGATGAAAATTCCTCTTTCATCCTTATTACATTTTTGTGTGAAAAAAATGAAATGACTTTTTGAATAGATTTTTTTTTAAAAATAAATTGATTGTTTGTCTCATCAGAACTGCATGCTGCTGGGTGGAAGGAAGAACACAGAGGTTCCATTAGAAAGTTATCTGCTCGCACCCATCCAGAGGATCTGCAAGTACCCTTTACTCCTGAGAGTGAGTATGATACAGTCTGGAATAAGAATGCCAGTATACTCATGCAGACAGAAAACTAACATACTGTGCACAGTATCAATACTACAATAAAAAAAGTTCCACTAACGTGCAAGAAATGTTTTGATAACTGAAACTTTTAGAGAACGTTCTGAGAACGCTCTGTGTTAGCTGGGCCCTTTTGGTGGAACGAGTGTGTTGCAGATTGAGAAAAGCCATTTTTGAAGCAATTTCTAAGTTTAATCCTTAGCCAACACCATTGCTAATGTTTCGTGGCTGCTCTTGTACTTAAACATTGAAATTAAAATGATTTACTGTGAACACCCACAAGAGTCAGTTCACGTAATAAATCTGGCATATTCACAGAGCCAGAGTCATCATGGCCCCTCTTGCTAAATACCAGCGATAGAGATCTGTGGTCACTCAGATATTACACAAATGTAATTCTGAATTAAACTGATGAGGCAGAACCCCTGTGTTTAGACTTGGTTTAGAGATTAGCATCTTTTTCAGCAGACTCCATCATGCAGTAGTAGGATTATTAAACACATTTTGAAACTAAAAACACAATTTGAGCAACATGAGTTGGCATAGGCACGTTTCATTTGAAAGTGAAGTTGACTTTATAAACATACTGGTTCATGATATGACTCTGTGCTCTGTTGCAATCACACCACTTTCTTTTAATCTCATGGAAAGCATGACTTGTCATGTTTGATGTTTGTTTTGTGTGTGTGATCAGGAGCTGCTTAAAAGAACCCCTAAGAAACACAATGATTTCTCAATGGTGCAAGAGTCACTGCAGGTTATGAAAGCTGTGTGCTCCAGCATCAATGAGGCTAAAAGACAGATGGAGAAGATGGAGGTGCTGGAGGAGTGGCAGTCTCATATTGAAGGCTGGGAGGTATACACACATACTGTACACACCTATATGCATACTGTACACACACACACACATTTGTTTTTAGATCATGGTGGGGACCTCAAATTGATCTTCGTCAAATGTTCTTAAATTAAAGGAATACTGCACAAAAGATAGAAATTGCAGAACACAAAGATGGTGTTGGTGTTATGGTGACTAGGGGCTGTCTGTTTCCCTTTAAGGTTGTTACAAGTTTGGTCCCCAAAATAAAGATTTGTCAAGTTTAACTGTCTTTTAGGGAAAGATAAAGCTGGCAAAGTTTGACACACACACACACACATATACACACTCATCCGTCTGAATACATCCGACTCCCTCACATCCTTTAGTCAGTTTGACATCTAAGGATAAAAGATGCTGTCACATGGCTACAAAACTCTATTCTTCAGCTTGCCAGAGTCTTTGATGTAAACGATCGAAACCCTAAAACCTTAAATCTTACGATTTAATTGAACTTGATACTTTGGTCCTCCAAAGGACTCCTTTGGACTCTATAAAATACCTTGTCCCTTCACCCACTCTAGCTCAGCTTAGAGCTCTTTAGACCATGCCAGCAATGTATGCTTCTTCCATCAATGCCTTCATTTAAACCTACTTTGTATGGTTAGTGGCTGTTTGACCGAGGCACAAGATTAACTTTATTATTCATATTCAGATGGCTGATTAAAGCAGAAATACTTTCTTAAGTGCTCCATAAACTAACCACAGACTGTATCAGACTTTCTGCCCCCTCTGCATTTCCTCAGTTGACATCATTACATCATTTTGCATACAAACGCCTGACCCATCAACTAACTGGCAGATATTGTCAACTGTTCAGTTCAAAACTTGTTTATTCTTCATATTTATTCCTTAATAATGTGTGACTGGGCAGAGGGCTATTGTCCAATGGTAACAATGGCAGTAATTGTGTAGGCATGGTGATTCTGTGCTTTATGTAATTTACTCATACAGTGAGGTTTTCTGTGAGTGGGTCACTCAGCAGTTTTAGCAGAGGAGAGATGGGCAAGAACTACAACATTACCTAAGAATAAGATCACTTTGTTAGATTTAAAGGTACAGTTCACACTAAAATGTAAAGTTTAGTGACCCATGTGACTTTATTTCAAACTTCTATTGCACTAAAAATTAAGATTATCTAGCAAAAGTGAAGGGACTGTCAAGCTTCCAAAAATGACCAAAAAAACACAATTTCTGGAGGTTGACAGCCCCGGTCACATTTATTGTTTGGAAAAGAGCAGTATGAAGATTCTGCTAAACATCTTTTTTATTGTGTTTCACGAAAAGCAAATAAATAATGCAGGTTTGGAACAACATGAGGTAAATGGCAAGTTTTGGGGGGTGAACTATCGCTTTAAATTTGCATTCTTGTTCATTGAGTTAAATCAAGTCAAAATGTCTGGACTTTGTTAGCGTGGGTGGTGTTGCTGATGAAGTTCTGGTGCTGATGAGTCATTTTGGCTTGGTGGCGCTAGACTGAGTTAATAGCCGTGGTCAGTGTGTTAACCAAACAGGGCTGTCTGCCACACTCTGTGTTGAGCGTTATTCTCTTACATAGAACATCCCATATCACTCAGATGTTGCTCAGTCAGGTTTACCCAGCCTTAGCAAAGTGTATTCCCGAAATATATCAAAACAAGCTATAGATCTCTTCTAAACCATTTCTATTCTAAACCATTTGCAGATGGCTGTAGCTGGGACATTTATGACATCCTTTGAATCTATTTCCTCATATGCTTTGTGATTCATGGACATGAAATTTTCACAAAATACATGCATTTGATCTGTATTTTGTAAGCAGTCATAATACGCTGGAGTGTCGCATGTTTAGCGATTTAGCTGTAGTTACCGAACTTTTTAAACATGATAAAAAAATAAGTAGCCCCTTGTATTTAAACCCAGCAGCCTTGCTCATGCCCTTGTGTTTTAAAAAGAAATTTAGCTAAATTAAAGCTATGTTTTAGCATTCAGGGCATGTGTTAAAACAATCCCAGCCAGGTTCCTCTGTTCACATCAACCATTGTAAAAACCACTGTAAAAACATACCGCAGAATGAAAAACAGTCGGTCAGATTTTGCGGAGGGAAAAATAGTGGAATGTCAAGACAGACACGGGTTTTGAAAATTATGTTGAATTAATTTTGTTTTAGGATCTACAATTTCCCTGGAAGATTGTTTCTGTCTGCAAAGATTATCTGAGCAGTTACACCCTTCTGGTAGGCGTGAAATTACATGCATTTCGTCTGTGTGGCCATAGCTGTGACATAAGTTCAGAATACTGGAATGAATGTTATGGAGGAATTTCAGTGTTTAAGTTGGTAGCACATACTGTTATGAAACAGCTTTTATGAAGAACAGAATGACCTTTTAGAAGCAGTTCCCAAATCTGTTTTAGCCTTTGGTGATTCATTAATGGCCATTTGCCTTTCTGTTACCTCATATCCAGGAAACAAAATGTCTAACAGATTTGCTTTTTAATCTTGACCTCCCATTAAATTTGAGGCACATCTCAGCACTAATGGGTTTTCTAGAGATCTGGAATTGGAGAGAGAGGAAACAGTTGTCTGTTCTCACAGGGTGCGGGTGGGGATGAACAAACACTTTTCCACTGTAGTGTCCAGTACTGACTGTTCATTATTGTTGTCCACCTGCACATCTGTTTGTCCTTCAGAAAGTTACAGGGCAAGAGATGACAACTCATGGAAAATTGAATGGGAAATATCGTAATGCTGAAAGAATGAAAATCCCGCTTTTTAGCTTTGTATTTAAATCGCATGTTTATTTACTCTACTGTAGGAGCTAAAAATTGTGAATTGTGCTGAAATTCAATTTATAATGCAATTTATGATTTATATATATTTACAGTTTTAGATTTTTTTGGTCTTAATCATTAAGGTAGGAACTGTGCTTGGATTCCTATTACCTATATAGACAAATTCTGCCCAAAGGCTTTATTTAGGCCGCCAAGTGAACGAGTTTGCTTTTAAAGGGGCTTTGGTGTGGAAAGATACCTTAACACTCTCACAAAGATGTGCCACAATTCACTGTGCTCATATGGGCTGTGCAGGTTTAAATTTACACTACATTTACGCGTTTGGCAGACGCTTTAATCCAAAGTGACTTAAAGCATTCTTTGTGCTGCTAATGCAGTGCTCTACTAATTAAGCTATAGGAACACAGGAATTTCCCTACCATGCACCCCCCATCGTTTCCTGTCTTGTCTTGGCCTATAAATGTTGCCAGAAATACAATAAAAACAGCCTTTATTTCTCACAAACTGTTTACCTTGACGTTGTGAGTGTTTTGCACAACTTCACTCTTTTGTCTATTTTCATTTAGGGTTCCAACATCACAGACTGCTGCACTGAGATGCTTATGCAGGGAGTTCTGCTGAAGATCTCCGCAGGAAACATCCAGGAACGCATCTTCTTCCTCTTTGACAACCTGCTGGTTTACTGCAAAAAAAAGAACAGGTGAGCAGGTGCTTTCCTCTGTCAAACCCTGCAGCTGCCAGCTGTGTTAGCTGCAAATGGGATAACAAGAAAGCCCAAAGTAATGGCTGTGCTGACAGCTGTGTTCTGTTGCAGGCGTTTGAAGAACAGTAAGACAGCCACAGAGGGTCCGCGATACCTGTTCCGAGGCCGAATCAACACTGAGGTCATGGAGGTGGAGAATGTGGATGATGGGACAGGTGTGTCATCTAAAAGTCTAATTAGTCCAAACAACAGAATCTTTCCTATTTCATCACAGTTAATATCAAAGATTATAGAATTAACAAGATGCTGCAGTTTTTCCAATGCAAATGGGGGAAAGTGCAATGCTTAGTATGTCCGATTTAGCGAATGAAGTACCGTCTTCTAGTAGAAACAGCCAAACGCTAACGACTCTCAGGAGGAGGGAGTTACTTGACAGTCTTTGTGAATGTGCAGCAGCTAAAATGACCTGGAATAACTCCTTTTAATAGCACAATTTCAGCTTAAGAAACATAATTTATTGTAGAGTTAATGTCAGGTTTAATAGTTGGTCTAAAATATAGACTTTAATTGTGATTTCAGTCAGGGATTTTAAATATATCTATCTTTCCCTATTTAAGTAGATAGGATTTGGTCTTGTATGACTGAAATATCTGCTCTTTTTGTGTTTATTTTTGGACAAACTATTCCAGTTTTAGCCTTTATGTGATCTTTTTTAACGTAGATCCATCCGTTTCTTAATAAATAGCTAAATAATCTTCTCTAATTTCTGAACTGACATCATTTGGGGATAATGTAATAAATTATTTTGCTTTAGTTGAGATGTGGCACCCTGCAGCTTTTATTTCCATATACGGTGCTTTAAAATGTGCGGGGTAAGCATCTAACCACATAAACAGCTGAAGGTTAGAAAAATGGCATTTTCTGGGCAGGATGACAAGTTGGAGGCTGATGACTGAGTGAACTTTGAGTGTGGTGTGTCTTGGCTAAGGAGAAGCCATGATTATCAGTTATATTTCTAGAAGCAATCATTTGCACCTGGCGGACCTAATATAAAAGTGAAAGTGACATATTTGTCAGATATGGTAACCCATACCCGAAATATGACCTCTGCATTTAACCCATCACTGGTGAGGAGTGAACACACACTGCAAGTCGTGAACACACACCCTGAGCAGTGGGCAGCACACTACTGTGCCCAGGGAGCAATCAGGGTTAGGTGCCTTGCTCAAGGGCACTTCAGTTGCTACCAGCCAGCGCTGGAATCGAACCAGCTGATTACAAGCCTGACTCAATAAACCAGTAGGCTACAACTGCCCATAATATCTGGCTGCTTTAGAGATGGATGGGTTTCAGTCCTTGGAATCTAAGTCAATTCAACCACATTAGCTTTTGAGTGTTTTCTCGTTCTCCCTATCCATTCCATCTTAAAACCAGACATAGATTGTTATTGCTATGTAACAAAAACTGCTACTGATCAAATTTAATTAAGTTCATTTTAATTAAGTGAAATGAACATAATGAATAATTAAAAACTTAATAATTTCTTATCAATTGTTTGTATGACAGTATAATTGTCAGGTAAAATTCCAACATCATGACAGTATGTTTCACTTTATATTTACATTATGTAAAGCTACATTATGAATGTACATAATGAAACTTTCTATCCTAAAACATGCATGAAACCACCACACAGTTTTGTTTCAAAACCTCAGAAAAGTTCTAAAGCAATCAGGATGGATATGTCACTTTCTGTCTGTTCCAATAGCACATTGATTCTCCACAACTTTGTAATTAGAGTAATCATCAAACCGTCTGCTTGTGTTCCATTTTGTTTGCAGGCGTTTTTGTTTGTTGTCTGTTTCATGTGGGAAGGTTTCGTTTGCTCTAAACTTCACTGCTGTCATGGGCCGTTTACAGCCAAGAACATCTATTTTGTTATGTGGGCTGCTTTGATAGATAGCCTGGCACACAAATGTGGAGGCTGAATTGTGACGCTGGGAGCATCGTTGGTCGTGCCACATGCACACAAACGGGCCACACAGAAGAAAGAAAATATGTTTTGGAAAATGTGAGGAAGTGGCCTGTGAGGGCTATAAAAGGCATCTCTGACGGGCAGACATTGATTATTTGTCCGTGTTTTTCCACAGCGGATTACCACAGCAGCGGGAACATCGTGAACAACGGCTGGAAGATCCACAACACGGCGAAGAACAAGTGGTTCGTTTGCATGGCAAAGACTCCAGAGGAGAAGCAGGAATGGCTGGAGGCCATTTTGAAAGAGAGGGAACGTCGAAAAAGTGAGTAGCCAAATTATTACAGCTATTGAATATACATTTTGGCTAATTAGGGATATCAGACGTTAAAGATTACGTTTTTTTTAAGATTCATGAAAATTATCATTCACTCAGAATCCAAAGGTGCAAGATGTTAAAAATACAAGAACATGTCCAATGTGAACAATATAATGCATCAGAAATTACTGTTATAGCAATGAAATGACATCTTCTTACTAGCTATTTTGTGGCATAGCAAATATATAGCAAATTATATACTATGTTATAGTAACATGTAAAATACAATTTAAAGACACTGTATAATAAAGTGTTACAGATTTAAACTGGCTGATGGAGTTTTCTGCTCTTTAATTAAATTTGAGTGTACCACTAGCAACACTAAAGTCATGGTTTGGACTCTCAGGGAAATCATAGACTGATTAAATGTATTGTATTTCGCTTCGGTTAAAACCATCTGCCAAATGCATAAATGTATGTATAAAGCTATATAATAAACAACTATAAATGGTACTTCTCTCTTATTTGTGTTCTCAGCATTGAGGCTGGGCATGGAGCAGGACACCTGGTTGATGATCTCTGAGAAGGGCGAGAAGCTTTACAGCCTCTTGAGTAAACAAGGCCTCATTAAGGACCGCAAGCGCAAACTCACCACCTTCCCCAAGTGCTTTCTCGGAAGGTAGGTCAGAGAGAGCTCTCCGCTATCTCTATATTACCTCTGACGGACTCCAAGAGAGATCACACCAGGGGTCATGACCTTTGGTATCAGAAAGAAGAATGGAATGCTGGGAATGACGGCGTGTGGCTGTATAAGTGATTGTGATGAGGGGTATATAACTTTTCATTGTGAACATCTCTGGTCATACATATATAACAGAGCAGTGTATACCCAGGTTACAGGGAACAAACTTTGGCTAATGATTTCTAAAAGTTTTCTCAAAGTTATCAAAAACCTTTTTGCAGTAACATTAATAGAAACTGTTAATGTTATATATATCATGAAGTTGTTAAGTTGTTAGTGGAAAATGTTAAAAAGTTAATTAAAAATATTTAAATAATGTTCTTATAACCAAACAATAACATTAATACAATGTCTAAACAAATTGATAAAAAAAACTGGATGTTTTAAACATTCCTAGAATATTTAAACATTTTTAACATTTATGTTGCTTGGAAATGGAATTGTTGAAATGGAAATGTTAGGGAAAGGTTTTTACAACCTAAAATGTCATTATCTTTTCATACCTGTGCTTTCAATCTGTCCTTTTCCCCTAAGAAGCATCAAATTCATCTGTCTATTGTTATTTTTGTCTTGAAGAATTGGAATTATGTCTTTGTTTGTTAGTTATGAGAAAATTACAGGCAAATGAATTCAATGAGATCATTGGTTAGATGTTTGTATGCCTGCTTCCTAATTAGCAGGTCTGTTTTGTGTAAATGGTACCCTGAGTGGCCAGCAGCGCACCATCTTGTGCTCAGAGACACCGCAGAGGGAACTACTGTGAGAGATTCTTATCCTTTCACTTACCAGACAGTAATATACTGTTCTGAATGTACCCTGGAGGAGCTGCTCTGTAACACTTCCAAGTACTAGCCACTTAAGATTAAAAATTTTGATATATAACTTTAAAAAACATTCTACTAAATGTTTTTAATAGCTTCGAGAGAACTTTTAGAGAATGTTAGCCAACATTCTGAAAACATTCCCTGTTGGCTGGGTAGTCTGATGCTTTAAAACATAAAATGACAATGTGCTTCAGTCTTGCAGTGTGTGCTTAAATGTAGTAACTGCAGAGTTTAAAGTTTTTTTTACAAGGTGGTGTAGTTCTCTGCAGGAGTGATCAAAGACATGAAATAAGACCGGTTAGAAGTTTTAATACTTATTGAAGTTTGAACTGATGGAGAAGGTGATAGAAAAGTCTCTGAAGGTGCCAGTGGGTCCATCTGCAGTCTCCATTATGCTACAGCACACAGACCAGAAAATGTACAACCGATTGTTCCAAGATGTGTTGGATTTTTCACGCTCTGATCTCTTTTGTTTTAAGTGTGGTCGGGAAATCCACAGTTAGAACTCAGATTAACTCGGCTCAGATGGCATTCTAGAAGTCTTTACAACTGATATTTATAATTTAAAACATCTGAGGGTCTTAAGAAGACTAAAACACTCAACATTTGCTAAAAAGAGATTTGAAACAGTGCCACACTCAACCACAAACAAGACTTTTTATTGTCATTTTTTACAATGTCATTTTTTGATTGGAATTTGTCTGTTCAGAGGAGACAAGGAATAAAAAGCCTACTCAAAGACCAGCAGCGTTAGTTGTGGCCAGATAACATTGTAAATTGATTTGGACTAGGGTAAAACTTTCTCCTCAGTGCGTCCAAACGCATAAAGATAAAACAGGAAAGGATTCATTAAGGGAGGAGATCACAGACAGTGATTGTTTGGGTGTGTGTGTCTCAAGATAGATGGAAAAAAACAACATTCACTGATGTAACATTAAAATGTGTAAGCAATTAATTTCAATTCCCAATTATGCTTGTTCTTTGAGCTACAGGATCTGTGTTTAATAAAAAAACTAAAAACTTTCAAGCAGTTACCAAAATGATAACATGCATCAACAAATCCACAATTACTTTATCTTCTTTATTTCTCTTTTATTCTCATGCATCCTCATGTTTTATTTTCCAATAGAACATCGTCTATTTATGTCAGGCTGTTCCTTCTACGTATATCTCTGCTTCTGTCTGTGTATTTAATGTGATAATTTTCATCATTATGTCCCTGTCTCTCCCTGTCCATTACTTGTTCAAGCTTTCTCACACTGTCTTCCCCTCACACACGCACACACACATGCACGCATGCACACTCAGAGATTCTACGTTTGAGGTGTTTTACGTCTGAGATTTCACATAGTTTCACATGCTGCATCACCACTGGGCTTCATAAACTCGGGGTAGAGCCGCAGAAATACACTGGTGAACTGGGCATGTTCGTTATGTTCGGTTTGGTGGAGGGATGGATAGATGGATGGAGGTGGGTGAGAGAAACAGACTCTCCTCTGAGCCAGTGGTTTTGCCCAGCAAAATTACAAAATTATACAGGGCAGTCAGTTTAAACTTGTCAGGAGGAAAAGATGAGAGAGAGAGAGAGAGAGAGAGAGAGCAAGTGAAAGACAGCTGAGGAGAACTAGATGAAGGAAGTTCAATACAAACATTTTCAGACAAGGTTTTATCAAGTCAACACAGTTTTTGAGTCTAAAAAGATTTGAAATTTGATGGTTTTTAGTTAAGTCTAGTTTAAATTATAGTTTGAACTCTTGAGAACTGCACAGTGTCTATACAGTGTTGAGAGTTAGAGGCAGATGTAGATGGCTAGAAAACATATTCTAAAGTCATGTAGATTGGTTGTTAGTTTGTTGTTAGTGATTTATTACTGTTTTAGGAAATTGTAATACTCTGAATGTTTAGCTAAATGTCATGTTATCAAAACTACATTAGAGCAACATTTGGAAAAGTGAGTGGAATCTTCTCCACACTTATCTACTGTACAGAAACACTATTAATTATTCAGCTCGTCTCTGCGGCGCCATAACTCACTTTTAATGTATTTTGTTGACAGTCGTTCATGTAATTTGTGGATCCCTTGTTGTTCTTTCTCACATTATTTATATGTTTCCTGGCCTTCTGTTCACAGTGAGTTTGTGTCATGGCTGATGGAAATTGAAGAGACCAATAACCCTGAGGAGGGGGTTCATTTGGGTCAGGCTCTACTGGAGAATGGAATCATCCACCACGGTTAGTTCTATTCCAACTTTTATTCCTGTGTAACATATTATGACTTTTTAATGTAAGCATTGTCTAAAATACTCTATAGTGGCTATGGTGTATGCAAACAGTTAAAAATACAGTGCAAAATACAAAGTACAGGTCAACCAGCTGTCAGAGATCTGTATGAAAAATTTCTTCAAATTGTCCTTGTCAGTAAATTGTCCTATTTTTACTATTTTTTTAATGTATAGTGTATATGTTGGAATATACAGTATTAAACTCCAGGCCCAGTGAGTTGGGGGTTTAGAGAGTGTTGTTTTTGATCAAAACCAGTGTTTGGTCTTATGACCTGCTCAGCTCAAATAGTCCCTTGATGAGTCTTCATGATTATCATTTGGGCTCTATGAATACGATAATACAGATGGCTGACTCACTTAATATTTCAGGAGCCCTGACATCATCATCATTCTAAAACTTTGAGAAAGTCTGCGAGTATCCAAGTTCAGCTGGCTTTTTTAAAATTTGTGTTTATATAAAGCATTACAAATTTTCATTCCTTCACACCCCACTGTTTGTTTTATACTGAGGGAAATGGTTGGTCCTCTGCTTGCTCTTTCTTTGTCATCTGTTTGGGAGTCAGGGTCAGGTTCTGCTTAATACACACTCACCGTATGGAGGTTTTTTCTTTAAAGAGGCCGAATGGCTGTGAGCCAGGACTTCACGCTAAATCACTTCTCACTTCACCACTTTCTTACAGAGAGAAATAAATTCGAGCATTAGGGCTCCCTGTCCACCAGCGTTTATAGGATTGGTGAGATATCATTCAGCCTCTGCTGAGTGTTCACTGAGCTGGATGAATTCATTGGGTGATAAACAGCAGGATTAGTTTTCATAAACATGTTAACGATATGTGCATTTGTGCTTACATAGTGCTGAAAGCCTCATTTAAATCAGTTCATTTAAATCAGTTAAATAAACTGATTCTTTAGGGAGTTGCAAACTTTTACATTCCATTAAAGGATATTCTTTCAGCCTCTTCAAATGTACTGTTTCTATCCTTATGTACATGTAATAAATGTAACATGGAAACTACCCATAGGAAAGAAAAATCACAGGTCAGATCTCCTTTATACCTCAATTATTTATTCTAGACGACAAGGAAATTAAATGGAAACTTTTGTTTAAGTCTGCTGTCTCATATATTTCTCCTGCGAAAGACTCAAAAATCTCAGAAAAGATATCACACACTGAGCTCAGATTTTGCCCAGTCTGCAATCAAAACTCAATATTATTTAAGATTTCAGTATGAACTCATTTCCTTTATGACAAAGCTCATTAACATTTCTCATTTACTTTACCCAAATCAGATTATTTTAGCCACAATCTACAATAATGTTACTGCTCCATACTCTTAACATATTTTAAAAATTCATTGGATTACATTTTCATTTCTCCTAACTAATGTTAGGAGAAACATCTGAGATAAACCTAAATAAAAAACAACTGAAGAGCAACATCTGAGCAATAAATTTTTCCTCTGTGTATCTTTACAAAGTCCTACCAAACCCCAGTTTCCAGATGCATTTTGTTTTAGCTGTAAAATAAGATTTTAACCTTCTTTAACTCCTTCCAGTTACAGACAAGCACCAGTTTAAGTCTGAACCAGTCCTCTATAGGTTCCGTTACGATGACGGCACGTACCACCCTCGCAGTGACATGCAGGATATCATCTCCAAGGTAACTCACTGACTCCTGTTCTTTTATATGAGCACCATCTCTCTGTGCCTTATGGAAACGCACAGTACAATAACGAATGGTCTTCTGCCCTCAGGGTGTGAGGCTGTACTGCAGACTTCATAGTTTATTCACCCCAGTGATCAGGTAAGAGCCGGAGTCTTAGTTCCAGCTCATTAAAGCTGTCTCCTGTCATACAGCTCTCCCAGTTGCATTTACAACTGTTTAAAGATGGTACATACTGGAACACCAGTGAGTTTGGGGTCTGTTAGTTACAGAATCATTATATTGAAGGATTGTATAGAATCTGAGCACCTGTACGTGTATTCACAATGAGATCTGATCAATATTTGTTAGGATTTGTAGTTAAAGCTGTGTAACTGTTTGTTAAGGTTAAACAATTTTCCTATAGTAGCTTCACATGAAAGCGGCAATCTGTAACTTTTGCCTCTCTACCGCCATCTATGTTTGAAACATAATTTCAGGGTATTTGCAGAATTCTTAATGTGGAAGACAAGTTTAAATTCTAAACAGCTGCTAAAAACAGGCTACATATGCTGCAAGCTACAAATGCTGCCCCATCTACAGCATCTGGACATGTGATATAATAGTGGGAATCTTCTTTCTGTTTACAGACAGACCCACAACATACAACCTGACTGCTCAGATTATAAATCATTATTATAAACCTACTGTTACGATTTGGGGTAAGGAGATCATGTTGAACATTAATCTGTCATGAACTTGCTCAATAACTGATTTTTGTTCATTTTTAACACAAAAAGTTACGGATTGCCGCTTTAATTATATATGTTCAACCAGGTCAAGATCTACAAATCTTATCTACAAATACTAATGTCAGATTGACATTCATAGATTGCGTGCAAAGCATTACAAAAACAAACAAACAGGATCCTGGATGGGCAGGAAGTAGATAAAGTCAAAACAGATGTCTAATGAATTCCTACACTCCTGTAGCTGGATTGAACATTAGCAGTGAAACACTAATGTTCAGTGGAGTCAATGACAATTGAAAAAAACATCCTGATAGTATGTTAATGTATATGTGCCTGTCTCTCCTAGCATGTGTGCTGATAGCAAAAGGGCGGCCAATCAGTGTCAGGACTGCATTACAAATGAGTCGAAGGGCTTTAATGTGAACCAGGTGCAATTTGAGATTTTGGCAGCTGACACGTCCACAGGACATTCAATTTCTTTGGCCAAACACAAAACGAATGGACTCTGAGGGCACGTTCTCTTTGTCAAGCCATTGGAAGTCTCCAGTTTTCACTAAATTTTACCATCATTGTGTCTCGAGTGTATAGTAAAATAACACAAGGGCGACATACCAAACAATCTGTTTCTGGAACTTTTAGTTCTCATTGTTATGCTGATAATATAATTTGTGATTAAAAATATTTTGAATTGAAAAAGCAAGTAAAATAGAAGCATTACACTAGTGCTTGTGGCCCCCGGTGTATGAGTGTATATTATGTAAAGTAATGCCTGTATACATAGATTTTCTCATTTTTTGTCTGTGTAGCTATAATTGGAGTATCCAGCCTGTAGTTTAATTATCTGGTATTTCCTGCTTGTGGTGGTGGGGGAGGTCTGGTGAGATATGACAGCCCCACTTACCCATATCAAAAAACACCCTCAAATCCTAGAAACATTCCTGCTGTACTGTATCATGGTAATGCTATTTGATGGTGTGGTGAAACGACAAAAAGGACAAAAAGGTGTATACAGTAACTATAAAATATACTGCTAAAAAGTAAGAGTAGTTAAACTTGTATTATATTTGTGTATACAGTAATGTAAAATTGATTCAAATGACAAAAATGACCAAAACAAGAGATTGTAAAGTGTATGAAACGTTTGTCCTTCAGATTGCTCTGCTCTTGTGCCAAGCATGTGGCTGCCTGCGGTAACACTGTTTACACACATTTGTCACAGTGACAGTCTGGATACAGCTATAGAGGAAAGGACCGGATCCATGTCTGTAGAGGTTAAACCCGTCCAACCTCACACTTCTGGTCCATGATTTAAATACTCCTTATAATGAAACCGAAACCTTCACGCATCATTATAAGTGTGATATGTGGATGTGGAGACAGATTTGTGGGATTTTCTGAGAGAACGAGGCACATTTCCTGTCATCTGGGGGTGTTTGGTTATGTTAAAACGGAACTGGGATGTTTCTCCTTCCAATTCTGTGAATTTGAAACAGCTAAGTTTAGCTTTGACTCTGTGTATGTGTGTGTGTGTGTGTGTGCAGTAGGGTGTGGGCCTCCTGGAGTCCGAGCCCTCTGGCCTAGCACAGTGAGTGTCCCTCAGGAGACCCCTGGCTTCATGGGAAAATCTTTGCTCCATTGCATTTCTTGTGATTTCCCATGGTCTGGCTGCAGCCACAAAGCATTTGGCTTGCTGCAGCCCCTGTAGCTAAAGAGCAGCGGGCTGAAAGACTTCTGCTGGAGTAAAGAGGAAGGTTTGGTAACTTGGGTGCAGTCTCAGAGGCTGTGGCTCTCAGCATTAGCTGCTCTGTGGTCATTGGTGTACTCCAAGAACATTTCTTATCACAAAACATTGCTTGTAAAGATTTGTTTGTATGTATGCAAAACAACATATTTTAATTGACTAGTTAGTACGTTGCCTGAAAGACTGGTTGATTAATGGGTCTTGAGGAAGCCCTGTGTATTTAGGTTGGTTTAGGTTCGGATTTGATGGGTTCTTGTGTTTGGAAATGGAATGTTGAAAAGATGTTGGAATTTTGACAAAAACATGACATGTGACACTAAGTATGGTCAGCAAGACCAGAATATGGGTAAAAGATCTTTAGTCAAATGTGGCTGGCATTTAGAAAGACATTAAAAGGTGAAACTTGTTTTGGTTTTCGAAGAACAAGGAACAAATTGTCATATGACAGCTGAGAAGAGCTCTGACGAGCTTTGTCAAGCGGATGTAGCTCAAGGAAAAGGTCAAAGGTCATCTTAAAATGTGTCTCTTGAGGCTGCTGTAGAGGGAAGACATTCTTGACTAGAATAAAATGTTTTCTTGTTGTCACACAGGGATAAGGATTATCATCTGAGGACGTATAAATCAGTGGTGATGGCCAACAAGCTGATTGATTGGCTAATAGCACAGGTAAGATCCCAATACCAATAATTTGTCATTACTTAACATTTACACCTAAAGTTGTAAACTCTTCACATGAACCTTTCTGGTGAAACATGGTGTTAAATATCCTTCTTAGGGCTACAGTGATGAAAGTTCATCCTTGTGGGATTTGAGCCTACAATCTTTTAATTACCCACCCAGATCATTAACCCATGGGTGATCAGTCTGATTGCTTAGTACACTAATGCTGTAAAAATTAGAAATGCATTCGCCTCCACAGGAAATGAACCAGCATGAATGGAGTGTAACAGAGTAGTGTAACACATGAGGAGTGTAACAGAGCTGTGGCTAGTTTCTGAATAAGCAGGACATCCCGAATGTGCCACAAAGGACGCGATCTGTAACAAAAAAAACAGCGTCTGGCCGCTAAGTATAGTTCTGTCCGCTAAAGAGCCATACATAAACAGAAAGTCACCATAATGAGATGGCAGATTTGGATTAGTCTTGAAGTGTGGTTTAGAGATTGAGGGGCAAACCTTGCATTCATGTGCATCACTGTTTAATAAGATGATGTATTGTGTCTGACAGCAAAATTATTGCCAGGCAGTCAAGAGACCCTTTGGACTTGTTGCACTGTGGTGACTGGACCACAGCAGTGTTTATATGATTTTAAAAGTGGTTTTCTGAGACTAAATGGAGGTTTTGTGACATTTTGACCGCTTGCGAGCAGAGAGAGACAGGCACTCATCTTTTTATGCTCTTCAGGGGGATTGCCGGACCAGAGAAGAGGCGTTGATCTTGGGGGTGGAGATGTGTGACAACGGATTCATGCATCATGGTATGATAGTTTTATTGTGTTTTCTCTTTATTTTCTCTTTCATTTCTCTTTCATTCACTGATTTTACTCCTCCTCTCTGTATTTCTGTTGACTCTGACGTTTTGCGCCACAGCTTTTCTTTTTCAAAAACTTGTCAGTAAAAGGAGGTGTAAGTTTTTTAAACAAATGTTGATTGTCAAGCTAAATATAATGTGAAATGTTTTGTTTGGTCTATTACCAGAATTTGACCATTGTTTTAAACTTTCAGTCATGTCGTAGAGTGGATCCAAATGATATTGCTTTATAGCTGTCAAAAGTTTTTTTTGTTGTGTTTGTCGTGTGTTATGAAGTACAGAAACCTTAATTAACAAACTAGCAACATCCTATTCATGGAAAGTATCAGATAACATCAATTCACATAGCACATTTTTCCTGTAAACAAATGTTTTACTAAATATTCTGCACAGTCTCTTGACGAGTTTTGACCTTCTCCACAGTCCAAGCTTGACAGGCTGGTTGTCATGGCAGCCAATGGTTTGCATGGTTCAGGGCTCTTTTTCTGGCCACCAGGTGCCAGAGTCCACATCATGTGTGTGTGACTCATTTATCGAGTCTTTGTGCACGAGATGGGCCGCTCCCAACAGCCTGCAATTATGTTTCATATGCGGCACACTTCCAAGAAATTCATGAAACTTCACTGGCTATGCTTTAGTTTTATTTTGGCCCTGAATGTGATTGCAGGACTCGTCCATTTGAGCTAATTCAGCTTTATCTAATTTCGCACATTTAAAAGCGGGGGAACACTGGACCTCTTTTTCTCATTGGGGTGAATTTTTTTTTTTTTTACTACAAAGTGAGGGGATTGTTTGGAGCCTGTGTTGTCATGGTGACAGATTGAAATTCTGGTCTGTGCCTTTCACGGAACCCAGTTTCCAGAAAAAAAGCTTCTGAAACTTATTCTGTACCGCCCTGCTCTTCTTATTGCAGTACATTGAGATCTTTCAGCCTGTATGGTAAACATTCAGTTTACACATCAGTTTGATCCTCAAACATGTATAAAAGCAGCAGTCAGAACATAACAACAAAACACCAGTACAGCTGTTTTGTACTGCGTCAATAACTTTACATAAAATACTAAAATAAAATAAAATTGCAATTAAAATGAAAACAAAATAAATTTGAAATTAAAATGTGTATGAAAGTGTAAAGAAGGTGTATGCCTGGTCATCAGTTTTTCCTTTTTTGTAATCACAATTTGCCTTCACTAGCTAATTTTTTAGTACGTTTTCAATTACAAATACAGTATTTTATGTAGTCTCTCAAATCATTAAAGCTACATGCACAATTATTTTAAACGATTTACAAACATAGAAATTGTTAATGATAACTGGTTTACTTCATTTGGAACAACTAAGCTTCAGTTTAAAAGGGAATTTAGTGCAAATTGACCCTAAACCCGCTAGGTTTTATCTTTTCACAGTTCTGGAAAAAAGCGAATTCAAGGATGAGCCTCTTCTGTTTCGCTTCTTCGCTGATGAGGAGATGGAAGGTTCCAACACCAAACACAAGCCTATAAAGCATGATCTAAAAATAGTGGAGAATGTCATCGCCAAGTCATTGCTGGTGAGAGATGTTGTCTGTAATCGCCTACAGCTGATGGCACTTATAACAGCGTGAGCTGGCGCGGGCCCATGCGGTTTTAATGCATTCGCGTGGGGCTCTTCTCCTCTGAGCTCAGGCCAGCTCTGACTCTAGAGTCTTCAGCAGTAATTACATCTGACTGTTCCTTGATCAGCCTCTCATCAAACTTAAACACAAAGTCAACAGGGTTGACAGCGTTGGCACGTAAGAGACTGAATGTGATCAGATCAGATTGTAGGAGGGGCTCCAGTGCACCTACAGTATCATAATAGGACATTACTGCATGTCAAAACAAAGCACTGTGTTTATTCATTTCCTTTACAAGAGCTAGAAAAGTCATTATAACAGCGAAATGTTTATAGGGTGCAAATTACAGAAGGTTTTTTTGGGGGAGAGGGGGCTATGACCCTGCTAATTCAAGCTTGAACCCCCTTAATAAATATCATAATGAAATTCATGTGCTTGGGATCTTTGATTTTGCATATTACATTTCCACCGCTCATGAAACTGAATCTAATTAGTGTATAATATTAATTTCCATCACTAACATTGGATGTTCGTACCATTTACATTGCCTGAGGTTCAATATTTAATAGCATGAAAATCTAAGAATGTTGGTTACGCACATAATGTAATGTAAGAGTCTAAACAAGACATTTTTCATTGATACTTGAGTCTTGTATTTTAATGGAATTGTGTCCCCCAGAATACATTTACCATGCCGTTAAATGATGAAACCTGTCTAATAAAACCAGCAATTATTAAACCAGCATATTTTAATTGGAAAGACTGACACTTTATAACTAAGCAACCATAAACATAAAATTACCAGTCTGATGTGTAATGCTCCATTGTGTAAATTGTACACTGAATAATCTGGATGTTTACTGATGTTTCAGATAAAGCCAAGTGAGGGTGGTTATGGATTTTTGCTAGAAGAACGAAACAGAGTACCCATGGTCAAATCAGTGGAGAAGGGCTCCTATGCAGAGGTAGGTTTGCAGATCAGGAGGTCATTGTTTATTAACCATGTTCTCCACTGCATTTTCCCAGCAAGCATAGAAAAATCAGACAAACTGTGATGCATACACCTGTTATTAAGCTTTTCTAACTTGGCACTGGCTCATTCAGATCCATCTGGCTGTTATACGTTAATGAGCAATGAATTCACAGTTGTTTATGTTTACTCTTAGCTCACAAAGATGATTGTAGATGACCCTTTAAATTTCACAAAGAATCCAAGGAGAAACAGAGGTTACAATCTTTAAAGATGAGAAGAGTTGGGGGAAGCTTTGATTCTGATGGAAGAGTTGCTGTCTTTGAAGACAAATTTTATTCATACTTCCATACAAGTTAAATTTAAGTGGATTGGCTGTCAATGTTTGTTTGTCAGCTGGGAAAAAACACTTTGAAAGTAATCCCAATGCTATTGTTCCTCTGTGTTGTTGTAGTGTGATGTCTATAGCCTTAGTGTGAATGGGCCTTTAGTCTGTTTAAAGTTACTTTACTGTAATGGGCATTTTTTGATGTGTGCTGTTGTGGTTGCACAAAGGGAAGTTTCGTGGCTTACTTGAGGTTCTCTTTCAGTGCTTTGAAATGTTGATTTGCTAAAGCAAACCCCAGTAAATGTGGTCAGAGAAACTGAATCAGTTGTGACATGGAAAGTAATTCTGCCCAGGCCTAAAGTGACGTCCCAGCTAACAGTGAGCATATCATATATCAAAAACATTATTCTTAAGTTGTTAGTGGAACATTTTAAAAATGTTACAGAATCAAAAAATGTTTGAATAACGTTCTTTAACCAAGAACCAAGAAATATTGTTATTCCAGCATCTAAAACTTTTTTAGAACATTCAAAATAAGATTTTTAATATTTTGTTACTTAATGGAAATGTTAGGGAAACGATCTTGCAACCTAAAATTTTTAGCTGGGATGGTGTGTCACAGGATGAGCTGCATGCTGCATTGCATTGTGGAACAGGGCAAAAAAAGATGGATGCAGCTCCAGCTGTGCACTTACATAGATGAAGGATCGTCTCGTAAAAAGAAAGAAACAAGGTTTGGGACTGTAAATGGAGCAGAGAAAGTAGGAGACAATTAAAAAAGAGGTATAAAGTGAATGAAAAAAAGAAAGCAAGTAAAGAGGGGAGGCTCAGTTTTTCCCCATGCTGAATCTGCAGAGAGAATGTGAGAGAATTCATGATCCACAGTGCACTGTTTTTTTTATTGTAGGAAATTATTGTGAGATGAATGGTTATATTTATAACAGCCAAGAGACGTGTCCAGTCCATTCAATGAAACCCAGAGTGAATGAATTAGATCCACTTGAGAGCTCAGAGCAGGAAGTTAAACATGAATGAAAGGATCAGCCTCTGCACCTGTGGCAATGCTGTCTCTCTATCTATCTATCCGTCTCTCTACCTGTGTACTATTTCATCCATTCATTTTTCCACCCATCAATTTTGACAAACTGTATATTCAGTGGCCTCGCAACATATTCAGACCCTATTAAATCACTTAGTGTGTTTTTTTGTGTTTTGTTTTTACTGTAGTCAATAGGCTTTAGTTACAATCATGGACCTACTTGTTATCTGGTTTTAAGTGTTTTTAGGGAGAGGGATGTTCTAGCAGGCATTTCATTGTACAAAAAATTGTTGCAAAAGTGCAAATGTGCATTTCATGCATTGCATAACCAAATCAAAGAAGAGACCTTCTGAAAAGAAGTGCTGTTATACATTTTCTTCAAACAAACCTTTATATTTCTTATTCATTTTAGTGGATATATGAAGTCATTTTCCCTCAGGTTCACACAGGAGTCCTAGCAGTGGAACATCAAGTTTAATTACCAAAAAGTTCCAAATGCATTTTGACTTAGTTGAACAATATATCTATTGATTCATTTTAAAACCAAACTTGTTGTGAAATGTTTAGTTTAAGAAGTGTACTTGTGCAACCTTTCTTTAAACAAAGCCTCTTGATTTAATATTTTCTTAACCTATATGTTGATCAAATACCTTTTGGGGCCATTGTAAAGTATACAATATGTACATCTATGTTAATATCTATAATGAAATTTGTTCCTATGTGATTTAAATGCAGATGGCAGGTCTGGAAGTTGGAAAGAAAATCTTTGCCATTAATGGAGACCTCGTCTTCTTAAGACCCTTCCAGGAAGTAGAGAATTTCTTAAAGCAGTGCCTCCACAGCAAGGGTCCTCTCAGAGTACTGGTCAGCACCAAACCCAGAGAGTAAGTGGAGAATTCTTCACCCATGATCTAAGGAGTTAATGCCACCTGCATTCTAGCAGATCTGCATGGCCTGGCTATAAAACCTGATGTCAATTAAATGAAAACACACTGCCAGAAAAACATCCTTTTAATGATTATTAGCAGATCTAGATTTAAATAGCTGAAAGGAATCCCAGAATGCATCACTCACCTGGAGCAGGAACCAGACTGAATTTATGTCTGTGTGTTTATCTTCTCTGCAGGACTGTTAAAATTCCAGACTCCGCTGATGGATTGGGATTTCAGATACGCGGGTTCGGTCCATCTGTGGTACATGCAGTCGGCAGAGGTGAGATTTCAGAAATGACACAGAAAAGAGAGTAAAGCTGGGCTACAGGAGGTCACTTCCTCTGGCATGTTATCCTGCTGTGTTTTTGAACCTTAGTTGAATCTGGCTGGAGCTGCAGGTACATGACTGGGCTTGAGTCAGACTAAGTTCATCACACATTGTATATAGCGAGACTGACTCGCACAGCTGGTGCTTCCTGCTGGTCCCAAGCAGCCCACTCATCAAAACCTGCTGAAAGACAAATGAAAAAAGAACAACAATCCAGTTCGTACTGGCACTTCTGAGAAGAAAGAGAGATAGAAGATGGGCATGAGCACAGAGAGCCAGCCGTTTTCACATAGCAAAAGCAGAATGTGCAGTTTTAAGGGCTATACAAATATACACGGCAAAAACATTGTCGTCTTAATCATTAGTAATATTGTTTTCCAATAAAAATGTAATTTCAGACTAAATCAATTTCTTTGTGAAGCACACTTTTTTTTAAAGAATATTGCTGGGATTAAGTTTCTTTTTTAAACTCTATCAAATAGTTTGTTTCTTGTTTGTAGCACAAGCCTGACATTTAGTGATGCTTAAAACTATTTTACGGGGAGGGTTATTTCAGGACGTATTTTCTAAATATTTCTCATATTCTCGTATTATTATACTTAATATTTTGCTTCCTAAGTGAATTTATCTAGTTTTAGGAATGTTAACATCTTTTTTACTGGAACACAACAAAAATACTAAGAAAATGATTTTTGCAGTCTTTTGCAATACTGGTTTTAAGCGACAAGCCATATTAAATGCTCAAGGTGGCAAATGCTGAAAACTCGAGATTGTTTATAACAGAAAAACACATCCATCCTCACTGATGTGCATGAACCAACAATTAAAACACAAAGCATATGGAGCACAAGAATGCATCCTGTATAAATGGCCCCAGGCTGTCTTTCCTCTTGAATCAGGTCCTCATGTCATCTTCCCTCTTCTCTACCTCTGTTGATTCTCTCCTCCTACGTTCTTATTATCTGTGGAACTATTGCTCTGTATTTGTGGAGATATAGCACAGAGGCCCTGGTCATTGGGGGTAGGCAGAGCTTAATCTCAAGCACACATACACACACATTTTCACACCAGGTTTTTATTATCTCTCCTCTGCTGCCCTCAGCAGCGGCCGTTACCACAGATGCTGTAGAAATGCCTCTTACTGAGCCTTCATTCACTGAAGAAACCCTCCCTCAGCAGCCCCTATTACTCACTATATAGAGTATTTTGTAAACTTGGTCCTGGTACTGGACAAATTATTTTACTTGTCCGAACCTGCTGAATAAACCACCAGTGTATGAAGTGTTTGGGATGTTAGTCCCCAGAATCTAGGCACCAGTTTCTTAAAATTTCTTGACTGTAAGTGATTTTTTTTACTTTTATTAAGTGATTTTTTTTACTTTGTTTTACTATTTTTTTTTATTTTTACTGTAAGTGATTTTTTATTATTATTATGTTTTATTTTTTGGACACTCATAAAATGTCCTTTCCACCAGGCAAACAATAACTGGTAATCAGGAAAGTTTTCTGATGTCTGTATGTTCATCTGTTTCATGCATTTAGATGGCTGAAGTTTTTTAGGGGGCGGGGTTTTAGAAAGAGGATGTGTGGTTAAAGGGATGGGGGAGTGGTCTAATTCAGTAGCTGATTCTGGTGGATATTGTGCTTACAGCTAGTTTAACTAGCTTAACTTCTTTGGTCAACAAGCTTTACTTGTAAAGATATGCTTACATGTTAACCAACTTCACCAGCTAAGATTTGCTGCTGACTAGCACCACACTAAACATAAACCAGCTTAGATATGCATGAAAAACCATGCTGATCTGCAAGATAGTTGCATATAAGTTTGAGTTTCTCTGCCCATGTTTAGAAGGTCAACTGCACATTCAGGTGATTGCTGTTCATACGCTTAGTGGGGCGTTATAAGAATGATTATACTGGGTTATATTCTTGCTTGTTCATTCTTGCAATTTTGCTGGCTACAGAAGAGAAGTTTACTTAGGCAAAAAATATGGCATAAGAACTCCAGACCATGAAATGCGATTAAGAAAACACATGAACCTTTTACACAAACAAGCACTTTTAATGCAGAGAGATATTCAGTATTAGGCCCTGTGTGTTTGTTTAGGAGATTATGCAAACAAACTAGATATTTAGTCTGGAAGGCATTTTCCCCCAATGATTAATTCGGAAACTTCAAATATCTTATTGGCCTTCAGACATGTTTTATAGGAACCACACACCATTAACAGACAAACAGCTCTGGATCTTTCTGTTGTGTGTTTTGCTTTCTGAAACGAAACAAAAGCACACTCGTTTCAGTTTACAGGCTATTACCCGCTCTAATGCAAAAAGTGGAGCCTTTCCTACTGGGTCCGTCTATGTTAGAAAAGACCCTAGATTCGTGGTCAAACTGCTTATGTCTGAGTTGCATTGTGAACTGGCATTTGGTCATGAATTTTCCAACCGCAAAGAAAATATATTGGTCATTTTCCATGCTTTGCTTGTACATAGACTAAGGCTACTTATGGGTATGCTCATGGAGACACTGTTTGTTTAGATTTGTTTTGATAGTAGCCACAAACAAGGCCTGTCTCGGTTTCTGCTTTTCCTCATTTCTTGTTGCCTCATTGTGTACACACTTCATGGCTCTGTTCAAAAACCTAGTAATCTGCCTACCCATCTAACAATTTTAGGTTGTAAGAACGTTTCTGTAACACTTCCACTAAGGAACAAAAGGTTAAAAAGGTTGTTTTGAAAGTTCTCGGAAGGTGCAGTTTTAGATGTTGTATTAATATTATTATCGTCATTCTACTGACGGCATTCTACTGAAATTTTTGATAACTTTGAGAGAACTTTTAGAGACTGAACATTTTGAGAACGCCTGTTAGTTGGGATTATCCTAGATGTACAGCTGCCTTTTAAGAGATTAATAATTTGATAACATAAAGGTCTGACACCATAAATATGCTCATAACACAAAAATTGGAATACATCATCCTTGTTTACGTAATGCCAGTACTTGGTTCTGAAGTATTTTTACTGAGCTTGGTGTGTTATAGGCAGCTCAGTAGGTTTTGGAGCAGAGCCATTAACGTTTAAAAGTATTTCTCCTGTAGCTCAGTGGTAGAGCATTGTGTTAGCAGCACAAGACATCGTGGGTTTAATTCCCAGGGAGTACATGTACTAAGAAAAAAAAAGTATAACTTCAATGCACTGTAAGTCGCTTTGGATAAAAGCGTCTGCCAAATGCACTTCAACATTTTAGTTACAACATACAGTAGTGTCACGTCTATTAAAACTGTTACCTCTTTCTCCTCCTCTACTGGAAGGCACCGTTGCAGCTGTAGCTGGCCTTCACCCGGGTCAGTGCATCATTAAAGTGAACGGCATCAATGTGAGTAAAGAGAGCCATGCCAGTGTCATTGCCCACGTCACAGCCTGCAGGAAGTATCGGCGTCCCACACAGGTGAGCGAATGGCATCCCTTAACTCCTTGGTAGTACACTGTGCCTGACCTCTCTAGACACTAATTCTCCCTTTATAAAGCACCACAAAGTGCATAAGAGAACCCTTTGTGATCCAGTCTGGGCCATTACCCAGCAATAATAATAGTTATGGCTCCTTTTGGTAGAGCTGGGCAGGGAAGAGGGCCAGAAAGCCGGTTGGGGGTTCAAGGGTTGTGGGTTAAGAAATGGGGCCAGGCAGGGCTGTGGTGGAGGGTAATAAAGGATAGAGGGTTAAGCCAGGCTTGGCACTGGCTGCTAGGATGCAGTGTGGTTGGTTGGCTGGACTCTGGTTTCCATCAGGCCTGGAGATAAAGTGCGTGGGGGTGCCCACCCTCCTGCCGAGCAGGGATTTGTGGCCCACCATCAAAATGAGTCTCAGTATCTCAGCATAGCAGGGGAGCCCTGGTGGGAAAAACAGCAGGGGGACATGCTGGAGAGGCGTGCACAGAAACAGGGACAAGGCGGGTGTGTATTGGTCTGTAAAATGTATCATTGACAGCCATGTTCTCATTCGGCACCCACCAAAAGCATTTCTCAAACCTCAGGCAAATGCTTCAATTAGAGCATGCAGTGCTTGTAAAAACTACAAACCACTCTGAAAGCTTTTAGCTACATAGAGCCCGGTAGAGAATTTTATTGCTCAGAGAGGTTGATTTTTCATAGTACAGGATACTTGATGAAGTTCTCATATTTTTAAAGTTTTTTCATCATTGTTTCTTCTAAAATTCCTTAGTAGATGAGAAATTGACAGAACTGAAGCAATTTGTAACAGCGGGTGTCCAAATAATATGATTTTATTTGATGTGCAATGTTTGAGTCAAATCTCAGATGTTTGATTGCAGACTTTTTGATGTCAAAGCAGATCTGAAAACACAATGTGACATTGTTGAAATATCTTCTGAAACTCTAGATCAGACAATTACTGTATGATCTCTCAGGTGAAAAATCTGAGTGGCATAAGTCTCCATTTAATCTCATTGCTGTATAGACTGGGAAAATGGATTTAAAGAGATCTTAAAAAAAGATTTCAAGTGAGGTTTTTAACTTGTCCTGTGGAAGTCACATAAACAACCCAGCTAACAAGTTTTGGTTTTAAAAACGTTTCCCTAACATTCTGAGAACATTTCCTGTTAGCTGGGAAAGCACATACCAAACCAAACATCAGCACATAAACCGAGACCCTTGTCATGAAAACAAGTCAGAGTGTTGTTTCATTGCTTCCTATTCCAGCAAGACTCCATTAAATGGGTGTATAACAACAGTGAGAGTGCACAGGAAGACCACCAGAGGACCAATCAGAAGCCTGCTGCAGGGGAAAACGGAGATGTGTTTGAGTGTCAAGTTGAAGGTGCAGTTACACACACACACACACACACAGACACACACAGACATTTATTATTTCTTCTTTCTCTGTGTGAGACGAGTGCTGCAGCTCTCACTTCAATTCTCTGAGAACTCAAAGGAAGTATTGATTTTAACACTGTTTTCAGTGTTATCATGGTTTTTGTTTTTTGACAAAATGGAAAACATTTTCAGTTTAATAAACAAGCATAAAAACAATGTTGTGTTCAGTGATTTAAATTAATTTTACTTGGACTGAAACGATATTAAAAATAATTGTTGAGTTTTCAACCAAAAAGTGAAAATTGATGAAAACTGCAACAGAATAAACTAACCAAATTAACTAACCTAACCAAATTTACACTCAAGATGTGATAACACAGCATTGATATAAAATTTGCTTAAAGTTTAAATTCTGCATACTGGAATTCAGCTCAGGCCCTGTATGTGGGTCATTTCTTTTCAAATCTTTCTGCATTGTTAAAGCTTTATGTATTTGTTTGGGTGTTAAAATACGTTATTTGCAGATACAGCTATGTGCATGTTTGTCAGAAATGTAATCAGTGAGATTAACACTGCTTACGCTTGAGGATAAACTCTTCCCTTTAATGACCTAATAAAAACATAAACAAGGACTATTTCTTATTAGCTCCGTTGAGGGATTTGTGTGGATCAGTAAACAGCAATAAAGATTTGGAGAGAGATTTGGTATTTTATCACTAAACAGGAAACTTGCTGCTTTCATGATGAGCTCCAGCAACAGGTCGTAACTTACACTTCATTTACAATCAAGACACAGTAGTTTTCTTTTTCTTGCTGATGACAGACATGAAACAAAATTTACATTTTAGCATTTGGAAGAAGTTTATATGCAAAGTGATTTACAGTGCATTCAAGGTATACATTTTATCAATAAGTGTGTTCCCTGGGGATCAAACCCACAAAGTGTTGCTAACGCAGTGCTCTACCAATTGAGCTCCAGGAACACTCATAAGTATCACAGGAACAAAATGTTAAGTATTTAAATGTTAATGATAAAAAAATTATATGTGTGTCTTCAATCTACTGAAACATTAATGAATGGTGTGTGTGTTCAACAGAGGTCATGGATAAAGTCAACACCATTGCTATTATAGATGGGAAAAAGGACCATGTTAGCCTGACAGTGGATAATGTTTATCTGGAGTATGGTGTCATGTACGAATATGACAGCACAGCCGGAATGAAGTGTCACATCCTGGAGAAAATGGTGGAACCCAAAGGATTTTTCAGCCTCACAGCCAAGGTTAGAGTCGCATGCTCGTACCACAGACAGACACACCAGCCATCATCTCTGCTATGAAAGACCAGTAGTTCAAATCTTACAAATACAGAAGAGAGAGATTGCTTGTATATTTGCATTGTGAGGGGCTCTTCAAAGTTCACACATAACACACAAGCGCTGATAGAAGCTGACAGAGTAGTGTATTAATCACAGTGTGTGTGTGAAGAATGGAAATCTTCTTCACAGCCCCTGGTGTTGAATAAAAGGATAAATAGTTTAAATCACCGCAGTTGTTGCTGTGTGGAAACTAGAAAAGGGAAGAGTTTTTTTACAAAATATAAACATGCAAAGTTTGTTACTGTCATGTATCAGTGAATCTTTGATTTCATTTAAAGGACCAGCACACTCAAAAAAAAAAAAAATTCTGTCACTGTGTTCGCACTCTCATGCCGTTCCAAACCAGTAAGCTTTCATTATTTCTGTGGCGCACAAAAGGTGCATTTGTGAGGAATATCTTTACTAGACTGGGGGTGTTTAGCTTGAAATAACAAAAAAAAACCTCATAAAAGTAACATAGAAGTAGAATACATGGTATATTCCATGTTGTCTGGGGCCATATGATAGATTTGTTCAGCGAACAGATGTCAATATTTTTGATGATGAGATATGCAAAGTTTAACTTACAGTTGTTATATATAATCTTATAAACAGATCCAGTCACCATTCATTATATGAAAAAAGTAGTCTGGAAATTATTTTAACAAACTCCTTTTTGTGTGTCATTGAAAACAGAAAGCCATACATGGAAAGTATTTTCCATTTCGATGTCATAGAAATCTCAACTGTGGTTGGCAGATTTTAATGTTTTTGATTGGATCACCGTTCTACAGTTATGTTACAATATTCCCATTACAATATATATGAAGTTTGTACGCTTATGTGTCAGTGTTTGTACAAGCAAGGAAGAGCAAGGGTAAAAGAAAAGTTTTGTTAAGCGTGATGTCTTTAATGTGTGTCATTCCTTGTAAGGTCCCAGCTACTTTGAATTAAGAGCATCCCGCTTGTTTACAAATTGACGTGTCATATGTCTTTTCACCAAAAGTTTGGTGTTGGACGTTGTGGTGACAAGCTCGAGCCACATCACAGCTTGATGGTGACGTTACAGCAGTGCTCTCTAATGCTCTAATATACTACCTATTCTACGTATTAAGAAACTCTTTTGTGTTTAATTCACTTAACTGCCAACAATTTCTACTTTATTACAAACATCTGCTGGGGTCGGTCTGCACTTCCTCTGAGAAAGCTCTCCTCAGATGAATTTTAATATTGCAGTGCTGTTAGGCGCGTTACATAGAATTGTAATGGCCTCAGCGTGCTCTTAAATTTCTCATCTACTCTGTCTCTGTTATGAAAATGTATTTTCTTCTCATAATTTGAATGTTAAGTTTGACTGGTACTTCACTTTGGTTTTAAATTTTACTGACCTAGTGTACTTTATAGTGTACATGCTGTGGTAAATGTATTTTTGGAGTGTTTAAAACACTCCTGTAATGCATCTAAACGCAGTTAAGCTGTTTTTAGTGTAAGTTTTAACAGTTCTGAAAGTGTTAAAGGAACAGTACAGGCAAAAAGAAAAATTTTGCCCGAACAGTACAGGCAAAAATAAAAAAACAGGAAAAGGGGTCTTAAACAGAATGTTACGTTGCTTTCTTCATACAAGGATTGTAACCAGGGGCTGTCAAACTCTTAAAATGATGAAAAGCATCATAATTATAACAGAATTTCCATTTTTGGATGCACTGTCCCTTTAAGAAAATAAGTGTTAAATAACCGACAAGGGAACAACAAAGTTCTGTGTTTCTGTTTTGGTTAATCCACACAGGGTTTTAAATCCACTTGACTTTTGGCAATTTAATTTACTTTATCCATGTTACAACAGATATGTGTTCTGTCATTCTGTCATGTGACCAAAACACTGTGCTCTGTCAGATCCCATGCTTCATGTGCCTCTGTCTGTGTGCTTTGTCAGATTTTGGAAGCCCTAGCCAGGAATGATGAGCAGCTGGTACAGACCTGCAGTCGACTGAGCTCCAGCACAGAGCTCATCCCTGAGGACCTGCAGTCCAGGTTTAGTGCTATGTGTGGAGAGAGACTGGAGCATATCAACCGCAGAATCACCAATTACAGGAAGGTGAGCAAACTGTGTGACTGCATGAAGACTACATGAAGTTTGTGCTAGTTAGTGCTGGTTTGGAGCGGATCTAGCTGGTGCACCAGCATAGCCGTGCTGGTTACCAGCAAAACTTGCAAACCAGCAAAAATGCTTATTTATAAAGCACTTTAAAGTTGACACAAATGCAATTTAAAACCATAAATAGAAAACATTTTAACAACATTTTAACATTCTAACTTAACATTTAAATTTCATTGTATGCTCCCTTTCATGTCACACAATAGGAGATTGTCTAATCTTCTGCTCAGTTTTATTCTGATTCTGTCAAGCTTTAAAATGCAAGGAGTCTTGCTAGTTAAGCTAGTCATAAAAATCCCGGTGGAGACACCAGCACACCCCATATTGTTGACCATCATCCAAAACACAACATTAGTCACTGACCAGCTGTGCTGGTCTTTTCTGCAGAGTGTATTTTTATTCTGTGCATGAAAAATATCTAGATGAATTTTTTTGGTCGGCCTTAGATAGCTGCGGCTAGGAAAACTTTGCTTAACTTGTAGCACTTCTATTTAGGTTAGCGAACAGGAAACGGTCCCACCCTGTCCTTTATAACACCAGCTGGCCTTGATTGATAAAATATGCAAGTCGAACGGTACCAAGGGAAACAGGCTTGTGCAAAATGTCATTTTTAATTTCCATCAGCTGCTCTTATTTGGAGCAAGAAAAGAAAAATATGTCTGCAAACAGATGACAGTTTCCTTTGTTTTTTCTTGTAATCTGATTCAACATCCCACTCAGCATTGGATTAATTAGCTTTTGCTTCACTGGCTATAAATAGCTTTGAACATCATGTTCCATTGCATAATTTCCCTTCTGCTACATTCTCAGTGGGGCCCTGTGAGCGGTCTGGTGGGGTCCGGGCCCCGGACATTGAAGCTCCCTGTTTGTCAAGGCTAGCCAGGATTGTAAGAATTCCAGTCCCAGAGGAGGCTGCACATCCAGAGCAGCTGTAATGTATTCACTGGTTCCAGTGTAGCTTGAGACCACAGCCATACTCAGAAAGATCAGGGTCATGAGGGGATTGTTGGACAAAGAAGAGGTTTCAAGAGGTCTTGTCAGCCTGTAACTGATTCAATTACATGCCCCTGTGTCTGAACATGTGTCGTAACATTCAATTCAAATAGTTCAAAGGAATATTTGTATTTTATGTACAATATTGATCTTCTCTGCTTTCAGTTTTCACGGGTTTTGAGGAACAGGGCCTGGCCCACGTTTAAACAGGCCAAGACCAAGGTTTCCCCTCTACACAGCAGTGACTTCTGCCCCACCAACTGCCACATCAACGTCATGGAGGTCTCTTATCCCAAGACCACCACTTCCCTTGGAAGCGCCTTTGGAGTCCAGCTGGACAACAGGAAAAACACTTTGGAAAAAGGAGGGCGCAATTCCGAACAGGGTCAGAGTCTGTTTACATTCTCTCAATTAAAATGCTATATATATATGTATATATACACAAAATATTATATAATTCAGAGACTGAAAGTAATTTACTCAATTACTCAAGTACTTTTATTCAATAACATTATATATATATATGTTTATATATCTGTTTGTGTGTGTATATATTATAATGTTAATATATTATGTGTTTTACTGGAACCTGGCCGGCTGGTGTGATCAGGCAAGCTGAACCCCATGGTTTACGTCCAGCATAGTATTACTAGCATGGCCGCTCCTTCAGGACACAGTCTGAGCAGGGCGGAAGGTCATGGTCTGCGATTCCTATTGCGGGAAGATGACCTGCTCATCCTGGATGCCTACCACAAACTTCTCACCAAGCTCACCACTGTCGTCAAAGAGATGGAGAGCTATGCCGCACAGATTCATGAGTGAGTCTTATCTTTCTTGAAATCTGATCATTCTCAAGATCCCAAAACAGTGTTTCCAAGTTTAAATTTGATTTTGAGTCAATAATTAATTATGTTAAACATTTAAAAGTTAGCAAGACGTTTATTTGAAACATGTATTAAACTCTCCCTTGACTGTAAGACATTTTTTTAAAATCTACAGTAGGAGCAAATCATGTCAGAAATTACGTAAATGTTCTAAGATGCGAAAATTCTTAGAACTTTGTATGTCTCCATGGAACATTATTTTAATCCTTGTGAATTTCACATGACCTAGCATCTGGAAATTGCATTAGGGCTCTAATCATTGTTATGTATCCACATCTGTGTGTGTGTGTTTGTGTTTGTGCGTTTGTGTGAGTGTGTGTGTTTGTGTATTTGTGTGTTTGTGTGAGTGTGTGTGTGTGTGTAAGGGGATGGGCTACTTCCTGTCAAAACTGAGCTGTTGATGGCTTCATTTCTGAAAGCCCATTAACACCTTGAAGGAAATGGGACACTTCCAAAATGGAAAAGTAAAAATCAGCACAAGAGTGCAGAACTCAAGCCACATGCTGTGAGGGCTGCATTACAAATATTTCTTCAGATATACGGTTTCTCTGCTCCTGCTGCTTTTCATATTCCATTTATACCATCTTTGATTAAAAAGAAAAATCCAGTCTGAAACAACTTCTCCATTTATATCATTATAGATGATAGACATCACACTGTCAAATTCTCCATAGACATGATGGCAATTACAGCTGGTCTTGATCTGTGTTGGGGGCGGAACTTTGCGCTGCTGTTGCCATATGCCTGTCAGTGCCAATTGCTCACTGAAGGTCTGGAGTGTGCTGATTGTTATGGCCGTCCTTGATCTGGTGGGGAGATAATGACCTTCCCTACAGCCCTGGGCAAGAGAGAGTATCGTAATGGCTGCCTGGAGGCGGTTGTCAGACAGCCATCCCTATCACGCAGCAATATTGGGGCCAATTGCAGCAGAGTAGCTCACTGCAGCCGACTCTAGAAGCCTCTGACTTGCTCTGGATTATGAAGAGCATTAAACTGCACTGCACTTGGGTTGGGCTTAAGAAAATGATAAGGAGAGGAATACCCAACTTTTTTTGCCTGTTGTTTTTACTAATCCAGACCTTTCTACTATCAGACATTCAGTGCAAATCTCTGTTAAAATCAGTCTTAGTGTGCCCCAGGGCCCAAAATTAAGTTTTTGCTGCACCTGTTGGCAGTGAGTGCATAGGCAAAATTTGGCTGACAAACATTTTTGTATTTATGACAACTAAATCATTTTGCTTTTTTCTTTGCAAAATGATCATATTTGTGATGAACAGAGCACAGTTGAATGTGTCATTCAGGGTGAGCCAGTTTTCGTCTCTTGATAAAACTACCTGCAATAGAAATGTTTCATGTGTTGACAAAAATATGTTTTGGCATCCTGTATATACTTGGTAAATTTATAAATTTAAATGATCCCATTTAGAAGATGCAGAAGTAGGATAAATAGTATAGCTGTATGAATTCAAATAGGTTTAAGTAATCACAATGAATAGATACATAGTGTCCCTTGAGTGATGTCTCTTGAAATTTCATTGAAATTTGTTTACATTCTGTGACAAAATTAACAGTGTAGCTCAACTTAAACCGTTATAAATCACTGTTATAAACTTACCGTTAAGGTAAGGAGACTGTTTTTACACTGATCTGTTATGTACTTGCTCAACTGATTTTTGTTTCTTTTTTAGCCCCAAAAAATTTCAGATATTAAGGATAATGTGAGGATAATGTAAGTTTTTCATAAATGGCTTCTTGCGACTTCCAGTGCAAAACGATTCACTCTGTTTTGCATACCAAGTTCTTTTCTTTCTCTTTAATTTATGCATATGCATATACCATAAACCCATGTGTCTTTGTCCAACTGCCTGTTTCCCTCTGGCTTTGGCTCTTTATTTGTCATACTGCTAGTTTCGTGCAGATGTTTCCCTTTTTTATTTGAAAAGAGAAAAGTGTGATTTGACCATAAGTCAGATTCTAATTACAGTTGAAAGTGCAGAGTCAGCTGTATGATGTTATCTGAATGTAAAGCACAGCTGTAGAGCCTCATGTGTCACATGAAAGCACTCATGTATAAAGGACTGCAGGCAACGAGACCCGTGGACCCAGACGAATATCTTCACTGTAGAGGCTCCTCATTGTTCCCCTCCCTTCACCTCGTCTTGCTTTGATATTTTGTGCCCCTCGAGGCCCCACGCTGTGCATACTTCCTTATTAAGCTCCAGCCAATAGCAGGTCAGGGTTCTCTTTTCCATGGCAACCGCATGGCACTCGATGGTGGCGACTTGTCTGCTTTGGCAGGGAGGGATGGTGTTCTAAAACCTCAGAGCTGGAGAACTAGGGCGCCTGGAGGCCTCCGGGCACTCACAAAGGAGTCATCTTTGGAAACTTTCCTGTATTTCTCACTTGGAGAAATGAGTTAGAGTTACACTTTGGTTGAGGTTTTGTTTTATTGTTAGGATGAGAATTACAGTTTATAGTTAAGTTTATAGTGCCCCCTTTCATTTAAAGGAACCCAGAGGGGGGTGTCTGAAACTCAAACAAAGCTTGACCTGTTGGGGCATTCATATATACAGAAACTGTGCAACAAATCCAGAACATTGAATATGACTTAAATGTCCCCATGTGTTGGAATAAGTTGTATGTAAGCCAGTTCCCCTATACAGAAATGTGATATATGGGAAACATGTAAAACACATAAATAATATAGATGCTCATGCTTATATATATTCAACATTTGTAAATACTACAAAACTGTCCATTTTCATATATGTAACTAATTAATATATGTAACTAATATTTAAAATGCATATCTTAAAATTACATTCAGCTTTATGTATTGAAACACTCACACTTACATATTACATACATGCATAGAATGTAAAAAGTAGTTGTTCACAAGTTCATTTCGATTTACGTGTCCATATATAGTGGAATTAGAAATGTATACATATATGTCCAAAATATATGTAAATATATGTGTGTGTGTTTATATGGCCAATATCAGAATTTTCTGTGGGTCCAAACACAGTGCCTCATTACACATTTTCTTCATCACTCTCAAGAAGAGGAACCGATTTCATGTGGAGTGTTGACACAGCTGTAGATGCATGTTTTGAAGTTATCCATATTTGCAGGACCTCTAACTTCCTCGAGTTGTTGTGCAGAAGCCAAACACAAACAGGTTCTGATTTTGTTTGGCTCTGGCCTTTCTCGCAAGCTGCACATCTTGATGATATTAAGCTCTGCGACCAGTCCTCCCGAACCACTTTTCCATGCAGAATAAACTTTAGCGTGCTGCGCTGAGAAGGATTCGAAAGGTGGTGGAGTGCTAGTGCTGCTGGGGTAACAGGGTCATCATGTCAGATGCCTTTTCACTGTTTATCTGAGTCATAAATGGGCATTTCTGGAGGTGTTGTTTCTGTTTCTGTCTCGATAGTGTTTTTATTTTGCCCAGGTTGCAGTGCGATTAATTTTTGATTACTCTCACGTAGGCCGACCTTTGACTATCAACAAAAAGTTTTCCACCAAGTTTATTCTGGTGAAGATCTGCCTACAGACAGGCAGGGGTCATCTAACAGCCATTTAAAGTGAGACACGGTTAATTTTGTATGTGTTGTCTTAAATAGAACTCCCAAATATCTTTAACAATTTGACCAGATACTATTAGATTAAAAAAACAGCAACCCAGCTAACAATTTTAGGTTGTAAGACCTAATATATGTAATAAAAACATTATATTGAAAGTTCCAGGAACGTAAAAAAAAAGTTTTTTTTGTTGTATTAACATTACTGTTTGGTTACAAGAATGTCATTCAAACTTTTTTTTTTTACTTTTGTAGCATTTTTAAAACATTCCACTAACAACTTAAAAATAAACTTCTTGATATATATCCACTAATGTTACTGCAAGAACATTTAGAGAACATTAGCCAGTGCTCTGAGAACATTCCCTGTTACTTATTCCTACAAGTGTCCAATGATAAAAATATGGTCAAAAGACTCAGCAAACTAATTAAAATATAGAAACACTGACTCCTGGAAATTGCATAAAGCTTGCTGTATGAGAAATATTGTGCTACTTATTCTGATGGTCAGTAATTTGTGATTAATTCTTTTCTCTATTTCTTTCTCTCTTTCTGCTGTTTTGCTCACAGTTTGCTGTCTTCCATCACACATCCTACTGGCTCTGAAGGGAAGCCCACAGAAAGCTACATCTCAGCTGAGAGTGAGAGCGAGAAAAGTGAACGCAATGGCAAGAAAGTGTGTTTCAGTGTGACTGGGGACGAGCAGGAGGACTCAGGTCACGACACCATCAGCAACAGAGACTCTTACAGGTGTCATCTTGTAGCCACATGTGGCTTTCCTCTACATAACAACTAAATAAAAGAGAAGCAGTCTAATGACATCTAGATTTTTCCTATATATAGTATGTTTACATATACAGCTGTCTGTTGTTCCAGATACATCACCCCAAAGTTTGTTGCAGCTGTGAATAGATCCATAGGAATGCATTGTTTTGATTCAGTTGAGTTTTGTTTGTGACCAATAATCACTCCTGATGTAAATAGGCCTTATTGTTGCAATCAAAACAATTTTTGTTAACAGAAGTTTTAAGTTTGAAAAAAGCATTGAAACTTTACAGAAGTACTTAGGAATGTTGTCTGATGTGGTTTGGGGCACATCAGGTGCTAATATTTGGATTATTTGTTAGTAACACATGAATGTTTCTCTGTTTGATTTTAGTGATTGTAACAGCAACAGAAACTCCATTGCGTCCTTTACCAGCATCTGCAGCAGTCACTGCAGCTCTTATGTGCACAGTGATGAGATGGACTCAGGTAATGCAAGTAGGCCTCATTTTGCATAAATCTACTGGTTAGTTCACCATCTCACATGCATCTGCTCGTTAGTTCACCATCTCGCATGCATCTGCTCGTTAGTTCACCATCTCGCATGCATCTGCTCGTTAGTTCACCATCTCGCATGCATCTGCTCGTTAGTTCACCATCTCGCATGCATCTGCTCGTTAGTTCACCATCTCGCATGCATCTGCTCGTTAGTTCACCATCTCGCATGCATCTGCTCGTTAGTTCACCATCTCGCATGCATCTGCTCGTTCACAGTTCACTGCCTCGCGTCTATCTGCCCTGGAATTTTACTCCCCTGATAAACCCTCCAAAACACAGAATGATTGATTTGACTTTAATTATATTTGGCAAGAGCTTAGATATGGCTTTCAAATTGATTTTTGTCTCTTTGCACTGAGCATCAAGTGCACATTTTCCACTTAGTTAGGCAGTCAAACAATGCTTGTCAAAACATAGTCCATGCCAAATTGATGGCCACTTGATGCTAACTGCTTAACAGATGGAGGAAATAAGAGATGGGATATAGCTTGTGATACAATTTGTAAGGAAAGACTTGTGCATTGTTATCGCAATACTGCATTATGACACTAATAAGATATGAATGATATATAATCTAATAATATATAAACGACTGTGTGAAATTTGTTCTGATGGTTTCTGATGATTATCATGTTGTTCTGTCCACAAACGCAGGAGACGAGCTGCCAGCCAGCGTGTGGATATCTCATGACAAACAGAAGAAGCTACACGGCTTCCTGGAACATTTGTTCAGTCAGGTGTGTGTATTTCCTGTCAGATCTATCTATTTGTTCCTGTGACTGTAATTTTATTTCTTTTAGTGTTTGTTTTAACTTTTTGAAATCCTATTTCCAGTTGAAATAAACTTTTCGGTTTATTCAGTTTTATGTTATGTGTGTGCTTATATGTATAAGAAAATATAAAAGAAAGAAAATGTTTTTAGTTGCTGTTGCTGTACCATTTTATCACAATTTACATCATCATATTTTAGCTTTTTTGTGCAGTTCCTTTATTAGTTTAGAGGTGCCACATATTTAAAAGTTTTGTTCATTTTTATCGGTTTATTTATTTTAATTTGGAAAACTCTGTAGCTTCATAAAATAATTCAGAGTGGATTTATTTTATTTTATCTGCTCTTAAGCACCTTAAGAGGCTGCTCTTAAGAGGCTTCACCTTTGACCTCTTTGACACCTTAGAAAACCACGCTAAAGCCCCTCACACATCTCCAGTTCTCTAGTCTTTTTCCAGAGTCCAGAGCATTCTGTCTCCAGACTGTTTAATGAGGGTGTCTCCATCACCAGTAAACTGGAGAATGTGCAACTCACTGCGTCCTCGTTTGGCTGATGTTTGTTTTATAGCATGCAGGTTTCCGGGGGCACAACACCCCAAGTTCACATGCAACACAAATGTTTTCCAGCTTACAGGGTGGGAGTTGAACTTTTGTTTTGGTTTTCTTGATCGCTTTTGGTCCGCCATCCCCACAGGGAGAATTTCGAAACTTAGCTGTCTCGCGTAGAGTACACAAGACATTGAGTTTGTCCAGATTTACTGTAGATTTATTTTGCTTAGATGTCAATTCTTAACCACGTTCATTTCCTGTGTTGTTTTGGTACTGAGCACTGGTCTTACTTTGCAGGTGGAGTCCATCAGCAGTTTGTTGAAAGGGGAAACTGTAGCACGAGCCTTTGAACAGACAAAATGTTTCACTTCAGGACGAGGGCTTCAAGGTATCAAGATATGTTCTCTGTTAATTTACAGTCTTTTGCAATCACATTTATTTAAACAACTCGCAGTGCATTCAGACTCTGAGTCTGTTCAGAGTCGAACCCATGACCTTGCCCCAGTGTAACGCTGTACCAGTTGAGTTAAACTGTTAAATAAAATGTAACAGCCTTTTATTCCTGTGGGAATCGAGTCATTCATACAATAAATCTAAGACAATATTCATTCATCTGACTTTTTAATGGCTATGTGAAGTTTTGTTTATGGGTTAAAAAGTTTTTTTTACATTGTAACACTTTATTTACAGTGCATTAACTGCACAGAAACTCATAAACGCTTTTGTTTATGAGCTCAGATTCTCTAACACATCTCTGAAAAGATCTCCAGGGGCCTGTAGAGTTTAACAATGGAATTTTAAACTCTTTCTGGCAGTGCCTGTCTGAAACATATCCTTATGAAGTCGTGTGTGTGTGTGTGTGTGTGTGTGTGTGCGCAAGAGGGAATGAAAGGAAAGTGTAAAGAAGGGTGTGTGAATAATATGCCCGCTGTACAGACGTGACATAAATCTAGGCCTGTGGTTCACATCTGAAGGCTGGTTGGCTTGAGGGAATAAGGACTGAGGTTGGGATTTCCTCTTAACTGCATGTAGGGTATTGGTGACTGACTGCTTCAACCTCAGTGTCATTCTTTACCTCAAATCTTTCTAATCGAATCTGTACAGCTCTGTACAACACTTCCTCAGAAAAGATTTGTACAATGTGTGACTCAAAAAAACAAAGATGTGTGTCGTGCAAATGTTTAAAATCCAGGTGCTGTCCTCTACAAGGTGCCCTCTTTAGTTTTGTGGTCTAAGAGCCCCTCTTGATTAAGATTTGACACATTATTCACAAATAATACTACTACAGTTGTGGTAAGTAGTACTTATGTACTTATGAAAGTTTTCAACACTGATATTTACCTAAGTCAGTGTCACTACAGTTACAGAAGTTAATCACCTGACTTTGGTTATTCATATGTCAGCATTCTTTTGGTTTCTAATATGGTAATGTGGTTTTCTAATATTTAGTTTTGCTGCTGCACTAACACAAAAGTTCAGATCAAAATGAAACAAGAGTGACGTGGGTCTTTGACGTTGGGAAAATACTGTCTGGTGTGTGTTTGTATATACCCTCTATAGTGTACACTTAACTCTCTCTACTCCAAAATGAAGAGGCCATAGTTGTGCTAATTTTCACATGAAATTTACCAAAAATAGCCTGTAAGAATGAATGTGTTTAAGCTACATGTAAGTTTGGCTTTAAAAATTTTAAGGAGCTGGATGCTAAATTAGTGACCATTTTTAGATCTTAACATTTCAATGTTTTGACATTGTTGAAACTACCCACAATGCAAACTGTAGTAACTCATGAGTCACTGGCTTATGTGATGATAAAGTCTGCACAGTTTAAGGCACAGTTTTACACAGAATGTGGCTCAAAGTCATGTAATAGGGTTAATAAACAGAGAAGGCGTTGTTTTGGTGACATTTGAAGGCATAGGATAGTTGTTAAAGAAGACTGATATGAAATGGTGAATTAGCAGATATTGGCTCTACCTGTGTGTAGAATGAACCTATTTTATGTCTTCACAAATTTGTGCTTGCTGTCGAAGAGGTTTGTACATAATCCTCACTGTTTAACAGATGCTTATAGGAACTGCTTGTGTGTCTGTGTTTGTTCTTTTTTATTATTATTTATTTTTAGCTCCTCAAGCATGCAGGTGAGAAAATGGGATTTATAATGGAAATTAAAAATTGATCTGGTGTTTTGCTTTGTGACTTAAGCCTGTAAAAGAGCCCTTGGTTTATTATAAATGAATTGACATGACTGAAATAAAAGTTTTCATGATAGAGCAGGCAGTGTCTACAGTAATTGTACATGTAATGTTGTGTAGCCAGGATTTTGATTATCAGCATGAAGTCTGGTCCACTTTGGATCTTAGTTTAGCCACCCACTGACATGGAAAGGGGCCACATGTTCTTATTTTTATTTTATGTATAATAACATGTCTATTGTTACATACATATGGTATCATTTTTTAAAGATTTAGAGTGGGTATATCTAAAATAGTTAACACAATGTATCAAAGTAGAAGTTATTCCATTTCTGAGGTCATTCAAAAACCTCATTCATATTGCATAAAAAACAATGAGAAAATTGGGGCCATTTATGTACAGATATAATATGTATTTGTAAATTACAACAATCTGTTTTAATGGGACAGTTTTTTTGGTTTTGCATTGTCCATTTATCCTCTGATCGGTCACTCTGTGTGTGGTACATTCCTGAAAAATGTTCTATATCACCACAGAGAGTTCAAAGGAAATTATTACGTAATCCCTAAAGTGAAATAATTATGTAATATCAAGCCATCACCCTTCATCCTTTTCCTCGAAAGGAAACGGATAGATGTGTGCGAGAGAGAGAGACAGTGTGCATGTTTCTGCACCACAGTAGTTTGTCATCGCCATGGTGACATATCTTGACACCTTTTACAGTCTGTTTAATCTGATGTAAAGACATATATATGTCTATATATATATATATATATATATATATATATATATATATATTTTATTTATTTATTTATTTTTTATTTTAGCTCCTCAAGCATGCAGGTGAGAAAATGGGATTTATAATGGAAATTAAAAATTGATCTGGTGTTTTGCTTTGTGACTTAAGCCTGTAAAAGAGCCTGTAAAATATTTATTTTATATATATATATATATATATAACAAAAACATATATAACAAAATATAAATGGATATTTTCTGATTTTCAAACTTTGTGAAACAGGTCCATAGTGTATGTGAGCTACAGTTTTAGCTGCTCTGCTTGGATAACTGTGTGAACTTAAACTGACTTTACACATCCACTGAAAATGACCTTGTGATCACTTGGTTGAAAGCTACCTATTGTGCAGTGAAATTCATACATTTTAATGTGTTCATTTTATGTGCATTCATTCTGTTGGATCTCAAAGGGTGTGTATCTCTCAGTTTTAATTCAGACAGCAGTTGTCTGTTTGTCCATGTTGGCCGTGTTTGTTTGATAACTGCTGTGCATGGTTCAGTCAAGCTGTTCTGTTGTTGTTTTTGGACAGAGTTCCATCAGGACATGGAGCCCAAACTCAACTGCACCAAGAAACTGCGGCTTCACGTCAAGCAGGATCCGTGGAATCTGCCCAGCAGCGTCCAAGCTCTCACACACACCATTGCCAAGTTTGCGGAAGGTTGGTGATTCCAAAACAGAAACACACAAACACACAGAAGCCTGGCCAAAAACAACCACTGTGGAGCGGCTCTCACTGGGGCTAGAAGCTTCAGTGGAAGAGGTTGGAGGGAATTATTTAAACGCGCTGCTTAATGTGAGTTTTTGAGGGGAGAGAATGAAATTTTAGCTTAGCAATTTCCATAGGTCAGTTGCTAGCAATGACATTTTTGTGCCAAACATGATGAATTTGCAAGAAAACAAGATGAACATTTAGTCCAGCAAGAGTGTGGCCCAGGGAAGGTGGCCAATGTCCCAGGGTCCTTGAGCCATTGAGAAGCCCACAGTGGCCACAGTTTGTTATAAATGTTATTGTAACAGTTATTGTATAACAATTGTGTTCATTCTTGTAATTATAATTTTATATATTTATTGCAACTTTTTCTATTTGCTTTTTTCACTTCTTAATAATAATTTCTCATCCTTTGGATGTTACCTCAAGATGTACAGTTAAAATATTGCACATTATCTAGATAAACGTGGTTTTCACTTCAAAAGTTACACTTATATAATATATAAACTACATGAAACTACAGTTATTCTTAATTCTTAGTTATTGAGGTGTAGTTCTAAGATACAAAGTCAAAATTCACCAATGTTATCTTTCAAATGTAAACTGGCATTGCAATATTTAATTTATTTATCTTCCTGATAAAAATGGTTTCCCAGGGCCTCATAGAACCATAATCTATCCTTGGTAGTCCAGTCTGGTGTATTTACAAGACTCCGTAATACTCTGTATTAAAGTCTTGTATAGCTCCCTGCATTTTCATATCAGAACAGGAAATGAAATATTCAGTAGGGTCATATTTTATTTAAGCGAACATAAGACTGATGCATGTTGTAATTCGGTGACAACACTTATTTTATGTGATTCATTTTGCTGTTTGTATTTCTCCAGAGGTGAAAACTCGCTTGCTGTTGGTCTTGCTGCAGTACACAGGTGGGTATCGTTTACAGTGAGTTCTCCTCCAGGTGGCACGTATTATGCAAATGCTATAAATGCACATGAAGCATGTGGAACAGGCATCATTTACAGTCTTTCCTCCATGCGCTTGTTCATGGCTTATGCACTGTAATCTGTCGCATCTAACAGCAGGCAGTCTGAAGTCACCCTGAATCAATTACAGTCCATTCAGAATTCCACTACACAGCAGTTCTCTGGCACCTGCACAGATGACACAGTATTTTCAGGAACAAAGCCCTCAGAGATCTCTGTAATCCCCTTAAGGAAACATAATGTAATAAAAAAAACCACCATCTCTCAAAGTTATAATGAGAAAATGCAAATAACATTCACCTGGGGAGGAAAAACAAAGCCTGTTTTTATGATATGTAATTTGTTGTGGGTACTTCATGAGCTTATTGAGAATTGAGAAGAGTTTATTGTTTCTTTGGATCACTTTTATTATTTTTATTTTTATTTCTATTCATTATTTATTTATTTATTTATTTATTTATTTATTTCATTTTTTCTACATCAGACATCTGATCAAACAGCAAACTACCATCTTAGACCATTTTGAAACCAGCTGCAATGTTCCAAAATGATTAAACAGGTTTTTCCATCTTAAGTGAAGATTATACATTGAGGATTCACAAAGTAAGGAGATCGGGAAGCTTCTTTGATTATGAATGACATGACAGTAGGTTAATGTGTTAAAATCTAATTGATTATATTTAACCTAACTATATGCCCATTGAACTCTTTCCTCTCTCTCAGACTCAGAGATCCAGCTGAGGAGAGACATGGTGTTCAGTCAAAGTCTAGTGGCAGCGGTTTGCTCTTTCTCAGAGCAGTTGTTGGCTGTGCTGAACCAGGCCAGCAGCGCTGAGAGTGAAGGTCAGGAGGCCAGTCACCGCTGGTTGGAGCAGATTTCCTCTGTTGGTGTGCTGTTCCATTTCCAGTCTCTGCTGTCCCCCAATTTGGTAAGTACTTGCTTCAATGAACTGGAATCAAGCTTTACCTGCGTAAACAAAAAGTCATATAGTTTATTACCCGGTGTGTTTATTAATGCCACATTAACAGAAAATTCAACTGATGCGTGATTGCTGGTGTGCGCATATTAGCTGTTTCACAACAGCTTCACATAGACTCATCCAATCAGATTTTATAGTCACTGAACCTCTTTATAATGCAGTAATGAGTTACTTTAATGACTATGAGACAGTGCACAGCATAGCTGATATTTAACCTTTGACCTGAGCTCCATTATTCTGCACATCTAATGGGCGAGCTAATGCTTGTTCATTACACAGACAGCTGTGTGTTGGGACAGACAGCATCCCCAAGATCACACGCCTCTGCCTTCCACAATAGCGTGACTTTTTGTCTGTTTTACTGTGCTGCTCCCTGCAGATTACATCTGCTTGTTGTATACTGTAAGAAGACCAAGGTCAGAGCTGCATCTGTGCATCTATGCGTCTCAGTTGAGTGTGTTGTCTTACTGAATTGATGACTACAGCTATGTATGTTTTCCCAAATGCTCATGGTTGCCACAAGCCTGTCAACCCAAGGATGAAGTAGGATTATCATGTAAAGGTTATCATTGCCTTGTAAAGTGTTTTGGTCTCTGGATTTGAGTCTGGATTGGATTTCACCTGGCTGTGATTGGGGCTGGAAGATTACATTTGTTAATTTGTGTGTCTGGGATTGTTTTTATATGAAAGATGTATTTGCACTCAGAGTCAGTTGATGGACAAAAAATAAATGCATTACTCGGCTAAAGCATATGAGGAATGATTATTTCTCTTTTTTGCTCTCTTTAACAATTAGCTTAAGGCTGCAACATAAAGAAATAGTGAGAATCCAGCTAACATGGAATCCAGAGAATCCAACCAACAGGGAATGTTCTAAGAATGTTCTTTCTAACCGTTCTTTCAAAGTTATCAACACATTCTTGCAGTAATGTTAGCGAAGTATTTGTAACGTTATACATTGTGTATCAAAAACATTCTGAAGTTGTTAGTGTAGTGTTTTTAAAATGTTGTATAGAATTTAAAAAGTTTAAATAACAACATTAATACAATGTCTACAAAACTGGGCATGTTCCTAGAACTTTTAAAATAATATTTTTTGTTACATAATGGAAATGTTAGGGAAACGTTCTTACAACCTAAAATTGTTAGCTGGGAAGGCGGTTTAGAGGAAATGTGTCATGCAAACATTGTATGGGACATTGCTGATTTTTAGCTGCTCCAAACGGATTAGCTACCATGTTCCAAAAATCAGCCTGACCACCTGAAGCTATAACTGTGTGACCAGCTGGTTTGTAGCTGGTCCAAGATGATCTACAAGCTAATAACCTGCTTAGAGCGGCTAAAATCCAGCTGCCATGTTCCAGAACATTTCCTGAGGGTCCCAGCAGGCTAAGACACACTTTTGAATCAAGCATGTAGTTTATCTATGCAGAGTAGAGCAGTGAAGCTGTATGTAATACGAACATTCCCGACATTTGAGGTTTCGGTCTTATCTCCCCAGCACTGCTGCTCTGCCCCCTCCACCCCCAAATACATTCACAGGAGGGAGAGCAGGCAGCTAAGAGCAACCCGGAGGTAATTTCTTGACATAATATGGTTTGGCAGCTTTGTAGGCCCCCAGATGAAAGAATTGTGGCATCTGGCACATGGGAGTCTTTAAGGCAGTCAGCCCCCACGTATGAGGCAGAGGTGTCGCTTTGTGATGCATGAGAAGGTACCATGATTCCCAAACCAGACTTGTTCTGATTTGTCTGTGGATGGTTCTTATTCTCAGCCATGGGCATACTGTGTGTGTGTGTGAGAAACTGCAGAATGGATGAAACAGAGCAAAGCATGAACAGGAAGCCATAATTGTATTCTGTATATATACCCAAACACACCATTAACAAACACCCACTGTTTTCCTTAGTATTTCACTCTTAATATCAGAACATCAGCATACTTTATGAACACATTCACTGGTTTAGTAACGGGCTGTTGTACTTTTCATTTTCTTTTAGACGGATGAGCAGGCAATGCTAGAAGATACGCAGGTCGCCCTCATAGATCTGGAAAAGGTCACCCTCTATTTCCGGCAGTTTGAAGCAGAGCCACTTGTTGCTAGTGAGTGCCCATTATAGAAACCCTATATATTTTACAGCATATATTGTATATGTGAAAGCTATATCAATTTACCTAAATATTGGGAGTGGTGGTGTATATCCCTTTAAATAATATATAGACTGTAATATCCTTATACAGTTAAAAAAGATTATTATTGTTGTTGTTATTATTTAGATGATAATATGCATTATATTGTATTACTCCTAACTAATTAATTAATAATATTATTTGTATTCTTAACGTTAGTATTCTAAAAGTCACTTCAGACCCAAGGCTAGGCTTAAAATATTTTATTCATAGACCTTTCTCCATCTTCATTATTTGTGTTTTTCTCTCCAGACATGCCCATCTCATACCAAGTGGAGGGGACACGACAGGCTTTGAAAGTCTGTTTTAACCTGGAGGCATTTTACTTCCAGCAGTTGCCCCAGAGACTGAGGCACGGTGGCAGCTTCAAAATCTACCCCGTCCTGTTCACCCAGGGTAGGCTGTGTTTGTATCGACATGGTTAGCTTGATGCATACCAAAGAAATGCTGAATTGTGCTCTTTCAAAAGTGAAGTTGTGTCATTGCCTTTTTGTGTTCTTTAGTAAATAATACTGTCCCTAATAAATGTAGCTAAATGTCTGGAGAGAAAAACAGAAACTTTACATAATGTTATTTTTAAAGCCCTGGAGAGCATGGAGGGATACTACTATCGAGACAGTGTGTCAGTAGAGGAGTATCAGGCCCAAATCAATACTGGATCTCTGGAGAAGGTCAAGCAGTACTACAAGAGACTCCGGTAAGCCTGTTTCACCTGTCAATCAAACTGTAGCTCAACCTGCTTCCTGTCCTTCCTGTCCTTCAGACTGTGTAAAGCATGTAGGTGTAAAGCTGTCTGTTCCGTTGCCTGGTTTTATGTAGTTCTGCATATATTAAATGTAAGAATTCTGGGAGATTTTGAGAAGTGGTTTTGGTGGCTCTGTTTGGAGAGCCATCCACTCCACCTGTGATGGTTGAAGATGGTTTAAATCTCAATAATTAAAAGCAAGTTCAGTTTTACTCTTACCAGCATCTCAGTTTAAATGTCGATCGTTTTGCACAAGATTGCTATTAGAGGTGTGTTTAAATAAAAAAAAAAAACAGTTTTTGATGCTAAGATTAAAGGGATAGTTCATCTATATGGTCACATCAGTGATTTTGTGTCCATACAATGGACGTTAATGGGTGCCACTGTTGTTTGGTTACCAACATTCTTCAGAATATTTTTTGTGTTATCCAGAAGCAAAAATGTCATACAGGTTTGGAATGACATAAGGGTGAGTTAATGATGGAAAATTTGTTGGTTAAGCTATCCCTTTAAGATGAATTTACCTCAGTGCATCTGTCAAAACTGATTCTACTATTTAGCCAGATGTTTTTGATACTGTATTCTCCATCAAACTCTAGATATCTGTATCCATCAAACAGCAGGTTTTTGCACAGTCCTCATGTTCCCTGATGCTTTAATTGTGTTAATGTCTTCCAGGGGTTTTGGGTGCATTTGCCGAGGTCAGCCAAGTTTCATTGTGTTATTCTAGTAACATGCACCTAAGAGGCAAACAAATTGTTGGGATCTGTTTAAGCAAAGTAAGCCTGCCAATCATATTAGAGATCAACTAGCATAGCTCTGGCTTGATATGAGGCCAGTGGAGAACTTAGTCGAGTTACTACATCTACATGAAATGCCGTCTCATTATGTGCTGTTTAGGCATAATAACACTGTTTAGGTTTACTGCCAATATTTGGGTCATAATGCTGATTCGTTATCTACACTGCACTATTTGGCATATTGACATTTTGAAAAAGTCTTTCTATATTCCATTAACAAGGCGATCCATCAGTGCCCCTTCCTGGCCCTCTGCTAACTAAGCATTGATATTGGCATTTTAAGCTGAGCCTGATGCATTTGTATTGACTGAATTTGAAGCGTGACCGGTGAACAAGAAAAAGGCAAATCCATTCAGTTTTCAAAATGTCATTGGAACGGCATTGATGTGACAGTGAGATGGTTCTAGGTCTTTATAATGCTAACTACATTTTAATTTGTAGCTGATTTTTCTTACTTAAATATTCACTATAGAGAAGAAATAACATTTAATTGTTTGGGAAAGAGAGGGAATTCCTTGCTGTTCAAACCAGCTTATACCAGTCTAAGCAGCTTTTTCTGCCAACCTGGCCAAGATGGCCTGTTTGCTGGTTTTAGGGGGTTTTGGGTATTTCTTTGGCTGGTTAGTCCAGGAAACCAACTAGCCATTTTAACTAATTGAACATCAGGTTGGGGTACAAGTCCAAATCAGCTAAGACTAGCAAGACTAGTTTAGGCTGGTTTGAGCTGTTTTTTCAGAAGGGTGTGTCCATGTTGCAGGCCAGACCGTGTGCTTGAATTGTGCACACTACAACTGCTCACGGCAGCATGTTTCATTATATCCATGTGAAACTGGTGAAAGCTGTCCGACTGCAGTAATGGATGAGTGTATTTATCGCAGGGTTTGTGGTTTTTCTGTAGTTTTGTGTCGTTTTCACACAGGTGTTGACAGGTTCGGCAGGTGACCCAGCTGAGTGTGTTAGGACAGAGGATGTGTTAGAAAAAGCTGTACAGATGAGATTTAGATGAAAATCAATGAGACTCCTGATGTAATGCACAGCAGATGTAGACTGAGTGTGCTTAAAAAAGAGATGCGGAGATACAGGAGTGAAAAAGAAAAATGGTAGCTGCAGAACCCAGCTAACAGGAAACATTCTCAGAATGTTGGCTGGCGTTCTCTAAAAGTTCTGTCAAAGTTCTCTCGTCCAGTGTCCAGTGCTTGCATGCAAGATCAGAATCTCAGCATATGTGGTAGTCTAATCTGGGTTGCCCAATTTGTTTTAGAATAGAGATTCAATGATGAACCTTTAAAGGTTTGAACTTACAACCTTTCATATACCAGTCCACATCATTAACCACTACATCACTCCAAGGTTGGTTCTGACAAAGAGCAGACCCTGAAATCTTGGCCAGTTGTTTTTACCCAGTTGGCTCAGTATCCAGCCTCTATGTCTCCACCAGTTATAGACTTTAGAATGTGTATTAGTAAGTATAGAGTGAGCTGTGGGTTGTCCACTTACCCTCAAGACCTAAACATACACACATCTCATGCAAACTGATATAGTTTACCTATAACCATGATTTTTTGATTTACAATTGATTGCTACAATATATGTCAGACCTTCCTGAACACAGAGAGCAGGTTCTAACAAATTCAGTTTGTGAGAATGTATCTGTAACATTTAAATTCAAACATTTCAACAACAAAGCATCCAGTTTTTTAGACATTGTATTAACATTATTGCTTTGTTATACAAATTATATTTAAATAATTCTGTAGCATTTTTAAAACGTTCACTAACTACTTAAGCATAACACATTTTGCTTTATATAATATATAACATTAAAGAAATGTTCTGCAAGAACACATTTTGATAACTTGGAGAGAACTTTTAAAGAAAATTAGCTACTGTTCTGAGGACATTCCCTGTTAGCTTTTAGTATAATCATCTTTTTTTATTATTCAGCATCATTTTGATGAATCTAGGCATACATGCATGAAACCCAGGGTATTCACCTCTGTCCAAATACAATGTATTGTGTATTATCATACAAATGTGATTTACATTACATCTGACATGAATGTTCCTACTCATCAGAGTAAAGCCAGAGGATTGACTTAGTGGTCTTACCATGAATTTAGTGACGGTCTTTCCAAAAGAACATGTTGCCAGCGTATATTTGGGCTATAAATTTAGCTACATTGGAGACTGTGTATCTTTGTGTGTGTTTGTGCGTGTCTGTTATGTGAAAATGGTGTGATTTGAGATCCCCAGGCGATCTATTATCTCCAGATCTATTTTAAGTGTATCTGTCATGAATGATGAGGTCACTAAAACCATCCTGAAGCATAAAATCAGCATCACCCAATCTGGAAATCAGAAACACATGTCAGACCCCATGTTCCGCATGTATCGGCCTTAACTTTCCATTTCAATTCCTACAAGTGTATCATGTCTCTGACAGCCATTGTTGTTCTAGATGTAGATTTAGCCCTGATCCATCCATCATCAAACAGCTATATAGCCATCATCAAACAGCTATATAGCCGTACACCCCACACATTATCCATGACTGATGATTCTGTAAGCCAAGTCTATTAATGTGACTGTAGAATACCTCCATCTAACATTGCCAGCACTGTCTATCCAGAGCAACCAGCAGTAAAATGCCTTGCTTAACACCAGAATTGTGGCCAATGTAGGATATAACCCCTTTCAGGGTTTGAACCTGCAACCTTTCATTTACAATCCCAGATTGTTAACCACTAGGCTACGTCACTCTGAGGTTTGGGTATGATGAAGACCAGACCCATAATTCCTGGCTGGTTCTTTACTGACTTTGCTTAGCATACAGCTTTTCTGTCTTTGGCATTTGTAGGGTATAGTGTGTGTATATGTAAGTATAGAGTCACTGTATACTGTCCACCTACATTCAATACCTAAACCTTAACTTTCTCATGTCATACAGTATGTTACAGTATCTTACAGTATGTTAGTGTTATTAGTGTTTTCCTTCCATTCTGTAGAAGGTTATGAATGAGACCTGATTAAACAGAGAGAGAGAGAGAGAGAGAGAGAGAGAGAGACTGATTTATGGTACTGCTGGAGAGAATTCTCAAACGTATTGAAATGACTATGGATATAAGAGGGTCTAGAAATGAGCCATGCTATATATACATACACTTTATAACAATGCACCATAACTGTATAAAAACAAATTTTAACCTATCTGAAGCTCACGAGCTTGAACAATAACTCCCAATTGTAACAGCTCAGTTCTGTTTTTATATTTTTCTGTTATGAAGACACTGTTTTTATCTGTATTTGTTCGGTATCCAGCCCTGCATTAGCTCACATTAACAGCACACAGCCTTGGCGGCCTCCAGAGAGAATTTCTGGTGCGTATACAGTGTTAATGTGGTCTGTGGTGAGATGATGTCAACTACAGTTCAGTCTTTTCATCGAGATGTTTTTGGAGAAGGAATTGTGACTTTACAAAGCTACTCCTCATGTGGAATGGACATTAGAGCGGCTAGATTAGAGTTGGCACTTTAATAAGATCCATGACTCATCCAAATCAATTTTAGTCCAGTTTATGTCCAGTTTATCTCCAGTATCCCTAAATAAACAAGACTTCAAAGTGTGTCATAAAGCAGTGCCTACTACAGTACACTCAGTAATAGACTTGATGTGGTGTGAGATCTGTCTATGAAAGCTGATTTTCTGCCAGTTCCATGTTACTTAGGTTTTGCTTCAAGTTCTCTGAATTGTTAGGTTAATTTTATGTGTTTGCACACTTAAACTCAGCTTAACAGGGAACATTCTCAGAACGTTCTTTGTCTAAAAGTTCCCTCAAAAAACATTCTTGCGATAACCGTAGTAGAACCTTTTTAAACATTAAATATCATATATTAAAATGTTATTCTTAAGTTCTTAGTGGAACACTTTGAAAACATTACAGAATTTTAAAAAGTTTGAATAATGTTTTTATAACCAAGCAATTTTTACAACGTTGAAAAAACTGGATGTTATGAACATTCCTAGAACATTCCAAATAACAAGTTGTGGTACTTTGGAAACGTTATGGAAACATTTGTTCTTTTCTTAAAGTTGTTAGCTGGGAATACACATGCTGGCAAGTTCTTTTTTCATCATTTGCCTGAAAAGACATTAACATTTGAGCTTGGCTTATTTCAGATCTAAACACCACAAACCCAGGAGTTCTTTGTCTTTTACACAGTTATTAGAGTGTGACATGTTTGTAGTGGTCTCTGCGGTTTGAGTCACGTGGAGTGGATGGGGTGTGTTTGATACAGATGGGTTGCTCGTTCTAGAGCTTTGAGTCTATGTTGGGTTAGTGTGTCGTGTACTTGTGTTAGACACCTCTTGATTAATGACGCTAGGTATCAGCTAGTAATTGCAAACACAGTGCTTGGCTAATCACATGTCTAGATATTGATGTAAGAGCTGGAATTGGTTGAGTGTCTTGTGGGAAGGCCACAGAAATGTGGAAAATGTGTTTGTTGTTGTGCTTCATGTCATTTGAGTGCCTGTTCGCATGCATTTATGCCAGCATGGAACTAGAATGACATCACGTTTGTGAATATGTAATTAGCAGAGGTTCGTTAAAGTCATGCTATTTGTAGATTTATTGGTCCAATTTAAGGCATGTTGGTCTGGCAGCCTTATAACGATCATGATGCAATGCTGAACCTGAGCGAAACCAAATGAAGCAACAAACTTAACTGGCAGATGGCCACTATATTAGTCAGCCTGGAAAGAACATTTTAGGGTTTGGTATGGGAACATAACCCATAACAATCTTAAAAACTGTATAGCAACTCCCTGGAAACCAAAACCCTTGCATTGTGGCAAGTTTTTCCAGTGTTTTCCAAGTTTTTATAAATTTGCTGTTTGCCTGGATTACCACATCAGTTTGCATGACTCATATTTGCATTTATGTAGCTACCGTTGGGATATGTACAGATAAGACTGAGGAAGTGTCCATATAGAAAATGGCATGTGATTCAACAGATGCTCCTATACCTATACCTGAACCATGCCCGAAAGACCCCAGAGCATTCTGTGTAATGTTTTAAAAATAGGGAAAAAAGTGGTGTTTTTCTTATGTTTTAAGATAAAAAACTGAGGTTTAAGATGGAAAAAGCTGCAATTTGCTTTTAGGCCCAGAGAACAGAGGACCAGCGAGATTGGCCCATCCTTGGATCTCATCCAGCATTTCCATTAAAGTCTCACATAAGAGCCCATGGAGAAAACACAGGCCATCAGTTACTGCCCACTGTGCCTTAAAGAAAAGACTACTGCTGAGTTACGAGTCCTGCAGCACTCCCAGAGTCCCACAGTCACCACACACAGACAAATAGGCGAGAAAATACACCAGAGAACATTCTAATATAGATAACACTTTCCTCTGTTACTAATAGATTAAATTAGCCTGTTTGAATTGCAGTGTATAATCATAGTAAGCCCACCAGGATCAGAAATCCAGCCGTTTCACAGTGTGGGAGGTTTTGTTATGCTTTATTTTGGCTGCAGTTTTACGCTGCTTGACAATAAAGTTTAGTCATGTTATGTTTTCTTCGATCTTTCTTTTTTCTGTGCATCTAATACAATCTGGATATAATAAACCAAGGTATTACCATCTAATAAGTTTATTGTACTATGGTTATTCAAAAGTGCCTTTGAAAAGGCCATGTTACTGGTAAAACAAACTTTTTGTGTCTGGAGCAGGGATGTTGAAAATGTTATAATCTAGTCTCATGCTGCACACATGCAGCTAGCTGTCATTGCAGTGTGTGTTTTTCAGCAGAACACTCCTGGTGTGAGCTTTCATTTCTGCTGTGCAACAGAACAGCGGATGGTCAATTGATCTGCTGACATAAATCTTTAACTCCATCTGGTGCTGCCTGAGCCAGCCAGACATGGCTGTTTGGTTTTGTGATTCGTGAAAGGCTGTTATGCCGTCTGGTACGTGTTCTTTGTGGAGCACAGCGGTCTATTGTTTTAAATAGTGGACTCTTCAGTTACACTCTAAGAATCAGGGGCACACTACACAAAACTGTACTAGCTTCAGAACTAGACATCAGAACTTGACCATGCTGTAGATTCCACTCAGTCATCGTAAAAATGGCCCAAATGACTCATGTGATTTGTGTGAAGAACAGGACAAATAAAAAAATGTAAAAAAAAAAAGTAAAAAGTAAAAAATGCACACTTTTTAATGCACAAATTTTCATTTTTGGATACAATGTTTCTTTAAGAGGTGTCACTATTCTAGCACTCTGTAAAGTAGCTTTGTTCTTTTAATAGCACCTCCTAATACGTTGTGGGTAACTATATACTTTTGTCTCTCGATCTGTTTTTTTGATTGATGTGGTCACATGACCCTAAAGTATATACAAACATTTTTATCTCTAAAAAATACTCCATTGTTTTTTTCCACTAGTCTGTGCATAATTATCAAGCCACAGTCGCACACTAAGTGCTTTTACAGAGCAATTGTCAATTCCTGCTCTGAAATGAACATTTCAAGGACACCCTGTGGAGTCTTTGCTCAACATGTAGAGCTGATGGATGTGGCCACCAGTTCCCCTTTGATCCTTCAGGACATTTACAGTGAGGGTGACATAGGCTGTTCAGATAAAAGGCTGAAACTTCACATAAATGATCCACAAACCTGCACAGAACAGAAGCTTGTGTCGGCAGTTTTCTGAAAAGAAAAGGTTTATTAAAAGATTTTCTGAAAGATTTATTTTTCTTTTGCCTTGTCTCCAGTTTGAACTTTTTGTTTGGCACATTCTAGTGTTGAGGTAGTCAAGGTCAGTAAATAATACATTAGGTCAAAACACATTTTTAAAATCTCAAAGGTTTGGTCCTATCCTCTCACTATTTTGCTTCTTATAAAGGAAATGTATTTATTAGGGATGTGCTAATCAGTCAGTCAATCAATCAATCAGATGCTCAGAAATAAATAGGATCAGCTTTGCAGGCAACATTTGAGCTACAGTTATTAACACAGAACATTTAATGAACTGAATTAGACAGGACTGAGACCTCTGCACTACAGTGGGAGTGTTTCTTGTAACTCACAAAGGTACAGCATTGTGTAAGCAGCAAAAAGGTCCTGGGTTCAATTTCTAGGGAACACACACACACTGATCAGATGTATAGCTGAAATGCACTGTAAGTCACTTTGGGTAACAGTGTCTGCATAATGGAAATGTGTGCATTATCTGTGGGCAATATCAAAACCTCTGGGTGTGTCCCTTATCAAACCCATTGAAATAAATAAAGCTTATAAATGTGATTAATTACATAAATTGTTAGTTTTAGTTGCTGTATTTAAGGTGAAAAAAGTAATACAAATTTCTTGATCATAGACACGCCTATCCATAAGGAGTTACATTTCACACTCACTTGCTTGTTTTTTTAATGAAGAAAACACAGACGTGTTTGATTTAAACTGTATTTCAAATCAGAAAATGCATTTGAGAGACACAAATTTACCCAACATCCTCAGGGAAAACTGGGCTTGTTTGAGCAAAGAATACCTGCATGTTATGTATATGTATTAAACATTGATGCTTTGAAAGGGTTACAATGGCTCCAAATGGTTACTTGAAGTCCACCAGCATCAGGATCAAAGCTTAGAAGAGTACATGGGTGTTTCTAAGGCAATTAACCTCCAATAGGGTTTGTTTATGCTTTGCAGGAGGTGTTGGACACTGCTTAATGAAATGTAGTTGAAAATCCTTTCGTAAATCAGTGGAATTAGTGTTTAAAGCTCTTTCTGCCATAAGCTGATAGTCTCCGGGTGTTTGTAAAGAACCACGCTTAATGGATCCCTTTACACTAATGTCAGTCTTGCCTAATTAATACACAAGGACTGGATCTAATAAAGGGACCTTAAGATGCTGGGCTTTGAGGACTGTATGTCTTTGTGCAGTGTTCCCTTATTGGTTTTGTTGTCCAACAAATTCTTAGAAAGCTGTTAGGTTGAGTGTGAAAGAGAGAGAGACTGAGAGAGAGCCTGAATCTGCCTTTGTGAACATCATTTGGTTTTATTAAAAGCCTTTAAAAGCTTTACACTTCTACCCGTTCCACAATCTCCATATCATCTGCTCCAACAGCGATGGATTAACATCTTTGACTAATTAACAATAATATTAATGCTGCATCAGTGGAGAATCTCATCCTAATAAATATCTCCCCAGATGGTGGATTAATTTACCTGACAATAAACATGTGTGCAGTAAGCCTCTGTGCTGACTCCACAGAAAGAGTCTTTCAAGAGGGATTTGCATTGACCGACCTGTGTTTTTTTTCAATAAAACAGATAAGAAATATTACTGCTATTTTCTGTTAAGATCCCAGGACCCCTTATGTGTTTGTTACTATTGACCAGCTAATCCTTGCAATTCTTAAAATTGCTCTACTGCCCCCTCTGTCTGATATGGGTATTGCACCCACACATTTAATTGACATATGAAAAACAATCCCCAAATAAATGTGTCTGTTTTAAAAAAGTTTCGAGATGATTTGTTTGCAGACTGAAAAAATCAGAATACAGGCAGTTTTCTTTTTTATATAAGCAGAAGGTCAAATCTCAAATTAAACTAACTTGCACATCCTCCGCTGCTTGCGTATGCATGAGTTTGTCTGTGTGTTTATTGCTTACACTAACATGTTTATATTATTCCTCATAGGGCCTTTTATCTGGATAAATCAAACCTTCCTCCCAGCTCAGCTCCCAAAGCAGCCTTCATAGACAAGGTATGTGTCATCACTCATTATTCTGTCTGCAGGGACTCATGGGAAATCTGTGTTTATGACTGTGCGGTGAATCAGTTATTTATTATAAGCATTTATTTTCATTTCTTGGTTCCAAAGAATGAATAAAAGAAGCAAACAGGATTATTCATTATTCATGAGTTTTTTTGCTGGCCTGGTTGGGGCAATACTTTACATTTTACATGTTCTGACAGTTAAAAAAAACAAGACTTTTTAGCATCATTTTTTTACAACATATTTCTTGCATTTCTTAGCAACCCTTCACTTAGTGTACAAAACGATAAAGTTTTCTTTATCAAAGAACAAATAAATTAAACACGCTTGAAAACAGCTTGATGCAATGGTGATGTAATTGTAAAACAATACTGGTGATAAAATAAAGTGATGTAAAACTGGCAATATTCACAACAGCATTCAGTACACAAAAGACTACAAACAACCATAAGTTTACATTTGCAGAATTCCATTTGCATAATGTGATCAGTAATTTTCCCATAACAATACAGAGACCCACTGATACTTTTCAACCTTCTCTATCTTTCTCTTGTTGTAGCTGATGCGTCCTCTCAATGCTCTGGATGAGCTGTATAGACTGATGGAGAGTTTCATCTCGTGTCGACGGACGGCCGCGTGTCAGTTCACAGCCTGTGGAGCATCAGGAGTCGGGCTGCTCACCGTGGCCTCTGAGCTCTGCAGCCGTCTGGGAGCGTGTCACATCGTCATGTGTAACAGTGGAGTACATCGGTAAGTTCGGGTACACACATACAGATGGACTGTCTCGATCCCTTCACTCAGACAGGCATCAGGCATTCTCCAGGGACTCTGTCTGATTGCAACCCTCCTGTCTTCCTCTTTTTCTTTAGCTCAAAGCAATTTACTTCCTGTCATTTATGTCCTTCTCTTCTTAAAATCTTCAGCTTAAATCTTCCTTTTTCTGTTTATCCTTATAGTTGGAATCTTTAATTCCTTCATATTTTTCTACTCCAGTTTCTCTGTGTTCCTAAAACCATTTAATATTCAATTTCCTCTTTTGCATAAATATATAATAGACCTCATTACATGATCATGCCTCATTCCATAAATACACCTTTCTGTACATTAATCATTCATTCAGTGTCATTATGAATCTGCTGTGTATGAGTTCTACATTTAGAAGGTCTTAGTGAGTCATTATTTTAGAAGTCCATTTCTCTGAAGGTTCCTTTGTGAATTTGGACTGAAGAAACATTTTTCATTCAGCTCAGGGCCCTTTTCATCATCCAAAGCTAATCTTGTCTATTTGCATCCCCAAATCAACAGTTTTTGCTCTGTCTTTGTGTTTGTATATCATATTTGTCTTCTTTGGAATAAGTTTTCCCCAGCATTATTCAAGGTTATTATAGTTTATTACAACTAAAGCTATTAAAACATTTCTGTTTAGGGAAATACAATCAAATATAACAAATATTATTAGCAAAACTTAAATTTAAACTTAAAATTAAAACCTAAATGTAAATTGGTGGTCTTAGTGTGGTGCCAAACACAGCCCCAGCTAACAGGGAATGTTCTCAGAACATTGGCTAACGGTTTTTTAAAAGTTCTTTTAAAGTTCTCTTAAAGTTACAAAAATGTACTTGCACATATATCACATACATCAAAAACTTAATTATTAAGTAGTTAGTAGAACATTTAACACTAGATATTCCTAGAACTTTAAAAATATCATTTTTAATGTTTCTGTTGCTTATTGTAAACGTTAGGGAAATGATCTTACATCCTAAAATTGTTAGCTGGGGCAATTCATATTGAATCCCAAAACTCAACATTGTTCTCATCACATTTTAGAATCTTTCCAAATTAAGTCACATGCCTTTGGGCAGACAAGCAGTTTTTTCAACAAGAGCTTTTCTTCTTGCCATTTCTGATGCAAGCCAGATTTATTATGCTTTTGTATTCTCATGCATAGCCTCCTCTCTGTCATGAAGGACTGTATCACCTTACTGTTGCTGTAGGCCTCTTGGTGGCATCACATATTACAGCTTGTTTTGCCTGGATGCTGGCGTTTTGGAGGGCAGCCAGTTTTGAGCAGATTTTCTTCACATTTTCTCACATTTTTATTGTGGAGTGCTCTGGGACAAACTCATTGACTTTTTTATATCCTTGCCCAGGCTGGGATTTTTCGATACCTTTGTCACAAATCCGCGGGGAACAATGTTTCACCTTTATTTGAGTAAATGTCCTTTTCTCAATAAACAGATTGTTTATTTAAACTTTTTTTAAGCTTTTTAAGTATTAAACTTTAAAACTGCACTGTTTATGCTATGGTCATGAATTGTGTTAAGGAAGTTGATGTTTTAGCAACATACAGTGCCAATAAAAAGCAATCTCAATTTCTAGACCTGGCCATTACAACAGCTACAGACAGACACATTGTTTTTTTTCACTTTGATGCAGTGTATTGGATAAACCAGCATGAATTGTTAGCGGGATTGTTGCCTGTATGAGTATTTGTTGGTTTGAGTGTGACTAACTCGAATTTGTACACCGTAGCAATTACTATCCACACCCAACTGTAGCAAAGCTGTTAAGTACTGAGAGCTGCCACAGACATGGTGAATTGTGCTGTTTACGTTCCGGATACTTCTGTGTTAAACGTGGGTTGTGGCACTTTTTCCATATTTACAGCTTGTTGCAGGCACATTGTGTTACATAAAATGCAACAGAAGTTACTTCAAATGGAAATGTGTTTTTTTATGTCTATTGCTGCTTTTTAAGACACATGTCAGTGCCCTGGGTGGCAATTGTGTGGAATTAATTCCACAGAGTAGAATTAATCAGTGTTTGAAGTTAGAAATGGTTAACCTGGCATGCTTAAAGCAGCCTGTATTTGCAGACCATCAGCATTTTAATGCCTTTCTGTTTAAATTATCTTTGGTCTGCCAAACAGGCCTAAAGCCTTAATCAACAGCCAAAATATACCAGTTCCTGCTTTTAATAAAATTAAATAATTGCAGTAAAGCGCAGGCTTTATAAAGCTAACCTGCCAAATGTGGGTGAAGATAAGTGTAAGCTGTCATTTTTAATGGCAAAATTTATATAGGCAAGGTGTTGCTGAGGCCAGTTTCATTAGAAAGCTGTTCTAAATGTACCATTTCTTCCTAAAGAAAGAGCTAAAAGAGTTTGAAACACTGTTTTAAGAGGCCATTTTTTTATTTCATTGTTTTTTGAGTTCAGGTCACAGTGAGGTTCATATGTCCAAAAAGGTCATTTACTTAAGTAAAGCAGCAAAAACGACTCAATCTAAGCTTCCAGAACTTTCTGAGGTCAGGCAGATAAATTAACACATCAGCAACACCTGTGTGGTGTTTAGCCACTTGGCAAGTGTAGTCACAGTACAGCAAGAACATGTAAATATTATTATTCCTGAAAACCAGAAGAATTAACTTAGAACTTAGGTTGTGTGTAGCACCTGACATTCTGAAGCAATCCAGACTATATTAAATCCCACTGCAAGGGCTTGAAAATGGTCATGAGAAATGAAATTATGACTATTTCTGGTGCAAAAAACCTCAGGGCAAAAGAATGAATAAAAAATGTATGATATGACCTCTTTAAACGCAGCCACATTCTTTCTTTTGTGCACTAGAACCATCTGTCTTGGACCGAGTTCTGGAGCATAAATAATCATATGAAACATTCATGACCCTCTTTGGACCAGTAAAACTTTCTCAAATAATATCATCTCCAGCTAAGTCAAGTTCTGGAATCTTTCATTTTCAGTTAGATGTCCAGCATCTGTATTCCCTCTCCATCTGTTATTTCTGTCCATCTGTCCATTTTTAAAGTTACATTAGTGCATGTATCAGGTTGTATGCAAGTCGCCCTGCAAATATTGCAGCTGAAACAAGAACAGAACTTGCTGCATATTGTAAAAATATTTCCCTGAGGAAAGCAGCCATGTTTGATCATTCTCATACACCTTTCAAAGAGTGCTTGCTTTATGAAGAACCCATAATGCCTACAAACATTACTGCCTCAGGCCAGTTGGCTCAGCATTAAGCCAGCTTTAATTCTCCATGGCTGACATCACACAATGCCATGCAGATCCTGCTGTTGCTTTCACCTCTGCTGTGATGGCAAAGCCACTCTGATCTTTGTAATTGTGTCTTTCCATAAAGTGGCAAAGTGCCAAGCTACAGTGTACAGCTTCGCAAGCAGCTGTTGAATAATACTTTGGAAGGGATCTCACTAAGAATGAATTGACAGTTCTTAATGGCATGAGTTATTTTATTTACGCACACTCTCTGTGGTGTTTTAAAAATACCTGATTTACACCTGATTTACTAAAAATAATTATGCAACTTTGGTGCTAACATGCCAGAAATGCAATAATGTTCCAGTTCCCTAACTTGCAGGTCAAAAAAGTGGAATTGCAGGTCAAAAAAGTGCATTTTTAATGCATTTCCTTAAAGTTCAAACAGTAGGTCACTAAACTAATGTGTGAGTGTTTCCCTAAGCAATTAAGCAACAGTGGGAATTCTAGGGCTGAGAAGTCAAGTTAATTAGTCGTAAAACGCAGAGGGATCAATATTGCAGTGTAGAAGGCTATTGTGAAGGCATTGCACAATGTCCTTGACATCCACTATTGGATTCTGTATTTGTGTGTTTGAGCATAATGGAATAAAATGAATCAAGCCAATACGTTAGTGAGATCCATGGACAACATCATCTTGGGCTCTTGAAGTTTTAAATTACCATGAATAGATGATAACAGTGACTAGCACAGCACTTTGAGATACTGTTGATTGGTGACTCTAAAACTTTGTATCATGTTTTTCTTTATTATAAATAACAGGATCAGTGTTTAGAATGCAGGGGAAGCAATTGGGGGTAAAATGCACTTTAGTGTAAGGTGATTTTCTGCAAGGTTAGCAGTTTGCAGAAAGAAATGCATTCGTTGCCAAGGGCAAGCAGTAAATGAATGAAAGAGGGACTAACTCGAGATGCATTTTTTATAAAGACAAAGCAGCCACTGAAAACAAACCTGTCAACCGCTACATTTAAGGAATTTTACTTTCACAAAAGCAGACTTTTAAATATCAGCATAAACTTCACTGGTTTACTTTGCAGTTTATTCTAAGTAGGTGCACTTAGAACTATTGATTACTAATTCAAGATTAGTGAACAACACATGGATTAACCTCAGTTCATTTAGTTTTTACGTACTTGTTAGGGGTTTATTTTAAATATATATCACAATAATAGCAGAAAGTAATTGTCCACTAAATCCATTGTAAACATGACGAAAGTGTAATTTTTGTAAGAGACTGTCTCACTCTTTAATATATAAATACAGAGACAAACTAAGAAAATAACCAGAGTGCTTTTTAAAATAACACATAAACACACAAAAGCATACAGTACATATATACCTATATATAGGTATGTATGTATATATACACCTATATATATGTATGTATATATGTGTGTGTGTGTGTGTCGTGTGCGTGCGTGTGCGTGCGTGTGCGTGCGTGTGCGTGCGTGTGCGTGCGTGTGTGTGTGTGTGTTACAGACAGGCTTAGCACCTCAGTACCAGATATTGACAGATATATGGTTTCATGCTTCTTTGTTTATCAGATATTCTCTTATGTTCCCAGTAATCTAAAATCAGGTATCTTCACTCTTAATAAGTCAGCTTTTAGACCGCTCATTTGGATTAGGTCTTATTGACCCAGACACTGCTCATTGACTTTGTCTAGTGGGTTGCTCATAAAGTTTAGCTTTTCAAATGAGGAATGAGGAATCAAATTTCCCCTGCGGTATGAAAACACACTGTAACTTTCAGAACTCCAAAATATTCTCCCCAAAACACAAGCAGACTGCAAAAATGACTAGTTTTGAGCATTCTGATGTCATACAGAGGAATACATTTATATACATTCACTCTGTTGTTTACAATGATGATGAGGATAGTCTTTTTGACCAGACACCTCTCATTGACTTTGTCTAGCTGTAGCTCTTAAAGTTGTTTGGCCTCTCGATTATAATGGTATCAGATCGTTTACCATGATTGGCTCTTTTCCTGCTCATATCAGTGCTGCTATTCTGCCATCGTGCTCACTGTCAAGGGCTCTTTACCGTATAAATTCTTATAGCTCACCTTGGGGGATATTTATTGCACCATTCTTTTTTACAGGCACACAATATGAGTGTATAACTTTCACACCTATTTGGTCACATTTCCCCTTAGATGCTAGTGGCATGTGAGTGGAAGACACGTTGTCAGAGAGTGAAAGCTCACGTCCTGCAGCACACATTATATGACAGGTCATCTTGTTACCCTGGCCCTGGCACAGATGCCACATCAGACTTGCTCTCAAAAGTAAGGGGCCTGTAAGGTTTCCCAAACTGGCCCCTCATTTCCTATTGGTCAAACAAACAGCTCCCCCCATTCTTACACCATTGGCTGAGCCGGTGTTACTATGTTTGATTAGTTGGGATGTGTTGGACATACAGAGCAAGGTTTTGATAGCTTTAACTGCTTGAGCTTTCCTACTGTCCGAATCAGCCCTCTCTGTGTTCTGTAATCTGTTTTAGTTGTTTAGCCTCTCCATTTTATTTAGTAAATTATTATTTTAAAAAAACGTCTCTGCATAATTAATAAAATCGAAACATGGCTAGGGGAAACTAAACCTAGATCATAAATAAAGACAAATGAAAAGCAGACTTTATTTCCTCAAGTGTAACTGTCCTTGTTTTCACAATATCAGCATCTGAATGTTTTATGATATATTTTTAGATAAACTGATAATTTTGCTCTTGAAATATGATGGTGATGTGGAATGTACAGTATGGTGCTAAATTGATCTGTTTATCATCTCCTGTCCTGTAGCTGCACACTGAGTGTGACGCTGGAACAAGCTATTCTTTTGGCCCGAAATCACGGCTTGCCACCACGATGCATCATGCAGGCCACTGATGTCATGAGGAAACAGGTATGTTCTGTTATTTTATTCATTCAACATGCATTCAACATCTTTTTTGCACTTGCCAAAAGCATTAAACCAGCATCCATCTAAATGGTTGAATAAACCTGATCGCTTCCCATGAATGAATGTTTCTAGTATGAAATTCACTTGACGATTTGGTTTTGAAGTTTCATAACCAGATGAGCTAATTTACCTCTGCTTTGGATGTTTTCTGAATTTTACTGACCCAGTTTATTGGCCATTGTTTTAAAAAAAAACTATTAGGCCACCATGTTCTTTTCGTGGAGGATTTATTTTTATCCAAGGCTTGTTTAATTATTTTGGGAAATGTAACAAGCTTAACTGCCTGGTTCAAATGCTTTAATTTTGGTTTTTCCACATGGCTATTATCATAAGCCCTTCCAGGCTCTGGTTAACTAGCCTGGAAGAGGAGGGGAGATGCTCATAAAGTAAAGGAGATTTGAGAATACTGTCTCCCTACTGTTTATTTACTGTAGAAGTGAAGGATAATTCGTCACTTTCTCTGCCCATTTCCTTGAAGTGTCCTTCATGGGAGTTTGTATGAAACTGACAGGGTCTGTTTTTTATGTCATCAAGAACCCTGAGACTTGTATCACAGGAGGCCAAGACGGTGGACACAGATCAGCTCAGAAGGAATGAATTGTAGTTCAAGATGGCCCTGAGCCATGAGCTAAAACCCAGAGAACTGTGAGCCCTTCAAAGCAGCTTTTCGGTCACATCCATTCTGAAAATTTTTAAAGAGTATGTGAGGGAATAGCCAATATGTAGAAAATGCAAAGTAGTAAAAATGACTATTGTAAAGATTTTAAATTGTATGTAACTTGTATCTTAGAATTACCATGCATATCTATTAGCATTTCGGAAGTACCTGTCATTGTAAAGGAATTGTTCCATGTTCTGAAGGAAATGTAAATTGGAACATTTATGCATTTGGTAGACAGTTTTTACTTGCAGTGCCTTTAAGTTGTACATTTGATCAGTATGTGCATTCCCTGGGAATCGAACCCACAACCTTTTGCACTGCTAGTGCAACGTTCTACCAGCTGAGCTACAGGAACATGGAACAAGAGTTTGACTGGAGGGCAAGATCACTGCATAAACAGATTTTGGGCTTGTCACACAACTCTGTCCTATGACTTCATACAACAGGAGGGTTTGAGTGATTCTCGGGTGAAATATTCCTTTTTAGATATCCAAATTTACAATGCATGATGGTCCAGTACGATTTTTAATGTGCTGGACTGCCTGTGGGTGATGAATCCTTACCTGCGGTGGTCAGAGCACAGAAATGACTTTGACTATAAATATGACTCTGTCGTCAGGGCTCCCCCTAGCTGACAATTTATTATTATTCACTGTGATTCATACCTCACAGTGAGACTTAAAAGAGACTCATCCATCATAATGCCTGGAACTCAATAGGAAATGACAGAAGACACTGATGAATAGGTCTGTTTCTGTGTATCAACACAAAATAGTTGAACTGAAAGGCTTTTTATTGCAGAAATGAGATAATTGCATGTTTAGAACAGGGGTTGTTGAAACATTTTATCATTGAATAATCGTCCATGTGTCTGATAACAAAGTCTGTTACACAGCCTGCACTCTGTTCTTCACTGTCTTCTGTCTCAGCCACTGCCACAATTTGGATGTCTGACTCTGATGGTGTAATTGCTGATGTTAACATGCCTTGACAAGGGACTACACAGTACTGACCATTGTGCCGCCCATGCTTGGTGCTCTTACTAGTCAGCATTCCCTAAAGAACAGGAAGAGAGCAACTATTCAGGGATAAGGGGCTGAAATTGTGTTTTCTTCCATGCTAACTCCACACTCACACTCACAGCTGACTTCCCTCAGTGGTGTTTACACGGCACTGAAATTCTTTCCTGCTGATCCAGCCCAGTTCAGACACCTCACAGCAAGCTGAACTGCGATAGCAAAGCTATTTGTAGAAACAGCTAATGTTTGGGAAATGTGCAAGATGTACCTTCTGTTCTTGCGTCAAAGCGCGAGCAGCCATTTTTCAATTTGACGTAATAAGGCTCCGCTCAGAGTTAAATAACGCTGTTCGTTAAACAGTTCTGTGAGTCATTTCATGTGGGGTGGAGTGTTAGAGCGCCTGTAACTCTTAGAGAATGATCTGGATGTTCTGTATGTATATTTTATATCTCAATTTACGACTACAAACAAGTCCATCTAACACTTTTGACAAGGCCAGTGCTATGATGACAGATTCAGCTTGTAAGTCACAGATTCAGCCGGCTGGCAGGACTCTACCTGCACTCTGAGTTATGAGCTCTGCTGTCTGTGGAGATTGGCAGAGCAGGTTGATGAACAGCTGGAGGTGTTTCTTGTGGTCTAGTGGGCAGCTAAGAAGGGAAAAGGACTGCTGATTCTGTTCAGAATAGGCAATGATATACATCACAATGTACTATCCAACCAAAGCGGATTCATTTTGAAGCAGTATAAATAGACCTTCTAACCAAAGCAGATTTATTTTGTAGTAGAAATAGACCTTTTTACCAAAGCAGACTCATTTTGAAGCAGTAGAAATAGACCTTCTAACCAAAGCAGACTCAGTTAAAGCAGTAGAAACAGACCTTCTTACCAAAGCAGATTTAGTTTGAAGCAGTGATTTTATGAATCAGAATCACTTTTATACATCAGTACATGTCTGGTGCAGGAATTTGATGTGGTTACATTTGGATTCTGCTCAACATTAAAAGATCACTCAGCACAGGTGGGGAACTACAAAGAACTACAAAACTACAAAGCATGAAAATTACAGTATAATTCACATCTCAATGGCCCTGCATTGCAATATAATAAACAATATGTGATCTGCTTCATCATCCTGAGATCTGCATGATGTGTTTATGGTTTAAATGGGACAGCTGTGCACTTTTATATGTAAGGGGCATCTGCGCAAGTCAGGTGAACATACAGTTTGGGGAATGTGAGGGAGGGAAGATTTCATCTTCTCTTCACATTTTAACATGACAAAGAAGAAAAAATTGCACTTGACTTGTTTCTGTGCCGGTCACCTTTATACTTTAAATATGGCAATATAGCATAATGCAAATTATTTGCATGGAAACATTTGAATTTACTTTAAATCTCATCTGAGCTTCTGTAAATGACAGCACATCTCACCTTTGACCTACTGGAAACAGAATATGTTCATGATTATTTAAAGTATAACTGTTCTGACAGGCCTGCAAGTAATTTATAATTATGGCTCATTTTAGGGAGCGAGAGTGCAGAACTCAGCCAAGAACCTGGGAGTGAGAGACCGCACCCCATCAGCAGCGCCAAGGTAACCAGAGCAGGTCACACACGTACGCACACACACACTCAGTTTCCCCCCACATTCACACTGTGGTTTTGTGTAACCCTCCATGAAATGTGGATGAAATCATTTTGAACCTAAATGCCACAGGTCAGAGATTTTCATATTTCAGAAAAATGTTTACGCCTTCAGAATGATGACTTATGGGTTAGTGGTTTGCTGTAAATCCTGTAACCCAACGTTTTAACCTTCTAAAACTAATTGGGTCTGGACCACTTAACATACAAATTCTGTTTAAACTTTTTTGTTTTGTACTGTAGATCATTTCAGCCTCAGGCATGTTGTCTTTAGTAAATACCTAAGATTTTTAAGTTGAAAAATCTCTCTCTTAACAGTAAAAATGTGACTGTTAAGACCACAATATACCATAATAATACCATAATTTAAAAGTCCATAAAAGAGTTGTGATTGGTTTATTCTAAGCGTATAATTAACCATTTATATCTGTCTTTGCACTGCACATTGACTATGTATTGACATCCTAATTGTCATGACAAAGTCACCTAAACTTAAATAGAACTTCAGTACTTTACTTAGTTCGCTTGCTACCTCACAAGCACTGGCATTTCTTTTGGAAAATGGAAATCTAAGATTAAAAAATGTATTTTTGCTTTCTGAAATTTCTGACATAATATATCACAGTAATTAGTGGCCCACAGTTTTGCTTTTTGAAATTTGGGAACAGATGCTGCTGTTCAGCATTCATTCTTCAAATAAATCCCTGCAGTACAGCCCTGCAAAACAAAAAGCCCAGCATTCTTGCAATATGCGCAACGTTGCATTCGTCTCAGCATATAAAATTACTTTGAAGAAAACCCTGTGCATTAAAAATCATAAATTACAAAATCACATTTAGTTTATCTTGGGTTTAGCTTTAAGGGCATGTCACATGTATGTGTGTGCGCGCGCACATGTGACAGTGAATCTGTGTGTGTGTGTGTGTGCGTGTGTGTTGAAGAGTCCAGTTATTTCCTGCAGTAAAATAGCTGCTAAAAGGGACTGAGCATTTAAGAGATCTGCTCATTGTTTTCTCTGCAGGGACAACACTAGCATACCCTTCAATCAGTAGTCCACATAAAAGCTAATAAAGTTCCTTCAGTGAGAGATTCAGTGCTAACGGTGGTTTCATGCAGTTGCTTTTACGTAAAGGGGCTATTTCTGCTTGTTCTTTAATTGGTTAGAAAGACATGTTTAGTCAGTAAAATTAAATCAGATTTTTTAACTTGAATAAAAAAAAGGACACTTAGATGAAGCACAATTTTTAAATTACCTGACAAGAAATATTTTACAGTAGGGCTGAGCAGGGAAAAGTCTTCAGCTTGTTTAGACGTACTGTTATTACCAAGTACATGTTGCTTTTTTAATGAATAATATAAAAATACACTATGATATAAAATATAATTAAAATATAAGGATATATTGATGACAGATCACTACTGTATTATTTAAACCATGTTTAAAATCATAGTTTACTTCATTAATATGTAAAAGCTTTAGTTGTACCATGACATATTTTACCCTCAATAATATGAATATGAATTAGATTTTACATGCATATTTCATATACTGTCAAATTAAAAACAGCTTCAGCAATTCAACTTCGATCTATATTAGAACAGTTTAGCATGCAATTGTATTTATATTTGATATTTATTTATATGTTTGTCTGTTGTTTCTATTTTAACTTGCAATCTTTATAAAACTGTTCATTCATATCCATTAACAGATTGTACAAACTGTGCCAGCCTCCTCCTGATGGTGACCCCTGAATCCACGTCTTCAGCAGATCTGGAGCAGCTCTCATCCAGACCTATGACAACACACACAGTCCATTTAAGGAGAAAATCTGGATGTCCGTCCTCACTCCTTCTCAGAGGCATCTGTCACCTCTCAACTCAGATGCTTCCCAATATAATATCTATTGACTTCTGTCATACTGTAGCTTTCTGAAGGCACCATTATTTTTATTTTTTATTTTATTCCTTGCTATGGTGCATCTCATTTTAGACCGAAGATCAAACAAACAGGATGTATCATCCCCCGGCTGCTGTCAAGTCAATGCAGAGTTTCTGTATCAAACAACTTTTTGTTTGTGTAAAAAGTTTGAACAGTGCTTTAGTTTCTGTATCTCTTGTGTTAAGACATTAGCGTTTGTTAATAGTTCATATTTTGTATTCAGTCTTAAACAGAATTGGCCTGAGAAATATCCAGAGGCTTTATTTTGACTGTATGGTTTGGTATGTTTCTTGCCTTACAATTGTTTAAATGTATGTCATCTATGCTCATATAAGTTCAGAACATTTATGAATAGAACATGTATAGATTTGTCCTCCACATTATTAGGTCTCTCAGCTTGGTTGATTGAGTTTATTAACACATAGTGTATTAAGCTAATGCTGCAGTAGCAGAACTGCCGTCTCAGTGAATCTAGAGCATACTGGAACGTTCATGCACACAACATTGTGCTAATCGGTGTTATAGTTTTATATATGTTATTATGTCATACTTATGTAGGTATATATACATGTATGTGCGATTTGGTCTCCACAATTAAAAGGTTCAGTACTCAGGAGTTATTGTGTTACTGTACGTTATCTCAGTGTTGCTTAACACATTAATTGTTTCTATGCAATATCGCTCTAAACGGGAAATGTTTATTAACTCCATAAATTCCATGTTGAGAGAAAAAAAGACCTGTTACTCAAGATATTTTTATGTTCCACATATTGTCTGTATCACATAATATGCTTATTGTGCTAAGCAGGCACATTGAAAATGAAATGCATGTGAAAATATTACTGTAAAAAATGTTTTACCGTAAAGACAGTTATTTATTTTGTCATAAAACTAACCCGTTGTGAGATTTTTATAAATGCATGTTCTATCCTCCTCACCCGAGAACCAGGTTGATTTCCCTGTTAATACAACAAATTTGTAATAATTTCAAATAAAGTGTTTTAAAGGAAATTAAATGTATGTCCTTCTGTTTTGTTTTTATCAGCTTCATGATGGAATACAGTGAACACAGACTAAAGATTTAGGCAGAAGAGATATATAAATCACATAATTTCATATAAATGTCACATATTTCTACAGTGAATGTCTACTTTTGACAGTACTCATGTACTGAGTCCACAGCATCACCCTGCTGCTCCATGTGTTGTACTGTACTCACATCCATCAAATGTGCTGCCGGTGTGGGGACGGTTACAGCTGTGTGAAATCTTCCTAATGGCCTCTGCATGCAGGCAAGTTTACTGTTAACTTGTCATCATTTTCCTGAGATTATTAATACTTACAATACCGATTTTATGAATCGGATCCTTTCTGATCAATCTCCTAGTGATACTGATGGACTTTATGGAGTTCAAATCATTGAAATCATTGCTTTTAAAAATCTGTATTTAAAAAAAGTTGTCTTCAATCTGTATTATGTAACTTTTTCTGGTTAAAAATGAACAAAAATCAGTTATTGAGCAACTACATGACAGTTTTCAGTGCTCAACACAATCTCATTACCTTATCCTGAGGCAGGTTTATAATAATGATTTATAACTTGAGCTGCTGGGTCCGATTTCGTGGGAAATATCAGTTTGGCTTCATTTGAGTTCAACATACGCAATAAAAAGCGTGTAAAGTGACGTGCAATTTTATGTCTCAAACAGAGATGGCGATAGAGAAGCGAAAGTTACGAATCGTAGCTGTAGGAATAAATGAAATATACACACACAATGTGTGAATTCACATACTGAAATCAGCTTGCTATTTCAAACTCAAGACATCACATACTAACAAGTAATATGCCAGTATATACAAGTAAAATGAATTGTAATCACTGTGATTCGTTATTTATAATTAATATTTACTCTTTTTAACATCATGCATTATGGTATAATGCATTGTAGAAAATAACACGTGAAATTTTGCGTAATGCATTACACAGCATTACATACATGGACCTTATAATATATATGTATATATATATTGTGTGTGTGTGTGTAACGTATGCATATATAATATATATGTATATATATATTGTGTGTGTGTGTGTAACGTATGCATATATAATATATATGTATATATATATTGTGTGTGTGTGTGTAACGTATGCATATATAATATATATGTATATATATATTGTGTGTGTGTGTGTGTAACGTATGCATATATAATATATATGTATATATATATTGTGTGTGTGTGTGTAACGTATGCATATGTAATATATATGTATATATATATATTGTGTGTGTGTGTAACGTATGCATATATAATATATATGTATATATATATTGTGTGTGTGTGTGTAACGTATGCATATATAATATAATATATATGTATATATATATTATATGTGTGTGTGTGTGTGTAACGTATGCATATATAATATATATGTATATATATATTGTGTGTGTGTGTGTAACGTATGCATATATAATATATATGTATATATATATTGTGTGTGTGTGTGTAACGTATGCATATATAATATATATGTATATATATATTGTGTGTGTGTGTGTAACGTATGCATATATAATATATATGTATATATATATATATTGTGTGTGTGTGTAACGTATGCATATAATATATATGTATATATATATATTGTGTGTGTGTGTGTAACGTATGCATATATAATATATATATATGCATACATTACACTCGCACTTACTCCAGGTAAATAATGAGGGCGGGTCTCTCAAACCTGAGGATAAAACTGAGCATCCAATGATAAAAACCAAAGATTGATTCAGGCTGTGATCTTTCTCATTGGCTTTAAAGAAAGCAAGCTACTCCGCCGAGACCAGAGGAGGGACAGTCCCATCAGATAGTAACCAAAAGGAGGAAAGGACGCAAACCTTGCGACTTTCAGCATGTGCTTGAACACACGCCGAAGTCTGGTAGACATTTATCACAATCTCGGTTTACTGATCGTTTGAGGATCGATGTATTCATCTTGAAGATGCTTGCCAGTTTTTAGCAATCTCTCTGCTCTTTAATGCAAGACATCCTCCATGGCGTCTTTACAGCAGTCGAGAATACAGTCGTACCTGGAGAAGAACAAAATCGGACCGCTGTTTGAGGTACGCGTCTCCTTTTCTCAACTTTTAAAACAATGGTGTTGACCTGTGAACGGGCTTTAAGGCACAAATCGTTTTGCTCGGCTGCAATTGAACTGAAACACAACCTGGTGCCTTTTCGACGCGATGTTTTCGCCGATAAATGTAGTTGAATTGTCGTCGAAAGAGGACGTAACGCGTTTTAGGGAAAGCTGGGTCTGTGTTTTATTTCGGGTTGCAGTGCAAACGAGGCGTTTGTCCTCATGGCGACAGTGCAAAGTATGTTTTAATCCAATATAATGCAAAAAAGTAATAATATTGTGCTACTGGACTTGGTATAGAGACAAAACTGCATTGAATAGCATATATGCATGATGAGGTAAAATGAGGTGAGCAGTTTTTGATGAGTGGACGCTTTCTACGAGTAAACCAAACTGGTGTGTGCCTTGTTTCTCTATTGAAACCTATGTTTTATTACTGAAATACATTTGGGAAATGTCATATTTGGCCTGTTTGATCCATGTGTCTTTGTTTCTGTAATGTACAGTACAGATTGAATGTAACTGTATATAGTTTTTTCTTTTGCACAATCAGCGACACATATTTAACATTTATGTAAAAAAAAATTATGCATTTTCTCAGTACTTGTGTTTCCTGGGAATTGAACCCACAACCTTTGCGCTGCTTACGCAAAGCCCTACCCGTTGAGCTACAGGACACCCAATATTGGGCTGTCAGCTGGGAATGTAAAAGACTAACCTAAAATAAATGCAACATTTCATGCATGACACTAAACTGTACATCATACTGTAATGTAGTACAATACAGTAACCTTGGGAAAAATGACTTTCTCTGTTCTATACCCTTATAAAAAACAAAATAGCGTTGTCATCTAGCCCTGCTATTATCTTCATGAGGGTTCTGAAGTAAGAACCACAGTCCATATGAGTCAAATTGCTGATATATCAACTGTCTTGTAGCGGGGACTGCGTGCATGGGCTGAATATTAAACAGCAATAAAGCTAAAAGCAGGACGGTTGTGACCTAGTACCATGGACAGCGACACAGTGGAGCGAACAGCCACATGAACGCGTTCCCGGAGCAAAACAGTGTCTGTTTTCTTGCTTACTGTCTTTCTCATTTGAGATAGTTTTGGAGCATTTCAGATCAGAGAGAAAACTGCATAGGATGGAAAGCTGTAAGACATAATGTTTGAAAACTGCTTTGAATTAGACCAGTACTCAGTGCCCATGTTGCACTCGCTTTCACTGTAATGAACCGCTTTGCAAATTGACAACTCTTAATAATTATAACAATAATACGTTGCTCTAAAAATTACACAGGATGTAAAGGGAGATCAGGGGTTTTTTTACGTTTTCCTGAATATTTATTTAAAACAAATCATTATAAAGTACATTACAGGCACATACAGTACATTACTGTTTGGGCTATATGAAAAGCTATTGAGCAGTTTCTTTTTATTGCCCATTTTATAACTTTGTGTTTGAACCTAATGTACAAACCTAGTAATAAAGAAAACAAATTTGTCTAACTGGACTTTTCATCTCAAAACCTTATACACACCAAGATCCTTGTGACATATTTCCCATGTAACAGCTATCCCTAAACATCACCAGTATGTTCATATTTGTTGTACAGTATTAAGTTATATAAATACATAATATGAATACTATACTGTAAATAGCTTTATTTGCATAGCACCTTCATATCTATGCTCAAGAATACATTCATAACGTGGCACAAATATATAACACATATTAAACTGTGATGCCAGTTTTCATTTTCAGGCACTTGGCACCTCTGTTATTTTTAATATCACTGCAAACAGCTGATATAGACCTACATATAGACACACATCATAACTATTATCAGTTTCTGATTCAAGGTGTGTTTGTTTGATATGCTTCTACTGTTTGCTGTAACCTATTGTAACAGCTTAAGCACAACAACAAAGACTGTATGACCAAAAAGAAACAATCTTTGTGAGCTTGTGCGTGGTCCCCAAGTAAACCTAAATTGCTAAAGTGTGGTCCCCAAGTAAACCTAAATTGAGGTCAATACTGTATGTATGCAATATGCATAAGCTTAGGGACTAAGACCAGGGCTAGAGCTGCTACATATTTAAAACCTTAGACCTTCCTTACTAAGCCATGACAACATGGACCTACATTTTTTGAAGGTCCATGTTCATGCCACCATACTCATACAAGGCCACTTAAATGCTTAATCAGTGCAGGTTTCACACTGTAAAACATACAGCTATAGTTTGCATTTTATGCTTACAGTTTATATTGACTTGTCTCACTCTCAGTGTTGTTAAGTTCTCTATACAGCAGTTTTATGAACTTATAGGTTCACTTAAAGGGACAGTTCACCTAAAAATAAAAATTCTGTTATCATTTCCTCATCCTCATTTCATTCCAAAGTTGCTTTTTTCTACAATGGCAGTGAATGGTGACCGAGGCTGTACAGAGGAAGGAAAGTTATCTGGGTCTGAAACAACAGCAGGGTGAGTAAACAGTGACATAATTGTTGTTTTAGGTGAACTATCCCTTTAGGTGTAGTGAGGATGGACCAGAGGCAACACAGTTAGCTGTGCAACACAGTTAACTGACAGACAGCCCTCCGGCTGCTTTGAATTAATCAGGAGATTCTCCTGCAAAAAACATAGTATAAATATAACAGTGAAACAACACTTGCAACATTCTTATGTCTTCAGAATAATCTAATTAACTGTTCTCTCAACATATTAAGGGCTTTTCTGTGTTATTTTCCAGGAGACAGACATATTGTGAGGGGGCTGAGATTTAGGTAGCTGTGTAGATTAGTGTTTACAGTCTTGCATGACTCTTTTGCAGTAATTAGTGAAGATATTTTTTATTAATATCAGCTTGAGGTTTTCTAGAGGAACTTTCTTTGGCCTCTTGATTGTGCTTTAGATAATGAAGATAATGACGATGATGATATGCACTGATGATTTTATTATTATTATTTTTTAAATATAACAAGGTGTTTTCAGTTAAAATGTATTTTCTGAAAAAATACACATTAGGTCTTGCATTAAGTCATTACCATTGTTACATATAGTAAGCACTATTTTTGCATACTCTCCCATAAATTAATAACTTTTATTGAAACGCTATCATTTGTATTTGGTGTGTGCATGATACATGCACAACTGTATCTCTGTAAAAGTCAGCCGAGCTTATGGGCTTCTGGGCAATAGCTGTGATTATTTGCTTCACTCAGCTGTGACAAGAACAAGTTTAGAGCAGGAACAGGAAAACAGGTCATCAATAGCCAATCAAAGAGCCTCTCAGAAAGTCTAATGGTTAAAGATGGTGTAATAAAAGGGGTAAGATGTTTGGAATCAGCAGCATAATAGATCTTCTTTGTGAGCATTGTGTGTTCACCCGCACAATATACTGTAGCCAGAGCAGATGGAGGTCTGATGAGAATACAGTACAGTCTAATGAATTCAGGCAATAAAACCACAGGCATCAACACAGACGCAGTTTGTGTATTTGAAACATATGCGATTAGCATATTCTTCTGTTGGCTAGTGCATGTGTTTATATGAACTGGAGGCTTATTGTTACGGCTGGAGGTTTGTGCAGTCTCAGCATCTGTCTCATGCCGTACTTTACTAAGCCATATAAAATCATAGGCAGGGACCTTCTAGGTTTATTGGTCCTGCTGTGAGATATTTTTAGAAGATTCTTTTCTTTTATTGCATTACTCGCTTAGTTGTTTAGAAGGTCCTGCTGACTGTAATTGACTGGGATCATTGTGTGTATCACATTTGGGCTGATTGTGTGATTAAAGTACTTTTTGTTAACTTTTGTTTAGATTTTTAGATTGTCACACAAAAATGGTCTTGCTGTTGTCGTAAGAGCAAACCTTTCAAAACCATTAAAAAGTGAATCCAAAGAAGATTAGTTCATTCATATTCATTAGTATTCATTTTTAGTATTCACTCTGCTATGCCTGTTATAATATCCTGACTAAAAATTAAAAAAAATTATTAAAAACTAGCTTATAAATGATTATAATATTATGATTATAAATTGATGTCTCATGCAATTTTATTTAGCCATACATTTCTATGACACCTGGGTCAGTACAGCTAAGCAATAAAGTCGAAACTGAATTTAATAATTCATTATAACAATTTATTGGTAACGAATGTTTTAACAACGAATAGTATCTGTCTTTATGTTTAATCTTCCTGAATGTATTTCGTATTTTTAATGAATGATTATGTTAAGTATCAGTGGTGTGCATAATCATTGGACAGAATCTTTGAGCTGTGTCTGTTCAATAGAAAGGACTGACCCAACATCTCAGCTCTGATCTCACAGAGCACTTCATCCAAAGTCAAGGGTACACTGACACAGAGCGCCAGAAAGTCATACAGCGTTTAGAGCAATTTGTGTGGCTCAGCTTTTTCAAAGCTCCATTCCTGTGAAAGGATCACAGCCTAGACCTTTCTGAAATAGTGTCAGCTACTGTTCATGTAAAGTGTGCTGTGAGGGAACAGAGGGTAAAATATTGTTTAGTAATTTCTGCTTTTATTCACTGTGTTGCTGTACCTGTATCTTAAAGCTGTAACGTGTAATTTCTGTACTGCTTATGTCATCAAAAATAGCAGAGTTAATCACTGTTTTAAACAGGTTTACAAAACCGTCTGCCATTGGTTGGACAAACAGCCTTGCCCCAAACTCATGCTATTGGTTGAGAGAGAACTACTCTTTGTGGCTGGTCCAGAGGCTTAAAAAGAACCGCTGTTTATTTTTTTTCACAAAATTGGCTGTCAGGGGAAATGGTCAGATATACAGTATAGCAGTCATTATAAATACAGGATATGTAGACCACATAATTATGAGATTGACCAATCAAAATTAAGTATCACAGAGGGCATTGTAATATGTTTTGATAGCCAAAGGAGCTTTAAAATTTCCATTATAGAGTAAATTACAGTATAGCAATCACAATAAATATAATGAATAATTAACATGCTTGTGGTTTACACACGTTAACCACGGTTTTGATTTTTTTTGACCATCCAACATTTCCAGACATGGAGCTCCTCAGTGCTGGGTTTGTTGAGCTGAAACTGTCATTACGGAGCTCATCAGCGCCCCACAGGTGACAGATTGAATGCTCACGGAATAAGCACACGGAATATCGATAAAATCAATTGGCTAAAGAATCATTGCATTTCCTGCTTGTAATTGAAGCTGACAGCCACCATGGGCAATTGAAACCTCAAGCACTGCACAGTCAGGGTTGCTATAAATTGCTCTGTGTTACTGTGAGACAGTAAATAAGCAAACTCTATGATATATTTTAGACAAAAAGTTCACAAGGGCTACTGAGATCTGTCTAACGTAACAGTGTTAATGAGGTCTGCGTGTATGGCACTGGGTCACGTTCTGTCCTGTTATAGTCAGCCTTTAAATGTAGTAAATAAGAGAGAGTAATAATAAGGCTATGTGGGCCTTGTTGAGACTTTTTACTGAAGAGGCTAATTACTGTAGTGGGGCTGAACATACACACAGCAGTCTAGATAATGGACAGGAAATAGAGAGTTCCCTTATCTTTATTTATAGCGTTTTCTTGGCGGCCTGGGTACTAATTAACATAGCCGTGACCTGCTGACACCCAAGGCATCTATGCAGTGTGAGTTTAGTTGAGCTTTACTCTGATACAAGACAAACTCACTTGACTGTGTAATACAGTGCAACTACTGCAAGAAATCGATTTTGTTTTCAAATTTTGACTGTCAGTGTAAGTTCTGCTCTAATGTGATTTTTTTTTTCCACACAAACACCCTGTCTAAACTGTACAAGCTTATTTAGAAACATACATCCATGCAGTATAATATATATGTATGTGTAGTAATAGTGTGTGTTCACTCCTCACCAATGGTGGGTTAAATGTAGAGGTCACATTTCGGGTATGGGTTACCATGTCACTTTCACTTTCTATATAGAAATGTATGTATGTGTGTGTGGGGGATTTTCTTTTACATAGATTGTAATGTTAGACAACAGTCTTGAATCTGTCTGCCTGTGTGGATTTCTGCAGCTGTAGCGCTCCTTTCCTCCACCTCATGTCTCAAGGGCTGGAATGCATCCAGAACTCTGTCCCAGCATTCATTCAGTGTCTGCCCGCTGTGAAGCAAGACATGAATGATTGAATAAGGGAAAATATGAGCTCTGATCAAAACCTCAGTTGTGTACAAACAGTATTATCAACAGCAGCAACGTAAAAATAGCTTATTGCATCTATGTGTACAACAACTAGTTTAAGTCGAAGAGTACTATAGCCGAAAACATAAATAATAGAATTTGAATCCCTCAATAGGGAATTGTTGTTTTTGGTTTATGGTAAACACACAGTATTCTCATATATGACAGCTATGAAAAAATACCAGCTTGAGCATGTGTAATGTGTGAGATATAGCTGCTCACTGCCCGTCTCCAGCTCTTATCTCACCTGTTGTTTTGCACACCAACACATTTTAATTTTGCTAGCTGTGGGCAGGCTCTTCTCAGCTGTTTGACCGTAAGCTCAAATATCATTGGTTAGTCCTCTTTCCTGGAAGTCACTTGTGATTGGCTGCCTGTAATTACGAAAACCATAAACTCACATTCTGATGCTTCAATGAAGCAACCAAGAACAGCAGGTGAGTTTATGGTTTTCGTAATTACAGGCAGCCAATCGCAAGTGACTTCCAGAAAGGAGGACTAACCAATGATTTTTGAGCTTACAGTCATGATTATTTTATATATTTATTTTTTACATCATTATTTTATATAACGCCATTATTTTTATAGGGCAGATGTTATTGTATGATTCCAGAAACTAAAAGTTTACTGCTACTACTAGCTTACTAGATACAGTAGCCGTTGTATTGTTGTGATGTTACTAGACGAAACAATATATTGCACATTGTACTGTATTGCACATTGAGCTCATCATATATTGATAATCAGTCCAGTAGTAGGCCTGGTATTAGGACTCAGGATAATTAATGGAAAGGTTGTGAGCCCTGATGAAATAAATCATTGCCATAGTAACAGTCAATTTATATTATATCCAATTTCCGTTTCCTCATGCAGCTGTAATTCACAGCGGCAAGCGTCAAAGATACAATCAGATTTACTGCATTGAATTGCCACCGTACCATGTTCAAGGACACCAACATAAGTCGTCATGAGAGTTTATGTCAACAAAAACAAGGACTGTTGTTCTGCTTAATTAACCACCTGAATGCCATTTCAGAGAACTGTGAAGAATTTTGAATTCTTTTCTAATAGAATACAAAATATTTAATTTCACACAAAATAAGCAATTTTAATAAGACTTTTTACATGTGATATTTACACAAATTCAAGTATTTAGAGAGAATGTGAGTCCAAAATTAAATATTTGCATATTGTTTGTATGCAGTATAGACTAAATAGTGCTTTTGCACTGTTACCCATGTTCCCTGTGTTGTGTTAATTAGTCAATATTAGTTCTTGTTTAAGTTAATTAGCCCCTCCTCTGTTTCCTTGGTTTCCTAATTATGTTCGCCTGCGTCTTGTTAATTAACTGATTAGTCCTCATTGGTCTTGTACGTATACTCCTTGTGTCCATTTGTCCTGTCTAAAATCAGTGTTAAGATGTGTTTTTTTTGTGGTCATTCTGAGTTTTTTTGTGCATTATAAACTACTTCTGTTTATTCATTGTCTTTGTAACAACAGACGTTTCTAAGATTCGTGTTCTATGTTTCGCTCACATAAACTCGTAATATGCGTGTTTACATCAGCGAGTGGATATCTTGGAAATGTTTATTTTCCTTTTGTAATTCAATTTTATTTAAAACTGACATAACACTTGGCAGTGGGATCAAATAATGATCCAAGAGAAACATGTTGTATATGATGGCTGATAATATAACCAGTTCATTCATCATACTAATAATAGAGCTTCAGATGAGCACACTGCATTATGGGATACAGTATTATGCACTGTGCTCTGCTGTATCCTGCACATTTTGGCATATGCAGTAGATCATCAGCATTCAGTACATACAGAAAAACTGCATACTGTGCACAGTGTGCGTAATATATATTGCAAGTAATCGAAGCAAACTGGTACTCCTAAACAGAAGTGCATGCTGGAAATTATTCTTGCATTGCTAACAGCTCTCATAGCTTTCCTCTGTGCCTGCTTGACAAGCCTTTGCTGTCGCTCTCACTCAACTGACTGTTAGTGTTGACTATTGCTTGTATATCTGTTGTATATTATAGCTTGTTTTGTCCTAAAACTGTTTATTTAATTGTTTGTTTGTTTTTTATTTAAAGGGTCCATGATGGACATGTTGGGTAGGCATGTATCAAAATTGGTAGTAGGCTAACATGCAGGAATATCTGGTTGAGTTAAAAATAAATGTCACTAAACAAACTGCAAAACTACTGTATGTTCAGTATCATATGCTCATTTACATGTATTCATTTGGCAAATACGTATCCAAAGCAACTTGAGGGGCATTTAATATGTTGCCTTAAAGGCCAACATAAGCACAGTCTACAAAGCTGCATTTGCAAGTAGGAAGAGCATTGAGGTTAACAATGTTAAACAAAGTTAAACAATAGAAGGATTGGTTAAGTGTATATGGAGCAGGTGTGTTTTCAGTTGTTTTTTGAGGGTGGTCATAGCAGATTGAATGGAGGCTGAAAGTTCATTCCACTAGAGAGGAACAGAATGAGTAAATGTTTTTGAGAGTGATTTGCTGCCTCGTTGTGAAGGACCAGTCATGTAACACTTATTTACTAATTGTAGATGGCAGGAGCGGATGTACCTGTATAAGTGAGCTGAGGTCAGAGGGTGAAATTTCAGTGACTTTCCTGAAGGCTACTTTCAGAGGCTTAAATCTGATGTGGGGGGCTACAGGTACTGTAACCGATGGAGTGAGATCAGAACCTCATTTTCTTAAAGAGGCAAAAACTGTATGAATGTAATGCATAACATACAAAAAGATTTTGGTAAGAGACACTAAATTATGTAAATAATTTCACATATATATCAAGATCATATATATGTGCAAACGAGTGGCGTACTGCTACCTATTTATGTATTAATTTTTCTTTTCAAAGGCTGTATATTGCAAGAAACTGTGTGAGTACTGTAGCTTTACTGGGTGCTATTCCAAACATGGCGGTATTCTGCTGTAGAATTGGACTGTAGCTATTAAAACATTTCTCTTGCTGATACGTGGGAGTGTTCTTGGGAAATGTAGTTCACCAGAGCTGTTTCACTTTAGCGTTTACACTGAATTTGGCAAGCAGTCAGTTTGTCTGTTAGAGAGGCTGAAATTTCCTCCACTCTGCCAATTCTCCCAGTCGGTCAGTATGATAGAGATATCCTGTTTTTCTGCATCTTGATGTTGCAAGAGAATCCATTAAGAAGCTTATTTCTATTCAGGGACTTTGGCCTAAATTTAAGTATGTCTACATGCTCTCCATCACACAGATATAAGATTACAGAACAAACTTATCGTATTCATAAAACAGATCTTATTGCTGTGAGTCTGTTTCTCATTGACTGTGACTTATAACCGTGACATCACTTAATTGACATCTGCATTAAAGAGGTCAGGGAAGGAAGCCAGGAAAGCCCATCTCAGATGTGAGTCAAACGCTTTACATTCCTGAGGTTAATCCACACCATGCTTTACTGTTTACCACAAGGGCAATTACACACTGGGGAGCGTTAGGTAGTTAACACAACCCTGCTTAATTTACTTTCTGCTAAACCCACAAATTACAGCTTTCTTTTATGTACCCCCTGTTGCTAGGTTAGTCTAATTATCCAATGAGGCTTATATGTCGTAATTACCGCATTTGCATCTTTGGTGATTTATTTCTGATTGTCTGGCTCGCACCATAGAACTAAAGGTTTGTTTTGTTGAGGGGCCTTCTTGTTGAAAATATCCAGTTTAAGTACATGTATGTGTTTTTGGGCATGATTGCTGTCTAAGATGTTGATTAGTTGTCGAAGGCCAATAGACCATCTTGGATTAGCAACAAACCAGCTTCTAAGGTGATCTGGTTTGTGAAACATGGTGGTGTACGTCATTGATTCCAGCTGGAATAAACAGTCATTCCAGGATTCCAGTCAAGGGATACGTCATTGATTCCAGCTGTCATAAACAAGCTGGCGTGACTATGTGCTACTTTAACACAAGTTCTTTGCCATTTGGTCACAAAGAGTGCTCACGTAGGTGTTATGTAAATATTTATATAAATATGAGTGCAAGATGGAAAAGTCTAATCTAGTGGGATTATTTTTGCTTAGCACAAAAGAGGAATTTATAAATATATTTTTTAATAAAACACAACAATTAAACTTGACTGCCAGTAATCAACATGCATATTTGCTCTATGGAAACATCTTTTGGCTCTGTAGAAATAAAGTCATATCAGCCTAGAATAACATTCTGTATAAGTTGTCTCAAAGTTAACTAAAAACATTCTTGCAGTTACAATATGTATTATATATATCAAAAGCGTTATTTTTAAGTTGTTAGTGGAACCTTAAAAAGTTACAGTGATCATTTAAAAATGTTTGAATGCTGTTCTTTTATAACCAAGCAATAATGTTGACACAATGTCTAAAACACTGGACATTATGAACTCTCAGAACATTCAAAATAAACAATGGAAATAAACAATAAATAAACAATAAACAATGGAAATGTTATGGAAACATTCTTACAGCTTACAATTGTTAAGTGTGATGAATACAGAATTTTCAGTTTAAAGCTAATGATCTGTACAAAATGTGAGTGTAACCTTATTTCTGTCACCTAACAATAACATATATATATATATATATATATATATATATATATATATATATATTTTTTTATATTTAAATTTTTTTTTTTTTTCAAAATATATTTTGAAAGTTGCAAGAATCTGCAACTGAATCAGTTGGAGAATCAGGCATGAATCTAATGGGTTTATATATCTTATCTATAACTTTCTGTTCTCTGACCATATTTTGTTTGGCTCATAGGAGATGATGACCAAGCTCATAACTGAGACACCAGACCACCCCATTCCTTTTCTCATTGGCCATCTGCAGACCAAGCAGGAGAGCCCAGGCAGGATCCAGAGAACTTTGTCAGGTTCTGCTGCATTGTGGGCTGATAGCTCTTCCGGTGGGTTTAGTTCTGTGCCCTGCAAGGTGTCTGGCAGGAATATGTGCACACATACTAAAACATTGATCTCTCATGGTTTCCTGTAGTAGCATTTTTTCCATTTCTGTCTGTAGAATACAAAGGCACACGACGGGACTCCAGGGGTAATGAGAAACCCTGGCAGATCCACCCCAAAAAGCCCAAGAAATCAAAGAGTGACCTGGCCGTTTCCAACATCTCCCCACCCTCTCCTGAGTCTAAGTCACGTAAGTTTGTTAGAAACAGAAGCTAATGTTCTCACATATCGGTTTTAGTTGTTTAGATCAGACACTGTAGAGACGAGAAGACAGATCCTACATCAATCGACATCCACCTTGAGACTGAGTTCTATTGTGTTGGCTCAGTGCAAGAGAGAGTTCTGAAAGGCTTTTATTGCTGAGGGAATAAGCTGTATCAGAGCCAGGGTTAAAGTCTTTAATAATTGAAGACGATGCTCTTCTACTGACGGCGGTTCTATTTCTGCCTGAGCGGAGGCTGTCGGCCAGTTTTTGGGAAAATGGCACCTGGCGGATACTCAGCTAACAGAAAACATTCTCAGAATGTTCTCTAAAAGTTCTTTCAAAGTATCAAAAAAGGTTTTGCAGTAATGTTAGTAGAACATTTTTTAACATTGTATATCATACATAAACATTTTTCTTAAGTTGTTAGTGGAATGTTTTTAAAAACGTTACAGAATTGAAAAAGGTTTTAATATGTTCTTTTAACTAAACAGTAACATTAATGCAAATGTTCCTAGAACTTTCAAAATAACATTTTTAAAATTTTGGTTAATGGAAACATTATGGAAATGTTCTAACAACCTAAAATTGATGGTTTTAACATCAAAGAACATCTTTGGTTTTAGTTCTTCAAATTTTGTCATTCCATTTTTTTTTTTAATAATTCAGGGTTGGGTCAGTTTGATTGCTGCTCAGAAAAATGTACTGTATGTTTCCAGGAAGTAATACCACACATGAGTCCAGAAGTTACTGTTCAGCACATGAAATAAACAGTGTAATTTACACAGTGCTAAGGAGTATAAACAGTTACCTTCATTTTCATGGCACGGAAAAGCAAAATCAGTTCTCAACAACTGGGTTGCATCAAGAGAATTCATTTGGTGAATACTTCTCACTCTGATATAGACTTACAAGATGTATCGTTGCTCTGAAATTCTTTCTGATTATATGTTGACCAAAGTCAATAACACAAGAACAATCTTCGAAGCGATCAAATAAAGTTTCTATCATTTTAATGTTATATATTTAGGGGGCAGAGTCCTGAAATGTATTATACCCCAGTAATAAACCAACTGGCATGGCACTCTCGCCAAGTGATTGTACAGAAAAAAAACACACTGTAATAGCTGAAAATATGTAAGACTCTAAGGCTGAAACTGGTTTTCCTAAAATGTTTTTGTCAGTGTGCCAAATTGGTGCAAGGGACAAAAACCTGGGCAGTCCTGACAACAAAGTCTTATTCCCGGATCACAGTACTGTCTCTCAAAATGTAAAGCAATTAGGGAGGCTTGGAGAACGTAGATTGGGAAACACCCTTTGTAGAAATCATTTGTGCTACATGCATCACACTGAAAGTAAACACCTTCAAGTCACAGCAATAGCAAACACACTTAGCTTGACTTTACGATCGTTCTAAATTATTCAGTGTTACACTTTCTGCCACAGGTGCTGTTTCTAAAGCTAACAGATGCATTGCGTATATCTGACAATCTGTGCACGTTTGCGTTTTTGCACTGGAGATGCACAGAACAAAAGTTAAGAAATAACATGTTGTCAGATTTTCTTTCCCAGCAGTTGTCAGGAGTGTGATGGACAGAGTAACAGTTTATTAAAATGCTCAGAGCAGAGAACATACTAGATGCTCAGTCAGGAGAGTGGCTGATGTTTACAATTGATTGTAAACAAGATGGTTTATGGTACAACAGGGACCTGGGGCACCAGCCACTTGGTGAGTCCCAAACCTTGGAAGGGACTTGTATGCAGTATACAAGCTTGCTTTAAACAGGTGTATAGTAGGAAAGTTTTCACCAGGAAGTTATGAAACATAAAATATTGTTTTTTATTTGCAACTTCCCATTACACAGTCGTGACTTGTCAAGCTCAGAATTCCACATTTGTCATAATTGTGACTTTATCTTTCAGAATTCCTCATTGTAACTGTATGATGTATTTTACAAATGAAATTAATCAAGTGGCTTACAAAAAATGAATCAATATTGGGCTGCAGTATACTGTATCTTCTCTGCCATTGTTTACAGTGGTAGACACTGGCAGAGGTAACAGGCACCCCCTAGGGTAACTTCTTATGCACACCACTATCAAACGTTCTCCGCATTTGGTATTGATAACGGCAGTGACTTCATTGCTACTTAAATAAAACTAATTACAGTATGCTCATTTGGGATTGAAACACAGAAATCTTCTAACATATTGCACTAATCATACTCTACCAACTAAACAGCCTTCAGTATGTTTTTTATTTATTCACTGTGTAATGCAATTGTGCTAAGTGTATGCATTGATTTTAAAATTAAATTTATTGTAATTTATTATACTATTGGTACACGTTGGTATCAAGGCTATATCATAAGCTTGAGACCCGTGGCAGTCAGAGGCCCAGCTGACTCGGCCCGATATTGACCTTGGTAATGCATAAAAGATGTAGATTATACAGTGTGATTATTATAGTTGAGGAATAAATGATGAATGTTTGGTTATTTTGTTATTCAAACTATTCAGTTTGTCTTGTTACTTGCTGTTGTAGTGCCTCGTTCAATACTGCGTCCTACCTGGGACTGGAGAACCAAACCTGAGAGTCGAGACTTTGATGAGCTCAACCACATACTTCTGGAAAGCAAGAAACTTGGCAAAGCTCTGGAGAACCTGTCCCGCAGTAAGTGATCAACTGGACAACTGTCGAGTGCAATACATACATGAAAAAAAATATTTCAGAAGTGTCACTCATTATAAAGCTGTGGTTCTCAACTTGGTGGTCATGACCCCAAAATGTGTCAAAGATCTGTTCTGATAGGTTTCTGCAACAAGATAATCCATAATATACAGCATTTAAAACTTTTTTAGAAGGAAAAAAATATTTTCACATATTTAGTTGTTGACATCAAAAGCTGTGCATCCTCTAGGGCGTTTTGGTACAAATTTGGGTTGTGTGACATGCCCTTATCCTTGAAAACTATTAACAAATTAAACAAAAACAAAAGAAAGCACAGTCTAAGCTATAAGACCAGTTGAGAGCCACTGCAAAGAATTTACCAATATATGAATTTATTGATGTGTGTTTATTATGTGTGTTTATTAATTATTTTCCCAGGCATTGCTGTTTCTGATGACTTTGATCTGGTATGATTATAGTTTTTAAGCAGACTTCCACTAAGAATTCAATGCAAATGAAATACTGTCATGTATCTGTTTAGTCTGATTAAGTGTTTTATGTGAGCAGTCAATTAGAAAATAAAAAAGGAGCTGAAACAACCCCCCCTAAATCCAAACATCTGCGTTTGTCATATTTCTCTTAAGGCTGCACAGACTTTCCTTTATGTGTCTGTGTGTCATTTTGGCTGTTTGCCCAGGCTTCCTTTGCTTTTCAGTTATTTGAAATGAATATTGAAACGTTTAGCTGTTAATGCAGATCTTCTTGCATTACCATTATAGAGCACATTACTCAAAATTGCCTTATTGCTAATAAACTACATTGAAAGTTTAATGTGAAAACTGCAGTCATTAGTCCTCCATTTTTGAAATATATTCACTGTAAAATGACTGGACACACAAAGCATAGATAATGAATCATATATATATATATATATATATATATATATATATATATATATATATATTATATATATATATATATAGCTGTAATTATGCATTTGCATTATCACAGATTGATTAATAGTAACACGTTATAAATTATTTATCTCCTCTTCTTACCCCTTGGACTTCCTTATAAAGAACCCCCGGGGGTATAACTCCGTGCTAAGGCCGCGGGTAGTGGGCGAGTGGGTGGGGCGTGAGGAGGACGATTCTGACCCCCTTGCAGCAGAGATGTTGCAGCCCCCTGTTCCAAGGGCCAAGACTGAGGGCTGGACAAGCAAAGACAACAGTCCTGTTGGAAGGTGAGCCTCATATATCTGTGTGGTTGTATATATGAATGTATACAGTATATGCAGTGCTACTTATATTGCTTAAAGGGATAGTTCACCCAAAAATGAAAATTTATCTTTCATTTAGTCACCTACATGTAATTACCAACCCTGTATGGCTTTATTCTTCTTTGAGCACAACAGAAGATATTTCGAGAAATGTCTCAGTGGTTTTGTGTCCATACAATAAGTCAATGGGTGCCACTGTTGTTTGTTTATCAACATACTTCAAAACTCATACCAATTTGGAATGACACGACGGTGAGTAAATGATGAAAGAATTTTCATATTTGGGCGAACTGTCCCTTAAGCAGAAGGTCCTAAGCATCAAATTATTTCTTTCTATTAAGATTGGTTTAAATTTTTGCAGCACATCAGGCAGTGTATTAATGCTGTCTGCTATAGCATGCATTACTTTTACTGTTGCTTATACTTTAAATTAAGGATTTAAACAACAATCCATCCCAAACACTAATTGATTGAGACAAGGTTTTTTTATATGTGACTGGAGATTTTGCAATTTTTTGCTGGTAGGTGATTAAATGGATCTTTACAAATATAATCCCAGATTTACATTGACAAACAGTCCCTAGGTATATCTAGGGATCATAACATTATATATATACATACACACTTGTTTGGGCTTTTTGAATAGTGTTAATCACAACACCTTAGCAACCTCCTATCCCCCTAGCAACACTATAGAACACTATAGAAGACTCTTACTCCTTATTTCTTCTCTGAATCTCACTACGGCTCAGATGTTTTGCAGAGATCTTTTATAAAGACCTCCAGTGACACCATATATATCCATCAGGAGGAGACATTCTAAACATACGCAAAGCTTTACATGTAGCAAATAGCATTTGCAGCTCCTCAACCCCTTAAAGACGTTACCACGGAGATTTTAATTGGCTGGTGTTTGAATGGAGGGCAGAGGCTGGCCGTCGAGAATGCGGCTAATTAGACAGGACCAGATATTAAATAATAAATCATATTTGGGACCCGGCTGACAGAAGAGACTTCATTCCATTAAAATATTCTCTCGCTTGATTACAGTAAATTATGGAGCCTTGGGTCGATACCGCAGGCGTCCCCTGAGCTCACAGCCATACAGGCGCTGGCAGAAATTATCATTACAGGGAAAGAAAGCAATACAATACGCTTCTGTGATCCTTAGCCTTACTTTTCATCAGTGTATATGAATCATTACAGGAGTAAACACATTCTCCTGTAGCTTTGTGATCCTGCTGTAAGATAATAGACCTTTAGCTCCCAACAAAGTATTTTATTTGAACTTACCACAGTTCTGTTGTATTGATGTTAGATTATTGTGGATTTTACCAACAGCTGTCCGTTTAAAAGCTACAGCTTTTCCATAAGGTAGGCATTTTTAAACCAATATCTCATTGTAGCCAAATTCTAGGGCAGCATCTCATGTATCCTTTGCAGAGAAGGCAAAAAGTCATGTTTAAAAACATGATTTGTCATTCAAGGCATCATAAGTCTACAAGTTGTGAACCCCATGAATACAACAGACAAATCTTTCCAGTTGCCCCTTTCACTTGCTAAAACACAGCAAACAGCAGGGCTGTTTTCAACACCTGTTCTATAATTCCACATAGAGGAGGAAACCAGCTGCTGCTCTGTGTAATGACCACCGCCTTCCCTCTTCTGAAACAAAACTGTTTTTTTTCTCTAACCTCAAAGGTTGAACAGCAAGGCTCTTTTTAGCTGTCGGTCTTTGAGCAGAGGACATTTTGGAGAGTGCCGAGGCTGCTGGGAAATTAGGTGGAGGCAGAGGTGGATGGTGGAAAGGGTTATTGTGACTGAATATGGGAATGATAAAGCCCCAGTGTGGGATTCTCCTCCCATTCCCCAACCACACAAACAAAACATCATAACCTCATCTTTCCCTTCTCTCCATCCCATTCTGTGTTTTATGCCTATGCTTTAAATCTGTCTGATATTCACGAAAACATCTATCAGGTCATGCATACTTTAGGGTGCAGTCATAGACATTCAGGGGTTTTAAAGGCTTATAATGGGATGTATGGTATACCAGCATTTCTCAGCATTTTTTGTCTTGCGGTATACTGTATGCTTACAGTAAGATCAGGTAGATTTTCACCAACACCAAACCAGACAAGTACCCCTTTCATTTTATATTTTACATTTACATTTATGCATTTGGCAGATGCTTTTATCCAAAGCGACTTACAGTAGATTCAAGGTATACAGTTTATCAGTACATATGCCCCCCTGGGAATCGAACCCACAACCTCTGTGCTGTTAACGCAAGGCTCTAACAATTGAGCTAAAGGAACACTGTAGCTGTTACTGTTATATTACACTGAATGTTACTTCAGTATAAGCATTATAATTAATATTATTACAATTCATTTTTATTTTTTAATAGTAAAACAAAGTATTAGAGCCATAAAATTATTAAAGTTATATTCTGTTGTATTGGTTTAACAAAGCAAAATCAAATGTGCATCTGCTCAGCAGAGACACTGACAATTAAGGACAAATTAATTTTGCAAGCTGAGTAGCTTTCCTTATGTAAATAAAACTGATAACCATTATGTATTCAAATACACGGAGAGAGGCTCATGACCACTAATGAGCATCATGTTTCACTGCCATCTGTGAAAGATTCATCTTGTAAATGACTGCCTGACCTGTAATCAGGTAATCTGTTAAACCACATTCTCACTTCTCACATAACGCTTCCCAAACTGCCATTCATATTGAAAACAGATTGGTTGTATGTAATTTGAGGCACATTGAGGTTTTTGTCAACAATGAAAAACGGTTCATGTCACCCTATATTTGCAACATTTTGTTATGCTAATTCTTGTAGTAGGTAACAACCCAGCTTACAGGTAACATTTTCAGAATGTTGACTAATATTCCCTCAAAGTTATCAAAGAAGTAACATTAGTAGAACAGCATTTTAATGCTGAGTTCTTAAAACATTTGAAAGCCAATTTACTGCTAGGGGCCCTTGTGATCTGTTTAATTATATCATGGTTGATTCGCATTATTTAATTCATACCTTAGATTTTTTGTGGTCTAGTTTTTTAAATCTCAGGATACATTCTGTTGTGCTTGGAGAAAACTGTGGAGAGTTTCTAACCCCACAGGAACTAGATAGCAGTACAGCTTTAGTTCTATCTAATAAGGCTTCTTGTGACCATACCAACCCACACAAGGCTATAGATGGTCTTACATAGTTTCACCAAATTGCATTTGTGTGAAGTAATACACTTTCATTTTACCTTAGTGGTGTAGTTTGAGATTCATTGTATGAAACCTTATTATCTTACTCATTTGAACACTGGTCAGGATCTATCTGAGAGATAAGCTCTTCTGCTTGACAGGAGTACAATGAGTCAGTTACATATTAATATTAAGGAGCTTGTTCCTAATCTTTGTGTGTCAGTAGTGGTTCACTGCCCCCTTATTAGGGAAAATGACAGGACAAATCGGGGCACAAATGACTCCTCATCTGTGTAATTAATATAAAACTGCAGAACTTGACTAAAGTTGAGAACATAAGGATGTTTACACCGGTTGTGAATCAGGGTGGCAATTTTGTGTACACAAAGTTATTAGTGTGTGAACTTCCTGTTGAATGCTAATGTCAAAATGTTTTTTCCTCTCCAAGCATGAAACAATAAATTAAGTGCCATTAAGCTTTTATGTAGTGATTAATTCATACAGCTCTGTGCCCACAGAATAAAGACTTTATTTGTTTACAGTGTCCTTGTCCACCTGCACTGTAACCGAGGTAGTCTGTTAGCATTTGACTAAGGTATTCTCAAGTGATATCAGCTTTCATCAGTACTTTATCTGTACAATTCACTAGGAGCTCAGGTATAATACACACTAAAGCTGTAATTGTTACAATTTATTTGAAAGTCAGTCTCTTGTACAGTTAAGCACGTCCCCTATTATGCCGTCTTGCTAGTCAGGATACACTGCTGCTTTTGAATAGCTGTTAATAAAGAAATATGTTTTTTTAAACCAGTTGGTGTACTTACAGCAACGGTTTGGTCTACTGGCTGGGGCTAACTAGGTCATGCTAACTAACCAAACTTGACCCTTCGGTGGCGACAGACCAGTGTGTGCAGTTTGTGGTTGTAAATAGAGTACAACATTTTCCTGTCATATCTTGTCTTCTCAAACAACAGTTGTAGTCATTAATACAGTAAATATAAAAATTTACATGAGATATGTTCTGGAAGCATCTGGATGGTAGGCTGTTTTTGTATTCTCAATGCATTCCCTGCTAACAATTTTATGGTAGAAAGAATATTTCCCTAATGTTTACATTAAACAACAAAAACGTTCCAAATGTTATTTTGAAAGTTTTAGGAACGTTTTTAGACGTCGCATTAACATTAATACAACAATACATTCTTATGTGTCATTGGTTATAAGAGCGTTATTCAAACATTTCTTAATTCTGTAACATTTTTAAAACTTTCCACTAATAACTTAAGAATGATGTTTTTGAAATATAGAAATATAACATTAAAAAAGTTCTACTATGGTTACTGCAAGAATTTTTTACTTTTAGAGAGCGTTAGCCAACATTTTGAGAATGTTCCCTGTTAGATGGGTTCTTCAGTGACATGGGTGTTCATAAATATGTTTATAAGCATTGGGACATTTGTCGTAGTACTGCTGACACAGTAGTAGGAAAAGTTGAGAATTGGCAGACAGTAGCCTAATTAGGAAAAAGTGCTAAATGAGGGACGAGCAGTATTAGCGTGTATTAGCATACACATTTGCATAGTAATGCTCAGCAAAGGATATTAAACTAGCTCTGCCCCAGCCTGAACCTTTAGATTATCTGCACATAGTATCGTTCCATTACAATTCTGAAATGATAACAATCAAATTAAACCAGGCTATTTTTATCCCTGCTTACCAATGGCACACGGGAATAATTTAGCCAATTTAGCAGTGTGAAATGAAGCATATGATCATAATTCATTCCATTTAATTCTCCCTCAGTTTGCTCAAAATTAAATAATTAACCCGTTATTTTTTTGGATCTGCAGTGAATTATATCTCTGATTCGAAGATATTTTTAATGTGTTTAAGATTTCTGATGTAGATAAAGAAAAAACTGTACTGTAGTCTTTGACCTGTATTGGTATCTTGCATAACATGTCCGTCTCACATTGAATCTTTACATCATGGTGAAGTATTTGGGAAGGTCATGTTAGATAGTAAAGGACCAAATCTGTTACAAAACAAACTGAGACCTACTGAAAGAGCATCCTTGTGATTTAAGCTGATTTTAGGTCAGCTTATATATTAGGCTAGAATATGCATAGAGATTGCTAGTCTGACTAGTCATGCTTTAATTAAATAGCATTGCATGTTAGTAAGCCCCGCTGGAGGATTTAGATATTTAGCATAGATATAAAGGATGCAGCTTGAAAATCCCTGAACAGATCAAATGCCAAGATGAAGCTGAGCTGTAAATCATTTAATATAAAAGAAGACAAATATAAAAAAGAAAAAGTGTGGAATTTGCATCTCAGAATCAAGCACTAGTGCAGCTGAACATCTGTTCCAGTGCCATGTCCTATTCTTGTCAGGCTTAGTAAGAGAAAATGGACTTGACATAAATGGAGTAGTTCTCATTTCTGCAAGCATTTTTTAAACCAATGTTTTGTTTTTGTTTGTTTTAGAGTAACCAAAAATACCAGCACCTTTAATTAAAGCTGTGGGTTAGCGGCTAATGCACATGCTCCTGCCATGTTGAGCCATAGTGCTCATGTGGGAAATCTAAGTGCGAATCTTGCTAGCATCATGTTCTGATTTCATTCAGTCAGTTTCCCTAATAATTTTGTGTCCATTCCGCTGTCTCTGTCAACGAAACGTCTAAAAATACTGCAGTCTACACAAAGATCTTGACAACTAAAATACTTGATATGTTTGTATTTAGGTGCTAAAACACTGTGCTAGAGTTTCCTCTCCTTCTCTCTGCAGCTTGAAAATGGCAAAGAGTAAAGGCTTACAACAACAGCAACAGAACCATAAGAAACTTCTGGCAGCCATGTTGTCTCAGGACTCGTTTGACTCTATGCCAGACTCCGCCCCCTCAGTCACTGAAGACGAGATGGAAGATGAGGATGATGCCATGGAGCTGTTGGGTAATGAAAACACATACGTTTGTGTTCCTGTCATTACAAGGAGGTTCCATTGCTGCTTTTATATTGAGCTAATGAGAATTTCTGAATTCTGACTATGATACTACTTTTAAACTTTGAACAGAAACGTTTTTTTATTTATCATTTTCATCAAAGCATCGTTTAGCATGTTTATTAGGTTGGGAATAGTTTGGAGATCATCACCATGTATCAAATTTCTGACAATTTACCACCCTGTAATGTAGCTGAAACAGGCACGCATAGAAAAAAATCAAGTTTACTTGTTTCTCATATTCTTCCTTTTTCAGAAGCACGTAATCCAAAGCAATCACAAAGACATTCCCTAACACAATTACATGTCTGTGAGTTATATCACCACTGATTTGAAGCATCATTTGCAAACTGATTTGTTCTGAATGCCTTTTGATTGCTGAAGCACATTTTGGCACCATCTCAAGAGCATCTCCTCACATCTGCAGTGTACTAATAAGAGTTCATGAACAGAGATCTTACATATGTTAACCAATTCTCAATATTATATATTTAGTTGTAAATTTATTTGAGCTGAGTATTTTACTTTTGTCTGTTAAATTTAATACATTCTTCTATCCCTCTCCTAATTTAATTTGCATAGTTCAATAAGTAAACAATTTATATATTTGTTTCTCTGGAAAGTGTACACACTGTGACTCTGTTATGCTGTCAAAACATTGCTTGTGTATTCTGACCAACCAGATGCAGCAACATTGACTGCATGAGTTTGGGGTGTGAATATTTCTTGGTCCGACCAATGGCAGATGAGCATTTAGTAACCTTTTTGAAAACAATCATTATTGTTGCAAATCCATTTGGTGTAAAAAATACACTCAAACTTTAAATACAATCCATTGTTGACAGATTGGAAGCAAACAACAGCAAATCAAATCATGTTTGCAAAATGTAGATTGTTACTCAAATCATCCTCAAGCAAACAGAGTCCTGGTCTGTATTGTTGTAGTCTCAATAGACTGTTACATTTAGATTTACATGAATCACTCTGATGTATTCTCGCTGCTCCAATGATTACACAAGTGTGACATCCTAATCTCTCTTTCTGTGTTGATGCCAGACCACCCTACAGGTACCAGAGCTTTGTATCATTTTAGCTATGAGGTATTAACAGGCTGGTCCCTACATGAGTGTAAGACGTAAACCAGTACCTCCCACGCAAAACAGCCATGTGGCAAATCTGTTGTTTTAAACTTAAATAAAGTGAAAGCTTGAATAGAGTTTCAGATTTTAGATTTGTGATGGTGTTAATGCTAAAATAAATAACCAAAAGGTAACAAGACCAGAACTTTAGGTTGTTTTGAGACACCTCTAAAGGAAGAGTTTACCCAAAAAAGAAAATTCTGTCATTCTCCTAATGATCAGAATGATTGTGGATGAAATAAAAAGATCCCAGCTAACCGGGAAAGTTCTCAGAACATTGTCTAACATTCTCGCAGTAACACTAGTCAATATTATATACATCATAAACGTCATTCTTAAGTAGTTAGTGGAATGTTTTAAAAATGTTAGAGAACGTTAATACCACATATAAAAAAACTGGGTGTTTTGAACATTTTTAGAACATTTTTTTACTTAATGGAACCGTTGGAGAAACATTCTTACAAACTAAAATTGTTAACTAGGTCAACCTATATCATATATATGTATTTTTATTTCAATATGTAGAAATGTTTGAAGAATCTATGCAGATCTTACCATAAAAGGACAGTTCACATAGGCTGCACAAAGCTATTGTACAGCTTCAGAAGACTCACATAAATACAAAAACAAATATAAATCACTACTTTTTTGGACTTTTATGGTGCTCTGTCCCTTTACATTAGCTTTTCAAGCATCAGTGTTTATTTCAAAAGTGACACTGAAGATCATTTTGATTAAGTACCGGATATGTTCTTTTCATGTCTGTATCTGAGGCTAAAGAGTTTGCCTTCTCTCCCGACACTGAGCAAAGAACTGTATGAGGTTTTATGAGGAACTGATTTAGTTTTTGTTCTTGTTGTGGGACTGAGTGTGACCTCAGTGTCGTTCAGCAGCGACCCAGTGAGCTAAACTACCACACTGAGGGTTTCTCCTACAGAGGATCCTATGAGATAATGAGATTTTCTTTGCTCTGAGGCCATAGTAGAAATGGGCAAGTGGTGCTGGGGCATTGAGATGGGAATACTTCAGTCATATTTTAAAATTGTTACTTTTTAAATGCTTCATATTCTAACATTTTCTTTATCGTTCCATAACTCTTTGGCTGATTACTCATTAAATATACACTTCTTTTTCCTCATGTACTATATCTTATAACTTCTAGTTCTTTTTCTTCATGTTTTACACATAAATAAAGAATAGTAGGCCTACTGTACTTTAAAAATGATGTATAGTACATTCTTGTGAGATGAAGATTCTAGTCACCCAGCTCAAGCTATACAAATAAAATTGGGTTCCTTTGGAACTGTTGGTGATGGTGCTAGCTAGCAGCAGGAAGGTCAAGGGTTCGATTCTCAGGGAGCACACAAATTGGTAAAGCATACATTGAATGGACTGTAAGTTGCTTTGAGAAGTTTCTGCCAAATGCATACATGAAATGTAAATGGCGAAGTGCGCATTTTAAATGCCCACTGATTAAATTCAGTTTGCCCAGCTCTCCTTTTTTTGACCTAGAAAACCAAGTTATAATGCTTTAGCAAACTCAAGCCCTCCTGTTGCACTTGCCTTCATTAAAGAAGCGCTCTTGTGTCTCTAATGAAGCCTCTTAGCTTTGTACCCTTCATCAGAATTGGACCTCTAATTAGAAAAATCATCTATGTAGTCATCTGTACACACACACACACACATCTGCACACAGTATGCAGATTTTCTGTTTGCATACAATACCGTTTGCCAAAATGTGCAGTATACAAGAGCAAACTGGGGGTGGTGTATCCCACAATGCAATGAGCCTTGACCTTCCATTTTCAGTTTGGCTAATTAATTGGGATCAATTAAAATCAACCACAGTATTCTTACTTATTATTGCAATTCTTGAAAGGAAATTGGACATTGTACACGTGAGAGATGAATGAGAGGAGGATATGTGGATCTCAGATTGTTTACTGAGCTTCTGCAGTCCTGTGGTGGCGAGGGCTCATCACTCATATCAAGCACCCTGTCAAATCAGACAATCAGTGGACAGATGGGAGAGAGTCATAGATATGAGATAGAGAGAGAGAGAAATACAGTGTCTTTGGATCTCATTTCTTATCAGTAATATGCTCCCTGCTGGCCTGAAACAGACAACAGGGTCACATCGAGTCTCATTAGAACACCATAACCAAAAGCTGTAAAGGTCACGCCAACTGTTTGGTGGTTAATTAACCCCTTTTGGTAGAGCTGTGAGCATTATTATCTCAGAATACAAAATGTTTCTTTCAAAACAGCGTAGTCTATACAAGTGATTTTGTATAGAGATAAACTATTGTTTATTGTATCCTATTTTGATATCTTAGAAAACATTATTCAGAAGTTAACAAAGTTTCATTCAGAACTCTTTAAAATCTTACCCTGAATGTCTGTTAAATGGAAATCAATATTTTTCATTACTATGCCAAACAGTGATATCAAAACTTATATACGTTGATACTGACCTCTAGTGGTGGTAGATTTAAAACAAAATGTCTGTGCTAACATTGTGTGACCCCACCAGGATCTTACTGGTTATGAGTAGTCAGTGAACGAGATTGACTTAACAGCTTGGTCTTAGCATTTTTATATGATCTTTACCTGAAGATCAAGATGCAAATTACAGCTTTAGGTGTGAGATTCGTTTGTAAGCTCATCAGTCTAATGAAAATGCCGTGTAATTGTGCTTAACCTCTTCCCCACCACGCTGAATGTTCTGTATTGAAATCATCTTAATTCAAGAGACTGAAATGATGTTAATGAAGCCACCATGTGTCTGATGTCAGCACACCGCTTGTTCTCAATTCATCATGTATTCAGCAGAGGCTATAGCTGGCCTGCTCAGGCTGTTTACTAAAGATATTGACTGGGCACTTGCGGGAAGAAAGTGCTGTGTTGCTCTTGCTCCTCTGGTAAAAAAAAAAGAAATAAAACAAATAACAGGAAAAAAGAGTTGAGTCCAGTTCCAGAGAAATCTAAGGAAAACTTCTCAATCGTATGTTCTTTTATAAACAGAACATTGCTCTATTATATATTATATTATATAGTTACCTTGTTTTCTATTATAGATTTTCCTTGTCTCTCATTTCTTTGTGTGTTTTATTAGATTTAAATGCTTTTTCAGCTGTTTATCTACTAGGTTTAGCCTGGTAATAGACTTTGGCTGTGATATCAACTGTCTACCATTAGAGGGATATAGATAGAAAAGTTTTTTCCCCCTTTTAATTTCCACAGAATGAACTTTTTAGCAAAATGAATCTGAGTGCATTTGCTCACACTGAAGAAAAATAGAGCACCACAGTTTAAAATGTACAAAAATACAACTTTATTTTTCTGTAAAATTGGATATAACAATAGTTGTAAAACTGTTGTCAACATAATGTAAACTGTTATTTCACGAGTTTGCAATAACATGTAATCGCAAATTATCATAGATGCATATTTGCTGTGCTGTCCGGGGGAAGGGGTCCGAGCTCGGAATTTGGCCCAAACCCAGAGTACTCCCCCCATCCTTGACTGAGATAGATACCAGCCAAGAGTGAGGCGACAGGGTGGCGGAGGGATGCTGCAAGACTGTCATGGGACAGAGGTGAGGGATGGCTATGTATATGCACCCCTGTGCGGTGATTGGTTGGATTACATGACCGTGCTCCTCCCAAAAAATATATGTGGGGCTACTCATGTCGTCTCCAAGACTGTTTTACATTGTGGTTGACTGAAGTTTTTGGCAGAAATTTGTTGTCTTTTGGTTAGTTAATAAAACAACATATTTAGGGAAACTGTTTTCCAAGAGTGCTTGCCATGCCAGTGTAACTCTGAAAACTTTACAACTTCTGTGGTCTTATAACCAGATAAAGAGACAGATGAAGCCTTGTATCACATTGCCAGTGAAGGCCGTCTGTGAAGAGAGCTATGACTAAATGAAACTGTGATAGTTCTTATGTCATTTTATTTGTTATTATGTGAGATGAATAATTATTTTCTTGCAAGGTTTAGCCTTTCAGATTTTTTATCTGGCCAAAGCTGAGAGTTGGCTCACAGTTAAAGTCCTTATACATGACAAAGAGATTCATGAAGAACTTTCATGTGGAAACAGATGTGGAAACAGAGTTAAAAAATGGTGCCCTTGACTTCTACGGATCTTGAGTTGTAATTGTTTGGAGGGTGGTGCGCACATATGAGGATCATCTCTCAGCTCCGGAGGGCTGTTGTGGGAAAAGAAGCTCTCATGAGCTGGATGCCACCCATATGGCCAATCCGAGACATCCAATCTGAGTTGTTCACAGAGCGCCTCAAATGACAGAGTAGCAGTGAATCTTTCCAGTGTCATTTGTTGGTTCAAATGACAATAAACAGAAAACGGTACCACTGATCTCCAAATGCTTTAGGGGCTATTGAATGTCTCTTATTCTGTTCTGTAACTCTGTTTTGACTGAGAGGTGATGTCAGTTTGTCAGTGGGGTACGAAAAATAAACGTACCTCGGGTTTCACTATGTGCATCTCAATTAACTTTACACAATACAACACAGTTGTGCTTCTCAAATAAATTTAATGTTTCGGAATGTTAATATGTTTTTACTCGACTAAAATGGTATATATGTTAAAATATTTTATCAACATATCAGATACATATCATATTCAGACAAACTCATGCCACAATGCAACTGTGTTTAATATTCATTCTACAAATGAGTCTAGGACAATAAAGTATTTTAACATAAAAAAGACATGCTTTGTCTGAACAGGCTTTTGTTGAGTATGGAATATGGAGAGCCTGCATGATCTTGCTTAAAGTGATTGTACCGTTTAATTCAGGAAATGGTGTAATTTTGCGGTAAGGCCCTGTCAGGTTGCGGGTTATCGTTGTGATCTGTTTCCCTTTAGCCCCGCAGATGATGTGAACTATGGTATTTCATAGATGTGGTCTGATCGGATTCAGCGATCAGGGCTCTTCTTTTGTACATGATGTCATGACTGGCTGCCTTGGCAGCCGCCACACGGCTCTGCTTTACCCAGACGCCAAGCGCTCTCTCCAGAATGCGGAGACACAACAGTTGCCCTGGCAACAGAGTAAACAAATAACATAGATGCATCTCTGTACCCGGCATGCACACTGTTATTGGGGCGTGCTTGTGCACAGAGATGTGTTGTAAATTACAGTGATCTTCAGTCCTTCACTTCATGGAGGCCTGGCAAGACTGTGGTATCTTTGATACACTGATAAGAGCATGAAAAGTCCCTCGTGAAAAATGATTGCTTGTTATGTGCCCTCTACCACACACTTGCAGATGGATTACCTAAGTGTGTAGTTGTGCCAAGCCACAGCTCAAAGATTGATTCTGTAGGCCACAGTAAGCCATCTATTAAAGCTGAAAGACAGCTGAAAAGATCCAGCGAGGGTATAATGTAACCCACAGAGCCCTAGTGGGTTACAGTTAAGCACAATTCTTGAAAATATGATGTATTTGTAAGAATGAACACAAACTGTAAGCCTAACAACCAAAGAACAAACATATGATGAAGCAGTATCTGTCTCGTCGATTTATATCTCTCAGGCAGATCTTTGGAAACAAACACAGCAATGTCATGCTTGAGCCCTATAGAAAAAACTGACGTCATGAATTTTTTTGTGATAATGCTACACTACAGACAATAACCTCTGTCAGCCTTAGAGAATTTGAGTTGTGTTTTTAACGGGTTTGTTTTTAGTCCTCCGATTTTTCTGCAATGCTGTGATAACAAGAACATCGCCTGTGCTATCAGGCAGGCATTTTTGCAGTCACGCACAACATAAAGATTATAAACATGACTTTATGAGGGTTTGCTTTATAATCTGTTTATTGTTGTAAGAAAACGCTAAATCAAAATGCTTTAGGGAACTTTATCTGTTTGCAATCACAATTCAGTTAGTTTGCCTTCAATGCAACACTGAAGAAGGATTTGCATTCTTCAAAAGATTGTGTGTGGTTGTGTTGAACTGGCCAGCAGGTGGCAGTATTGTACGTATATGCTTGTGATTTAAAAAAACTGTTGTAAAGATGTATACCAGTTGCCATAGCACACCCACTGCATACAGTAAGTCGCCCACAGAAGTTTTATAAGGATAAAGATCATCTACTGATCGTCTAGTGCATTGCTGCCTCCAATCGGCGTCATGTTTAACTCCACTTAATCCTGTCTTTCATTAAATCTAGATATAAACCTTAAAAGAGCATTTATCATTGCCAGCCACGACAGACACGAATTATTGCAGCGCAGGAGGCAAATGTTTTAACACAACTTAAGCTGTAATTATAAACGTAGTTCAAATATTGTTTTTATTACAAAGCAAACAAAACTTGCATTCCCCACTCACTTCAAAGTGGTATATGTGAGGACCAAACCACTGCACTAGAACGTAGTGTTTTAGTTTTAATGAAACAACTGCGGAAAGTGTGCAAAGTCTGCGTCTGAATGTCTGTCTCGGCCAATAATAGAGTGAAATGCGTCAATTATCCGGCTCAGATAATTATGAGCTAGAGATGAAACATAAACCCATGGAGAACTTTGAAGTAAATGTTGAAACGTCATGTCTGGCCGCACAGTCTGCGTTTATGATCATTTATGTGGCTGCGTGATTATGCCAAAAAAAAAAGATTATGAAAAAATCAAGGTTCTATTAACATGGTGGGCCTTCTGTATCAGTTTAGGCCAGTGTTTTTCATTATGGTTCATTATTTGATTTACTTCAGTAGGCTGTCTTTTGGGAGATGAAAACAACATAATTGTTGTCTAGTTTGCGCTATTACATCTTTAACGTGTTCTGAGATGATAATAAATAATATTAAGCCGTTCTTATGCCACTAAATATGCTTTACTGTAGGTTGTCTTTAACGGTTAACAAGCAAACAGTTAACAGTCGAAGTACATTTTAATACTGTGCAACCTCCTAATGATCAGGATGATTGTGGATTAAATGAAAACATCCCAGCCAACAGGGAACATTCTCAGAACATTGACAAATGTTTTCTAAAACTCAAACAAAGTTAACAAAAACGTTCTTGCAGTAACATTAATAGAATGTTTTTTAAAAACATTATTCTTAAGTTGCTAGTTGAGTGTGGAGGGACCAAACCAGGAATAAACAGCAGCTTGTAAGACAAAGAAGTGGAACTGATGGCAGGATTTAGACTTGAAGAAACTCTTAATCTACTTACTTAGTCATCTCTTAATAGCTTTGCCTTTTGGTTTGAGCTGCTAATGAAGGGAGAGTCCTGATGGGAAACAACTTATCATTTGCACTTACAGGCCTATAAAACCAACGTCAACAATGGTTGAAAACTCAACTAACAGGGAATGTTCTCAGAACATTGGCCAGTCTTCTCTAAAAGTTCTCTTAAAGTTATTAAAAAACGTTCTTGTAGTAACATTGGTAAAAAAAAATTAACATTGTATATCCTATATATCAAAAATGTTAGTCAAAGTTAACAGAATTAAAAATGTTTGAATAACATTCTTATAACCAAACAATAATGTTAATACAACGTCTAATATACTGGACAATTTAAGCATTCCTTGAACTTTCAAAATAAAGTTTTTTTTATATATATACACACATGCCTTTAAGACATTGTCAATGTAAAAATAAGTCCAGTTTCATCTTGTGTCTTGAGGCCTCTGCATTCTTTTCCATTGCTAACTTATTTCTGAACACATTAACGTACTTCTGTACAACCCGACTCCAAACATCTCTTCATGATCAAGACCTGATGAGAGTTGTCGGGTCCACACTAAAGTACATGGTGTGACAGAGCAGATAACATGAGATTTCCTCCATAAGGCTTTGTGTATGGCACAGAACATGCATTTGTGTGTGTGTGTCTGTGGAAAAGAGAGGTCCACTTGGCACAGGAATGTGAGCAAGCGTGGTGATATTACATGCTTCATTCATCATCACAGGTCTGATCCAGCTGAGAGATAGTGAGAGAGACAGAGAGACAGAGAGAGAGAGAGAGAGAGAGAGAGAGAGAGAGACCACCTAATACATAGCATTGTACATGAGAACACAGCTGTCCTCCGTGGGAAAGTCTCTGTTTTCCAACAGGGCTGCAGGGTGTTTGGTTCAGCTGTGATTCAGGGCTGAGGGGGAAACGCAGAGTGGCAATATGGCAACATTTACTGTTAGACATGTATCACCTCAATGCTGATAGGAGCTGACTTTCATGAACCTGACTGAGACAGCATGGCCAATATATGTAAAAATGTCAGGAGGATGTCTTACAAGACAGGCTATAAGCACCAGAATTTTGAGGCATACATTTATATACTTAAGATGATACTTGTCAACCAGTTAGTAGATTTAGTAGTTAGTTAGTAGTTTTTTAACACAGTTAAAATTGAAGACGTTCTCCAGAACTACTTTTACGTTTATTCCCCTCAAATCAAGAATGTTTACATTACATAATGTAAGCGTTTTGACTTTTTTTTAAGTAACAACTTTTGTTACTTAAAAAGTAAAAAAAAAAAGTAACTTAAAGTAACTTTTGCCAACACTGATAAAGGTAAATACAAAAACAAATCAGAACAGACAGTGGTAACTGTCCAGCAGAGATCTAGACCATGACATCTTCATGTTACTTATTCCACCTTTGAAACCATATCAACAAAATATGCCACTCCACTCTAATGGCAAAGACTATAAAAAAATCATTGGCTGATATTATCAATGCAAGTTCCCCGAGCGCTTTTCCATAAGGAAGCCAGTGTACAAAAAAAATGGACTACGCCCATAAAAACGCCTACTAATTAATCAGGCGTTCAATAGCCGCCTTTCTGTAAGTGTTTTCCCACAGAGCTTTGGCTAATTTTTCTTTTATGTGGGCCTAAAGCTGCTTGTTCCACAAATGTGATAAAGCCTGGGCCAGAAGTGGACTTTAAGTCTTGGAATAGTCCTTCATCGGCCTGACAGGAATCTGAACTCATGCCACAGAGAGGCGAGAGACTGTAGAGTGAGCTTTTCTTCCAACCCATTTGGAAAGAACAGACATGAAGGGAAACAAAGGTGTCTGCAGGCTCTTTAAACGCTACACTGCCGTTCTTTTATAAATCTGCCAGGACGGCAGATGCAGCAAGCTGCAAAATGAGACATAACATGCAGACGTAATTTCACCAGTGATTTGCCGGATTCTGTAGAAGAGAATTTAGAGTCTGTCTGTGACATAAGACAGAGAGGGTAGCAAAGGCCTTGACAGTGATCCCCTTAACATTGGGTTCAATTTAGTCTCATGTATTCTAAGACCTTTAATCAGCTAAACAATGTGGGAAAATGTGAGGCTTAATATCTAAGCTGCCCTTCCACTGACTTCAAGTGTTCCAGCAAAACAAGACATAAAGATGCAATGCAAGGTGAAACATCAACAATCCGACAAAAAATACACAACAAACAAACAGAACATGTATACATAACCTGGAGCCATATAAAGGCTCTATAATAGGACAAACTAAGTCTAAGACTGTCTATAGTGAAAGTTAAACAGGTTCAAACACCTTGACTACTTTATAATTGATATGATCATCTGGTAGCTGGTTGTTGCTTGGACCTGCTAATGACCAGCATAGACTAGCTCATGACCATCTTAGGCCACCGAGAAACCATCTAGCATATTCCAAAACACAGCTATCAGTTTTCAGCAGGGTTGTTTATACTGATTTCACAGTTCAGTAAACACCATTTTGATAACACTGAAAAGCAAAGCACCAGCGTCTGCATTCATCTAGACAAAACAAGCTCTTGAGCATATTGTATGTGTATGTCTATATGAGAGCATGTTCGTAGCAGTCGTGCATAACTGTAGTGCCAATGCTTGCCTTCAGTGTGAAATAAATCAACTGCGGGAGATGCTGATCTCCTGGAGTGAGGTGGAAAGTATTATCCAAACAAAGGCTGCAGTGATGACAAGAAATTTCTGCCTGTAATTATTCACACTAACCGAAGCACCAGGCCAGACTGTGCTCTCCCTGTTCTACACAAAGTTTCCACGTTGTTTTAATGTACCAAAGACTAGGAACGTTCTAGGAACGTTTAAAATGTCCAGTGTTTTAGAAGTTTTATTAACATTACTGTTTGGTTATAAGAACGTTATTCAAACTTTAAAATTTTGTAATGTTTTTAAAACGTTCCATTATGCAGTATCAACTTTTAGTAGTTTAGTGGTTTAATGTAACATCTCTAGGCACAGGTGTGAAATGTGGACCACACGAAACAGGGCTCACTTTACCCCTGCTGGCCTTCAGTCTGCACATTCTTGCCCAAAACACCCTGTGAGAAAAATGCTTCTGTTTGCGGTTGTCAAATGGCCATTGTGAAGCAGACAGTTTTGGCTCTAAAATGTGATTGGATGAGTTGTACTCAGCCTTAGTAACCGTACATCAATTCTAATGACCACAGTTACAATGAACTGCTCTTAGATTACTACAGCAACATAGACATGGAAATATTTATTAATTTATGTTTTTTATGTATGTCATTTTTATTATAAATACATACGGATAGGAGCGTTTTTTACGGTTATTTTCAAATCGTAACCATAAGTATTAAACTTGTTAGCAACTTGTCCTGCACTGTGTATGCTATGGATGTGAAGCAAAATAACCATAAAGACACAATATAATAAAGCTAAGGACCTGTAATATTTGCTTGTAGAAAACTGCTATAATTATTATATATTATAATATATTTATTCATTGTTGGTTTCTGTGTCTAAATTATTATTAACACATTGTACCTTTAGCTCAATTAATTCATATAATGTACATTTAAGTATTTTATAACATTAAATCTGCAACCACATGCTAAAGTTCTTTATATAGCCAAGTGAAAACCCAGTCAGCTCTTACACATATAATTAAGTTGGAAACTCTGGGAAGTGACCCAGCTTTAACCCAGTGGCCCTGTAGCGTGTTGGAGAGCCGTACTGTAGAGGAACAGATGTAGTGTAAAGAGAATCGCATCTCCCTGATCCAGCCCTCGGCTCTCCGCACCTGTTAGCTGGACGCAGGCGACCATGTTGTGAGCAGATGCTGTGAGGGAGTCACCAGTGACCTCAGAGAGTATTGAGTTGCCCATCTCAGCTCTGTTTTGTTTATCTCTCTCCATGTATTTTCACTTTTCTTGTCTCAGTGTGTTTATAATGTAAGTAATCAGACAGCACTGGTTTAATTACTGACTCTATGACAGTGTTGAGAAGATTGGCTGAGGATGAGGGCTGTGTTATTTCCAGCCTCTAACTCTCAGCTTTAGCTGTGTTTGTAGCTGTGTTACACTTCATCATATAACATTAATAAGACCTCACACCATGAGATACTGTTATGAGCTCAGTTCTCTTTCTGAAAAAAAAATTCACAAGACCAGTTTGCTTGAAACGTCAGTACATTTTTTTGTGAGGTAGGAAAATAAACTTAAAACTTTAAACCTGCTACAAAGCTAACAATTTTAGGTTAGAAGAATGTTTCCCTAACGTTTCCATTAAGAAACAAAAATGTTAACAACGTTATCAAAATTTGAAAAAGTTTTAGGAACATGTTGAGATAACTGTTACTTGACAAGACAAGCCAACCAGTAAGGTTATTTTTTTACAGAGAACATGCTATAGTTAAGATCCCATGAGTTACAATCAACAGATTTTGATCTGTCATTCTCTCTCTCTCTCCCTCTCTCTCAGAGGATTTGGACGACCTTCGTATGGAGGGGGTCACTGGCCTGGTGCCGTCTGGCAGTAAGTTCAGCCAGGGCCGAAGCTCATACTCTTCAGAGCCGCAGGCCAAAGTCACTCTGAACATCTGCTCAAGGTGTGCGAGGTAAATATTGACACAGTGATCGACAAGCTCTACTCAGCTCAATGACTTCACCTCTGACCACTACAGTCTCCCTTGCCACCAAGTCAAGCGGTACAGACAGTGTGAACAATGTTATCTTCAGATCTCCACTAGAATGCTCTGTCATACATCTTTGTCAGGAAACGAGTCAAATACACTGACCTTTGTTATTTTAAGAGGCTGCAACTGAACCCTTTTCAGTCAGGATATGACTGAAATGGGCCACCCATCGCATTCCAACAATCTAGAATTAAGCACTGAAGGTGGATGATTACACTCTGAGGTAACCCAACAACAACTTTAGGTTGTAAGAATGTTTCCCTAATGTTTCCATTAAGAAACAAACACATTAAAAATGTTTTTTGAATGTTCTAGGAACAGTCAGAACAAGTTTTTGTAGATGTTGTATTAACGTTATTGCTTTGGATATCAGAACATTATTTAAATGTTTTAATTTTGTAACATTTCTAAAACATTCCACTCACAGCTTATGAATAGCATTTATGATATATATGATATATAACATTAAAAAAGTTATACTAATGTTACTGCAAGAATGTTTTTGATAAATTTGTGAGAACATTACCCAATGTTCTTTGAACGATTCTGATAAGCTGGATACGAGGGCCACCCATTGCATTCCAACAATCTAGAGTTAAGCTCTGAGAGCTAAAGGTGAATGATTATATTCTGAGGTAATTGAGGGCATTCATCACTCTTACAGTAGGTGACTATGAAGTGTGGATTTATCTTAACACTACCTGCAGATCTAGCACCCCTATTGTAAGAGCATTGCTAAATTCTTCTTGTATTCACAAGGCCCACGAGCAGCGATAGTCTTCATTATCACTTGTTTTTCAGACACGCTTCCTGTTTTGTAGTTTGTAACTGGGCAGAGGGATTGAATTTTACACTGTTGGCTGCGATTGGGCAATTGTGTCTGATGCCAGGGTCTGATAAAACCAAATCTGTTGGGTTAGATTGCTGCCATACTCCTACATCTATTCACATATGTTTTGTTTGGCTTTTTCTTTATGTATGTCATTTCTGCCCCTTATCAGATTCACAAAGGACACATTGAACATTCTTTTATTGTCTTTGAGATCCCGAACGCATCTTCTTGTTGTCGGTTAGCCTAACTTTTATCACATGATCGCTGTTTGTTTGCTAAGTGTTTATCAAGTCAATGTGGAAGTTCGTTTGTTTATACCATGGGTTAAACATGCAGGATTGTGGATATGGCTCATCCTTGATGGTTATCTAGAAAAGAGCTAGACTTTCTTTTGTTTCTGGCTGTGTGAAATCAGGCATATTTTCTGTACCCTACATCTAAAACTTACTGCTGAGCCAGTAATTCGTAGATACTTAGCGGTAATTGTTGGCTAGGCCCTCGCCTCTGATGACTTGGTGAATGCTTCAACTCAAAGGTAAAGGCTGGATATGAGAGAAGGACATTGATGCAGATCGCTGTTTTGAATTCTGGATGCACAGTGGTACTAGCATAATCAGGCTGAGATGTCCTCTACTCCTGGAAAAAATGATTGTGGGTTGTTTGGCAGAGAACTGTATTCACTTGAATCACTTCGAAAAGCGAAGTGCAAGATACACAAAGTCGACGCTCGACTGTGAAGTTCTGCTGAAAGCTTCCATGTAATTGGGTGAATACAGTAACTTACTGTGTAAGAACCAGCTGACGAGATCCTCTCACCTTTCAAAGACTAAAGCTAAACATGGACATGGGGTGAAATTTGTATTGCTGTTTCATAGCTCAGGAGGCTTAATAGAGTTTTCAGTTATGTTTCATTAAAGTATCAACTTTAACATGTATGCATTTAGCAGAAGCTTTGATCCAAAGCAACTTAGCAGATGCAGTAATTTGATGTTGGGGGATATTTGATAAGAAGTCACTGAGTTCATGTTGAAATCCTGAGATCTCATCTGAAACTCTTGAGATTAGGGTTTATTTCCCAGGAGACTTGAGCAAAAGTCTTCATGTACTCTCAGAGGACTCTACACATCACACCACTCTTTTGGCTGGTTTTATCCCTTAACTGGCCCTCAGTGTTTGTTTGGACACCTGGAACCTTTTCAGTGTCACACAGACTTACCTTAAGATGCACAAACAAAAGCAGCTAAAGAACTTGCCAAAAAGTATGCTCATATCCCTCTGTTGTTCCTCTCACTTTCTTTGTCTTGGCATTTGGCTACTTGAGAAACTTTGGTAACATTTTCCACAGGCTTAGATACAGGAGTCCTTTTATCTGGACATTTGTTATTTCAAGTGGTCAATGAGTGAAGAACATAGTACCTAAGAGCAACCTGGAGCATTAGAGGTCAAAATTCTAACATTATGGCTTTAAGTTTTTTCTTTTCCAGAAACATTTTTGTTTTGCAGGTTAAAAGTCTCTTCCCATCCTGATACCAATCACTAAAAAGTGGCCTAAATGTATTTATATGACTTCTGTAGAAGGTGCAGACCCAAAATATGTTCGTCCAATCATTGCATTCTGTCCAAATGCAATGATAGGATGTCCTACTTGCCTGTCAAAACTTTGTATTTGCATCCCTCTGCACACTATTGTAGGAGATGTGGCTTGCGAGAGTGCTCTGAACAGAGGCGGGATCTTTCAAATGCTTTCAAAGCTAGCTTGCTATTGCTAACCTCTCTGAAATTGCCTACCCTACCTTTAAATAAAATTACAATGAAACCATTCACTGTACCTGTATTTGTTATATGGCTTAAATTAAATTAAATCAAAATAAATGTGATTATTGCAATCCAGTTTAGTAATTAAATAAATGCAGCAAAAACTCCAATGCATAGTACAAGCTTTACTGGTAAATGTTATATTTGCAATTTCTTATTAAAAATATTTAAGTCAGGATACTGCAGTCCACGCAGCTATTAAAACCAAAACATACATAAATTAGATTTTTTTAGATGAACTGCAATATGTCTACAAACATCAGTCACTACAATGCTTAAACTTATTAAAATGACTTATTGAAATGAAATTTAAAAACGTATGATTTGTTATGTGTTCTCAGCCCAACTAAATCTCCTGCAGGGATCACCACTGCAGGAAAATATCATGGGATTTATTCCTTATCTGCCTGAATCTGTCGTCTGCACATGATGAATGAGGTGGCAGATGACAGCCACACATGCTTAGAACAACAGTTCATCTGAAAGTACCAGAATGATAGACGTGACCCTACTGCCACATGAGAGCAAAATTACTTAATTCAAATACTCGCAGCACATTTCATTTAGAGTCTGGCTAAGATTGATTGCTGTTAGATATGGTTGCATTTATGCATTTGGCAGATGCTTTTATTCAAAACAGCATATAGTATGGTGCATTCAGCATACATTTTATAAGTGTGCATTTCCTGTGAGTGTGTATTTCACGGGGAGCCCATAACATTTGTGTTGCTAGCACCATGTTTTACCAGTTGACCTACAGGAAAGCAAACCATAGCAGCTAGCACTCAATCCATGCAGGATCTGGTCTTCTTCTTTAATTCTCATAGGACTGGTGCTGGCTTTCTAAATCATCCACCATTATAATTTAAAGCTGCAGACTATATTTTTTTCAGTTATTGAGCAGGTACATAATAAATCAGTGTTCAAAACAGTCTCCTTACCTCACCTCAATTGATTTAATGATTTATAATTTGAGCTGTTGGATTGGATTTCCAAGGAAATGTCAGTTTGGTTGAAGAGAATTTAATTGCAAGGTACGCCAGGTTATTGTTAAAAAAGGAGGTAGTTGTTTTTTGGCCATCATGCTTAATGGCTGGTCTGATTGCATACAGGAAAAGAAACAGTGGCATCGCTAAGAAATGTGAAATGAAACAAGCCTATCCTTTGCTAAGTGCTGCATTCAGTGATTTACAGTTCTGAAACAAAACCAGCAGCATTGTTGAGGAAAGGTACGAGAATTATCAAGCTGTAAAAAATTTCTAAGAAATTTGTAAGACTGGAATATTTAAATTGGTTGCTTCTACTCATATCACCTGGTATGATCTTGGCTGCACATTTTAATGTTGAACATGTTTTTTCTTAAAGCACAAATTACTTTTTATTGCTGTCTTAAAGGGGCAAGCTAGTCTATATAATAGCCTATCCCAGGGAAAATTTTTGCCCTTTCATAGCTCAGGAGATTTGAGGGAGATCTCAGTTGTGTTTCATTTAAGTATCACCTTTGTGTCAAATGTTTCTCCATATATTGCTTAGGAGAAATAAAAACAGAAAACAAATGAGACAATTGTTAAGATACATTAAGAGTATGGAGCTCTAAAATCGATGTGGATTGTGGCTAAAATGATGTGGATTTGGGTAAATGTGATGAATGAAGTTTGAGGTGATCTCTTCACCTCAAAGTAATCTTTAGTATCTTGACTTTTAATTGCAGACTGGGCAAATCTGAGCTCAGTGTGTGACATTGTTGAACATTGTCTTTTCTAAAACTCTAATGGAGACATTTATGAGATTTCTGGGTATTTTTCTCAGGAGAAATATCTGAGATAAGAGATTTAAGCAAAAGTTTCCATTTGCTCTCCATTTTAATCTCATCCCTGTCTGAAATAGAGATATTAAAGAGAGCTATCTGTGACTTGTCTTTCCGTTTTGTCATTTTAAGAGCTAGGTATGCGTTTTGTCATTTTAGGAGCTAGACAGCCCTGGTCACTCTGCACTTTCATTATATGGTAAAGAGTAAGTAATGAAAACAAAATTTGAGTAAATTTAAGATCTGTTTCAGTCAGTCAGCATCCTTTTAGATGGGGCATCATAAATTATGTTTGCTTGTGACAGCTGCACTGTTTGGTGATTAGTAGACTTTTGTCATGACTTAAGCATTCCCCCTATGTTACACCTTGTCTGCATTCCACCCTGCCCATATATCCTCATCACTCCCCCTCAAAAGTGATAAGACAAATGTACTGCTTTGCTCGGTCACATTACCTTTTATGAATAAAGACTCGCTGTCTCCACTCGTTCTCATCCAGCAACGACACTGGGTAGAAACAGAGATTTTATTAGGTGCAGATCCATTACACAGAGTTCTTTCATACCCTCAGCAGAGAGTTTACTGTGAAAGATGAACATGATAGTATTTTCACTGTAATCTGTTATCTCGTTATCATAACTAAGGAGACATACTGAAGGCGCTCATATGAAATAAAAGATGTTTTTTTCCTTGATGCTCAATTTTGTATTTTGTTAGGCTTCAGGGAGACAGTCTCACTCCTGGAAGATCAGAAGAGGAACCAGAACTGCATGTCTCAGAGCAAGCTGTGCCAGAAATACCTGGTAAGAACTGAACTAAACGTTACAAAGAACCTTAGTAGCCCGACATCACAGGGCCTGAGAAAATGTTCCATGAGGCCCCATAACTACCTCCCAAGAAGGACCGAAGACACCCCACCCTGCCCGCTACTCTTATTGTCTCACACAAGTCTCTTAAATCACATATCATATTCAAACAGATCAGGTTTATGTGAGTACTGTATCATGCTGCTGTCTGCTGCAAGGGCAGGTGCTTGAAAATTAGTTTTTGTGTGCAAGTCACTCATTCTTTCTATGGAGAAATTGAATCTCTACATTGTCTCTCATGGGGCCCCTTCAGTGCCGTCACCAAAGTGTGGGAGCTTATCTGAGCGTGTGTGTGTGTGTGGTAAACCCTTTGTGCTTTTTGCTTCTGGAACAGGTCCATTACCCACGGTGACAGAAAAACTGCCAGCAGCAGAAGATCTACAGATGGCCTCTCAGGTGACAGGGCAGGTAGGTAATCTTCACCCAGAGAAAACTGTTTATTATATCACTTTCCCTCTGTCATTAACAGCTATAGCATCATCTCCATTGTGAACGCTGTCAGAGGGACAGTTAAAAGCACTTAGCTCATTCTCCTGGAAGAACTGGCCCAGGCGTGACTTGACTATTTGTCTCTGCGCCTGTAAACCTAGATGGGACATTCCTCTAGAAAACAATGATTAAGACCTTGTCGTGCAAAAATGGTACATTGTGTCTGATTAAGATGCTGTTCAGAAAGTGCAGGGTTTGGACAAACACAATCTTGGCTGTTGACAAGGTGAGAAAGCACGCAAGAGTCGTGTCCTCCTCACAGAGTATCATGTTGTTGATAGAATAGTGTTCATTTACGTTCGAGAGTGGGGTCAACGAGGACACCTGTGTTTTAGAAATCCCCTATTCCATCAAAGCTGTCAACAAAAGCCACTAGAGACCAGAACAAATTTCCATCGTGGAACACAATAACAAGACTATCCCTGTATTCTGACATAGCAGAAAATGCTCTCAAAACCTCATGGGAACTTTACTGTATATAGGTTTCTGTCACTGTAGCAACCTCGAACTCTTTCTAACCCATCACGAAGTGGTTGTTTTTCTATCAGCAGAGACAGCAGCTATAATTACAGGGGAAAAGTGTTGGAAAAATGATTAGGAATTGTTGGCAGAGTTGAGTGTGGAAGCTTATGAGCTGAGAACTCCAGACAGAGTGGCAACACCGGGTGTGTGAGGCTTCTTCATTTTTTTATTAGGAACATGCTCCATTCTGCCTTCACCCAGGGTTCCTGAGAAACCATTCCACAGAGTAAACAATGCCATCCAGATACCGTGCGGTGAAACAGACATGTGCAAACTGTGGCCTATGGGCTAGATCAGGAGCTTCACTTTATCCCGGACTTTGGGCCATTTATCATCTGAACGTTTTGTTATTTAAAAGCTCTTTTATCTTGCTGTGGAAACTAATGTGGCAAGCTTTTAGGATAGAAGGTGTTACCCGATTTGAAGAGCTCCAAACCACAATTAAAGTTTTGCCTTGCAAAGTTTAGAAATATTCCAACCAACATTTGGGACCAATATCTGGCAACCATGAGTATGGCCCCTCTCACCTCTGAGAAAAGATAGTGAGGTAAGCTCTTATAAGTGTGACAGAGACTGTGTTCAACAATAAATAATAAAAATTTATGAATAAAATCTTTTTTGGACACACGTTTAAGTTTTTTACAATTTGTATAGCAATACTTCGGGCAATTTCCAAAAAGCCCAATCTTTCAGTTTTTTTAGAAGAAAATAAGTTTTGTGTAACATTTGTGTAAAAATGATTAGGGACAATAAAATACACATAAACAAATCAAATAGAATGTTGTATCTTAAAAGCAATTATACTAATTAAATTACGGGGCCCCTCATGTACTGTTTCAAAGCTAATGAGGCCCTGTGCCAGACTCTTTGCCCACCCTGGTTTAGGGCCTCATGCACACTCAGGTCTGCTTTCTCATTCACACAGTAAGTCTCTCTTTACTTTGGCTTGCATTTTTTAAGACCTGTCTCTCTTCCTGAAAGAAAAAAGAATGAAGGAGACAGAGAGTGTGAAAGAGGCCCCTCGTCTATAGATTAAACCATGCCAGTGAGCTAAGAGCAAAATGACTAATGTTTCCCACATGGAACGGCGAGTGTGAAAAGATCAGATCACCTACTGCAGCCTTCTAAATCTTAATGTGCTTGTTTTCTGTTTAATTGCTTATTTTGGGCTCTATTTGAAAGGGGAATGCGATTTGTCTTTCTAATAGCTTGTTACTTTAATTAGTCCTCAGAGCTTCGCTCTACTCACCGCCTAGAATGGCACGGAAAACAAAACGTAATGCTTTTTATGAGCTGAGTCACTTCTTTGGACAACAATAGTCGTGGGTGCTGTATCTTCTGTGCTGATCTTTTACAAGCTGTAACTCATGTTCTTAGCACCAGAAATGATGCTCATGATGGGTGGAGATGTTTACGGGCTCCAGATTGCGTAGAACATCTTGGGATGCTTTGGCCTTTGGATAACCTGTGTTTTTAAGATCCACTGGTTTTAGGGTCTATATTTTAGCTGTTATCAGCTAAAATATTAGTTGTTAGCTTAATATTATACCATTCAAAAATGTATTTTTTCTGTTTATATTAATTACATTTAATTATGTTTAATTTTAATTCATTTAATTGTAAAAATTGATGGGTTGATTTTGTTTGCTTATGGTGATTAATTTGACTAAAATGTTTAATTCCTAACTAACTGAAATTTTCTCATATGTGGTGCCTTCATATGTGCCTTCAAATGAAAAACTTTTCAAAGATAATACATTGGTTTTGGCAGGTCAGAGCATTGAATATACAGTGCATTACAAAAAAATACAATGTTTGTTGTTTGTTTAATTTCAAAATCATTGAACGTAATCAAATTACTTCAGTATGGGTAAGAGGGCTTGATTAACTGCATTCATTTTTAATTCATTTAGCATTTCTTATTAATTGAACCTAAATTAAACTGATGGCTGTATTCAGTCAGCTATTTAGTCGTTCAATGTGGAATGTAAAGTCAGAAAATGTTAATGTTCAGTGTTAATTATTTATTCTGTCCTGTGTCAGATATGCTTCAGTCAATTTTGATAATAACGCTGATGTTCTCTGATCAGCCCTGTGGGTAAATGTAATGAGATATCAGCTTTCTATCATGCAACCAAAATCAGACGGTGCAATTTAATGAACCCTTCTGCATCTGTGCATGTTTCATTATTAAAGTGACAGAGAAGGAAGTATTTGATATTTTTCTGCATTTGCTAATTATGTTCATGTAATGTAATGTCCATATACTAAAAGATTTGTTTATGTAAGGCCGGAAAAATTAGGTTTTTCCTGTTGTGACAACCTCCCACCTTAACTGATCTAAAGTTTATCAACGTCAACTTTTCTAGTAAGATTAGACTTCTTTGTAATACAAGCCATCACAAATGAATATGTTTCTCTCATGAGGTTTTCGGCCTTGATTGTCTTAGTACCAGGGTGACATTGAAAAAATAGCCTTGGGTTAGCTTTTACCAGGAGTGCTTTGTGTGGACCAAAGTAAAGTTTGAAAACTACTGTGCAAAAGTCTCCCTGGTATGTCTGATTAGTCTGCTCATTTATAAGAAGGAAATAATTTTTATTACACAGATTCCATTATGCAGTATTACGTACTATGACACAGAATACATTTCTGTGGAACAAATCGGTTTCTGAATTTGCTGAAGAACTTCAGTAAGAACTTAGATCTCCACATCTGTGTTACATAGTGTCTTAAATGCCTGTAATATACATACTGAAGACCTGCATGCAAAACATACATGCCCACATGCAACCAACCACAGACCTCATTTACATGGCCTGGCATGCAAACTCAATATTCTGTCAATTGCAAATCAAAAAACTGCTTTTTTGTTTTATTTAAGATATCCTGGGGCATAAAATGATCAAACAAACAAAGCAAATTACTCACCTTCAGTGGGCCCCAAAAACAAGCGTTTCAAAAACATGTCGTGCATTCTGGAATTTCGGGTCCCGTCTGATCCATTTCCGCTAATAGGTTGTGATTAACTTTTAAGAGAGAAAGTCTGTTTTTCGGTTATTGATTGCGATCCCCATTATCATTAAATATTTAAGGCCCCTTTGTATTTTTAAAAAGCATCTTCAGTTTATTATGTTATGGCAACAATCCTAACCAAAACCAGAGATTTTCTGTTCTGTGATCAGTTGTGTTGTTGGTGGTGCTCAGACCTTCATCTCCAAGAATAGTCATCACACAGGGCACGGTAATGATTGTTATTCAGTGTGTTGTATGCACTGTGTTAGGCTTGGATTAAACCTGGGATTCTATACAGCATTTTAGCATCTTATTTCATTTTTTATTATGGGAGCCCTTAATACTTTTTGGGGAGTTACAGATAAAAGCTATAAATGTAATTAATTCTTGAAGTAAGATGTATCAATCATACGATCACGTTTAGATATACATATACTGTATAATGTTTATTTACTTCTAAACTTTATAGTTATATAATCTAAAGATTAAAGTTATATGTTTAGCGTCATTTAAATAAAGAATAAATTCAGATTTTAAATGCTGTCCAAGTATTTTGTCATGTAACTTCTAAAACAGAGATATTTGTCTAACAAGATGCAGGCAAACACACTCCAAAACATCACACGCTTACAAAGAATAAACCACAATCTTTAATATTTACTGTTTCTCTATAAAGATGTTTGTTTTAGTGCAAGTCACATGTTGGACAGTTTTAAACAAGCTCAGAATATAACTGCTTGAATGAAGTCATTTCATTTGGTTGAACTTGCTTTTAGTAAGATCTGCAGGTGTGTGTTGTTTTGTGCAGGTACAGACAGTATGTGACGCTTTAGGGTCTTCTCCTGTGGTTTAGAGTTTAATGATAATGACATTTGTTATAGCCTATTTCCCGTTTGCTTTTGGCATTGTGCCAACCAGCATACATTAGGTGAGTAAGCATGCTGCTAGATTTAATAAATCTTTGTGTTAAGACTTAATTTCCGTCTGTTGTGCACTTAACCAGATCACCAGAGGGTAAGTGGCGACTGGTACAAGTTCTCTTGTGTAGTATTTTCTGTTCAGTTGGATATAAATTAAATCTGTAATCACATTTGATTTTGTTAATGGAAGTCTAAAGTAAAGACAAATACACTTAGGCGTTTGAAGACAGTCTGTAAGTGTCTTTGCAAACTGGCACAACAAACGTCATTTATACATTTCAAGCGGCTTTTAAGAGGCGCAGCTCTTAAGTTTTCAATTTGTTTGTTTTTCACATTACCAAATTTGAAATGGCAAATCTGTCAGTCACAGTAAACAAAAGTATTGCTTCAGAATTAACTTTAGACATCAGTTCGTTTCTCCTAACTAGAGATGGCATGCGACATGAGTTGCTACTTTAAACAGGAAGAATGGTAAATCAGTTACTTCCTCGCAGATTTTGAACCCAAAGGAAGGCCGTGATGTAAAAGCTGAGTAAAAAAAACATTTTTCATCCATGTTGCTCTCCATCACATATCAAGCAAACAAAAATCGGAAGAGGCTTTCCAGCTAACAATTTTAAGAACCAAAACGTTGAAATATTATTTTGAAATTTTTAGAAACATTCAAAATATCCACTTTTTTAGACATTATTCTGAGAACATTGTCTGTTAGCTAGGTTTCAGCTGGTTTTAAAAGCCCACTGTGGAGGGACTGAGGTAATGTGGTTATTGTTTTCTTCCTTGCGCCAGGGCCAGCTGCCATTTTTTATTTCGCCTGTGGCAGGTTGGTCTGTGCAGAACACAAGCCTCTGCTCTCTGTGTACATGCTAAACATCACTGTGGCTTGAGACTGCAACCGTAAAAAGCTAGAATGCACAGATGTGACAGCAGGCAATGAGCCAAGACCATGTTGTCCCGATGTGGTAAATTTAAAGAGGCTGGTTATGTATTTGAATTTACTCCTTTTGCCACTGACTGCATGAAATGTTCTTTTTATGTAAATTTCAAATATAAATCTCTAACTTTCTCTTGTGGTTTTTGAACCTGCTTCCAATGAACTGGACGTTGTTTGAACAATTCCGTTGGCTCTCCGTGGCTGTGTGTGGCAACTCCAAAGTTATAATAGTCTGTTAAATGGCTTGCTTTTCCCAAGAGAACTGAGGTGATTGGTGGGTTGGTTGCCAGTGGTTCAGGCAATGAGGCGAACACACACATCGTCTTTAGTCCACACACGCTCTTAAGTACTTTAGATGTGGACAGTTATTTTGTGGTCTTCATTTATGTTTGTGAATAGAAAATGGTTTTAATCTCCCAGCTTTTCTGGACTGGTCGGTTAATGCACATTTCGTGATTACTTAACGTAAAACAGCTTATTTGTGGGCTATCTTAAACGTCGGTATCCTATTGGTTCACATGAGGTTTGCAGGAAGGAAATAGATTCAAAAGTTCTCTTATGAGCTCTTTTGAGCTTCAAACTAGTTTGACTTATTTGGTTTGGAGTTGCACGCATGCATTATGATTAAAAAAACAACTGTCATTGTAAACCACAGTTGTGCTGAGGGTTACAGTGTTGTACTGCCAGTGCAGTTCCAAGCATTGCTTCAGTTAACAAGTATTTGAGCTAGATCTACACTATGTTGCTATAGTTGATGATGTGCCTCTAATAAACCAATAAACCAGATTCAGCCAGTAAGAGGAAATCAAAACTGATTCATGCTCTAAATCAGAATAACGCTGACAAACATCTCTTGGCAGCAGCTCATAATTTCCAGAATTGTGTAATCTGTGTATCCTGTAAACTGTCGTTTATATTTATTTGTAACTGTAAATGCCGATGCTTGTCTATAGAAAAATGTCAAAACACTTGTGAGGAAAGAGATCTCTTCCCGGTATGTTTGGACGAACGTTGCTTGGAGGGTTTGCATGTTGTTTCGTTGTTTGAAACATGACTGCAGAGTTTGAAATGACTGCAGAGTTTAAATAACTGTGTATATGTGTTTGTATGCACGTCCTTCCTATCTGTATGTTGGACGTGATTTGACTTCTGCTTTGTTTAAATTAATAGTGCATTTTGGGCCATAAAGCCCGAATCATACATGCTTTTGTTTGTATGTATGTCTGTATGTATCTAGGGGTATGTGCGTGTGTATGCGTGTGTCTAAGTGCTCCAGATGGCTGATTAAAACTTTACTGAAACAAAAACGATGCAACATGTTGCATTTTTACACACTCATTCTTTTACTCCATCTGTTCTCCTTGAGGCATTGAGGATCTGTATGAAAACCATCTAATGCAAATATCTTCAGGTTTAAGCTAAGCTAAGGTCAAACCAGGTGATATCCTAAAGGACAACTTAGATAAAGTGCATTCCTCGTAGACAGAGTGTAGAAGCAAAGGGTCAACAGACATCTACAGCATAACATGGGAGGTTTTTATAACTGTAGCATCTTGATTTGCCCTCAGTAACATTATGGATGACACACATTTCTTGGCCTGGGCAAGTACATGTGTTTACTGGTATGCACAGTGTAATGCTGTTTGTGGCCTGGCACTACATGCAATATCAGCTTATGAGGTTTTGGCCTATAAGATAACACGATCCCTTGTTACAAAACATTGCTTGATGCCATGCTTGGACAGAGACGATGTCCTTTGTACACCAATGTGTGGCTCTTATAGCTTCATGTTACTTTCATAAACGTTGAAATAAGTGTTGAAATTGTTTTAATGAAAGTTTTATGAATTGCTTTTTATGATGTGTTTTTGAAAGTTTTAGCTTCACAATTGTCAGCTTTTAGAAAAGGTCATTGTAGAGGACGCTGGGTTCTGACCAGCCAATCAGAAATAAATCCCACTGCCCTGCTGAAAAACAACTGAACCCATTCTACATTACTGATGGTTTTACAAGGGTTTGGGGTTATTTAACAGGCTTAACACCAGTTTTGTTGGTCTTGAAGACTAGCAAGTCCAATTTAAACCAGTTAAGACCAGCAACCACCTTAAACTGGTTTAAATGATGTTTTTTCGGCATAATTACCAGTGCCAGGCCAGCAATCAGATTTGTACATGGAATAAAAGCAATACATCATTACGTTGTCAGGCAAGTATGCATGTTAGCAATAACCTTAATCATTACAAACCAATGTGATTTTCATTTTCATTCATGTATTTTTTGTGCAGTATATTATTAAAGTTTTTTCTTCAGAGTTTTGAGTTGAAAGCCTGTTTTCTTAATCTTTGAAAACCGCTAAATGTATCATGGTGAAAAATAGTAATTGTAGGATCGCAGCACAGCGCGCCGTCATTCGTTCTTGGATCCCCAAGTTTATTGATCGTTGCCTAAACATCTTTTAACCACTACTGAACGTCTAGCGCAGTGTTCACAAATAAAATTTTAGCCTTTCCTGCCACACAGACTTTCATCCTAAAGCACTGTGGTTTTCAGTGTTTTTCTAATTTCTGTTAAAAAAATAATGGGCCCTCATTGTAACAGTGTTGTAATCATAAGAAGTATGTAAAAAGAGTGTAATTCAAAGCTCCAGATTCTTCTAACGTGACTCTGCTCTGTCTCGTGTGTGTGTTATAGCGTCACCCAGTCTGGGCATCGGATGTAAAGCTGATCAGAGGCACGAGCCCCCAGACATCTAGACGTGCTCTGCAACTCCAGGACTCCCTCTTCTCCAAAGAACTGGAGAACATGGGCAAACATCTCGCTGGTAGGTATTTAACACAAACACCCACATGCATATAAAACAGGCTGTACCTTTTCATTACTGCCCTGGCGCTGTCAGAGGCCACACATCTGAAAGTCTCCACCACGCTGCTGTCTGCGTGTGAACACAGAGAAAAAGGCACATGATTGGCTAATTAAAAGCTGATCTACCTATTAAAATATGCCGACCATCTTTAATTCATTTATTATCGCCACCATCGCAGTCGTGAGCTTGTTAGCAATGCTGTGAAGTGACAAATCGCTGTCTGCAGATGATCAAAACCAGCCGGTAGTTTTTATCTGGTTTGATCTTGCAGACCTTTGTGTGACATGGTGTTCCAGCACACAGAGACAAGAACTCCCACATGTGTCACACAGTTGTTTGTTTATGTACGTACTGCTTTTTATTTCAGTTGAAGTTGTACACCACATACATTTGCAACATGTTAAGTATTTTAGGACACTCTCACTAAATTGCCAGGGCAGCAGCTGTGTTAGGGTATGAAGGTGGGAGGTGGACATATCAGCAAGAATACAAGCTTTATCTTTAAAACTTGGCATATTCTGCAGAAACCCTTTCTTAGCTAACAGGGAGCGTTCTCAAGAATATTGGCTAACATGCACTAAAAGTTTTTTTGAAGTTATCAAAAAATGTGCAGTAATGTTAGTAGCTCGTTATTTTAACGTTATATATAATGTATAAAAACATTATTTAGTTGTTCATGGAATGTTTTAAAAACATTACAGAATAAAAAAAATAAATAAGGTTCACATAACCAAGCAATAATTTTAATACAATGGCTAAAAACCTGGAAGTTTTGAACGTTCCTAGAACATTCAAAATAACAATTTTAATGTTTTTGTTTCTTATTGGAAACCTTAGGGAAACATTCTTACAACCTAAAATTGTTGGCTGGGTACTATTCTGACAGAAAAGAAATCTTTGTTTTAACCTAATTTACAAAAACAACCCCGAAACTGTCAAATGGTGTTATAGGTTATATATTCTGTAAATATTTAAAATTTTCAAAGGGAAACATTTTATTAACTCTATTCTAATAATTAACTGTTGATTTTAGTAGATTTGTATGTTTTGTGTGTATGTTTGATGTTGTTTTTTTAACCGAGGAGAAAAGTCACAGACTAGAAAAACTCACATTCACCTATATAAGAACCTTTGCTCTTTGACTTTGTTCAGAGAGACAAAAATCCATTTCATGGTGCATCCAGCACAAATCTGTTTTGAATGCCACAAAACCCACATAAAATCCTAAGTTTACAAACACAATTCAGACCACATCCACATGTGGTTTGAAATCAGATTAAAATCTGATTTTTTGGAACGTGTTTCATTCTGAATGGTCAGAGTGGTCGGATTTCAAGTAGTTATTTCTTAATCTGGGATGCATATGTAACGTCATAAAAAGTGTGAGATATTGTTTGAGGCTGTGTCTGGATGAGCAGTATGAGCAGTGTGAACGAAGCCAATGTCTATGGCTTATCAACAAATAACCGTGTTATGCCAAATCAGTATTTTAAATGTCACACTAAATGATTTACATAATGCTATTGATTATCTGTTTGAAAAACAAGATGCTGTTCTCACTTTTTCCCACAGTTTCCCAGAGTTCAGGCCACATGAATGTGAACCTTGGAAGTGTTTACCTTTGGGATTTGAATGTTGTGTGTTTGATATTCCAAGATTTAAGATATCACATTTGTATTTGTCACACAGGAAACTTCCACGGGAAAAGTTGCCCCTCCTCTCAGATGACATTCATGTAAAGTCATTTGTCTGTTGTGTTCTATCTGAATGGAGACATCCCTATAAGGCCAGGCATTAGACTCATTCAACAATGTAATTGACCCCTTTCATGCTTTTATTAGCTGTTAATGTACTCCATGTTGAAAGCCAGGCTCCTGCTTTTATCTCATTATTACCTCAATTATGTGGTCAACTAAATCCTCAGACTTCCTTTATATTTACGATCAGCCTGCATTGCTTTGTTTCAGGAATTTAAAAGCTCAGTATTTGACTTGTTCCCGGAGGACAATGTTATTGGCTGTTTCATAACAGCAGAGAACAGCTTTCTGCCACTTTTGGATAAATAAAGCAATGTTTTCAGCTGGTTGGATTTATTCAGATCGACTCCTCCGTACTTTCTGTCTTCCTCTGTGTTGTTTAGGGAGGAAAAGGTCCGGAATCAATAAGATTGCATATGTTCTAAATGATGGGTTTGCGTGCTTGAGGATCGTAGCCTTGTGGGAAGCACATTTGCTTTTTTTGATCAAGAACTGTTTATAATAGATTAGATCTGCTGCTTCTAGTTAACTCTCTTTCTTTCTCTCACTCGATTACCCCACATTCACTTTCTTTTCTTACATCTGTCTTTTTGGTTTCAGGAGCATTAAAGACACATCCTAACACCCAGTAACTTCATATGACTGAATATTATGAGCACTAAATAATGAATATGATTATTAACACATAATACACGTAACTGTGATAATTAATAATACAAACATTAACTAAAGATTTCAGTTCCTGGAAAAAATACACTTTATGTTTCATTAGAAGTAATTAAGTCACTTAAACGTATTGCTTTTAGATCCATTGTCTTACTTAAGTTTGATATTTTTGGTTTGTTAGACAGTTGAATCCTCATTCAAAAACCCCACCAGTGCATGTACCTTCAGATACCCTGTGGCCAATTCATGCTGTTTTTGTGAGCATCTCACACCATGTGTGACCACTAGTTTTTAGGATATCATGTTGAGTTATAAACAGTTCCACTTTTAAAATGTGTCTCAAGACCTCTGTGTTCTGTTTCATTGCTTCGCTGTCTTAATATGGTATTTTTCCTATCATCACACATGATTGATGTTCGCATAATATTTTAACAGTGAATTCTTTCCGTCACGTGTGTTTGTGAAATCACTGGATCGAATTCCTGTATACCATTCAAATGTGAGTTCAGGGGTTCGTAATTACTTCTGATTAAATACAGCCACAACAATCTGATTATCCATTTACAGAATTAGATATATGCCGGAAAAGCTAAATGCACAACAGTCTGCAATAGTTTCCATAAAGGGAATTAATTTTAAAAGCTATGTCAGCCATATGACATCACATTCTGGATTTATGTATTTACTTCAGTAATCTGGACAACAAGCATATGGTTCACATTGTAGAGTGGAAAAGTAATGTTGTTTCTTTGGGTGAAACAACTGTTTTCTGAGAGGAAGGAAAGGTTTCTGAAACACATATCAAGCTTGTACACAATATTTATAATATGTCACATTATTTACTCAGAACCCTTAACAAGAGCCATGTTTTCCTGTACAAAAGCACTTGAGTGATGATTATGTGATTAGTTTTGTGTAAATGCATGGCACAGTTCCTTCTTTTAAAGTGAACACTGGCCAGATGGTCCATCTGAAAAAGCGCAAAGTTTTATAAACAAAAATATTTGATTTGCTACTAACAAACCAAACAAATATATTGACACAAACCGGCTATATTAAACAGCTCATGTACTCACACAGAGTAAACATACCATCCAATTTACGCTTTACAGCTGACATTAAAACTGCTGCCTGTGACTGTTAAAAGACAGCAACAAACTTCAGGAAATGATTTTGGTGGTTTTGTTAACGGGAATCTATGAATGGTTAATACTCCACGTCAATACCGATGTGCTTTAAGCCTATTATTGGCGAATAAGGTTAACAACACCACATGCTTTTAATAGTCTTTTCTAAATGTTTGAATTTCAATAATTAAAGTCTGATGTATGTCATTTCATGCAGTGTGCTGTCTGAGACAGGATGCTGTTACTAAAATGGGATTGTCTGTGGTCTGTATGTGTCTATGGTCTGAATGATTACGTGCTTCTCGCACAAGACAGCAAGACAAATGTAGACAAATGCAGCTTCAGTTACAATATTCAAAGCATATCAAAATAAAATACTGCCTTCCTAGACATTCCAATCCGGATGGAATTAGATTTGGATTAATTCATTTGGAATGAGTTCTGTTTAGGTTAAGTCCTGAAACGGTACATAATCTGCAAAGGGTAGGTTTAATTGTTTGTAATTTCAAAGAGGTTGTATAAGGAAAGCACATACAGGTCTGTAAAACACATATTTATCCAATCTCCTCAAGGATATCATTTACATCATTATTTGGCTGTAGTCACGTAAAGCAACTTTATTATCCCCTAGTTGGTAATTCTATGCTTTTGTTGTCTTCATTTCTTCAGAGGTGGAGAAAGACTTGGCCAAGCTGGCAGAGCAAGGCAAGCTGAACCGGAGTCCAAACAGCCCTCACAGGAGCTCTCTTCTACCTCCCCTCTTCCACACCACCAACACTCTGCCTGTTCTCGGACAGACATCCAGGCCGCAGTCTCCCAGTAGCCTTTCCGCAAAGACCACAGGCCTGCCGCTCCACAACACCAAGCCCACCACACTGGTGATGGGCCGGACATCTCCCAGCAGCCCTTGCAGTCGTGCCCAGACCCCTAGTGCAGCACGGACTCAGAGCAGACCCATGACCCCCAATAGTCTCATGATGAGATCGCTGACTGCTGGAAGCCATGGAAACCCGGAGCACATGTACAGACGTTCTAGAAGCAGACCTGTCACACCCACTGGACAAATTACCAGGCCGATCCTCACGCCACCAGGCCTGAGCACTACAGATTTATATGGAGGTCTATGGAGCACACTAACAGAGGTATACATTAACACTTTACATTTATGCATTCGGAAAATGCAAGTTATCCAAAGCAAGTACAGTAGTTCATTTTAACTAACTAACCTTTTGTACTGCATGGAATCTAAGCAGAGCCAAGGCTGGTTTTATGTAGGTTTTAAGAGAAGCTGATCTGTCAGATGGGGAATGTTAAAGCTCACCTTTGGTTAACCCTGTAAACTTCAGGTCAATGAGTTCAAAATCACACATGCTCACTGTTATTGTACTGGTTAGCTCGTAAAAGCTGTAGACTGTTTCATATTCGATTGTCCATGTCTGTCTATGGTCTATTCATCTTATGCTCTGTTGATCTAGAACAATAGAATATGACCAGAATACGATCCACAGGAAACCTAAAGGTTATAATAGCAAATGTCTGCTCTTGGTCTTTCTTTTGTTTTATATTAGTAGCGCATATTAATAAACCCCAAACGCTTTTAAAAGTCTTTAATAACTAAGCACATATCCTAATGACCTGTCATGATGATAAAAACAAACGATCACACTCTGACTCCGCCCACCTGGCCCCACAGTTGTTGCAGTAGTTAAGTCGCTCAATAAGATCAATGATTTCCACCTGTTAATCTCATTCAGCTCTAAATGGCATACACAGGAAAACAGAGACATCAGATGATTTGTTCCCTTTTTTTGTTTTTCCGGACAGTAAAAGGCAGCGTAGATGCACAAGAGTTTCCTGCCTGGCCCAAGCCACCAATACTTTAAAGAGTGATAAATAGGAACACATAAAATGACTTCAGAAGAGACGGGGGCAATTTATGTATTAGAGGTGGGCTCACAGGATTTGACTCAGAGGTGCAGTTATTTGAAAATAAAATAAAAACATCTGTAGGGGAATGAGCCTGACATGCACGTTCAGCAGGTCTCAGCATCTTAAATTTCGAGTTCACAGAGGATTTTACTGCTGCTCTCATGCTGCCTTTCAACACAGACATAAGCACTTTTCCCTGGAACACCATGAGACTCACTGAATATTAAAGCAAATTCTGCACAGATCGTCTGAAATCATTTTCAATGCACCAGAATCTACTAAAAGAATATTCTAATTTTGTTTCCTGATATTTGCTTGTTTCCTGAAGTCTTTACTGACACCATTATAGAAAAATGATTTTCCAATCTGCTGCTTCTCATAAATATTCTAAACATGCTTTGTTTTTGTTTTTTGGTTTGTCCAACAAAAACGTATTTCTCTTTACCTGATTTGAGCTTGAAAAACAATGAAATTTCAGTTACTTTTAAGGCAGAAGAAGAATAGTGGTGAAATTTTAAGTGAGTTTAGATTTCAAAGCTTGGTTTTGTGTAAGTAAAACTGTGAGTCTGAGAAAGTGAGTCTGTCAACTCTGGCTTTGAAGTGTATTGGCAGCTACAATGTATTGTTTAATAGATGTAAGAAAGAAACAACCAACAATGGTTCAGGAAGCAAATTACATTCTATCAGTGTAAGTCAGAGGGAGGTTTTTAAACCTAATAGCTTAAACCAACTAGATATAGTTAGGCTGGCATGGTTTGAGCTTTATCAAACTATCTTAAGCCATATTTTTCAGCAGGTTGAGGGGTATCAATGCACTGCTATATTGCTAGTACTGAAGTTGTAATTCTGCCATATGTTTGTCTAGGATGAGTTTTACCAGCAGTTGCAGGCAGTCAGGAAGCCCTGGCGGATCCCTAGTGACACGGAGAGCGATTGTTTAGATCCACCTGAGCAGGACAAATGTGAGTTTTACAGCTCTTATGCCCATCTCATCCACTGAATGAACCCTGGACCTAAAATACCAAAGATTTCAGTGTAACTGTTGTTCTGCATAATAAACAGCTTCAGAAGCTGCGTTAATACTTTTTGTAAAGTTGAAAGATCTTTATAACAGCAAACGATACATGCGTAGATTGAATTCTATTGTAACTATGTAAATTTGTAATGATTGTTTATGAATTGGGTGTAAAGTTTCGATAGAGACCTATTAATGACCATATCTGAGCTCTGGTTTCTTAGAAACAAATGAGTCAGGTCGAGGGAGCTACTTCCATACATTTAAAATTTTAATGGCCTCCATTTTTTATAGTCTCTACAAATGAGAGACAGCAGCATGTGTGGCATTACGTTAGAGAAATATTGGACGCTTTAATTATGTTGATATGGTCTCATGAACATATCTTGGATTTCCATTCCAGTGAAGTCATTCGAGAATTATTATTTGTCCAAATCATACTCCGTCATCACTAATAAATAATGTTGGCCATATTTTTTTACTTTTGGAATGTGACATGACCAGAATCTTAGTGTCCCCCAAGAGCCATTAGTCTGTTATATGACCTTAATATTCTACCATATCAAAGCTTTAGCACTGTCGCTGAGTTTATTACTTATGTACGAATGATTGTGATTTTTATCAGCATAAATACAGTTGTCTGTTTCTTAATTTCTAATGTAGAGGTTTTTCACAGTACCAAAAAAGGCTTGCTCAAAACACCCTAGATTAGAATCCCACAAACTACGTCCTGTAAATGAGCAACATCTGATTTTTCCCTTACAGGAAGGCACCAGATCGCTCTTTAAGACTCTTTTCTGTATCTTCCTGGTAGAATGAGCTCTCATGAGCTCTTAAAACACATCTGTTCTGCAGACACCGGACTAATCCCTAATGCTCCAATGTTCAACTTCATTTCATTCTGTCACTAGCATCAGAACTATTCCACTTGTAGATGTAGCTTTGTAGTCTAGGGTTGTTGGTTCTTAGGGCAAAATGATAGATGTTCTCTCTGTGTGTAAGTCGCTTTGGACTAAAGCATCTGCTAAATGAATAAATGTAAATGTAGAATCATGGCTGAAGATAGTGCTCAAAATTTCCTGCAATACAGACTCTCTTCTCCAACTCCAAAACTCTTTTTTAGATAAATATTTGTTATAGATCTGGTATAATATTTCTTTGGTAAACAAATGATTTTGACATATGTTTGGAACGCAAATCACGCTGCGCAGGGAAATGTTTATCTACATGAAAATCACAGAGAAAGATCTCTAGACAAGCAAAACATTGCACATACAGTCCAAGCCTTGATACCAAATAAAAAGTAACTGTACATGACAGTCTGCTTTAAACGACAGCCCATTTTGCCAAGAAAATATCTTGTAAAAATAAGTATATTTTGCTTAGTCTCTACTTGCTTGCTTGCTGGGAACTGTCATGCCAGCCCGGCTATTTAAAGAAACATGAAGCACAGTCTGTTAGTGAGAAAAGCCTGGCACTGCCAACCGCAGGACGTGACAAAATGCTACTTGGCATGCAGAGCATTTGCTGATTGGCTGACGCTATGACTGTTGACACGGTCTGTTGCTGTTTGGCCTGTGCAAACACAGATTTATGAATAGGGCAGCAAGTGCATGCCATCACAATTTCCTGTTATTGCAAAAACTTCCACAATGCGGTAACCTCTAACCCTTAAAAAAACCAAGTCAGTGCCTCAGCACTTCTGAATGTCATGTATGTGATATAATGGCTCCAACCTGTTAAGAATCAATTACTCGGGTTCATGGGCAGTACAGAAGCTTTATCTGCCTCATCTCTAGACAGACTCAGATATTACAGATAACTGCTAATGTTAATATAACAATAAACAAAGAACAAAATGACTCACTTGAATATCTGCTGCTTTTTGCCCCTTTGTTTTGGTTTAGCCCTCAAACAGTGCTGCCTCAGTGATATTGAAATGTATGTTTAATCAAATGCCAAATATGAAACCATTTATTATCTTTTCTTGTGTATTTGGCTGTTTTTAGGTAATCCAAGTAGAGTGAGGGATACCAGCAAGAGATCAGTGTTTTCAGGTAAGCATTCCAACACAGATGGGAGACAGAGCTGTGGCCCACCAAAGCTCAGTGTCACAAAAGCATGATGAACTGCCTGTTGTTAAGACAGCCCCATTAAGAGACCTACTGTAACTGACAGGGCCTTGGAACAGGGACTGTTAATGTCTGTCAATGATTTAATTTTCCCTAAACTATTGAATGCATGCCTGAAAAGTGACTCAGGCCCTGTTTAGCCCACAAATAGAATAGAATAGAATAGAATAAACCTAGCAAAATAGGACATAATAGAAAAAACGAACAGAATGGAATAGAATATTTGAACACACACAGCTATAGGGCTAGCCCAGCTGAGGCAATAATCAGTCACATGACCTGAGATTATTCTGTCTCACATGCTGAAAAGTTTTATCATGATTAATTGATCGGCTGGAGCAGATAAACAGAGATACAAAAATTTGTGCGAGATACAAAAATATAATGCCACAGCTCTAATTAAATTATAAATTTATACCATCAGTTTATAAATCTGTTACAGTAACCACATTAAGTTACTTCACTATGGTTAGCTGCTTTTTAGTAGCTTTAGTAGTATCTTTTTGTAAAGATAAACATCTTGACTAAACTGTAATTACTCTATATTTAGAGTAGCTTGTACTGTAGTTTGGAAACATTATCAGAGTAGATCACTGGTACCCATAATGCACTGGGTTCAGATTTGTAGCAGGTCCCTAGAATGTGAGACTATATTAGGGCCCAGTGTTTTGGAAAGAGTATAATGGCTGTTTCTATTGATTTAACTGAGTGCCACTCAAGCATGTGGCAGTTCAGAGTCAATGTAGTGACGAAAGTGTCTCCTCTGTGGTTTGACTTCTTGAGCCCAGCTGAGGTTTTACAGTTGGAGAGGGCAGACTGGCCTATACAGTCAAATGCAGCCAATAAGCTTTGTGGTAGAATTGGGCTAACCTACCCAAAGCTGGGTGCCGATTCTTCTGACCTCATTCAAACACTCCCATGTATATGCACCATGAAATACATGACAACTCAGACACCATCTCGTTTTTCCATTCTCACATATATCTGTGACATGTTAAAATATTAAAGGGTGTTTTCATGGTAATTACTGAGGTTACTTTGCTTATTAGTGGTTATATTGAACTGATGTCTGCTTCCAGGCAACTGATATTTTATTTGCTTTCTACAGGTTTGTAACGATGTGTATGGAAGACACAGAGCCAATCAAACAATTATGCAATTTAAAGGGGCATTTGAATATTGTGAGTCTGCAAGAGACACATATTTTTTTAATTTTGACCAAAAGAACGATTGTGTACTTTTTTCCACAGATGCTAATATTTCTTAGAAATGAAAATGTGTTTCACAGTAGAACCATTTGAAAGGATAGAATGTAATATATATGTTTATCGGAAAAAAGAAAAGCCTGCACTTGAATTTTTGTCTGTTGGCATGCTTGTTGTCTGTTCATCAAAAAAGTATGTATTGCTGCCCTGCAAAAATAAACAATTTATGACTTTATGTGCCAAATCAGTAGGTGATCAAGGGATTTGTGATAAGTCTTTTCAATACATCCCAAAAAGGATGTACATTATGGCATTTGCAGAGAAAATGAATGTCACAAATGTTCATGTATGTATAATGTTGGACATGCACAGCACTGCCCCAGCTGACCTCAGCATGACACATTCTCATTCTCAACAACATTGTGTCTACAAATGGTGAGAACACGTTTCTAAAGATATACAATTACTTTGACTTTTATACTCACAGAAAAATATGTAGCCTGTTACAACTGTTATTTCCTTGTATCATTCAAAATAAAAACATTTGTATAAAGTTTGATTCATCTGTATGTTGTGCAGGTTTTTTAAATTATTCTTCATCTTATTGGTTACTTATGGTATATATTAGTGAATCATATACAAATAAATAAAAGTAGCCAATATGCTATATTTTTTAATTACTGCATATTTTCTTAACAGTTCAAACACAGAGTTTTGTGTGTTTGATGCGGTTAGAGAAATTATTCCATAACATTTAGTTGTTTCTATTTAAAATCCTATTCAAAAATAGTGCTTTGTGTAAAAAGGACTGTACTCACTGACATACAGAGACTTCACAGACTTAATGTATTTGGTTTAAGGGCATAAATTTAAGAGCAAAACACCCAGAACTCCTTTAAATCTCATTGGATTAGAACCGAGACTCTAAATGTGTTTGAGATGTGACTCGATGGTGACATACTTCAAAACAACCGCACTTGTATGACACTTACTGTAATCTCTGGAAATATTTTCCCACTTACGGCTGATTAAACTTCACATTTTCCCCATCAGCATGACAAATGTTGTTTTCAAAGCTGACGCTACTGAGAAATCGCCAGCCCTCATTTTGTGGTTCATGCTTCGAGTGTTTCAAGTTGGTGATGTTGGCAGGTGTGAAAGATGGGCAATGGTTTCTCGCCTTCACTGTTTTTCTCCCTCAATAGAGATTGTCACAAAGTATGATTCAGTCTTTCCACCTACCCCTCAGAATTGGATTGATCCAGAGCCTCTGTGGGACTGTAAATCTACATTAAAATGTCTCATGATCGCGTGCTGATTCCACACTGCTGGTCACACATGGGGGTCAGGAAATGATATGCTGTCGGCTTAAAGAATCAGAGTAAATGTAAACACTGGATTTGAATTCATGATGAACTGTGAGATAGACTGTAAGCAGCCACACCCAAACAACATCTGATCACTGGGATCATTTTTTGCCAAACCTCAAATCCTTTATTCACACTCAGTTTTTAAACAGGATGTGGTTAGTCAAAGGGCTTTGTCTCGGTCTAGCGCCACAGAATAAGGAATTTAGAGCAATCAGTTTCTTGTGTAAAATTAAATATTTTATTAACTATAGTATCCGTGCCATCTCGTTCCGAGATATCCCCGTAACGGGAGCCAGGAAGACGGGATGTGGTCTTACGGAAAGATGACTCAAAGTTACCATTACAAAAGAGTAAAAAAATGGGATTAGAGAACATAGTTCAGTTAGTAACATATTTCGAGATCTGAATTTGTAAATGTTAGCATGTGTATCATTCTCACAGGAGACTTTCTCATGCTTTTTTGTAAATGATGTCATGTTTCTCAATATTCCACGGTAAACAATGTTTTTGTTTTTTTAATAAACGTAAATCAATTGGATATAACATTGTGATTGGTATTTTCATAGCAATGATTGCACTGGCATTTGTTTTTAAAATCAAGGATATGACCATTTTCCTAGTTTGTTCATTCTTCTATAAAGTATTAAACATTTCGCAATATTTGGCCACATACGGCCACATTATTGCAAATATTATGCAAATATTTTATAGAGTTGTGGTCAGTAAAACATTGAAACTTTTGTTTCCTTGTTTTCTTTTTGTTTCTCAGTGCTATAAACTGTCTTCCAAATAATGTGCAGGGATATATGTTTTGAAGTGTTTATTGTTAAAGGTCAATGGATTGATTTTACAGCTGAGTTTATCCGCCATGTCACGGGGTTTCCTACAAACAGGAATCCTGTTAAAGTCCTCAGGGCACCCAGGAACATCTCTTCCTCTCTCCTGAAGGTTCAGACCACCACCAGTGGTCAGCTGACTGGCCTCTGCTTTTTATTTATAACTGAAGTCATATTAATCCTGACATAAAGCACAAACAAATCTATGGTCGGGTACAAGTAGGCTTTGAAGTCGTATACAGGACAGCTTTTCTCCCTACTGTTCCCATAGTGTGTGTGTGAATCCAGTTGAGCTGTTTTCAAAGCTTGGCTAAGGAGCTCTCATAACTGTGGAACTTCTGTTCATTAGGAAGTAGTCCAGTGTCTTCATCTTTGGAGAGCCAGCTGTTGCCTCAGAAGACTTACTTAAAAGTCCCTGCTTGACTTTGTAGTAATGAGACACCCTTCACCATTCATATCTAATTATTCTCATAGTTTAGCCCAGCATAATCAAGAAAGGATGTTAACATGTAGGGATGACTCCCATGAGCTACACAGTGGCCCTGAATTTGTGCAGATGTCTGTCTGGCGATTAAAAAATATAGGATCTGTGAATTAGCGTATATGTTACAGTGTAAATTATTCTTTATTACTGACCGTTCAATTGAAAGATTTTTTAATAAAAAAGCTATGTTGCATTGTCCAGTTACATTCATTTTTATAACATGTATATTTTTTTAAATAAATGTGTATGTTCAATAGCACTTTACTTTAAATGTGGTATCAGAACTGCTATGGAGAATTGACAACTTTTGGTGACATTATCATGAGCTGTATCAGCTATTTTCATTATTTTAAATAATGATGTTTCCGTGCTTACATTTGTCCAGTATCTGTGTTACTCTTAGGATTTAAAGCACAAGTTTATCTGACCTTTTTATAAATGAAAAACATCGCATGTCTTATTAAATTGCCAGAATGTCAGACCAATTCATCACTAAAGCATTTTGCGGCAGGATCTGCTGTGATACCATTTCCTCCCACTAAACCTCAAAAACAACCATCAGAGCAGGTAGGAAAACAGGCTTTAGCTGCACATGTGCTGTCAATTTAGCACTTATAACTACAGTCAACAACGTTACGGAGTTAAATGTGGAAAAACAGAAACTTTCTTCTCTGATCAGCATTCATTTGCTCCCGTTGAATCGATGCTGAAACTTTCGTTGACGCAAACAAGAGGAGTGGCCAACATGCATAATTAAATAGGGGGTGTGGCTAATATGCATAATTAAAGTAGGGGTGTGGTCAGCGGTACACGTAAGGGCAGGTGCAAAGGACAATTAATCGGTAGTTAGCGAGTTTTTTTTTTTTTAACATTTTTCCACTTTAATTTAAGAAAAGTGCATTAAGTCTGAAGTTTGTTGTATTCCTTTAGGCTGGTGTAACCGTAGATAACCGGCTGACCGTCTAACTGGAAGTACTGAAGCCAAACACGGCTGACAGTGTTTTAAATCCCGCGCTAAATGCTTTAAGGTGAGTCCAACATGGTAAACAAACTGATAGATATTATAGAAATGGTAGAAACAGAAAGATATGTTTATAATTAACTACGCTGGAGCATGAAAGCACGATTAAGTGTTTGTTTATATTAGTCGTAGCTAGTTGTCTTAGCCGGATTGTTGATGCTGTGTAGGTGACTGAACTTTTAGCGCCCTCATCGCTAAGCTTTCAGTGCAAGCGGTCGACTTCCTTAAACCATTTCTGTTTCATTTCATCAAACGACTAAAGTCAAGCGCTTCCCGGTAAAGTTTCATCATTTACCGTGTGACATCATTTAACCGAAATATACAATTTTGGGACCGAAAAGTTGAGACCGCACTGCAAATCACAAGCTAACTGGAACCAGAAACTTAAAAGACTTTTATGATCTAAAATAAGAGATATGTGAGGTCATTGTTTCTAGGGCACTCATTAAATAAAGTCACCATGTTTTTGTTGTTTACAAATAAGTCAGTTTTGTTAATATTATTGATTGTGTAAAAAATAAAACTGAAGCACTGTTTTAACTAGTCTTAGACCATTGGGCCGCACTGTGTTAGATTAGATTATTAGATCCCACTATTTTCTTGGCTGTTTTGCATGTGTAGTAATTATAACACACATTAAATGCCCTTAAATGTTTCATTCCTAATAATCTGAACTGTTGCGTTTCCCCAATTTTAACCCACTTTTTATTTGCAGATATTGGATTTGTTAAATTTGTATGCAAAATTATTTTTGGTCAGAGGAGTACAGTGGCTGTTTGTTGTTTCTTGTAGGGCCCTGTGCAGGAAGCACAAGTTAAACTATAATATATAAACAGAGCCACTGAATCGTTTCATGCTTGAATGTATTTATCATTAAACAGCTTCTCCAAATAATGTTTGGCAATTGGTGTTCTTCTAATTGGTATTCTTTTCTAAGGTTTTTGAATGAGCCATGTAGTCATTTGAACTGTGCATAGCTGTTCACATGATCTCAATTTGTCTTTAAGAAAATGACAATATGGGGCTAAGCAAAGGTCAAAATAAGTATAACAACATCTCAGCTTGTTTTCACAGAGCTGTCGGGCCATTTGAGGTGTGAGTTTGTGGTCAGTAGGTCAACATGAACTTTCTGGTATGAGAGATGAAGTTCTAACACCAGTGGAGTGTTGTGTAGCAAGGACATGTGATTTTAGGGGGTTGTATATGTTTTGGCAGACAGATGTGATTTTTTTTTTTTCGACCAGTGTCTGCCTGGTCAAAAGAAGAACCAACAGCATCTCATGCTGCAGGCAGGGGAACAACTGATGTTATCATTCAGGTAGAAAGATTAAGGGTTATTTGTGCAGCCCTGCATATCATCGAACTTTATCCACTGTTATTTATTCTTACCTCACTTGTATGGCCTTTAAATGATACATGAGGGCAAAAAAACAACACTTTTTCAGTGTGATGATGTTTCTATTGAATGTAAAATATAGAGTACTGATGAGGGAATAATCATTAAACACACACACACACACACGTTAAAAGCCCTCTAGGCAGTAGCGCTGTGTGCCTAAGCTAAAACGCATACTGTAGGTTGTATTTCCCTTACCGCGGCCTTGATATAACCGAATAAAAATCTGGCTTTGGGGTTTTATTTCATGGTCATTTTATGAAGATGTACTTGAATGTAAAGTGCACGTCTGGATTTTTATTAAACCATTATTTGCGAAATGGTCTCAAAGGTTTTATTTTGCTTCTAGTTTTTGTCCCTTATCCAGGGTTCGAGACCCCTCCATTACTCAACTCTATCGTCGCGAGTTTGCCATGGCGTGGACCGCGAAACGTCTTTGTACTCACATTTTATCTGTCCGCAGGAGAATAGGTTTTAAAAGCCAATGAGACTTGGAGGCTGGGAAATGTTTTGTTTGGCTGTGTTCTTTCTTGAGACCTGGGCCAGTATACAGCACAGTCCAGATGTTATTCACAGTGAGTTTACGGTTTTCAATTATTTTTTTCAATAATACCATGACTGGGCAAACCAGACCAGAGAATGAAGGAAGTGAATTTACATTTATGCATTTGGTGGCTGCTTTTATTTTCAGGTTGTGCATTTCCAAGGCATCACACCTATGTCTTTGGAATAGCTAGTATCACACACTGCCAGAGCTACTGTGACACAGGAAGATTAGTAATGTTAACTAGAAAAAATAGACTTTAAAGAACCTTGTTATTTGTTATACCTGATTGTCAATCAATACATTGATTAGAACATATTTCAGAAATAGTAGATCTGAGTTACTAATTTTTTCTTCTTAGTTGCCAGAAATGCTAGTTTTTCAGGGAAATGTAATCAGACAGACTTGAGTACTTTGTATTGCCCTTCTGTTATGTTTTAATGATATAACGTCCAATAACTTTTACTTATTCAGCGCTGTGTTGATCTGTTCTTTCCCACTTTTTAAACTAGGCTGTGTCTGCGTTCTGTAATTAAGTGCGTTAATTACCCCAGAGAGATTTTAAGTTAAACAGATGTGTTGCTGTGTAATTTGATGGCCTGCTAGAAAACGTTAAGTGTTGAAAGAGAACTGTTTGATAAAACTGAGACTGTGGCACAAATCATGGTGTGGAATGGCCCAATGTCTTGACCCCTATGAGGCGGCTGTACACAAACTCCATGAATGGGCTTATTTACTAACCACAAGTGCTTCCACTCACCAAAACCATAACAGCACAGCACACAACAGGGGTGTAGTTAACTTTTTACAGCTTCCTGGTGGAAGAGCTTTCAGCTGCTTAGCACCTGCAGAGCTTTTGTGTTGGCTAGAGTGACCTCAGTTTTTCAAATGTTTTTAAAAGCTCTTGTAAGCTTATATCAGATTGATGAAATTGGCTATGAGACTTTACTGACAGACATTCAAACGATTCTGTCAGGCCGACTCTGTTTTCATGTCTTGCTTCTGAGACACAGTGACAATAGCGTTTAGGTGTGTTACTCCCTCCGTGCTCATGTTGCTTTTGCCGACTGTCAAAATGAATAATAAAAATGCCTGTATACTGGGCGTGCTGAGGTTTTGCTGCCCATTTATTTCCCATAAATGAAATCCGACAATGTCAGAACCATCTGTACTAGCTGATCCCTTCCTCTGAGGCCACCCAGAGGCATTTCAGCCTTTTTCTTTTGATTTATTCCTCTTATACGGCACAGAAACCGTAATTGTTTTACACCAGTCAATGTTCTTTAGTATTCAGCAGCTCATCTGAGACCTGATGAACACTTAAGTTCCAACGCTGTGGGATGAAATGAAGTGAGGTAATTAGGATGAAGTCTTTTTGAACATGTCCTGAGAGACGTTTGACCGAGTCAGAGTACACATGGATCAAATGTTTCGTGTGATTCATGTGTTCACAAGGTGCAGCAGGTCCCTCAATAGTGAGCTCATGATTAGTCACCTGAATGTAGGCCAAGGGGTGAATTAAAAGCAACAGATGTTTTAAGGGAGCAGTACAGCTTCTCTGGAGAAAGAGCTGGTAATTTGTATCCGAGCTTCACAGACTCCAAATGAATGAATGGGACATGGATTCCAATCTTTGATATCATGATTAGTTCAAGCAGAAACATGACAGGTGTAATTTGTAGCATGTCTTCTATTGGTGGAAGAAAGAAGGATGTGTCCTGTTGGCTTGCTCTGTGCTTGGGTGGGACCTAATACTGTAATTTGTTTGATTACTTACTTTCCTGTTTTAATTGCTTTGACTCGTGCCTTAGATTCTGTCCCCTCTGCTCTTGGCAGCAGTGATGACCCCTCCCAGTTCCAGAATCGTTCTGCCAGCAGCATCTTTTGTATTGCTGCTTGTCAGCGCATAGGAATTGGGTGTTTCTCTGTTATGACTGTCTCAATATTATATTGTATTATTCTGTGTGTATTTCAGTTGTGCTATTACTTTATTTACTTTATTATAAATGTAACCAAATCATTTTTCCTAAACAAATTCGTTTTCTTTTCAGTCAAAACTGGTGGTTTCAGCTGTAAGTTTACTAAAAGAGCAGTTTGTTTTTCAACCTTTTCACCTAATTGTTTTGTCTATAAAAATTGGCCCTGTTTGTTTAGATATTAACTCTATGCAGTGTTATCTGTAAGACAATGCCCAGAGCAGAGATGTTACAGAAGTCCAACAAGTTCAGTGTGCCAGGTGTCCACAAGAGGGCACAGGTGAAACCCCACCCCCCCACCACCCTTATTTTTTGGGTATTTAAGTTACACGTGAATCAACTTATAATAGGAGATCTGTTTCGTCCATTTGTTTTATCATAATAAACATAAACAGCAGAGGTTTACTTGTGTGTCTTGTTAACGATGAGAATTTTAGCCCTGAGGAATGAAACCTTCTTGAACGTGGCTTAATTCTTCCTTTATAATTGCTTAACTCTTCTAGATTTTTTTTTAATTACAGGAATACAAATGATCAAGCCAGAAAGTTTTCATGATGATTGAAAAGCTTAAGGCCAACTCTTTCGATGGCTAAAACAAATGGAAGAAGTTTCACAACCACTTAAAACGCCTTCATATTTTTAAGGTCTCTTACACCCCATAAATATGGTCTTCTGTTTGTCAGATGATTGTGAGTTTGTGACTGTGTGACTGTTTGTTTGAAGGAGATGGAAATGTGTGTCTTCTCACATTTGGTCGCTCAGTGTTTAATTTGAGCTCTGTTGATCGAGCTCTCTGCATTGCCAGGCTAATTGATGCCCAGGCCAAGAGGAGCAGGGTAAACAGGAGACAGCTGCTTTACCAGCCTTCCCCTAATGCTTTTCCTGTCAGGCCGCATCAGAGGCCAGGAGATGGGCACACAAAGGCAGTGTTTGCTCAGCCCATCCAAGCGCGGGTGCTCAGTTGGACAACTGAACTTTCCCATCACTGGTGTCATTTCCTTTTTACTCCAAGTATTTAAAAGAATAAGGCATTTGTGATCCAATCCAACAGCTTTTATTCATTTTGGGTCAACATTAAGCATTTTTGCAGCGGTAATCAAGCCGAATTATTTCAAGAAATTATTTATAAAAGGAAACATTTTAAGAAATTGTTTAAATTTGTTTGACCGTTAGTTTTTATCATATTACACTTTGGATTTCATTTGTGTCCTACATTAATATTAATGATTTTGATTAATAATTAACCATTTTGATTCTTATACAAGTCTATTTATCAATTAATACTTTTCATGTTATTGAAATGTATAAGATGCTTAAGTGTAATCTTTCTCGCATACCAAGTAGTTTGAGGATTCTCATGGAATTCAGGAACAACTAGTCTAAATGTGAATGTAGGACCCACAATGGCCATTTTCTGAATTTGAGGATATAATGGGGCCATAGAACAGTGACTTAAGTTTGGGACCGCAGAGTTGCTAAGCTATGCAAGTGGATTGTTTGCTTATGTCGAGTCCAGCTAAATAAATGAGGGCAAAAGTGTTTGAATGTATTGACCTGACTCTTCTTTGTCTTATTCTGTCCATATTTGAAAAGTCGTGGCAACCTCACAGATGGATAAAAGCTGCATTTTTATGGGGGAATCATTTAGAAAACAGAAGGGAGGTCTATTGGTAGGGATGAGGTCAGTGCAGCGCTCTTAGCATGTAGAGCTTAGTTTTGGAAGAGGTCAGTTTAGAAGTATACCAAGTCAGCCCAGCTAAAACGAGTAAGAACGTTTCTCTAACATTTCCATTAAGTATCAAAAATGTTCATTTTATTTTTTAAATGTTGTATTAACGTTATCACTTTGTTATAAAAACATTGTTTAGAAGCATAAGAATAACTGTTTTAATATGATGCATAACATTTCACTACATATGTATAGTTCTACTAACAGTACTACAACAATGTTTTAAATAACTTCGAAATAACTTTTAGTGAATGTTAGCCAACGTTCTAAAAACATTCCTGGTTAAAAGGACGATTGGTCTCTAGGAAACATTCCAGAGCACTGTATTGCTTGTTTTGTTCTGTGTATGTGTGTAATCTTTTAGGAATATTTTCTAAGCACTGCAAAAAGTGTTTGCATATGCAAAAGAATGCACATAGCATTCTAAGCGATGATGCTAAAATGAAGTAATTACACACATGGATTACATAATGTGGTTGTGGTATGTCATTTCAGCAGCGAAAGCATTCAAGCAGTCTGTTGTGAAGCTTTCGTTTCCATATGTGTGAGATGGTGAACAGCCAGACACGTGTGTGAGGCTCCAGTTTTTTATCAGTGAGAGTTTCCAGGGCTGGAGGACAGTTAACATCTAAAAGCAACTGGGCATGTCAATACAGAATACTTTAGTTTCACAAACTGTAAATATCTGGGGAAATGTCACTGCAGGTTAAACTAACTTAAAGTTGTCGAAAAAGACCATTTTTTTTAAACCCATTGTCAGATTTATTCTAAGCATAACCTCACATTTTTTGGTTACACCAAAACATTATGTATTGCTTAAACGTATATAGAAAACAAGACAGAAATGCTGAATAAGAAAGATTTCACTGCTCAGTGGCATATTTGGCTACCTTTATAGACTGTATTTAAAAGTAAAAGTATGCGGTGACCTAAAGATGGTCCTGTGCAAAAGATAAATGTAAAGCGATTGGACCATAATGCATGGAGACCTCAGGGCCACAGAGGTATGACCAATCAGAAATGAGTTCTGGTAAAGAAAACATTCTGTGAGATGCTTATGGTTTACATGTCTAAAAGCCAGATCTATAAAAACGAGTATCTAAATCATGCTTCTCATTATCCCATTTAACCATCTTACTGTTGGAATGCTATTAATAAGAATGATTGAACCAATGTAACAAGCCACAGCTAATAAATTTAACCATGCTGGGTCTCGACTCTGCTGCACTTAAAATGTTCTTTTCTTTATTTGCCAACATGAGAATCTTTTACCATCTGGTCCCTTCAAAATCAAAGTTAGTGGATGGGGTCTTTAGGTTCAGTCTAAAACAGCATTTATTTGAAAAGGCCCGCTGTAGGGTTTTATTAATATGGGGTTAAACAAACAATGACATGCAGACCGAGTTAATTCGTTCTGGAGTAATGTCAGAGGCTGTGCTATATCACTAGCTGTCCATAAATAACTTCTAACTTAATTGTCCTCCAAAGCTCTGATCAGAACACTAGATTAATAATTCAGCTTGTTGGATGCACATTTTCGAACTCTGTTTCTCCCCGTTTCAAAAATTGTTGGTGTTTTTCTTCATTTCAGCCAGAGAATTCTCAGAAACGCTTCCACCTCCATGTTTCTGAGTCAGCTGATGTTATCACTGTTTATATGTACTTGGTTAATGTTTACTTGTACTCGCACAGTAAAATTAAAGAGTGATGGATTACAGGCAGATGAATCTTTTCCAAATTCCCAGCATGACTCTCAGTTGTTGTTTTTAAATGGAAGTTGAGGAAACAGGAAGGACACCTCCACAATCCATGACATCATCTGTGGGCTAATGCAATGACAGCCTTATAAACTAAATATTTAGGATGTTATAGAGTTATGGTTTTTTTTAAAGAGCCTCTGACATAGTGAAATGTCATGAATTTAAATGGTGCGTGTTGAATGTCAAGATCGTGTTTATTGTTTTAATGACCAGAATAGATTCAGCACAAGTTGTATATTAGGGCAAACGGCTAAATGGTAGTGTGACTGACTAGAAATGTCTGGCCTTTTCCCCACATAGTAATCTTATGGCCTTTTACAGGTCACGTTTGTTCCACTTTTAATATTCCTCTTTTTCTATGGCCTGTACATATAAATTAAGTGGTCAGTTTATGAAATGAAGCCATTCAGTACAAATTTAGTTGTCAGTGTTTATCGTCTTTGACCTACAGATTTAAAATTACATTTGGAAACTTCACTGTGTGTTATGCAAGCTTTTGAGTCTTAGCTCTACCTGACTGTTTATAAAAACCTGCCTGAAGTAATCCATAGTTTTTGATTTCTTGTACATTAGCATAGCTTTGCAACTTTCCAGCTAACAGGAAAAGTTCCAGAATGTTAACATTACACTAACATTCTCCAAACGTTCTGTCAGTTATCAAAAAGTTCTTGCAGTAACTTCAGTAGAACTTTTTAAAACATTATATACCATGTATATTAAAAACGTTAATTCTAAGTAGTTAGTGTAACTTTATAAAAATGTTATAAAAACAAATTAAAATGTTTGACTAATGTTCTTATAACCACGCAGTGTTAATACAATTTTTAACTGGATCATTCAAAATAACATTGGGGAAACGTTTTTACAACTAAAGTTGTTAGCTGGGTTGGCACAAACAAGGATGAGCACTGTTAGATATATTAGCATCATCTGCTCACTTCCTCTGCTCCTCCCCTTCCTGTGACCCGCCGCCTCCTGTAACCATTGCCACTAAAATGCTAATGAGGCCTGATGGCATGAATTTCACTGAATGCAGATGAAAGAGAAACTCCTCAGTTTAGATGCACATGAGCTGCTTTTACCCATCGCATGTGATCAAACTTCTTTGGTTATGAATAAAACAATATTTGAATTTAAAGTGAATGGGTTTCTATTGATTTAATAAATGTTGTCATGCAGATATTCATGCCTGAACTTTAACTCTTCCTAAAAAGGCTACAGCTTTGTCCCTCTGTCTGATTCACTTTTTTGGCCTCCTTTAGACATTTCCGAATTCCCAACTGGCAGAATTGTTCATTGAGCTGGTCTGGATTTTTCTCAGACACATTTAAATGCTCGTGAGTTACAGTATCTACATGGTTAACAGCAGTCAATAATAAAACTGTTCATGTGCCTTTAATAACCACCCCGCAGACAACAATAACCCATTGAGGTCTGGAGGGCTTAATTTGCAGCGTTTCAATAGCGCCGTAAACAAGCTAAGGCTTATGACTCGCCGTGAAGGTGATTTACCTGTCTGCGCTGTACACGCCCACTCTTAAATCTACTGCTGCAGAATTTAAGTGGCCATAAAGTTGCATTGCAACAAGCAGCTGGTCAGTTTATACCCTGGTAATCCATATAAAGCAGGTTTATTTTTTGAGATCCCCAAGTAAAAAGAAGGGTGTGTCAAGTCTAAACCATTGAATTTCCATTGTGTCTCCTGCAACCACTTTCAAAGTATATTTGATGGTATTTTAAAAGAGAACTGACCAGCATTTGTTTGAATGTAGTCTGGGTTTATTTGACTGCGGTGTGCATGGTGTCATCCAAACATTTGGTCGTATTTCATACATGGTCAGAAATGATGTAAACATTTAGACATCTGTCAGCTAATTCTTAATGGCTGTATGAAACTCATTTTAGAATAACTGCCATGGGCATTAACACTTTCTCACAGCAGGATCAGTTTTAAAGGGTGATTTCGTCCGCAGACGCAGAGAGGAAAGTAGTTAAATGACTAGATCGCCCAATAGTGACGTTTTATTTACTGGTGTTGATCCAAGCCCATTCGACTGACTGGCTTCCATTGAAAAGCAAGTTTTTAAACCTGATCATACTAACCAATACAAAAGTTACAAAAGTAAAAAATGTCACTCAACAATAAAAAGTAAACTACCACTCTACCACCTATTTGAAGCATAAAACTGAATTCAATTCACTTTTCCAAAGTTCGCTAATATAATATAGTCAGTGATTTGGTGTGAAGAGTTGGTTCTAGATAAGCTCTCTGAGCAAACTAACTGATGCAAACCCTCTTGAACTGTCCTTTTAAAAGACCTTTCACTCTGGTGCCAAGAGTGCTGCCTTAGTTCCTTACTGATGTAGACCTTCTGATAAGACCGTTAGGTTATTGCAGGCTCTTCTCACAGACCGTAATTTCCTCCCTCACAAGCCTTCTTTATATGCATGCTAACATAACGTTTACTAGCTTGTTAGCACCCGCTGCCCCAATTACTCCAACCCTAATGGAGCTGCTGTGACAGGTGTGTTGAGTAGTTTACAGTTGGAAAAATCTCTTTAAAACCTGTTTTAAGAGCAGCCAATAAAGAAATGCTTTTCAGACTGGAGAATTGCTGGGAAATGCTGTTCAACAGCTCCAGTGTTGAAGCCGGTAAGTTGGATTATACACTGTTAAATCTTACTATCAACAGTCACTTTGTTTACATCTCACAGAATATCCCCCTCACGGTTTCATGGACCAGCTTCTGCGGTGTTTGGAGAGCCTTGTTTCTCTTGTTTGGAGATCAGAGGTGAGGATAGAACCGATGGGTGTAGGAATCCACCAGCCTGATGTGTGTTAAAAGGCAGCGCCATAATAAACCAAACAAATAGAGGGTTGCTAACAGCGTGCGCTAGCCAGGGGTGAGGGCTGCTGGGAGCCGTCAAAAGTCTGGCGTTCCCTGAAAGAGCTTGAGGGAATAAGCAGACATTACAGCCTGGAGACAACTCTGGGATTTAGTTTATTTCGGCACTCATTGGAGCATATTGTCAAGCGAGGAGAATAAGAAAAGACTGCTCGACTATATAGTACTTTTTGTATTTGCTTGGGTAACCTTTCACCACGCAATATTCCAGTTTTATAATCCAGAACTTCCATAATATGAAATCCAAGTCGATTACACGGAATGTTGCCTTCCAGTTTCACAACACAGTCTCCAGTTTCAAACCACTAGATATAACATGTCTGTGTCTGTCAGAGATTTGATCACAGTAGACAGTCCACAGAGGATGCTTTTGAGCACGCACCCATGCACCTTTTCAAAATAAGCCCTCATGTTTATAGTACCGTAGGGACAGAGGAATGTAGGAAATGTATCCAATCTCTACACTCGCAATCTCTATACAGTCCCATGTACTGATGTGTTTGTAAACCTCCCTTAGAGACCATTTACTCGAAGGGTGAATTCTTCGATAAAGAAAATGAGAACACACTTTAAAGCCTTTCATTTTCTCATTGTTTGTGTCTGGTATTTGCTGAGGCACGGTTTAAAAAAGAAACCCCAATGCGAAAGGGGTGGTTCACCCAAAAATGAAACCTTTTCCTTTTATTTACTCGCCCTCATGTCATTCCAAACCTGTATGACTTTTTCTTCTGTGGAATACAAAAGAGGATATTTCGAGAAATGTCTTTGGTTTTGCGTCCATACAGTGGAAGGCAATGGGTGCCACTGTTGTTTGGTTACCAATGTACTTTAAAATATCTTCATTCTGGTGTTTCTCAGAAGAGAAAGGTCATCAGGTTTAGAATTACGTCTGGGTGGGTGAATATTGGAAGAATTTTCATTTTTAGGTTGACTATCCCTTTAAACTTTAAGCACACAGTTAATCCTAAACAGTTTGTGTAATGGACTTGATTGTTCTCATTATACAGCTTATTGAAGTAATATGTCCTATTACTTATTTTTAATAATAACAATAGAAGCCTAGTAGATGAAAACATTAGTTAAAAAAATTCCCAGAGACTTGTATTAAAAGGGACTTGAGCAACCAGCCCAGAACACCCTAACAGCCACTCAAAACGTCTTGGATCTGCAAGCCGTTGCTCTGGCAACCACCCACATCACTGCCCGCAGCATCCTGACGGCACCACTTTTTATTAAAGTCCCATATTGAGTGTTGCTGTTGCTCAAATATTAGAGCAGGGCACTTCTGTAGCACTGCCAAGGGCATTGGTTTAAATCCCAGAGAAAGTATGAAGTGTTACAACACAATCGAATGCATTTAGTTGCCTTAGTCTGAGTGCACCATGTGAATGTTTCTGTTATTTTATGTTTATTTCTTTTAACTTTACTCGTCATTTGCCTTATATTGACAGATCCAAGTCTAGCTGGTTAAGCAACATTACATCCGTGTATTCTGGCCAGTTATATCTAATTTTGGGCGTGCGTTACACACAACATAAAATGTAATTCACTTTGGCACTACGCGCAATATGTCAGCGTTTCCTCACTCATAAATTCCTCACGAGCATGGCAGCGCTTTTCCAGGCGTGTAGAGGTGGTCCAACTCCCTCAGGATCTGCTGGGATGTGTTACCCTTGCCAGCAGTAGTCACAGACCCCTCTGTGTCCACTCTTCTCCAGACCTTGGCTGGGAGCTCTCCTAATTTATGACTCATTTCCTAAACAAAATATCGAGTTTCAGGTGTAAGCGTTCATATCGGTAGACCTGGAGGAGCTGGGGGGCTTTACAGTGCTTTGCTTTGGTGCTGATGGAGGCAGAAACCTGGCTGACAGATCAGGTTTAAATTAATAGAGCCCTTATGACAGAAGCTCACATCTGGAGGGTGACGCAAAACCCAGACACCTGAGCCCGACAGCCACGGTCTTGCTCAGCACATACTAAAACGGGAGGTCTGCATGGTTGTGGGGACGCGAAGACAAGAACTTTGCTTCATTCCACAAACAAAATATCAGCCTGACTGTGCATAAGGAAGAGAGAAAGAAATGGGCGGAAGACAAGTGTGTACTGAAATGAAAGGGTGTTTGTCAGCAAAAATGCCTGGCTTAAATTTCATCCAGTGTGGTTCTTAGTAAAGCAGGCTTGAGGAATGGAAGTGGCACACGCCCCAATAAATTTATGATCTGTGGAAAATCTGCAGCTGCTCTCAAATTTAACAAGTGCTACCAAAATAAAATGCTGTATACACAGGTGAAAATTTCAGTTGGCAGGTTATTGTGTATTTTTTTCAACAGTATGACTTACTGTTTTGGTATGGAAAAAAAATATATTACACTTGTTATATATTATGTATATTATATTAATAAATATAATTATATTATTATATACACAAGTGATCTAGGCTAGTGCTCCTCAGATACCATGAACGTTCCCCTTTTGGCTAATTTTGGCTTTTCTGTGTTGATATCATTCTTTCCTGTTTTCATGTTGCTCCAGTAGTAGATCTCCTATTATTTTGTTTAAGTCAGTCTACTTAATTGGGGAGCCAGTGTAAACAGAAGTTAAATAACAGTAGAGGTCGTACATTTGAGGAAGGAGATGCATTGATGTGGTGGTGAGATTTGGAGTGTCTTGCTCCCATCCACTCCTGTCTCCCCACAGAAGTGCTCAGATGTCTATACCCGAAGCTATGAAAACAAACACATCAGTGTGTCTAAACTAGTGTCTGTTACTGCTTACACACTGATCATGCCCAGGACACTTCAGCCTATTGAGTGTTATGGGTGAGACAGAAGCATATTAAATGTTTTTAAATCATTTTTCACATTGCTTTGAAAAATGCATTTGGTAAATATGGGATGTCTCGTAAATGTTTTTCATGGCTTGGTCTTAATGTTGATAAATTCAGGATAAATTGAAGCCAGATTAAATGAAGGGCTGTTAATTTAGAAGTTCTTGCTTGCTAGTGCATTCTGAAAGGAATGTTTTGGGTTCAATGCAGGTTAAGCTGTAGCGACAGTCATTTCTTTTTAAACTTGAGGACAAATTGAAATGGAAATATGTTTAAAGAAAATTGTTATAGTAATATATCTGCTAACGTATCTATAGACCATATTAATGAACCAGTTTTTCTGAAAACTATTGCATAAAAATGTTTATAATGTAAAGTTATGTAAACTTTAAGTGAAGCTATAAATTCATCTAAATCATTCTTGTTTGTTTTTGTTTTTTTTTTACTTTAAACTATGTAAAAATTAGGACATAGACTGCAGTTTTGTTCTAAACAGAGATAGCACTAGGGAGGCCAGACTTGCATCTTTAAGATTATGCCACAAATAAAGAGTCTAAAAACTGTCAAAAGAGTTTAACTTGTATTGAACCCAGAACATTCCTTTAAAATACAGTAAAATTATGTGTGTCCTCTCACACGCAGGCAGTGTTTCCAGCGCATAAAACACACTTTCTGGAACATCAGAGGTTTTTTTTGAATTATTATACAACCATGACCGGCTAAATCAAACAATGTTACAAATAATTAATCCCTTTTCACTTAAGTGCATTAATGACAGATGATTGAGCTTAATTGTGAAAATAAAAAGCCTCCTTAGCTTTTCAAAAAGCATTTCTTTTCATTCTGTCCACACCAGAGAATCCAGATGTTGGGAGCGGTGTGTATTAAATGGTGCATGTCATGTGGACACTAAATGCTGTGTGTGAAGAGGGAGTGAATGATCTTTTCAGATGCCTGCTGGTGTCTTTGACTTCAAACCAAACTCGTAAAGCGTTCTCCAGCCCACCACTTTGTTCTTCTTGAGCAGTCTTGTGTCATAACCACAGTAACAGGTGGGCCACACTGTTGGATCCGAGCCCCTCTGCTCATGCTGTCCTCTATTTATTGATTGAGTGATTGATTGATTTTAATTTTTTTTGTGGTATTGTGCTTTGCAAAGGGTTCTGCTTCACACCTCAAAGATTTTTGTTGGATATAAAAAATAGCTGTTGTTGGAGAGTTTATGGTGCTGTTTTTTAGGTCATCATAATTTTTTTTAATGTGTATTAATGCTTAAGGCAATCCGTATGTTTTTTTGCCTATCCCCTTCATAGAATTAATGGCACATACACTTTGCTGTAGCGTCTCAGCCAGGAAGCTGCAGTAAAAGTCTCTGGTAACATTTGCAAAGCTGCCTGCAAGTCAAGAGACCAGCCCAGCAGTCTAGAATAAAGTAGTATGTGTGCTATGTTTGCAAACAGCCCTCAACCTAAGTGTGGTTTATTAGGAACTGCAGATAAGTATTGTTTCTTCATGTTAATTGGTTTATAGTCATATTTTTTTATGATAATGCACAGCTGTGACCTTTTCTCTGAGCTACTATTTGTACCACTGCACATCCCCAATGGCTGACTGTTGTTTGTTGCATGACATGTCAATGGGGAAACCCATTTCACTTGTGAAAATCTGTAGATTTTCTGGAGCATAATGTATCAACATCCACTATAGTACTACTAAGTATAATAGTGTTGCTGCGGATGTCTGCAGATACTCCAAAATGTATGTAAAAATCTTTCCATTACTGACCTTTTAGATGGTTAATCCTAATATACAACAGATGAAATTGGATTACTGCTTTTAAATGCTTTGCCAAATGTGTTATGCAGTTCTGCTCTTAAGCTCTTTTGATCCCTCAACATTAAAGTTGCTCAAATACATATGTGTTTTCAGAATAACTCAGTTTGAAGTATTTTTATACTGGGTCACTAATCAAGGCAATTAGATTTCCTGGGATTTTCACCTCCAATTTAAATTATGATTCAGGATTTTCTCAATGTTGCATTTGAGGTCTGAGAATATGAGCAGATGTGTTGTGAACCAATTCCATCAGTGCCAGCGATTTATACATCAAGACATCACTTGTGGACTGATTTTGGAAGCAAGAACTGTTCTCAGAGAGACACTTGCAAAGTAGAACGTAGAACGCTTAGACAATTGTAATTGTAGCTATTTTTGATTTAATCTTTTTGTAGAAGTTGCAATAATTGATCTTTTAATATGATTAGGTATCAATGCATACAGTGGGGTCAAAAAGACTGGGTGAAAAGTAGAGAATTTTTTTCCATAGCACAATGTGTTGTTGTGCATACTGTATGGAAAGGATATACCAGGGAGAATTGTTTATGTCTCATTTAATTCAGGTCTTAGAAGTAGTGTAAAATCCTAATGCATTTCAAATCCATGGTTCCTTTTATTTCTTAGTAGAATAAAATTGATGTGTGACTTCTAGGTTTTCACTATAGCATCAGACTTTTATCTTTGATCAGATCAGAAAATTTATTGTATAGTCCTTCTTAGTGAGGGTCCACCATGAGGTTTTTATTGCTTACTAATGCTTGTGTTTAGACACATGAACTTACTAAACTTAAGTAAAATCAATTAAGCTATTAAGTCATCTTTTGTTAATCTCTCACTCATATAAAAGAATCTTCCAGTTACTTTTACCTTGGACACATGCAACCACTTTGTCTTCAACTTATGGGCGCATTCTTTCATGCAACAGATTTGTTCGCTGTACATCACACATTTAAGGATAATTACAATCATATAGTGATGTCATACTGAACACAGTGTGGTTCTTGGGTGTTTGATGTGGTTCAGACAGTATCTTACACTATCTCTGTGGTAACATGTTTGATTAATGACTTCAGGCGTCTATAAATGCGTCCGTTGCGCTGATCTCACCATCTACTGCCGAGCTGAAAGAACCTCAGTGTCACAGCTTTGATGGATCACATCTCCAACTGTCAGTAGAATCACTGCCTGTCTTTTGTATGTAGTGGGTCTTGTCTAAATCACAAGTTGCAAGAGCCGTATGGCAACATGATGGGTGGGTGCGCGCCTTTAATAGTCAACACACGTGCCTAAATGGGGTCATTCCATAGACTTACATTGTTTGATTGTCTTCGATTGTAGACAGAAAACCTATTTACTGTATTTTATAGCATTTTTACAAATAAGGATATTCCCAAAAGATTTTGCTCAGATTTGTCAGGTTTTGCAGACTTTTGGGTACAAATTTGTAAACACACACACACACACACCATAGTTTTCATGTTTTATGAGGACATTCCATAGACAGAAGTTTATATACTGAGGGGGGACGTCTAAAGCAAGCATAAATATACCCCTTGAAGTTCCGCCTTCATTGTTCTGGCAGCGTGTCTGTTATCACTTATGGAAAAATATGGTTGTACATGACGTGAGTGATGCTTTTGGTGTGGTCACTGCCATGAAAACTGGCAAGTCTCATATAAGTTAAAAACATTACATACTCTATTTTGATTATGTCTGCGCTTTAATCACATAGCAACAGACCCCTTTAGTGAGAGCTGGGTGGTGACTTTTATTTCTTAAATGACTGTGTATTTTAGAACTTGCCATTTCAGTCAGTTATTTCTGCATTATTACTAAACTCCTGGACTTTCACTTAAGAAGATACTTTATAGAGTGTAATATACTTAGACTGGGCTGTGTGGGCCATGTATGTGGTTTTGGTGGGTATATCTTTGGAGAACTATGTCTGTTGTATCTCAGATATGAGCCAGTTCCATACGGTCTTGGTTGAACAAAGTTCTCTGAAGATTAAAGGCCACCACAAATAAACGTGACTTCTGCTTCAGTGTCAAATTATGACTTATGAAGCAGCACAATCCAATTGTTCATCCTTTGAACTATAGTGACAGAAAGCTAAAAACATTCAATATCAGCAATGCAGAGATTTAAGAACCCAGACATCTACTGTGGCAGTTCCTTGACAGGGTTTTGTATCAGTTCACTAAACAGAGATTAAACACTATCCAAACATTGGATAAAACATTACACTGCATGCTTTTAGTTTGGTCCATCTCTACTGAATGGCTCTAGAACTTGGCCAGGTCTCAAGCAGATGAAATCAATCTTGATGATCAAAGGCCAAAGAAACAAACTTGGCAAAAACAAACCTTGTCATGATCCCAGTCTGGGCTGTCAGTCATTTTGCCCCATTGTTGCCATTCAAACCTTATTTATAGATTTTATTGTGGCTGTTCATTTTGAAATGCGTTGGATTAGACGTCTGCTGTTGGAGCTTACACATACACACAAATTGTTTTGAAATTTTACTGTACATAGCGTCCAACTGTTGAACACGTACACAATGTGCTGCCAATGTTTGAGGTTTTTCAGTATGAGTTTCACCCGTGTCTTAAAATGAAATGACAGAATTGTCTTCCCTCATGTCAATATAAAACTGTATACTGAAGCAACACCAAAAGTGAAATTTTTGAAGACTTTCCAAGACTGGGGCTGTTAATCTTCAAAATTGCAAAACAGTATGAGAAGATGAATAATATATGAATAACAAATGACAGTTTCTATTTTCAGGGGAACTATTCCTTTAGGGGCAATTTAATGTTAAGCAGATAGTTGTTTTATTTATGGTAGATACCATTTTTGTAGGTCTCTGTGATTTATCAACAGCTACCATAAAATGCAAGCTGGGTACACTAGAATAGACTTGCTGCAGACCCTGTAATCAGAAATGGCATCTCCTAATGGCTGCCTCAGAGTTTCAGTATGTGACTGATAAGAGCCAATTTCCCTTTGTGCCTCAGGGTTGCTGCTGTCCGTCCTAATTATTTAATCCATAACTCCAAAAATAACTCAGCCAACCAATCAGTACATAATCCATAACTCCAAAAATAACTCAGACAGCCAATCAGGAACAAGTCACTAGTTCACTAGTCATTAGTTGCAGCACGTGGACATCCTACGTAACGTTCACTGACGTATAGATATCTTCAGCTAAACTCAGACCTGAGCCAGTGTTGAAACTAGACGCTACCTGTCTGCTGAGACTGTATATATTTAATTGAACTCTTGCTCGAGCCACCCTGCTTAGAAACAATAAATGGAGGTGACATTCAGGCCTAGCAGCCGGAGTAATGCCAGCAAGCAGGCTGCTGAAATTAAAAATGCATTTTTGCTACTTGTTCAATGTAGCTTAAATGTTCTTATGCAACAAAACTACTTTTATATTATTTTGTTAATTGGAGGTTTACTTACTCTATTTGGCAAAGAATAGTTTTCATTATCAGCTATGTTTTCTTTCTTTATTGTGCCAAAAAAAAAAACAATAGCCAATGTTTGGCTTTTTCGTAAAGTACAATTGTACTGTGTTAAAATATAATTTAGTAATTTTTATTACTGTTAAATGGGTGTGATGGTTTAATACAGTAGGGTGTTACAAGATTCAGTTATGCAATTCTTGCACACATGCAAGAATTTGGGTTTATACAATAAGACTAGAGCAAGTCTATTGTAAGTTTATTTTTGTTGTCAATGTTTAGTTTTAATTGTGTGGAAAATTTTCATTGAGAGTGTTTGTTTTGAGTGTACATTTTACATTTCATTGCCATGAAATTCAGCAGGTTTTAGCCACTGAACAACATTCCTCTAATTGCCTTCATTAAGTGATGTGGTGAAGTTTGCATTATCTTGGCAAGCAAAGTTTGCAAATGTGAGGATTTCTGCAGTTTCCACAGCTCTGTTGACTCTGTTGTGGCAGGACTTGTTATAGTAACTGGTTTCAGATGGAAGCCTTTTGCAGTCTGACCAAAAGGGTGTGAATTGTTTGCTGACCCACAGTTTAACATTCCAACTTTAAGGCTTTTGAAATGATCTTAAATGAGAGGTTCTGAATCTCTCAGTACCTTTGATCTTCTGTCTTCTGCAGCTGAAATGATCAGCTATGGCCTACTGTCTCTCATTACAGCTCACTCTTAGTCTCTAGACTATATTCACCTTTAGTTATACAAGTAGAAAATTTTAATTTAACCTGTTTCCCCTAAGAAAAATGTTAGAATTACAAATTTGCACACATTAACCATTTTTTGTGGTTATTGATTGTAACCTTAAATTATGAAATTATGGTAAACATTTTAAAATATTTTTATGCAGCACCTCTCTTAGCTGAATACAGGAAAACTTTCTCAACTTCAGTTTGCTAAATCTTTTTACAGAATCTTTATGGATTTGGATTCAGGGCTGATGTTTAAACACTCATTATAAAAGACATTTTTATTACATGTGTACAAAGGTGAAGACATTGGAGCTTGTCGTCATTTTCCCCATAATATGATTAAATTTTTTCTTCATAAAACAAATTTTCATGCAGGTATGAAAGAGCCTTGTGAGAGATTGTGACCGCCCCCTCACAGTAAATTGTCTTTTTGAAGTTTCCTCTACTTACTTTTCTGGTTGACAGATCAGAGCAGCCAAGCAGAAATCAAAAGGATAAGTGCTTTGATCAAAATTTTAATCACTTTATTATTTAAATACTTTTAGTATTTAATAAAGGATTAAATATTTATTTATTAATTAAACTCTATTAATTTTAATACATGCATACCTGAAACAGTATATTTCATAACTTCTCTCACCATAGAACACTACAAGTTTGCCATAGATTCTTTGACACTCTGAATCAAGCTTTGCGAAGCAGAACCATCAACATATCTTAGCAAATATATATCATGCATCATAAGTAAAATAGCTCAGCATAAATAGACCATGTAGACTGTAGACCAGCTTGCAATGTTTAGGTTTTCATTCTTATTTTTGCATTCTGAGATGTTTCGTAAAGTATTAAACTAAAGTTCACATACTTCACAAAACAGAATTGACAGAAGTGTGGTAATTTGAATTTACTGTAAATTTTAATTTGATTTCAACTAAAGATTTAGGATGATGTACAGTTAAATATTTTCCAGTCCTACAGTAGGAATGGCACGTCTGGAGAAGCGTATGGGATTCTGAGCACCAACTGTGAAGCGCTTTTCATTTTGTTCTTCCATAAACACGGACTCCTGAAGGATGCGACATGCTCAATTTAGCTAAGTCTCTTCAAGAAACATCTCTCATTGTGTTTCCCCTCCTAGAATTAGCCCATCATGCTCTAACATTTAAGGTATTGCTGACTTTCCATAATTTTTTTTTTTCCACTGCCTGAAGGTGCAAAAACACTTGCTAGTTTGCGACCTATTACATTGCAATTGTAGGTTCCCTTGAAGTGTGCTCTTTGTTGAGCAGAGACTCGTGTAAGAATAATTTCTGGTGAATAGGCTTAGGGATGCAAGTGAGCAATCAGTCACATGTTTTGGGTTCTGAACGCTCAGCCTACCACAGCTTTGCTTTACTGTATCAAATGTAAAGCATGCGTGTTGACTGGGAACCATCATCGGGTCTGTGCTTGTGATTTAGTTTTGGGCAGTTTAGTTTGATGCAGTTCTGAAAAATTCTGCATGAAGTTTTGTTTCCCAAAGTTGTTTGGACAGTTTGGCTTCATTTAGAAATGTGTTCTTTGACGCAAAGTCAAAGGTATATAAGGTTTAAATATGAAATAACTATTGATTTATTTAAATCAATAGTGGATTAAATGAAATTAAATGAAAGGTGACATAAATTTCACTTTGTTTGGAATTTGATGCACTTAAACCATGCAATAAAATGATAACCTACTAAATCTTGCATAAGTGGTTGAAAAAGCTCCACATTGTTTAACAAATTGGATCAATCCAACTCTGATTTCTAATTGGATAAGTTACATAAATACTATATAGGCACACCTTTTGAATTGACGACCATAAACGGCTCTAATCTGCTTTGTGTACTCTTCATATTCATGTTATTTCATGTTTCCATATTGTACGTAAAAATAACATAGACCACTCCTGTTTGTGCAGCGTAAATGATATAGCAAAATGTCTGCTGACTGATGCATTCCTATTGGCACACGTGATATGCTGTCATACTACCCTGCTCTACAACATCACTAAACTATGTCTTTAAGCAGTTTTTTGTAGTGGCAGGATGTCTTTACAATCCCTGCTCTTGGCCACTTGAACGAGATAGTAGAGATATCTCCTGAAGCATTAGAACATTCTGTTAGTGACATACTACATGGTTGTCTAAGGAGGCTGAAGTGAAAGGTAGTATCCATCTCCTAAACAGCATATATCTTCACCTGATAAGCCCAACTGACCCTCTGCTGCGTAACAGGGCTGAACACCACAGCTGGAGGAACATCTCCCTCCCTAGTTTTAAAATGTCAGTTTTATCAGTCCAATCTCACATAGTTCAGACTGTGTATTTTCTTAACACTGATATGTATATCCATGTATCCTGTAGGGTCTCTGATGCGCATTAAGTTCTGTCTTATCTTATCCTGTGAGTGTCCTATGAGTGTTGGATCCATTCAGGAACTCCCTGTAGAAGATTAGAACAAACATTCCAGTGAAAATTCAAACCGTGAATCCTGAGAAGGTTATTTGTTGCCTTGATGTTTCACAGCTCATCTCGTCTTAACTAGCAATTCTGTTTACTCACTATAAATCACAACTGGCATCTTGCCCTAAAGGGACTTTTTGTACATTAAGGCTTTTACTCAGTAATATACAAAGTATTTTGTGATTTAATCAAATGTTTTCATAATTAACACGTTTGCTTGGTTATCAGATGCAATTCAAATAAAGAAACTCATCTGGGTTTGGATTATACATGAATTACCTGTAAAGAGGGACATTTATTAAAAAGTTGCTTAGATTTTTTTTGTGCGTTTTTGCAAGAACTTGTCCTGCAGTTCTAAATTCAGATTGGCTCTTTTTTTTTTTTTTTTTTTTTAAGTTTTTAGAAATAACATTGTCTAATGCTTGCTTTTTTTAATGTGCCGTTAACACCTTTATTCAGCGTCATCATAACGTTTTCATTCCGTTCAATGTTGTTAACTTGCGCCCTAGCTTTTTTTAGTGCCCTAAAGTGGTGTCTTTGCTCAGCAGTCCAAGAAATAGAGCTAAGAGTAGACATGTATAACATCACAACAATGTGGAACTCTTCCTGACAGCCTCCTTTAGAAATAACAATGGCTGAGCTCTGTAGCATTGACAGACTAATGGTATGTTGGAAAATATGAGTTTTGTGTGATGTTCTGTTAAAAATAGCGACTGTTCACGCAGCATACTATCAACAAGCTTACTAGACAGACGTTGAGGAGGCGTTGATTAATGAAGACCTTGTCTGTTTGACATCCTTTTTCCTTTCACACTTCATAGCCCGAGCCCACAACACTTTAGGATCACTGCCTTCCTAGCATGCAACAGCACAGAGAGATTAATGTTAGTGAGGGCCACAGAGGGTTTTCCATGCTACGTTTTTTAGACACCATCTACAGACTGGATTTGATTACCAACATGTTAAAATTTTCAAAAAATACTGGATAGAGCACATTTATTAGATGCTGACAAGAACCTGGAGTTCGTATCCATCATATATTACACAGTCTTCTGTCAAATCTGATTGGCCCAAATTCTTCAGACCAAACACAGACATGCAGCAAAAATCGGTTTTAAAGTCAGGTAATGTAGTCCAGCATTAAATATCAGACACACTGCCTGAAAAGCTTAGCCATCCCTCCCTAGCCCTCTTAAGATCTTCAGAATATTTCACTGCTTCTCAAAAAGGCTGTTTAAAGTTGCTATTTATTGTACTGTTTACTAAAATACACGTTAAGGAGCCGCACATCTGTGTACCAACTGATATGTGATGTGAGGTCTGAAGTTGTGCCGTGGTGCGAGAATGAAAGCCATGTTTGTGCGTGAGAACGTGCGGTAATTATTTTTCATCACCAAGGTCACTGTTACTAAATTGTACAAACAGAAAGCAGGAAAATAACAGCTCTTTACCCTTAACTGGTCTTATTCAGTCTTTTTTCCACGGCTGAAACAAGACACCTCCCTTCTAACTGTGATCCTTGGGGTTGTTTTCTCACTAAACTTTGATTCCGTCATCTGCATATCTGTTTGCTTTACTACAGACAAGGAGTGGCCAGAACAAACTCCAAGAATGTTTCTGGAGTTACATTGTGTTGTCAGATAATTTGTAGGCATCTGCCTGCGTCATTATGAAAACCTTACTGACATTGAAGTCTTCCTTGAAGACAATTTTTCAGTCTTCCAGTGTGGCTGTGGCTAAACTTGTAGAGAATGGTGCTTGCAACACCAAGGCTGGGAGTTAAATTCCAGATGACAGACACACCTTGTCTACCCAGAGTGGCTTTGGATGAAAGCATCTGATTTTCTGCATCAGTAGTTATGCATTTGGCAGATGCTCTTGAGCTGCTTATTCCTTTTTTGTTGGAGTAAATGACAGAAAATGAAAATCTAGGATGGTAGTAATTGTGTGGTACTGTTGTCTTTCCATGATTGGGCTGTGCAGAGGGAACTTTCATCTGTCATTCCTTGTGTTAAATACATTTATATTTAACCCCACTAGCTTTAGTTCTTGTTCCACAAAGCAGCAAAAAAAAGGTGTGTGTGCGCCTGTGTGTGCGTGCGCGCCTGTGTGTGTTTTCAGAAGCCCCTCATTTGTCTTGGCATTTCCAGTGAGGGGATTCCTCTGTTTACCCTTGTCTTTGCACAAACATTCAGCTTGAATGTTCTCTTGAATATAAGCCTTTTTTCCTTCAAATTCAGCACCAGGCGTCTCATCTCTATTACCTGCAGTTGTTTCCATAAGTCACCTACGTGGTAATTGTTGTTAATACCGCCATTTGGGTCAGCAGGGCTATTCCTAGGCCAGATAGTGCCTAAGGATATTTAGCTTTCCAAGTCATAAACGATGACAATGACTCAGAGGAGGGTCTGCACGTTGCAATGTGTGAGATCGTGGTCTGCTCTGTTTGAAATGGCAAAGAGAAGCTCATGCATTTTAATGGGTCTCATAGTGTCAGGCAAGAGGGAGGAAAAACAAAACGAGGGAGTTTTTTTTGTGTGAAGAGTGAACCTGACTAACTGTTTGGTGATAAAAGAACTGGCCTTTATTTATTAAATTTTATAAATGAGAGGCAGTGAGGGTGTGTTATCATTATTCTGTATGGTTAAGCCCAGCTCACAGATGTTCTCAGAATGTTGGCCAACTGGTGATTTATTGGCAGCCATTATGGCGAAATCAAATTGTAATGAACCTTTCTCGTCCTCCAGGTTACGTTATCTTAATTAAAGACTGAGTGTGTGACCGTATATTCATCAGTGGACACATCTGAGTGTGAAATGTTCTCAACTTTTGGTCGCATAACTGAAAAACACTTTTGCCAACCCTTGCGTCAATGGATTTGTGGCATAAACTGCCAATGGATTTGTGGCGTAAATTGGTGCCATTATGTTTTAATGTAAAGCTATGCTCTGATAGACAAGAACCAATATGGATGTTTTCTCGCTTTAGACTAGTAGAAGTCTGCTTTGAGAGTCTTATCTAAGAGTCTTGACATTTGAGCTTTTCACAGCTCTGGCAGTGTGTGATGACGATGTAATTCCGTAACAAGAGCCTGCTGACTTCAATTAGGGATATTCAAATGAAAGAGACGCCACCACGCTATGTGAAACCTTGTTTGGGCTTTGCATCATTGGAAGGGCACATGCAGTTCTACTTGTAGCCCAATTAATGATCATTATGCTACTCTCCAGATGTTCCACTTGTTTAATGTTGCATGTGCATGACAATTGACTTGACCAGCTTGGCTTGAATACAGCCCCACCATGAATGTGTTCGGTTGCCTTTTTCTTTCCACACCAGTGCTAGAACCTGCAAATGATTGAGTATATTGGCCTTGTCAGTCATCAGCAGAGCAACGCACGTCTCGGTTCAACTGGTTCATGCTTTGGCATAAATATGTGCAGTCTCTAGATGGTAGATCCATGACACGAGTTTTGTGCCTGCAGATGGTGATGAAGGAAGCCTGACTCCAGCATTTGGTCTGGATCGGGTTGGCAGCACTAGCTGGTGTACAGTGCTGACTGGCAACCCAGCTAACAATTTTAGGTTGTGAGAACATTTTCCTAACATTTCCCTTAAGTAACAAATGTTAATGTTATTTTGAAAGTTCTAGGAGTGTTTACTTTTTTAGATGTGTTAATGCTATTGCTTGGTTTTTAAAAATGTTATTGAAAATTTCATTAACATTTTAAAAATGTTCCTAACAACCTGTATAATGTTTTTGGTATGATATGTTAAAAAAAAACATTCTACTAACAATTCTGCAAGAATGTTTTTTGAAAACTTTGAGAGTTCTCTGAAAGAACTTTCAGACATTAGCCAATGTTCTGAGCATGTTCCCTGCTAGCTTGCAAGGTGTTTGGAGATGTTTCAGAGGGGAATAGTCTGTTGTCTAAAGGGGTTGAAGGAGAAATGCTGGTCTGAAACTTGGCCTGCTGTTAGCACCATACGGTCTTGGCAGTGTGATAATGTGATGCCAGCTGGCCCTTGCTTAGCTGTGAGTGAAGGGAGTCATTTGGGTCCTATGAGGATTCACACAAGTAATTCAATCTAAAAGGGTGGTCACTGATTTAACATTTAGATGTATATTCTTATCTGAACCTCAGGCATCTTCTCAGGTTTGTTGAGCTGTCCAGTGCCTTGGCTACTTCAGCCCAAATTTCAGGCTCTGGAGTTAATTGAGCACAGAGGCTTTTTTTTTGTTAAATTAGGTATACTGGCTGTATCAGAACACTGTGAATGTTGAACTTTGTGATATTAGTTTGCAATCCTCTGGCAGTTTGCATTTTAATCTTTAACGGTGTACATTTTATATTTTTAAAGTTCATTTTTATGATTTAATATTCATATTTTTTCTAGAACATGCATATCTGTATTACAGACACATTGTGCATTTAATGTGTAATGGTAGAGTCCTTGCAATGAATCACAAAATAAGCAAAGTGTGTGTGTTTTATATTTATTTTTGCTTAAGTACTTATGTTTTCTCAATGTTATGCACAGTGCATTAGTGTAACTGATGTCCAAATAATTATTGTAACTGGCATTTAGCAGCAACAGAAAAAAAGTAAATTTGGATTCACAGGGAGGGTGAGCCCTCTGTAGGTTTTAGAAAACAGGATGTGAGGTACAAAAAATATCAGCTGCATTATACTGAGATATGAAAGAACTAAGAACTAACTGTTTTCTTATGCTTAGAATTCTGATCCATGTGCGTGGCAGAAATTCTTATTCTTGGCCACAATAAGTTAATAACCAGTCTGTGTAACCTGTATCATTTCCTTGAGGATCATTGTCAGATCCACATGACTCATTTAAAGCATAGTCTAATAGGTTTATTTAAACATCTTTTCTTTTGACATTTAGAGCTTTGACATTCAACAGCTTCTCTGTTCCTTCATAGTGCTCTTCATAGACTGTTCCAGAAAGACTGCTCCTCACCAGGTGCTCCACATAGAAAGGCAGGCATTTCTTATAAAGAGAACGCTTCATAAAATAAGCCAACCTTGCAGGGTTTGGTGCCATTAGAATGAACATTTGAAGCCTTTTTTCCATCTGTTGAAGAGCTTAACAAACACATATCTCATGTTCCATGTTAGGGTGGATAGTAAGCCACAGTTGATGGACATCTTGAATTCTTCATTGTTTTCCTCTTAATTCTGTGGTGTTTGTCATGTAGGAATCTGTTGTCAGTTTAGACCTGATTTGCATACATCCAGTTATAGACACTGTATTGTGGAAAGTTTTCATACTGTTGAGTTCAGTTTGGTTGAGGTTTTGTGTAGAGTAGGTAAAAGTTCAATTGGAGTTTACTCAAGAGTTACTAAAGTGACCCAAGAGTTACTGAAATCACTTTTTGGGAGAAAAGATTGCAATGCTGGCTTGTGTCTGAGTGTATGAGTAAAAGAGCTTGTTACAGAGGGCAGCTTGCTGTAATTCTCAAACTATAATGTCCTTGTAGATCAGTGACCCTAGTGCTCTGAACTTTTCCCCACCCTTGTTGGTATGGACAATAAACCACAGTTGGACATTATGAATTGCTCACTGTTTTCTGCTTAATTCTGTGGTGTATCAATGTCCAGTATGGTGTGAAGGGGATGTTTTTTCTCATAGAGGGAACCATCATAAATTGAGAATTGGGAATCCAAGATTGGGAATCAAGAAGAGGGAAGGTGTTCTTGGTAGAATGTTAATTCTGTTCATACCTGGTACTACTGGTTTGAAGTGATCTGATCATAAGGGGACCTAAATGCAAGTGTGAATAGGTTTGTGATTGGATCAGCCAAACCTGATTTTTAAGTAGTCAAAGCCTCATTGCATTTGTAGTGTAAACACTAATCAGCCAATGATACTCCCTCGGGCAACAACAAAGAACCCTGTACTTACCTGTCAATCATCCATTAAGCTAAAACAAGTTTTTGTGTGTGATTAACAACTAAAAAAATGTAAAGAAATTTGTGTGATTGGCTATATACATCTTATATTGTGCTGCATTTAAATTAAAAATTTATTTATTTTATTGTTAAATTTTGCTGTCAAAATGTCATGCTTGCTTCAAGATTAAAAGTACATTGAAGTAATTAAATGACAATAAGAACTGAATCACAAGTGGTCATAAAAGATGCATTTGAGGTGTCACTTGTGATCAAATCACCCGAGATTTTATTACAAGGTGTAAACAGGGTCGTTGAGAACTACCCATTAAATTGTATTAGGAACACCCAAACTGCTAATTACAGCTGAAAAACATCCTTCTGCACAGATTATAGTGTTGAGTTTTGGTTCAGTGCATTTGGGTGAATCTGGACAGACCTTCCTTCATGCATATGCAAGCACATCCTGAGAAGGAAGCTTGGCTGAGTGTCGGAAAGCACTACAAAAGATTGGCGCTTGACAGCAGGCTGAGCTCCCTGCCAGCCAGAAGGGTTACAAAGTGGAACGGAGGGCCTCAGTGATGTTTGCTAAGGTCTAACTGTGTTCTCTATAGCACTGTTTACATTTCATTCAGCTGAAAAGTACATAGCCTTTTTTAATGACTGTCTGCTGTCACTGCATTTTCTGTCTTTCTGATTCTGAAAGATGTATTCTGCCATTTGGTGAAAGAATGGTTACTTGAGGGAGTTATGTGGTCTAAAAGGATTTTTAGTTGGTTTGTTCTGCAGGGTTCTCTCCCAAGCAAGATCACCCCTGTGGGCTTGTTCCCTTGCAGAGAGATCAAGAAAAGGGTTTCTTGGACTGCCACTTGGCTGCCCTTGGAGTTTCCCTGCAATTCACCATCCTGCTTTTGCACGCTTTGCCCTGACACATTCCCAACATCAGCCGCATGCATTAATTCTGAGAGTTCTGGAGAGTTGCCATTGCGTAAACAAACTCCAGGCAAGAATACTGGATGTTATGACATCGGTAAAGGTTGTTTTGATTTTAGTGGAGCACAAATGTATTTTATTTTACATTTTGTGGAATGTGTTTTTGGTTCAAGTTACATCACATTCTTTCAGATTTAATTTTTTGCAAAATTATGTAATATTACACCAAATTTACGCAAGTGTTTGTGGATGCTTTAGAAGTGATGAAGTGTGCATGAAGTGACTATGTGTAAACAGGCTCTTAAAATGGGTAACATTTCTTAGATGCTTGTGGGGATTAATAGTTGTCAGTGGGGGTTAGAAGAGGAGTTGTTCTCCTCACAACTGGCTTTTTTATGGCTGTCAAGAGGTTCCTCTTTAGTCATGTTTACTGCCTTTGTTTAAATGGGAACCCAATTAGCACAGAGATGACAGTAATGCCCCACCAGTGCCGATCAGGATGTAATGAGCTTCCTGCTTTTAGACAGACACGTACACAAAGGCAGACTGAAATAGCCCTGGCCTCATGGTCGCAGTGGTTAACATAAAGCTGTGAATTATGGGTAAAACAGGCAAAGAGCCTGTAAGTATTGCTGAAACAGAAGGCATGAAGTTATAACTGTCCAAATCAAAGCTGTTTATCACCCACCCAGTGCCATTGGAACAGCTCTGATAGAAGCACAATACTCCCAAACACAGAGGTATTACTGGAATTTGCACCTGTTGCAGGGCAGGCCCATCCTGTGCAATTTTTGTAGTATCCTAAAAGATGCCCGCTGCATATTTGCTAATAAAAGTAACTATAGAACAGAAGGAGGCTGGAAAGTCACTTGATGGTTGAGACAAAATGGCTAATTTCTTATGTCATTGCTAATATTTCAGTCTTAGCAGTCATTGGTGTTAAAACTAGAATGTCTATTACATCTAACACAAATTATTTCTGTCTAGCTTCATTGATGCATTTGGGCACTGTGTTTTCATATCTTATTGTTGAGGGCATAACAATAAGATTTCATATCATCTTTTGTATATTTATATATTCAATATATATATATACAACTATAAATAGTTATATCAATTATATAAATAACTTTTCCCCCACTTCATTTCACTTTTGTAACTAAATGTGTTTAGTTGGGATAACTACAAGTCTGTGTGTGAGAGATCATGTAGTAATGGTTGGGTTAAGGGGGTCGGTCACAGGCTCACACACACTGTGACAAGGGCCCTTAAACATGGTCATTCTCAACGCAGCTGCTGCGTCCATTCTCTGAGAGGCCTGGGCCCAGACGTCCTTTATTGTAGCATAGGGCCATAATGTCCCCTTTCAACTGGCCCTTCATAAACGGCCAGGTGTGAGCGTTCTGAGAGGGGAAGGGGAAAGGGGTCTGCTGGCACTCTGCACTTCAGTTTTCATGCTAATGCCCCCTCATGTTCGTAAGAAGAGAGGTTGCATAAACATTATAAACAACCAGCAGTGTGATAGCCCTGTGCTTGAGTCAGTTGTAGTTTAGCAGTTATGTTGTGTGGTAATTATTTCCTGGAAGGGGTGCAGAAGGTAAAATGAAAGGGCTCCCTGCTCTTGTGCCAGTCACAGATCGCCAGGCCCTTGTTGCTTCCTCTCCTCGGAGGCTGAAATTTGAATTAAAAAGCCATAGTTTTTTTTCCCACTACCCATGGATGGGTTCTGCACAAAGAGAAATGTGCACATATGCCAGTAGGCTATAGATTGGTTGTGTGGTTCTGTGTGTGTGTGAGGTTTAGCCCCCCTCTATCACACACTTCTCCATCTGCATACTTTATTATGTTTCAAGGATTTGCATAACAGTATTGTGAATAACTTGCATGCACAAGAATATTTTGATGGAATTTACCTCAAATTAAATTGACCATTTTAAAAATTTCAATATTCTGGTTGCCATAAGATTCAGTAAGTATTCTGGTTTCTAGAATGAGGAATAAAACTTCTGGATTATGTAAATGCCTTATTCAGAATATCCACTATAATTGCGTATTCTTTCATACCTGTAGACATCCAACCAAAGTTAATAGAGTATAGAGGGTGTGGGTGCTGTCAAGATGACTATGCACCCAACACACAGCAAACATGAATTCTCTATCTAAAGACTTTCTAGCAGCATGCTTTCAGGGATTGAACTCAAGCAGCTGTTTCAGGATGTTAAAGCACAAACAGGGTCTCCTCGTATAAGGATTTGCTCTTCTCTCTAACTGCTTTTCACCTCTGGGCCTGAGAGGATTAAACAGAGCTTCCGGACAGAGACCTTTATTTGCCCAGGATAAGAGAGCTGGAGAAAGAGGCTGCTGTGTAGTGATTCCTGAAAATAGACAATTACATCCAGTGCATTTTAGTTTCTGTGTGGGGGAATTGCTGCTGCTGCTGCTGTTTATGTTGTTGTTGCTAATGATGATGATAATATTGTCACTATTAATATTAATATGAATCAGAGTAACTGTTGTGTATTATACCTCAGTCCTGAGATGGATTAAAAAAATAATGCCAAAATGGGTATTTTGTGTCACTGCTAAAGGTGCGGTCACACTACACTTTTTGCTCCATTGACTTCCATTCATATGCATGTGAAGTCGGCAGACCGGAAACGCAAGCTCATGCAAAAAAGTTGCATTTTGAGAAACTTACAAAGTTTGCTGAGCTCTGACCTGCAAATTCACGTAAAAACGTGACCAGTACAAAATCGGTCACAGTGTGACCTTTTCAGATGGATAACAGCAGTATCACACAATCCCATTTGGTATAATACAGCTTTTAAAAAAATAACAATAACAATAACAGTGCAAGCATGTCAGAATTCATGATGTGTGTAGAATATCCAATGGAATATCTGGTTGCTCTCTGTAGTGGTAGGGGTCTCCATAGAATTTTCACATGCTGAAAATCTAGTGTGGGGGTATTCCCTTAAACTTTTTGTCTGTCATGTGTGCTAGGTTTGTGCTGTTGTGGTCTGGTTTTGAGCTGAAACCTTTGAGTGGCACCAGAAATCAGGCTGAGACCTTGAACATTTTTTTATTTAAGTTAGTTACTGAAGTTTATTTGTACCATGTTGTGTAGTTTATAAGACAATAATGTCAATTCTTTGCAACGACTCAATACAATTGAAAAGATTCCTGTATATCTCTTTGGCTTTCAAAGTCCACTTTTGAACATTACCAATGCATTCGTTGCATGTTTTAGGATTTCCATGTATTTAAATTTCAATTGTTTGGTCTGGGCTGGATAACAAACCTGGCCAGTCTTTCCCCAGACTTTCAGGGGCCTCTAAAGCCAGCCTTAGGCCACATGGCTAGAGACTGCTAAAGGAAGCTGAACACCGGGGTCCTCAGAGCATGCACAAGGGCCCCTGGGCTTCCCTGCACAAACAGAGCTGATCACTGGGGCCACTGTTTTTTAGCTGTCTTATATTAGCCAACCAAAATGCTTTCTTTTTTTTCATTTTTAAGTAGATTACCCTTGCCACAAAATGAAAAAGGAGTATGCCACTGTGGGTGGTGAGAAGATGGGGGGCCTCCAAAGATTTGTGTCCAGGGGCCACAGGACCATGATTTGGTCGTGTTAGATTTGTTTTTTCACTAGTTTTCAGATGGCTCACTCCTAAACTCCTGAGGATGGGAGTTTTCTTGCCCTGGAGGAATTCCTTCTGGTCTATCCTCTCTCCACTTTGACAATGCACTCATTCAAAGCCCTGTTCTGTAGGAGATAGTGGTTCATACTAATGACCCTCACATGAGGTGCCTGTTCTGCACTGGAGGAATGTTTCAGAATCTCTCTGTCTCTGTTACAGCTGCTCTCAATCTGCTATAAATGCAAGATTAGTATCGCTTTATTCTTACATGTGGGGCTCCCACGGGCTAATAATTTACACATGCTGTCATGCCACATTGTGCTTTACTGTTTCTTGAGCACTGAGATGCTGAGCAGTGACAGGGCCTGAGGGCACTAAAGGATCTTGCCACTGAACATGCTGGGGTATACGAACCCCAGGACAGTCTGATCTGAATGATAGCCCATCCCTTCCACTTAACACGTCACTGTCATCGTTCATCAGGACAATAGCTTTCATATGTCACCTTGGTGTGGAGGTGAATCAAACTGGTAGAAAGTTCTAAGAGCGTTACACAAATAATGGATAATTGCATTCATTCTACCCACAAAGTACCTCATGCTGTTGCCCTGGTGTCTGTTTTTGGCTTTGAGGTTTAATTTTTATAGCATTATCCAATTTTTATAGAAATTAACCTCAATGGGTCATCTAGTCCCCTGGATTGCAGATGTGTACTTCTGCCAACATTTAAAGAAAAGTTAGAAACAGACTTACATGGCTTGGCTGTGCTAATGTTTCAGCAGTGCCAATATACTAAACCATGCAGAGAGTTTCTGGCTCGGTGTGATGGAGGGCCTCATATTGCTGAACAGATGATAATTCTGATAAAGACTACAGAGGAAATGACTTATATTTGATTTCAAGCTCTACAAACAACGAGGGCCTATGAAACCAATACACTCTTTGAAGTGCTTGGTCAGTGTTGGTCCATGCATCACCTTTGCCTAATTGCTCGTGGCAGCCATGTAGCTTAGCAGCTAACCTAACACTTTCTTTTGACAGTTGTTTCAGCTTAAAACTGAAAATTGTTCTTGCTTGGAGTCTGGAGGCATTTATGGATACTTTGGTCCAAGAACGTTCTTGACAAATGCTGTTTTACTAGAACAAGGAACCATCCGCTGAGTGGTCAGTCATACACGTGCTGACAATTAGCTTGACATTACCAGCCCATAATCTGAAATGCAGGGTTGTTTTATCAAGAACTTAAAATGTGAAATTCAGTCCAATTGAGTCTTAGCTAAGCAGTATAACTGCTATTGTCTCTGTAAGTTTCTGGAGAAATTTCCTCATGTTAGTGGATCTGTTATTGGTAGTTATTTGGTTCCAGTGAGGCGTAAATCCTCTTCTGCTCTATTTAAAAATGATTGAGACCGATATAGAAGTAATAGTTTAATGTCATGTTGACAGTGGGTTAACATAACTGCTTTGTAATTTTAGAGTGAAATGGCTTGGTTTCAAGTCTCAATAATTGAAGTTCCTCCCCATAGTTATTGGTTGATTAGAGACAGTTTCACATGGCACTTCTCTGTGTTGTGTTAATTGCGTTAACCTGCAACTAGCTTTGATGTAGAATTTTAAAGAACCTTGTTAACTGGGCTAACAATGGTGACAGTGTCTGTGAAATCAAAATGCTTGAATGCAGTTAGTTTGCAATCAGCTTGATTGTTTAGCTTTGTGACCCGGGTGAATTTTAGAGTCTGATGAATGACATTCTATGATGTCGAATTTTGTCAGGTCCAAAATGCAAACTGCTTTTGCATTGAGATTCATTCTGAGTTTGACACTTAAGTGTCACTGTTGCATGTGTTTTGATGAGATGGACATGGATATTTCAGGATAGCTGTGAGGTTAAAGCATTAGGCAGCTGACTCTGTTCCGTCTTTGATCCAGAGTGCGGCTGCATTGCACACGCGCTGTTGGCAGTCAAGCCATGGAAGACAACACCATGAATGTCAGATATGTTTGAAGCTGAAGCTCTTTCACACTTGCTCTCGCTCGGACTCTCGCTTCCTTTAGCCCAAAGATACCAGATCTCATCCAAGCGTAAGGAATGAGACAAATGAACCAAGTAAGCCCCCCTTTCCCACACGCACACACACGCGGTTTTCATCACACCTGTGAGCCTCATTTAGGGCTGTAGATGGGATAGGGCCCTTGCAGGGGTTAATTCTTACAGGGATTGTCCCCTGTGTCCCTCACTTTTAACTCTTTTGTGTGTTGGATGGGGGAAATGCTCTCTACAGCCTAAGTGACCTCCTGCCGGGTCTTCAGGCTTATTTGACAGAAGAGCTCATGGTGTCCTATTCTAGAGACCTATAAAACTCCTGGTCACAAAGATCTTTTGAGTGTTTCATAGATGTTTCTTCATCTAGTGGGTTTAGCTAAAGTTAAAGCATGTTTACTTTCTCTTTTTCTCTCTCACTTTTCTTTGCTGGGTTTGAGGTACGCCATGAGTTGTGAGGGGGTGGGGTTGCACTGTGAATTCAGTCAATCTAATTTGAGCTCCATCCCTGGAGCCCTCATCCCTGTTCCCCTTCTCTAAACCTCATGTGAACCAAGACCGGGGTTTTTACGTGCCCCTGATGAAAATAGCCTTTGTTGCTTTTAATCTAATATCCTGTGCATTTAAATGGCAGTGAAAATGAATAACCTGCTAAAAAAGTGGAAGTATCTTTTTCAGCCAGTAGTTCCGCTCAATCTGCCGGCTGGGAAATGGATCAGGGCAGACTGAATGACAGCATGGCAATGACGTTAAGACGTGATGAATGTATTTGCTGAAAGTTTGTGCGTTGTTGCACAGACAACCCTTTAAAAACGACTTGCTTTGATTACATGCTGGATGGGTACAAGGAAAAAATCTGTCTTGCAGATGTGTTGAGTGCTATCAAATGTGAGTCACCTTGTTCTTTTCATTTGTGAGGATTAAATAAATAATGTTAAAACGTGTGTTTTGCCATCTGCTGGTTCTTATCAGCCTTTCCATCTTTTCCTAAAACCATCAACCATTTGCTAGCTCTCCAAGATAGACATAACTAATGCTGGAAAGGTGAGACACTTTTGGTTTAATGGATAGCTTTTGGCCTTAATGGATAAAAACAGTGTCTAATCCTACTTCATTGTGGCTATCTGAGTAGGGTACATGATGACAAGCTCCTTGTGTTTGTTTGAATTTTGGACTGCTGAGGGGTTTGTCACAAAGATTGATCAGTGTTTAAGTTTGGTCTGGCATAACAGAAACTTTTACCAGGTGTGAAAGCAGCTTTAAAGAATGCTAATAGGTCACTTAGCAGCCTTTGTTTTCATTTCCTCAGCTGATGAACTTAGTTGCTAAGATAGCACAGAGCCAGGGTTAGAATGTTTATTGTGCCGCGGGTTTGATAAAAGGCAAGTCACTTTCTGTTGACGTTTAACTAACACGAAGATGAAATTATTCTTTCCATTGTCGGTGCGTGTCAAAACATGGCCTGTTTTTCCAAAAGTCTTGATGGCTAAAACAAATGTTTTTGGTGTTTCCTAGTAAAACTTGGTGGGGAAAATGTTGTTCATTTAGAACTATTTAGTGTAGCTTCAGGGGTAATAATGAATTTAAAATCGCTACAGCATCATAGATGGAGGTAACGAAAATGACATGAGTGACACTAATAATCATGGTTCCAAGTTCTTATCTTTATAAAAGCTCTCTGTTTCTTTAACTTAAGGCAATAGATTAGAAGAACAGGAATGCTGCTGAGACAGCTGAAGATTTATAATAGGGAGGTGTGAGCTGTGCGGATTTAGCAGTTTGGTGCAAGCAACATTCTGGTCTTCATCAACCCTTTTTTTGACCACACCTAAATTAAGGAGGTTTTAGGGGCTTTAAGAACCCCAGTTTGCATGTATGAGTTTCTTGTCAGCTACAAGTGGCAACCTAACTGTTCAGAGGTGCAGTCCCCTCCCACCCTGCTTTGAGCTGGCAAATGCATGCCGGCCTGCATTCTCTGTCCCCTCCCTCCCCTCTCCTCATCTCCTCCCTCCCTCTCTCCCACTCTCTAAATCTCAGGTTACTGTGGCTGGAGTTTTTAGAAATCTCTGCTAGTGTATCCCTCATGTCCTGATCCCTGCCTCCAGCCTGGGAAGAGCCACCCAGTGCCCCTCTGATTGGACTGAGTACTTTGTCTTGACGCACCACTGTGCTGAGTGCTGGAAGACGTGTTTCAACAGATGGTTGGGGTTAGTGTGTGTCATCACATCGGAGAAAGGATTAGAGGAGGAAGGTTGTCTTCCAGGAGCAGTGTGGTCCTATCAAACCCACTGTTGACTTCATGAGCAGAGGAGCTCGAGAGAGCACTGCAGACAGATATCAACTCTGTAAACAAGACTGACATACTCTTAATCAGGTAGTAACTTATTCACATTTTCCACTATTCTGTTTTTTTACTGAGATGATCTGGTGTTTATAGTTGATCTGGATTAAATGGTTTTGGCTCTCTTATGTAAACTGAAGTGTGCTGACATGATAGGTATTTTAAAAGGGTTTTCTGAATGAGAGATTGTAGTGATACTGCAGTCAGTGGAAGTATGGACCTACCCTGTGTTCTGTGGCTGTCGGCTTTCTGTGACTGACAGCCTAGCTTTTTGGAACTTGCAGCTGGTTTTCAATTAACCATGGAATTGGATGTTGGCAACTATGATGGCGTTACCCTCGCTCCGACACGTTCATTCAGTTACCATTTCTGTCTCAGTGAAAAGTTAAAAATTTCCCACTGAAGACCGTGCCAGAGTAGTTCTCATGCCCTGACCTTTAAACCGCGCCAATTCTAAATTCTCTTTGATTTGTAATGACGTTAAATAGCTTGTGCGTTAAGCTAGATCTATTGCAATTGCTCAAGTGTTTTCTGTTTATCTATATAGTTTAACAGTATATAAGGTCACAGATTCAATTTGAGAGTAAGTCTACACATGTTGTCAGCAAAATTGAGTAAACGGAAAACCCAAATCGTTTACATGATTGATGTCCCAGCTAACAGTGAACATTCTTAGAGCATATAAAAATCTCTAGTTATTAAAACGTTTTTGCAGTAACAGTATCAGAACTTTTTAACATTACATATCAAAAATGATATTAAGTTTTAAGTGGTACATTTAAATGTTAGAATAAAAAAACCTAGAGTGTGTAAAAAGCTGGATGTTTTAAACGTTCCTAGAACTTTCAAAAACATTTGTAACTTTTGTTACTAAGTGGAGATGTTAAGGAAACATTGTTACAACCTAAAATTGTTAGCTGGTGTGCATTTATTGCATTAAGTTAGGGTTGTCTGCATGCTGAGCAAATGTGGCATTTAAGGACATGTCCTGCACCAGCTGTCTGAGTTGTGACATGTATGCGAGTGAAGGGGTGACTTGAAAGAAGTCACGCCACAAGTTTCACTCAACTCCGGTCAACCAAAAACAGAGAGACCTGCCAACAAAGCAGCAAGAAGAAATGAGATGTCTAGTATTAATATGTAGCTGCTGGGCTCGTATACAGTGCGAGGTGTTTGCTGAAGGGCTGTAAGGGTGAGGAGGGGTACAAAAATGATGCCAGGAATGCCACAAAGCCAGAGCTGTGTAAATGATGTTTATTTACACACATTAATCAACCATGTCAACATCACTCACTCTCTCTCTCACTCACATGCTGAAATTCATTTGAGAAAACCACAAGTACATCAGCACCACTGTTGAGATTTCACAATGATGGCAGTCATTACCAGAGATGGCTACACGATTATGAAGGGACATGGATTTAAAGCTGACAGATTTTTCTTTTCATTAAATGCTTCATTACTTTAAAAGTACATGCCTTGAACAATTTTTTTTATGCTCTAACTTTTTAGAGCATTTGAAAAATAGTTTAAAAATTTGTGCAAAATTATCTTTTAATTGAATCAATGCGCGAGTGGCCTTTATTAAAACCGTCAGTTTTCATATACATAAATACACTAAGTAACTGTGGTGTATAGATGAATGTGAAGAGCTGTAAACTGAAGTCTGTTTATGGTTTCAAAGACATGATTAACTAGTTCTTGCATTGAGAACCATAACCATGTCAATGAAATTCTTCACTCACTCACTCCAAGTGCATATGGCTGTACATGGCTGCTTTTCATTTCTGTGCACTGTTTTGAGCTTCAGAATGAAGACACACAATCCTTATCTCTGCATCTTTGAGATACTGCAGCAGTTTTTTGTCAAAGCGTAAACATTCTAAGAACATTAACTAATTTTCTTAAAGCCCTCTTAAAGTTCTCCTTAAGCTCCCAATGTTCTCAAAGTTCTCTCAAAGTCATCAAAAAAGTACTTGCAGTAACGTTAGTAGAACCTTTTTTAATGTTATGATAAATGTCATATCAAAAACGTTTAAGTTGTTGTTAGTGGAACATTTTACGAAACTTAGAATTAGAATAGAGTAGAAATGTTAATAGAAATTTTAATAATGCTCTTATAACCAAGCAATAATGTTAATGATGTCTAAAAAAACTGTATGTTTTGAGAACATTTGAGTTTAGAACATTCAAAATAACATTTGATATTTTTACAAAGAAAAATTATTGCAATTTAGATGATATAGGTCATGGGTTTTAGTTGTTCTGAATTTAGATATCAGTGTCTTGATGTTGATGAGTGTTCCGTCCACATGATTTAATATCCTGTGCAGCTTCCCTTTGGACATGTTAAGTATTTCACCCCCTGCCATTCGTATTCACTTACAGGCTCAAATCAAAAGCAGCAGGGGGTTGTGTGCCGCGCGTCTTTGCCGCTGTTTATAAAATGCCTCTTTGCCTTTAACTGGTCACATGCGTTTGCTGCCGTTCTGTCAAACAAATCACAGTTGCTGTGGTGCTGAACATTTAGCAGCTCGTATCTGCTGCTGTTGCTGTCGAGTGCTGGAAAAACGACAGCATGTGGAAGTGGCCACCGGTGTACCACCTGTTCCCAAGATCCTTTGAGGTTCCGATCTGTGTGCCGCTGCATAGCGGCTGATCCATTTCCACCACACAGATGCCAAAGTGCTGTTTAGATGGGCAGTGAGAGCATGATTTTATAGAGGAAATTGAGCCGCGCTCTGTAGTAGCTGTTTATCTTGTCGTAATCATAGTGCTCTTGTAGGAAGTGAGGTGGTAATTTAAATGGGAAGGGTTGGTGACATCACGATTGTGTTTTAGTATGGTGTTGTCTTATCTGTGGCTTGTAGTCCTCCACTGTGGATGTAGGGTTTATAATTTCACTCATGGAGAAATGTTGTGATATTTTATGATGACTC